>OV702292.1:475498614-476748614 GCA_916181665.1 Avena sativa | reverse complement strand
ACCATTGTGTAATACTCGACTAACCAAGAAGGGCCCTTCCCATACTGGGGAAAGTTTGTGCTTTCTTTGTTGCACCAGCCGGAGAACCAAATCGCCTTTATTGTAAGATCTGTTTCTGACTCTCTGGCTATGATACTTGCGTAACTTCTGCTGATAGGCTATTGATCTCATTTCAGCAATGACACAAACTTCTTCGACTAAGTCAAGATCATTTTGTCGAGAAATCTCGGCACCCTCTTCAATATACGCGGCCACTCTAGGAGAAGTGTGAATCAAATCACTAGGAAGAACTGCTTCTGCGCCATAGACCAAGAAGAAAGGTGTGTATCCAGTTGACCTATTCGGAGTTGTTCGTAAACTCCATATTACAGAAGGTAATTCCTTTGCCCAAGCCCCCGCAGCACGTCATAGTGGTGCTTCGAGTCTCGGTTTTAGGCCTTGTAGGATTAAACCATTTGCTCTTTCGACTTGTCCATTAGCCCGCGGATGTGCGAGTGACGCAATGTCAAGCCGGATATTTTGTTCGTTGTAGAATTCGGCAAGTTCTCCCATAGAGAAATTACTCCCGTTGTCTGTGATAATACTATGCGGATAACCATACCAGATTATAACATCATCGACAAATCTTTTGGCTGTTGCTCCATCAGTACTAGTAACTAGTTTAGCCTCAATCCATTTGGTGAATTTATCCACCATCACTAAGAGGTGAGTAAATCCACCTGGAGCCCGTTTAAACGGTCCTACCATGTCAAGCCCCCAAACCGCTAAAGGCCATGTTATAGGTATTGTTCGTAGCTGATCAGCCGGAACGTGAGTTTGTTTGGCATACTTTTGGCAGTGATGACCCACAAGTATAGGGGGTGTATCGCAGTATTTTCGAGGGAAATGAAACCCAATTTATTGATTCGACACAAGGGGAGCCAAAGAATATTTATCAGCCTTAACAACCGAGTTTTCAATTCAGCTGCACCTGGAAACAATCTTGCTCACAGCAGTTTATCAGTACCAACAGTTTTGTAGTAGGAATAGCAAAGTAACAACAGTAGCAAAACAAAGACATTAGTAACAAAAGGAGTAAACAGTGGGATTCGAGTGCGGTAGGCATAGGGATGGATGAACGGGCGTTGCATGGACAAGACAATTCACATAGCAAACAGAACATAGGGCAATTGCACATAAATATGATAAAGCATCCAAGTACTAGACAATCCTAGGCATGTGCTCCATAATATAGTCATACGTGCTCGCAATGAGAACTTGCACAACATCTTTTGTCCTGCCAGCCTGTTTGCAGCGGGGCCTCTAGGGAACTACTAGCAATTAAGGTGCTCCTTTTAATAAAGCACCGGAGCAAAGCATTAACACTCCGCACACACATGTGATCCTCACATCAAAGCCTTTCCCTTCGGTTGTCCCGATTTCTGTCACTTCGGGGCCATTGGTTCCGGACAACAATGTGTGTATACAACTTGCAGATAAGACCAAGAACAATACTATCATAATGAATCAATAATAAGTTCAGATCTGAAATCATGGCACTCGGGCCCTAGTGACAAGCATTAAGCACAACAAGTCGCAACAAAGTCATAAAGCACTAATAAAATATACTAGGCACCATGCCCTAACAATCTGATGCCATTACATGAACGATCTCATCCAAACCCTACCATCCCCATAGCCTACAGCGGGGGATTACTCACTCATAGATGGGGGAAACATGGATGGTCGATGGAGAAGCGATGGTGATGATGATGGTGATGATCTCCTCCAATTCTCCGTCCCGGCAGGGTGCCAGAACGGAGTTTCTGGTGCTGTTTCGTGGAATCTGGTGGTGGCGGCGGAGCGGAACTCCTTCTGGAAAAACGTCGAACCCCCTGAAGTTTTTAGGTCAGAAGGCTTCTTATAGGCAAAGAGAGAGGCCGAGGGGGTGCCTGGGGGGCCCACACCACCCCCTGGCGTGGCCTGGCCTGGCCCGCGCCAGCAGGTGGTGTGGCCACCCTAGGGCTCTTCTCCGTCTCGTATTCTGGCTTCTGGAGTCTTTGGGTAAAATAGGATTTTTGGCATATTTTCCAGGATTTTTCCTGATAGTTGATTTTTTGCACAAAAAGTAGACACCAAGGCAATTCTGCTGAAAACAGCGTTAGTTCGCATTAGTTGCATCCAAATCACACAAGTATAGAGGAGAAACAATAGCAAAAGTGTTCGGGAAAGTAGATACATTTTGTACGTATCAGGCATCCCTTGCACGTCTTGACCAGCCGTTCGGCATCTGCCTTGGCTGTAAGCGAGAAAAAACCGTGTCTAAAAGCTTTTGCCACTAAAGATTTGGCTGCAGCATGGTGACCACACTCGCCTTCGTGGATTTCTCTTAAGATTGCCACTCCTTCTTCCGGAGATACGCAGTGCTGAAAGACCCCAGATACACTCCGCTTATAGAGCTCACCACTAACTACAGTGTAGGCTTTTGCTCGTCGGATGATCTGCCGGCTCAGAACTTCGTCTTCGGGTAATTTGCCATCTACCAAATAGTCAAGGTAGGGTTGAGTCCAGCTGGGAATTACAGCCAGAACTGCTATCAAAGGTGAGTCGGACTTGGTTGGATATTCCTCGTCCACTCCCTTTATTGAGGGAACTTTGAGGTTCTCTAAAAAAGCGCGCCATCCGGGACCTCTTTCCCTGCAGAGCCTATTCGAGATAATGCATCTGCTTCCTCATTTTCTGCTCGAGGGATGTGTTCAACCTCAAACCCTTCGAACAATTTAGATAGATCATCCACGACAGCTTTGTATGTTGCCATGTTGCTCAAAGGATATGTGGAGACTCAACAAGTGGAAGAAAAAGGTTTTGAATAATTTTGAAAGGCTTCCAAATGCTGAAAGTATGGTACTCGTTAGCTTTGAGCTCTCATTGCCTCTATCATAAGCATCTTTAATGTGGTTAAGGTGAAAGTGACACAACTAAGATGATATGCTTGACAAGTTATAAACTGAAGTCTCATGCCCCTTACTTACAAAGACCGATCCTCATGCTACTCAACTTCAGTCACAAATAAGCTCTTGTCATTGTAAGTATATACGTATCATAGAGAACCGCCAACGGGGTACCCCTTGCGCATGACACGGGAGCTATCCCATGATCAAAACGACAAGGCAAGCAGACAATGAGCATCTCAGCGATCTTTTTATTTACTATGTGCATAGATTTTTATTGAGGATGCTTCATAGAATGCTCATTATGGTTATGCTGCAAGTTTCCACCATGATTAGGCATGGCTTAGGCTAGCGGCCCAGGCGTTTCTCTAACATACATACAAATTCCATGATCTTACAAGTTCCACTTTTATTTCACACCACTGGGATCCATAAGCAAAAGAACATGATATCAACTAGGTACAAAGTACCTATGAAGTGTTGAAAGTGGTCCCCATGATACATGGTTCTGCTAACTTCAACTCATAAAGCGCAAGCATATGCACAACAAAGAAGGACGCAATGGTTCAGGTTTGTTAAGTGCAAGAAAATAAAGTGTGCCATCAAGTTCATGAGAGCTTTACTAACTAACTTTCTCATAACAAGCAAACATTTTATTCAGAAGAAAACAAGGCATATTGAATATGCACGGAAGTAGCAAATGATGCTAATCGGTAGATATGGTGGACACTTTGGAAATATTTGGTTTAGGGAGTTGGAAACATGAGTAAGACACTCAGTGGAAGTGAAGGCTAGCAATAGTAAGGGAGCGACAAACGAGAGAGCAATAGCTGTCATTATCATGCTTGCAACAAAACAAGACTACTCATGGCATGAAAATGATTCAAGATCCTCAAAGCAAAATAATTCGTCAAGGCTTAACTAATTATTACAGTCATGTGCATGCGTAAGCATGTGCCAAGTCGATCAAATGAACCATTCAGAGGAGGATACCACGGTGTCATACCAATTTATGAATAGAGTAATGCAAGCAAACATTAATGAAACATGCTACAAGCTATTAGCGAGCTGGAGCTAATCACAAGAAAGCAAGAACTACTAAGCATCCAAAGAAAACATACACTCTACATGAACAGACTAAGCACGCCCACAATGATGAGTATATGTACAAAAATGAAAACAAATAGAGTTCGTTACCAGCCTCTTACCACGTCTCAAGTTGTCATTGATCCTCATTATTGCTCTTCACTTGTGTGGCTTGAATAATAATATTAAACCAATAATCCAGTGAGAACTGCCGAACCCTGTAGCAAACTTGCAAAAACCAAAGAAGAACGACAAATATTTTGGTGTTTTCGATTTTTAAACAAAAACCAAAAGAGAGAAACAAGCAAAGCAAAATCTTTTTGGGTTTTTCGAATAGTTCAAACAAAGCAAAAAGGAAAAAGCAAACCAAGGCAAAAAGAAGAAGCAAGCCAAAGAGAAACAACAAAAATATTTTTGGTCTTTTTGTGTTTTTAGAAAGCAAAAGCAAAGAAGAACGAAAACTAAAAAGAGAACGAAAACATGAATATACAAAGTACCGACGCAACATGATAAGGAGATGAGTGCGGTGTCGGTGTACCTCCCCCCAAGCTTAGACTTTTGGCCTAAGTGGGTATCAATCCCAATCTGGCCAGGATGAAGTGTCACCGGGGTACGACGAGGAGGTACCCTCGTCCTGGTGCGAGCCCGAGTACGCCCCCCCCGTAATGTGTGGAGTAATCATAGGAGGGCACGTCCTCCTGGTGCTGCTCGTGGAAACCCAACAAGCGAAGCTGCTCGTCCACCTCCTCCTTGGAGCGCGACCACGGTCTCCTGTCAACACTAAAAAAAGCAGGCTGTGGCAAGAGGATCTCCCTCTCATCCCCGTCAGTGAAAAGCATCCTATATACTAGATTGTTCAAATCACAGGTAGCAGTGACAAAGTGATGGGTTTTCATGGCAACAAGGTCGAGCCTCTGTGGTGCTAGCATAGCATCATAAGGAGCCACTGAAAGATCTAATGCATCGACTGTACGTGAGGCAATGATGCCCCCATAGATAGGCCCCCTAGCAGCTAGGCGACGAGCAATAAGCGATCCAAGATTGTACCGAGTATCGTTGTTGAGCGTAGTAGCAAGGAAAGATAAGTGATAGTTGGAGATATTACTAGTGTTCTCCCTACCCAATACACTAGTGGCAAGATAGTATGCAAAATATCTAAGAGCAGGGAGTTGGATATTTCTTATCTTTCCGCGCCGCGCCACGCGGTCATCATCATTGGTCACCCCTCGGTAAAGCTCCAACAAATCAGCGGGTCGCCCTTGAATTTTCTTCATGGTCCCTATCATACGCACACCTACAGTACTGCAAAATCTCTCCAAAGGCATGGTGAAGGGCATATCATAGATTTTAAAAGAGACAGTGGAATGATAGGATGTGTTAGTAAATGAGAAGCTCTCAACAAAAGTTTTAGTGAGCATAGTGTATTGTGCACTCTCATCTTGCATATAAGAGGTCAAGCCAACCCTCTCAATCAGTAGCAAGAAATCATCAAGAATACCTGCAGCTTGCAAGAAAGTAAAACAAGGAAAAGAGGATGGGTGAGCACCTCCATCATCTCTTTCACTGCCAATACGTATTACAATGAGGTCTTCATTGTATGATGGCCTAGCTTGAGAGGCTGTTCTTGAGGGCCTTGACCTCCTAGGTGCATCACTCTCAAATATCTCTCCAAAAGTGTAGTTGTTCATGCTTGGTATTCTGAAATTTAAACACCTATTAAACAAGTGATTGCAAAGTAAATATAATGAAGGATTCTACTCATAGGGACTTGCAAGAGGGCTAAACATGCATCAAAACTATATCTCTAAGCATCAAACAAGCTTACAAGATCTCAAAACCAGTCACCTACAGCAGCAAAATACTCAACATATAATCTAGCAAACACAAATCTACTTGGATAAGGGGAGGAGTCACATACCAAGGAACAAATGCTCTAAATTTCAGCAAGAAAGATGGGCCGAGCAAAGAGATCGAAGAAATCGAGAGCAAGCACAGAAAGAATGCGATTTTGAGCTATGAACTGGAGCTTACTCGGGAGAGAGAAGAAAGTGGCAGGAGAGAGAGGTAGTGGGGGGCCAGGGGTGGCCCACACCAGGGCATGGCGCCACCTAGGGCTGGCCACGCCACCATGTGGTGTGCCTGCCTGGTGGGCCCCCTTGGTACCTACCAGGTACTCCTATGCCCCTTTTTTCACGTAAAAATTTAATATGAATTTTCTGGAATTTTTCGAGACACTTTATTTTTGGGCATTTTTTAGAAATAGAAGAATGATTTTTTTGATAGACATAAATTTTTCTTTTTTGAAACACGATGCAAGGACAAAACAAGGCTAGAACTATATAAGTTCTAACATGCAAGCAACTAACAACACAAAGAAAACTAAATGAACAAAAAACTAAAATGCAAAGGATAGAAATAAACGGAGATAACCATAATGAAAACATTGTTTTGTTCAATGGAATCCTTTTGTTAGCAAGGTTGATCAAGTCTTGCTACCAAAACAATTGCATATGAGACAAAACTTTGTATTCCACTAATGATTATGTTACCTCAACCTTGATAGCAATGGTCCCAATCATAATAGTTTCAATTTTTTCTTTTGGTATGGGACAATATATTTCTCCATCTTGAATGCCTTCAACATGTTCAATTGAATTCAAACCATAAGTCCTTTCAATCTTCTTGGGGAAATAGACAGTATGTTCTTTGTCATTAACATTGAAGGCCACCTTTCCTTGATTACAATTAATAACAGCTCCTGCAGTATTAAGAAAAGGTCTCCCAAGAATAATAGACATATTATCATCTTCAGGCATTTCAAGCACAACAAAATCAGTTAATATCAAGCAATTATGAGCCACCTGAACAGGTACATCCTCACATATACCCACAGGAATAGTGGTAGATTTATCAGCCATTTGCAAAGATATATCAGTTGGTATCAACTTTTCAAGCTGAAGCCTCTTATAGAGAGAAAAAGGCATAACACTAACTCCAGCTCCCAAATCACACAAAGCAGTTCTAACATAACTGTTCTTAATAGAGCAAGGGATAGTTGGAATTCCTGGATCTCCAAGTTTCTTAGGAACCTTACCATTGAAAGAATAATTAGCAAGCAAAGTAGAGATTTCTTCATTAGGGATCTTCCTTTTATTCGAGACAATGTCCTTCATATACTTTGAGTAAGGAGGCAATTTAATAGCATCAGTCAAAGGAATTTGCAAGAATAAAGGCTTCATCCACTCACAAAACTTATTATAGTGTTCATCTTCCTTTGACTCGTGTTTCTTATCAGGGAAAGGCATAGGTTTTTGGACCCAAGGTTCTCTTTCACTACCATGTTTCTTAGCAATAAAATCCTATTTAGTGTATTTAGTAGTCTTAGTGTGATTTTCAGGTTCTTCTTCAACTTTTTCTTCATTAGGCACTTCATTTTCTTCATTACCACTTTCAGTTTCAGCATCAGAGATAGATATACTATTAGGATCTATAGCAGGTTCAGAGGGTTCTACAACAGTTTTATGTTTCTTTTTTCTTTTCTTACGAGTAGAACCATTATTTTCAGCTTGTTGAGAATCTTGCTCAATTCTTTTGGGATGCCCCTCAGGATATAGAGGATCCTGGGTAGCAGCACCGCTTCTAGTTCTGATTTCATAAGCATGTTTTTCTTTAGCGGCATTAACTAGCAAGTCATTTTGCACTTTAATGAGTTGATCTATTTGAGTTTGAACCATTTGAAAGTGTTTAACAATCATTTTAACATCATTAGAGGTTCTTTCCACAATATCTTTCAACTCAACAATAGCTCTAGTGTTTTCCATTAGATGATTTTGCACCCTATTATTAAAGTTATCTTGCTTAACAATAGAGATATCAAATTCTTCTAAGCATTGATCAGGAGGTTTAGAGTAAGGGATATCACCTTCATCAAAGTGTTGGACAGAGTGTACCTCAATAGTGGATGAGTAGGGAATAGACTTACATAATTCTTCTATAGGAGGTAAATTCTTGACATCTGCAGCTTTAATTCCCTTCTCCTTAAGACATTTCTTAGCTTCCTTCATCACTTCATCATTTAATTCAATAACTCCCCTCTTCTTTGATGTTGGAATAGGCACAGGAATAGATGGTTCAGATACAATTACTTCAGGTGTAACTTGTTTAAGAGGAGTCCAATCTTCATAATTCTTGCTTATTTTAGCCATTAATTCCTCAGCTTCCTTTGGAGTCCTGTTCCTGAAAACACAATCAGCACAACTATCCAGGTATGTCCTAGATTCTTCAGTTAGTCCATTATAAAATATATCAAGAAGCTCATTCTTAGGTAATGGACTTTCAGCCTGTGCATGAATCAAAGCACAAAACCTTGCCCAAGATTCGGGCAATACCTCTTTTTCTCCCTGTTTAAAATCAAAAAGTTCCTGCAAAATAGCATGTCTAGCACTAGGAGGAAAATATTTCTGCAGGAAAGTACTAATCAAGCACTCAGGGCTATCAATAGATCTAGGAGGTAAATTACTAAACCAAGTTTTAGCTTCTCCTTTCAGTGAAAAAGGAAAAATCTTAGCAACAAAGTAAGTACGCATCTTAAATCATCATAAAACAAGCCACTCATGGTAGAAAGTTCATTCATATGTGCTACAACACTTTCATTCTTAGTCCCACAAAAAGGTTCTTTCTCGATAATAGCTATGTAAGATAGATCGAGAGAGAAATCATAATCTTCATCTGTAATGTTTATGGGAGAAGCAACAAACTTAGCAGCAGTATATAATTTGGGTCTAATAGTACGCCTCTCAAGGAGACTCTTAGCAACGCTCCTATCATGGGTGTTCCTACATTCTTCAATAAACTCATCAGTCATCTCAACATAATCTTCTTCAGCATCATAACTCTTACTAGACTCAGGTGAGCTAACAGGTGTGGTAGTGTCTTCATTAGAAGTTTTGGTATTTCCAGCTATAATTCTAGCAATCGTAGCATCTAGGAAAGGACCTAATGAACCACTCTTATCAAGCACAGTAGAAGCAACATCATAAGTATCAGAAGTTTCAGATTCAACAGTAGTAGCAGTGTGTGTAGCATGTGTATGTGGTGGTGTAAGGAACTTACTCAAAACAGACGGTGAATCAAGAGCAGTAGAGGTGTTCAGAACCGTACCTCTTCTCGTAGTGGATGGTAAAATAGGAACCTTGCCATCACGAGACTTACCCATGATGGATGGATAACAACGAACAATAAAGAATCCAAGTGAACTTGATAAATAAAGCTATGCTCCCCGGCAACGGTGCCAGAAAATAGTCTTGATGACCCACAAGTATAGGGGGTGTATCGCAATATTTTCGAGGGAAGTGAAACCCAATTTATTGATTCGACACAAGGGGAGCCAAAGAATATTTATCGGCCTTAACAACTGAGTTGTCAATTCAGCTGCACCTGGAAACAATCTTGCTCACAACAGTTTATCAGTAGCAACCGTTTTGTAGTAGGAATAGCAAAGTAACAACAGTAGCAAAACAAAGACAGTAGTAACAAAAGCAGTAAACAGTGGGATTCGAGTGCGGTAGGCATAGGGATGGATGAACGAGCGTTGCATGGACAAGACAATTCACATAGCAAACAAAACATAGGGCAATTGCAGATAAATAAGATAAAGCATCCTAGTACTAGACAATCCTAGGCATGTGTTCCATATATAGTCATACGTGCTCGCAATGAGAACTTGCACAACATCTTTTGTCCTGCCAGCCTGTTTTGCAGCGGGGCCTCTAGGGAACTACTGGCAATTAAGGTGCTCCTTTTAATAGAGCACCGGAGCAAAGCATTAACACTCCGTGAACACATGTGATCCTCACATCAAAGCCTTTCCCTCCGATTGTCCCGATTTCTGTCACTTCGGGGCCATTGGTTCCGGACAACAACATGTGTATACAACTTGCAAATAAGACCAAGAACAATACTATCATAATGAATCAATAATAAGTTCAGATCTGAAATCATGGCACTCGGGCCCTTGTGACAAGCATTAAGCACAACAAGTCGCAACAAAGTCATAAAGCACTAATAAAAGATACTAGGCACCATGCCCTAACAATCTGATGCCATTACATGAACGATCTCATCCAAACCCTACCATCCCCATAGCCTATAGCGGGGGATTACTCACTCATAGATGGGGGAAACATGGATGGTCGATGGAGAAGCGATGGTGATGATGATGGCGATGATCTCCTCCAATTCCCCGTCCCGGTAGGGTGCCAGAACGGAGTTTCTGGTGCTGTTTCGTGGAATCTGGTGGTGGCGGCAGAGCGGAACTCCTTCTGGAAAAACGTCGAACCCCCGAAGTTTTTAGGTCAGAAGGCTTCTTATAGGCGAAGAGAGAGGCCAAGGGGGTGCCTGGGGGGCCCACACCACCCCCTGGCGCGGCCTGGCCTGGCCCGTGCCAGCAGGTAGTGTGGCCACCCCAGGGCTCTTCTCCGTCTCGTATTCTGGCTTCTGGAGTCTTCGGGTAAAATAGGATTTTTGGCATATTTTCCGGGATTTTTCCTGATAGTTGATTTTCTGCACAAAAAGTAAACACCAAGGCAATTCTGCTGAAAACAACGTTAGTTCGCATTAGTTGCATCTAGATCACACAAGTATAGAGGAGAAACAATAGCAAAAGTGTTCGGGAAAGTAGATACGTTTTGGACGTATCAGTCAGCCCTTGCACGTCTTGACCAGCCATTCGGCATCTGCCTTGGCTGTAAGCCAGAAAAAACCGTGTCTGAAAGCTTTTGCCACTAAAGATTTGGCTGCAGCATGGTGACCACACTCGCCTTCGTGGATTTATCTTAAGATTTCCACTCCTTCTTCCGGAGATACACAGCGCTGAAAGACCCTAGATATACTTTGCTTATAGAGCTCACCACTAACTACAGTGTAGGCTTTTGCTCGTCGGATGATCTGCCGGCTCAGAACTTCGTCTTCGGGTAATTTGCCATCTACCAAATAGTCAAGGTAGGGTTGAGTCCAGCTGGGAATTACAGCCAGAACTGCTATCAAAGGTGAGTCGGACTTGGTTGGATATTCCTCGTCCACTCCCTTTATTGAGGGAACTTTGAGGTGCTCTAAAAAAGCGCGCCATCCGGGACCTCTTTCCCTACAGAGCCTATTCGAGATAATGCATCTGCTTCCTCATTTTCTGCTCGAGGGATGTGTTCAACCTCAAACCCTTCGAACAATTTAGATAGATCATCCACGACAGCTTTGTATGTTGCCATGTGCTTATTTGCATTAAAAATATCCGACACTTGCTGAGCAACAAGATCCGAATCTCTGTAACACATCAATCGTCGGATGCCGATATCCTTAGCAATCCGGATTCCATGCAGCAGTGCTTCATACTCGGCAATATTATTTGTCGCTGTGAAGTGGATCTGCAACACGTATAAAAGTTTATCTCCTTGGGGTGATTTGAGCACCAGGCCAGCCCCCGCGAGCCTTAGACCCATCAAAATATAGGGTCCAATATTCTGACTCAGGGAGGGTCATATTCTCCTTCGTCTCTGTTCAATCAGCAACAAACTCGGCAAGAATTTGGGATTTGATTGCTGTCCGAGGTTTGTACTCAATATCTAAAGCTGAGAGCTTTATGACCCATTTGGCGATGCGTCCTGTGGCGTCACTGTTATTGATTATATCTCTCATGGGAGCTGTGCTCACCATGGTAATTGGATGTTCCTGAAAATAGTGTCGTAGCTTACGAGATGCTAAGAATACACCATAAGCTAGCTTTTAATAGTGCGGATACCGCTGTTTCGATTCTGTTAAGACCTCGCTGAGAAAGTAAGTCGTGCGCTGCACCAAGTGTTCCTGATTTTCCTCCGGTCTCTCCACTACCATGACGATACTGACGACCTTGTTTGTCACAGCAAGATAGAGCAACATCGGTTCCTGTGGTTCTGGTGCAGCAAGGATAGGAGCAGATGAGAGTACTGTTTTTAGGTCTTGCAGTGCAGCTTCAGCTTCGTCGGTCCATACAAAATCCTTGGTCTTTTTCAGGAGTTTGTATAATGGTGCGGCTCTTTCACCGAGCCGGCTTACAAACTGACTAATTGCATCAATGCAACCCGTTAGTCTTTGTACGTCCTTCAGGCGAGTTGGCCTGGAAATATTGAGTATAGCCTTGATTTTGTCCTGGTTCACCTCTATGCCTCTTTGAGACACGATGAATCCTAACAATTTTCTGGCTGGGATTCCAAAGAAGCATTTCTTCGGATTAAGCATTATGTTGTATTTTTGTATATTGGCGAATGTTTCCTCCAAGTCAGAAATCAATGTTTCCTTCTTTTTGGACATCACCGCAATATCATCCACATATACGTGCACATTGCGTCCGATTTGATCGTGGAGGTAACGCTGCATTGTGCGTTGGTACGTAGCTCCTGCGTTCTTTAGCCGAAAGGGCATCGTAACAAAACAGAAGGTTCCGAAGGGGTTATGAATGAAGTTTTGACTTTGTCAGATTCCTTGATCCGGATTTGGTGATAACCGGAATATGTGTCGAGCAAACAGAGGAGTTCCGAGCCTGCCGTAGAATCGATAACTTGATCAATCCTAGGCAGAGCGAACAGATCTTTGGGGCAAGCCTTGTTCAAGGCAGTCAACACACATCCTTAAATCAGTGGTGTCCTTTTTAGGGACCATTACAGGATTGGCCGACCACTCAGTGTGGATGACCTCTTCTATGAATCCGGCTAACTCGAGCCGTGCTAGTTTCTTAGCTATTGCTTTATGCTTTTCATCGCCGAAACATCGTAAGGACTGTTTGACGGGTTTAGTGTTTGGGTTTACATTTAAAGAGTGCTCGGCAAGTTCCCTAGGTACTCTAGTCATGTCAGATGGCTGCCATGCGAAGATATCTTGATTTGCTTGGAGGAACTTGACGAGCGAGCCTTCCTATGCGCTATCTAGGCCTACGCCTAACCGGGTCACCTTGGAGGGGTCATCATCCTTCAACGGCGTCATCTTCGTCTCTTCTGATGCCTTGAACTCCGGATTCAGCTTTGTCACCTCCTTCTTCGTTGCAGGCATCTCAGACGGATCTATGCTCTTCTTGATCTCCTGGTACTCCTGGGCATGCAGCACATCTTCAGCAAAGGCGGCATTTCCATCCTTGCACTCTCGCGCTTTCTTCGGGTCTCCCCTGATTGTGATCACGCCATTGGGACCTGGAATTTTCATCATATTATAAATGTAACACGGACGAGCCATAAACGCCCAGTAAGCCGGACGTCCGAATATAGCATGGTACGCGCTCTTGAACGGGACCACTTCGAAGGAAAGTGCTTCCGTCCGATAGTTCTTTGGAGTTCCAAAGGTAACATCATCCAAAGTGATTTCTCCCAGGGAATTTGGAGTTCCTGGGATAACCCCGTGAAAGATCACAGAGCTGTGGTTCAGCTAGGTCTCCGAGATCTTCATCCGTTGTAGTGTTTCGACATACAGAATGTTAATGCTGATGCCACCGTCCATGAGAGTCTTGGAGAAGCCATAGCCATCAATGAGTGGATTGACGATCAAGGCGTATTTTCCTCGCCTGTGTAACTTAGGCGGATGATCAGCATGGTCAAAGGTGATTTCCACTTCCGACCAGTCCAAGAATTGAGGGACAGCCAGAACTATTGCGTTGAGCTTATGTAGAACTGCTTTCTTGACCTTTGCTAGTTGAGATCCGAGGAAGGTGACGTACGTGTCTTTCTTGGTCTGAATTTTTTTCTTCCCTTCCGGCTTGGGATTTGAAGCATCAGCTTCCTCCATGTCAGAATCTTCCCTGGTCTCTTTATCTTTTTTGAGATTCTTCTTTCCCTTCTTTCGCTTAACCCTGTAGCCAGCGGTATCATCTCTCTTAATGTCGTCGTTGAAACGACACTCGGTGTTTGTGTGGGACGAGCCCCCATTGGCGTCTAGATGATGCACACATGGGTTATTGGCAATGTCGGCCCAAGAGTAGGTTTTGCCAGGTTGCTGGTCTCCTCTACCTTGAACTTTCGACGTCCCACGACCGTGTCCGTGGCCACCGCCACGTCCTCCTCGTCCTCTAGACCCGAAAGTAGCAGTGACCACTGCTGTTTCCGCGTTGGGTTTTTCTTCCGAGGTATTCTTGCGCTTCTGAGCTTGTTGCTTTGGTTGTTTTGCCGACTGTGGCACAACTAGGGCATTGAGTAATCCCTCTGCGTCGTCATCAGCATCTGCATACTTGCTTGATGTTTCTATCATCTCTCCCAAATCAGTGACTTTGTCACACTTCAAGCGATGACGTAGTAAACCAATTGGGAGTCCTGCAATGAAAGCTTCAATCGCAGTTTGGTCATTTACTCCTTCACAGGAGTTCTTGATGTCGATCCATCATCCGAGATCATCCCGGCAAGTTTCTTCGGCTTTCTGGGTGCAACGCTGTAGGTCTCCTACCGTACAGGGCCTCCAATATGTGCCTTCGAAATTCTGAAAGAACGCGCTTTGTATGTCATACCAGTTGTGGATGGTGTTCTCCGGAAGTTCATCGAGCCATGATCGTATCGTCTTCCGCAACATAAGTGGGAGATATCGGGTTGCGACCAGGCTGTTTCTGCCTTTGGCAATGCAGCAAGCTTGGAAGAAATCCTGGAGCCAGGTATCTGGCCGAGCTATGCCGTCGTAGGCTTGAATATGTCTTGAGATATCAAATCCTTCCGGGAATTTTGTAGCTCTTATGCGTGGTCCGAAGCACTTTGGGCCCATGTATATGTAATCATTTTCATAGCGCTGTGCCTCTATGTTGGAGTTGATCCCGTGCCTTGCGCCATTTGGGGATAGGGATCATCCTGAGTGACGGCTATGGCTACGGTGCCTTGGAGCCAGACTTTGGCTTCTGCCACCACCTCCTCCACCACGATGTCCTCCTTGGGAGCTGTTGTGATGGCTACTTGGTGGAGAGGGTGGAGAAGCTGGGTTATTTCTGGCTGATCGCAGCGCCTCCGTCCGGAGCGTCATTATTCCGGTTCCGGGGAGGGTTTTCATTCTGATGAGCCCCCTGGCAGTTTGTCTCGGCACGGTGTCCGTCGTTTCCTCGCCCGTCAGTCGGACGGCTTGCGTGTCTAGGAGGTGGCATTCTTTGTCGCCGGGGAGGATTCCTCGGATTCAGTGCAGAGGTTACCTCTTGCTCCGCAACTGGGTTAACATTACGCCAGTCACGTGCAACTTTGTGGTGCTGTCCTGAAGATCCGGTTCTTGAGTAGTTGTCTTCCCGACGGTCGGAACGATGGTTTTGTTCTGGAACATATTGGGGTCTTACGTCAGCCCAGGCCGGATCCATGCGACATTGGTCAGAATGGGAGACCAGCTTTTGGCTTTCAGACAGGGCGACCTTTTGCTGCTCCAGGCCCTTGTTGAGCAGCTTAATGATCAATTGAATCTGTTCCGGGCCTGGATTAGCTGATAGGATTTCTCGAGCTACAACGGTGTTCTGTACTAGTGTCGGATACACCCAATCCCTGTTGTTGTCGCGCCGAGGCACCCCATGTTTCTCCTCCAAAGAGGACTTTGTGAATCTGCGGGAATTGGCCGTCATGAGTATGGCGCTTCCTGGTCTTCTGATGTTGCCTGGAGTTGTACTTCTCCGCAGTTGCCATGCGTTTCTTTTCCCCCTCAAGGTTTTTGGCTTCATCGAGGAGTACTTGGCGACGCGCTTGTAGGGCCTGGGACCTTTCGTCTAGCTCTTCAGCAGTGAGTTCTGTAGCTGTAGGAATAGGTGTGGTTAATGCAGCATAGATGAGTTTACGCGCACCTTCAGTGATCACGTGTCCATCCATCGACTCTTCTTTGGGCTTGTCTGGGATAAGTGCTCTATCCGAGTCTTCCTCGTATTCCTCGGCAATCACCTCCTCTACCGAAGGATCTTTTGCCAGGGTCCTATTCTTATTGTTATTCTTCTTTGCCTTCTTGGCAGCGCCGGTAGCAAAGACGGCTTTGGGCCTGTTTCTCGGAGTCAAACATTGATCGGTACTTTCAGCCATTTGGTTCTCGGGATCATCTGCGAGATCCATGTTGTCTTGTGCTTTGGGAGAGCTTTCTCTGAATCCTTCGTCTATGTCTTCTCCTTTTGCAGCAGCTGTGGAGTTAACCTCCTCTTTATATTCCGCAGAGAACTTTCAGAAATCTGCCGACGTCATCGAGTCATCCGAGGATGCCGGTAATTCGACGCTTGTTCTAATAGCCTCCAGCACGGACTCGGTGTTATCTCCAGCATCGGCGGAGCCGGATCTGCATCCCACATATCCGACAAAGTGCGACGTGCCCCTCCTGAGATAACTGCGGTCTTCATAGTAGGCTTCGTCAAAACGTTTAATGGTTTCGAGGATTTCGTCTACGCCTGAGTGTTGCATCATCATGCGTCTTAGTGTGTATCTCAGGAAAGGCCTGTCCGTCCCGGCGTCATCAGAGCCGGAACCATCGTTGTTGGTATGCTCCTCAAGGTTTTCGACTTAAGTGGATGGGTCGATCTGGGATTCGGTCTCTCTAGGGAGATCCACTCCAGATTCAACTTGGACTGCCAGGTCTGCTTCAGGCTCGGATTTATCCAGTATCTCCGTAGGTGGTGTGGGCTGGGTGGGATTAGGGTTTTCTGAGATCCAAAACTCTGCCGCCTCCACGGACAAAGGGGACCCAGAAATTTCTTCTGCCTCTATCATCACCGCTGGGGTGGGTGGGGCAGGTTCAGTGAAACCGATGTAAACATCGATCTCACCAAAATACATGATGCTGTAGGTGGTCATGGCTTCCCTAGCCGAAATCCAAATCTCGTCGAGAACGATGAGAGGGACATCGCTGGCATAGAGGATGCGACCGACGGTGATAGTCTCGCCGATTCCGATTCTTGCAGATTCCACTCGAAACACAGATCCAAAGCTTGCTTGCCCCATGGTGGGCGCCAATTGTCGTCGGATTGATGACAAGTACGCCATGAGGAGGTCCTCGAGGCATGCGGAAGAGAGGGGTGTGAGACGTACGGTGTTCCGAGATGGTGAGCACACAAGTTTACCCAGGTTCGAATCTGCCGGCTTTGGACGGATCCTACTCCTGCTAGCAATCCAGTAATACGGCAGAGCCGGAATATGAGTTACAAGGGGTTCGCCTGTGCGAGTTGAGATTGTAGACTATTGTGTTTCCCTAAAGGCTCTCCCTAGGATGGCTTATATAGATATCCGGCCTAGGGTTTACAGGAGAGATCTATCTGGCTACGACTAAGAGTCGGTTACAGAGTACATCTTGAACTACAAGTAACACTATGGGCCTATGTCGATAAGTCTTCTGGGCCTTCCCGTAGCCGGATTGGACTCCGTCTCTTCTCCCTGACTAGGCTGCCCGTGAAGCAAAGCTCTAACCCAAAATGGGCCACCCTGGTCAGTGAGGACTGTGAGGATACCCGGAAAGTATATCCCCAACAATTTGTGAAGCACGTACCAAAACTACAATTGAGACCTTCAAGTTGCATGCTTGAGTGGTTGTACGTCACATTGGTACCACAGAAGATCAGTTGTAATTTTCAGATGCTTTTGCAATCTCTCAAAAGACTCTGGTCAACCCTAGTTTGACCAAACCTTGTGAATTTCATAGAAAATGAGAAATTCTCAAAATCTTTAGAACCTTCAATTGTTCACTATGTGGCAAATACTTTGCATGAAAAATGAGAAACTTGGAAACAATGTCCCCCTAGAGGTCCACTCTCAAATGTGGGGTAGTTAGGTCAACGATCATGTCCGATTACTAGAAAGAGCCACTTGTGTCCCATGTTTTCATCTACCTTTCTTCAAATGGACTCAAATTTGGCACAAGGGTTTATCAACATGTGGCTAATGATGCTAGCATTGTATCTAGCCATTTTGGTTTGAAAATTTCAAAAAATTTACCCTTAAACTCAAAAACATGGAACCATTTGTGAAGCAAGTACCAAAACTACAAGTTGAGACCTTCAAGTTGCATGCTTGAGTGGTTGTACATCACATTGGGACCATAGAACATCAGTTGTAATTTTCAGATGCTTTCGCAATCTCTTGAAAGACTCTGGTCAACCCTGGTTTGACCAAACCTTGTGAATTTCATAGAAAAATGAGAAATTCTCAAAATCTTTTGAAACCTTCAAATTTGTTCACTGTGTGGCAAATACTTTGCATAAAAAATGAGAAACTTGGAAACAATGTCCCCCTAGAAGCCCACTCTCAAATGTGGGGTAGTTAGGTCAACGATCATGTCCGACTACTAGAAAGATCCACTTGTGTACCATGTTTCCATCTACCTTTCTTCAAATGGACTCAAATTTGGCACAAGGGTTTATCGCCACGTGGCTAATGATGCTAGCATTGTATCTAGCCATTTTGGTTTGAAAATTTCAAAAAAATTACCCTTAAACTCAAAAACATGGAACCATTTGTGAAGCAAGTACCAAAACTACAATTTGAGACCTTCAAGTTGCATGGTTGAGTGGTTGTACATCACATTGGGACCATAGAAGAACAATTGTACTTTTCATATTCTTTCGCAATCTCTTGAAAGACTCTGGTCAACCCTGGTTTGACCAAACCTTGTGAATTTCATAGAAAAATGAGAAATTCTCAAAATATTTTGAAACCTTCAAATTTGTTCACCCCGTGGCAAATACTTTCCATAAAAAAATGAGAAACTTGGAAAAAATGTCCCCCTAGCAGCCCACTCTCAAATGTGGGGTAGTTAGGTCAACGATCATGTCCGACTACTCGAAAGAGCCACTTCTGTACCATGTTTTCATCTACCTTTCTTCAAATGGACTCAAATTTGGCACAAGGGTTTATCACCATGTGGCTAATGTGCATATTTTGGAGACAATAACACTCTGAATTGCTTGTGTTATATTTGTGAATGCCTAAGTAGGAAATTCTAGTCTTATCTATAAAGTTACTTTGGAAATCAGAATTGCTTGTGTTATATTTGGGAATGTGCTTTTTCAAATCAGATTTGCTAGTACACCTTGTAATACTCCTATTTGTAATGTTACTTTGGATAGCCATTTCAATCTTTGAACAAGGTTAAATCTTTTCCGATACTTAAATGGCATAGTTTGAGCATGCCATTTCATTATTTTAATAGAGAATCATTGTATTTGTTACCACAACATATTTTGAACTGCCTGAGTTAAATTATGCAATGTAGGTGGAAGGACTATGTTCCTAGCTTTCAGGATTTCCTTTGGCGTAGAAATGTAACTTTTGTTGGTGTGGACATAAGGAAAGATAGCAGATTGTTGCGGGCAAAATGGTTGTACATTCCACAAGGCAAACACATTGACATCCAGGACATCTTCAAACTGAAAGGTCATGGAGATAGGGCTGGGATGGCTTCCATGTCTGCAAACCTCATCCACACCAGGTACGAAGGCATGAAGGATTCCTTTGTCAAGGACATTGCCAAAATCTAAGGCCACGACTACTAGGAATGGAAGCCGCTTGCAGAGAAGAACCTAGAGTATGCTGCCACTGATGGATATGTCGCGTATGAACTGTTTCGCATCATCAATCTAGTGACCCAGGGTACTCCTTCAAACATGGGGGCCAAGCATCGCCGTGGTTATTAGAACTAATCTACCATAACATCTGCAAGAAGCTAGTCCTGTTTGTTGGCAGTAGTATGTGTTTCTAACTCTAGAAATAGTGTAACATATGTGGAGAAAACTATGTGCCCTGCCTTTTGATTTATAATTATCAAGATGCATTGGTATCACTGGTTATGGTTACAACACATGAGTTTGGTTCATAATCCAACAAATTTTCCCAAAATTATGAATAATGTAGTACACATATCTAATCCTCAACATCTGTGTCATAATCAGAGTTCCTACCTTCACCATCATTTGCAAGGTCTTCCATGTTTTAAACATGTTCATCATCACTTATGTCCATGTCCTCTATACACATGTCTTCCTTTTCTAGATATTGGACAAATCTTGCTGCAACATGTTCCACTTCGTCTAGATGATCAACAACCTCGACGTTATCATCTACATCTTCTTCAACAACTAATGTTGAAATCTATGATCCATTTGATATATGTCCTCCTGGTATGCCAAGTTCTCTTGATCAGTAGCTTCATTACCAAATTCAATTTCTGGTACATCATAGACATTCCTATTGTTGAATGTCTGCACAATTTTCCAAGGGAAACCAAACTCAATATTTTCCAAATAAAAACATGATTCTGCTTAACCTTCCAATATGAAGGGGGAATTCTTGTACCAAAGAACATAAGTATTAACAATTTTGTAGTGTCCATCATCTTTCATCTTCGATTTATTGCTATCTAGATCAAACCAGTCGCAGTGAAACAAGAATACTGATTTGGGACCATGCTTGTTAGTCACATACTTGAGCTCTATAACTTCCTACAGAACACCATAAAGCTCATCATCTTGTTGAGCAACAACAGATGACTTATTCATTACCCCACAATTCTGAGTTCTTAGGTTCTTCTCCCGAGTGACCGTATGAAACCTAGCACCCTTTACATTGCAAGCAGAGTGTACAATTACACGCTTGTCTGGTCCATCTGCAAGTGACTTCAAATCTTTAGAGGCATTGCTCAGTTGAGTCACATGGTTTTTAAACCATGCTAGGAACACTTTATTGAGTGCCTCATCTATGTTATTAGCACCCCTAACAAGTAATTCTTCTCGACATACACTAAAATAAACGAATAAAAATGAGACAATATGATATTAAGTATAATAGCCAGCAATTATTTATGCATAATCATGTCCAAAAAACTTACTTGATATAAGGTTCTGCCTCTTCACAATTGTCGAGAACATACCAAACCATGTTATCAAATTCCTTCTCAAAAAAATTCAGATATGATTTTCCTAAACCTTTGGCTCCACCAGAGAAAACTTTGAACTCATCAGCACTAACTTCCCTTTGGTTATATTGGTTCCTTTCATCTTTGTTAAATATTGTTTCCATGTCATCATTAAAATATCTAGAGCAAAATGTGATGCACTCATCAACAATATACCCTTCAGCAATTGAACCTTCATGCCTTCCTTTGTTACGGATAGTAGACTTAAGATAAGCCAGTCTTCTCTCAACTGGATACATCTAGCCATAATGGACATGCCCCCTTAGAATAGCGTCCTCAGGAAGATGAACATCTAAGTGCACCATGATATCAGAAAATGTAGGGGGAAGAGCTTCTCAAGTCTGCAAATAATTAATACTATCTCTACCTTCAGTCATTCTAGGACTTTTACATCAAGAGTTCTGACACACAACTCTCTAAAAAATCTCCCCAAATCAGCAATAGCCTCATAAATTTCTTTTGGTGCAACACCTTTCAAGCCAGCTGCCAAAATACGCTGCAGAAGAATGTGGCAGTCATGTGTCTTCATACCGTGTACTTTTCCAGCTTCAATATCCACACACCTTTCCCAGTTTGAACACAAACCATCTGGGAACCTAGTTTTTGCCAAAAACCTGCAAACACGTTTCTTCTTTTCCTTTTCAAGCTTCTAGGGAGCATGTGTCTTCACACAACTATCCCCTTCTTCTTTCATCAAAAATTTCCTCCTAATGTTCATTTTCTTCAAATCAACTCTAGCACTGACATTGTCCTTGTTTTTTCCATCAATTTCGAGAAGTGTACCAACTATGTTGTCACATATGTTCTTCTCGGTGTGCATCACATCAAGGTTGCATGATAATAAAAGTGTGGACAAATAAGGTAAATCATGTAATCTGACCCTAAGGTGCCAGGTTGGTTAACCTTTAACAACATGCTTGCGCTTCTTACAAGTTGGATTTTTACCATGTATATAATCCTTAACTAATTCTATCTTCTCCTTTTTCTTCTGCATTGAACTCCCTTGGTGGATCCCTCTTCTCAACTTTACCATTGAACAATTTACTTCTCCTATAGGGGTGATCCTTAGGAAGCAACCGACGATGTCCAATGTACCCAATTATGTTTTTCAGTGACTCATAGCAAGGATTCTCATCACAATGCACACAAGCATAAAACCCTCTAGTGTTATGGCCAGATATGGTAGCATACCCTAGATAGTCATGAAGACCATAGGAAAGCAGCGTGCAATTTGAAGTCATCCTCTACAAGAACATCATATGTGTTAACACCTACTCATAGCTTCATCATATCTGTAATAAGAGGCTGCATAAATACATTAAAATCCTTTCCTAGTGAATATTTACCTGGTATAAGTAATGACAACATAAAGTTGGATTGATCCATGCACATCCATGGTGGGAAGTTATATGGAATCACAAATACTGGCCACATACTATATGAACTGCTCATGGTACTGCTATAGGGGTTGAATCCATCTATGGCAATGCCTAGCCGTATGCTCCTGGGGTCATTAGAGAACCAACCAAATTTCTCATCAAAGTGTTTCCATGCCTTTCCATCAGTTGGGTGCCTCAAAACATCATCCTCAAAACCCCTCTTCTCTTTGTGCCACCTCGTATGTGTTGACAATTCTGTTGAAACAAAAAATCTTTGTAATCTTGGAAATATAAGAAAGTAACTCAAAACCTTGTGAGGCACCTTATCCATTTGGGTCTCTCCATCTAGAAAATCCACAGACAGGACAATGTGTATTCTTCTCGTGATCTCCCCAAAAAAAGCACAATCAAACTTGCACACATGTATAGTCTCATAACCAAGCCCAACTTTAGAAAGTACAATCTTGGCATCAACATAAGATTTTGGGAAATCCACCCATGGCAAAGCATCACATAACAGGGAAAGAAAAAGATCAAATGATTTGTTTGTGACCTGGTTGTATGTTTTGATATGAAGAAGTCTCATAATAAATGCCAACCTTGTATAAGTGTTGCATCCCTCATGAAGCTCTCTCTCTTGGCTTCTTCCAGTAGCTTTGAAAAAAATTAGGCTCATTAGGACCTTTATTTCTAGACTTCTTCAACTCATGAACCATATTATATGCAGCATCAACATAAGTATTATCATTGAATTCATCATATTCTTCATAATTGTCACTATCATATGCACCATGACCCTCAATGTGCTGGCCATCACTATCGTTTTCATTATCACTAAATGCCTCACCATGAAATATCCGTCTATTGTAATGCATGGACATACCATTACAATTTATGTCTCGTGACACTTCTTTCTGATCACGAGGTACAAGATTAAGGCATCGAGTGCACGGGCATAAAATTGCTTCATCTTTTGTCTTATGTTGTCGCACAAACTTCATGAACTCATTACAACCTTTCATGTATGGACCTATGAACTTTTTTGCATTCTTAATCCAATCACGATCCATTACCTGCAATACAACTTATAGAATCAAATTCATTATCAGTAGTAATTACAAATCATTAATACTAATATATGAATTCAATATTTGCAAACGGATAAACAAATCTACATGCGATACATGATATAAAGATAACTAGACACATCGTTCGACTGGTTGAAAACAACAATAACTATACAATCTGTTGGCATTGTCACATGAGCTAACCTTGAAAATTGTGTGAATCTGATTTTGAAAGGAAAATCTCATAGATCAGGTACAAGCCGACATGTAAACGAAACTCACCTTCTGGCAAAGCCTACCCGAGTGCCGCCTTCCAAATCGCCCTCCGATGGACTGCAATAGCCTTGTCCACGACCTCTCCTACTCTCAACGGCGACCGGGATCGGATCAACGGAGACCATGCTCGCCTCCTCCTATCCTGCCTCACACCGCCTCGACTTGGAAGGACTCTCACGACAACATGGTTTTGTCAGATCTTTCAGACTAATCACGTAGTTAAAGATCATCTAATTATGACATATGCTATAAAAAATAATTTTTATTACAAAACTATTCGACAACTATACATGACAAACACATTACCTCTACCGTAGCGGCAACAACACTAATCAACTCGCGGTCGCGAGCTCAAACCCCACGTAAGACAATATTTTACATTTTATTTTCCCTTACTGACAACTTGGTCCCGCATGATTTTCAGTGACAATTTAAGTGCACCATAATATAAATTTGTCACCTATATCGACAAACCACCAAAAGAGTAATCCATGACGATATAACAATGACAAAATACTAAACCATCATTGATTACGCCTAATCCTTGATGCCATAACCAAACCGTCAATGATTAAGATAATATATGACGGTTCATAACTTTGTCAAGAAGCCATTTTGTCAATATATAAATATCAAATCTATTGTTGTGTCTTCTTCAAAGCCATTTTGGAATCTCCAAAGGTTTATAGCTTAACTTTAGAATAGATTAGGAAGAGAGAGTGTAATTAGGTAGCACCTAGGTTGAGATAAGGCTAACTTTTGTGCATCCCCATTAATGGAGAACACCATAGAAGCCATGCCTCTATAATTAGCTAGCACATCCTAGGCACAATTAGAATATAATCATCTTAAAATAACTTAAACTTTGAAGGAAATATGCCAGAGAGGCAATAATAAAGTGGTTATTAGCTTATTCCATGTTTATGACAAATGTTTATTTCATATGCTATAATTGTATTAATAAGAAATGTTAATACATGTGTGTTTAATAAACAAATAAGAGTTCCTAGTTATGCCTCTCATTTAAACTAGCTCATTGTTTAGAAATATGTGAGACCCTGGCACATGGCTTAATAGGATTGGTAGGATACTCATATAAACAAGTTGCAACTTCTTTTTCAGAAGCTCATCTGAAAAGAACTTTGAGGTTAAGCATGATTGGCCTAGAGCAATCTGAGGATGGGTGACCGACCGAGAAGTGGGTACCGGGTGCGCACAACAGAGGACAAAGTGCACATAAAAGACTAGTGTTGGTCTATCGGGCCAGTCTAGATATCCTATTAAGCCGCCAGAAGTGATAGCCCGGGCACGGAGAGTCTAGGGTGTTACAAGTGGTATCAGAGCTGATCCTCGCGGTTACACGAGTGTGTGCGACTCAGTGGAGGGCATGTGGAGCATGGCACGTGTGGCCCAGAGTGGACACGTTATGGCACATGTGCCGGAAGTGGACGCATAGACGTGTGCCAAGAGGGGACGTTCCTGGCTTGTCGTTGATCGATGAGGACATCGATCTTCAAAGGGTGGGTGTATGTGAGACCCTGGCACATGGTGTAATAGGATTGATAGGATAGCCATATAAACAAGTTGCAACTTATTTTTCGGAAGCTCATCTGATAAGAACTCTGAGGTTAAGGGTGTTTGGCCTAGAGCAATCTGAGGATGGGTGACCGACCGGAAAGTGGGTACCGGGTGCACACGAGTGAGGACAAAGTGCACAGAAAAGACTAGTGTTGGTCTATGGGGCCAGTCTAGATATCCTATTAAGCTTCCATAAGTGATAGCCCGAGCACAGAGAGTCCGGGGTGTTACACAAGATGATCAAGGTTTCCTGATCATGGACATTGGATGTTGTTAATGACGAGGTCACAACATTGGTGGAATGATGTGATGAACATTCACCTAAAGTATATTAATATGGTCAAAGTCATTATGTTTACATTGCTATAACATCATGCAAAGTAACCCTAATCCTTATACCATGAGAGCATGTTAATTGCTAACACCGGAAAAGTACTTTGATAACATCAAATGTCACACTGAACCAGGGTGACTATAAAGGTGCGTTTGGGTACTCTAAAACTGTTATGTTGAGGCTCATGAATCAAGAGTGGGATTTGTCCATCCTGATGACATAGAGATATACTCAGGGACCTCTCGGTGAAATCACATTGACATAGCTTGAAAGCAAGTGATAAGATCACAAAGAATGTTATATCACGGGAACGAGAAAAGAGTATTTGTCCGTAACAAGATAAAACTAGGTATGGGCATACCGATGATCAAATCTCAGACATGTAATATATCACAAGACAAAGGGACTTAGTTATGACATTAAAGGTTCTCATGATCACTAGAGTCATCGTTGAATGTGTGGGAGTCAGCACGGATCTCCAGGTCCCACTGTTGATTATTGATCGGAGAGGGGTCTCGATCATGTCTACTTTATTCGCGAACCGTAGGGTGACACACTTAAGGTATACCGACACAAATCAGAGCAAATATAATACGAGAGAAAGAATTTGAAAGCGTTGGAATTATTTCGATGGACACCGGAATTGTTTCGGGTCAAATTGCTGAAAATGGTTTCAGATGTAATATCAAAATCTTGCAAGGGGGTTTACGAAAATGTTTGTTAATTAAAGTAATTAACAAAATTCTGAATAAAATAAATAAAACATTTTTATTAAATGAGAGATGCATTAATCTTGGTGGAAAATTAATGCAATTTTGAGTGGAGATGGAATTGATGCGGGAATGCTTAGTGGAAGCTCCACTCACATGAATGAGGGAGAGGTGGGGGCACCCACCATGGTCGCCAACCATGGCATGGGGGCTGCCCCTCCCCTATAAAAGGAGGTCTCCTCCTCCTCTCTTCTAACACCTCCTCGTGAAAGATCTCTCTCTCCCTCTAGTAAATTCCCCATGGCTTCGGATTAGCGAAGTACATGTTCTCGGTGGTTTCTCTGGAAGGATCTACTGGTTCTTCTACTTTGCTGGAGCAAGGACTCAGAGGTTGTCGGGGTGGTGGACGTGTGTGCAAACACGGATGCGCTGCTAGTTTGTGGCGCTGGACTTCAACTTGATCTTGAGATTGGCAAGTGTACGACTACATCAATCAAATTTTGTTAACAAAGTTTTCAGTCTTTGAGATTAATGTCTTTATAGATGTATATTCACCCATTGCTTGTATCTAGATAGATAGATCTTGGTTCTTAGTTGTTCATATCATAGGATTTTTTGCTTTCTATGCTACAAACCCAACGGTGGTATTAGATCCTAGTCTATGCGTAGATACTTTGCATGGGTAGAACACATATGAGTATGTGGGTGCTGATGATCATGTTATTGTATCCTTTAAGTATTTTGTATATTAGTAGCATAGTGGGATGAAGCGGCTCGGACAAACTTTACATGTCCTCCCACATGAGACCTGTTCCACGCTTGACATGCAACTAGTTTTGCATAAGTGGCTTGCGGGTGTCTGTCTCTCCTACTATAGTTGATATCTGATTTAATTTTATTATCATTGTGGTTCCATGTTCGTAGGTAAGAACGGTTCTACCTCTAAAAGCCTAAGCCACGTAAAAAATATGCAAAAGATTAATTAGAAGTGTCTAGTTTTGTTTTTGCTAGGCAAGTGTTATGATATGGTAATGTTATAATTTGAAGTATAGTCTGATACTCTTGGAAATTATAACAAACCAAAGAGTAAACACCGTAGACCTTGGTATTACACAAATGGAATGATGGACATCATACCATGATGCACAAGATAGTGATCAAGTGCAAGAACTATATCATACCACTTTTTGCATATGATGTTTGTTTAAATCTTAATTTGCTTGTATGGCACTTAGTAGCATTACAAGATGATCCCTCATTTAAATATCAAGACAAAAACATGTTCTTCCTTTAGTATGCACCGTTAATAAAGTTCGTCGTTTCGAGACACCAAGTGATGATCGGGTGTGATAGACTCTAAGTTCACATACAATGGGTATAAGACAGTTTTACACACACAAGTACTAAGGTTCTTACTTGGAGATCCTAGCATGTATAGACATGCCCTCGGAACACGAACCTAAAGGTAAAGATGAGTCATATAGTTGATATGATGACCATATTGATGCTCTCTTTTGCAACTGCACCAATTCACGTGATGATCAGTCTTGGTGTGGTGAATTTGGTTCATGTAATCACCAAAATAACTCGAGGGATGTTGGTTTTGAGTTGGAGTTCATTTAGTAATATGATTAAAGTTGAACTCAATTTATCATAAACAAAATCAAAGTGAATTTGCATAGTTTATTGTAGTCATAGGCATCCTTTTACTACCTTGTGCTTAGTTTTTGATATAATAGAACTATAGAGTTTTGGATATTTACTTTACGAACTGGTATCATATTGTTTTGAGTGTTAATCTAAAGTTTAGAAGTCCTATTGCAAACTTTCAGCAAACTCCATTTACTCCATGAAATTTAATAAGTAGTATTAAATCAAGAGTAACAATTCCAGTGTTAGTATCTAAGTATCATGTTTGCCCCATGATCCTTGATATTCAAAAGATGTTTTAGTATTAAAGGTTATCTAGGATCTGAAAGAATTGTTTGAGAAACCATCATGTGTGGAAGATATTGCGATATCCGAAAGAATGTTTTGGTTGCAATATGGTAGAGTATAATTTAGCAAAATACATGTTCTCATATTGTATGAGAATTTGTGAAGGTTGGAGACGCTAGGCGTCCTGATCTGCCAAAAGGTTTTGGGAACTAAAATTATACTCATGATTCTCCCTTAGAGGCTATGTAGCTTGATCATGAAAGTTGTCATGATAGGTTGAATAAAAGATGTAGGTAAAATGTTTACTACACTAAAAGATTAGTAAAGAATGGATTTCAAAAGAACACCAAACATTTGATGATGGTGATCTACTTCAAAAGTGCAAGTCCAAGGTATTACTCTTTAAATAACAAGATTTGGGACTGTGTGTCATGTGTATGGCACCACTATTGTTGTTGATATATTCTTTTAAAAATAAAACGAAATGCTGAAAGAGAATGTAGAAAATATTTGGTAGAAAAGAAAAAGACTAGAAATGTCTAGCTTAGGTATATAGATGATATACATGTTATGGGTGTATTGTTTGCTTATTAAACAATGTGGTTCTTGGGTATTGGATACCAGATTTATTGGTGTGAAATGTCATACAGAACAACACAATTCATGAACTACAATGGCCTAAGTAACTAGCAAGAGAATATGTGATGATGCTCATTAAAAACAAATAAAGTGTTGTTGTGTTTTTCATTGACATCAAACCTAGCCTTCAAGATTTGTTTTAATAATTGTTATTTTCTACTAGTATTATGAGAACAATGGTTGTTCAAATAACTATCGTATTCCACAGAAGATGGATGAACTCTTACAAGTCTAGTTGGAGAAATCATGTCCATAAACACTAATCTAAAATGTCGCAAGACAAATGACTAAAAGATCACTTATGAGTGACATCACTGTTTAAATTATATTGGAAGGAAAACATGAAGAAACTCCACGTTGATGGATTTTTGGAGTCTTTGATTTTGATCAAATGATGCTTGTGAGACTCTCCAGGAGATAATTGAAACTTCGTTCATAGGCCAAAGAGGAACGAATGAATAGCTTATTGGACATTGTGCATGTTGATGTATATAGTCCATTATGTGTAGCCGTGTGCGGTGGATCTTTCAACTTCATACACTTTCTTCGATAATTTGAGTGGATATATTTGTATATTTACTTAATAATGAAGAAGTATAAAACATTTGAAAAATGTTCAAAGACTTTCTAGATGAATTGGAGAATCATTGTAATGAGAAAACAAAGAATTTATGATTGGATCATAAAGGAAGATACTTGATTTACAAGTTTAGCAAACCACCTAATATTTGAGGAATCGTTCCATGGATTTGCCTTTTCCGATAAACCATAGGAGTATGGAGTGTTCGAGAGATGAAATCAAAGCTTATTTTGACATGGTAAGATCAAAGGTGTCATTTATAAAACTACCATTATGTTTTAAGGATTAAAGATTTAGATACTACCGCTTTTACACTGAAAAGAGCTGCATCGTGATCTTTTATTTCTTTGCTATGTGTGTGAACACTTCTATTTGTTGAACTGGTGGGGGCTTCGTCTCTCGGATACTTTTATAATACCATCCTTTTGCTTTTCAAAATTTTCTGTTTTCTGGGCGTGCTCGCCGGGTGCTTGTCCGTACATGGGGGCGCAGGATCACACCCACTTGGTGTTGCCCCCGAGCTTCAGGATGGCTGGTGGAGACAGTCGGGTTGAAGCTCCTTTTCTTTTGGTTTTTTCTTTGGTGCATAATTTTCCTTGTTGTTTTGTTGTGGGGGCACGGGAGCGCACCCACTCGGTGTGCCCCCCCCCCCCGAGTTTCAGGCCGACTAACATAGTCAGTTGGGCCAAAGCTTCACACAATCTCTTGATGCTTTATCATGTGCTTCTTCAATACTTTCCCAGCTCTCCAACCGGTAGGATACTTCCATCTTCCCGTGGGGGCACGGGAGCGCACCCACTAGGTGTAGCCCCTGAGTTTGGGGCCGACTAACAGAGGTAGTCGGTCCAAAACTTCATATGATGGAGACTTTGTCGTGCACTTGTTCATTGTAGTATAATAGAATGTGCAAAAACACAAGTATTTGTTTGTTTGTTCCATATGTCCTATGCGAGTATAGTTTGCAATCATTTGGATTAGCCTTTTAAAAAATGTCGGTTCGTGTTTAGCCGGTTACTTTATCTTTTTCGTGTGAGCATTGGCCGTTGTTATGTGTCCTTGCCGACTGATAGTCGTATTGCGGTCTGCAACCAGAACCGAAGGGTTAGCTAGTAAGCGTACTGCATGATACTTCAGATTTCTACAACCGGTTTTTGGCGAACATGCGCAACTGAGAACGTCCAGACTTTTATCTTCATTGCGTTTTTTGTGTGCAGGACCTCCAGATTTTTCTCTTGCATGACTAACAGTCTGGTTGCGGTCTGCAGCTGGAACCGAAGAGTGGGCCTTTGGTGCCGTACACAGTACTAAACCGACTAGAAAAAAAAACTGTCTGGGCCAGCCAGCAAGCCCCTGGGAGAGGTTTGCCGGAGCCAGATAACTTAAGTAATGAAGATGCAAATTCATGGCGATGGATCCCTCAAGAATGGGTTCCGCATGATTTCATTCATAGTAGAAAATGGGTGGGGTACATACACTTCCTGCTTAAGTGTAAAATGGGTGCAACAGGTTTGTGTTGGACGCTCCATCTCCTCATTTGAACAATCTATCTTAATCTTGGCACTGGGCGTCGATGAGGTAGTGGGATTTGTTGTGTAGAGCCCTACTAATGATGAATGGCCCCTCCCAGGGGAGGACAACTTGTGCATCCCCTTGGTGCTTTGGATCTTCTGGAGCACTATATCGCCCTCTCAAAATGAGATGCGGCGGATCCGGCTGGCATGGAAGCGATGGAGGATCGGCTAATAGATGGCCGACCTGGAAAGGCTAGTTCACGTGATTCCTCGAGGAGTTCGAAACTATCCTCCCAAGCTTCTTTGGCGTCTTGCTCTATGTACAAAAACTTTTGGGGCAAGTCAAACTCGATGTCAGCCGGCAAGATTGCTCCCGCCCCGTAGACGAGGAAGAAAGAAGTGTAGCCAGTTGACCGGTTGGGCGTGGTGCGTAATCTCCATAGCACAACCGATAGTTCTTCTATCTAGCAGCCAGGTGATCTCGTCAGTGGCTCCACCCGCTAGGGCTTACCGGCTAGAACTAAGCCATTTGCTCTTTCATATTGCCAATTGCACTAAGGATGGGCGCCAGATGCCAGGTCCAATTGGATGCCCTTGTCTCAGACGAAATGTACGAAGGCCCCCTTGGAGAAATTCGTGCCATTTTCGGTGATGATGTTGTGAGGGTAGCCATACCATGTGATGATGTCCTTGAAAATTTTGATGGACGTGGGTCTGTCTAGCTTCTTGATGGGCTTGTCCTTGACCCACTTGGTGAAATTGTCCACCGCCACCAGGAGATGCGTCATGCCGGATCGTGCGGTCTTGAAGGGTCCGACCATGTCTAGCCTCGAGACAGCAAATGGCCATCTTATGGGGATGGTCTTCAGATATGCAGTTGGCATGTGCTTCTACTAACTGAAACGCTGGCACCCGTTGCATGCGTGTACCAGTTACTCGTCATCCTCTAGTGTAGATGGCCAGTAGAAATCATGGCGAAATTCCTTGGAAACTATGGCTCTTGACAAATCATGGTGTCCGCACTCTCCCTGGTGGATATCAGTGAGGAGCCGGATGCCCTCTTCTTGGTCTACGTAGCACCGACATTTGTTGCCTACATTGCGCTTGTATACCTCGTTGTTTATATGATGTGTGCGCATGCTCGGTGCATGATTTGCCTCGCTACAACATCTTCATCCTGGAGTTTTGCTCTGGTGATGAAGTCGATGAAAGTCTTGGTCCATGATGGTGTCTCCCGGATGGCGAACATGGCCTAGGTGACCAACTGCACCTCCTCTTCTTTATCTGGCAGGGACTCGTCAAGCGGCCGACTGGGTGGAAGGGTCGAGACGACAACCCCTCGGCAACTGGGCCTGGAGGGTGGTGGCGGGTCTTCCGATCCGACAACCCACATGATTTTCTTCTTGGCTACATCTAGGTCCTTAGAGCCAGCAGCTCCCGGGTCCGCTTCTAGGATGATGAATTCGGACTCGGGATACAGAATGATGGAGGGCTTATGTAGGTGCTCTAGGGAAACGCTGAGTGAAACAACTTGTGTTGTGCAGCCAATTCGCGCGAGCGCGTCAGCGGCTCCATTGTTGGTGTGAGGGACATGGTGGAATTCACAACCCTCGAAACAAGCGCACATCTGCTGGATGAAGAAACAATATAGGGCCATGTTTGCGTCCTTGGCGTCCTAGTCACCCGAGACTTGATGCACCACTAGATCCGAATCCCCGAAGCAAAGGATCCGGCGAATGCCGATCTCCTTTGCCAACCAGAGGACATGCATGAGCGCTTCGTACTCGGTGACATTGTTGGATGCCTTGAAGTGGATTTGTAGGACATACTCCAACCGGTCTCCCTCGAGAGAGGTGATGACAATGCCGGCTCCCAAGCCCCCGCGCATCTTGGATCCATCAAAGTGTAGCTTCTAATGCGAGGAATCAGGAACCGGTGGAAGGTACTGAGTTTCTGCCCAGTCGACTAGGAAGTCGGCTAGGTCCTAGGACTTGATCGTTGTTCTTGGCTCATACTGGATGTAGTGGACAACAAGCTCAATTGCCCATTTTGCTTCTCGACCGGTGGCCTCTTTGTTGCCGATGATCTCGGAGAGTGGCGCCTTGGCAACCACCCGAATGGAGTGCTCCTGGAAGTATTGCTTGAGCTTCTTGGCTTCCATGTACACGTCGTACACCAGCTTCTGGTAGTGGGGGTAGTTCTGCCTCGAGAGCGAGAGCACTTTGCTCAGATAGTACACCGGGTGCTGGATTGGCTGCGCCTTCCCCTCTTCTGGTCTCTCCACCACGAGTACGACACTAACAACCCGGTTGGTGGCCGCAATGTACATTAGCATAGGCTCCATCAGGGTTGGTGACGCTAGGACAGGTGGACTGGAGAGCATGCACTTGAGGCCGTGAAAGCCATTTTTGCCTGGGCCGACCAGATGAACCAGTCGGTTTTCTTCATGAGGTGGTACAGCAGGAGTGCTTTTTTGCCCAGCCGGCTGACAAACCGACTGAGGGATGCCATGCATCCAACGAACTTCTAGACATCGTGCAGGTTTTTTGGCGGTTGCATGAGCTCGATTGTGCCTATCTTCTCCGGATTGGCCTTAATCCCTCGTTCTAAGAGGAGGAAACCGAGGAGTTGTCCGGCTGGGACACCGAAGATGTATTTCTCCCGGTTCACCTTCATCTAGAACTGGTGGAGGTTCGCGGATGTCTCCTTCAGTTCCTCGAGCAGCGTGCCTCGCTCTTTGGTTTAAACCACCACATCATCAACATATGCATGTATATTTCTCCCAATTTGTGTCTGCAAGCATTTTTGCATGTAGCACTGGTAGGTTGCACCTGCATTTTTCAAACCGAATGGCATAGTGACCTAGCAATCAGCCCCATACGGGGTAATAAAGGCTGTCTTTATTTGATCCGTAGGATTCAACTTAATCTGGTGATAGTCGGAGTAGGCGTCTAGAAAGGATAACAGTTCATAGCCGGCCGTGGAGTCGATCACTTGATCTATCCAGGGCAGGGCGAATGGGTCTTTGGAGCAGGCCTTGTTCAAGCTGGTGTAGTCGATACAAATTCACCATGTCTTGTTTTTCTTCAGCACCAACACCAGGTTTGCCAACCACTCCGGGTGGAACACATCCATAATGAACCCGTCTACAAGCATCACACCAGGGTGATCTCCTTGTTGGGGTCACACCGGGGTATAAAGGCCGTGTTAGCTGAGGTACGACACGGTCAAAGCAAGTGCTGTCCGGGTCACCTCAAGGCAGGACAACCTACGGAGTAACCTGGCCTGTGGAGCATCACCCCAGCCTTATTCTGACCGGCATAAAATATATGTCGGCCATGTTTGTCAATCTATTACACAGGTACCCTCGTAGCCGGGTTAGCCATATGCTAGCTGGACTACCATTTGGCTTCCAGGAGAAGGAAGGAATCTCCCGCTGGTCAAAAGGTGGCCTCTGCTAGCTATAGCGTGAGCAAAGCAAAGCAGAGGGAAGGACCAGCGGGGTAGGGGCGACCAAGACGATGCGGGCAATGCCGGCTGACGTAGCCCGTGTCTGGTGATGCTTAAAGGTAAGGATTACACAGTGGATTACATGCATAGTCCGACAAGCCATTAAAGGGAATAAAGAAGCATCTAGCTTTAACCAAGGGGCATATTCGGAGAATATGCTGCCACATATGCCCTACCATTGTAACCCGGGCTCCCCTACATAAGGAGTACCAGGGCCTCCATAGAGGGGGATCGATCATTTTCTCTGTCTGAGGTAGAACTCTAGAGCTAGGTTGTGGGGAGTAAGAGACACTGTCTCCTTCTCACGAAAAGCTTGAGGAGCACTTGTATCCATCATTGATAGAGGAAATATAACAACATCTGTGCGTGGAATCACCACGTTTTCCCTCCCTGGATTCCCCTAGCACTCATTGGCCCCATCTTTAGCCTGTCCATGGCATCTGCCGTGCCACCACCATGATAGTTGGCGCCCACCGTGGGGCTAGCGGTGCTAGCAGGGGTGAAAATCTGGACAGGAAACATCTCCAACACCGGCGAGCGCGTCGTTTCCGACCTAGTTTAGCATTTTGGAGCGCTGGACTACATCAGCGACAACGCAGGGAGCTTCGGCAGGCGTCCTCCTCCGCGCAACGGCCTCTTCATCAAGCTTGGCGTGCACAAGATTTACGTCGGCGTGGACGAGTCCTGCATTCATCCATGGCACGTCGTCGAGGGAGGCGAACCACCTCTCAGTGCAGCTCGCGGTGTGCGTATCACTCACCCCACTAGCAGCGTTGAGGTCCTGATGGCCGCGCCAGACGCGGGAGCAAGCAAGGACCCGGCTCCAGAGCTGGAAGTCACGCCAAAACAGGCAAGATCTAGGTTTCCTCCGCTATTAAGGCCAGAGAATGTACTCCAGCAAGCAATAGATAGCCTAGCAGCGCCAATAGCTCATGTGGTAGATCCGGCTCAGGCGCAAGCTAAGTTGGAAGAAACTAGGTAGAAAATGTTAGTTGGCGCAAAGAAAGTAGCGGAGTTACTGCAGTCCTTGAACATCACTTTGAGGGAATATGCAAAGGCAAACCGCATAGACGGGGTAAAAATCCGAGGTAGAAACCTGATTACTGAGATCGACAAGGAATACGAGCCTAGGCCGGGTCAGACAACCACGATAGTAACAGGAGGACTGGAGAGGTACAACACCTCGGCAAAGAACCTCAGGGCGGCAAACGCAGCTACATCCGAGTTAGAAGGCCTAACTAGAGAGGCTCGAGAAAGGCAATAAGAGAGGGTGAACCACTTGCTGAGGGTCGCTTGCCAGCAAAATGAAGAAATGAACAAAGCAAACTCGGCACCACCAGGAGCATCGCACGTGGTTCATTCGACTAGAAATAACCCAGCAAAATGTGGCGGAGCCGCATCATCTCCGGGTCATAACCCTAGGAGGGAATAAGTGGTAAACTCCGAGAGAAGAGATAAACAGATGGTCCCCTACGACCCGGTAAGATCTAGAAAGGGCAAAGCAGTGCAAGTGGACGAAGAACGTCACAATACCAGCCGAGGTGAAGCTGGCCGAGGTAACCATGACCAAGGCAGTGCCGGTCAAAGGAACACTGCCAACGGCAATGCTGGACAGCGTGATCCGGTGGGAACATGACAAAACATACCTCGGCAGCAGCAGCAACAACGCGCACCTCGGCAGGAGAGAAGTGCAGGTCAAGTAGCACAACAGCAGAATGCTTGTCCGGATCAGGAAAGATACAATGATGGTTATTCGGTGATGATTAACGACGGATACCCCAAACCGGAGCACCATGTAATTGGGTCCTGGCTGGGAAGCAGAAACTTGCAGCCAGATCATGCGAGGCTGAAACTAGACAGAATTTATAGGTCGGAGTTGATCGAGGTACAGGGTCCTCCTGGTCTGGCGTGCTTTGGGCCCTGGATCATGAGGGAGCCGCCAGTGCTGAACTTTCAATTGGCCAGAGGAACAAGGACCTATGATGGTAGTACTAGACTGGAGGATTGGCTTATTGATTACGCAACAATGGTCAAGATTGCAACTAGAAATTTGAGATGGGCAGTGAGGTATGTACCTCAAATTTTGGAGGGACCGGTGAGAGTTTGGCTAAACAACTTGCCACCAGGAAGTGTTAACTGCTGGCTGGACTTTGAGGAGTTATTCATTAGCAACTTCTCAAGCACTTACAAGAGGCCCAACAGACCACAAACTCTAGCGTTATGCCGCAAAGACCGAATGAGCCAGACCGAGATTTCCTGACTCGGTGGTGCAATGTGCGCAATTCATGCGAGGGGGTAATTGAATCACAAGCAATCGCGTGGTTCGCCCAAGGCTGTAGATATGGAAGTATGTTGTGGCAAAGGCTGCAGCAAGATATGCCAACCACTTTGGCTGAGATGATACGAATTGCAGATTTGTACGCTTTAGGAGATCCAACTCAACCCGGCTAATGTCAAGCGAGGCAAATGAGGAGTATTACAACCGAGATGGCTCCAGGTCATCAAGGAGAAACAATTTTCGAGGAAAGAGAAGGGACGAACGTCTGGATTACAGGTATAACCCGCATCAGGTGGCAGCGGTGGACCAAGATCAACCCAATGCCAGCGCCAGCCAGTGCTAGAAAACTAGAGGGCAGAACTAGCAATAGAAGAGTGAGGTGAAGAAGCCTTGGACCCCGGAGCAGAAAAATCAATGGAAGGAGCGAAAAGATTGAATGAGGTATATGTTCGAGTCTATGCTAGATCAACCTTGCAAGTTTCATACGCCAAGTCCGAATAGCCCGGCGAACTATACAACCTGGCAGTGTGAGTGGATGAGGAAGCTAGAGCAGGGCAGTTCGGGGAATGCTCAGGCACCTCGGAACGAAGCACCTCGGAATGAAGCACCATGGCAGCCATTACTAACAGGGAGAAATGGACAACAACTAATGTTGCCTCCACCTCCGCCGAGATATGAAAATCAGGAAAGGAGGGATGTTGTGCATCAAGTAAACAATAACCATCATCAGGACCAAGGTTACCACACAAATGAGGGACGAAACAAATACATGGAGCATCACCAAAGCTACTGTGTGTTTACCACGGAAGAAACTAACCAAAAAAGCTTGCAGTGCCGGCATATGGAGGTAAATGCGGTAATTCTAGTGGTGGTGAGGTATATGCCTTGGTCAGATCAGGAGATTACGTGGAGTATCAAGGATCACCCGAAGCTCATGCCTAGCCCAGGGACCTACGCACTAGTCCTCGATCCGACGTTCATCGGGCTGAATCTTAATGTGAGGTTTTCCAAAGTGCTGATTGACAATGGTAGTTGCATTAACATCATGTACAATGATACCATGCACAAGTTGGGGATATAAGAGAATATGCTGCAGGCTACAAGGACCACCTTTCATGGCATTGTGCCAGGTATCTCCTGTGAGCCAATTAGCAAGGTCCGGGTTGATGTGTTGTTCGGTACAAGGGATAATTGCTAGACTGAAAATTTGGAGTTCGAAGTGGTGAATCTAGAGAGCGCCTATCACGCGTTGCTCGGCAAGCCTGCGCTGAACAAGTTCATGGCAAGTACTCACATCAGTTACTTAAAGATGAAACTGCCCGGACCTAGGGGAGTGATAACTGTATCAGGGGACTTCAGGTGTTCGATCGAGTGTGCTTCAGCTGGATCTAACCTAGCCGATTCACTCGTGATAGCTCAGGAAACGAGGAAGATACAGGAAGTGGCGGCGTTGTCTCAATCCGCGCAGCAACATATGCCGGCCCTGACCAACCCACATGGAAGTGTATCATTCCAAGCAACAAAGGATATAAAGAAGGTGCCAATTGATGATTAGTTCCCAGAGCGCACTGTAACCATTGGTGCCGGATTAAGCAGTAAATAGGAAAGCGAGCTCGTCAGCTTCCTCCGTGAGTATCGGGATATCTTTGCTTGGTCCACACAGGATCTGCAAGGTGTGCTGATGTAACATCCCAAAACTCTAATCCAAGTGATCAAGATCCAATCCACCCAATTTAGGGTTAACAAAACCTTTTTCTATTTAAAAATCTTTAAGCACTCATATGTGTATGCATTTAAAATAGGAGTTGTTTGAAATGCCATGTTTGAGTGATCTATTTATTGTAAAATTATTCTAAGATGAATTAAACATCATCTAGATCATTCCCAAACAAATCCCAAGGAAAAAGAAATCAAAAAGAATTAATTAAGCAAATGGTCACTTTTTCCATTTTAATCACATAGCCTACTTTGGCTATTCCTAGAACTCAAATCTTAACATAAATAATTGTGGTTCTTTGCACCCCTTGCTAGTACAAGTAGTGATGTGTCAAGGCCCACTTTGTTTCATCCCAAAAACTTTCAAACACTAAATTTAAAGGACATTTGAAAATTGAATGTAGTTCATATGCATAGATCACACTTATTCAAAAACCACTCAAATGAACTCCATTTTTAAATCCCAAGCAAACCTAGATGCTTAAGCATCAGATGAATCACTCCACCAAAAATCTCCCAAAAATTCAAAAGTTTCTCTCATGCGGCCATTGTGTCGAACAGGTGGCAGACAGAAATCATTTGGCCTAACTAACACTGTTGCACATTGATCCCTTGTCCCCCAATTAACCCTCTCTGCACTCCCCTGTCCCCCTAGCATCTAACCAAGACCTAGACCAGCACCCCCCTTGCCCGCAGCGCCAGTGCCGCGCCGCCTAAATGAGGTCACCACCGGTCAAATGCGGGCAGCACACCAGAGACCAAGCCGCGCCATTCCAGCGTGCCCACTAGCTCCGCCCAACCCTACCACCGCCCACGGTCCACCCCTCAATCAACACCAGCCCCTGGACCACCTTAGCACCGTGCCGCCCTTTCTCTCTGCTCGCAGACAGAGCGCGCCAGAGCACGATCACCGCCAGCACGCAGCAGACCGTGCCTTGACACCGTCTCGCGCACGCCGCTCCGCCTCGACCCCAGCAACCCACCAGACACGGCCGTGCACCGCCGCGCGACCCACAGTCGCCATGATCACCGTCGAGCACCACCTCTGTCCCCTAGAGCGCGGAAGCTCCCGACCATATGCCACCGCCCCTAGCTGTGCCATTGCGCCGTAGCTGACCGCCAGCAGACCACCCACCGTCCGCCTACCTCGCCACGCCGGTAGCCCCCCTGTTTCGCCGTCACCGTTGAGCCGTGCCCATGCCTTTCGGTCTCACTGTCGAGCCTATATAAGCAGGCCTCCCCAGCACCATCTCTTCACACTATTCCACTCCCCTCTCTCCACTGACCATTTCCCCTCTCTTGCCGGAGCCGCTCGAGCCGCCGTTCGCTGGAATTGCACCGGAGGAGGCCGCTGCAGAGGAGGAGACGCTACCGTCGATTCCGTCCACCGTAGCCCCTGCCGCGACCTTGCCTGAGCTCGCCGTCATCCACCAGTTCGTTTGCCCGCCTTGCCGCACTAGATAGAGCCCTGGTACGTCCCCAGTAGACCCCTACCAGCCTTTTAGGGTCCAGTCTCGCCGGCGACGAGTCCGTCGTCGACGACGATCGTGAGCCGTTTATCCGCGTTATAATCGTGTGGCCCAGATTCGCTCGATACCGTTTCGGGTTTTAAATGTCGCTGACAGACGGACCCCCCTTGTTAGTCGCCCTCTACGCCACTGAGCGTCACTGGGCCGGCCCGTTAGTTTTCCTGCGCTAGCCCACAAATTCAAATAAGTGTTTTTCTATTTAGACTTAGAATCTATTCTGTCCCTTAGTTTAAAAATCAATTCAGGAAGATTTACTAAACCAAATTGAGTAATTCCAATTTTGTTGGAAAGCTTCTGAAAAGATCTATCCAAGCCCGTTGGATTTAATTCATTTAGAGCTAGATATCTCTCCTAGTAAAAATAACAAGACAGGAGCATTTGCACATTCAAACATTTTTATAAAATCAACCATAATAGATTTTGAGTTGATTCCAACTCTCAAAAATCACATTTAACCATACCTATCTGAATATATAATAATATTAAGGTTTACGTGCAGTGACTTTGGACTAGTACCAAAATAATGCTATATAGGCATTTCTAGTCACTTTAAATCATTAATTATTAAACTTAAACTTATTAAAATGTGATCCAACCCTTAAATCACATTCCCATATGTTATAATATGTGGTGATGAGATGTGTCCACATGATCCCATATTTTAATTGGAGAATATTAAATCTTAGTCAATTTCAATGAGTAGAAATTACTTTTCTCAAATAAAAAAATGGAGCTAGTTCATTAAACCTTGTGATGTTTGTGATGATACTAGATCATCAAATATGTGCCTTAGTGTGCTAAGTAGACTAGTTAAGTATTGTTTGATGATTGTGTATTCCGTATGTATTTATAGACGATAGTATCGACCAAGCTTACGAGGAGGAGGAGTTCTACCAAGAGGAGGAGGAAGAAAACTTCAACCACTGCACCAACCAAGGCAAGCTTTTTTTAGGAAGCTAGAATTAAACAAGATAACCTAAGAAAGATGCATTAGGCATGCTTTGGTTATACCATGTTGACTTATACCTATTCCCAGTTTTATTTACAATCTTTACTTCCTTTACTTTACCAAAGTCCTTTACTTGTTTGAAGCTGGCATAAAGAGTATAAAACTTGACCTATATAGTTAGACTTAGAGGTCATTCTATGGCATGATATTGACATTAGCATCCCACTTTAGTGAACACTCTTAACTTAGTAGTTGGAACCAAACTCAAAACTTGATTCACTTTAGATGGGAATATTTGGTGAAAATGACTTGTGAAAACCTTGGAATGATGAGTCATTCTATTGAGATGTTTTGACATGTGTTGAGAAACACAAATGGTTTATGATGATGAAAATGTTGAGGCATGAGCCTTAGCCCTTTTTACAAAACTGATGGTTGGGTTCGGATGCGATACCATTCCAATTTTACAGTACAACCACAATACCTGAATTGGGCAAGGCTTAGCCGGAAGTTTATATGCATTAGTATTAGTTCCCTTGCGGGAGAGGTTTGAGCTGAGGCTACCTCTCAATGTTGTCCACCTATGCAGTGCCCAAGATGACAGATGGTCATGGTTGGGAGGCCATGCTCATAGGAGAGGTGCTTATACTAGGGTGTGTAAAGGAAAGGTTATGTTTGATTATGTGCATACTAAGTATGATGATTCAGAGTTATCCCTGATAGATGTATCGAATCTTGTGGTGAAAGTGTACCACCTCTGCAGAGTGTCAAACTATTCGAATAGCCGCGTCCGCGGTTATGGACAGTTGGAGTGGCCATACTAATCCGTTGTCAGATGTTTTCAAAACAACTTATGAAATGAATTGTGACATGACTTGGCCACAACAGAGTTGTGACTATGACAATTAAGTTCCCACTTAAGTGCTTTTTCAAACTTCTTTTATCTTTCTTTGTTTCTAAACTCAGCTTAGGTTTCAAACTTAACTTTACAAATAAACTTAGAGTTAGCATTTGCACTAGAATTATACTACTTATTAGTGGTAGTTTGCGAGTACTTAAAGAGTACTCATGGCTTTTGTCCCTGGCTATTCCTATGGCCAGACTATGAAGGAGACTACCAAGATGAAGGACAGCAGGACGGCTATGATAACTAGGACTATCTCCCATCGTCAGCATTGCCTGCGACTCTGAAGATGGACCCTACCGCTACGCTATTTATTCTGCTACTTGATTGTACTAAGACTGGATTAGAAGATCCTTATTTGTGTATGACCTTATTTATGGTTTGTAATGGATGATGTACTGTGATATCCAATCTGTTATGTCTCGCAAAAATGGTAATCCTGGGATTGCGAGGTATGGCATAACAGGCATCTGGGATTAAAAATCCGGGTGTTGATAGCCGAGGGAGTTGGCCGAGCACTCTTTGAATGTGAGACCCGGTGCTAAGCCGGTGAAGCAACCTCTCTGATATTTTGCCGAGGACAGAAGAAAAGTCATTGGGGATGAGATAGCTAGGCTCCTTGCAGCCGGATTTATCATGGAAGTACTCTATCCGGATTGGCTCTCTAATCCGGTGCTTGTGGAAAAGAAGAAGGATGATCCGAACGTGGCCGTGGTATGGCGCATGTGCATTGATTACACGAACCTAAATAAGGCGTGTCCTAAAGATCCATTCCCACTCTCTAGAATAGACCAAGTCATAGACTCAACTGCCAGATGTGAACTGTTGTCATTCATCGATGCGTATTCTGGTTTCCACTAGATACCCCTAAACCCAGATGATCAAATAAAGACTGCATTTATTACCCCATACGGGGCTTATTGCTATCGCACTATGCCGTTTGGATTACGTAATGCTGGAGCAACGTACCAGCGATGCATGCAAAAATGTTTACATGACCAAATAGGTCGAAAAGTGCAAGTTTATGTGGATGATGTGGTGATAAAAACTAAGGAAAGCAATACGCTCCTTGATGATATCCGGCAGACGTTCGCGAACTTGAGACGGTTCCGGATGAAGATTAACCCGGAGAAATGCACTTTTGGTGTACCCGTAGGGAAATTACTCGGTTTTCTGGTGTCCATCCGAGGTATTGAAGCTAACCCGACGAAAATCCGGGCTATAGAGAAAATGGAACTGCCAAAATGCCTTAACGATGTGCAGAAGTTCACTGGTTGCCTGGCATCCTTAAGCCGGTTCGTGTGTCGGCTGGGAGAGAAGGCCTTGCCCCTCTACCAGTTAATGAAAAAGGCAGACAAATTCACATGGACGCCACAAGCGGATAGCGCATTTCCAGAATTAAAAAAGATGTTGTCTACTGCACCAATCCTAGCCGCACCACTACCCAAGGAGCCAATGTTTCTCTACGTAGCCACGACCAACCAATTTGTAAGTGCAGTGATTGTAGTGGAGCGCGAAGAAGAAGGAAAGTCGGTACAAAGGCCGGTGTATTATTTGAGTGAAGTGTTATCGGCTTAAAACAAAACTACCCTCACTATCAAAAGATGGCGTATGGCGTGTATATGTCGGCCAAGAAACTCAAATACTACTTTGAGGAACATCCCATCAAGGTGATATGTGAGGCACCCATATCAGAGATTGTGAGTAATAAAGATGCTAGTGGCAGAATAGCAAAATGGGCAATTGAGCTAGCCCTGTATGCACCACAGTTTGACAGAAGAGATGCGATCAAATCGCAGGCTATGGTGGATTTATTTATGGACTGGGCCGAGATGCAATACGAACCACCTCTGCCAAACTCCAATTATTGGCGAATGCACTTTGACGGATCAAAACTGAAAGAAGGGCTGGGCGCTGGAGTAGTGCTTACCTCGCCCAAGAAAGATCAACTAAAATATGTCCTCCAAATCCACTTCAACGCCGAATAATGTTGCAGAATATGAAGCACTGGTACATGGCCTCAAAGTGGCAAAAGAAGTGGGGATACGTCGGATACAGTGCTTTGGAGACTCGGATTTGGTGGTGCAGCAAGTATTTGGCAACTGGGATGCCTTGGATGCCAACATGGCCCTTTACAGATTTTCATGTGCAGAAGATAAGTGGATTCTTCGAAGGATGTGAATTCCACCACGTACCTCGGATTGATAACGAGGCGGCAGACATACTGTCTAAGTTAGGATCATCTCGACAACCAATCCTGCCAAATGTTGCCTTGGAGCACTTAAGAAAACCATCTATTACCCCATCGCCGGAATCCGAGTCAATTTATATCCCGACCTTCTCCGGATCCGAAGCCACACCAATGGAGATAGACTGGGGAGGCACCTCAGCGAACCTGGGGACTGTTTTGGCAAACTCGGGAATTGCCTCAGCAAACCCAGGGACTGGTCAGCCAAACCCGGCAGGAGTTATGTCGGTGGATGCAATGGAAATTGACAAAGAACTTTCCCCCATCCGAGTTATAACTGGGCCAAGCCAATATTTGACTTCCTGAAAGAGGGAATCTTGCCGGGTGATGAGGTACTCTCAAGGAAGATCTAAAGAAGAGCAAAGGCCTTTACTATTATCAATGCCGAACTATACAAGAGAAGTGTAACCATAGTGCTGCAGCAATGCGTTGACTTGGAGGAAGAGCTTGACATACTCCGGGATATCCACCAAGGAGAATGTGGCCACCATGCATCTTCAAGAGCATTAGTGGCAAAGGCTTTCCAGCATGGATTTTATTGGCCAAGTTCTTTGGAGCAAGCAGGAGATTTGGTGAGGAAATGTAATGGTTGTCAGAGATATGCCACAAAAACCCACCTGCCAATGTCGGAACTCAAAACTATCCCCATTACTTGGCCATTTCCTATATGGTGCCTAGACATGGTAGGGCCATTTAAGCCGGCTAAAGGAGGAATAGGTTCTATAATGTATACCATGCTGGGTACAAGACCGGATATAGCACATGCTGTTAGTTTGACTAGCAGATATCAAAGTGATCCTGGAATGGAACACTGGACAACGGTCAAGAATATCCTAAAGTACCTGAATAGGACTAAGGATATGGTTATTTCTTATGGAGGTGATGAACAGCTTGTTTAAACGGTTACACTGATGCTAGTTAGAACACCGATCCAGATGACTCGAAGTCATAGTCTGGATACGTATTTATTTTGAATGGTGCTGCAGTGAGCTGGAGGAGTGCCAAGCAAAGCGTTGTGGCAAAATCTTCAACTGAATCGGAATACATAGCTGCTTCGGAGGCTGCACAAGAAGCCATATGGATGAAAGAGTTCATTACTGAACTTGGCGTGGTTCCCAGTGCGTTGGACCCGATGGCTATCTACTGTGACAACACAGTTGCCATAGCTAATGCACAGGAGCCAAGGTCACATAGCAAGCTGAAGCACATCAAGCTACGTTTCCATGCTATTCGCGAGTTTGTCCAAGATGGTGACATAAAGATTTGCAAAGTACACACTGATCTGAATGTGGCAGATCCGTTGACTAAACCTCTCCCTAGAGCAAAACATGACCAACACCAGAACGCCATGGGTGTTAGGTATATTACCATGTAATCTAGATTATTGACTCTAGTGCAAGTGGGAGACTGTTGGAGATATGCCCAAGAGGCAATAATAAAAGTGGTTATTATTATATCTTTGTGTTTATGATGAATGTTTACATCCCATGCTATAATTGTATTATAAGGAAACACTAATACATGTGTGTTTTGTAAACATAAAAGAGTCCCTAGTAAGCCTCTTGTTGAACTAGCTTGTTGATTAGTAGATGATCATGGTTTCCTGATCATGGACATTGGATGTCATTAATAACAAGGTTATATCATTAGGAGAATGATGTGATCGACACACACCCATGGTAAGCGTAGCATAAGATCAAGTCATTAAGTCCGTATTGCTGTAAGCTTTCAAATGCATAGTAACCTAATCCTTCGACCATGAGGTCATGTTAATCACCATCACCGGATGGGTATTTTGATGACATCAAACACCGCTTCATAACTGGGTGGTTATAAAGGTGTCATTGTGTATTCTGAAAGTATGTGTTGAAGCGCATGGACCAAGATTGGGATTTGTCCATCCATATGACGGATAGATATGCTCTGGGCCCTCTCGATGGAATGTCATCTAGTTAGCTTGCAAGCATGTGACTAGGTCACAAGGGATGACATAACATGGAACGAGTAAAGAGTACTTATCAGTAACGAGGCAGAACTAGGTATGGAGATACCGACGATCAAACCTCGGATAAGTAGAATATCGCGTGACAAAGGGAATTGGTTTCGTATGTTAATGGTTCTATCGATCACGAAGTCATCGTTGAGTATGTGGGAGCCATTATGGATCTCCAGATCCTGTTGATGGTTATTGATCGGAGAGGTGTCTTCATCTTGTCTGCGTATTTACGAAACGTAGGGTGACACACTTAAGGTTCGAAGTTGTTTTAAGTAGATATGGAATATGCGTTGGAGACCAAATGTTGTTCGGAGTCTCGGATTGGATCCGGGACATCATGAGGAGATCCGGAATTGTCCGGAGAATGAGATTCATATATTGGGGATCATTTTCTAAGTTAGGAAATGTTTCGGAGTATTTGTATGGGGATTCTAGAAGGTTTCGGAATGTTCCGGAAGGTTCTAGGAGATTTCTTGGAGTTTGCTTGAAAACCAAGAAAGGATCAAGTAGTCCTTGTGGGGCAAGACAAGGAGTCGTGGGGGAGGAGGACTCCTCCCCCCTTCCCAATCCACCGGCCAAGGAAGGGAGGGGAGTCCTACTAGGACTCCCCCTCCCATGGCGCCTCCCTCCTTTAAATAGAGGGGTGGGGGCGCCACCCCCTTACCCCCTCCACTCCTAACCCTGGCCGCCGCCTCTCTCCTTCTCCTTCCCTCTGCTCAGGCTTAGGCGAAGCCCTACAGAATTCTCTACTCCACCACCACCACCACACCGTTGTGCTACTGGGATTCCGTGGAGAAGATCTACTACCTCCGCTGCTCGCTGGAACAGGGAGAGGAAGGTCTGCTTCGACTCCGCACGTGTGACCGACTGCGGAAGCGCTGCCGGAACGCGGCGCCGGAAGGACCATCCACACGATCTTGAGATCGGCAAGTGATCGACTACATCAACCCCAAGATCTAATCTCGTAACGCTTTCGGATATACGAGGGTTAGTACAGATCTATCTCGTTGCACATGTCTAATAGATTAGATCTTGGCTTTTATCTACACTAGATCTGGGTTTTGTTCGTTCTTGCGGTAGAAATTTTTTGTTTTCCATGCTACGAACCCATCAATACCTCCGGAATCAACTATGATGTGATGGAGCGATACTTGTTCCTAGCCTCAGCGAGGGCGTCTCCACCCCCTCCGGCAGATGATGGTGATGATGATGAAAGAAATATGCTCTGAGAGGCAATAATAAAGTTGTTATTATGTATTCCTTGTATATGATAGATGTTTATTTTGCATGCTATAATTTTATTGATAGGAAACATCAATACATGTGTGTTTAATAAACAAAAAGGGTTCCTAGTCATGCCTCTCTTATAGACTAGCTTGTTGATTAACAAGATGATCAAGGTTTCCTGATCATGGACATTGGATGTTGTTAATAACAAGGTCACACCATTGGTGGAATGATGTGATGAACATTCATCCGAAGTATAGCATTACGCTCAAGTCATTGTGTTTATATTGCTATGACATCATACAAAGTAATCTTTATCCTTAGACCATGAGATCATGTTAATTGCTAACACCGGAAGAGTATCTTGATAACATCAAACGTCACACCGTAACAGGGTGACTATAAAGATGGGTTCAGTGCTATGAAGGTGTTATGTTGAGGCTCATGGATCAATAGTGGAATTTGTCAATCCAGATGACAGATAGATATACTCTGGGCACTCTCGGTGATATCACATTAGGATAGCTTGCAAGCAAGTGATGTGATCACTAGAATGTCATATCACGGGAACGAGAAAAGAGTGCATGTCGGTAACGAGATCAAACTAGGTATGGAGATACCGATGATCGAATCTCGGACATGTAATATATCGAGAGACAAAGGGATTTAGTTACAAGTGTTAAAGGTTCTCACGATCACAGGAGTCATCGTTGAATGTGTAGGAGTCAGTACGGATCTCCAGGTCCCGCTGCTGATTATTGATCGGAGAAGGGTCTCGATCATGTCAGCATTATTCGCGAACCGTAGGGTGGCACACTTAAGAGTTACCGGACACCATTTTGGAGCACATACGTTTCATACGAAAGAATTGCAAAAGCGCAGGAATTGTTTCAATAGAAACCGGAAATTGTTTCGGGTGAAATTGCAGAATGTGGTTCTGCATGTGATATTGAAATATTGCAAGGGGCTATATGTGAATGTTTGTTAATTAAAGTAATTAACAAAATTCTGAATAAATTTAATAAAAGAGTTTTATTAAATGAGAGAGCATTAAATTTGGAGAAACTTAATGCATTTAAAGTGGAGACTTTAAAAGGGAATGTGAAGATGCATTTTAATGTGGAGGAGTTACCACCACATGAAAGGGGGAGGTGAGGGGTCACCCCCCATGCGCCGGCCATGGAGAGAGGGGGCACCCCCTCCTCCTATAAAAGGCCACCCATTCCCTCCATCATCCACACACCTCCTTGTGAAGGATCTCTCTCCCCCTCTAGAATTATTCACCCATGGTCTCGGATTAGTGAGATACATGTTCCCGGTGGCATTTCGTCTGGAAGGAGTTGCTGCTTCCGCTGGATCGCTGGAGAGAGGAGGTGGAGGTTGTCTGGTGGCTTGAACGTGTGTGCTAGTACGGATGCGCTGCTGAGTTGCGGCGCTCGGAATTCCTCACGATCTTGAGATCGGCAAGTGTACGACTACATCAACCACGAGTTCCTACTCGTTAACAAAGCTCGTTGTCTTCGAGGGTAAGTTCTCTATGGATGTATGTCCACCCATTTGCTTTGTACCTAGTAGATAGATCTTGGCGTGTAGTTCACACCGTAGGAAATTTTTTGTTTTCTGTGCTGCAGACCCAACAGTGGTATCAGAGCCTGATCTATGCGTAGGTGCTTTGCACGGGTAGTACACATATGTTTATATGTGGGTGATGATGATCATGTTAGTGCATCTTCTATGTACTTTGGATATTGGTGGCATAGTGGGATGAAGCGGCCCGGACCAACCTTACATGTCATCGTACATGAGACCGGTTCCACGACTAACATGCAACTTGTTTTGCATAAGTGGCTGGCGGGTGTCTGTCTCTCCTACTATAGTCAATATCTGATTTGCAACGAGTTGCTAATAACTTGGTTATCCTCGTTGTGGTTCATGCTCGTAGGTTAGACAGGTTCTATCTCCGAAAGCCCTAAGCCATGTAAAACTTGCAATTGATAAATTAGAGGCGTCTAGTTTAGATCATTGCTGGGCTAGTGTTTTGATATGGTATTGTTGTAAGTACATGTATAATAGATACTCTTACAACTCACTTAACGTGTAAGTTCCATAGACCTTGGCCTTACACACAAAGGAATGATAGAGATCATACCACGATGCAAATGATAGAGATCAAATGCATGGACCATATCACCTCACTTCACACATTAGATGTTAGCATCTTATATTGCTAGTTTGGCGCATTGGGTAGCATTATAAGATGATCCCTCATTTAGATATCAAGATAAAATGTGTTCTTCCTTAAGTATGCACCATTTTGTGGATCGTGTTTTGAGACATCACGTGATGATCGGGTGTTTTCAACTCTACGCTTTCATACAACGGGTGTAAGACAGTTTTACACACGCAAATACTAAGGTTCTTACTTGACGAGCCTAGCATGTACAGACATGGCCTCAGAACACGGACTGAAAGGTTAAGCATGAGTCATATAGTTGATATGATGCCCATATAGATGCTCGCCTTTGAAGCTACACCGACTCACATGATGATCAAACTTAGTGTAGTGGATTTGGTTCATGTAATCACCAAAAGGACACGAGGGATGTCGTTTTTGAGTGGGAGTTCATTAGTAATTTGGATTAGTTGAACTCAATCTATCATAAACTTAGTCTAAATATACTTTACAAATTCTGTTGTAGATGGCACCACTTGCTTTTAATTTCAATGTGTTCATGGAGAAAGAGAAACTTGCTACGAATGGTAGCAACTTCACCAACTGGGCTATGAATTTGAGGATTCTCCTCACTACTGCACAAAAGCTGTTGGAATTATGCCCTAGAGGCAATAATAAAGATGTTATTATTATAATTCTTGTTCATGATAAAGTTTATATTCCATGCTAGAATTGTATTAAGCGGAAACTTTAATACTTGTGTGGTTTGTGAACAACACCATGTCCCTAGTATGCCTCTATGGACTAGCTCATTGATCAATGATGGTTAAGGTTTCCTAACCATAGCCATGAGTTGTCAATTGATAATGAGATCATGTCATTGGAGAATGATATGGTGGATAGACCCAAACTAAGCGAAGCAATTAGATCGTGTCTTTGTGTTCATCTTTGCGAAGCTTTTCTCATGTCAAATATTGTATTCCTTAGACCATGAGATAATACAACTCCCTGGTATCGGAAGAAAGCTTTGAGGTCATCAAACGTCATCCTATGAGAGGGTGATCATAAAGGTGTCTCTCAGGTGATCGGAAAGTATCTGTTGGGTTGTATGTATCGAGATGGAATTTGTCCCTCCCAAGTCGGAGAGATATACTTCGGGCCCACTCGGTAATCGATATCAACACCGCTTGCAAGCATGTGGTTAAGGAGTTAATCACAAAGTGATATCGGATTACGGAACGAGTAAAGTACTTGCTGTGAACGAGATTGAACTAGGTATGACGATACAGACGATCGAATCTCGGGCAAGTAAAATATCGCGAGGCGAAGGGAATACATATATGGGATTGATTGAATCCTGGCATCGTGGTTCATACGATATGATCATCGATGAATGTGTGGGAGTCAATATGGGTGCCCAGACCCCGCTGTTGATTATTGATAGAAGATCATGTCTGCATATTCTCGAACCCGCAGGGTCACACACTTAACGTGTCTCGACGCTAGGATAGATTGGATAATTGGTTTATGAATTTTTGTTCGGAGTCTCGGATGGGATCCGGGATATCACGAAAGGTTCCGGAATGGTCCGGAGAATAAGATTCATATAAGGCAGTGCAGTTTTTGGAGTTCGGAATTGTTCCGGATTAATCGGTATTGTACCGGAAGCTTCTAGAACCTTCCGTAAGGGGACCAACGTGGCCCCACAGCATTGGGCCAGGGGCACAAGGCCCCATAGGGCCCAGCCGATCCTAGATAAGTTTAAACTCGTTTAAACTAGAGATAGGGTTTCTAGATAAGGGATAAGTTTAAAATCGTTTAAACTAGAGATAGGCTTGGAGGATGGGCAAGGGCTGGCCGCACCCCCCCTCTATATATAGAGGGCTGGTGCGCCCCCTCCCCACAACACACACCTTCCTCCAAACCCTAGTAGCCCTGCTGCCCTCCTCTCTCCCTCCCGACTGTTTGTAGGCGAAGCCCTGTGGCAGAAATTCTCCACCATATACACCACGCCGTCGTGTTGTAGATCCAATCCATCTCTCCACCATACTTGCTGGTCCGAGGAAGGAGGAGACGTCGAGGTCCTGCACGTGTGCATCTCACGGAGGCACCGCCACTTGTGGTGCTAGATCGGATCAGATCGCGAGGAGGAGAAGCGAGTACGACTACATCACCCACGTTCCGACGAACGTTCCGCTGTGCGAATCTTCAAGGGTATGAAGATCTAATCCAATCTCTCTAGTTGTTTGCATCTCCTAGATTAGATCTTGGCTTTCCTTCTGTTCGCTTCCGTAGAAAATTTTGATTTACTATGCTGCGAAACCCTTCAGTGGTATCAGAGCTAGATCTATGCGTAGATGTGATTCACGAGTAGTACGCAACATGGTTATTGTGGGCGTTCATGTTTTTTGTTGCAAGACTCTTGTTTGTGTTCTTCTTATGGCGCGGGATAGTGAGATTGAAGCGGTCCAGGCCAACCTTACGCGACGTCGTTCGCGAGACCGGCTCCGCGCTTGACGTGTGGCTTGTACCATACATGCGGCTGGTGGATGTCAGTTTCTCTCACTATAGTTGTCATGGGATTAACACCGGAGTTTGGCAACCATAATATCACCGTTGTGGCTTTCCGTAGGTAAGAATCGTTCTTAGCATCTACTCCCATGAGCCACGTAAAACATGCAACAACAAAGTAGAGGCGTCTAACTTGTTTTTGCAGGGAGTGTTTTCTGTGATATGGTATGGCCCAAGATGTGATGTGTATATTGTATGCGATGATCATTTTTTGTAATGTTTCACGACTTGCATGTCGATGAGTACACAACCGGCAGGAGCCATATGGTTGTCTTTATAATTGTGTATGACCTGCGAGTCAACTTCTTATACGCCATGTAATAGCTTTACTTTATCACTAAGTAGTTAGCAATAGTTGTAGTTACTATTCGTGGTGGAGGCAATCATGGTGGAGTGATGGAGATCATGCCGGAACGCACAAGATGGAGATCATTGCGCGAAGATTGGCTATACCATGTCACATAAAGTTATATGCATGTGATGTTTATCCTTTTATGTATCTTATTATGCTTAGATCGCGACGGTAGCATTATAAGATGATTCCTCACTTAAAGATCAAGATAAAAGCTGTGTTCTCCCCAAGTATGCACCGTTGCGAAAGTTCGTCGTGTCCAAGCATCACGTGATGATCGGGTGCTATAGACTCTACGCTCACATACAACGGGTGCAATCCAGTTTTGCACACGCGGAAATACTTGGGTCTAACTTGATGAGCCTAGCATGTACAGACATGGCCTCGGAACACAAGAACCGAAAGGTTAAGCATGAGTCATATGAATGATATGATCGACACTTCGTTGTCCACCATTGAAACCACATCTCTTCTCGTGAAGATCGGATTAGGTGTGGTGAATTTGGATCGTGTTCACTAAACAACTTGAGGGATGTTGAATTTAGTGGGAGTTCATCTAGTAATTTGATTAAGTTGAACTATTTATCATGAACATAGTCTAAATTGTACTTGCAAATACTGTAGATCACATGGCCAAGTCCAACTTCAACTTCAACGTTTTTGCTGAGAAAGAAAAGCTTAGAAACAATGGGTCTAACTTCACCAACTGGTTCCGCAATCTAAGAATCATTCTGTCTGGCGGACAAAAGGACTATGTCCTTGAGAAAGCGTTAGGTAACCCCCTGCTGCAACCGCGCCGGCTGATGAGAAAGTTGTCTATCAGTCGCGCAAAGATGATTATGGTGTGATTAAGAGCACCATGTTGTTTGCTATGGAACCGGAACTTCAAAATCGTTTTGAAAACTATCCCGGGCCCTTTGAGATTCTCGAGGAGCTGAAAACCATGTTTCAGACTCAGGCCCGTTCTGAGAGATATGAGATCTCTGAGAAGTTCTTTAACTGCAAGATGGAGGAAGGGAGTTCCGTTAGTGAGCACGCCATTAAGATGTCGGGCTACACTCAACGCCTTGAGCAACTGGACTGCAAGATTCCAGAGGAGCTCAAGATTGACAGGGTTCTGCAATCACTCCCTCCTAGCTACAAAAGTTTTGTAGTGACTCACAATCAGATTGGTTCCACTGATACGATCACCGAGCTCTTCGCAAAGCTGAAGGCTGCGGAGGTGGACATCAAAAAGGATAATCATGTGTTGATGGTCAACAAGCCCTCCTTTAAGAAAGGTAAAGGTGCAAAGAAGCCCTTCAAGAAAAGCGGCGGCAAGCGCGTTGCCCCTGCTGAGAAGAAGCTCAAGTCTGGTCCTAAACCGGACACTGAGTGCTTCTATTGCAAGGACAAGGGTCACTGGAAGCGCAACTGTCCGAAGTACTTAGTGGACAAGAAGGCTGGCACCATCAAAGGTATATTTGATATACATGTTATTGATGTTTTCCTTACTAGCCCTCGTTGTAGTGCCTGGGTATTTGATACCGGTTCAGTTGCTAATATTTGTAACTCGAAACAGGAGCTACGGAATAGACGGCGGCTTGCGAGGGATGAGGTGACGATGCGCGTTGGCAACGGATCAAGAGTTGATGTGATGGCCGTCGGCACGCTCTCCTTAGTTTTACCTTCGGGATTAGTTTTAAACCTTAATAAATGTTATTATGTGCCTGCGTTGAGCATGAACATTATTTCTGGATCGTGTTTATTGCAAGACGGTTGTTCATTTAAATCGGAGAATAATGGTTGTTCTATTTATATGAGTAACATCTTTTATGGTCATGCACCTCTTGTGAATGGTTTATTTCTTCTAAATCTCGAAAGGGATGAAACACACATCCATAACATTGAGGCTAAGAGATGCAAAGTAGATAGTGATAATACTACTTATTTGTGGCACTGTCGTCTAGGTCATATTGGTGTAAAGCGCATGAAGAAACTCCATTCTGATGGACTTTTGCAGTCTCTTGATTTTGAATCATTTGACACATGCGAACCATGCCTCATGGGCAAGATGATCAAAACCCCGTTCTCCGGTATGATGGAGCGAGCAACGGACTTGTTGGAAATCATACATACCGATGTATGCGGACCGATGAGTGTTTCGATGCGCGGTGGACATCGCTATTTTCTCACTTTTACCGATGACTTGAGTAGATATGGGTATATCTATTTAATGAAACATAAATCTGAAACGTTTGAAAAGTTCAAAGAATTTCAGAATGAAGTGGAGAACCATCGTAACAGAAAGATTAAGTTTCTACGATCCGATCGTGGGGGCGAATATTTGAGTTATGATTTTCTCACGCATCTCAAAGCAAGTGGAATCGTTTCGCAACTCACGCCACCCGGAACACCACAGCGCAATGGTGTGTCTGAACGCCGGAATCAAACCCTATTAGATATGGTCCGATCGATGATCTCTCTTACTGATTTGCCGTTATCATTTTGGGGTTATGCATTAGAAACCGCTGCATTCACTTTAAATAGGGCTCCATCTAAATCCGTTGAGACGACACCGTATGAACTATGGTTTGGTGCTAAACCTAAGTTATCGTTTCTTAAAGTTTGGGGATGCGAAGCTTACGTCAAGAAGTTGATGCCGGACAAGCTCGAACCCAAAGCGGAGAAGTGCGTCTTCATAGGATACCCTAAGGAAACTATTGGGTATACCTTCTATCACAGATTCGAAGGCAAAGTGTTTGTCGCAAAGAACGGTTCCTTTCTTGAGAAGGAGTTTCTCTCGAAAGAAGTGAGTGGGAGGAAAGTAGAGCTAGACGAGGTTATTGAACCTTCTCTTGAATTGGAGAGTAGCGCAGCACCTGAAATTGGTCCAGTGCCGCCTGCACCAACGATAGAGGAAGCTAATGACAAGGATCATGAAGCTTCGGACGATGCTGCTACTGAACGTCGCAGGTCGACAAGGTCGCGTGCCCCTCCTGAGTGGTACGGCAACCCTGTCTTGACTGTCTTGTTAGTAGAAGACAGTGAACCTACGAACTATGAGGAAGCGATGATGAGCCCAGACTCTGAGAAATGGCTAGAAGCCATGAAATCCGAATTGGGATCCATGAGCAAAAACCAAGTATGGACTTTGGTGGACCCTCCTAGCGACCGAAAGGCCGTTGAGTGCAAATGGATCTTCAAGAAGAAAACGGACGCGGATGGTAATGTTACCGTCTATAAAGCACGGCTTGTCGCAAAAGGTTTTCGACAAGTTCAAGGTGTTGACTACGATGAGACTTTCTCTCCCGTAGCGATGTTTAAGTCCATTCGGATTTTATTAGCAATTGCTGCGTTTCATGATTATGAAATATGGCAGATGGATGTCAAGACTGCGTTCCTCAATGGCAACATTGATGAAGAGTTGTATATGATGCAACCCGAAGGTTTTGTCGATCCTAAGGATGCTGATAAAGTGTGCAAACTTCAGCGTTCCATTTATGGACTGAAGCAAGCATCTCGGAGTTGGAACCTTCGTTTTGATCAAGTGATCAAGAGCTTTGGATTTGTTCCAAATTGCTACGAAGCTTGCATCTACAAGAAAGTGAGTGGGAGCTCGGTGACGTTTCTGGTACTATATGTGGATGACATATTGATTATTGGAAATGACATCAACATGCTTAACGATGTGAAGAGTTATTTGAACAAGTGTTTTTCAATGAAAGACCTAGGTGAAGCTGCTTATATATTGGGCATCAAAATCTATAGAGATAGACAAAGACGCCTGATAGCTTTAAGCCAGAGTACATACCTAGACAAAGTTCTGAAAAGATTCAGAATGGATAAGGCATTGAAAGGTTCAGTGCCTATGTTGTCAGGTAAGATATTGAGCAAGGCTCAATGTCCAGCTACGGTAAATGATAGGGAAGCTATGAGCAAAGTGCCTTATGCCTCGGCCATAGGTTCCATCATGTATGCCATGCTGTGTACTAGACCGGATGTGTCCAATGCTCTTAGTTTGACGAGCAGATATCAAAGTGATCCAGGAGTGGAACACTGGACAGCCGTGAAGAACATCCTAAGGTACCTAAATAGGACTAAAGAAATGTTCTTGGTCTATGGGGGTGATGAACAGCTCGTCGTAAAAGGTTACGTCGATGCTAGTTTCGACACCGACAAGGATGATTCTAAATCTCAGACAGGATACGTGTATATTTTGAATGGAGGAGCTGTGAGCTGGAGAAGCTGCAAGCAAAGCGTGGTCGCGGGATCTACAGTAGAAGCGGAATACATGGCTGCTGCAGAAGCGTCAAGTGAAGGAGTTTGGATCAGAAACTTCATCACTGAGCTTGGCGTGGTTCCAAGTGCATTGGACCCACTGGAGATATTGTGTGACAACACTGGCGCCATAGCACTCGCTAAGGAACCAAGATATCATCCAAAGACCAAGCGTATCAACCGCAAGTTTCATATAATCCGAGATTATATAGCAGATGGAGATCTGAAGATCAGCAAAGTACATACAGATCTGAATGTCGCAGATCCATTGACTAAACCTCTTCCACGTGTAAAACATGATCAGCACCTCAGTGCCATGGGTGTAAGATTGTTGCCAAATGTAAACTAGATTATTGACTCTAGTGCAAGTGGGAGACTGTTGGAATTATGCCCTAGAGGCAATAATAAAGATGTTATTATTATAATTCTTGTTCATGATAAAGTTTATATTCCATGCTAGAATTGTATTAAGCGGAAACTTTAATACTTGTGTGGTTTGTGAACAACACCATGTCCCTAGTATGCCTCTATGGACTAGCTCATTGATCAATGATGGTTAAGGTTTCCTAACCATAGACATGAGTTGTCAATTGATAATGAGATCATGTCATTGGAGAATGATATGGTGGATAGACCCAAACTAAGCGAAGCAATTAGATCGTGTCTTTGTGTTCATCTTTGCGAAGCTTTTCTCATGTCAAATATTGTATTCCTTAGACCATGAGATAATACAACTCCCTGGTATCGGAAGAAAGCTTTGAGGTCATCAAACGTCATCCTATGAGAGGGTGATCATAAAGGTGTCTCTCAGGTGATCGGAAAGTATCTGTTGGGTTGTATGTATCGAGATGGAATTTGTCCCTCCCAAGTCGGAGAGATATACTTCGGGCCCACTCGGTAATCGATATCAACACCGCTTGCAAGCATGTGGTTAAGGAGTTAATCACAAAGTGATATCGGATTACGGAACGAGTAAAGTACTTGCTGTGAACGAGATTGAACTAGGTATGATGATACCGACGATCGAATCTCGGGCAAGTAAAATATCGCGAGGCGAAGGGAATACATATATGGGATTGATTGAATCCTGGCATCATGGTTCATCCGATATGATCATCGATGAATGTGTGGGAGTCAATATGGGTGCCCAGACCCCGCTGTTGATTATTGATAGAAGATCATGTCTGCATATTCTCGAACCCGCAGGGTCACACACTTAACGTGTCTCGACGCTAGGATAGATTGGATAATTGGTTTATGAATTTTTGTTCGGAGTCTCGGATGGGATCCGGGATATCACGAGAGGTTCCGGAATGGTCCGGAGAATAAGATTCATATAAGGCAGTGCAGTTTTTGGAGTTCGGAATTGTTCCGGATTAATCGGTATTGTACCGGAAGCTTCTAGAACCTTCCGGAAGGGGACCAACGTGGCCCCACCTTCCGGGAGGGGGCATGGGCCTATGAGGGAGTGTCCTGGCCGCATTGGGCCAGGGGCACAAGGCCCCATAGGGCCCAGCCGATCCTAGATAAGTTTAAACTCGTTTAAACTAGAGATAGGGTTTCTAGATAAGGGATAAGTTTAAAATCGTTTAAACTAGAGATAGGCTTGGAGGATGGGCAAGGGCTGGCCGCACCCCCCCCTCTATATATAGAGGGCTGGTGCACCCCCTCCCCACAACACACACCTTCCTCCAAACCCTAGTAGCCCTGCTGCCCTCCTCTCTCCCTCCCGACTGTTTGTAGGCGAAGCCCTGCGGCAGAAATTCTCCACCATATACACCACGCCGTCGTGTTGTAGATCCAATCCATCTCTCCACCATACTTGCTGGTCCGAGGAAGGAGGAGACGTCGAGGTGCTGCACGTGTGCATCTCACGGAGGCACCGCCACTTGTGGTGCTAGATCGGATCGGATCACGAGGAGGAGAAGCGAGTACGACTACATCACCCACGTTCCGACGAACGTTCCGCTATGCAAATCTTCAAGGGTATGAAGATCTAATCCAATCTCTCTCGTTGTTTGCATCTCCTAGATTAGATCTTGGCTTTCCTTCTGTTCGCTTCCGTAGAAAATTTTGATTTACTATGCTGCGAAACCCTTCAAAAGCAATATGTGCTAGATGCTGCGCTAGGCCCCCCACCAGCTCCTGATGCCCCTGACGAGGAAAAGAACGTCTATATAACTCGTCAGGAGGACCACAACTTAGTTCATTGGGGCATACTGTATGGGCTAGAGCCAGAACTTCGAAAACGTTTCGAAAATGGCAATTCCTTTGGTACCATGGGAGAATTGAAAATGATTTTCGATACCCATGCTGCCGTAGAGAGTTATAATGCTACAGAAAAGTTCTATAGCTGCATGATGGAGGAAAACAGCTCCGTTAGTGAGCACGTACTCAAAATGTCTGGGTACGCCGATAAGCTTGTGTCCTTGGGAATAACGACTCCCATTGACTTAGGCATACATCGTGTTCTCCAATCTCTGCCACCTAGCTAAAAGAGCTTCGTGATGAACTATAATATGCAGGGCATGAAGAAGTCTCTTCCGGAGCTTCTGTCAATGCTTAAGACTGCAGAAGTGGAGATTAGGAAAGAACATCAAGTTTTGATGATCAATAGTACCACCGGTTTCAAGAAGGACAAGAAAGGCAAGGACAAGGGAAAGAAGGGTGGCAAGTCTGTTGCCACGCCTGAAAAGAAACCCTGAGCTGGCCCTAAGTCTGACACCGAGTGCAACTATTGCAAGGGGACTGGCCATTGGAAGCACAACTGCCCCAAGTATTTGGCGGACAAGAAGTCCAGCAAGGCAAACAAAGGTATATGTGACATACATGTTATTGATGTGTACTTGACTAGTACTCGTAGTAGCACCTGGGTATTTGATACGGGATCGGTTGTTAATATATGTAACTCGGTTCAGGGGCTACGGAACAAGCGACAACTAGCAAGGGATGAGGTCTCGATGTGAGTCGGCAATGGATCAAGAGTTGATGTGATCGCCGTCGGAACACTGCCTCTCCATATGCCATCGGGATTAGTTATAAACCTAAATAATTGTTATTTGGTGCCTGCACTGAGCATGAACATTGTATCCAGATCGTGTTTGATGCAAAGTGGTTATTCATTTAAGTCTGAAAACAATGGTTGTTCGATTTATATGAATAATATCTTTTATGGTCATGCACCTATGTTGAATGGTTTATTTCTGTTGGATCTCGATAGTAGTATTATGCATATTCATAATGTTGATGCTAAAAGGATTAAACTTGATAATGATATATCCACATATATGTGGCACTGCCGTCTAGGTCATATTGGCATTAAACGCATGAAGAAACTCCATTCTGATGGACTTTTGGAATCACTTGATTTTGAATCATTTGATACATGTGAGTCATGCCTTATGGGCAAGATGACTAGAACGCCGTTTTCCGGTTCAATGGAACGGGCGACAGATCTATTGGAAATCATACATAATGATGTGTGTGGACCAATGAGTGTGTCGGCGCGAGGTGGATATCGTTATTTTGTTACTTTCACGGGTGATTTGAGTAGATATGGGTATATCTATTTGATGAAACACAAGTCTGAAACTTTTGAAAAGTTCAAAGAATTTCAGAATGAAGTGGAAAATCATCGTAACAGAAAGATCAAATTTCTACGGTCCGACCGTGGAGGAGAGTATCTTAGTTACGAGTTTAGCACACATATGAAAGACTGCGGAATAGTTTCACAACTCACGCCTGCCGGAACACCACAACGTAATGGTGTGTCATAACGTCGTAATCGTACTTTATTGGATATGGTTCAATCTATGATGTCTCTGACTGACTTGCCACTGTCATTTTGGGGTTATGCACTGGAAACCGCTACATTCACTTTAAATAGGGCACCATCTAAATCCGTTGAAAAAACACCGTATGAATTATGGTTTGGAAACAAACCTAAGCTGTCATTCTTAAAGTTTGGGGATGCGATGTTTATGTGAAGAAACTTCAACCGGATAAACTCGAACCCAAAGCAGAAAAATGCATCTTCATAGGATACCCTAAGGAAACGATTGGGTATACCTTCTATCACAGATCCGAGGGCAAGGTCTTTGTTGCCAAGAATGGATCCTTTCTTGAGGAGTTTCTCGCGAAAGGTGTGAGTAGTCGGAAGGTAGAACTCGAAGAGGTTAGTGAACCTTCTCTTCATGAAATGGCGAGTAGCGCAGCTCCAGAAGTTGTTTCGGAGTTGACTTCACCTAATGAAGAGAGAGCTAATGATATTGATCATGAAACTCCGAAAGAGGACACTACCGAACCTTGCAGTTCAAGCAGGACACGTGCAGCTCCTGAACTGTACGGCAATCCTGTTATGAATTTCATGATTGATGAAATGGATGACCCTGCGACGTATGAAGAAGCGATGATGAGCCCGGATTCCAACAAATGGCTAGAAGCCATGAAATCCGAGATGGAATCCATGTACGAGAACCAAGTTTGGAACTTGGTGGACTTACCTCACGACCGAAAGGCTGTTGAGAATAAATGGATTTTCAAAAGGAAAACGGATGCTGATGGTACTGTGACCATCTATAAGGCTCGACTTGTCGCAAAGAGGTTTCGACAAATTCAAGGAGTTGACTACGATGAGACATTCTCTCCCGTAGTGATGCTTAAGTCGGTTAGGATTATGTTAGCAATTGCTGCATATTTCGATTATGAAATATGGCAGATGGATGTCAAAACTGCATTCCTCAATGGTAATATTGAAGAAGAGTTGTATATGATACAACCTAAGGGTTTTGTAGATCCTAAGGATGCTAATAAGGTGTGCAAACTTCAGCGATCCATCTATGGACTGAAGCAAGCATCACGAAGTTGGAATCTCCGCTTTGATGAGGTGATCAAAGAGTTTGGATTTGTCCAAACTTATGGAGAGGCTTGTATTTACAAGAAAGTGAGTGGGAGAATGTGGCATTTCTGATATTATATGTGGATGAAATATTATTGATTGGAAATGATTTAGATCTTTTAAACAGTGTTAAAAGTTATCTAAACAGCAAATTTTCGATGAAGGACCTTGGTGAAGCTTCATATATATTAGGCATTAAAATCTATAGAGATAGATCAAGACGCCTAATTGGGCTATCGCAGAGTACATACCTTGATAAGATATTAAAGAAGTTTAATATGGATGGAAGTAAGAAGGGGTTCTTACCTATGTTGCAAGGCAAGCCATTGAGTAAGACTCAAAGTCCGGCTACGGCGGAAGAAAGAGAGATAATGGATAAGATCCCCTATGCCTCAGCCATAGGCTCTATAATGTATGCCATGCTATGTATAAGACCGGATGTGGCACATGCTATTAGTTTGACTAGTAGGTACCAATCTGATCCAGGTTCGGAACACTGGATAGCGGTCAAGAATATCCTTAAGTACTTGAGAAGAACTAAGTATATGTTTCTTCTATACGGAGGTGAAGAAGAGCTAGTCGCTAAGTGTTATGTCGATGCTAGCTTTGACACTGATCCGGATGACTCTAAGTCTCAATTCGGATACGTATTTCTCTTGAAAGGAGCAGCAGTTAGTTGGAGGAGCTCCAAACAACCTGTGGTGGCTGGATCAACAACAGAGGCGGAATATGTTGCTGCTTCAGAAGCAGCGCAGGAAGCAGTTTGGATGAAAGAGTTCATTACGGAACTGGGTGTGGTTCCCAGTGCGTTGGACCCGATGGTGATCTATTGTGACAACAATGGAGCCATAGCCAACGCCAAGGAACCAAGGTCTCACAAGAATTCCAAGCATATTAAGCGTCGGTTTCACTCCATCCGCGAGCATGTCAAGGATGGAGATATAAAGATTTGTAAAGTGCACACGGACCTGAATGTAGCAGATCCGTTGACTAAAGTACTCCCTAGGGCAAAACATGGTCAACACCAGAACTCCATGGGTGTTAGATTTATCACTATATAAACTAGATTATTGTATCTAGTGCAAGTGGGAGACTGAAGAAAATATGCCCTGAGAGGCAATAATAAAGTTGTTATTATGTATTCCTTGTATATGATAGATGTTTATTTTGCATGCTATAATTGTATTGATAGGAAACATCAATACATGTGTGTTTAATAAACAAAAAGGGTTCCTAGTCATGCCTCTCTTATAGACTAGCTTGTTGATTAACAAGATGATCAAGGTTTCCTGATCATGGACATTGGATGTTGTTAATAACAAGGTCACACCATTGGTGGAATGATGTGATGAACATTCATCCGCAGTATAGCATTACGATCAAGTCATTGTGTTTATATTTCTATAACATCATACGAAGTAATCTTTATCCTTAGACCATGAGATCATGTTAATTGCTAACACCGGAAGAGTATCTTGATAACATCAAACGTCACACCGTAACAGGGTGACTATAAAGATGGGTTCAGTGCTATGAAGGTGTTATGTTGAGGCTCATGGATCAATAGTGGAATTTGTCAATCCAGATGACGGATAGATATACTCTGGGCCCTCTCGGTGATATCACATTAGGATAGCTTGCAAGCAAGTGATGTGATCACTAGAATGTCATATCACGGAAAGAGAAAAGAGTGCATGTCGGTAACGAGATCAAACTAGGTATGGAGATACCGATGATCGAATCTCGGACATGTAATATATCGAGAGACAAAGGGATTCAGTTACAAGTGTTAAAGGTTCTCACGATCACAGGAGTCATCGTTGAATGTGTAGGAGTCAGTACGGATCTCCAGGTCCCGCTACTGATTATTGATCGGAGAAGGGTCTCAATCATGTCTGCATTATTCGCGAACCGTAGGGTGGAACACTTAAGAGTTACCGGACACCATTTTGGAGCACATATGTTTCAGACGAAATAATTGCAAAGCGCAGGAATTGTTTCAATAGAAACCGAAAATTGTTTCGGGTGAAATTGCAGAAAGTGGTTCTGCATGTGATATTGAAATATTGCAAGGGGCTATATTTGAATGTTTGTTAATTAAAGTAATTAACAAAATTATGAATAAATTTAATAAAATAGTTTTATTAAACGAGAGAGCATTAAATTTGGATAAACTTAATGCATTTAAAGTGGAGACTTTAAAAGGGAATGTGAAGAGGCATTTTAATGTCGAGGAGTTACCACCACATGAATGGGGGAGGTGAGGGGTCACCCCCCATGCGCCGGCCATGGTGAGAGGGGGCACCCCCTCCTCCTATAAAAGGCCACCCATTCCCTCCATCATCCACACACCTCCTTGTGAAGGATCTCTCTCCCCCTCTAGAATTATTCCCCCATGGTCTCGGATTAGCGAGATACATGTTCCTGGTGGCATTTCGTCTGGAAGGAGTTGCTGCTTCCGCTGGATTGCTGGAGCGAGGAGGTGGAGGTTGTCCGGTGGCTTGAACGTGTGTGCGAGTACGGATGCGCTGCTGAGTTGCGGCGCTCGGTCTTCCTCACGATCTTGAGATTGGCAAGTGTACGACTACATCAACCACGAGTTCCTACTCGTTAACAAAGCTCGTTGTCTTCGAGGGTAACTTCTCTATGGATGTATGTCCACCCGTTTGCTTTGTACCTACTAGATAGATCTTGGCGTGTAGTTCACACCGTAGGAAATTTTTTGTTTTCTACGCTGCGGACCCAATAAATGAGGATGGCGATGGGGATGAGGATGAGGAGTATGATGACGAGGACGAGGATGAGGACAAGTGATCTTCCGGGGCTCTAGCATCCCTTGGCGTTTCGATACCAAAGGGGAAGAAGTAGTTCTACTAGGAACTTCGTGGATTTGCATGGATCGTCTACAAGCAACATTTGTTTTATTTGTGCCTTTTATCCGTGCTTGTACCCATTTATCTAGCGTTGACTTTTGTCTATTTGGTTTGTACGATGTTGAGATCTATGGATTTAGCTATGGACCTTATGGATTTATTTATGGAATTATGCTATGAGGCATATGAATTATCTACGGAATCATCTATGGAGGTATTGGATTTATCTTGTGAGACATACTAGTCTCTCTTTAGTTGGTTGAGGCAAATTGTATGGTCGGTATGATCTTCTTCTCAAAGCCTCAATATTCTTCTAGCACATTTATCCAAATCATAATGGCACTTCGAACCTATATGTTGTGCATTTTTATTCCAAGGAAAATTACTTGTATGCACAAATTGAGGGGGAGCCTCTTTATCCTTTCGGGTACATGTTGTCTTTTGCTTATGTGCTTTATTTCAAATCCTAGTATTGTCATCTAACACCAAAAAAGGGGAGACTAAAAGAGCATTTCATGATCCCTACTGTTTTGTGTGTTAGATAACAATACCAAGAACCTTTTAATTGTGTGTTAAGTGTTGCAGATATTTCTCCCAAAAGAGCTCCTGGTTAAACAAAGCAAAACATATATTTTTAGGATGGATTATCCGCCCCTTGCAAAATTGACAAAGGATCAGGAAGTGAGGGGGCAGATGTTTGGCCGGATGTCTTGGCACTAGGCCTGATGTTTGCCCAGGGCCGGATTATCTGGCCCCTGCTCCACTAGATTATCCACCCCTCCTAAGAATTGACTAAGTACAAGGTGCGCGTCGCTCTGATAGGGGTGGAGTTTTCCCCGGATGTTTAGTCAGGGCCAGAGTGTTTTCCCTGACCGGATAATCCGCCCCTCCCCATGGGCCAGATTATTCGCCCCCCATGGATTTTCCCTAAGGACTAGTGGTGTGTCACTCAGATGGGGGTGGACATTTGGACCGGATTATTTGTTCCAGGCTGGATGTTTGCCCTCGGACGAATTATACAGCCCCTACTTGGGTCGGATTATCTGGCCCTAGTTGACTCCAATGGCACCATTTCGAGAGGGGGTATGATGGATCCAATTTTTGCCATCTTTCTCTATGTTTAAACATTGTTTTTGGTCAAGCAATTGCCAAAGAAACTCTCAACTTTTGCCACTAATGACTAATAATTGCAAGGACATGCAAATCCCTTCTTTGATTTATGTTGTGCAGGAAATCACTACTCTTAAGGCAAAATAAGGAGTCATAATGAAGGATTTTGAGGAAGTACACACGACCAAGTAATTGGAGAAGCTTTCCAGGGCGTCGGCACACTTAACCACCAGTTGTACGGGCGCGGTTCGCCCGTACCACCCGCCCGTACCAGGTGGCGACAACTTCATCTCATTAAACCCTACAACTTTCGTGAATACGCTTATATAGTTTGAGGCTCCAGCCGCCGGCTAGAGGGTCGCCATTCTCAGATTGCATCACAAAACCACCAAAGGAGATCCACACTATTGTCCATCCATTGTTCATCACTTCCACCATCCATCCCTCCACTAGCCATAGCCATTGCTTTGTACTTTTAGATCTCCTTGTGATTTGGCGACCATTGTAAGAATATTTGATTTCAATCTAAGTATTTTCATGATGTTTTCTATCTCTGATCTATTTGTTATGAGTGAGTAGTCCTCACGGGCTGCGGGTTGGGGAGAAACGTCGCAACAATTATGTGCATCTAGATCATGGGAGAATTGTATTTTGTTTGGATTCGTGATTTGTATCTTTTGTTTCTTCGTCTCTTGTCTCGATCTGTGGACTTGTAGGTACCTAAGATCCCATAGATTGATAAAGGCTTGAGGTGAGATACTTGGCTAGCGGTGATCTCATAGGAACCTCAGTGACAGAAAGGGTAGTACGGTCTTCGCTTAGCGCCCCATTCGGGATCAACAACAACATCGCCACTTAAAGTTTTTATCTGTGTTTACACTTAATAATCATTTGTAACCCGTGGCTTTGGTGTACTCTCGGTTGGATTAAAAGTCTATTGCTATGCTCGCTGCATCACGGGGGCTCTAGAATATTAGGATGTGTTACCCACAAAATATTATCTCAATACAAACATTATACATGACTATGCTTATTATTATCCTTTATCCCATTTAATGTGCAGCCATAGGTGGATCTTCAACCCTAGCCTATTTCCATCCATTGATTCAAACCCATTATAAGTAAACTAGATTGATCTGGTCAACTAAGGTAAAACAAACAAACAAAGTCTTGTAGACGTTTACTTTTTATTACCTTTTAGTATTGCTTTCCGAGGTTCGATTAAACGTAGGTATTCTAGGGAAAAACCTATTATACTACATCCGTGAATCCAGATGGAAGGTATCAACCATTTTTTTGGCGTCGTTGCTGGGGAAGCAATTTTGCTATCCTGGTGAGGTTATTAGAGACCTTGTTTTTAGTTTTATTATTAGTTGTAGTTTAATTCTAGTTATTAGTTTACTTTCTTGTTATGTATTTGAAAACCCAAAAATATTAGTTACTTGTTATTCGTTTTTCATTACTTCAAAAATTACCAAAAAGATAAGAGCCATGGCTCAAAAGAGATTAGGGGAGTATGCTACTCTCACTAATGATTTTATTCGTGCACCCATCACTCAACCCGTAGTTGATGCGGAAACATATGAGATAAAACCTAACCTTTTAAGTCTGGTTCAACAAAACCAATTTGGGGGTTCATCTTTTGAGGATTCAGGATTGCACCTAAATACTTTTACTAATTTTTTTGACATGATGCGTATTAAGGATGTAGATCCAAATGTTGTTAAGCTAAGATTATTCCCTTTCTCTCTTAGAGGAAAGGCTAAGGATTGGTTGCTAGCTCTACCAAAGGGCCCTATTAAATCTTGGGAGGAATGCACTAATTTGTTTATGACTAATTTCCCCCCCAGCTAATACTATGCAGCTAAGGTCCAACATTACAAGCTTTAGACAAGAAGATTGTGAGCCACTAGCGCTTGTGTGGGAAAGAATGAAAGAGGCCATAATGAACTATCCTAATCATGGGATGGAAGAATGGCTTATATTACATTTATTTTATAATGGTCTTAATCCAATGTCTAAGTCTATGCTAGATACTGCAGCAGGAGGAATGATCATGGGAAAGCATGTGAGTGTTGCAAAGAAGTTACTTGATGACATGCAAAATAACCATGCCCAATGGCATGTGGAAAGAACCTCGAAGAGAGTAAGTTCAATTACCGAGGTAAACAGTGAGGAGCTTGCATCTAAGGTAGATGAGTTGCTTAGCTTAGTAAAGAGTAAGGAAGATACCCAATTTAATGTTATCACTACCGATGTTAATGATGTTAATTTTATAGCTCGCACTCCTTTTAATCCTGCATGGAAAAATAATTATGCTTCTAATGTTCAAAATATCATACTAATCCTGCAGGAGCTCCTTATAATAATTATGATAACACTAATGGAGCAAATCATGGCAATCTCCCGTTTGAGCAAACTATTAGAACATTTATGCAAGCTCAAACCGAAGAAAACAATATGTTTATTAAGATTACGGAGAACCATGAAAGTAGTATAGGGAGATTATCTAATCAGGTCGTTGCAATTAGAAATGATGTATAGGATCTATAGGAAAGAACAAAGACCATGGAGGCTCAGTTGGGTAAGGTAGCCGAGAGCCAAGCTCTCATACTAGCAAAGTTCGCTGGCAAACCCGAGCCAAATCCGGTAAAAGACCTCAAGATGATGAGGGTGGTAACTAATGATGAAAAACCTAAAGAGTTGGATTATAGCAACGCGCCAACACCAAAATATACCATGGAAGATCTATTGAAGATGATTACTGTTAAGAATCCAGGTATATAACAAGGTAATGATGCTATGTACCAACAATTTATACAACAAGTAGAATCTAAGGTTCGTGATTTAGAGATGGAGTACAAAAGACTAGCTGATAAGCTTCCGGCTAAGCTAGATGATATATTTTAGCCCACTATTAAAATTAAGTGAGTTAATGAGATATCCACACTTTGTGATCTTGGTGCAAGTGTCTCAACGATTTCCAAAAGCCTATTCGATAACTTAAACTTGGGCCATTTTTGACAACTAAATTAAGACTCCATCTAGCTGATTCAACTTATAAACAAGTTGTTGGGATCAAAGAAAATATAGTTGTTGAAATTAAAGGTAGTCCCGCTCTTATTGATCTTGTTATTGTGGACATGCCTGAAGATCCCATAGAACCTATAATTCTAGGTAGGCCATTCTTGAAAACTATTAAAGCTTTGATTAATTTACATGAAGGGAATGTAAGAATAGGGCTACCATCTAGAGATCCTTTTGTAGTCCACTTCCCTAGGAAAAAGAAGGTCAAGCCTAATGACGATGATGGTCTAATTACTTTAAAAGCAAACTACTTTGGAGTGGGTGTTCCACTTCACAAACCTAAGTGATTGCCATTAAGGTCAAGCTAATTTACCTAAACTAGAAGCGCTTCATGGGAGGCAACCCATGTGAAATAAAGTTTCTCTCAGTTTTTATTTATTATATTTTACTTTGTGTTATTTTTTTTGTGTTTTCATTTTTAATAAAGAGTGTTCAAGGAGACCTATGGGAGGCAATCCTCTATATTTTACTAACACATGGCCTAAGAAGTATTGTTGGATCATTACTTAGTGTTTTTCTTGCTATCTAACCTTATGATAAGATGTGCAAAGACGCACAGAGCTACTGATTAAATTCCTTGAGTTTTTGTAGTTCAGAGTGTCGATAACGACCACTCGTACGACCAGAGTGGCCTGTACCGTGCGCCCGTACCACCTCAAGGCAAAGGGAGATATAAATTTTGATTTTTTCCAAAGGAATCAGTGTCGATAACAACCACTGGTACGGCCGAACATGCCCGTACCGTACCCCCGAGCAAACATTAGATTTCAAACAAAGTCAGGGTAGTGTTAACGACTAGCAGTACGGGCACGTGCGACCGTACCGAGTGCACCGCCTAGGAGCACTCGTCACCTCCAAGGTAAGTCACCCGGTACGGGAGGGCTCCGGCCGTACCGCCCGCACGTACCGAGTACGCGGACGCCATAAGCACCCCGAGGAGGTAACCTAAAAATCCCTAAATCATTTTGTCGCTTTCTTCTTCCTCCAAACTTCAAACCACCTCCATTGGATCTTCAAATTTACCCAATCTTTCTTCGATTCTTCGCATTCACTCGATCTAAGGTATGGTTCTCATCCGATCCTCAACTTATTTGTGCAAAAGCTTCGCTTAATCATTCATCATTACCAATCTAGACATAGGTCTTGTTCTTGATTTAATCTTGATATTAAGTATGCTTAGCATTGATTTGAGATGAGTTTCTTTTGTAGTTATTGTAGAGAATCACTTATGCTATGTTTCTATTGGACTAATTTTTTATTAGCAATCTTTATTTACTTTGTCTTGTTTTTATTTATTAGATGAACATGAGGAGTCATACACATGAGATGGCTGCGGAGTCCTCTAGGCCACCCGTTGATACGTTAACCCCCAAGTCACTTGGCATCGAGTTCACCAAGGAGTTCCATCTTACCTGGTTCGATTGTCTCAAGATTTGAGATATTAAGTCCACCAAGTGGGCGTGTCCTTATATCCCGAACCAACTTGGCATTCGTGCTAATTTTGATTTAGTTTGCAACAATGTTGGTTTATAGGATTTTATCTTTCGGGATGTTGTGACATACCGCCGCTTGACACTTGAGTTCTTCAGCACCTTGACACACACGGTGGATCCTTATGTTTGTTCCGAGGAACAAAGGCCCGGAGTTGATCGAATTAAATTCTGGCTTATGAACTATGAGTATACTTTCACACTCAGCCAATGGGCTCAATGCTTTGGGTTAACCAACAACACCATCGATGTACGCACAACTACCTTTGTTTTAGATCCTTCCCCTTCACAATATTTTAACTTGATGAGAATTTGTGGGCACACACCCAAGGGGAACCAAATTGACCATCCTGCCATTTTATATTTGTTCTATATTATTGCTTACAGATTGTAGGCACGTGGTGAGTTTACTAGAGTCAATGAGGAGGACATGTTGATCCTCGCAAAAGCTACACTTATCAATTGTAACTTAACGCCAAATTTGGGTGCTCTACTTGTGTTTTATCTTAAGCATCAAGCTCTTCAATCTCGAGGACCCTATGTGGAGGAGGAATTGTGACCGTTCTCGCATGCGCACTTCGCATCAACCTAGGTATCGTCTAACAGTTGACTGGAGGTAATTGTCTCGGTCTATCTACTCTAAGAGCATGTGGTATGATTTCTAAAAATCCTGGTAGATATTTCTTCAATATACTTGGAGCAGATCACTTGATTCCGGGTCCTTTTCGTAATGGTTTATTCTCTATCGAGGATGGATGTTTGCGTTATGACACGCGGGTCGAAGCTAATCTGCCCCAACAAGAAATACCTGTGGGAGGAGGAGAAGATGAAGAAGTAGAACAAGGAGGACCCGAACAATATGTGCATCCACCAAACTACTACACCACCTATAAATATATCTATGCACTCGAAGGAAATATTCAAAACATGAACAACCACTCCATCAACCTTCGAGATGCCACTGCAAGCCTCGCCACCCAGTTCCATGATTGGAGCAGCCAATGGAACATGGGGGATTATCCACCACCACCATAATGAGCAACAAAAGGGCTTGCAAAAGCCTGAGCTAGGGGATGTGTTCCCCTAGGAAATTTATTTGTGTAATAATGAGGTTGTACTACAGCTCCTTGAGAGCTTTGAAACACTCGTGTTGGCTTGTTCCAACACTTTGCTTTTTTATTTTCTTTTTAATTTGCTTTCATTTTAGTTTATTTGTTTTCCTTTGTTTTTCTTAAACCCTCGCTTGGTCGCAAGTTCTTTTCTATTCTTTAATCCCTATCCTCAAAAATACAATTTTTTTTTTCCGTTTATCCTTTTTTCATAAACATGGATTCATACTTTGCCTCTTTGCTTTAATATCATTTCGAGAGTAATCGTGTTTGAACACATCCCTATAAGGAAGAGGATCAAGAAGTTATTTATGAGAGGTATGTCCTATGTCTCCCACTTATGAAGTCTGAGTTATTTATCTTAGTTGGTTGATTTGCTAAGAGGCCATGCTAGTCGAAAGTAATTTAATATGGTTAGAGTAAGGCTTTTTATTGGTACGATGATTAGTTGTTTAAGCTCTTGCTCTAGTTCTTTTAGTTAACCGAGTCTTGCCTTGAAAATAATAATGCCAAACAATTACAATAAGAAAAAGTCTGAAATTTATGACTAGTTGGATGAATGATTGTCTTGAGAGTATACCCTTGATTATACTTAACCCCTAGATATTTTGACAGTCTCGATGACACTCATGAAAGGAATTTTTTGATTGAAATAAAGTCTAGTGGTAATTGTGATGCATGCCAAAGCTAACTTTGTGAATCAAACCGCGGTACTAGCTCAAAAAAAAGAAAGAAGTGAGACAACTTTGTTCTATGTCTCTAATGCACACCTTTGGGATGCCAACAACTCCGCTAGCTTTTGAATGATCTATGGTATAACCCAGGATTTCGGCTATGAGTTGATGACATGATTGGCATCCGTGTCAATGTATGGGAAAAAATATTGGTACTCTCAAAGGTTGTGCAAACACTAGCAAAAAGAAACAAATAGGAATCTTTGAAAACTATGAAATGAAAAAGAAAGAAAAAAGATATCTATAAGGATCCACATAACAAATCCTTGGCATGGTTGATGGCTCAAAATATATTCGAGCTCGTTGGGAACCCCAAGAGGAAGGTATGATGAGCACAGCAGCAAGTTTTCCTTCAGTTATGAAACCAAGGTTATCGAACTAGTAGGAGCAAGGAAACAACTCCAAGGTGTTGTTTCCAACTTGGAATCCTGCACAACACAACCACAGAACTTTGCCCCAACTTACAGTGAGGTTGTCAATCTCACCGATTTTGCTGAAACAAAGGATTAAACGTATTGTGTGGAAGATAGTAATTGCTTGCACAAAGTAAACAGTAAATAAATGGTAGATTGATGGTAAAAGAATGGACTGGGGTCCATAGTTCACTAGAGGTGATTCTCCTTAAGATAGAAGACATGTTGGGTGAACAAATTACAGCGGGGCAATTGACAGACTCGAGAAAGCATACCATGCATATACTAATCATCTTGACTCCTATGAGATTTGATTGGGCATTACAACATTATACATAGACCGTAATCCAACTTCATCTATGACTAATAATCCACCTTCAGGTTATCATCCGAACCCCCTCCAGTATTAAGTTGCAAGCAATAGATAATTGCATTAAGCAAAGTGTGTAAAGTAAACAATACGTTTGTCCCATGGACAAAGGATTGCTGTTTTCTCCCTAGTAGCAACAACACATCTAGTACCTTAGAGATTCATGTCACTTCCCTAGATTACTAGAGGCATGAACCCACTATCGAGCATAAATACTCCCTCTTGGAGTTGCTAGCATCTACTTCGCCAAGATAGCTACTAAAACGGAAAGCATGCAAGATCACAAATAACATAGACATGATAGAATCAATAATCAATCTGAAATAGCATCTCAATATCCATTGGATCCCCGCAAACACAACATGTAAGATTACATATAGATGACCTTGATCATGAATAGAGCTCACAAGATCTAAACATGGTAGCACAAAGGAGGAGAACCAACCATCTAGCTACTACATGGACCCGTAGTCCAGGGATGAACTACTCACGCATCACAACGGAGGCAGGCATGGTGATGAAGAAGGCCTCCAGGGTGATCTCTCCCCTTCGGCAGGGTGCCGGGAAGAGCTACAGGTCCCTCCCGATCTAGGGATGGAGATGGCGGCGGCTACAGACCCTTTCGTGGAATTTTGATCGGGTACTTAGGGTTTTCGTCCCGGGAGGCTGAGAGTGAATTAGAGGAATTGGATTGATTGCTACACTTCTAGTTACCTATACTTATATTAAACTTTACTTTGATCATCTTGACTTACCTAAGCTTGTATAGTATTCTTGTCATCTCTCTAACTTTGATAAGCTTCGTAAATGAATGAAGTGTTGAGCACATACGACTACCGACTATAAGTGAACTCTTATTCTTGTTGTTTCAAGTTTAAACTCTGAATTTCTTATAGTTCTTTTGGTTCTTCTTGCCCGAGGATGATCAAGGTTTGAGCTTTGGGGAAGTTGATGGCTCTGATTTTTGCCATCTTCCACTGCGTTTAAACGTTGTTTTTGGTCAAGCAATTGCCAAATAAACTCTCAACTTTTGCCACTAATAACTAAAAATTGCAAAGATATGCAAATCCCTTCTTTGATTTATGTTTGCAGGAAATCACTTCTTTTTAGGCGAAATAAGGAGTCATAATGAAGGATTTGGAGGAAGTACACATGGCCAAGTAATTGGAGAAGCTTTCCAGCGCGTCGGCATGCTTAACGACCACTGGTACGGGCACGGTCCGCCTGTACCGCCCGCCCGTACCAGGTGGCGATGGCTTCGCCTCGTCAAACCCTACAATTTTCATGAAGACGCCTATATATTTTGAGGCTCCAGCCGCCGGCCAGAGGACCACCATTCTCAGATTGCATCACAACACCACCAAAGGAGATCCACACCATTGTTCATCACTTCCACCATCCATCCCTCCACTATCCATAGCCATTGCTTTGTACTTTTAGATCTCCTTGTGATTTGGCAACCATTGTAAGAATATTTCATTTCAATCTAAGTATTTGCATGATGTTTTCTATCTCTGATATATTTGTTATGAGTGAGTAGTCCTCACGGGATGCGGGTTGGGGAGAAACCTCGCATCAATTATGTGCATCTAGATCATGGGAGAATGTATTTTGTTTGGATTCGTGATTTCTATCATTTCAATCTAAGTATTTGCATGATGTTTTCTATCTTTGATATATTTGTTATGAGTGAGTAGTCCTCACGGGATGCGGGTTGGGGAGAAACCTCGCATCAATTATGTGCATCTAGATCATGGGAGAATGTATTTTGTTTGGATTCGTGATTTCTATCTTTTGTTTCTTCGTCTCTTGTCTCGATCTGTGGACTTGTAGGTACCCAAGATCTCATAGATTGATAAAGGCTTAAGGTGAGATACTTGGCTAACGGCGATCTCATAGGAACCTCAGTGACAGAAAGGGTAGTACGGTCTCCGCTTAGCGCCCCATTTGGGATCAACAACAACATCACCACTTAAAGCTTTGATATGTGTTTACACTTAATAATTATTTGTAACCCATCGCTTCGGTGTACTCTTGGTTGGATTAAAAGTCTATTGATATGTCCGCTGCATCACAGGGGCTCTAGAATATTAGGATGTGTTGCCCACAAAATATTATCTCAATACAAACATTATACATGACTATGCTTATTATTATCCTTTATCCCATTTGATGTGCAGCTGCAGGTGGATCTTCAACCCTGGCCTATTTCCATCCATTGAATCAAACCTGTTATAAAGTAAACTAGATTGGTCTAGTCAACTAAGGTAAAACGAACAAACAAAGTCTTGTAAAGGAATAATCATTGTACTATTTGAACTCCATTTTCACAAGATCTCGACTTTCAACCGTCTAAAGGTCTTGACCTTTGGAGAATCTAAGGAGGAATCCTTGATCAACATCATCACCGAAGAGATCTTCAATTACTTCCTCATTCATTTGAGGGGACATCGGTCTAGAGTTTCTTTTGAATTTCTAGATCTTGATTTCGTATCTTGATAAACTTTTTTATTGTGGCAGCTTGTTGTCAACTCAGGTGCCTCCAATTTAGTTGCGTATGTGTGCCCCGATCTCATTGTAAAGGCGTCGGTTCTTGCCTCGAAGGGTACCGTATAGTGGAAAGGTGGATCGGGCTAGTTGTGGCGAGATACATCAGAGAACAGGGTGAGGCCTATTGTGTCGTGGTAGTCTTAGTACCGCCCACCTCTCTAACACAGATGTACTTCCTTTAACAAGGAAAGAACTATGGTAAAACAAATCTTGTGTGTCCGCGTGCTCCACTCTCGGTTACCTCGTTCCTCTCATGGCCTTTACTCGTTTACTAGCTAGGTTTGCATATAGGTAAATTCACTATAGTTGTATATCTAGAGAATTTACGTTTTGTGTCAAGCCTAAATTTAAAAGGTATTAAAATTCGAAGTAGCACATACTAATCCTGCCTCTAGGTACCCATATGATCCATTTCACCATTTAACTGAATAAAATTTGCACAAGGACAATGCCAATTCTAAGGATTTCTGTGAGTGGTGGCATTGACCTTACCAGCGGCTCGGAAGGGGGAGGTGTTTGTCAACAAGGTGGCGGCGATGCTCCTATTGCAGGCCTCCTGCTAGGTCACGAGCATGGCGTGTATCCTCCTCCTAGGTCGTTGGCGGGGCGGGCCTCCTCCTATGGTGAGAGCGTGCATGCGGCTAGCTAGGGTTTGTCGAGCGATAGCGGAAGCACGTGTGCGGCTAGCTAGGATTCGTTGGGCGATAGGGGAAGGAAAGGGAAGGGGAATGGGAATGTGGAAAGGCCGACACAGCCATATGTCTATTTCCAAGAATTCTATGGCGCATCCCAACTATATGCACCACAGAAGTTTAATAATTCTTTGGCGCATCTATCTAGTATGCGCTAAAGAATGTTTATACTTAGTCCAAAAGTGCCGCGGCGCTGGACTTTGACATGAAACACCTGATAGCCTAGTGGTATGGGTTTGCTCCACTATTCTGAACCTAGGGCAGGCTGGTTGTGTCCCAATTTTTCTTTTTTAATATGTTTTTTATTATGTTAAGCAAGAACACATACAAAATTTGCGAGTAGAGAATTATATTATTCAAGAAAAGCCTGAATCATATATATAAAAAAACTAAATCATATACATCAATATTCGAATACACACACAAATGTCATGATATATAGTTGTAGTCGAACTAATATATATATATATATGACGGAACTATTCTACCACCGATTGCGGAATAATATTCTGCAATAATCACCCCCTATATAGGACAGGGAGTGCCCGTACCGGTTCGGCCAAACCACCTCCACCCGCCCCGACCAGGTGGCACCTGCACCTAAACCCACGCGCCTCCGCCCCCGATCTCCTCCACGGCGGGTCGAGCGAGCGAGCTATGGCTGTAGCCAGAGCGAGGGAGCAAGGCCCGCCAAAATCGCTGTCAATTTCCCCTCAAGAAGACCTCCATCCTTCGTAGCGGGCCGAGCAAGAGAGAGACAGCGGTAACCAGAGTGAGGCCCTCCCAGGTCATCATCGACTTCCCCTGAGGAGGACCTTGTTCCCTGCACGCGGTGAGCGAACGAGCGACGGTGGGGATGCCGGCGAGAGGGAGAGAGGTTCTCCCAGTTCACTGTCGACCGCGCAAAGACCGAACATCGATGCGGGACGAGCAGTACGAGCCAAGGAGGAGTTGACCGCGCGAGGTAGCCAGCTTCCCTCATGTTGTTGTCGACTTGCCCCCAGTTCGCTGGAGCTAGGGTGCGAGACACGCCGTGTGAAGTGATGTCCTCTTAACGTTTGGTCGTTGCAGAATCGCTGCCGGACCTGGGGAAGAACGAGGTCACTGAAGCAGGGCCAGGCTAGGTATGTTCATTCAACCTAGTTTTTCCACTATTTTCATCTTGATTCCCATCTCGATTCCCCCTCTATAATTTCAATTTTCTTCACTGATGTTTAGCAGATCTAGAAGCATGTCGCCCCATCAAGCAAAAAATTTCCAATTAGGTCGAAGACTGGTGCAAATAAATTAGATCGAAGACTGAAGATAACCTCTCAACGATTTCAATGTCCTTCATTTAATTTGAATATTCCTTGTACAGAAGATGAGGCAGAGAAATTTGAATCATCACTTTTGACACCTACGGTTGAGCAAACCAACATTGGTTGTGTTGAAACAGAGGTGAGGAAAGTTTGAAATATTGTTAGATTGCACACCTTGAGCTAACTCTATGCCACCTTAAAAATGTAAAATGCCTAGCAATCAAAAAATAAAAAGAAGTACAACATGTAGTAAGTTAAGAACTGACAACACTGTTGAATCAGCGGTACTTATCTACTTTGTTTATGTTTTTAGCAGTACAAAATGCATAGCATTGTAGGTAGTAGTGAAGTTCCACCATTGTTGAATTAGCAAAGAAAAAATATAAAAATAAGTACAACAAAAACAAAGAATTGTCAACGTTGTTGTATAAGCAGTACAGATTGAGTTTGTTTGTGTTTTTAGCTGTGCACATTTGCGTAGCGATCAAAAAGAAGAAGTACAAGATGAATTAAAACGCAGTACGGGAACTAGTGACTTAGAAGTATGAGAATTAGTGACTTAGCAGTAAAGAAATATAAGAAGTACCATAACTGTTGAATAAGCGGTGCAAGACTCAGGGTCTAAGCAGTACTGATATAATTTAATTTATATTACTAACAGATTTAATGCTATATGATCCCTTGTTCTGATTTATCTTTCTATTCTATGTTCAGGGAAATTATGAGATTACACGAGTGTGTTTGATCCAGTACATCTGCAATGCACACCAGTACTGCCAAGTAACTTTTTTGTTACATGATACTCATGAGAAACTCTGGACTTGGAATCATTAGCGTCTCCTCCAAGCCCTCCTGCTATCTCCGGTACATCATTACTGTAGAAGGCTACTGGAATATCTCATAATTATTTTCCATCAGATGAAAATGTTGGACCATTGGTGCCACCACGTATTCAATGTATTGTACGTGAGGTTTTAATTATGCATCAATCAATGATAACTGTTGATACCAACGCATGCCCCATTAGAAAAGTTTTTGAGGTTGTCGCTACACATCCACCGGGCATGGATGCTGAGGGGCCTGATGCTCCTGATTTCAAAATGTCTCCACACGTACATACATCGTCTTCATGTGGATTGCCTCCAAGAGCACCTCAAAATTCTATGTACAAATAAAAACCACTCCATGACCCGCTGCTACATTCGTTAGTGATTACACCACCATGTCCAATAAGACCTGGTAAAAATCAAACACCTGCAGAACAACATCGCTAGACACAAGTGAGTATTATATAACACCCATTAGATTCATTTTCAAGAAGTACAACCTATTGTTTCCCCACAGTACAAGCTACACATTCATAGCAGTTTCGAATTCTAATTCTAAACAGTACAAGTGCAAAATGTTTTGTTATATATTGTCAGTTCAATATTCGTTTGTCTAGTAGTACAAAGTACAATTGCACATCAGTTCTGTTTTGTAAGTTTTAGCAGTACAAATTCGAAAAAAGTTTTCGGAAAGCACATTTGTATCTTACATGAATAAAAACAATACATGTTATGATTTTCAAGACTGTATATCCCTATAGCCATGTAAATGTACTAATTGGGCTCTTTGTTTTAATTTGCAGAAACGTAATCTTCCTGATTATCTTATACCAACGTTGGGGATGGTATTCAAGAAACTTGAGGAGGCCAAGGTGTTGTAGAATGGATATGCCCATCATGCAGGTTTTGGAACCAAAGTTGGATAGAAAAGTGGTTTCAATAGATATCTCTATTGTACACGTCAAGGGAAATACACTTCCTCTATTTTAGAAGTTGACCGTAAGCGTGACAAGACAATAAAGAGATGCGGGTGCTTAGGAAGGATACGAGTAAAGGAAAATGATTATGATGAAACATGTGTCATCGTAGATATGAACTTGGAACACAATCATCATCTGATTCAGACTCCTGGCATGCTAGTATTCTTGCTTTCGCACAAGAGCTTCAACCCATCTCTAATGAAGTTTGTTAAGTCCCTACAATTCCAAAACGTTCCACACCATACAATAATGCCAATCCTTTATGGGACACTTGGTGGCGGGCAGTACTTGACATTGCATGGACGGGACTTGATCAACCAGTAAGTATTATACTTTCTTATGTTTTCAAACAAGCACTACATCATAAGCATTAATGTGTTATCTTAAAAATATAATATATAACAAAAATTCATGGTTTATTTTCATGCAAATAAAAAATGTAGAAAGAAGCAGTACAAACAAAAGTTTGACATCAGTTGTGCAAATACGCTACACTTTTGCTACAGTTCTAAACATTTACCTCATTACTTATGTGCAAAAACATCATGATAAAAAATACATAGGAGGGCGGTGAACTCAAAATCGGATAACGTTAATGACGTCCAGAAGCTATTGTCCTTCTTTGGAGAAATGAAGGGAATAAACAAAGAATTCTTCTTTGAGTTCAATCTAAACAAGGATAAGCATAAAAAGAACATATTCCTGGCAAATGCAAGCTGCAATGGTGCATACCAGGATTTCGGTGGCTGCATAACTTTCGACACAACCTATAGAACAAATCAATACCTAATCCCTCTTGGATATTTTGTTGGAGTCAACCACCATCTTCAGTCAACAATTTTTTCTTGCACACTAATCAGGGATGAAAGAGAAGAGTCTTTTGCTTGGATTTCCAAGCATTCCTGAAGTGCATGAATAACAAGATCCCAATGGTGATCTTAACTGGTAAGTCTTCCGCTTTATGAAGCATTACATAAGCATGGTATAAAGATTTGGCTTGTATAAGTTCATAGTTTACTTTTGTGGAAAGTAGGACATGTACTTCAATTTGAGTAATTATGATGATTAGCATTTTTCTTAATCAGACAATGCCCTTCAATAGGACCTGTAATGTCAGCGGTTTTCTGTAAAAATCTGCACAAACTATGTCGATGGCACATCACAAATAAGTATAATGTGCATATTGCACTGCTATATAAACGGTTCCCAACTTTGAGGATGAATGTCTGGCAATACTAAATTGGCCTCTCATGCCATCAGAATTTGAAGAAGCTTGGCAAAAAATCATTGACAAGTACAATCTCCAAGATGACGCCATGATGAATAGACACTATGAAGACAAGCATGGATGGATATCATCATACTGAACATTTTCTGCGCAAGGATGACATCAACTCAGCGAAACGAGATCATGAATTTTGTTCTTAAGAGAGGGTATGTGAATGCAGATAAAAACATGTACCGCTTTGCTGAGCAGGTGAACAAATGCATATTTAACACACGTTAGCTAGAGAATTCATAGAACATGGCTTCAACGGTAAGTTCAAAAAAATCACACACATAAAAACAATTTCTTTCATAGAATTACCACCTACATTTTCATAGAAGTACCACTTACATGCATAAAACAGTATCATCTACATGCTCACAAAAGTACCACCTACATGCATAACATACTACCACCTACATGCTCATAGTAGGACCACTTACATGCATAACACAGTACCACCTACATGCTCATAGCAGTACCAACTACATGCTCATAGCAATACCACTACATGCTAATAAAAGTACCACCTACATGCTCATAGAAGTACCAACTACAATACTTACTATGTGTTGTATAAACTTTGCATGATGAAGTAATCTCTATAACTCATTATGGTTTTGAGAAGCAGTTTAGCGACTACTATACAAAGACTATGTTCACTGAGTTCAGAACAAAGCTAAAAAAGAGCACCCTCTTTAGGGTAAATTTAAACACGGATCCACGTCTCGGTGAACACAATTATCTGGTAACATATCATGAGCCGATAGATGCCTTTTCATGGTCAAAACATGAATTCAAGGTGGTTGCAAACTCGGTAAAAGGAGAGTACAGCTCCAAGTGCCAGATCTTGGAGCATACAGGTACACACTAGTTTACATAAGGGCAATAAAAATTACTACAGATATTCATCATCTACTACAAATTTCTGTTCCCAATTAACTATAAAACTGACAATTTCTAACAAAAAACTTCTACCAGGTCTCTTATGTTTATATGTAATCTGCATGCTAGAACACATGAGGGTAAAAAGTGTACTAGATACGTAGATACTGAAGAGATACACGAAAAATTCACATGTGTAGGAAACATTTGATAGGAGAGACTACAATACATTGGGAGCAGATGGGGCCTCATTGTTGTGCAAGCAGAATCAGCTTCTATTCTTGGCCCTGAGAGTTGTTCGAACAGCAGGGAAGTCAGATGAACAACGTCATTTTGCAAAAGAAGGATTGAAGGATTTGATGGAAAGAATTGAAGCAATTGTGTGCTCAACATCAGCTGATGACAATCAAGATAATACAATCCCTTATATGTAAGAATTCGAGCCAGATTCGACACTCTTGGTGACCCACATAACCGAGACTGCTCGTGACAGTGGTGCGCAGGAACAGGAGAAGGATGGGCCTCTAGAGAGTGAGCTTACAATTATCTTACAACCACTCCAATCAAATACTAAAGGGAGCAGGAATAAGAAGACTTCAGACACAAAAACAAAAGGGAAACCAAAATCAGCTACAAAGAAGAAGAAAGAAATAAAAGAACCATAACTTGATTCAGATGGCGAGCCTAAAACAGGCAAAGAGAAGATGTAGTGGATGTGGCAAGAAGAGAGGGCATAATTTGCGTTCATGTCCAAAAATGGTTAAAGTAGAGAATGATGATGAGGGAGCTCCTACAAGAAGAATATGTAAAAAGAGGAAAAGAATATGCAAAAGATGCAACAAGATGTCGTATCACAACATATTGACATGTCCTTTGGTGAAACATGCACTCACAATAGCTAGCGCAATGGATAAAACTAAAGGTCAAAAAAGTCATACAAGAAGAATAAGAAGAATAAGAACAATGAAAGTGACGAGGATAGTGAGGACGAAGAGGAAACTGAAGTGAATGAATAGGAAGAGGCTAAGGAGGTAGATGAAGACACATACAATGAGGATGAAGAAGAGAATGATGACAAAGAAGAAGAAGAATATGATGATGAGGAGGACGAGGAAGAAACTCTAGCAAAAAGGATGGGGAGCTCTAATAGCACAGTCAAAGCGAAAAATAAGAAACGACAACCATCACTAGCACCTCCAGGAAAGGGAAATAGGAGAACCAAGACCAACAAGACCACAAACATAGCCTAGGACAAGAAACTACAACCACCAAAATCACCACCGAAAAGGAGGACAAGCTCCAGATTAAAATGATGTGTATCTGATTGCATACTACTTATGAAACAAAGTGTATTCTTGTTGTGTACAGAATGATATAAGTGTTAATGTTATAAAATAATCTTCTTTGATGATGAGCCTGCTTCTTGGATTTATAAAATGGTATTATGCTAGTGCAGACAATACATATTTGGATATCCCTTTGATAATGAAATGACATGAATCATAGCATGGAGTAGTGGAGGTGTAGTTCAGAATTGTGCTAATAATGGTAGTATGGATTTCGCAATATAAGCAGTACCGGAATGCTTACCCTGGAAGTAACGGTTTTGAATAAAAATAAGTACATGTCACTAACAAAAAAAAAGAAGTTACGCAATTTTTTTAAATGTGTAAAAACTTCCCATATGGAATTATGTTTAGAAGTAAATCCTGGATCAAGAAATACGGATGTGCACTAAAACAATAGGTAAAGTACAAGAATTTTAATTTGGGAAGTACCAAGAAGCTAAAAAGGGCAAGTAAAAGTATTACTACGATATCAGAAAATGTTACACTGGATTAAGAGAAAAAATAAAGAAGGAAATACTAAGTTGGAATACCTATGATGATGTACTTCATGTGTGCATTTCAAAGTGATTGATGCTTGGTAAACCTAGCGCATACACTAGGAAGTTGTGCGCTACCAGTGCTAGGAGACAAAATGAGCCGTGTAGTCTAACAAGAAAAAATTTCTAACTGCCTGGCGGTGAAGCAGTACAAGATGCATAAAAACAAGAAGTACCATAAGATGAGATAAAGAAATACATAATAATTAAAAATAGTACATGAGTGGTTCAAAAACATCAGAACATCCCATCACTACAGATTTCAGTTACCAGGCAGTTCGATTATTATAAGAATGAGAAGCACAAGACTGCGAGAGAGATAAGTAATGAAAACATAGAGAGGAGTACATGCAGTACAAAATCTTAAATGTCAAAATATCTTAACATCATAAATGTTTACAGCAACCATCCAACGAATAGTCTTAAAATGGAAAAAATAGTGATAAAACCTAATGGTTTGTATCATGAATATTACAATACAATAAAATGTTTCAAATACATATGAGTGTCATACATCAGAGAGCCAAAAATATAGATCTACTTGAATCTATTGTTTCATCTCAAACAACAGCTGCAGAAGCTCTTCTTCTTTAGCAGACAAAGTAAGTTTTGGAGAGAGATGCTGGATCTCCTATGGAAGATCACCAAGAAGAACCTTGTTCTCTAGATGGAAAAGGACAGTATACATATATCCTGCCTTCCATTCCTACGGATGTTCTTGAAACATATTAAGAAAAGAAAGATCAGCAAGCAAGAAGTGAAAGAAACTGTGAACCATTTCATTGGTTGGCAGGTGTTCCAAGAAACATACATCATAATTGAACATCTTATCAACACATCGATCATCATCAAAGGTGTCAGCAAACTTGAGGGCATAGAAGCCACATTCATTTAAACCCTGGTGAAGCAAAGAGTCAACATAATGAGGCGTTGCAACCTTATTCCAATTATTCTAAGCACTCTTCTTGTAAACATCTTTGCCATAAACATCTTGCGTAACTTGTACAAACCTTTTAGCCTGTTTAACCGACACTGGTCAGACCAACATATGAAAAAAAGAGGAAAAATAAGAAAATAAAGTAACATTAGCAACTCACAATTTCCTTTACATCAGCGACATGGAACTCACTCCTTGTAGTTTCAGTACTACTTCTTGGAGGCCACTCTTTTGAATCCAGAATGTCAATCACGTTACGGTGTTTTTTGAAAACACATACAAAATGATGGTTAATCTTTAAACCAGGTATTTGTTTACAATAAGGCAACAAGATCTATTGAAGAAAATAACAAAAGACAAAGTTAGATACCATGAACTATAAGCGCCAAAATAAGATAGGAAAACATAAAAAATATGTAAAAGTGTGAGAAATAAGTAAGACATTTTCTAACCAACTTTACATTCAAGATATTTTCTCTAGGCCTAACCAATTTGTGAAAATTATCCACAGCTGAATCCACATCAAACTTATGGCTCGACTTCATATTATCCATTCCAAGGACATTCTTCTTATACAAAATTTAAAATAGTTAAAACATGAAAACATCAGAGTCCAAAGCTAAATAGACACATATAACTGCATTAAAAATTATCAATTCAAAAGGCATTTAAAAGGAAAATTACCAATGCAAAATACGGGCTCAATAGAACACGACTGTCAGACACAAAAACATGATTTTTCGTAGAATCAGTCTTCCATTGAGAAATGACATAGTGCATCATTTCACCATCAAGCTGCCCATAGTCATAAAAATTCCTTACAAAATCTCTTCCAGTATGGGAGATATTGATTTCTAGTCCCGTAGGGTCAGTTCCATGTGCAAGTTCACACAAAGTTTTGCTACAGGTGTGAAAAAAGTAGTTCACACAATTAATTTTACTTGCTATGTTCACAATTTAAAGAAGTACTAACAGATGAGCATGGGAAGTATGACAAACATACAATACATAAGTACAAAAATGTTAATACAGGTAAGTGCAAGAGCAACAAGAAAAAACAAGTACTCAGGTAATTACTATAGAAATACTAACATGAAAGAGAAATTCTAACAACAAAGTAATAAAGGAAGTACAAAAGGAAGAAGGGTGTGGGGAGTAGAAATAAGAACTCACTCTTTGTACTTCTCACGTGCATGCTTGCTTTAGATCAAATTCTTTAGCAACCTAGCCTTGTGAAGGTGTTGGAATTTTCCAGGCCATAGAGAAATAGGAAGACTCCACTTCTTTGCTCTTTTCAATGTCCTCTTATTAAACACAACATTAACGGATGAAACATCTACCTTATTCTTCTTCTTGATGGCAGGAGAATCTACCCTCTTCTTTCTAGACCTTGTTATTGAAGCGACAAAATCATTCGTGCCACTAGAGCCATTTGCATCATCAAATGCAGGCAACTTCCTCTTCGCCAGCGTTAAATCTTCTTGGCTACCGATGGTAACTATTTTATGATTAGTATCAACTTGTGATGTGTCAAAAATGGTGAAATATTGATCACCAATGGAAAGATATTCAAGTGCATGAAGTCGAATAATGAAATAATTAAGTTGAACACATAATTCATGATTTGTTAACATAAGATAAGAAGAACAAATAAGTAAAGATGGCTCAATATAAAATGCATGACAAAGAAGCAATCATATAATTGAAACCTGGATGGTAGCCAAAAAACTTCATAAAATCAATCCTGAATTGTCTGGACAACGACCAAGTATAGAGCATGGCCATATTCCGCCGGTTGAGCACGCACGGGTATGAAACAGATCCCGCATAATCCTGCGAACAAAACGAAATCCGCGAAATCATATCACGGATAGGAGATCATGAGCATATTTAATTCAACGAATTTAAAAAACACACCATAAATCGACGCCAATTTCGAGGCGGACGCCAGAAACACAAAGAATATTGACCCAAGTCGCAAATATCAAAATTGAACTTACCAGATTGTCAAAACCTATGAATATAAAGTTACTAAAACTTACAAAGACGTAATGATCGATAATACACATAAAATCTAGCCAAAATTGATCCAGCAGAATAAGAACATATTGATGGAAAAAAAGAACACTGACAAAGACAAAAATCGATTACAATCCAATCATTTATAGTAGCGTATGATATACATCGCAAAAATGTAGTATAATCATCAATTAAATCAACTAGATGAAGAACAGTCAACATGATTATTCCACCTGGTAATATATGCTAAAAAGTGCGAGGCGGATAGAAAGGTAGTACCATGGTAAATACAAAGCAGTACGAGGAATGAATAGAAGGATTATGAGTTATTGTAAAATATTATTCTGTCATTTATTGCATAATAGTAGACACACACACATATATATATATATATATATATATATATATATATATATATATATATATATGCATGCATGCGTGCACATGTGATACACAAAAAAGTCACACCATCGTGTGATGTCTCGGTTCCGAGCTAGCGTATCTTCACAATCTTCTTGACCTTCTTCGTCGTGGTTGAATACTTTATCCCAGGCACCTTGAGATTTCTTCTAGTAAACGGACAACCTTTAGTACGTAGTTTGGTCTTCGTTCTTACCGTAGTAGTAGGTATGTAGAAGTACTTGTCGAATTCCTCTTCGATCTTCGGATCGCCGTTCTTGTCGAAGTCTTGCTTGTTGGCGGCTCCTTCCATTCTCTTCCCTCCTTACGACAACACGATTGGGCTTTGATGGGTCGGTTATGAAAAAACATTGGTCAACTTGGCTAGCGAGTACCCATTGCTCATTTTCTTCGGAGGCGTTCTTCGCCAATTTAGCATTGGTTATAACCATGGTGGTGAAATACCGGCCTTCTTTTTCGATGTTTTTGGACCATATGACACGGAACATCAGTACCATCTCTCCATAGTCGTTGATATCCCATATCTCCTCGACCCTTCCATAGAATCTTTCCTTGACATTAGTCTCGTCATCGGCGAAGGATATCATAGTTACTCCTAAGTTTTGATATTCGCTATTCCTGTCCTTTTCTTGGTATAGGATCTATAAACCGTTGATGTCGTACGACTCATATGTCCTTAGCTTTTGTGCGGGACCTTGTGATAAGGAAATATGAGTTTTTGATCTTCCATATAAGGCATCTACGGGGGATTGTCCTCTAGCCTTTTATTGAACCAACACTTGAAGATGGAGTTGTGTTCTCTGGTTAGTCTCACTTCTTCCTCAGTCGGCCCAGGTCGACGCCCTCCTGCTTGATTAAGCTTTTGTGCTCTTCCTGTAGGGGTTCCGCGTATGAAAACAATAAATTTTTACCCTACGCCCCTAAACCCATGATGTTGCCAGGACCTATCTATTAGTAATACAGTAACAGGAGGGGCTTTTCGCGAACTTACCCTTGAAGACCGAAAAGCGTTGTCAATGCTCAGGAGAGCGTGGTTGATGTAGATGAGCCGAAGCCGACCTCAAGGTCGTGATGAAGTCCTTGCGCTCCAATGGCTCTGACGACTTGAGTGCCTCAAGTGCGACACCTCGCGGGGAGTTACATACGTCCGGTGCCTGACGATGAATCCCGCTTCCCTGATCCAGCAGCAGTTGTGGAAGTAGAGCTCCTAGATCTGAATCCCGCAGCGTGACGGTGCTCCGCGGTGAAGATGTCTCTCGTTCGCGCAGTCCGAACTTGGGACCACGGTCACGAGAGAGAGAGAGAGAGAGAGAGAGAGAGAGAGAGAGAGAGAGAGAGAGAGAGAGAGAGAGAGAGAGAGAGAGAGAGAGAGAGAGAGAGAGAGAGAGAGAGGAGAATATCAATTGGAGGTCTTCCCAAAAGTGAGAAGACCTTTATTGAATATTGTGTGTGTTTATCTAGCCAAATACCCCCACTATATATAGGGGGAGGGGAGGTACTACCTCCCAAAGTCCCGGGGTGGGACTAAAGGAGAGGAGGGGGAGGGGCAGCCGTCGGCCGGCCCTAGTGGGCCCTGTGCGGGGGGCTTGGCCTAGCCGGCCACCCCCTTGCCCCTTCTCCCTCTCTCCTTTCCCTAATGGGCCCTCTCCCCTCCGGGAATTGGCCCATTAAGCCTTTTGACCTTTTAAATTGATTTTCCCTTTATTAAATAATTATGAATAAATGATTAAATCAATATTTAACATTCATTCACATATTATTCAATCTTCGTGGCTATGGAACACTTCCACCTCCACCCCGGACATCCTCCGGACTTACCGAAACCCTTCCGGTTTTCTCTCTACTATTCTTCGGTGATTCTTCCGATCCTATAAACACTCTCTAAGCATCATCAAACCCTTGAGTGTGATACCCTATGGTTCGGGAACACTCCAGACATGGTCGGGATACTCCCGGACCAATGATCGATAGAGGGACCTGGATGGCCATGTTACCCCTATGCGTTCTGCGAAGATCTTTCGTCGTCTGAACTGGGACAGTCATGTCTTATTCCCTTTGTCTCACGATACTTGCATTGCCCGAGATCTGATCAATGACATCACCATGTCGTGTTCAATCTCGTTACCGAACAATGCTACTTGACTCATTCCGATAAGTGATATCCCTGTGATCAAATCACACGTTGCGCAGCTATTGGATATAACTTCCCCGAGTGGGCCCTTGAGTATATTTCTGTCACATGGACGGACAAATCCCGCTCTTGACATATATTGCCTCTATGGTTTCCTTCGAGTACCTGAACACACCTTTATAACCACTGTATTACCAAGTGGCGCTTGATGATATCAAAGCACTCTCGAGAGACAGTGATTGATATAGCATCACGGTCTAAGGAATAGTCTACGAGGATCCATTTCTAATCATCGTAACTTGAACTTCGTGACATGATCAGGTCACGATGTTTAGGTTGGGTATTGGTTCATCATCTCATTCTCAAAATGAGTTGACTCCATTTCCAACTAGCATATATGCCACATGTTGAGGGCAATCCTCTAGGGTGGCCCGATCTTTCACGATTCCCTTTCAAATCGAGGGTGGAGTGCGGGGGAAGGAGGGAAGGATGAACACGACGAACACACGCACGAAGAACGCGATGAACACACACACGCAAAACCATGATAAACACCAATAGCTCATGCCGGCGGTGACCAGTCCGGCGTAATCCCTAGGATCGGCGTCGGGCGGAGGACTCTCTCTCGAACCGGTACGGCGAGATGGGAGACTCGGTGAGATCTTGACGTCTAGGCAAAGGGACACCGATGCCTAGGCCTTGTACAACGCGGAGGCATGATGCAAACTCCAACGAGGTTTGGGGATATTGGTGCTCCTTAGTCAAGGAGCATGAGGCAAGAATTAGATAGATCCACAAAGGGGTTTCCACTAATTCCAATATCAAGCCTAGGGTTTACAATGGAGGTGGGGGTCTATATATAGACCAGCCACAAGTTCAGGGGTAATTCAGGCATTAAAGTAGAGTTCTAGGCAAAGTAGAGGGGTACATGGGCCATAGGGCCCAGCTAGGCTCGCAGGCCCATCGCTTGGGCCGGACAGTCCGGGTTGGCACGACCGGATAGTCCGGGGAGACCGGACACTCCTAGTGGTGTCTGAGGAGTGTCCGATTTGACCTTCTGAATGTCCATGCTAGGTCCGGGCTCGGACAGGCCGGACACTCCGGTTGCGCCGGACACTCCGGCTGGATTCGGGCGGATACTCCGGCTCAGGTAGCTTCAGATCAGGTGTAGCTACAGGGCTCGTGGGTCGACGCGGCGGGGGCTCGTACCTGATGATGCACAAAGTAGTGGTATGAAGTAGCACTCCATCCAAGGAGGTATCAAATTGGCACGAAGAGAGGAGCGAGTTCACCTTAGCTTGGAGGAGTTCGGCTCGGGCACGAGTCATGGGTCCACTTGGGGGACTTGTTGGTGTAGATGTAGAAGCGTCCGTAGGACGGGCTGCATCAGCTCCCCCCCCCTTGGGAAAGAGTCGTCCTCGACTCTTCATGGATATCATCTTGTACATCTCCATGGTAGGGTGAGAGATTCTTGACATTGAATGTATTGCTTGCAAGGTACTTGGAGGTCGGAATGTCGATGATGTAGGAGTTGTTGTTGATTCGTTTGAGGACCTTGAAGGGACCATCTCCTCTTGGCTTGAGCTTGGAGTCACGTTCCTTGGGGAAGCGGTCCTTGCTTAGGTGTATCCACACAAGGTCACCTTCTTCAAATATCATCTCCTTCTAGTCCTTGTTTAACCTTGAAGCTTGGCGAAGGACTTGTTGTTCGATAGTTTCTCTTGTTTCTTCGTGAAGCTTCTTCATAGCTTGTGCGCGCTTCTCGATGTCCTTGTTTGTGCGCTCATGGAGAGGTAGTGGTAGGATGTCGAGCACGGTGAGGGGCTCGAAACCATAGACGATCATGAATGGACCCATCTTGGTTGTTGAGTGCTTTGCTCGATTGTAGGCGAACTCGGCGTGTGGAATGCATTCCTCCCAATCCTTCAGGTTTTTCTTGATCAACACACGAAGGAGAGTTCCGAGGCTTCGGTTGACAACTTCGGTTTGTCCATCAGTTTGAGGATGTGATGCGGATGAGGAGAGGAGCTTGATGCCGAGCTTGGCCATGAGGGTCTTCCACAAGTAGATCATGAATTTGGCGTCGCGGTCAGAGACGATTGTCCTTGGCACACCGAGAAGACGGACGATTTCCCTGAAAAACAGGTTTGCAACATGTGAAGCATCGTCGGTCTTATGGCACGGTATAAAGTGTGCCATTTTGGAAAAACGATCCACAACAACAAATATAGAATCATGACCATGCTTAGATCTAGGCAATCCTAACACGAAATCCATGCTAATGTCGGACCAAGGTGTATGAGGAATAGGCAATGGCATATAAAGACCATAGGGATTAGCTTGCGACTTAGCTTGAACACATGTCGTGCATCGTTGAACGTAGTGCTCCACGTCACGCTTCATTTTGGGCCAAAAGTAGTGATTGGAGAGCATGTCCAATGTCTTGTCGCGACCAAAGTGACCCATAAGGCCTCCACCATGAGATTCTTGGAGAAGCAAAAGTTGAAGCGACGACTTCGGAATGCATAGCTTGTTTTGTTTAAAAAGAAAGCCCTTATGCAAATAGAAATCATCAACTCCCTTGTCATTGGAGCACTTTGCGAAAATTGGTTCAAAGAACGGGTCGGAAGCATACAAAGATTTTATTTCCTCAAGACCCAACACGTTGATTTCAAGTCTCGTAAGAAGGCTTGTATGTTTGCGAGACAATGCGTCCGTAACTACATTATCTTTGCCCTTCTTATACTTGACAATGTACGGAAAAGACTCCATGAACTCAACCCACTTAGCGTGTCTCTTGCTCAAGTTAGCTTGGCCTTTGAGATATTTCAACGACTCGTGGTCGGAATGTATGATAAATTCCTTAGGCCAAAGGTAGTGTTGCCAAACTTGAAGGACACGAACTAAGGCAAAAAGCTCTTTGTCATAAATCGGATAGTTAAGGCGAGCACCATCAAGTTTTTCGCTATGGTAGGCTATAGGACGTCCGTTTTTCATAAGGACTCCTCCAATGCCAATACCACTAGCATCACACTCTATCTCGAAAGTTTTTGTGAAATCCGGTAAAGCAAGAAGAGGTGCTTCGGTGAGCCTCTTTTTAAGTTCATCAAAAGCCTTTTGTTGTGCTTTGCCCCACACGAAGGTGACATTCTTTTTGGTCAATTCATTAAGAGGACAAGCAATGGTTGAAAAGTCTTTCACAAAGCAACGATAGAAACCGGCCAACCCATGAAAACTTCGGATTTCACTCACATTTGTTGGTATGGGCCAATCTCGTATGTCCTTTACCTTGGAAACATTAACTTCAATTCCCTTCGAAGAAACGACAAATCCAAGAAAAATCAACTTGTCTTTAGCAAAAGTGCACTTGGGAAGATTAGCATAAAGCTTTTCATGTCGAAGGATTTGCAAAACTTCCTTGACATGTGTTATATGGTCCTCAAGTGATTTGCTATAAACAAGAATATCATCGAAATAGACAACAACACTTTTTTCCAATGAGAGAACGCAAGATGTGATTCATAAGGAACATGAAGGTGGATGGGGCATTTGATAAACCAAAGGGCATAACCAATCTAGCTCTGATACCACTGTAGGGGTTTCGCGTATGAAAACAATAAATTTTTACCCTACTCCCCTGAACCCCTGATGTTGCCAGGACCTATCTATTAGTAATACAGTAAAGGGAGGGGCTTTTCACGAACTTACCCTTGAAGACCGAAAAGCGTTGTCAGTGCTCAGGAGAGCGTGGTTGATGTAGACGAGCCAAAGTCGACCTCAAGGTCATGATGAAGTCCTTGCGCTCCAACGACTCCAACAACTTGAGTGCCTCAAGTGCGACACCTCGTAGGGAGTTACACATGTCCGGTGCCTAACGATGACTCCTGCTTCCCTGATCCAGTAGCAGTTGCGGAAGTAGAGCTCCTGGATCCGAATCCCGCAGCATGACGGCGCTCCATGGTGAAGATGTCTCTCGTTCGCGTAGTCCGAACTTGGGACCACGGTCATGAGAGAGAGAGAGAATATCAATTGGAGGTCTGGACAAATACCCCCACTATATATAGGGGGAGGGGAGGTACTACCTCCCTCAAAGTCCCGGGGTGGGACTAAAGGAGAGGAGGGGGAGGGGCAGCCACCGGTCGGCCCTAGTGGGCCTCGTGCGGGGGGGGCTTGGCCCAGCCGGCCACCCCCTTGCCCCTTCTCCCTCTCTCCTTTCCTAATGGGCCCTCTCCCCTCCGGGAATTGGCCCATTAAGCCTTTTGACCTTTTAAATTGATTTTCTCTTTATTAAATAATTATGAATAAATGATCAAATCAATATTTAACATTCATTCACATATTATTCAATCTCTGTGGCTATGGAACACTTCCACCTCCACTCCGGACATCCTCCGGACTTACCGAAACCGTTCCGGTTTTCTCTCTACTATTCTTCGGTGATTCTTCTGATCCTATAAACACTCTCTAAGCATCATCAAACCCTGAAGCGTGATACCCTACGGTTCGGGAACACTCCATACATGGTCGGGACACTCCCGAACCAATGATCGACAGAGGGACCTGGATGGCCATGTGACCCCTATGCGTTCCACGAAGATCTTTCGTCGTTTGAACTGGGACAGTCGTGTCTTATTCCCTTTGTCTCTTGATACTTGCATTGCCCGAGATCTAATCAATGACATCACCATGTCATGTTCAATATCGTTACCGAACAATGCTACTTGACTCGTTCCGACAAGTGATATCCCTGATCAAATCACACGCTGTGCAGCTATTGGATATAACTTCCCTGAGTGGGTCCTTGAGTATCTTTCCGTCACATGGACGGACAAATCTCGCTCTTGACATATATTGCCTCTATGGTTTCCTTCGAGTACCTAAACACACCTTTATAACCACTTTATTACCAAGTGGCACTTGATGCTATCAAAGCACTCTCGGGAGATAGTGATTGATATAGCCTCACGGTCTAAGGAATAGTCTACGAGGATCCATTTCTAATCATCGTAACTTGAACTTCGTGACATGATCGGGTCACGATGTTTAGGTTGGGTATTGGTTCATCATATCATTCTCAAAATGAGTTGAATCCATTTCCAACTGGTATAAATGCCACATGATCAGGAAACATGATCATATGTTGACTAATGAACCAATGACTAGAGTCTCACTGGGAACCCCTGGTTGTTTATATATCACACGTGTATTGATGTTTCCACTCAATACAGTTATAGCATGATATAAAAATTAATCATAAACTATATGAAATATGATAATAGTCCTTATTACTATTTGTCTCTAGGGCATATTTCCAACACTTGCACCCAAGGGCCTACCAATTCAATGTGTTGTAGCGTGACTCGGTATGCCCTGTCAAAGTTGGGGCATCGACCAGTAATGCCGACATGCTGTGACCGGTAGCCCTCTCGGTTACCATATCTAGCGAGCCTACCAAGGTGCTTCCTAGTGGGCATACCAACATCCTCGTTCTTGGTGCTTAGATAATTCTGGCAGAAGGAGATGCACTTGTAGATCAGAAAGCCCTTGGATGCTTCCATCTGGACGGGACCTATTGTGAATGAATCCTTTGATGACACCATTTAGCCTTTCGAACGGCTTCATGTTGTGCAGGAATGTCGACCGAGCTAGATGATGTCATCCATGACATGGACAAGAAGATACACCATGATGTCAAAGAATCTGTGCGGGAAGTAAATCTTGAGCTCACATAGTATCACCATGATCTCTTCATGTAGCCTATCAAGCTGCTTCATGCCGATTAACTTCCTATAGATGATGTCGAAAAAGTTACAGAGGCCAAATAGTGTCTCATAGACGTGCTCGTCCATTATCCGTTAGATTGCAACTAGAAGTATTTGCGCCATCAACACGTGACAGTCGTGCGACTTCATCCCGCTGAACCTCTTCTTCGCTACATCCAGGTGTCTTCTTATCTTCCCTGAGTAACTGTGAGGAACTTTGACTCCTAGGAGGCACTTGAAAAACTGCTCGAGCTCCTCCTGACTCAGAGTGAAGCAGGCAGCATGAAGCACCACCTCATTCTTCTTAACCCTTTTGCGATGACCTTGAGTCCCTCCGTCTGATCATCATCATCATCATCAATATTGGGGTACTGAAGATATTTCTTGATGCCAAGCAATTTCAGATTATTTCTTGCTTTTGGCCCATCCTTGGTCCTCTCTGGCATGTTGAGTAGAGTGCCAAGAAGACTCTCGGTAACGTTCTTCCTGATGTGCATTACATTGAGGTTATGGGTCATGTAGAGGACCTTCCAGTATGATAGGTCCTAGAAAACTGACCTAGCTTTCCATACACCTAGCAGCGGCTTTGTCCTCGGCCGCTTCTTTCCTAGCGTAGGGCACTCTTTTGAATTTTTCAAAATCTCCTCGATTTCTTTGTCGTTCCTCGTAAACGGGTCTCTTTCAAGCTCGTCTTTTCCATTCAACATGTCACTGCATTTTCTCCATGAGTGATCCATGTGAAGCCACTTTCGAGTCCCTTGGAACACAGTTTTTGAAGACCCGAGATCCTTTGGTAGTTGGAGATGCGGGGTCTCATCCATGCACTGGACACATGCATTGTGTTTGTGGTTCACCTGGGCCGATAGATATGCGTAACCAGGATAGTTCTGCACCGTCGTGAGCAACGCGGCTCTTAGAGGGAATATTCTCTAGTGTAGGCGTCCCACGTATGGGCTGGTGAAAGGGAAATGGACGTCGCCTAGAGGGGGGGTGAATAGGCGTTTTAAAATTATTACGGTCTAGGCTCTAATAAATGCGTAATAAAACTTAATGTTTAATTTATCAAGCCAAAACCTATATCCACTAGTTTCACTAAGTGCACCAACAACCTATGCTAAGCAAGACAAGCAACAAGGTGATAGCAAGATATAGTACTTCAAGCACGAAGGCTATCACAATGTAAATTGCATAAGTAAAGGGCTCGGTTGAGAGATAACCGATGGATGCGGAGACGATGATTTGTTTCCCAAAGTTCACTTCCAAAGAAGCTACGTCTCCGTTGGAGAGGTGCGGGGGCACAATGTACTTCGAACGCCACAAGTGGCTCACCTCGAGGTGTGGTAGCTCGATGCTCACCCAACGCCACACAAGGCCTCACCCCAATATGCGAAGGCACGCAACCTACCGACGCCACAACAGGCTCACCCTATTCTCCCATGAGCTCGCCACAAAGGCCTACTCACGTTCCACTATGGGACACTTGAGGGCGGTCACCGAACCCCTACAAGGTTGGGGCAATCTCCACAACTCAATTGGAGGCTCCCAACAACAATGCCACAAAGGCTACAAAGCCACAAAAGGCAACAAGGCCACAAAAGGGTACAAGACCACAAGAGGTCAACAATCCAACACCACAACCGTCTAGGGTTCCAAGAACCCAAGAGAAACAAGCCCAAGGGCTTGAACTCGCCGAATCTCCGAGGAGAACTCAAACCTATGCATCAAATGCAAGAGGCAAGTCCTTCACTCTCAAATTCCACCAAAGCTACAAAAGCTATTGGGGGAATAAGGGAGGAAGAACACAAGAGGAGAACACAAAACTCTCCAAGATCTAGATCCCAAGGAATCCTTCACAAAGAAGGGATTTGGTTTGGTGGGGATTGTAGATCTAGATATCCTCTCTCAAAACCCTCAAAAAGATGCAAGAATCATGGGAGGGAGAAGGGAAGAGGTCAAGCTTTTGAAGGTCAACAATGGAGGAGAGATAGTGGAAGAGGTAGCAAAAATGACCTCCAAAGTTGGGGAAACTTTGGGGAAGAGGGGGCCCTTAAATAGGGCAAGAAAAATCTGCCCGTTTGGGCCAGATTCGTGCCCCACTGGAAGTACCGGTGCTCCACCGAAACTACCGGTAAATAGAAACACAAGTTACTGAACAAAAACGAGATTTACCGGAACTTCGGGCGGAACTTGGGCCGGTACTACCGCTCAAGCAAAAATGTTGGACAACAGTGCACAAAAACTTCAATAACTTTTGACTCCGGACTCCGATTTTGATGATCTTAGGCTCGTTTTGAAGAGAACAAAAATCTCTACAAGATTATGCAAATAAACATCATAGTCCAAAAAGGCAGGATAAAAATAAAATGGAGAAAGGTAGAACCTCTTAGAAGCGATGAACCGGTAAAACCTCCAAAACCCAAAACGCAAGAAGATGAGCTGGAAAACTCCAATTGGGATGAAACCAATTTTGTTGGAAAAATAATAAAGAGTAGAATCAAACAAAAGGTGAAATATTGGGTATCACCAAGGGAGAAAATATCATGAATATATATGTGAGATATCTCCCAAGGTGTGGAGCCGAAAAACCCGCAAGGTCAAAAACGCAATAGGATATGCAAGGCAAATCTGTTTTTGATGAACTAGAGCTTGTTATGAAGATAACCACAAGCTCTAGATCCTCACATGGACAAGAACGAACAACAGCCAAGAAAGATAATGCTATCTATGCAAAGTTTTAAGCTCTCTCCGAAAGATACGAACGAGTCACCCACTCGAGAGCCTCTCTTGATAGTACGGCTATCTATCCTAAACCCGGTCTCCCAACACTACAAGAGACCGGTAAAATAGAAACCCTATCAAGATCATACCTTTGCCTTGAACATCCCACTTGAGCTTGATGTACACGATCTTGTCACCTTTAAGATGGAACACCTTTCTTGATTGCTCTTGCTTGATGAAGACTTGCGAATGGCTCCCTATACTCCATGGGGAAACCTCTTCTTTGACCTTGTATTCATCACTCCATGAACACCGAGGAGGAAAGCTCCAAGCATGAGATCTTCTAGAGAGGACGCATCTTGAGCTTGCACATCAATTCTTGATGATGATGCCTTGAAGAAAGCCATGAGGAACTCCATCTTCTTCTTCTTCAAGACATACTTGATCTTCTTCTTCTACTTGATTCCAATAGGCACAAAGACCTTGGACAATGCTTCTTATTTTTCATACTTGAAACCAACACATGGTCCAAGCGATGCCAATGGACAAACCTACAAGTGAGACTCAATTTTCACATTAGTGCATAGGGATTGTCATTAATTACCAAAACCACACATGGGGCATACATGCCCTTTCAATCTCCCCCATTTTGGTAATTGATGACATTCCCCTAGTGAGGGTTTAAATATGGAATTAATCGAACAAAATGGTTGCCCCAACATCAAATACTACACAAGTATGTGATGTTGGTACAACTACAATATATAGAGCAAACTCCCCCACAATCTATGCATGTGTGATGAACTTGAATTTCATTGCATAGATTGCCAACCATAATCGGTGGTTGAGTTTCCTCTATATATTAAACATGCAAAGAAACAACAAACATGCAAGATCATGCAAGGCTAATTCTTAAGAACCAACTCAAAAGCATAAACCAACTTCCCTTAAACCCTCTAAAACTTCTCCCCCATTGGCATCGATTGCCAAAATGGGTGAAAAGTTCTAGACGGCCAATATAGTGAGAATTCCTCCAAAGGTGTGCACATGCATATATCCAATGATGAATCCTTGGGAGGAAGTAAAACTATATCGAGGCCCCAAAGATTGCAAAAAGAAAAAAAGAGAAACTATCTTCAACAAATGAAGCGAGCAACCCAAAAGACCCAAAAATACCAATTGACAACAACAATTGATACCAAGAGAAAGACACAAGATATTATGATAGTAGCAAATGAGTGTTTAAATGAAATAGGGAAGCTCCCCAATCTTTGTGCACAAGATAGAATCAACTATTTGAATATATCTTGCACAAATATTGAATACTCACTCCCCATAAACATCTAAGACACAAAAGATGAGAACGAAGGCAAATGAGCATCATTAAATGAATTAGAGAAGCTCCCCAAGGATTATGCACCAATTATGATGATTGCATTTGGAAACAAAGTGCATAATCATGGAATCCTCACTCCTACAAACTCATTTAATAATACACGGCAAGAGAGATCAAATTATGAGTGCCCGGAGATGCAAACAAATGGGACAAGCACTCATAGGAAAATAAATTTGGAAGCCACCGAAGGGTCAAAAAGAAATAAAGGGTGGTCTCCAAGGAAAACACAAACAACCAAAGATTTATATTCTCTTGTGTGTATAAGTTTCTAGGTGGAAAATATCACAAAGACATATTCCCACAAAGAAACATGCACACACAAAATAGATACACAAAAAGCACATGAACAACAAAAGAAAGTCATATAATGTACAAATAGGATTTTTGCTTGAAAGCATGGCCAAAGGCTCAAATATATCTTATTGTACATCAATGAGCTTCAAACACGGACACTAAACATGCATTACAACAATTACCAAGGGAAGAAGGGAATAGTTGGAATATATGGAGAAAAGCAACAAGTATCACATATAGAAATCAACGATGCAAAATACTCACTATTGCACATGAGAGAAAATTGAGGAAAGGATATGCAATATAATTGCTAGATTGACATATTTGGGATAAGTGGATCATGGTCATGATTTTGTATAGTCCCCATTATATGCACTCATCTCAACAAACTCACATTTGCAATAGAGAGCACTCCTAAAAACCAACAAAAGACACACAACATATGCAAAAACACAAACTCATGCCAACATGCAACTTACAAAAGGTTAGAAGCAAGATATGTATGCATGAGAGAGATACTTGTTACCGAGATATAAATGGTAGGATGTAGAGGATATGAATTCGTTGATCATCCTAGCTTACCTCCAATTGACATGTAGGCACCACTTCTTCCTAATGGATGAGACAAGCATCCAATATATCTCCAATGTACCTAAAACACAATTAAGTACATTATGTTCCCAAACAAATTGGGTCCAAAGTAGTTAGTGTAACTACAATATATAGGAGACCCTCCACATAAATATGTGAAATATTGATATGAAATTGAATTTCATGCACATATTAGCCGATATGATTTGGTGGAGAATCCCCTATATATTGGATCAAGAAAGAAAGCATGCCAAGATATAAACATGTAGTAAATATGCATGCACAAGACTCTCAAGAACCAAAAAAGTGATACAATTTGAACAAAAACACCAAGTAAACCAAGAAGTCGCACACAAGAGTGTGACACGACAAAAGGTGTCCAAATTGTATCAAAGAGCCAAATCAACACAAGAAAGGACCTCAATTCACAAATTAACAAGGCAAAAGCCAAAGAGCAAAAGATGTACAAAACACACAATGCTCAAGGATTTATCTCATTCTAAAAGATCAAAAGAAGTAACAAAGAATGAGACAAAGCCAACTCCCAAAAGAGCAAGGTTCCAACACACAAACCAAACTCTCTACACTTTTCATGATGGCACAAAGTACCAAAAGAAAAGATCAAACTTCCAAGCACGAAAAACATGATATGGATCAACACAAGAAGCATAAAAGGAGTGTTCTAGATAATATATGAGAGCTCCCCCATGAATGGTGCATTATATTGAATTTTGCTTTTAAATGCAAAATGCACACAAAAGAGATCATCACTACTAGCTACATTAAATAAAACACAAGAGAATACAAATAAACTAAAAAGATCCACAAGAGGCAAGGAAGACATGGGAGTAAAAGAAAACACATTCTTGGCCAAAGATAGGACAAAGAAAAACAAAGGCCAAAGTGAACATGATCAATAAATCCTACCATATATGGAGTGTCACTTGTCCAAGGACAAGAATTATGGGGAAAGTTTTCCCGAGGTAGTTTGCAAGCGAATAATGATCATATTCACACAAAGAAGCATGTAACAAAACATAAAAGTTATGCTTGATGCTTCGAGAGAGATTCTTGATAGCTCCAAAAAGTCACACAATCAATAAAGATTAAGGTAACTTGAAGCAAATGGTTTCCATGGAGGATATTGAGGTCCAAATATGAGGAAACACATATCAAGAAAAACTCTCACAAACAAGATCCAAAAGATGAGCAATAAAATTAATCCAAGGTAATTGGAACTTGTTTGAGATAAATGTGCCACTTAGGAGCTAGATAAATATCAATATCAATTCTAAGTGACACTACCTCAAATGTTCACATATTCTAGGTTTGTAATATGCACAAAGCATATGACTCCCCCATAATGTGATAAACCAAGAGATCACGACAAGAGGCAAAAAGATCAAAAAAGGAGATGATTAATGGACATTATGGAATACTAATTCTTCATGAGAATGACATACCACATAGAGACAAGACAAACATGTAATGTCAACACTAAGTGGTATTCCTCATGTACACACATTTTAGGATTGTGGAATGCCCAAGCATAACACTCCCCCAAAATGGGATAGTCCATTAATCACTCCCAAAAGCCAAGAAATATACCAAATAAATTCAACAAAGGCTCAAATACAAGAACAAAAATACATGATGTGCCAACCAACATACACAAATATACTAGACAACACAATATAGGTATGAGAGAAGCACAACATGTACAAAAACATATAATGGTACAAAACCAACACATGCACAAGGGAGCAAGTAACTTTCAATGTAAAGGAGTTGAGCACATGTTACCGCAAGGAGGAACATTGGATATGAGATAGAGGCAAGATAATCCAATTGGCTTGACTTGACAAAAATAAATGATGAAGACCCCTCAATTCTTCATTATGTAGCCAAGCCTCCAATGCCCTCCAACCAACACCTATTGATCAAGCTTTAGCTTGTTGGTCCCCAACCAAGTTGGGTCCTAAGAAGTTAGTCACAATAGGCTTGGCCACCCAAATGGTTCTTTTCTTGACACCACTTTGGGCACCAACATATTTGACAAACACATTGCCCACCTCATCCTTACCAAGAGAATGCATCATATATCAAGATAGGATTGGATGAGGAGTTACGCATGGTGCATGAGGAAGAAAGGTGCCCCTTCTCGCGGCAAATGTAGCAAGTTCTTCTCTTGCTATCTTTCTTCTTGGAAGATACCACCCCTTGAGGAAGAGCTTGAGTCTTGGGAAGAGACCCGCTTCTAGCTTGAGGTGGAGCTTGAGGCCGCTTCCCTTGTTGCTTCTTCTTCAATGGGAAACATCTCACATGATGTCCTTCTTCCTTGCACATGAAGCACACAATGTTGGCCAGATTCTTCACTTGACCTTGGCCATTGTTCTTATTGCCCTTGTGCTTCAACAAGTTGATGGGCTTGTTCTTGATGTTGGAGTTATATCCAAGCCCACTCTTGTCATTTGGGGATCTTTGCACACCCAAGATGTTCTTGAGTGTGGTCTTCCCTTCATGACACTTCTTCAAGTCATTCTTCAAAGAATTGACTTGAGCCTTGAGCTTCTTGTTTTCCTCTACATGGTTAGTATCAACAACAATACTAGAGGAAGTAGATGCTACGTTGTTAGAGAAACAAGGCAAGGAATGTAATTCATCACAAGATGTAGCAATAGCATGAGTGGATGAACTACAAGGACTAGCACATGGCAATATGACACTAGGAGTAGATGTAGTGCTAATGTCCACATGAGGCATACTAGATGTTACCTTTGACATAATAGCCTCATGAGCCAACTTTAGCCTACCATGGGAAACTAGAAGATCCTCATGCGAGCTTGAGAGCTTAGCATGGCTCTCTTCCAATTTCCCATAGTTGCTAGTAAGCAAAGCAAGTTGAGCACGTAGCTCAACATTCTCCTTCACAATAGATGCTTCACAAGAGATAGAGTTAGTAGCACAAGCATCATCATTAGTAGTACGAGGTGAGGGCAACTTGGAAAGCTCTTTAGTGTATGAAGCTTTAAGTTGCTCATGTGACTCGGTGAGTTTGATGAGCTCCCCCTTGATGACTCTAGAGCCATTGTTGAGGTGCTCAAAATCCTCAAGGAGTTTAGCATAGGCAACTTCAAGTTCATCATTTTTAATTTGAAGGTCACTAGCCACCTCAAGATCTCTATCATGAGATTTCTTTACTTTAGATAGCTCTAGAGCAAAGGTATCCTCAAGAGATTCCTTGGTGGTTTGTTCCTCTTCAATAGCTTCATTTAGGTTTGCAATGTCATTAGCATACTCACGCTCAAGACTACTCATTTTGTCAATTGTGTCCTCATGCTCATAAATTAGTTGCTTACTTTCAATGGCAAAGTTCAAGATTTCAATGAAAGTTGAGCAAGCATGTTTATCATTGTGAAGAGCATGAAGGACTAGCTCCCCCTTCTCTTTTAAAGGAGCAACATCATCATCTCCTACATCTAAGTCAACATTCACATCATCATGAGGTGCATTGGGGTCCAAAGGAGAAGTTACCTTTGATTCCTTAGCCATGAGGCATAAGTGAATGTTGGGAGAAGGTGATGATGGGGAAACACATGAAGCTCCAATCACAACCTTGCCTTGGCCCACATATTCTTCAATTTCCTCTACATGGTTAGCAACACAAGTACTAGAGGAAATAGAAGCACATTTATCATGGCAACAAGGCAAAGCAAGCATATCATCATGAGATATATTCAAACCATTTCTACAAGATATGCAAGGGCAATCAACACTAGGATGTAAGTCACATATAGTCCTACAAGTGTTCATGCCCAAAGATACAACATTGCAATGAGATAGATATGGAGGATCATGAATGGCAAGCTCACTATCCACATTGCAAGTTCTATCACCACTCACCATATCATTACTTTGTGACAACTCACATGTTGGTGTAGTGGAAGAAGATGAGAACTCATCATGACCGGAGGTGGAGGGAACATAATCATCCTCATTAAGCTTGGACACATCATATTTTGCTTGAAGCTTGGTCCAAATATCATGAGCATTCCGAAAAGGCATGATTGAGGAAAGAACTACAAAGCTCACACCATTAAAAAGCACATTAGATGCTTGAGCTTCGAGATAAGAGTTTGTCTCCTCCTCCAAAGATAGATTTTGAGGATCCATAGGAGGAGACAAGATCATATCTAGAATTCGCTCAATATTTGGGTCAATGACCCGGAAATGACTAAGCATGCGAAAGCGCCAAACATCATAATTTGTGCCATCAAAAATAAATGTGTGAGAGTGCACTAAACCCCTAGGAGACATCCTTACTCTCGAGGCAGTGAAGCCTAAGAAGCAAGAGACCTCGCTCTGATACCAATTGAAAGGGAAATGGACGTCGCCTAGAGGGGGGGTGAATAGGCGTTTTAAAATTATTACGGTCTAGGCTCTAATAAATGCGGAATAAAACTTAATGTTTAATTTATCAAGCTAAAACCTATATCCACTAGTTTCACTAAGTGCACCAACAACCTATGCTAAGCAAGACAAGCAACAAGGTGATAACAAGATATAGTACTTCAAGAACGAAGGCTATCACGATGTAAATTGCATAAGTAAAGGGCTTGGTTGAGAGATAACCGATGGACGCGGAGACGATGATTTGTTTCCCGAAAATCACTTCCAAAGAAGCTACGTCTCCGTTGGAGAGGTGCGGGGGCGCAATGTACTTCGAACGCCACAAGTGGCTCACCTCGAGGTGTGGTGGCTCGATGCTCACCCAACACCACACAAGGCCTCACCCCAAGATGCGAAGGCACGCAACCTACCGACGCCACAACAGGCTCACCCTATTCTCCCGTGATCTCGCCACAAAGGCCTACTCACGTTCCGCTATGGGACACTTGAGGGCGGTCACCGAACCCGTACAAGGTTGGGGCAATCTCCACAACTCAATTGGAGGCTCCCAACAATAATGCCACAAAGGCTACAAAGCCACAAAAGGCAACAAGGCCACAAAAGGATACAAGACCACAAGAGGTCAACAATCCAACACCACAACCGTCTAGGGTTCCAAGAACCCAAGAGAAACAAGCCCAAGGGCTTGAACTTGCCGAATCTCCGAGGAGAACTCAAACCTATGCACCGAATGCAAGAGGCAAGTCCTTCACTCTCAAATTCCACCAAAGCTACAAAAGCTATTAGGGGAATAAGGGAGGAAGAACACAAGAGGAGAACACAAAACTCTTCAAGATCTAGATCCCAAGAATTCCTTCACAAAGAAGGGATTTGGTTTGGTAGGGCTTGTAGATCTAGATCTCCTCTCTCAAAACCCTCAAAAATATGCAAGAATTATGGGAGGGAGAAGGGAAGAGGTCAAACTTTTGAAGGTAAACAATGGAGGAGAGAGAGTGGAAGAGGTAACAAAAATGACCTCCAAAGTTGGGGAAACTTTGGGGAAGAGGGGGCCCTTAAATATGGCAAGAAAAATCTGCCCGTTTGGGCCAGATTCGTGCCCCACCGGAACTACCGGTGCTCCAGCGGAACTACCGGTAAATAGAAACACAAGTTACTGAACAAAAACGAGATTTACCGGAACTTCGGGCGGAACTTGGGCCGGTACTACCGCTCAAGCAAAAACGTTCCTAGCCTAACTTTCCTTGGTACTGCGTGCTACTCTGGTTTCTAAAAGGATTGAGTCGATCGGTGCTCATACCTAGCCTAACTTTCCTTGCATCGCCCCCGAACTCTTAGAAATCGATGTACAATGCATTCCACTGGCTATCGTATAAAGGGTGTGTCAGGATCTTGCCCTTCTACAGATCATCTTCGGGATTCTCCCTTTCCGCGCGCCATTGCATGAGCTTTTATTCCTTAGGGTCTATGAAATACCGCTGCAGACGGGGAGTGATAGGAAAGTACCATACCACTTTTTGAGGAACTTTCTTGTTCCCTCTCTTGTACCGTCCTTGTACGCACACCGGACATGTGGTTCTCTCCACGTACTCATCCTGATAAAGTGTGTAATCACTGATGCAAGCGTGGTATTTAACATGCAGCATATCGAGAGGGCACACTATTTTCTTGGCCTCCTCAATACTTGTAGGCAATCTGTTCCTATTGGGAAGATTATCATGCTAGAATTCCATGTTAGCGTTGAAGCTCACGTCGGTCCATTTGTCTTCCACCATCATCTCTAAAGCCTTAAGCATTACATTCAAGCATGTATCCTCGGGCTGGCACCCATGATACAATTGAGTCATCATGTCTATCTCCATTTGCGCTAGCTTGGCTTTCTCCCTGGATGAAGCTTTCGTGTTGCACGTCTCCTTGAGGAGTAGTTCTTGAACATGAGGGTCCCGCAAGGCCAAAGTTAGCAGCGTCTGTGTGTTCGCGTCTTCTCCACCACCCTCTGCTATGACATCGTCTCCCTTCATGATGATCGTGTCCGTTGGCATCTCCTTCTTCATGATGATCATGTATTCCAACATCTCTTTCGTCATGGTGACCATGTCCAGGAGACTCTTTGTGTTCTCGCTAGCCCTCATCTTCATGAGCACCTTTTGCTATCGGCGCCTCATTGAAGCCGTGCATGAAACCGTGCCTGAGCAGGTGATACTCCAATTGTTCGGAATTAGGGTCGATCCAGTGTTGGAGTTTGCATGTTCGATACGGACATCTTATCTTGGTCCTATTGTTCTGAATCATGTCCTCCCCCACGTCATTCTTGTATCTAGCAGCTCAACCTTCGTTCATCATGATGATGATGGTAGCATGCGCATGCGCTATACGGAGAGAAAAAGAGAGTATGTTAGAACCACACCATGCACACACACATGCATGGTCACCGGAAAAATTCGACAAGACCTTTCCTAAAAGTAGGACATAGGGGTAGTGCAAAAATTTGCCCAAAAGGAAATGAATCAACATTTTGGCAAACAACCATGCACCACGCCAGCGCAAGCAACAACAAAAAGCTTCTTCACATGCAAACATTCATGCACCACACTAGCTTCATGTATAAACATTATCTCTACATCGCACACCACCCGTGTGACAAGCTTCACCTACAAAACATCCATACACATCGCACCGACGCCCGCCATCCACACAAAACATGCATATGCATGTCCTCCAACTACTTTCCTAGTAGATTCAATACCGAGACAAGACCGCGATGAGAGAGTGTGGTGTTCAAGAGAAAATAGTGGACAAAGAGATATTTTGAGGAGAAAAGTAAGTGTTGCTTAGTAGATCTACAAGTTGGAGAGGATTCCCCTTACCAATCACTCAACTAAAGTAGGTTTGTCTACAAGCAATAGAGGAAAGTATGGGAAATTGGGGTGGGAGGGAGGAGGAAGACGAGTTGGGTGGAGGAGGAGAAGAATGAAATGGGTGGTGGTAGCTACAGGGGTGCTAGCTGCCACCTTTGTATACATAGACCTGAAAGCCTTATTTTGTGGCGCATCTTGTACTATGTGTCATAGAAATGCATATTTGTATGGCGCATATGTTAATATGTGCCACAAAAAAGGGGTAGCACTTTCTGTGGTAGGACCCGCATCTACTTTATGTGGCGCATATATTGACATGTGCCACATAAAATAAGAATTTTTGTGGCGCATATTACTATATGCGCCACAGAAACTAGGTCACCCAACACTTCACTTTCTGTGGCGCATATTGTTATATGCGTCACAAAAACACAAATTTCTATGGCACATATAACTATATGCGCCACAGAAACACGACCACCCATACTTGGTGGCGAGTCCCACCATATTTCTATGGCACATGGGCTATTATATGCACCATAGAATGATGAGGTTTTTGTGGTGCATTTGGCGCATGCCCCAAAATATGTGCGACAGAATAGTCGTCTATGTATAGCTAGTTTCCGTGCAGTGGGTGTTACCTCACCAAGAGGGCCCCGAACCTGGGTATATCGCTGTGTTAGCAGTGCATGTGCCAAATCCCGCCTGCGGAAGCCATCACTAGCTCCTGATTTTCCCCTCATAAGCCATCCCTGATGGTACTGCCATGTTCCACACTACAAAAGTTGGTGCCCACCGTGGGGATCAGCGCTATGGCTAGGATCATCTTCCACACGGGACTTCCGCTTATCACCGGTGAACGAGGCTCCTCGGGCCTCATGCTCACTCTCGACACCCTGGACTGCGTCATCGACAATGCATCATGCTTCGTCGGTGCTAACTTCCCGTGGATAGCTCCATCTTCCACTTCGGCGACCACCACGTCTACATCGCCACCATCGCCGAGGCTTTCCCTCGTGAGATCCTCACTATCTCCTCCTCGCCTTCTGGTTGTGTTGTGCACAGCGCCACTGAAGCCACCTATAGAGTCGAGGTCATGATGGCGGGATGAGGTGACAACCGCCGCCCTCCTCCCAAGCGTCGCCCAGATGTCAATGGCTCCACCTCTCTCGATCAGGATCCTGACCAACTAGCAACCTCCATCCAGTGCCTTCGCAACCCCGTCATCCAGGAGGCAGATCTGTCCGTTGTTGCTGCTGCCCTGGAGTCGACTCACCAAAACCTCCTGGACGAGGCCAACCGAGTCACCGTTATGTTGCACCGGCTGAACGCCACCATGCGTGAGTACAACTCTATGCATGGTTTCACCCTTGCTGTACCCAGCACTGTCCGGTACATTCGGCACCAAGGCCGTGACCTCAGCGCGGAGATGGACCGGTAGCTGACCCATGGACCACCCGGGCACAACCGTTCTATATCACCCCCGTGAAGAACATGAGAGCTACAGAAGCCGCGGTGGAAGAAATGGAAAACCTAGATGGGAGGAGTTGTGTCGCTAGAAGCTGAGCAACTCGTCACCACCGCCAACCGGCTGGCGGAGGATCATGGCCCAAGTGGAGCTGGTAGCAAGAACCCGGATCCCCGCCGGATGGCAGATCCACAAAACCCTGGTAGGGGTAAGCATGTTCATCAAGCATCTTCGCCGCACAGGACGAGGCAGAACAGCCAAGTGCATGGCGCATCTGGTAGCAAGATCCAGCAACACCATGACCCGAATGCGGTCACCAGCAAGCAGCGTAGTCCGGCAGGCAGAACTAGTCAAGGGCACCACTACGATGCTCCAGCTGGCGGATCTAGTTAGGGACATCGGCGCCAAGAATTGGCTAGAGGAGCCGGCCAAGATTACGCTCCCCCTTGTCATGTTTAACTGGATGGCTCGGCCCTCATGAGAAGGAGGCTTCGGATGCACGTGGACGCATGGACTTCTTGAATAAATCGTGCATCTCGGAGGAAGAAAATCCTGCTGGTCCGAAGTGCTTCGGGCTGCGCATCCGGAATGAGCCATTTCCCGAGGGATTTTCGCTCCCAAGGACACACCCAAGTACAATGGCACCGCCAAGCTGGAGGATTTGCTGGTGGACTATACCACCGCAGTGGGCACCGCTAATGGAAGCAAGCGAGTAGCTATACCCTATGTACCCTCATGCTCCTGGACTTGGCCAAGACGTGGTTGAATAACCTCCTGGAGGGAAGCATCAACGCTTGGTTAGACGTCGAGCAGGTGTTCATTCGCAACTTCACTGGCACATACAAGTGGTCGGGTCACCCTCACGATATCGTCCTCTGTGTCTAGTGCAAGGACGAGTTCGACCATGCTTACCTCACCTAGTGGACAAGCATGCACAACTCCTGCGAGGGGGTGCGCGAGCACCAGGCGATAGATTTCTTCACCAGCGGGTGTCGAGACAACACGATGATTAAGGACAAGATGAACCAGACACAGCCCTAGACCATGGCAGATACCATGGCCATCACGAACAAATACGGAACCACCGACTCCGTGATGAAAAAGTCCATCGTAGTAGACGACCGAGGGGGAAAATCACTGATGACCCGGCTGGCAGGCGCCATTCGGCCGATCCCAATGCAAATCACAACTCCAGGTGGCACAACCATAATAATCACCAAGGCAAAAGGAAAGACGAGTAGGCAGATAACTTCTATGGCTCCAAGAAAGTTGTGGCGATCTAGGAGGATCTAACTGCGGGAGGCAGCCGCATGCACAAGCCGGATGACCGGGCATTTAGACCCAAATACACATTCGAATCCATGATCGACGGGGCATGCAAGTACCTCAGCGGCAACAACAAGCCGACTACGCACACGACCCGGCAGTGCAGCTGGACCAGGAGAATTGTCGAGCTAGAAAAGCTACCACCCCTCCACCTCCCCTACCTGGCGGCCCACCGTACAACCGCGACTGCCACATGGAAGACAATGATTACCCCCGGAAGGTGGGAAACTACCATGTTTTTGCCTTCGAGTCAGATGACAAGCACAAGAAGAGGCGCCATGAGGCGAAAGTGAAAGCCATCATCCCACCTATTCCCTAATACCTGAACTGGTCGAAGAAGCCTATCACTTGGAGTAGGGATGACCAACCGGTTGTACTGCTGAACCCAGGCAGTTATGCGATGGTGCTCGACCCCATCATCATCTCCCAAAGCAATCCTGCTGGCTCTCACATGTCCTCCTTAATGGTGGTAGAAGCATCAACCTCCTCTACCGCAGTCCCATGCAAAAGATCGGTATCACCGAGTCCCGGCTTCAACCCACCTCCACTGTCTTCCACGATGTCGTATCGGGTACATCATGTTCTCCAATTGAAAAAATATGGTTGGACGTCATCTTCAGTGTAGAAGATAATTTCTGCCATGAGCCCATCAGGTTGGAGGTGGCCAACCTTGCCAGTTCCTACCATACATCCTCGGGCACCCATCGCTCACCAAGTTCATGGTGGTGCCACACTATGCATACCTCAAGGTCAAGCTCCTAGGGCCAAAGGCAGCACTCACTGTTGTCGATGGAGTGCGCCTCCGCCGGCTCCAAGCTGGCCGACTTGCTAGTCATCATGCAAGAGAAGCACATCATCATGCAGAACATGGCACTGGCGTAGGACGAGATGCTGGCTGGCGGCCCCAAGCCATCCGGTGAGACGCAGTTCAAGCTAGCAGGGGGCACTAAGAAGATTTTGCTTGATGAGGCCCAGCTAGACAAGTTTGTCCTGGTTGGGACCAACCTCTATAGAAAATAGGAAAGCATGCTCGTCGACTTCCTTCATGAGAACGGGATATCTTTGCATGGTCCCCAAAGGACATGCTAGGTGTTCCGAGGGAGTTTTTCGAGCACTCCCTTCATGTCTGACTAGATGCGAAGCCGGTCAAGCAATCTCTGTGCCGCTTTGTCGAGGAGAAGAGGAAGACCATTGGTGAGGAGTGTCGTGGTGGTGGCACGGCAGATGCCATGGATAGGCTAAAGATGGGGCCAATGAGTGCTAGGGGAATCCAGGGAGGGAAAACGTGCTGATTCTGGGCATAGATGTTGTTATATTTCCTCTATCAATGATGGATAAAAGTGCTCCTCAAGCTATTTGTGAGAAGGAGACAATGTCTCTTACTCCCCACAGTCTAACTCTAGAGTTCTACCTCAGACAGAGAAAATGATCGATCCCCCTCTATGGAGGCCCCGGTGCTCCTTATATAGGGGAGCCCGGGTTACAATGGTAGGGCATACGTGGTAGCATATTCTCCGAATATGCCCCTTGGTTAAAGTTAGATGCTTCTTTATTACCTTTAACGGCTCGTCCGGACTATGGATGTAATCCAGTACGTAATCCTTGCCTTTAAGCATCACCATACACGGGCTACGTCACCCGGCATTGCCCGCGTCATCTTGGTCGCTCCTACCCCGCTGGTCCTTCCCTCTGCCTTTCTTCGCTCACACTACAGCTAGAAAAGGCCACCTTTTGACTAGCAGGAGATTCCTTCCTTCTCCTGGAAGCCAAATGGTAGTCTGGCTAGCATATGGCTAACCCGGCTACGAGGGTACCTGCGTAATAGATTGACAAACATGTCCGACATATATTTTATGCCGGTCGGATTAAGGCTGGGGAGATGCTCCACGGGCCGGGTTACTCCGTAGGTTAGCCTGCCTTGAGGTGACCCGGCCAGCACTTGCTTTGATCGTGCCGTACCTCGGCTAACTTGGCCTTTATACCCCGGTGTGACCCTACCCAAGGGTATCCCCCCAACATTAGTCCCCAAGCTGGTGCGGTCTTAGCAACTTTAGTTATTTAAGGCCTCAGTAGGTTCTCCTATCCGGATCTTTACCTCTTCACCCGAGTTACTCCGTAACCCCGTATTTTTTCCTTTACGTTCCCTTGGCATGTTCCGAGTTATTTCTCGCTGGCCAGGTCTTTTGCTCACTTATCCGGGTTACCTTTCCTTCTCTCATACGCTTCCCCACGTCCTACGTGGAGGGTAATCATCACTTTGCCTCATTTTAAGGGCCACGCCCATTTACTGCGTCGGTTACTATTGCAATGTCAGGAATAACTGCTACGCACGTCCCTTCACAGCAGCGCCCCGTTAACTGTAATAGCACGTCGCGTCATGGGATCTTTTGCTCCTTGTGGCCCTTGCTGTGGCTGGCGTCTGATTGGTTGGTTCGATCGCGTACACGGCCGTAGCATGTGGTAGGACCATCACAAAGGATTCCACTACGCGCCCGCACGCGTGGTTAAATAGGGGGCTGGGGCCAATCTTGGGGAGGTTCCCCACACATTGCACGCTCCCCTGCCTCGTTTCTTCTTTGTTGCGACGCTGCTGCCGCCACTACTTCTTCTCTAGTGTTGCGTCGCTGCAACCGCGTCCAGACACTCCCAGCGACCGCGTCGCTGCCTCTGTTCAAGATCTCCACCACGGGGCCCTGTGCTTCGAGGTTCCCCGCCGCCGGCTACCTCGACTCCGAGTTCGTCCTTGAGGACCTTGACCTCACCATGACTGAGGAGGAGGCCGCCGTGGTCGCTCAGCAGGAGGAGGAAGATAAGGGCCGCGAGCGTGGCGGCTGGGATGGTGCCTTCATCTGCGAAGATGACTTGGATTGGCTATACGCCATGCGCCGCATCCCCACAGGTGTCGCATGTCGCCTCTCCGCCGACGAGATTTCCCCTTCTCCAAATCCAGGGGAGTATGTGGTTTTTCTTTCCCACTTCCAACGCAGCTTCGGCCTTCCTATCTCCGATTTGTTCTTTGATTTTATCTCCACCTACCAATTGCAACCACATCATCTCCCTGCCAATGCCATCACCTCTCTCTCCTCTTTTTCCTCCGGCATAGAGGGGTATGTCGGCCTTTGGCCATCCAAGGAGATGTGGATCAAGTTCTTTGGTCTGCGGAATAACGTTGTTCCGGATAAGCATCTTACTCCGGCGGAAAAACATCTGACCCAGTGTGTGGCAGCCTCCATATCTCCCCGCAAGGGCTCTGCGTTCCCCCGGGTCACCGGGCTCGAGTCCTGCAAGGGTTGGGCCCGGACTTTCTTCTACGTCCAGAACACCATGGACGAAGACTTGATCCGGCTCCTCCCCTTCAAGCGTGGAGTCCTAGACACCTCTTTGTGGGAGAACATTCCGAAGCGACCCACTGCTCTAGCAAACCAGGTTGACCACGGATCAAGGAGCTTCTCAAGGAGAAGCTATGGGAGGAGGATATTATGATCACCTTCGTTTGCAGCCAGGTCTCCCCCTGTAGAAATGCGCCCACAAGATCTGCTACTTGAGCGGCCCCCTCAATCCTCACCAGACTTCCTCCTTCGAGCTCGATAACTCGGCGGTATACCGCGGGATTAAGGCCATTTTCAACATGGAGAAGGAATTCTCCGAGGCTTGGGAATGGTGGCTTGCGCCCTATACCCGGGACAACCCTCCTCCAAAGGTAAATTTCTCTCTTACGGTTTTTCTGGGTCTTCTAGATATGTCGGACAACTTTTTTAATTTAACTAGTGCTGCTTTATTCTCAGCGGTTTCTCCAGCAGCCACTGGAAGATGGCCAGGAGCTGGCGAGCAAGTGGGTGCTAGATCGTGCCGAGGCGGACGAGGTGGATCCTGATCCGGAGAGCTTTTTGCCCACTCCGGACATCGTCAAACGCACCTCTGGTAAGTCCTCTTCTTTAAGGGATTGGACGGATGACGATGACTCGGATGTTGAGGTTCTTGAGGTACTTGACTCGGTGCTCATCTCTTACGCATTTTTGGTTATGTTCGAATCTTCAGCTAACCTGATCGGTCAGGTCCACGAGGTTCCCCCCTTGCCATGAGTGGTCTAGTCCCTGCTCCCTCCCAAAAGCGCATGGCTACCTCGGCCGCAGCTTCGGAGGCACCACCGCCCAAGAAGAGGCAGAAGAAGTCTGGGGTGAAAGCCTCGGCCAAGAGCACGGTCCGGAGGGCACCCAAACCTCGGGCCCCTCTAACCTCGGATGAGTAAGTCTTTCTGCGTCTACTCTTGGGTTTTCCCATTTTTGCTTTTACCCTTGCCTCTTGTTTGATCTTTCTTTCTCTTCTTGACGTGCCGCTCTTTTATTTTCCAGAGCTCCTAGGGTCATTCCCCAGAGCGGCTCTGGCATTGCCTCTCCGATCCGGAGCAGTCCTCCCCCCCCACGACGATGATGTTCGCCCGCTCAGTCCTATTCAAGAGGACGCTGCGGCTGCGCCTGATCGGAGCCCTTCTCGTCAAGAGGAGGGCAATGTCGGTGCGGGGGATAGTGGGGAAGCCTAGGATACGGCTATGCCGGATCATCCTAGCTCCTCCTCTTCAGTGCCGGCGCCCACTTCTGAGGTGCCAGTCTCATCGGCACCGCCCCAACCAAGTTCTCCGACTCTAGTTTCTTCTGAATCAGTAATACCAGTACCAGCAGCACCAGCGACATCAGCAGCACCAGCGACATCAGCAGCACTAGTATCAGCATCAGCACCAGCACCAGCAGCATTAGCTCTAGCACCAACCTCAGCACCAAAGCCAGCAACAGAAACAGCCTCCACCAAGCCTCCAAAGAGGAAAGCTCCATCAGCTGCCTCCGGATCTACGGTGTCCATTGTGGACATCTTTCAGCCAGCTTCTCAGGCACCATCCAGATCAACAGCCTCTGATCTTCCACCGTGCCCCGCGCTATCCGGCAAGCCCAAGAAAGCTACCGGGCCAACCAAGGGCACCACTTCCGGGTCTCCCGCTTCTGGATCAGAAGGGAGTAGGCAACTGGTCATGCATACCAGTCCTACTGATGCCCAATCCGCGAGGCGAGAGGCCCATATCAACGGCTTGGTGGCGAGTTATTCTCCCAGCGGTGAAAGTTACAACCCACTTCTCCTAGATTATGTGAACAATTGGAATAACGCTGAATTCATTGATCCAAGGGATGATCTGCCGGAGAAGTTCGGCCCAACGAAGTTCAGTGCCCAGATGAACTCCGCCACCAAGGCCATCTCTTTGGCTGGCCGAATGATGGAGGTAACCCTTTTCTTTCGATGTGGTACTTTATATGCATGAACACTTATAGATATATCCCCTAGTCCCCGAGCCTCCGAGGGAGTAACTTGTTACTCGGTCGGATGCTCCTAGAGAATTTAGTTTACGTCCTTAGCAATTGCAAACAGTGATGAAGTTAGGGCCGGGTTAAGTTCCACTTGGCCCGGATCTTGGATACTTCGAATATCCATACACCTAGAGCCAGGTTAAGTTCCACTTGGCCCGGATCTTGTAGACATCGAATATCCACACACCTAGAGCCGGGTTAAGTTCCACTTGGACCGGATCTTGTAGACTTCGAATATCCACACACCTAGAGCCAGCTTAAGTTCCACTTGGCCTGGATCTTGTAGACTTCGAATATCCACACACCTAGAGCCGGGTTAAGTTCCACTTGGCCCGGATCTTGTAGACATCGAATATCCACATACCTAGAGTCGGGTTAAGTTCCACTTGGCCCAGATCTTGTAGACTTTCGAATATCCACACAACTAGAGCCGGGTTCAGTTCCGCTTGGCCTGGATCTTGTAGATTTCGAATATCGACACACCTAGAGCCGGGTTAAGTTCCACTTGGCCCGGATCTTGTAGACTTCGAATATCCACACACCTAGAGCCGGGTTAAGTTCCACTTGGCCCGGATCTTGTAGATTCAAATTATTTTCACTTTGCATGTGAACTAACATTGTCTTGCTTTTTTTAGATCACCACTAACCGCCAAACTGCTGAGTTCTAGCACCTGTTGGACTCCTACAAAGATGTTCGCGCGCGTTATGGCAAGCTCTTGGAGGATCACCAGAAGAAGAGTAACTTTCCTTACTCAAGACATTTCCTTTTTTACTTGCATTCATTCTAGTTATTCATGATCCGTATTAACTTTTTATTCGAACTATGCAGCCGAGGTTGAGGCTAACAACATTATTATGCGAAAAAATCTGGCTGAAATCCAAGGTATTTTGTCTTGTTCACACGATCATTGTGTGCTATTTTCTTGACTCGGTAGATATTTATACTTCGGCTCCGTCGGATTAACCCACTGTTGCATTTTCCCTTGAAGACAACATACCTATTCCTAATATGATGACACATTTTCTCGAACAAGCAGGAAAGCATCAAGCTGAACTGAAGAAGAAAGACGACGAGATAGCTCAGCTGCGCCTCCAGGACTCGGAGATTAGTTGGCTGAATGCCTAAATCCAGAGGCTTAGGGATCTCCATCAACCTGAATAGGATAAGGTTGACCAGGAGTTTACCGAGGAAAAAGAGCGTCTAACGATGCAAATTTCCAAGGGCGAAGATTTATTGCAGGAAGCCGACATAAAACTTACGTCGGTGACCTCAGAATACAAGAAACTCCAGGCCAACAGCACCAATGTCCATGCTGAGCTCCAACGTCTCCTCTTCCATATTGCCCGTGAGTTCCTTTCCCTTGCTCAATTTTCATTTCTCCGGACTTAGTGTTTTTGCTCATTGTTTCCTCTGTTTTGTTCTCAGGTAAGTTTCCAGAAGGTGACACTCTCGCTGCTGCTACTGTAGCCTGATCTAGCGAGCAACGTGGTATTCCCACAGGTCCTGCTGTCGGGCCAATTCCTTACGATATAGAGGATCTGCTGGTGAGCCTCTTCACTCGCATGGAGTTAGTGAAGAATTATGGTGCAGATATTATGCCGGCAGTGATGCGGATGCTTAACTCCTTCTGGCCCACTGAGTCCACTCCCAAAGGAAATGCAGCTCTTATTGCCAAGTTGATGGAGTGCGATACTCAGCTGCACTTGTGGTGGAATCTGCTGCATGAGCCGGGGCTGACATAGCATTGCAGTTCGTCCTCTCATGGTATGAAGGAATAGACTTGGGGCTGCTCACCCGCATGTGCACCGGATCAAAGTGGTCCGATGATCCGGAGTGTGTTGCTTGTCGCAAAGCCTGCGCCAACAAGCTTATCCAATACTCCTTCTGCCATGCTTGGAAAGAGGGGTCGAGCTACCTTGATGTATTTGATGATGAAGTTGCTTCTGAGGGTGAGGAAGACGGGGAAGCGAGGGGGAGCCTCTGAACTTGGTGGCGAAGCTGAAGATCCGGAAGATGGAGAGGCTATTGGGTCCGCAGCATAGAAAACAAAAATTTTCCTACGGTGTGAACTACACGCCAAGATCTATCTACTAGATACAGAGCAACGGGTGGACATACATCCATGGAGAACTTACCCTCAAAGACAACGAGCTTTGTTAACGAGTAGGAACTCGTGGTTGATGTAGTCGTACACTTGCCGATCTCAAGATCATGAGGAAGTCCGAGCGCCGCAACTCAGCAGCGCATCCGCACTCGCACACACGTTCAAGCCACCGGACAACCTCCACCTCCTCGCTCCAGCGATCCAGCAGAAGCAGCAACTCCTTCCAGACAAAATGCCACTGGGAACATGTATCTCGCTAATCCGAGACCATGGGGGAATAATTCTAGAGGGGGAGAGAGATCCTTCACAAGGAGGTGTGTGGATGAAGGAGGGAATGGGTGGCCTTTTATAGGAGGAGGGGGGTGCCCCCTCTCTCCATGGCCGGCGCATAGGGGGGTGACCCCTCACCTCCCCCATTCATGTGGTGGTAACTCCTCCACATTAAAATGCCTCTTCACATTCCCTTTTAAAGTCTCCACTTTAAATGCATTAAGTTTCTCCAAATTTAATGCTCTCTCATTTAATAAAACTCTTTTATTATATTTATTCAGAATTTTGTTAGTTACTTTAATTAACAAACATTCACATATAGCCCCTTGTAATATTTCAATATCACATGCAGAACCACCTTCTGCAATTTCACCCGAAACAATTTCCGGTTTCTATTGAAATAATTCCTGCGCTTTGCAATTCTTTCGTCTGAAACATATGTGCTCCAAAATGGTGTCCGGTAACTCTTAAGTGTGCCACCCTATGGTTCGCGAATAATGCAGACATGATCGAGACCCTTCTCCGATCAATAATCAGCAACGGGACCTGGAGATCCGTACTGACTCCTACACATTCAACGAAGACTCCTGTGATCGTGTGAACCTTTAACGCTTGTAACTAAATCCCTTTGTCTCTCGATATATTACATGTCCGAGATTCGATCATCGATATCTCCATACCTAGTTTGATCTCGTTACCGACATGCACTCTTTTCTCGTTCCCGTGATATAACATTCTAGTGATCACATCACTTGCTTGCAAGCTATCCTAATGTGATATCACCGAGAGGGCCTAGAGTATATCTATCCGTCATCTGGATTGACAAATTCCACTCTTGATCCATGAGCCTCAACATAACACCTTCGTAGTACTGAACCCATCTTTATAGTCACCCTGTTATGGTGTGACGTTTGATGTTATCAAGATACTCTTCCGGTGTCAGCAATTAACATCATCTCATGGTCTAATGATAAAGATTACTTCGTATGATGTTATAGCAATATAAACACAATGACTTGATCATAATGCTATACTTCGGATGAATGTTCATCACATCATTCCACCAATGGTGTGACCTTGTTATTAACAACATCCAATGTCCATGATCAGGAAACCTTGATCATCTTGTTAATCAACAAGCTAGTCTATAAGAGAGGCATGACTAGGAACCCTTTTTGTTTATTAAACACACATGTATTGATGTTTCCTATCAATACAATTATAGCATGTAAAATAAACATCTATCATATACAAGGAATACATAATAACAACTTTATTATTGCCTCTCAGGGCATATTTCCTTCAGTCTCCCACTTGCACTAGAGACAATAATCTAGTTCACATAGTGATAAATCTAACACCCATGGAGTTCTGGTGTTCATCATGTTTTTCCCTAGGGAGTACTTTAGTCAACGGATCTGCTACATTCAGGTATGTGTGCACTTTACAAATCTTTATATCTCCATCCTTGACATGCTCGCGGATGGAGTGAAATCGGCGTTTAATATGCTTGGAATTCTTGTGAGACCTTAGTTCCTTGGCGTTGGCTATGGCTCCATTGTTGTCACAATAGATCACCATTGGGTCCAACGCACTAGGAACCACACCCAGTTCCGTAATGAACTCTTTCATACAAACTGCTTCCTGCGCCGCTTCTGAAGCAGCAACATATTCTGCCTCCGTTGTTGATCCAGCCACCACAGGTTGTTTGGAACTCCTCCAACTAACTGCTGCTCCGTTCAAGAGAAATACGTATCCGGATTGAGACTTAGAGTCATTTGGATCAGTGTCAAAGCTAGCATCGAGATAACACTTAGCGACTAGCTCTTCTTCACCTCCGTATATAAGAAACATATCCTTAGTTCTTCTCAAGTACTTAAGGATATTCTTGACCGCTATCCAGTGTTCCGAACCTGGATCAGATTGGTACCTACTAGTCAAACTAATAGCATGTGCCACATCCGGTTTTGTACATAGCATGGCATACATTATAGAGCGTATGGCTGAGGCATAGGGGATCCTATCCATAGGACGTATCCCATGGCATGGATTGTGTTCCATGAGTTTCCTCGGTTTCCCAAGTCGATACGTAGGGGGTGCCAATAACTTTATAGTCATTGTAAGTGCTAGAATGCCTATGTCTACCAACAAGTAGTTCCCTTCATCAAGTCCCCACGAGAGGCAAATATTGAGAGGTCGACTTCTATCAACATCAAGATGTCGAGAATCTAACACATGGTCACAGCAATGAATATCATAATAGACTTTATCTTATCTCAATCTCATACTAGGGTTTCTCCATCTCCCCAAGAACTAATGATCTACTCAGACATGGAGGCAATCAACATCATGACAATGGTAATGGAAACAATTATAGATGAATATTACTTGTATAAATCCACAACGAGTATAGGAATTACAACAATATCTAGACAATATGTTGATGGGATGGATGGAGATGGTGGTGATGTAGCGGTGGATGATGAAGATCGATGCCTTAGCCTCCCGGATCTACGCAGGGTGAAGATGGATCCTTGGTGGATGAGTTCCCCCTCCAGATGCCTCCCGGAGGTGACATTTCTGCGATTTCTGGGTGTTCGGTATATCGTCTCCTCGAACCAATTGCATGGGGTGAAACTATTTGACGAGGCGGAGGCGGTGCCAACTATACGGCCGGAGCTATACGGCCGGAAAATTTGCTCCCGCCGTATAGTTGGTCGTTGAACCTTCTGCCTCCCTTGTTCATTTCTGATTTTCTTCTGGTGTTATTAATATTTCCCAAATAAGCGATTTATGCTGTTTTTGACTCCGTTTCTCCATAGTACAACTGCTCCAATAATTGTATCCATTCGATCCATCATCTGTCCTGATCCTGGTAAAAACAGACATAAAATGTGTGCGCGAGCGCCGTAAAATACCAAGATCCTACATCTACAATGCAAAATAATAATGTAAAAAATAATGCAAATATGCACTCATCAACTTCCCCAAGCTTAGACTCTTGCTCATTCCGAGCAAGTTTTTAGCTTAATGGATGTGATGCTCATATTCATGAAGCTGAGTCGATAAAATAAATGAGGCAATTGCAGCATGTGTTTTTGATGTACGATAAAGGGGACTAAGTTCATGAATAGTACCTTACTCGAACTATTTGAATAGTATTAGAAGCCTTCCACACCTTAGTAATCAATAGTTCATAAAAGTTGAATCTCAACATAATGTAAAAGAATCCGGTTCAACCGAATGAGTTAGCAAGGTAGTCCCAAGTGTTTTAGGATCAACGTATTCACTTGGGATTTAGAATCTCAAAAGTATCTCTTTGTCATACTACAACATAGTGGTATATGCCTATTTACTCTTTGCGCATTCGCTCTTTTTCTTCTTTCTTTTTCTTTTCATTTGCATATATGCTCAGACTTTTGTTTTAAGTGTTGTGCAAAGGATCTAGCCATATATTCCACCTTATGTAGGAGTTCAAAGTTCAAAGATGTCAATTATCAAATTCCAACTGTATATCAAAAATTATTATGACTTGAGATTCTACGACGACTTGTTCTCACTCTATTTTGATAACACTTTCATTTTCCTTTGTTCAAGGTTTCTCATTCAACTTAATTGTATAGATAATTTTTCTTTGTAAATCAAACCGTAAACTTACATCATATTGACCAAATCATCTTTATGTGTTCCATTAATACCAATGGTGTGGAAGACTCCTATTGCTATCATCAAGTGGAAGTAAAATCATATTCAAGCCATTCATATATCATTAAAGCAAACACAAACTCAGTATTCCTGAGAACGGGATCGACTATTCCTGAAGGGAATTCTAATGATGCAAACTTTATTTCTAATTTGAACTAATGCAAAAATAGTAATAAAAACTTGTAAGATAGATTACAACGTCTTAAAGATCTCCCCAAGATTGAAATCAAGCCAGGCGGGATCAAATAATCCCTTGCGATTATTTGATACCGTGATTGTTGTAGATCACTGTGGCACCATGACACGTGGTATCTTCTCCTCACGGGCCAGCCTAAGGTGGAGGGATTGATTGACATCTTCTAATTCTTTAACACGCAGCTTGTAGAAAAGATTGTTCCTCTCCAACACTTTCACTTGTTCTTTAATGAACTCATTGTTATCCTGAAGTGTTTGTAGTGCCTTCGGTTGTTCGCTTGATATCTTCATCAAGTTTATCAAGATAAAGTCGCAGCAATCGAAGGTGTTTGGGTGTCCCTGGCTTCTCCTTGTCCAATTCTTAAATCCTCAGCTCCAGGGCCTTCAAATCCCTTTTCCGACACCCATGGTCGGCGTCGAGGAACTCTATAGGGATGGTCTTGATATCCTTGCCTTGCTCGTTGTTGCTCCCGATCTCCATGGGAGCTTTTCTTCTTGACTTCTCCCCTTGGTTGAGAGCCCTCACATGTAAATAAGAGGTAGATTGGTTTCTGTGGATTATGATTAGAGAGAAAGACAATGGCAGTATATAAGGGGGGGTCAGAGGTCGGTAAAACTCGCGAGAAACACCAAATTATCGTCCAAGAAAAGAATCCAAACAAAACAGAGAAAGAAATCATGGATTTGGAAGTATCCTGCCGCGTAACGACCAACTATACGGGCGCGACTCGTATAACTCTGACCGTATAGTTGGTTCCGGGCAGATATTTCCAAATATCTCGAGTCCAGGTCAATTAAATCACGAATCTGAACCGACAATAACGTTTTTTTATAAATAACAAACAAAAAGTGTCTGAGAGTTTAACGACCAACTATACGGCCGGAATTTTTGCTTCCGTCGTATAGTTGCAACCGTATAGATATAAACACCAAAAATCAAAAGTGTTTGAGAGTTTAACGACCAACTATACGGCCGGAATTTTGGCTCCGGTTGTATAGTTGCGACCGTATAGATACAGACAACCAAAAGTAAAACTATCTAAGAGTTTAACGACCAACTATACGGACGGAATTTTTGCTCCGGTCGTATAGTTGCGACCGTATAGGCTCGGATATTGAAAATAATTTCACAAAGAGGATACAGAGAGTTTAACGACCAACTATATGGTGGGATCTCCCTCTCCGGTCATATAGCTCTACCCGTATAGTTGGTAAAACCCCTCTAAAACTTCAGAAAAACACAAGGATTTCAAAAGCAGAATTTTCAAAAGTAAAATGTGAAAACAAATCACTTATTTGGGTAAGAACACTTACCTTGCACTTACCATTTGCTTATTCGGGGATGAAAAGTTCCTCCCACAACAAGGACTCCTTCTCTTTTGAAGGAATTGACTTTAGTTCATTAAATAATTCCCATAAACGAAAATCACTAGGACTAAAGTTCCTCTCAATAAGATTGGTGTCTTCGTAGGCAAACATGGACACTGCATCTAACATTTTTATTTCTTGCATCTTCATAATCTACAACTCAAATTCTTGAAGTGAAAGAATCCAACAGATCATCCTTGGCTCATGGTCTTTCCTTTCAAGGAGTTCTTTTAAGCCATCACGATCCGGGTGAACTCTCACCTTTGCATCAACTATATAAGAACGAAATTTATCACAAGAGAAAAATGTAGCAAAAAGTTCCTTTTCTTCCTTAGGGTAATTCTTTTGAGCACCATTGAGAGTTCTACTAGCACGATGTATAATATTAAATCAACAACAAATATGCTGTCCAAGAGTTACTCCTACAACATTATCGCTAGCTTCACATATTAAGTCAAAGGTTGTATGCTAGCTAGGTGGTTTAATGGTGGCAGCACGAGTTAAAGCATTTTTGAGTTTATCAAAGGCTTCAAAACACTTATCATAAAATTAAATCTCATTCCCTTTTGCAAGAGGTTAGTCAAAGGTTCAGATATCCCAGAAAAATTTCTAATGAACCTTCTGTAAAAACCCACATGACCAAGAAAACTTCTTATACCTTTAATATCCCTAGGTTACGGCATTCTCTCTATTGCTTCAACCTTAGCTCTATGAACTTCAATTCCCTTACCTGATACCTTGTGTCCGAGGACTATACCTCCTTTGTCCATAAAGTGGCACTTCTCCTAGTTTAGAACAAGATTAGTTTCTTCACAACACTGCAATACTCTTTTGAGATTGTCCAAGCAACTAGTAAATGAAGTTCCACAGACAGAAAATTCATCCATAAATACTTCCATTATAAGTTCTATAAAATCCGCAAAAATAGCAGTCATACATCATTGAAAAGTAGCTGGAGCATTACATAGATCAAAAGGCATACGTCGGTAAGCATGTAAACCGTAAGGACTTATGAAAGTTGTTTTAAGTTGGTCATCCGGATGAACAACTATTTGAGAGAAATCAGAGTATCCTTCCAAGTAACAAAAATGAGTATGGTTTGCTAACCTTTCTAAAGTTTGATCTATGAATGGTAATGGATAGTGATCTTTCCTAGTATCTGTATTTAATTTTCTGAAGTCTATGCACATCGTGTGCCCAACAATAGTTATAGTAGGTATTAATTCATTGTTTTCATTAGGAACAACAGTAAAACTACCCTTCTTAGGGACACAATGAACAAGACTTACCCAATCACTCTCTTTAACAGGATAAATTATACATGCATCCAGTAGGCGTACAATTTCTTTTATTACCACTTCTTTCATTTCAGGCTTTAATCTTCTATTAAATTCTACAACTGGTTTAGCACCTTCTTCCATGAATATTCGATGGACGGCTATCATGGGACTAATGCCCTTCAAGTCATCCATTGAGTACCCAAAGGCTTGGCAATGCTCCTTAAGTATCCTCATGAGTTCTTCTTCCTCTTCTCCTGAAAATTTAGCGCTAATAATAACAGGGAATTTATTGGTATCATCTAAAAACCTGTATTTAAGATTTTCTGGTAGAGTTTGCAACTCTAGGGGTGGTAATTCCTCCTCGGCTCTCTTTTTTTGGCTCTTCAAAAGCCTCATCGGTCGGAGGTCCCAAAATAGGAAGTGAATCGAATTCATCTTCTAGTTTTCCTAGGGACTTGTCCTCCATAACTATTTCTTCATAATTTGGATCTTCATTTATTTCTTCTTCTTGATTACCAAAGAAAAGAGCTGCCATTTCTTCAATAGTTCTCTCTTCCTCTTCTTCTTGTATTTGTGGAGGCCTGTCTTTAAATTTGGAAAAGTGGAATTTGTTTTTCGTTCCCCCAAGCCTAAGAGACACAATCTCCTTCTTGAAATTAACATAGTCACCTATATCACCCAAAAAGTTTCTTCCAAATATAATAGGGCAAAGAGTGTCAGCTGGCATATCAAAAACTACCAAATCGATAGGAAAGTTTTTGTTGCCAATTGTGACAGTTGCATTGTCAACTACTCCCATTGGAATTCTAAGGTTTTTATTGGCTAACATGATTGTTTATCAGTATTTTCAATTGTAGCCAGTTCTATTTCTTCTTTTTTTCTAGGTAGAAACCATATGATATAACATTAACTTCAGTGCCAAGATCACATAAACCATAATGAGAGGTTTCTTTAAATATGCAGGGAAGAATAGGCTTACCCACATCTTTTACCTTTATTTTACCTTCAACCAATATGGAAGTTTCTTCATCAAGTTCAACTATGTTACAGTGTGATTACAAAATCATAATTGCTTCCTTGGTTACCTCTTCATCTTTGGTTTCCTTTAGGTGTTTCGTGACTCCTGGCATGCTTTCGTCTTCCTTCTTTTCTTGTACTGTTTTGACCTGTTCATATTCAAAAATATGCTTTTGTGCAGTGTTAGGGAAAGGCACTTCATATATTGGTTCTATGGAGGCAAGTGTTGCTTTATCTTCTCTTTTCTTTTCTGGTTTGGATGGTAGATCATACTTGACTGGACCCTCCTTTGGAGCTTTAATATGTTCTATAAAAGCTTTAACAACTTGCAACACAAGATCTGAATCCAAATAAAGTTCTTTAGACAATTCTTTAACATGGCCTTTTTTATTATAGTCATGAATACAATCATGCTCTATTTCTACGCCTCTTTCACTTCCTAGGCCAAAATTCCATGAAACTCTATGATCACAAATTCTATTAAGTAAAGCCCAAGCTTTAGGTATAGGAAGATTCATAAAGGCTCCTTCTATGAAAGAGTCTAGTTCAATTTTATTATGTTCAATTAAACCGCCATAAAAGATATGTAGTAAATACCATTCAGGCAAATCATGATGAGGACATAGTCATAGTAAATCTTGAAATCTAATATAAGCTCTTACTAGTCCTTCATTAGAACAATTCTTCCAGGTCATTATAAGATGCCTAATTCCAAAAGATTTTGATAATGGATAATATTTTGATAGAAATTCACGGGCTAGATTATCCCAAGTAGTAGTGGCTTCAGGGGTAGAGATCTATACCATGAGAGAGCTATACTTGTCAAAGTTTGACTAAAAAGTTTAACCCTTACCTCATCAGTGGTATATCCCATCAATAGAAAAGTGCCACATATATCTTTAAAACATGCAATATGCTCATATGGATCAGGATATTCTTCATCTCCAGTAAATTGCTTCTTATGTAGAATACTAAGTAGTAGAGGATTTATTTCAAGCCCCCTTGTCTTCTCATTAGAGTTGTCTCTTTTATAAATATCATAGGGCTTCCCAAAGTGGTTGAGTGGGTTAGCACTAGTCATATGCTCAAACTCCATCATGTTGGTGGAAACCTGTAACTCAAAACAAAATTTAGCAAGACAAAAATAAATAAGAAAAAACTAAAATACCTACAGCGCTTAGCTCTCCGACAACGGTGCTAGAAAATAGCTTGATGACTGCAAGTGCACAGATCGTTTGTAGCTAGTTTCAAAATAAAGATATCGATCCCACAGGGAGCAGGAGTTTCAAGTCTAATAACTCTTGAAATAAATATTGCGATAGAAATGCTAGATAAAGTTCTAAGTAACAAGATAAAATGCGAGTATTGTGTAAAAATGTGTTTTGGGGGTTTTGGGTATAAGAGCACTAATAAAGTAAAGCAAAATAACTTAATACAGAAAGTAAGTATCGCGTATGTAAGAGAGATTGGAACTGAAGTAGGGAAAAGGCGTTCCCAGGGAGTAGTGGATACACCACTAGTATCATAAAGATTTAAGATAAAGATTATCATCATGCACATTCTAAACTATGTATGTGTGGGAGGAACTCCATATTTGGACGAATATGCAGCAACCACTGCTCACATCATCCTCATAACCACAATAGTCAACAATCGACATCGATCGAATTACTGTGCTATTAAGGGACATAATCCCGTAGGACGTATCCCATGGCATGGATAGTGTTCCGTGGGTTTCCTCGGTTTCCCAAGTCGATACGTAAGGGGTGCCAACAACTTTATAGTCACTGTAAGTGCTAGCACGCCTCCGTCTACCAACAAGTAGTTCCCTTCATCAAGTCCCCACGAGAGGCAAATACTAAGTGGTCGACTTCTCTCAACATCAAGATGTAGAGAATTTAACACATGGTCATAGCGATGAATATCATAATAGACTTTATCTTATTTCAGTCTCATACTAGGGTTTCTCCATCTGCCCAAGAACTAATGATCTATTCAGACATGGAGGCAATCAACATCATGACAATGGTAATGGAAACAATCATAGATGAATAGTACTTGTATAAATCCACAACGAGTATAGGAATTACAACAAGATCTAGACAAGATGTAGATGGGATGGATGGAGATGGTGGTGATGCAGTGGTGGACGATGAAGATCGATGCCTTAGCCTCCCGAATCTGCGCAGGGCGAAGGTGGATCCTTGGTGCATGAGTTCCCCCTCTAGATGCCTTCCGGAGGTGAGGTTTCTACGATTTCTGGATGTTCTGTATGTCGTCTCCTCGAACCAATTGCATGGGGTGAAACTATTTAATGAGGCGGAGGCGGTGCCAACTATACGCCGGAGCTATATGGCCGGAAAATTTGCTCCTGCCGTATAGTTGGTCATTGAACCTTCTGCCTCCCTTGTTCGCTTCTGGTTTTCTTCTGGTATTATTAATATTTCCCAAATAAGCGATTTACGTTGTTTTTGACTCCTTTTCTCCACAGTACAACTGCTCCAATAATTTTATCCATTGGATCCATCATCTATCCTGGTCCTGGTGAAAACAGACATAAAATGTGCACACGAGCGCCGTAAAATACCAAGATCCTACATCTACAATGGATAATTATAATGTAAAACATGATGAAAACATGCACTCATCACGCACCACCAGTGCAACCTTGATCGTCCAGCCTCGGAAGGCACCGGTCATCGTTTCCACCACCAATCATCACCAACAACTATTGGGAGCATGTGTACATCCCCAAGGCGTAGCCATTGCACCACAACCACCATTGCCCTACCACCACCCGAGGATGCGGACATGGCGCCACATGCTGGCAACAACCGCGATGCTGATTAAGTTTTTAAGATCGATAGCTTCCTCAACACTAGTGCCGACAAAGGGTTGTAAATGCCTTGTGTGGATGAAGAACCCTTCATCACTCGCGACAATCAAGTTGGTCACCCCACCAGTACATACATGCAACAACTGGTATTTGATGGCTCAATGCACGACGCCCAGAAAAATGCTTGATGGCGGTGTTGATGTAGAGATCGTTGGGAACCCCAAGAGGAAGGTATGATGAGCACAACAACAAGTTTCCCTCAGTTATGAAACCAAGGTTTAATCGAACCAGTAGGATCAAGGAAACACCCCAAAGGTGTTACTAGCTGAGCTTTGGCAGGGCGCACTACCGGTGCTAGTAGCAACATGGAGACCTGCACAACACAACCACAGAACTTTGCCCCAACTTGCGACGAGGTTGTCAATCTCACCGTGTTTTGCGGAAAACAAAGGATTAAACATATCAAATGGAAAGAAGTAAAAGTTTGCAGAAAGTAAACACAAAGAAGAAACAGTTTATAGATTGTATGTAAAAGACAAGGACCGGGATCCATAGTTCACTAGAAGTGGCTCTCCTTAGATAGATAACATGCTGGGTGAACAAATTACAGCGGGGCAATTGACAAACACCGAGAAATCAATACATGCATATACTAATCATATTGACTCCTTTGAGACTTGATTGGGCATTACAACATTATACATAGACCGCCATCCAACTGCATCTATGACTAATAATCCACCTTCAGGTTATCATCCGAACCCCCTCCAGTATTAAGTTGCAAGCAACAGATTATTGCTTTACAAACTGCGTGTAAAGTAAACAATACGATTGTTCTATGAACAAAGGATTGTTGTTTTCTCCCTAGTATCAATAGCACATCTAGTACCTTAGAGATTTCTGTCACTTCCCCAGATTACCAGAGGCATGAACCCACTATCGAGCATAAATACTAACTCTTGGAGTTGCTAGCATCTACTTGGCCAAGATAGCTACTAACAACGGAAAGCATGCAAGATCACAAATAACAAAGACATGATAGAATCAATAATCAATCTGAAATAGCATCTCAATATCCATCGGATCCCCGTAAACACGACATGTATGAATACAAATAGATGATCTTGATCATGAATGGAGCTCACAAGATCTAAACATGAAAGCACAAAGGAGGATAACCAGCCATCTAGCTACTACATGGATCCGTAGTCCAGGGATGAACTACTCACGCATCACACCGGAGGCTTGCATGGTGATGAAGAAGGCCTCCAGGGTGAATTCCCCTCTCCGGCAGGGTGCCGGGAAGAGCTTCAGATCCCTCCCGATCTAGGGATGGAGATGACGGCGGCTACAGACTCTTTCGTGGATTTTTGATCGGGTACCTAGGATTTTCTTCCCGAGGGCAATATATAGGCGGAAGGAGAGGCCTAGGGGGTGCCGGGAGCAGCCACACCACCCCCTAGCGCGGGACAGGCCTAGCCGCGCGGCCAGGTGGTGTGGTGGCTTCCTGGCCCTTCTCCGTCTCGTATTCTGGCACTTGATCCCTTCCAGAGAAATAGGCACTTTGGCTTTTGTCCCGTCCAATTCCAAGAATATTCATTTTCTGACTTTCCTAGAACCAAAAACAGCAGAAAACAGGCAGCTGACACTGTGGCTCTTGTTAATAGGTTAGTCCAAGAAATCATATGAAAAGTACTCCAAAGTTGGAACAAAACACAAAAAAGTGGATAAAACCAAGCATGGAACATCAAAAATTATAGATACATTTGCAATGTATCAACATCCCCAAGCTTAACTCCTGCTTGTCCTCGAGTAGGTAAGTGATAAAAGAAAGAATAATTTTTGAGGTGACATGCACCATCAAAGACTTGATCAAAGTATTTGTAAAACATCCACAGCTGGGATCATAGTACTTCAATCATAACATGAAAGACAAAGTTCTAGCAATAAGCAAAGAAACTATGATGCAACATGAAAAGGCACAAACAAAAGGTTCATGAATAACAATGCTTTGCAAGACGTTTGTTTGTTTCACATAAAGAAAACATAGCATAAAACTATTCAGCTTGTCCTTCAATAGAGTAGCAAATATAAATGCATAGGACACCTTCAAAGTTGATAAGAGTGACTAGATACAATAGTTTAAAACAAGCAATATCAAGTTATGCATCAATCAACTTGTCTTGGGACAATGCACATAGAACAAAGAATGACCACTATGCTCTCAAAGTAGGTGCATAGAGATAGAAGGTGGAGACTCAATATAATAGTGGAAGAAGGGCCTTTTGTAAAAGGAAGTAGGGATTCAAGTCTCATAAAGAGCTTCCAAAAATTATGGTACTTATAGCTTTCATCTCTCATTGCCCCTATCATAAGCATCTTGAAGTGATTAAGGTTAAAGTGAACAAACTATGGTGTACATGCTTGAAGAAGTATAAGTCAGAAATCTCATGTCCCTTGTATACGAGGGCCGATCCTCATGCTACTCAAGTTTAGTCACCGGTAAGTTCTTGTCATCGTAAGTACATGTGTATCATAGAGAACCGCCAACGGGGTACCCCTTGCCCGATGATACGGAAGAATCCCCATATCAAAATGACAAGGCAAGCAGACAACGAGCATCTCAACATTCTTCTTATTTACGATGGGAATATGGTGCTTTTTTCTCTCTTTCCTCTTTTCATAGCATCTCTTTTTTTTATTTTCTCCTTTTTTTCAATATAGGACTCTTTTTTTATAAGAAGAATGCTTCATAGACATCTCATTATGGTTACGCTGCAGGTTTCCACCATGTTAATATGGATTAGACCAGCGGCCCAGGCGTTTCTCTAACACATATACATAACTCCACGGAGTTACAAGCTCCCCTTTCATTTCACACCGACGACATCCATATATAAAAGAGCATGATATCAACTAGGTACAAGTACCAAGTGCAATGTTGAAAGCGTTCCCCATGACAGCATGGTTCTGCTAATTCCAAACAAATAAGTGCAAGCATATACAACATAGACGACACAATGGCTCAAGTTTATTAAGGGCAAGTAAAGTAAAGTGTGCCATCAAGTTCGTGAGAGCTTTAATCACTAGTTTTCTCATAACAAGTTTAATTTGGAAGGTAAACAAAAGCATGCATATACTTGGAATAGCATAAGCTAGTAGGTGGGTATGGTGGACTCTTTGGAATAACTTGGTTTAGGGAGTTGGATGCATGATTGGAACTCATACTTGGTTGTGGAGGCTAGCAAAAGAGTGGGAGCGACAAACTAAGAGAGCAATAATGGCCATAATCATGCAGAGCGACAAAACATCATTGATTAAAGCATAAAGTGATACTACAAGTTGAAAACTAAAGGATCATAAAGGCTATTGTGACTTGTGATAGTCATAACATGGTGTGAGCATGCGCCAAGTCAACCCAAATAAAGCATCAAAGGAGAATACCACTATACTATGCTTTAATATGCTAAAACAACGCATGATTCATCCAAGGCACATTAAGCAATCTCAATTGTTTATAACAAGTCATGCTACAACAAAGAAACTAAGAATAAAGCCAAAACAATATCAAGCATGGCATGATAGAGCATAGGCCACAGTCAAAAACAAGCTCTTTTTACCACATAAGTATGAACTTTCCTACTCTTTTCCAAACCAAACCAAACCATTTGCAAACCAATGTAAGAAAGAGGGGGTCCAACCAATTTATTCAGAAAACGAAGCAAACCAAGAAAACGAAAAACCAAAACAAAAACAAAAAAGAAGACGCTCCAAGAACAACACAACTATGCATGAAACAATAAAAATGAAGCGTTTGGAAGAAACCTGGGATTTTTATTGATGAAGAAGGGGATGCCTTGGGCATCCCCAAGCTTTGACGCTTGCACTTCTTGGATATTTCTTGGGGTGACACGCGTGGCATCCCCAAGCTTGAGCTTTAGTCCATCCTTCATCTCATTACTCATTCCTTCCATACACCTGAAAGTTTTTCCTTCATACAAAACTTCACACAATCTCATTAGCAACATTAGTGCACTTAAGATAAATAAGTCTTAAGGTTCAGTTCTAACACCAAATAAACTTCCATTAGAACACTAGATACTGTAGCACTTCCTTCAAAAAGCTCAGTTCCCCAAAACAACTCAAAAAGGAACCCACAAAAAGCAAATGCAGAAAATGGCAGAAATCTGTCAAAACAGACCAGCAGGTAAAGACAAATTTTTTCGAGGAGCTTATGTTGCTCAAATCAATAGGTGTTGAACTAACGAAAGTTATATAACAACCTGGGGCAGAAGAACAAAAAATTACAGATCAATCTGACATACAGAGCTCTCTCATGAATTTTTACGGTGAAGAACAAAAATCTGTTTCGGGACAGCAACTTTCCCAATCATTACTTCACTCTCATTAGAGGTTACTCTTGGCACAAAATGCAAATAAAAAGGATAAGGAGAGGTTATTACTGAGGTAATAACTTCCAAGACTCATCTAAAACTTTTGGGTTATCTCCCAATAAGTACTTTTCTTTAATGCCTTTAAGTTAGGCATACGAAGTAAAGAAAGAATCAAGTGTTCTCAAATGAAGAAGCATTAAAACCAACTTTCTTGCCCTTACCTCTCTTATTTTTATTCTTAACCTTTGGGAAAATGTGATTATTTGGTGGAGAATAAAGGTGCATGGTACCCTTTCCCACATCTATTATTTCTCCAAGGAGTTCTAATAGGGACCTTCCAAGTGTAATTTGTCCTTTTCCTGCACATTCAATAACAAGATAATCAGTAGAAATCATTTTCCCAAGGATCTTTGTAAACACTCCTTCAGCTATTCCAATAGGTAATATGGTAGCATTATTATCAAGAGATATTTCTTTTCCTCCTTCAGTAAGCCCCGAAAGATTCAAAGATTCATAAATATCTTTGGGCATAAGACAAAATTCAGACATGATATCGCAACGGGCTTGAAAAGTTTCAGTGTTTATCTCAATCTTTACTGTAGGGAGCCACTTTGATGGTTCAGAATTTATTGGAACATAATTGTGATGCTCCCTAAGCGTATTATAGCAATCTTTTAAGCTAGTAGTGCTAGTCTCAAGAGTGTTCAACCTAGCAAATATCTTTGCAATAGAAATATCAGTTTGGCTAGGCATGTTGTAAGTGAGGATCAATTTCTTTATAGCATTAGTAGCATCATCCTCATTACATTGGAGGAAATCTCCTCCCACAACAGCATCTAGAGCATACCTATAGCAAAGAGCAATCCCAAGGTAAAAACTGCTAAGGAACAAGCTTTGAGTCATTTTAGGCTCAGTTTTTTCATGTAGATCAGAGATTCTAGACCAAGCTTCCTTAAAACTTTCTTCAATTCCTTGCTTAAAAGTGAAAATCATTTCCTCGGGTGGCATGGTGATTGGAGCAAGGCTAGACATGAAGGCAACTTAAGATAGGAACTAATTTTTTTGTGTTTTTCAAATAAGAAAGCAAACTTGTAAAACTATTTTTTTTGTGTTTTTGAAGAACAAAAAAAGCAAAAAAAGCAAAAAGAAACTAAGCAAAACAAAAACAAAAAAGTAAAGAGATTGGTTATGAGGGACTCCCCTTGTGAAGATGTCCTTGACTCCTCGGCAACGGCGCCACAAAAATACTTGATGGCTCAATGCACGGCGCCCAAAAAAATGATTCATGGCGGTGTTGATGTAGAGCTCGTTGGGAACCCCAAGAGGAAGGTATGATAAGCACAGCAGCAAGTTTCCCTCAGTTATGAAACCAAGGTTTAATCGAACCAGTAGGAGCAAGGAAACACCCCAAAGGTGTTACTAGCTAAGCTTTGGCAGGGCGCACTACCGGTGCTAGTAGCAACATGGAGACCTGCACAACACAACCACAGAACTTTGTCCCCAACTTGCGATGAGGTTGTCAATCTCACCGTGTTTTGCGGAAAACAAAGGATTAAACGTCTCGAATGGAAAGAAGTAAAAGTTTGTAGAAAGTAAACACAAAGAAGAAACAGTTTATAGATTGTATGTAAAAGACAAGGACCGGGATCCATAGTTCACTAGAGGTGGCTCTCCTTAGATAGATAACATGCTGGGTGAACAAATTACAGCGGGGCAATTGACAAACACCGAGAAAGCAATACATGCATATACTAATCATCTTGACTCCTTTGAGACTTGATTGGGCATTACAACATTATACATAGACCGCCATCCGACTGCATCTATGAATAATAATCCACCTTCAGGTTATCATCCGAACCCCCTCCAGTATTAAGTTGCAAGCAACAGATTATTGCTTTACGAACTGCATGTAAAGTAAACAATACGATTATTCTATGAACAACGGATTGTTGTTTTCTCCCTAGTAGCAACAGCACATCTAGTACCTTAGAGATTTCTGTCACTTCCCCAGATTACCAGAGGCATGAACCCACTATCGAGCATAAATACTAACTCTTGGAGTTGCTAGCATCTACTTGGCCAAGATAGCTACTAACAACGGAAAGCATGCAAGATCACAAATAACAAAGACATGATAGAATCAATAATCAATCTGAAATAGCATCTCAATATCCATCGGATCCCCGTAAAGACAACATGCAGAATTACAAATAGATGATCTTGATCATGAACGGAGCTCACAAGATCTAAACATGATAGCACAAAGGAGGAGAACCAGCCATCTAGCTACTACATGGACCCGTAGTCCAGAGATGAACTACTCACGCATCACACCGGAGGCTTGCATGATGATGAAGAAGGCCTCCAGGGTGAATTCTCCTCTCCGGTAGGGTGTCGGGAAGAGCTTTAGATCCCTCCCGATCTAGGGATGGAGATGACGGCGACTACAGACTCTTTCGTGGATTTTTGATCGGGTACTTAGGGTTTCTGTCTCAGAGGCAACTTATAGGCGGAAGGAGAGTCCGAGGGGGTGCCTGGGGCGGCCAGACCACCCCCTGGCGTGGGCTAGGCCTGGACGCGCGGCAGGTGGTGTGGTGGCTCCCTGGCCCTTCTCCGTCTCGTATTCTGGCACTTGATCCCTTCCCGAAAAATAGGCACTTTGGCTTTTGTCCCGTCCAATTCCGAGAATATTCATTTTCTGACTTTCCTGGAACCAAAAATAGCAGAAAACTGGTAGCTGGCACTGTGGCTCTTGTTAATAGGTTAGTCCAAGAAATCATATGAAAAGTACTCCAAAGTTGGAACAAAACACAAGAAAGTGGATAAAACCAAGCATGGAACATCAAAAATTATAGATACATTTGCAATGTATCAGTATTCTATGGGTTTTCTCAAGAGACTCCTCCGGACGCTGATCCACAAGACAAATCGAGAATCATTTTCAGCCCTAGCACACTCCATAAGACGGCCGGTGATTAGTTAGCTTCCCAAGTGGAGGACCCTGCTGCGAATAAGAAGCACATGAGGAGAAGTAAGAAGGTTGCGAGCCTGCCTTGTCTAAAGAGGATCTGGGCTCAGGATGATGTTGTACCAGCCAACAAGGATGGCTTGCCCTGAGTGCACGCATCTAGTGAACTGATACTGACTCTACAGGGCCTCCTTCTTAAAGAAAAAGATCCAAATTACCCGATTTTCATGGTCAAGGTGCCATCGGACATGGACTTCGTCCATGAACCCCCTGCGGATCTATTCTTCATAGCATACAAGGACGTCTTCAAGCTATTTATCTCAAAACGGTTGGACTATAACTTTGTCCGCCTATAAGCGCTCAATCTAGCAATGAAGATCAAGAGAGATAAAACCATGTACTTCGTGATAGTTGATACCTATTTCATGCGTGATAGTCTGTTGGTGGAAGGATCAGAGACACAGATCATGGCGACGGCGTACCTCCAGAAGTTCATGGTGGACAACAAGAGGAAGGACATACTTATTTTGCCTTTATTTCCCAAGTAAGTACACATCTATTCGCCCCCGTAACTTATGCTTTCTTATAGATTTCTTCCATTGCTCTTTTCCAACATTCTGTTTCAATTGTGTTGCGTAGAGACAAATACTGCGCACACATCACCATTTCCCCGAGGTTTTCGCTACCACGTATTTAGAGCCGAGGAGTTTGATGAATAAGAAAGACTACACCAGAATAAGGGGTGTTCTGTATGAGGCTCTCGAGGGCTACGCCAAAGAGGGATGCTCCTTCACCAATAAGGGGTATTGTTTCAGGGATGGAAAAGACATGTTCAAGCATGTGCTCGAGTTTCCCTGCGTCAAGCAGACGGATGGCAACGTCAAGGGGGCCTTCTACGTCCTCCATCACCTTAAAGGGTTTGTCCAAGATTGCCAGAACCTATCGCTGCCATCTAGTCTCCGAGGATGGCTGAAAAGTTGGCGGAAATCGACGATGATGATCTTAGAGAAGACTTCCATCGCATCCATATTAAGTTTTCAGAAATCATCATTGAAGATGTTAACACAAGGGGGGCCTACAACACGCTAGAGGGTTGACTAAGAGGGAGATCGAAGAATGCCTCCATAAGGAGGGTGACATCTACATGGATGACGGAGGAGGGATATCAACCGTTCCCGAAGCCGAGCGAGAAGAAGTCTTCATGATTGTTGTGTGCCTAGCATGATCGAGTGTGTGTATCGACGCGTGTAGTGTGTATCATAAACTTTACTATCTTCATTAGTTTATGTGATGTGTAGTGTGTCATAAACTTAACTTGCCTAGCTCAAAATGGTCATTGTTTTTGTACTTAACTATATTGTGGTCATTGTCATTGAACTTACTTCTATTATGATTGATGCTATCTTTTAGGTTTAAGAATCCTTTGCTTTATTTTTTGTGAACATATATGCAAGTGAACTCTTTAATTCTTTCCGTTGCATGATTTACTAATATTCCTTGCCTATAGAGATGATGAAGTGGTACGTGGTGTACAAGGGTTTGGTTCCAGGAGTCTACGAGGAGTGGGAGGACTATCAGAAACAAGTGAACAAGTTCAGTGACAACAACTACAAAGGATACACGACTAGAGAGGAGGCATTAGCCAAGTGGAGGAACCACCTGTGGAAGAAGAACCAGATGAAGACCTTGGTCGTGCTCCTGATCTTGCTCACTATCATAACGGTTTTATGCTATTTGATCCTAGTGTAGGCGGTGACCACTTCATTTGTAATGTGATATGATGAACTTTGTACCAACACTTGTGTAATAATTCGGCACTTGTCACTATGTGTCTCGATCGGGCTCTAAGTAATGCGATGACATTAAACCTGTGTTTGTATTATGTGTGTTTTCATATACCATGTGAAATGTATTGTTTGTACTGCTGTGTGCAGCTTTTCTATATAAATACTATGTAAATATTGTAATCTTGTATCTATACCAGGACTACAATGTATTTCGAATACCTTTAGCCAAATTCTGTGGCACATATATTTTTGTGGCGCATATTATAGGGATGCACCACTGATAACATTCTGTGGTGCATATGAAAGAATGTGTCGTAGAAAATTGAGGATTCTTTGGAGCATAATAATATGCTCCATAGAAATATAATTCAGTGGCGAGGTAACAGTGGCGCATCCAATATGCGCCAAAGAATTGTAAAAATATGCGCCACATGTTAGATGTTTCCTGGTACTGAACCCTACTCGTGCAAGGACTCAATATATGAGGGCTAAGTACCTAGTACAGATGCTCTTGAGGTGTATCTCAGATGAACTAGGGGAAACTGGAAGGGGAAGAGTGATTGATCCTCCCAACGGATGTGTTGTCCCCCTTATATATTGGATAGGGGTGCACACTACAAGGCATTGTCGGCTGGTGGGGGCCAATCGATGGGATCTGGTGCAATAGTCAGCGCTACAGTGCTCCACCATACCTACTGCTACAGCTTTAACTCGTTCCAAACGGATGTCCCATCGCATAGTCTAGAGTTGTCGCTCCTTTTATTTAACGCACCGTCGGGGATACGGAGGTGTGCTATCGCACATTCTAGGGTCGCCACTCATTTACTTGATGCGCCGCTAGGGATCCAGAGGCATGTCATAGTTTCATGGTCACGCGCTCTGGATAACCGGTACTGAGTCTGAGGTGACCGGTTGGAGCTGTCCACCCAGCCTGATCCTCTCGTTGACCGGCTAGATGGGCTAGCCAGGATGCTCTTGAGAGTTGAACAGTTGGAGCGGGCCAACCATCTTGATCTTCATACTTGTCGGCCATCCGGCCTGACCTTTTGGTTGACGGCCATTCGGCCTGGCTGAGCCTACCCGGGGATAATCCCCCGACAGGTTTATGGCTAAAATTTCGAAATGATTAGGTAGAGAGTGTCATTAGTTAGCACCTAGGATAATCTAGAGCTAACTTTTGTGCATATCCATTAATGGAGAACACCACAAAGCCATGACTCTATGATTAGTTGGCACATCCTAGAAACATTTAGCTAATAAAATCATATTCAAGAACTACATCTTATTATCAATCCTCACATCCCTAGATAGGATCATTTGATCATCTAAGGATGAGAAGATTGATTACAAAGAAGAAGCTGTGAATATATTAAACCTACATAGAAGTAAATAATACTAATCAACACTCTTACATTAACATGGAACCAAAGGTTCAGATAAAGAAAGTAAATAACATAAAAAGTACATGACAAAATCATGCTTAACCCTACAAGCTAGAATTAGTGTAATAGTAACTGAAACTTTGAGTCAGCAACTGACAAGGGTGATTACGGATACACATCTAAACCTAAGCCTTGTAGTTGAGTTGTGGATTTTGGCTACATTAATCAAAACAACAAACTAGCACAATAACAATAGTATTCACTGCCAGGTAACCACCAAATACCAACAGATATCAGTAAGAAAGTGAACCAAGTAACAATTAAGAGTATTGTTCATAGAAATGCAATGATCGGTACCACACTACCATAGTAACTAGTAAACTAAGCAAGATAACAGACCAACACTTAGCAACCATTATCCTAACCATAGAACAGTTAATAGATACATGTTTACTGAACCTACATTATCAACTGAACTAAATGGAACCTAAACTAGCAAGCAAAGTAAGAACAGTAGAGTACCAGTACCCTAAGATTAACAAAGAACCTACTAGAAGTTTCTAGAGATTACTAGAACCCTAGAATCCATTAACAGAGCCAGATTATAAACCCTAGCATCAAGTAGCAGTAGAATTAGTGGCATAAGGATAAGAAGCAATAGTAGAGAGAAAAAAAAACCTACATTTGTCCAAAACAGGAGCCGAGCTCACCAGGGCCGGAGAGGAGAACAAAGAAGATGACTACGGGAATCACAGGGAGCACCCATGGGGGGAGTACCTCGACCTACGAAGCCATTAGAGCATGAGGAATATGCCAGGGAGTGCGCCAATACCATCTCGACAACGAGAGAGTGCCAGAGGAGCACTAGAACATGGCGGCACCATGTCACCAAAACCCTAGGGTTAGGGTAGGGCGAGACCGGGAGAGTGAGAGCTAGGAGAATCTGAGTGGTAGAAAGGTGGAGCGTCAAACGTTGGTTCAAAAGCGGTGGTGGCGGAGGTTGGGAACGACCAGAATCTAGCGCTGTGGCACAGTCGCTAGAGGAGGCATGGGTCAGAGCGAACACGAGTGACATAGAGGGGAGAGTGAGTGCGTGGTCTTGTTCGGTCCCACCAAACAGTGTCGCCTAGTTTGACAACTTAGGTTTGACCAGTGGGCCCATGGGCATTTTAGTCTTTCCACTTTTTCTTTAAACGGTCAATTGACAAACACAACCCTAGGAATTTTCTAAAAATAAAATAAAAAGTAGTTCCAAATAGGGAAAATGTGAGGATTCCAAACCCTATTTTTATAGAATTATTAAAAATACTTTTGATAGGATAAAAATTACAAGTGAGTAAATTGGCTTAATAAAATACTTTAAAAATGAGTAAAATACTCAAAAATCCTTATAAGACTAAAAAGTTATTGGGGGGATACCCCTGGGTAGGGTCACGCCGGGGTATAAAGGCCGAGTTAGACGAGGTACGACATGGTCAAAGCGTATGCTGGCTGAGTCACCTCAAGGCAGGCCGAATTATGGAATGACCCGGCCCGGTGGATGTTCGCCTAACGCTAGCCTGGAGAGCATAAAACATATGTCGGGTATGTTCGATCTACTTTGTTTGTAGGTACCCAAGTGGCCGAGTTAGCCAGGCGCTAGCCAGGTTATCACTTGGCTTATCAGAGAAGGAAGGAATCTCGTTGGTCAAAAGGTGATGTCTGTCCACTATAGCATGAGCAAAGCGAACAGAGGAGAGGACCAGCGGGGCATGGCCAACAAGGGTGACGTAGCAATGTCGGCTGACGCCACTAGTGTCAGATGATGTTACACCACAGAGAGGCACAGGGAGGCTTACGCCCTAAGTCCGGACAGTCCAGTTAAAGTGTAAAAGAGGCATCTTACTTTACCGAGGAGCATATTCGGGGAATATGCCTCCACGTATGCCCTAGATTGTAACCTAGCACACCCCCCCATATAAGGAGGGGTAGGATCTCCATAGAGAAGGTCAGTCATTTTTACTAAGGGAGAGCCCTAGAGATTAGTGGTGGGTGGTAAGAGAAATAGTCTCCATCCCACGAACAGCTCGAGGAGCCTCTGTATCCTTCAACAAAAAGAGAGAAATACAAACACTTGTGTGTAGATCACCACACTATCCCTCCCTAGATTCCTCTAGTGCTCATTGGTCCCATCTTTAGCCTATACATGGCATCTGCCGTGCCACCACCACGATAGTTAGCGCCCACCGTGCGGCTAGCGACGTTAGCAGGAGTAAAAATCCGGACGGGAAGCATCATCAGCACTAGCGAACGCATCGTCTCCGGGCTTATTCAGTGCTTTGGAGCACTGGACTATGTCAGCGACAACGTGGGGAGCTTCGGCAGGCGTCCTCCTCCGCGCAATGGCCTCTTCATCAAGCTTGGCGCTCACAAGATCTATGTCGGCGTCAACGAGTCCTGTGTTCACCCGCAACACGTAGTCAAGGGAGGCGAACCACCCCTTAGCACTGCTCGCGGCTCGCATATCACTCGCCCCACTAGCTGCGCTGAGGTCATGATGACGACACCTGATGCAGGAGCAAGCAAGGACCCGACACCAGAGCTGGAGGCTACGCCAAAGCAGGCAAGATCCAGATTCCCTCTGCTAGAGAGGCCAGAAAATGTACTGCAACAGATAATACATAGCTTGGAAACACCCATAGCACCAGTAGTAGATACGGATAAGGCACATACCGAGTTAGAGGAAACTAGGCAAACAAATTGGCTGGGGCGAAAAAGGTAGCCGAGTTACAACAGTCACTGGCATCACTCAGTGGAGTATGCAAAGGCAAACTGTCTAGATGGGGTAAAAATCCGAGGTAGGAACCTGATCATCGAGATAGACAAGGAGTATGTTCCTAAGCCGGGGCAGACAGCTACTATAGTGACAGCAGGGATGGAGAGATATAGCACCCCGGCGAAAAACCTCATGGCTGCCAATGTAGCCGCATCCGAGTTAGAGGGTTTAACCGGAGAAACCCAAGAAAGGCAACATGAGAGAGTTAACCATTTGCTAAGGGTAGCATGTCAGCAGAATGAGGAGATAAACAAGGAAAACCCGGCGCAACCTGGAGCGTCTCATGTAGTTCATTCGGCAAGGAATAACCCGACAAAGTCCATCGGTCCTGCATCATCACCTCGTGATGGACCTAGAAGAGAGGAGGTGGTAACCTCGGGGAGAAAAGACAAACAGAGGGTCCCGTATGACCCGGTAAGGGCAGGGAAAGGAAAAGTAGTGCAAGTTGATGAGGATCGTCACAGTGCTAGTCGAGGTGAAGCTGGCCGGGGTAACCTTGACCAAGGCAATGCCGGTTGAGGAAACGCTGCCAACGGCAATGCCGGTAGCATAATCTGGCAGGAGCAGGACAAAATGTACCTCAGCAACAGCAGTAGCAATATGCACCTCGGCATGAGAGAAGTGCTGGCCTAGCAATGTGATGGCCCTAAATATATCGAGCTCGTTGGGGAACCCCAAGAGGAAGGTATGATGGGCACAACAACAGGTTTTCCCTCAGTATGAAACCAAGGTTTAATCGAACAAGTAGGAGCAAGGAAACACCCCAAAGGTGTTGCTAGCTGAACGTTGGCAGGGCGCACTACCGGTGCCAGCAGCAACATGGAGACCTGCACAACACAACCACAAAACACTGTCCCCAACTTGCGATGAGGTTGTCAATCTTACCGGTTTTGCTGAAAACAAAGGATTAAACGTATCGAGTGGAAGAAAGTAATAGTTTGTAGAAAGTAAACACAAAACAGTAAACAGTTGATTGTAGATTGATAGTAAAAGAAAGGACTGGGGTCCATAGTTCACTAGAGGTGGCTCCCCTTAAGATAGATAACATGCTGGGTGAACAAACAAACATCGAGAAAGCATACAAGCATATACTAATCATCTTGACTCCTTTGAGATTCGATTGGGCATTACAACATTATACATAGACCGTCATCCAACTATATCTATGACTAATAATCCACCTTCAGGTTATCATCCGAACTCCCTCCAGTATTAAGTTGCAAGCAACGGATAATTGCATTACGAATTGCGTGTAAAGTAAACAATACGATTGTTCTATGAACAAAGGATTGTTGTTTTCTCCCTAGTAGCAAAAGCACATCTAGTACCTTAGAGATTTCTGTCACTTCCCCAGATTACCAGAGGCATGAACCCACTATTGAGCATAAATACTAACTCTTGGAGTTGCTAGCATCTACTTGGCCAAGATAGCTACTAACAACGGAAAGCATGCAAGATCACAAATAACAAAGACATGATAGAATCAATAATCAATCTGAAATAGCATCTCAATATCCATCGGATCCCCGTAAACACAACATGCAGAACTACAAATAGATGATCTTGATCATGAACCGAGCTCACAAGATCTAAACATGATAGCACAAAGGAGGAGAACCAGCCATCTAGCTACTACATGGACCCGTTGTCCAGAGATGAACTACTCACGCATCACACAGGACGCTTTCATGATGATGAAGAAGGCCTCCAGGGTGAATTCCCCTATCCGGCAGGGTGCCGGGAAGAGCTTCAGATCCCTCCCGATCTAGGGATGGAGATGACGACGGCTACAGACTCTTTCGTGGATTTTTGATCGGTTACTTAGGGTTTCCGTCTCAGAGGCGGCCAGGTGGTGTGGCCGGGCCCTAGCCCCTCTCCGTCTCGTATTCTGGCTCTAGGTGTCCCTCGGTGAAAAACTGACTTTGGCTTTTGTCCTGTCCAATTCCGAGAATATTCATTTTCTGACTTTCCTGGAACCAAAAACAGCAAAAAATAGGCAGCTGGCACTGTGGCTCTTGTTAATAGGTTAGTCCAAGAAATCATATGGAAAGTACTCCAAAGTGTGGACAAAATAGAAGAAAGTAGGTAAAACCAAGCACGGAACATCAAAAATTATGGATACGTTTGCAATGTATCAACATCCCCAAGCTTAACTCCTGCTCATCCTTAAGTAGGTAAGTGATAAAAAGAAAGAATAATTTTTGAGGTGACATGCACCATCATAAACTTGATCAAAGTATTTGTAAAACATTCAAAGCTGGGATCATAGTACTTCAATCATAACAGGAAAGACAAAGTTCTAGCAATAAGACAAAGAAACTATGTTGCAACATGAAAAGGCACAAACAAAAGATTCATGAATAACAATGCTTTGCAAGACGTTTGTTTATTTCACATAAAGAAAACATAGCATAGTGGCATTCAGCTTGTCCCTCATAGAGTAGAAAACATAAATGCATATGACACCTTCAAAGTTCATAAGAGTGACTAGATACAAATAGTTTAAACAAGCAATATCAAAGCTATGCATCAACCAATAAGTCTTGGGACAATGCACATAGAACTAAGAATGGCCACTATGCTCTCAAAGTAGATGCATAAAGGTAGAAGGTGGAGACTCAACATAAAAGTAAAAGAAAGGCCTTCATAGAAGGAAGTAGGGATTCAAGTTTCATAAAGAGCTTCCAAAAATTATGGTACTTAATAGCTTTCATCTCTCATTGCCCCTATCATAATCATCTTGAAGTGATTAAGGTTAAAGTGAACAAACTATGGTGTATATGCTTGACGAAGTATAAGTTGGAAATCTCATGTCCCTTGAATACGAGGGCCGCTCCTCATGCTACTCAAGTTTAGTCACCGGTAAGTTCTTGTCATCGTAAGTACATGTGTATCATAGAGAACCGCCAAAAGGGTACCCCTTGCCCGATGATACGGAAGAATCCCCATATCAAAATGACAAGGCAAGCAGACAACGAGCATCTCAACAATCTTCTAATTTACCATGGGAATATGGTGCTTTTTTCTCTCTTTCCTCTTTTCTCATATCTCTTTTTTCTTTTTTCTCTTTTTTCTCAATATCTAACTCTTTTTTTATAAGAAGAATGCTTCATAGATGATGGTTCAATATTGATGTAGAGCTCATTGGGAACCCCAAGAGGAAGGTATGATGAGCACAGCAACAAGTTTCCCTCAGTTATGAAACCAAGGTTTAATAGAACCAGTAGTAGCAAGGAAACACCCCAAAGGTGTTGCTAGCTGAGCCTTGGTAGGGCGCACTACCGGTGCTAGTAGCAACGTGGAGACCTACACAACACAACCACGGAACTTTGTCCCCAACTTGCGATGAGGTTGTCAATCTCACCGGTTTTGCTGAAAACAAAGGATTAAGCGTATCAAATGTAAGGAAGTAATAGTTTGTAGAAAGTAAACACAAAGCAGTAAACAGTTTATAGATTGTACGTAAAGAAAAGGACCAGGATCCATAGTTCACTAGAGGTGGCTCTCCTTAAGATAGATAACATGCTAGGTGAACAAATTACAGCGGGGCAATTGATAAACATCGAGAAAGCAATATATGCATATACTAATCATCTTGAATCCTTTGGAACTTGATTGGGCATTACAAGATTATACATAGACCGCCATCCAACTGCATATATGACTAATAATCCACCTTCAGGTTATCATCCGAACCCCCTCCAGTATTAAGTTGCAAGCAACAGATTATTGCTTTAGGAACTGCGTGTAAAGTAAATAATACGATTGTTCTATGAACAAAGGTTGTTGTTTTCTCCCTAGTAGCAACATCACATCTAGTACCTTAGAGATTTCTGTCACTTCCCCAGATTACCAGAGGCATGAACCCACTATCGAGCATAAATACTAACTCTTGGAGTTGCTAGCATCCACTTGGCCAAGATATCTACTAACAACGGAAAGCATGCAAGATCACAAATAACAAAGACATGATAGAATCAATAATCAATCTAAAATAGCATCTCAATATCCATCGGATCCCCGCAAACACAACATGCAGAATTACAAATAGATGATCTTGATCATGAATGGAGCTCAGAGGATCTAGACATGAAAGCACAAAGGAGGAGAACCAGCCATCTAGCTACTACATGGATCCGTAGTCCAAACATGAACTACTCACGCATCACACCGGAGGCTTGCATGATGATGAAGAAGGCCTCCAGGGTGAATTCCCCTCTCCGGCAGGGTGCCGGGAAGAGCTTCAGATCCCTCCCGATCTAGGGATGGAGATGACGGCGGTTACAGACTCTTTCGTGGATTTTTGATCAAGTACTTAGGGTTTTCGTCTCAAGGGCAATATATAGGTGGAAGGAGAGGCCGAGGGGGTTCCTGGGCTGGCCACACCACCCCCTGGCGCGGCCAGGCTTGGCTCGCGCGGCCAGGTGGTGTGGTGGCCCCCTGGCTCCTCTCCGTCTCGTATTCTGGCATTTGATGACTTCCGGAAAAATAGGCACTTTGGCTTTTGTCCCGTCCAATTCCGAGAATATTCATTTTCTGACTTTCCTGGAACCAAAAACAGCAGAAAACAGACAACTGGCACTGTGGCTCTTGTTAATAGGTTAGTCCAAGAAATCATATGAAAAGTACTCCAAAGTGTGGACAAAACACAAGAAAGTGGATAAAACCAAGCATGGAACATCAAAAATTATAGATACATTTACAATGTATCAATAGACAACTCATTATGGTTACGCTGCAGGTTTCCACCATGACAGCATGGATTAGACCAGCGGCCCAGGAATTTCTCTAACACATATACATAACTCCATGGACTTACAAGCTCCCCTTTCATTTCACACCGACGACATCCATAGACAAAAGAGCATGATATCAACTAGGTACAAAGTACAAGTGCAATGTTGAAAGCGTTCCCCATGACAGCATGATTCTGCTAATCCCCAACAAATAAGTGCAAGCATATACAACACAAACGACACAATGGTTCAAGTTTATTAAGGGCAAGAAAAGTAAAGTGCGCCATCAAGTTCGTGACAGCTTTAATCACTAGTTTTCTCATAAAAAGTTTAATTCGGAAGGTAAATAAAAACATGAATATACTTGGAATAGCATATGCTAGTAGGTAGGTATGGTGGACTCTTTAGAATAACTTGGTTTTAGGAGTTGGATGCATGAGTGGAACTCATAGTTGGTTGCGGAGGCTAGCAAAATACTGGGAGCGACAAACTAAGAGAGCAATAATGGCCATAATCATGCAGAGCGACAAAACATCATTGATCAAAGCATAAAGTGATACTACAAGTCGAAAACTAAAGGATCATAAAGGCTTATGGTGACTTGGGATAGTCATAACATGGTGTGATCATGCGCCAAGTCAACCCAAATAACGCATCAAAGGAGAATACCACAATACTATGCTTTAATATGCTAAAACAACGCATGATTCTTCAAAGGCACATTAAGCAATCTCAATTGTTTATAACAAGTCATGCTACAACAAATAATACTTTAGCATAAAGACAAAACAATATCAAGCATGGCATGACAAAGCGTAGGCCACAGTCAAAAACAAGCTCTCTTTACCACTTAGGCATGAACTTTCCTACTCTTTTCCAAATCCAAACCAAACTATTTGAAAACCTATGTATGAAAGAGGGGGTCCAACCAATTTATTCAGAAAACTAAGCAAACAAAGCAAACGAAAAATCAAAACAAAAAAGAAAAAGAAGACGCTCCAAGAACAACACAACTGTGCATGAAACAATAAAAATGAAGCGTTTGGAAGAAACCTGGGATTTTTATTGATGAAGAGGGGGATGCCTTGGGCATCCCCAAGCTTTGACGCTTGTACTTCTTGGATATTTCTTGGGTGACACGCGTGGCATCCCGAATCTTGAGATTTAGTCCATTCTTCATCTCATTACTCATTCCTTCTATACACCTAAAATTTTTCCTTCATACAAAACTTCACACAATCTTTATTAGCAACATTAGTGCAGTCAAGATAATAAGTCTTTAGGTGCAGTTATAACACCAATAAAACTTTCATTAAAACATAAGCTACTGTAGCACTTCCCTCAAAAAGCTCAATTCCCCAAAAGAACTCAAAAAGGAACCAACAAGAAGCACATGCAGAAAATGGCAGAAATCTGTCAAAACAGACCAGCAGGTAAAGAAGAATTTTTTCGAAGACCTTCTATGCTCAAATCAAAAAGTGTTGAACTAACGAAAGTTATATAACAATCTGGGGCAAAAGCACAAAAATTCACGCCTCAAAAGGGCGTACATAGATTGTACACGAATTTTTACGGTGAAGCACAGAAATCTGTTTCAGGACAACAACTTTCCCAATCATTACTTCTCTCTCATTAGAGGTTACTCTTGGCACAAAAAGCAAATAAAAAGGATAAGGAGCGGTTATTACTGAAGTAATAACTTCCAAGACTCATCTAAAACTTTTAAGTTATCTCCCAATAAGTACTTTTTTTAACGCCTTTAAGTTAGGCATGATAATTTGAGAAGATGCTCACATAGGAAATATGAATTGAAGTAAAAGAGAGCATCAAGAAGCAAATTCAAGAAACATGTATGTCTAACCCACTTCCTATGCATAGGAATCTTGTAAGAAAATAAATCAAAGAAGCACATAGTAACAAGAATGGGTAGATAAAACAAGAGCAACTTCAAAACTTTTAGCACATAGAGAGGTGTTTCGGTACCATGACTTCTAAAACCATATTTTCCTCTCTCATAATAATTTTCAGTAGCCTCATGAATAAACTCAACAATATAACTATCACATAAAGCATGCTTTTCATGATCTACAAACACTAGAGCTTTATTATAAACATTTTCAAAAGAATCCTCAGGAACATGCCATTCGTCCTCCTTTGGTAAGCATGGGGGACAATCAAATAATGTAAGGGGTAAAGAGTTACTCTCATTAGAAGGTAGGGATGGGTAGATCCATTCTTCCTCCTCTTGATCATCACTCTCCTCCTCTTTTTCATCCAATGAGCTTCCAGTTTCAGCAGTTTCTTCTTCCATGGGCTCCTGCAAGGAATTCGTCTCTTCCATTGGTGGAGAGCATCTATTAAGATATTCAAGAATATAGCCATTTTCTACCTTGTAATTATCAAAGAAAAATTTAAGTATATCATAAACCTCATATTTATAAGGTGAATCATCAATATTTTCAAGCAAACTAGCAAGTTCAAATGCACCCTTCCAAGCAATAAATTCTTCAATTTGTTCCACATCATAAAAGACATAATTCCCTTTAACATAAGAAGATATGGTAACATTATCATTATACTCACATTGAAAAGGGAGGTGTTTATACCTCCTACAACAACAAGATTTATCAAAGCAATAAGTAACATTATAAGTAGAGCACACATTTATAGCAATGGTATACAATTTGTCAATTTGTTCCCATAAGTGTATCCCTTTTTGTGACAAGCGGTGTTCCTTATAATAATATTTTTGTTCTTCCGTGAACCCACCTTGCCAATAAGATTCAGTTTCAAAGAAACCAACCATTGATAGAAAGCATGATAAAGCAAGACAATAACAGACCAATGAAAATAACAACTATAGCAGGAACTAGTTTTTTTGTGTTTTTGATAAAGATACAAGCAAGCAAAGTAAAAGTAAACTAAGCAAAACAAAAATAACAAAGTAAAGAGATTGGTTATGAGGGACTCCCCTTGTGAAGATGTTCTTGACTCCCAGGCAATGGCGCCAGAAAAATAGCTTGATGGCCCAAAATATATATCGAGCTCGTCGGGGAACCCCAAGAGGAAGGTATGATGAGCACAACAGCAAGTTTTCCCTCAGTATGAAACCAAGGTTTAATCGAACCAGTAGGAGCAAGGAAACACCCCAAAGGTGTTGCTAGCTAAATGTTGGCAGCGTGCAATACCGGTTCCAACAGCAACATGGAGACCTGCACAACACAACCACAGAACTCTGTCCCCAACTTGCGACGAGGTTCTGCTGAAAACAAAGGATTAAACGTATCGAGTGGAAGAAAGTAATAGTTTGCAGAAAGTAAACACAAAGCAGTAAACAGTTGATTGTAGATTGATAGTAAAAGAAAGGACTGGGGTCCATAGTTCACTAGAGGTGGCTCCCCTTAAGATAGATAACATGCTGGGTGAACAAATTACAGTGGGGCAATTGACAAACATCGAGAAAGCATACAAGCATATACTAATCATCTAGAATCCTTTGAGATTCGATTGGGCATTGCAACATTATACATAGACCGTCATCCAACTATATCTATGACTAATAATCCACCTTCAGGTTATCAACCGAACTCCCTCCAGTATTAAGTTGCAACCAACGGATAATTGCATTACGAATTGCGTGTAAAGTAAACAATATGATTGTTCTATGAACAAAGGATTGTTGTTTTCTCCCTAGTAGCAACAACACATCTAGTACCTTAGAGATTTCAGTCACTTCCCTAGATTACCAGAGGCATGAACCCACTATCGAGCATAAATACTAACTCTTGGAGTTGCAAGCATCTACTTGGCCAAGATAGCTACTAACAACGGAAAGCATGCAAGATCACAAATAACAAAGACATGATAGAATCAATAATCAATCTGAAATAGCATCTCAATATCCATCGGATCCCCGCAAACACAACATGCAGAATTACAAATAGATGATCTTGATCATGAACGGAGCTCACAAGATCTAAACATGATAGCACAAAGGAGGAGAACCAGCCATCTAGCTACTACATGGACCCGTAGTCTAGAGATGAACTGCTCACGCATCACACGGAGGCTTGCATGATGATGAAGAAGGCCTCCAGGGTGAATTCCCCTCTCTAGCAGGGTGCCGGGAAGAGCTTCAGATCCCTCTCAATCTTGGGATGGAGATGACGGCGGCTACAGACTCTTTCGTGGATTTTTGATCGGGTACTTAGGGTTTCCCTATCAGAGGCAATTTATAGGTGGAAGGAGAGGCCGAGGGGGTGCCTGGGGCGGCCAGACCACCCCCTGGCGCGGGCCAGGCCTAGCCGCACGGCTAGGTGGTGTGGTCGGGCCCCAGCCCCTCTCTGTCTCGTATTCTGGCTCCAGGTGTCCCTCGTTGAAAAACTGACTTTGGCTTTTGTCCCGTCCAATTCCGACAATATTCATTTTCTGACTTTCCTGGAACCAAAAACAGTAGAAAACAGGCAGTTGGCACTGTGGCTCTTGTTAATAGGTTAGTCCAAGAAATCATATGAAAAGTACTCCAAAGTGTGGACAAAACATAAGAAAGTAGGTAAAACCAAGCATGGACCATCAAAAATTATGGATCGTTTGCAACGTATCACAATGCAGCAGCAAAATGCTCGTCCAGGTCAAGATAGATACAATGATGGTTATTTAGCGATGGTTGACACTGGATTTCCTAGGCCGGAGCATCATGTGATTGGATCAATATTGGGAAGCAGGAACTTGCAGCTAGATGATGCAAGGCTAAAGTTGGACCAAATTTATAGGTCGGAAATGATTGAGGTGCAGGGTCCTCCGGGTCCAGCCCATTTTAGACCACGGATCATTAGGGAGCCGCCAGTGCCAAACTTTCAGTTGGCCCGGGGAACAAAAACATATGACGGTAGCACTAAGACGGATGATTGGCTCATTGATTATGCAACTGCGGTGAACATTGCCACGGGTAAGTTGAGATGGGCTGTGAGATATGTGCCCCAGATGTTGGAAGGGCCAGCAAGGGTCTGGTTGCACAATTTGCCGCCAGGAAGCATTAACTATTGGTTGGACTTTGAGGAGTTGTTCATCAGCAACTTCTCGAGCACCTACAAGAGGCCGAATAGGCCACAAACTCTGGCGTTATGCAAGCAAAGACCGAATGAGACAGACCAGGAGTTCTTAACTCGCTGGTGCAATATGAGAAATTCTTGTGAAGGGGTAATTGAATCACAAGCTATTCCGTGGTTTGCCCAAGGGTGCATATATGCAAGTATGTTGTGGCAAAGATTGCAGAGAGATATGCCAACCATGTTGGCCGAGATTATTCGGATTGCTGATTCATATGCCTTGGGTGATCCAACCCAGCCTCAGATGATGTCAAGTGAGTCCTACGACGAGTATTAGCCTCGTGAGGGTGTCAGATTATCGTGGCGCAACGACTTCCGGGGTAAGAGAAGATATGATCGGCCGGATTACAGTTATAGCTCACAGCAAGTGGCAACTATGGATCAGGATCAGCCCAATGCCGGCGCCAACCAGCGTCAGAAAACTAGAGGGCAACAATGGCAACAAAAGGGTGAAGGCAAGAAACCTTGGCTACCGGAGCAGAAGAAACAGTGGCAGCAAAGAAAGGATAGGCCGAGATACACATTTGAGTCTATATTGGATCAGCCATGCAAGTTCCACACGCCAAGTCCGAGTAACCCGACGAATCATATAACCCGGTGATGTGAGTGGATGAGGAAGCTAGAGCAGAGTGGCTCGAGGAATGCTCAGGCACCTCGGCACGATGCACCTCGGCATCATGGACCTCGGCATGAAGCACCTCGGAACGACGCACCTCGGCAGCAATAACTCACTAGGGGGAATGGACATCAATTAATGTTGCCTCCACCTCCACCGAGGTATGAGAACCATGAGAGAAGGGATGCGGTGCATCAGGTGAATAATCAGCAACAACAAGACCAAGGATATCATGGCCATGATGGCAGGAATGAGTATAGAGAACATCACCAAAGTTACTGCGTGTTCACCACAAAGGAAACTGATAGAAAGAGCTTGCAGCACCGACATATGGAGGTGAACGTGGTAATGCCAGCTATGATGAGGTATATGCCTTGGGCGGAACAAGAAATTACCTAGAGCATCAAGGATCACCCTAGGCTCACGTCAAGTCCTGGAACATTTGCGCTGGTGTTGGATCCGACATTCATTGGGCCGAATATCAACGTGAGGTTTTCCAAGGAGCTGGTAGACAACGGTAGTAGCATTAACATCATGTATAAGGATACCATGCACAAATTGTTGGGAATATCGGAAAATATGCTCCAAGCAACAAGGGCCACTTTCCATGGCATTGTGCCGGGTATCTCATGTGAGCCCATTGGTAAGGTCCAAGTTGATGTGTTATTCGGCACAAGGGACAACAGGAGGACTGAGAACTTGGAGTTTGAGGTTGTGAACTTGGAAAGCGCGTATCATGCGTTACTCGGCAGGCCAGCTCTGAACAAGTTTATGGCTTGTATGCACATCATCTACTTGAAGATGAAATTGCCAGGGCCAAGGGGAGTGATCACCATAGCTGGGGACTTCAGGCGTTCCATTGAGTGTGCCTCAGCCGGGTGTAACCTGGCCATGTCACTTGTGATTGCTCAAGAGAAGAGGAAAATTCAGGAAGTGGCGGTGTTGGCTGTAACACCCCAGCATTAGGATCCGACGAAGGGTAGAATTAGGAATCCAAGTTTGTGCATGCATGCATCTGTAAAATCAGGGTAAATTTTTCGCTAAACAAAATGCTAAAGGGATCAAAGTTTCTTTCGCTAACTAGAGGTAGGAATAGCTCTTGTTAGTGATTGCTATGAATTCTGACATGACCTTTAGGCATTATTAAGGTTTTGGGGAAGTTACTTTGAATTCAAATTCGAAATTTAAATCAATTTGAAAGAATTTGAACATTAGAAGTTTGTATTATTGATTCGATTTGCAAAATTCCTTATTAATATTATTTGTATAAGTTATAGATATAATAGATAACAATAAGGATTTAAGAAAAGAAAATTAAATAAGGGATGGAATCTTATTTCCTGATTAAATAATAATAAAACAAATAGTGATTAATACACCAACAATACTGAATATTCTGAAGATAGAAACAAACTTTATTAATTTATGATCACATCTTTACAAGATTCTTTACAAAAAGGGATAAAAATAAGATTACAATTGAAATCTATATTACATATCTACTCCTGTACTAGATCTTGTATGTCTAGATCTTCTTCCTGCAATAAAGAAAAATAACTAAATGAAAGAAAGGGTTCGTAGTTAGTAAGTTTACTCTCAGTGGTGAACAGTGAAGTGCACTGTTCATGATACATCATTGAGTAAATAATAAAGGGGCAAGTTTCACCAAAGATGTAGTATCTGTTCTTTTAAGTAAATAGCCCAAATGCCACATTAGAAGCCAAGTGGAGAGAGGTAAGTTTCATCAGGCCAATAACAAGTAAACAGGTAAATGTGAAAGCTAGATTACTTGAGCTGATCCACATGAGCAGCTCACATAGACACACAGGTGAGTCACCTAAATGCATGCGATGTGCTGTCCAAACAGCAGCAGCAGAACAAACACTCAAACAGAGCACCTGTCGAAGAACAGATACAGGAAGGTCACTTCACTTTCTTAAACACATCCCAGGAGCTCAGCGAGCTTGCCAGATCCAGATAAAACCAACCAGCTAATCCACCAAAACAACCACCAGTTCATCATAAAATGGTGACATAAGGAGGGGGTGGTGCAAAAGGATAACAAGGGCAACATCCTGGTCACAGGAGAAGAGGAGGAGCAGGCGCAGAACCAGGAGCTCCAGGCCAAGATCCAACCACCAGAATAGTCTAGCAAAATCAAGCCACCAAATCAACTAGCAACAACATCAACCACTCCAATATTGTGGTAAGTAAGATAAAACCTTCACATGATCCAATTATCTTATCCAGATAAGATGTCATGTGTTGTTCTATACTAAATCTCTCAGAAATCACCCAAGTGGGGTGTATCCATCATAGATAAATCAAAGTTAAAGCCAATCAATACATCAGTGCAAATAACCCCAGGATCTCAGACCAGCATGACTGATCCTGGATAAAAGCTATATTCCAGATTAAATTAGCCCAAGGTATAGATTCTGGGCACATCTCTTAAAGGATTAGCACCCCAGAATGGACATCAGTGCTTTATGTTATAGGACTAGGGGGTATGGAAACAGGAGTAGAAAACGAGACTAAGCACCAGCGCATGGAGCGCGAAGCCAAGGGAAAGGCGGATGAAGACGCCAGAATGCAGGAAAATTTGCCACCACCACCACCAATGAGGCCATTAATGGAGCAGAACTTTATGCAGTACATGCAAATGATGCAAGAGTCCCAGAACAAATTCATGGAGGGTTTCGTAGATCGAGTGGGACAGTAGAGGGCACCTCAAGGACGTGGTGTTAGTCTTTCGGATTTCTAGGATACCAGGCCTTTACCTTTTGCATCCTCTCTAGAACCCATGGATGTAGAGGATTGGTTAGCAGATACTAAAAGAAAGTTGAAAACTGTAGGATGTAATGAGGAAGAGAAGTTGAGATATGCAACTCATTTACTGACCGGAGCTGCAGCAGCATGGTGGGAGAGTCAGTTAGCTATGCAACTTCCAGGAAGAGAGTATAACTGGGAGGAGTTCAAGCAAAGATTCCGGGAATACCATGTTCCGAAAAGTATCATTGAGATGAAGCATAGGGAGTTTGAAGAACTGCAACAAGGTTACTCCAGTGTCATGAAGTACATCCGGGAGTTCAGTGATTTATCTCGTTATGCTACTGAAGAAGTTAGCACAGAGGCGAAAAGGAAGAAGAGGTTCATGCGTGGACTTAATCCATTTGTGAAGATGCAGTTGAGGCTGGCCAACACCCAAACTTTTCAACAGTTTCTTGATGCAGCTATAACCTTTGAGGATGATTACAAGAATGTCCAAGAGGACGATAGGAAGATAGCAAAGAAGGAAACGAAAAGGATTCAAGCAAGTAAACCCAAAACCAATTTGGAATTCAAACCCAGAAATAGACCATATAACAACAACAACAACAAGAGTAACAACAACACTGGAGGTCAGTTCAATTCTAGAAGGAATGTCATATGTCATAATTGCAGACTTCCAAGACACATTAGTAAAGATTGTAGGCAGCCAGTGATTATTTGTTTCGGTTGTGGACAAAAGGGTCACATTAAGCCTTATTTCCCAAACAAACCACCTGGTGGTTGGCCTACAAAGGGTGGAGGGCAAGTCAGTGGAGGCGGAGGTGGACAACCTAATAGAGGTGGAAGCTATGCCAAAAATAACAATGGCAAGAGAGGTAGACCTACTTGAAAGATGAATTGCGCAACCTTTGAGGAGGTGGATAACTCGGATCAAGCGGTGATAGGTATGCTCAATATTCTGACAAATCCCGGAAAAGTTTTATTTGATACCGGTGCAACTACTTCTTTCATATCTGAAGAATTTTGTGATAAATTCGGGATTAGAAGGGCACCGTTAGAAAAACCTATGACCGTAGTTACCGTTGGACGGATCATGGTAGTTAGAAATATTAAACTAAACCAAGTCATCTCAATCTATGGTCAAACCTATTACGGATCTTTATGTGATCCCATTAAAAGGAATAGCAGTAGTGCTGGGAATGGATTGGATGACAGACTATGGAGCATAGATCAATTGTGAGGATAAAATAGTTTCAATCAGATCTCCAAGTGGAGCAAGGCTAGTTTATCAGGCGGATAAACATAGTCATATTATGGTAGATCTACAGTTGAACTCAATGAAGGAGGTCAAATTGGAAGATATTCTGGTGGTGAAAGAGTTTCAAGATGTTTTTCTAGCAGAGTTACCAGGAATGCCACCTGATCAGGAAATAGAGTTCACTATTGACCTGATACCTGGTACAGCACCAATAGCTCAAGCACCATATAAGATGGGGCCAAGAGAATTAAAAGAGCTTAAGGAGCAAATTGGTGAACTAGCTCGGAAAGGATTCATTCAGGAAAGTGTATCTCCGTGGGGAACTCCGGTGATCTTTGTGGATAAACAAGATGGAGGAAGAAGAATGTGTGGGGATTACAGAAATCTCAACAATGTCACCATCAAGAACAAGTACCCATTACCAAGAATTCAAGATCTATTTGACCAAGTCAAGGGAGCTAGAGTATTCTCCAAGATCAAATCAAAATTAAACCTGAAGATGCTCCTAAAACAGTATTTGTATCAAGGTATGGACATCATGAGTATTTGGTCGTACCTTTTGGTCTGACCAATGCACCAGCAATATTCATGAACTTGATGAACAAAATCTTCATGCCTTACATGGAAAAGTTTATCATAGTATTCATTGACGATATTTTGATATACTCTAAGGATAAAGAAGAGCATGCAAAGCATTTGAGAATAGCATTGCAAATCCTAAGAGAACATAAGCTTTATGCTAAGTTCATTAAGTGTGAATTCTAGTTGGACAAAGTAGAGTTTCTTGGTCATGTGATCAGTAAGGATGGAATTGCTGTAAATCCATCCAAGGTTCAATCAGTACTGGAATGGAAGGCACCAATCAATGTTTAGAAAATCCGAGGTTTCCTAGGTATGGCCAGTTATTATTGGATATTCATACAAGGTTTTTCCAAGATAGCTGGACCAATGACCAAATTAGTAAGGAAGAATACACCTTTCATATGGGATGAGAAGTGCGAATCGAGTTTTTAGGAGTTGAAACCTAGATTAACTACAACACCAATCCTAGCAATTCTAGAACCAGGAAAAGATTACACAATATACTGCGATGCATCCAAGGAAGGATTAGGTTGCGTTCTTCTGCAAGATCGTAAGGTGATTGCTTATGGATCTAGGCAACTAAAACCACATGAAGTGAATTATCCAACCCATGATTTAGAGTTAGTAGCAGTAGTCTTTTCTTTAAAAGGATGGAGACATTTTCTCTATGGGGCAAGATGTGAGTTATACACTGATCACAAAAGTCTAAAATATTTTCTCTATCTACCAATCAATTATACCCCTGGAAAATAAAATGTTGTGGCAGCTGCTTTAAGTTGGAAAAGCACAGATACGCAACCCATGAATAAATAAATGCCAAAAGAACTACTGATGGACTTGGAAAGATTTGAAATACAATTTATAAGTACAACAAATCTTGGAGGATTAGCTACCATGAGATTAATGGAAGAATAGAGTACTGATCTTCGACATGAAATATTTAGACATCAAGATGAAGATCCTTTTATTGTTGAAGATGTTCGAAGAATTTCTCAAGGTCAAACATCAGCTTTTCATCTAGGAGATTATGGATCTTTATGGTTTCAAAACCGTCTTTGTGTACCAGAGGTGCCAGAAATTTGAGAAGTGATACTTCGGGAAGTCCATGAAACACAATACTCCATACATCTAGGAAGTACAAAGATGTACATGGATTTAAAAGAGTTGTTCTGGTGGAATAATATGAAAAGAGATATTGCAAAGTATGTATCTGAATGCCATACTTGTCAAAGGGTTAAAGCTGAACATCAAAGTCCAGCAGGACCACTACAACCTTTGGAAATTCCAGAATGGAAGTGGGAAGAAATTGGAATGGATTTTATCACAGGATTACACATGACACCGAAGCGAAAAGATATGATATGGGTGATTGTCGATAGACTCACAAAAAGTGCTCATTTTATTCTAGTAAACCAGAAGGATAATGCCAAAAAAAAGTAGAAATCTATATCAAAGAAATTGTGACTAAGCACAGGGTACCTAAGAGGATTGTATCAAATAGAGGATATGTGTTCACCTCAGCATTTTGGAAACGATTACATGAAGCACTTGCTTCAAAGTTGGATTTCAGCACAGCTTATCATCCAGAAACTAGAGGCCAGACACAAAGGACCAATCAAATTTTAGAGGACATGCTTAGAGCTTATGCATTAGATTTTGGAGGTTCGCGGGAAGATGATCTACCATTGGCAGAATTTTCCTACACCAATAGTTATCAGAGTAGTCTGAAGGCAGCACCTTACCAAGTACTATACGGAAGGAAGTGTAGATCACCTATATGCTGGTATGAACCTGGTAGTAGCAAGGAATTTGCACCAGATTATATCAAGGAAAAGCAAGATATCATTGATATTATCAGGGATCGATTGAAGATAGCTCAGAGTCGATAGAAGAGTTATGCTGATCAAAGCCGAAGATCATGGCATCCAGAAGTGGGGGATATGGTATATCTCAAAGTAAGTCCGATGAAGGGAGTAAAGAGGTTCAGAGTCAAAGGAAAACTAAGCCCAAGATATATTGGACCATTCAAGATATTGAGTCAGAACAGAACAATCGCTTATGCTCTGGAGTTACCAAAAAGGCTAGCTCAAGTTCACAATGTTTTCCATGTTTCACAACTCCGGAAATGTCTTAAAGTTCCCGATGATGCTATCACACATCAAGAGATTGAGTTACAAGAAGATTTGAGTTATGTCGAGAAACCCTGTAATATTTTAGAGGAGAACTGGAAAAGGTTGAGAAACAGGGCAATCAAGTACTGCAAGGTACAATGGGAACATCACCCGGAGCGAGAAGCCACCTAGGAGATAGAAGATGACTTAGGAGAAGCATTTCCAGAGCTATTCTGGTACTCATACACAAACTTCAGGACGATGTTTAATTTAAGGGGGGAAGTCTGTAACACCCCAACATTAGGATCCGACGAAGGGTAGAATTAGGAATCCAAGTTTGTGCATGCATGCATCTGTAAAATTAGGGTAAATTTTTCGCCAAACAAAACGCTCAAGAAATCAGAGTTTCTTTCGCTAACTGGAGGAAGGAATAGCTCTTGTTAGTGATTGCTATGAATTCTGACATGACCTTTAGGCATTATTAAGGTTTTGGGAAAGTTACTTTGAATTCAAATTCGAAATTTAAATCAATTTGAAAGGATTTGAACATTAGAAGTTTGTCTTATTGATTCGATTTCCAAAATTCCTTATTAATATTATTTGGTTAAATTATAGATATAATAGATAACAATAAGGATTTAAGAAAAGGAGATTAAATAAGGGTTGGAATCTTATTTCCTGATTAAATAATAATAAAACAAATAGTGATTAATACACCAACAATACTGAATGTTACTCAAGATAGAAACAAACTTTATTAATTTATGATCATATCTTTATAAGATTATATACAAAAAGGGATAGAAGAAGATTACAATTGAAATCTATATTACATATCTACTCCTATACTAGATCTTGTATGTCCAGATCTTGTTCCTGCAATAAAGAAAAATAACTAAATGAAAGAAAGGGTTAGTAGTTAGTAAGTTTACTCTCAGTGGTGAACAATGAAGTGCACTGTTCATGATACATCATTGAGTAAATAATAAAGGGGCAACTTTCACCAAAGATGTAGTATCTGTTCTTTTAAGTAAATATCCCAAATGCCACATTAGAAGCCAAGTGGAGAGAGGTAAGTTTCACTAGGCCGATAACAAGTAAGTGGTAAATGTGAAAGACAGATTACTTGAGCTGATCCACATGAGCAGCTCACACAGACACACAGGTGAGTCACCTAAATGCATGCGATGTGCTATCCAAACAGCAGCAGCAGAACAAACACTCAAATAGATCACCTGCCGAAGCACAGATACAGGAAGGTCACTTCACTTTCTTAAACACACCCAGGAGCTCAGCGAGCTTGCCAGATCCAGATAAAACCAACCAGCTAATCCACCAAAACAACCACTAGTTCATCATAAAATGGTTACATAAGGAGGGGGTGGTGTAGAAGGATAGCAAGGGCAACATCCTGATCACAGGAGAATAGGAGGAGCAGGCGCAGAACCAGGAGGTCTAGGCCAAGATCCAACCACCAGAATACTCTATCAAAATCAAGCCACTAGATCAACTAGCAACAACATCAACCACTCCAATATTGTGGTAAGTAAGATAAAACCTTCACATGATCCAATTATCTTATCCAGATAAGAAGTCATGTGTTTTTCTATACTAAATTTCTCAGAAATCACCCAAGTGGGGTGTATCCATCATAGAGAAATCAGAGTTAAAGCCAATCAATACATCAGTGCAAATAACCCTAGGATCTCAGACCAGCATCACTGATGCTGGAAAAAAGCTATATTCCAGATTAAATTAGTCCAAGGTATAGATTCTGGGCACATCTCTTAAAGGAGTAGCACCCCAGAATCTACAGATCTACTGAATCCAAGATGAGTAGCTGGTATTAATACTAGAAATCATCTATTAGAGATAGAAAGTTAGGAAAACTAGTCCTATGCCTTAGACCAACATCATAGGCATGAAACAGTTGTTGGATATCAGAAACCAACATATACAACAAGGATTTTTAGAGAAATTAAGCATCTAGACAATTCTGGAACATTTGTAACCCAAAGCTACTACTAGAGCAAATCCTGTGTACCATTCCTAGGAGGTGTCACTAGGATTTGTTCTAATCAAGCAAAGCTTACCCCAAGGATTACATAATTCAGGTCAACTAACAGTTAATCATCTTCCCATTACTTCAATTGGAAATCATCATGGAGGAAACAGTTAATCATCTTCCCATTACATAATTCAGGTCAACTAACAGTTAATCATCTTCCCATCAATTCAATAAAATGAAACCATCATAGAGGAAACAAGGGTGATAACATAGAGTTCAGTATACATTCACAAGGGTTTCTCTAATAGAGAACAAGATGGTAACAAATATTCAGCTGAGTACCAACTGACAGAAGGGAGAATAATTGGCTAGAACCAATAGCATGCAACAAATATCACTAGCACAAACAAAATACTAGAAGGGTATCACTGGTAGGAGGAACCAGAGCAACTAACCAACATATTCTGCAAGGTATGAACCCTAGGGTTTAGAGATGAACCCTAGACAGGGGGATTACTCGTGTTCGTCATGCCCAGGAAGTAGCTAGAGCACAAGAGAGGAGCACCAAAGGGGAGTACTCAGACTTACTCAAGGTCCTCGCAAAAATAACCGAAGAGGAAGCAGAGGAATGGCCAGCGGCAGAGCGGAAGTGGCGGCGCGGGGAGCACCCCGAAGGGGCGCTGCAACCCACGCCTACAACATGTCAGAAACCGTCGGAGAAGAGGGGAGTACACCGTGAGAAACCCTGGCGCACCATCGCCGATACTCCAGGGCGGCCAAACCCTAACCCTAGTTTTGGGCAGGGGTCAGCGCGGCCAGGAGGGAGCACCATCAGCGGATCTGCTTGGATAGAATGGAGCAGCGTCGTCGACATAGCCATCCTGCATCGTGGCAATGGCAACGATGGCCAGACCTGGCCAGATTCGTGCGAGGCGGCGGCAGCGAGCGGAGGAGGTGATCGTGTGAGCGAGAGAGAGAGAGAGAGAGAGAGAGAGAGAGAGAGAGAGAGAGAGAGAGAGAGAGAGAGAGAGAGAGAGAGAGAGAGAGAGAGAGAGAGAGAGAGAGAGAGAGAGAGAGAGAGAGAGAGAAAGAGAGAGGAGAGGAGTGTGAGTGTGTGGGGGTACTGGGCCTGTGGGCATCCCAGTACTACCTTAGTGACTTAACTGGGCCGAGTGGGCCAGGTTAGGTTGGGCCGGGCCAGCCCAGTGGGCTAGGCCTGTATGTTAATAGGGTTATTTAACAGGAAAAAATTACAAATATGCCCCTTAAATAAAAACAACTCTAGATAAATAAATAAAAATGTTAAAAATATAAATAATATATCATGAACTCACAAAAATATTTTCTATTGAGTAAAAATTGAGGGCTATTATTAATATGATGCCAATTACTTGTGAATTTTATAAAAATATATGAAACACTTAAAATTGAATAAAATTCATTTTTAAGATCCTAAATGAATATACTATTATAGAAAAATATTAGTTTGTATTTTTGAAAAGTAAATTTAGTGTGATACAAATTAAGTCTTATTTCCTTAAAGGAATTTTAGTAAATATTTAAATGGGAAAAAATAAGTAAGTTCATGCTTTTAATTCTTATCATAATACTTTTCTTTTATTAATCAAAGAAAATAGTAAACTTTTACTACGAGGGTAAAACACGCAAAGAAGCAGATAATAAATCATTGCATGACATTACTATGCATTACATATTGCTTCTTTAAATATTGTCCTTACCGGGCAATAATGGTTCTTTGTAGAAATCAGAGCTCAAGGTCAGGTGGAAGCATCCAACTTCACTACCTTGCAGTCACAAGGCAAGTTCATAACTTGCTCATGTCCTTTGAAGAGTCTTTATCAAAGATATTGCAAATTGTGTTTTATCATCTATGATCTGGAGAAAGAAAATATTATCTTCTCTAATAAATAAGTTGTAGTTATCATCCTAAGTGATGATAAAGATTGGTAATGGAACTTAGGGTTCCAATGGCATAAGTCACATAGGCTTAATAACCCATGACATCAGTGATTCTAGCACCGTATATTACATGTTAACCATGAGATTTGGAATGGTACAGAGAAGTCAGCTGTACCTTCTTCCTTTCATATGGAGGAAAGATGACCTTAACGTGACGTTGTGAATTCCTTGTGCGGATCCAGCATATGGGTGAGCACCCTTAGGCTCCACTTTTTTGTATCTAGATTATCTATGAGCGACTGCCGGAGGTACAGTCAGACCTTTATGGAGGTTGCCAGGGGCATAACCAGCTCATAGAGTCTTTGGGAACTCACCAGGGTTGTAGCTTCCCCTAAATGGGGCTTAACGGAGGTGTAGTCAGCCCCGGAGGATCATGCAGACATATGGGATCGCGGAGAGGGCAGTGATTGGCTTAGATCACCTACTAGGCCCCACATCACGGAATTGTGGACGGGAAAGTATGCCCGGTTGTGCAATAAGGAGTTGATCTCTCATGGGTAAAGCAACACACCTCTGTAGAGTGTAAGAATTGTGACATGTTACTCCCTGTTCTGGGAAGGAGCTACGGACGCGGCAGGAAAGGAACTCCATGAAGTTCTGGTCAACCTGTGAAGGCTGATGGGCATAGTTTTTGATAATAAAATCAATCTTTGAAGAAATGTTTATGAAAACTGCATAGTACCAAGGATGTATCGTCCGAGGTGGTGGATAGAGCATCAAACTTCCCACCTTGCATATAATGAACTTGCTGGGTAACGCTGTTACTCAATCTTTCCTTTGAACCCCTGCTTAGACTCTAAGAATCCAGAAGACCCTTCAATGTACGCAACTGAAGTACAAGAGGATGTCTACTATGAAGAGCCAGACCTATCCCGAGGCATTGAAGGGGTGGACTACGAGATACGCTACGGAGTGTAGGGCAACGAGTCCGAGTAGTGGTCTTAGTTGTTAGCAAACAATTGAGTCGAACAACATGACCTTTATAGAATAAGTTGTTGAGCTCAATTTGGAGTATGAGTTTGAATCTTATATCTTCCATTGAAACTACTTAAGTTTGGTTTCTAATTTTGTAACACTTGAAGTAGGAACTTTTGGTTTGTAATAATAATGAAGTGTGTATGTTTGTAATATGGACCCGCAATGTTTCTGTTGTACCACTCTGAGGGATGTGATATGTACGGAACGTTGTTCTGTAGATGTCATGTCAACGAGTATAGTGTACTACACATGCATTGGTATGCTGGGTCACCCCATTGGCTCAGTCCGTGCAATAGCATATGCCGGCTCTGACTAACCCGCATGGGAGCGTCTCGTTTCAAACGACAAATGAAACAAAGAAGGTGCCTATTGATGACCAGTTCCCAGAGTGCACCGTAACTATTGGTGTCGGGTTAGGTGACAAATAGGAAAGTGATCTTGTCAACTTCCTTCGTGAGAATCAGGATATCTTTGCTTGGTCTACATAGGACCTGCAAGGTGTGCCAAGGGAGTTAGCCGAGCACTCTTTGAATGTGAGACCCGAAGCAAAGCCGGTGAAGCAACCTCTCCGCCGCTTCGTCGAAGATAGGAGAAAATTCATTGGAGATGAGATAGCTCGGCTCCTTGCATCCGGATTTATCATGGAAGTACTTTACCTAGATTAGCTCTCTAATCCGGTTCTCGTGGAGAAGAAGAAAGATGATCCGAATGTGGCTGTGGTATGGCGTATGTGTATCGATTACACGAACCTGAATAAGGCATGTCCAAAAGATCCATTTCCGCTGCCAAGGATAGACCAGGTCATAGATTCAACTGCTGGGTGTGAGTTGTTATCATTCATAGATGCTTATTCTGGCTTTCACCAGATACTTTTGAACCTCGATGATCAAATAAAGACTGCGTTTATCACCCCGTATGGGGCTTATTGCTATTGGACTATACCGTTTGGTTTATTAAATGCAGGAGCAACATATTAACAATGCATGCAAAAATGTTTACATGACCAAATTGGTCGAAATGGGCAAGTCTATGTGGATGATGTTGTGATAAAAACCAAGGAAAGAAAAACGCTCCTTGATGATATTCGGAAAACATTTGCGAACCTAAGGAGGTTCCAGATGAATCTTAACCCGGAGAAATGTACCTTTGGTGTGCCGGCAGGGAAGTTACTTGGTTTTCTCATATCTAGCTGAGATATCGAGGCCAACCCCACAAAAATCCGATCTATGGAAAGAATGGAACTGCCGAAGTGTCTTAACGATGTGCAGAAGTTCGCAGGTTGCCTGGCATCGTTAAGTCGGTTTGTAAGTCGGCTGGGAGAAAAAGCATTGCCCCTCTATCAGTTAATAAAAAAGGCAGATAAATTTACATGGACACCGCAAGCTGATAGCGCATTTCGTGAGTTAAAAACTATGCTATCTTCTGCACTAGTGTTAGCCTCACCACTATCCAAAGAGCCGATGTTACTCTATAGCAGCGACCAACCGAGTCGTAAGCACAGTGATAGTAGTTGAGTGATGAGGAGGGTAAGTCGGTGTAGAGGCCCGTGTATTACCTAAGCGAGGTATTGTCAGCTTCGAAGCAGAATTACCCGCACTATCAGAAGATGACATATGGCGTGTATATGGCGGCCAAGAAGCTAAAGCACTACTTTGAGGAACACCCCATAAAGGTGATATGCGAAGCGCCCATATCCAAGATAATGAGCAACAAAGATTCTAGTTGCCTAATTGCAAAATGGGCAATTGAGTTAGCCCCATACGCACCACAGTTTTATAGGAGAGATGCAATGAAACCTCAAGCATTGGTAGATTTCTTCGTGGATTGGGCCGAGATGCAATACAAACCACCTTTGCCGGACTCGAACTATTGGAGAATGCACTTTGATGGGTCAAAGCTAAAAGAAGGACTGGGGGCCGGGGTAGTACTTACCTCGCCCAAGAAAGATCAGCTAAAATATGTCATCCAGATCCATTTTAGCACATCGAATAATGTTGCCGAGTATGAAGTGCTTGTTCATGGACTTAAGGTAGCAAAGGAAGTGGGGATACATCGGATACAATGCTTTGGAGATTCGGATTTGGTGGTACAACAAGTGTCTGGCAATTGGGATGCTCTGGATGCAAACATGGCACTTTACAGATTCCATGTCCAAAAGATAAGTGGGTTCTTTGAAGGATGTGAGTTCCAGCATGTACCTCGGCTTGAAAATGAGGCAGCCAACATATTATCTAAATTGGGGTCATCTCAGCAGCCAATCCTGCTAGGCATTGCTTTGGAGCACTTGAGAAAACCATCTATCACACCTTCCCCGGAATCCGACTTAATTTATGTCCTAGCTCACTCTAGATCAGAGGCTATCCCTATGGATATAGATGGGGGAAGCACATCAGCAAACCTGGGGACTGTTTCGGCAGACCCGGGGACTGCCTCACAGAACCCGGGGACTATTCAGCTGGATCTGGCTGGAGTTATGTCAGTGGAAGTGATGGAAATTGATGAGGAGATCTTTCCTGTTCGAGTTATACTTGCATGGGGAAAGCCAATATTTGAGTTCTTGAAAGAAGGAACTTTGCCGAATATGAGATACTTTCGAGGCAAATCCAAAGAAGAGCAAACTCATATAATATTATCAATGCCGAACTATACAACAGAAGTGTCACAAGTGTCCTGCAACGATGTGTTGACCTGGAAGAAGGGCTTAACATACTATGAGATATCCATCAGGGGGAATGTGGGCATCATGCATCATCCAGAGCATTAGTGGCAAAAGCTTTCCGGCATGGATTTTACTGGCCAAGTTCCTTGGAGCAAGCTGAGGATCTTGTAAGAAAATGCAATGGTTGTCAGAGGTACGCCACCAAGACACTCATGCCTATGTCAGAACTGAAAACTATACCTATCACTTGACCATTTGTGGTATGGTGTTTGGACATGGTTGGACCATTTAAGCTGGCAAAAGGAAGCATGACCCATATGTTGGTTATGGTAGACAAATTTACCAAGTGGATTGAGGTATGGTTATCCCCACACTATCATGTGATGGGGTAATAGCTCTGACATTCCTCAAAGATATAATCTTGAGATATGGTTATCCCCACACTATCATAACTGATAATGGCACGAATTTTGATGAAGGAGCATTTGTGAGGTTCTGCCGAGAAAAGAAGATCTGGCTGGATATTGCATCAGTAACCCACCCCGCATCGAACGGGCAAGTGGAAAGATCCAATAGACTAGTTTTGTCTGGGATAAAACCTCGGCTCATTGAGCCGCTGCAAAGATCAGCGGGGTGCTGGATAGAAGAACTACCAGCGGTACTCTAGAGTTTAAGAACAACTCCAAATCGATCAATAGGCTATACGCCATTTTTTTGGTATATGGGGCAAAAGCTGTACTACCAGCCGACATAGAGCATGATTTACCCAGGGTCGCCCAATACACAGAATCCGAAGTGCGCGAAGCCCAAAAAAATGATGTTGATCTGCTGGAAGAAGCAAGAGAACTGGCTTTGTCCAGATCCGCCATATATCAGCAAAATCTTCGACGCTACCATAGCCAGAAAGTAAACCCCCGAGTCTTCCGGGAAGGTGACCTCGTACTTCGTCTGGTACAGTGCACTGCTAGCATGCATAAGTTATCCCCTCCATGGGAAGGACCATTCATTGTAAGCAAAGCATTGCACAATGATTCCTATTACCTCATTGATGCACAACCACAGGAGAAGAACAAGGCGTACATGCCTGGCGAGGAATCTAAGCGTCCATGGAATGTAGCTCTACTTCATCCATTTTACACTTAGCAGAAGTGTATGTATCCGAGTCTCTCATATGTCGGTATGTATGTCGACAATGAGTTTATTAATGAAACCTCGGCACCCCAAGCAGAAACTCGAGGACTGCCTTAATAATTATATTTTCTGTATTTACATTTTATATGTCAGCTGGCTTAAATTACTTACACCTTAGCCAGATTAGTAGTGTGTGGGCACCAAAAACCTAACTCTTCGACTTGCTGCTGTCCAACAAGAATTAGCTTCATGGCAATCAAGAGAACAAGTTTGGAATTGCAAGGCACATGAAAAACGACTAAGGAAAGGAACGTAATCGAGCCGACATGAAAAACAACTAAAGAAAGGAACAAAATCAAAATGACTAAGGAAAGGAACATAATTGAAATGACTAAGGAAAGGAGCATAAATCGGACTAACCCTGTATTTATCTTACCTATGTTATGTTGAATTATTTTGAGCTGATCCCAAAGTTTCAAGTATTGTTAAATCAATTTTTTGAACCTCGGCCTCGTAAATCAAAAACCAAACCAAGGTATACGTGAGCCGAATCATAAAATTGGGGGAACAAGAAAAGGAAACTCTAGGACTCCGCCCAAGTTAATCCGACGTTAAAAACTTAGTAGCAAAACACAACCATTGTACTTGATACATTTGCACCCGGAATACCGAGGATCTGATAAATGTCAAAGTGTTTTTTTGGCTCATGGAGCAGCAGCAGGAGCTGGATCATCGGTCAAAGGAGGGGGTAACTCAGCGTCTGTAGGCGGAGCACTGGTCTCTGCCTCATCTTCCGGGTTAGCACCCACATCCTTCGCATCTTCTGTATCCTCGCTAAGCTTAGAGGCTTCTTCTTCGCCGTCTTCTCCATCTGAAACATTAGCATCGTCGACGGCATCATGGCCTTGGGCGCGGGTTTGGGCGCGGGTTCCTTAGCCTTGGGGACGGGTTCCCTGGGCTTGGGCGCTCTTTGGACCGTGGCCTTGGGCGTGGGTTTATTGGCACCCTTGACACCGGGTTTCTTCTGCCTCTTCTTGGTTGGGGGCGGATCGGAAGAAGCAACCGAGGTAGCGGCACGCTTCTTGGAAGGAGCAGGAACCGGATTGCTCACAGTAAGAGGAGGATCCTTGTGGACCTGCCGTCCGGGTTAGCTGAAGCCGAGTCAACCGGAAACGCTTAAGAAATGGGTACCGAATCAAGTACCTCCATAATTTCAATATCAGAGTCGTCGTCATCATCAGGACAATCCCTTAAAGAAGAGGCCTTACCAGAGGTTCGTCTAGATCCATCCAGAGTGGGAAGGAACATTTTCGTGTCCGGCTCCACCGCGTCTGAGACCAGGTGGTCCTTCCCCCATTTGGGGGATGGTTCCTTGCCATCTTCCATAGTCTGCTGAAGAATCAATTGAGAGCAAAAATACTAAAGGATCAAATAAGGATACGGTTCGACATACCACAAGAATCGAAAGCCGGAATAAGAAAGAAATGTACTGGAAGAGGCAGCTTGTCCCGGTAGTGCTCAGAATTGAGGTGATCCTCACACGTACAAGTTGTTTCGTCAATGTAATGGTGCGACCACTACAACTTGAAAGTTTGATAGACTTGTTGCGAGTCTTCTGTTCTGCCTCTTCCAGAATTTTGACGGGGTGATTTTTGTAAGAAAGGTCCTCTTGAAGGTGATGAGCTCATGATACACTGTGCGATCATGATCATTGAAGCACTTCTTGATATGTGACACATGGAAGACATCGTGCACTTTGGAGAGTTTTTCAGGAAGTTGAAGCATATATGCAACTTCGCCTCTTCTAGATCGAACTCTGAAGGTACCAATGTACCTAGGCACAAGGTTGCCTTTGATACAAAAGCAGTGAGTTCCTCTAAACAGAGTGACTCAGACGTAAATAAGATCACCAGGCTGATATTCCATATCCTTGTGATTTCATAATGACTTTTCTGCCAATCCGGAGCAATCCTTAGATTCCCAAGAATGATAAGGACATTTTCCTCAGCTTGAGTGACAACGTCGGGACCAAAGGAGGTCCTTTAACTTGCCCCTGACCAACCAATCAGAGTTCGGCACTTATGACCATAGACTACCTTGAAGGGAACCATTTTGAGACTTTTCTAGAAGCTATTGTTGTAAGAGAACTCAACATAAAAAAGGTATTATTGCCACTTCATGCCAAAAGATATCACACATGCGGGAAGCATGTCTTCTAGAATCTAATTGATTGTTTCCACTTGACCTTGCGACTTTGGATGTAAGTTGTGCTGAAATTCAGCTTTGTTCCATAGCCTTTTGGAAACTTTCCTAGAACTTGGAGGTGAAGATACTTCCATGATCCGAGCTGATTTCAAGAGGAACACCATACAGAGACACAATTCTATTAGTATAGAGTTCAGCCAACTAACTTGTAGAGATTGTTTTCTTGATGGGGAAGAAGTGAGCCACTTTAGAGAGCCTGTCAATGACAACAAATATTGCATTGTTGCCTTTCTAAGTCCTTGGAAATCCAGCTATGAAGTCCATTTCCACTTTCTCCCATTTCCATTCTAGAGGTTTCAATGGTTGGAAAAGACCATATGGCCCTTGATGAACAACTTTAACTCTGCGGTAGACATCACACTCCGAGGCGTACTTAGCACAATCTTGTTTCAAACCAGGACACCAATGTTGTGTTTTGAGATCCATGTACATCTTAGTGTTACCGGGGTGGATATGAAGAATAGAATCATGAGCTTCTTTGAGAACATCTTCTCTCAATCCAGGATATTTTGCAACGAATATCCAGTGTTCAAAGAATATAATGCCTTGATCTTCAAGCTGAAAATATTCATACTTACGAGTCTGAACCTTGGAGACGATGTTTTTGGTGTAGGGATCATGGAGTTAAGTGGAGCGGATCATTTCTTCAAGAATAGGACTAGATACCAAGTTGGTAAGATAGCCCTGGGGAACAGGTTCGAGATTGAGTTGCTAGAATTCTTCAATCACGAGAGGTTAATGTTCTTGCACCATGAGGTTATTCACATAGGCTTTGCGAGTGATGGCATCAATCATTACATTAGCTTTGTCGGGAGTGTAGTTGATCGAAAGATCGAAGTCCTTGATTGTTTCAATCCATCTCCTTTGATGAATGTTGGGATCAGGTTGAGTGAAGATGTATTTGAGGCTCTTGTCATCAGAGAATATCTCACAACGGTTGCCAAGCAAGTAGTGTCGCCATACTTTCAAAGCAAAGACAATAGGTGCAAGTTGATACGTTGCAAACGTATCCATAATTTTTGATGTTACATGCTTGGTTTTATCTACTTTCTTGTGTTTTGTCCACACTTTGGAGTACTTTTCATATGATTTCTTGGACTAACCTATTAACAAGAGCCACAGTTGCCAGCTGCCTGTTTTCTACTGTTCTTGGTTCCAGGAAAGTCAGAAAATGAATATTCTCGGAATTGGACGGGACAAAAGCCAAAGTCAGTTTTTCACCGAGGGACACCTAGAGCCAAAATACGAGACGGAGAGGGGCTGGGGCCCGGCCAGACCACCTGGCCGCGCGGCCCAGCCTGGCCGGCGCCAGGGGTGGTCTGGCCGCCCCAGGCACCCCCTCGGCCTCTCCTTCCGCCTATAAGTTACCTCTAATACGGAAACCCTAAGTACCCGATCAAAATTCCACGAAAGAGTCTGTGGCCGCCATCATCTCCATCCCTAGATCGGGAGGGATCTAAAGCTCTTCCCGGCACCCTGCCGGAGAGGGGAATTCACCCTGGAGGCCTTCTTCATCACCATGCAAGCCTCCGGTGTGATGCGTGAGTAGTTCATCTCTAGACTACGGGTCCATGTAGTAGCTAGATGGCTAGTTCTCCTCCTTTGTGCTATCATGTTTAGATCTTGTGAGCTCCGTTCATGATCAAGATTATCTATTTGTAATTTTGCATTTTGTTTGCGGGGATCCGATGGATATTGAGATGCTATTTCAGATTGATTATAGATTCTATCATGTCTTTGTTATTTGTGATCTTGCATGCTTTCCGTTGTTAGTAGCTATCTTGGCCAAGTAGATGCTAGCAACTCCAAGAGTTAGTATTTATGCTCGATAGTGGGTTCATGCCTCTGGTAATCTGGGGAAGTGACATAAATCTCTAAGGTACTAGATGTGCTTGCAACTTAATACTAGAGGGGGTTTGAATGATAACCTGAAGGTGGATTATTAGTCATAGATGCAGTTGGATGGCGGTCTATGTATAATGTTGTAATTCCCAATCGAATCTCAAAGGAGTCAAGATTGTTAGTATATGTTTGTATGCTTTCTCGATGTTTGTCAATTGCCCCGCTGTAATTTGTTCACCCAACATGTCATCTATATTAAGGAGAGCCACCTCTAGTGAACTATGGACCCCGGTCCTTTCTTTTACTGTCAATCTACAATCAACTATTAATGCTTTGTGTTTACTTTCTTCAAACTATTACTTTCTTCCATTCGATACGTTTAATCCTTTGTTTTTAGCAAAACCGGTGAGATTGATAACCTCATCGCAAGTTGGGGACAGAGTTCTATGGTTATGTTGTGCAGGTCTCCACGTTGGTGCTGGCACCGGTAGTGCGCCCTGCCAAAGTTCAGCTAGCAACACCTTTGGGGTGTTTCCTTGCTCCTACTGGTTCAATTAAACCTTGGTTTTATAATTGAGGGAAAACTTGCTGCTATGCTCATCATACCTTCCTCTTGGGTTTCCCCAACGAGCTCGATATATTTTGGGCCATCACAAGTTCAAGATAAGATTGTTGGACTACCCCAAGAAGAAGAAATGTGTTCAATGAATCCAAGTCCTTCCATTTCATCAAGTTGCCATTTGATCTTGGCTAACTCGGCAGGACCAATCTTGTAAGGTTTCTTGGAGATAGGAGTGGTTCCAAGTTCAAGATCAATAACAAACTCGACCTCTCGTTCAGGTTCCATACCTGGTAGCTCTTCAGGAAAGACATCTGGGAAGTCACAGACCGTCGGTACACTTTGAATAGTAACCATTACATTAACATTCAAGACACCAAAGGAATATAGATGTATATAAGGAGTTTAACTTGGAGAATACAATATATGTCCTTCAGGGATCTTTAGAGAGACAAAGTGTTGAGAATAATCAATCACTTCTCCATTGGAATTCAACCAATCCATGCCCAAGATGATATCAATATCCGAGTTTCCAAGTTCAATGAGGGAGGCCCATAATATTTGGTTACCAATCACAATCTGGTTCCCATGACTAACCAGGTTGCACTCTGATGATACTAAACCATATTGAATCGGAAGACCCTGTTGTTGAGAGAAATTTTGAGACATAAATAAATGTGATGCTCCGGTATCAAAGAGAACTCGTGTAGGGATTGAGTTTATGGGAAGTGTACCCATCACAACTGCAGGTGTGTGCTCAACTTGTAGGAGTTTGACATTGTTGGCGTGAGCAATAGCTGACCCTGGCCTAGTGTTGGTGTTGAAGGCTCGAGCTGGTGGTGCGTGAAACATAGTAGTTGTTGCAAGACGTCTTGGTGGATGTGGAGGAAGAGCATGTTCCTTGAACAATAGTAATGAATATGTCTAGGATCACCACACGTGTAGCAACCACAACTGAGATGAGACACAGAGTGTCTGGGTTGTGGTCCACCGTATGACACTAGAGAGTCGTTGTTGTAGCCTATTAGAGCAAAGTTGAAGGGGTTTGATGGCCTTGGAGTGTATCCAAAAGATATTGGCTAGTTTGGTTGAGGGGGAAGCGGCGGCGTAGTGTGAGGTACCCACACTTAATACTTCGGAACTAGAGCCAGAGAAGAAGAACCACCAGTCTCACGGTTGTGCTTTCGAGATTCATCAAACGCTTTCTTGCTGCCTTCTCATGTAATGGAGATTGTAGGAGCTTGAGACACGAAGTCCGTGTGATATGAGTGGTTCCATACTTTATCGAGGCACTTAGACCTTTACATAACCTCTTTAGTTCCTTGTCATTAGTAGAAACCTCATCACCACTATATCGAGCCAAGTTGGAGAAGTTTTTGATGTATGTACAAAATCATTTCCTTGCTTCAGGTTTAGAAAAGTATCCTTCATATTCTCCATGACAACTTCTAGAAGGTACTTCTCTCTGAAAGCATGGACAAACTGCTCCCAAGTTTGCTAGAAACCTAGCTGGTTTGTCTCAACAAAGTTCTCACACTATAGAGTTGTCTCTCCTCTGAACAAGTGCGCATCTTACCTGACCCTGTCGCACTGAGCTACATCAGCAGTGCTCGAAAGCCGAGTAGTATCACGAAGCCATTCATACGCATCGAGTGGATCAGCTGTGACCTCAAAGTGCCCCGGGTCGAGGTGCAAGAAATCCTTCATTGTTCCACACTAGTAGGCCAACACAAACTCATTGAGTCGGACACTTTCCTCAAACCTTAGTTGATTCTACTAGATATTCCCCATCATGTTGGTAATAATGACAACAGATGCACCGAGTTGAGGAAGACCCGGAGCATCATCCTTAGTACGGTTAGGTGGCTCCATCGTGTTTGGAGAACTTAAGTTGGAACCATAATGGATAATTAATTAATAATACAAAATAACAATGATTAAGGATACAATTTACTAAGATGATATTAAAATATCAAACAAAGTTCAAAGCACCTAGACGATAGCTAGCCTATCGCACATGACTGAAAAGGAGTGTGCAAACACATATCTACCAAAGAATTTGTTTCCACATTTTTCGGCATTAAAATACCAAATAGATGCGAAAAACAATTGATTGAATAGAGATTAGAAACTCCGCATTATGTGAAAGCATGTAGAAGAAAGAACACCCTTAACAAGATTGCATCAATTAACAAAGAGCCGGAGGTATCACATCGGATCAGCAACAAAGTTTGTCGATATGGTATGTACCAACAATAGATATTTAAAAAGCAGGTCTCGAAACATAGGTTTGATGCAACATATCAATAAAGGATTGCAGATCCTATGGTACTATAGATACCCAGAACACATGAACCCCTAATTTGAATTTTTAGAAGAGAATAGACGAACGTTTCACTTCCTTACCAGAATTGGGTGGGTCGGTCGGTAATAAGAAAAGTGAAAGCAATCCTACTCTCACGTTTAATTTTTCCCTAGTATATAGCCAACAAAAATATTTCTAGACCGACGACGACCACCTTGGAAGGGACCCTGAAGCGCGAAATGGCTCTGATACCAACTGTAAACCCCCGAACTACATGTTCTAGATCACAAGTTGGTATAATCCAAATTGTGGATACCGACATACTACTGTGGGACTGTGATGCACTACAAACCACAACAAGCCTATAAAAGCGGCAAGGCACGGTACTGACCAACAATCCCATCCACATTTCAAGGTTACAGCTTGAAGTGCGAGAACATGCCTAGTAGAGTATGCGTCTCTCGTATACAAATGAGCGTGTATGAGATACGACCGTACAAAAGTACAACAGAGATATTCCATGTAAAAATAGAAATATATTGCAATGTCATTATGGCAGGTTCCAAATACAGATCATACAGTAATATCATAATAGGTCACATGACCTCATAGCCATCAAACATCATGCTGAAGCGGAAGCACAAATCTGAGTACAGATTAAGATACAAATATAGCATAAGACGCCTAGAACAAAGCAAATGCCCAACAATAGAACTCAGGGATCGCTAACCCCAGAATCTCTACTCAAGGGGGTCAATGCCTCCATCGTTGGATTCAGCAACAAAGTATCCTCCATACAGAAAAGCCTAACAACCCGACAAATTACAAGTGTGAGAACCTAAGGTACTCAAAAATTATTTATGCATCTAAAGGGATAACCGGTTTGACGCAATTGTAGTGAAAGATAAAATATATAGACAATTCTATAGAGACATGCTATAACACTTCTCTAACCATATATAGACGAGAGAGCGCTTTTTGGAACCAAAAATATAGATAACATAAAGTTAAGCATATCCCATCCTCCTTCTCACTTATCGAACGAGAAGAAAGAAGAATATCCAATCTATTGGCAATTTTATTAATCATTCCATGAGACCTGCACTATTTATTAGACAGATTTAGTCAAACTAAAAGTATTAATTTAGTTAGAGTTGTCTATGATCGAGAAAATATGCTTCAGGTAGTCCATAACCATGGATAGGACTTTTTGAAAAGATTTACCCTGCAGGGTTGCACAAATAGCAACACATGCACGCTCAACCTCGGGAAAAAGCAAATGAAATAAAGATGTATTAGGACAAAGCAATAACAAAACCAAAGGTTTTTTAGGGGTCCACCCTAGCTAAACTACATGCGAAGAAGTCAGACGAGCTCCACAACAGACCTAGAGGTTTGCGAGAATGACTGAAAAAGAGTGGGAATCCAAAAGTGTGTCTAAGCTTGTCCAAACAGCATAATCATGTCGCATCCAAAACCGTACAATAGTAAATGCTCCTTGTGCAACAGTAGTAAATAAAGCAGTAAAGCATGGCATAAGTATAAGATAGTAATACTAAAGCCCCAAACAAATTATGGCCTCCAAAACAAGTTGTGAATCAAGATCATGCTGAGGGAGATCTCAGAAAGTCTCCCGCATCTGGATAGTGAGATAGTCAAGGATCAGGCATCGAGTACTCGGGTCCTACGGGACACAAGTGAGCGGGTAAAATCCAAATCTCCGATATTTCCCACTCGTGCCTCTTTCATTAGTTGTCCCATTACTACATGATGACTACAAGTGCACAAATCAATTGTAGCTAGTTTCAAAGTAAAGATATTGAACCCACAGAGAGCTATTGGTAAAGGTCTTTATGCCCCTCGTTACTATCTACCAAAGGATACTTATAAGATGCCTTTGATATCAAGTAAAGGGTGTTTGAAAGGTTTATGATTGTTTGCAGAAAAGTAATTAAAACAAGTAAAAGGAAACAAGTAACAAGTTTGTATGAAAGCATGGTTGAACTCAATAGGTCTAAAACATTCTCGAGGATGTAGGATACACCACTAGCATAGTATTATTGTTATTTATAATCAAGATAACATACTTCTTGTGTCATGAAATATGTGGAGAGAGGTTGTCACATCCCAAAATTTTCCTAATTTTGGAATGTAAAATAGATAAAATAAGCTTGGTTGATTGTTTTACTTTGTTGAAAATTCTTAAGGAAAATAAACCTTTTGAATTGGAAAGAACTCACGCTGTTATGACCTAAGTAGCGAAATATGCAAAAAGCCGTGGATTGAGTTTTAGTTTTAGTATTTGAGTGAATGTTTGCAAAAATGAAAATCATTAAGAACTCATAAGCATTGCATTGCATCCATGCAAAGTTCTCAAAAATTGAATCAAAACCCTAGTATCAAAATCTGTAGTTGATTTGCCCAAATGTTCTGATAACGAATATATAGGGATTTATGAGGAAACCATCTTCAAACTAGTGAAAATGTTACAAATATTATCCTATAATGATCTACTGAATTTTAGAAAAAATTAGAAACCAGAATCGTGTCATTTGGAGTTCATATGCAAAAGATATAAAGGAAATACTAAAAATAGAAAAAATAAAAAAACTAAATGGGCCGGCCAAGCCAGCCGACGGCCCAGCTAGCCAACGACTGGAGGAGCACGCTCATGGGAGGGATCGATCCCAAGTTTGCATCATAAAACTTTCATGTTGTAACTTTTTCGATTTGATCTACGGATTTGTCTCTCTAACATAGATCAAACTTTCATACTACGGTTAACTGGTAATTAATTAAATAGGTTTAATAGCCTTTTGGAGTAATAAATTCAGAGTAAATTAACTATAGCTCCGAAAAATATAAATAATATGTCCCTGGATTCACAATTCCATGTAGATTCTAGATCTAGCCTTAGGTCTATATTTGGCTATGGTAAAAAGTTTAAATAATTTAAACTCTATTAAGTAGTAATTAAATCATAGAAAAATATCCACAACTTCGTTTAGGGTGAATCCAATTTCTACTGGTTCGTATTAATGTCCTCTATCCATTACACTTCAAATATGAATTTAATAGGGCAATTAGTACATAAGTTCGAACAGAACTATTAAAACTCCTCTATTGGCAATGAAGAATTAATAATAAAAACCCTATGCATTATATGATTCCCTACATGCATCATGTGATCTAGTATTGTTTAGAGAACTACTTACAAACATTGTGACATATTAAATCGTCATGCATGCATTTGATCATGATTGTTTTATTGTATTGTGCATAATTGCAATGTTTTGAATGGTGTATTATTGTGCTTTGTTTCAAACGTTAGATTGCGAGGACTGCAACTACTATGATCGCAATTGCTATGATTGTGAGTATTGTGATTGCAAGTATTTTGAGTGCGAAGAGTGCAACCATTATAATTGTGAGGATTATCTAATAGACTACATCTATAACAAAGGCAAGTTGTGCTATCTTGGTCATAAATGTCCTACTGTTTTTCCTGTGCATTGTAGATGTTTTTGTAGAATTGCATGTATAGGAATTAATGTGTATAAGCTATGCTATATCATATGTATTATGTTAGGGATCTCTTGTAGTTGAGACACTATATGATTAGATGTGCTTAGCCATGCTATGTTAGACGAGGGCTGGGATTACATCATGCTATGGTAGTGTATATGTTTTGTTCAACCAAAACAACTTAATCGATGAATCTCCTAGGTGTGATGGGATTGATTTTTTTGGTGGTTTAATGCGGAAAGCACCTAGGACATTGAGAAAAGATTGGTTTCTTTATATGCTAGCTTACATGTACAACCATGTGGCAATAATGAAAGGGATTTCTATTTTTGTACCCCTGGTTCGTTAGTTGTACTCAATTTTCCCCAGCCGCTTAACTTTTCCTCACTTTTCTCCTCCCTCTATTCTGAAACCCTCGCAGGCGCTTGGACGGAGGGATGTTGTCAGGTCAAAGGCTTGACCATTACATGCTGACCGGTGGGACAGCATTGGGGCGGGTCGTACATTGAGCGTTACGTTACGTGGCCTCGACCATTACATGCTGATGGGTGGGGCCGTGTTTGGATGGGTCCTGCATACGTGGTGAAGGGTAGGGCCACATTGGGACCGCATGGAGATATGTTGGACCAGCCATTCTTGCTCACCGAAAGCATTCGCTTCCCGCTGAGTCTGGAACAGCTCCCACACTGCCCCTCCGCTCCCCCACCGCCGTGCCCTCCTAGCTTATGTCGTCCTCGGCCCCCGAGCCGTCGCCTTCCCCTAGCCGTGGATCCCACTCCACCTACGGCTCCGTTCCTGCCCCCTTCCGCGGAATAGTATGCAACGCCGACTGGTATACCGGTCCTCCTTGTCAAGTGCAGAGAAGATTGGGTGGAATAGGAGAGATCTAGCGCATTTATTCCATCTAGGTAAGCATTGTTTCCCTTTGTGGATTGATTTTAGGCAGTAATTGAGCACGAATTGCTGGTGCTCAACTAACTGCATTGCTTTTCGAATATGATTGATATAGCACTGGCATTTCGTCTGGCGGTTAAACTAGATACTAGCGTAATTCGTGGTTGTGAATAGTATCTCTCTGGATTTTACTTCCGAGTGGTGGTTGCAAAGTCCATAACTCTTAGAGATTTGAAAGATAAAATCTATTCTAAATTCCCCTAGAGCAATGGTGATTCAGTTGATTTGCAATATTGCAACATTAGCGAGCAAAGATTTCTCTCACTTACTAGCGAGGTTGATCTGGTAATGCTTTTCTCTTTGAATGTTGTCGAACGTTTTGGTCAAATTCGTCTCCATGTGCAACCTAAATTTGAACACATGGGAAAGAGGGTTAAAGCATCATCTAGTGGTCAGGCATCATCAGGTGGTCGGGCATCATGTGTCTCTGTTGTCTCTGCTAATAGTGTACGCCCCCGCGCTCCTTGTAGGTCCATAGCAGTACCATCTATTCGCACTGCGAGTGTAAGCCATATCGCTCGCCTGGTCGATGTGTAGGACGAAGCAGAGCCTAATGAGGGAGAGCCTCCACTAGACGATGAGGATGAATTGATATTTCCTGAATTGGTAGATAGATTAAGTAAATAGGCACTAGAGGACCAATACGCCTAGGAAATGGCCCACAGTACCAGATAAGATGACATTGATGACAAAGAGAACAAGGAGAACAATGACAGTCTAGTTTTAGCCAAGTACGATGGTGAGGACTTGCCAGTAATTGAGTGGGACATGAACAATCCTAAGATTTCAGAAGGCACCATATTTGAAACGATGTGGGACTGTCGTAATTCCCTTACTACATATTGCATCCGTACCAATAATGATTATGATGTCATTAAGGGTGAGCCAGCAAGGTTCATAGTGAAGTGCCCATACAAGAGGTGTAGGTGGAGGATGCATGCATCCACTATGCTCAGGAGTAGTTTGGTTCAGGTATTACAAAAAGTTGTGTATTTTAGATCGTTGTGTAGAGTTTGTTAACTGCACCTGACATTTCATTATGTTTCAGGTAAAAAATAACCTTTTGAACATTCTTGTCCACCTCAAGAGGGACAGCCAAAGGACAAAATAAAACTAGCAAAGACTAGGTGGTTGGCAGATGCAATCACGGATTGAATGAGAGAGAACCCATCACTTGGTGCAACAATGCTCATAAAAGAAGTTTCTAAAAAGTTAAATATTATGGTACCTTACATGAGGATGTTCTATGCAAAGGAAATGAATCTTGATAGGATCAATGGTCCATGGAATGAAAGTTTTCTGTTGCTTTACAACTTCAAAGCTAAAGTGGAGATGGCTAGTCCAGGTAGTGTTGTATAGATAGACAGACATAAAATTCAGTACAAAATAAGAGGGAAGACAATGGAGAAGGGGTGATTTAGAAGGGCTTTTGTTTGTTTCAAAGCTTGCTGGCAAGTGTTTTTGGATGGTTGCATGCCTTATTTGGCCGTGGATGCAACAACTGTTCATGGCAGATTTAAAGGACAGCTAGTAGCTGCTATTGCAGTTGATGCCCACAATTGGATGTTCCCTGTTGCTTTTGGAGTTTTGGAGATTGAGTCAGAGGAAATTTGGACTTGGTCATCCACCAGGACTTGCTATCCACACGGACGCTTGCAAAGGTTTGGAGAAAGCTGTAGAAGTAGTATTCCCCGGAGTAGAGCATAGGGAATGTATGCCACACTTAGTGCAAAATTTTACAAAGAAATTCAAGGGTAAAGTTTATACTGACAACCTATGGCTAGCTTCATACACATGAAGTTTGAGGAAGCATCTGTATTATTTGGAAGTGTTGTATAAACAAAAACCTGCGATGATGGAGTACTTGGATGCACATCATGGAATGGTGTGGTCAATAAGCCAATTCAATGAAATTTTCAAGGTAGACTATGTAACAAGTAACCTTGCAAAGAGTTTCAATGCAAATGTCAAGTCATTGAAAGGGCTTATGATGTGGAAAATATTTGATAAGATTAGGTAGATGATCATGATCAAGATCGATTTACGTCAAAGAATTGCATCAACAATATATGATGTCCACCTCATCCTCCCATCTTTGATTGAGGCTTTGCATGCCAGGGGAAAACAGTTGAAGATGAAATGCATTAGAACAGGAATGGAGGTTGAGGTAACATACACTGACAGTAAAGATAGGTAATGGAGGTATCCAGTGAGTTTGGTTGATAGGACATGCCATTGCAGGCAATGGCAGCTCCGTGGGGAACCCTGCATACATGCATTGTTTTTCATGGGTGTTCTAGGAGGTGAAGAGGGTGAAGTTGATCAGTACGTGTCAGAGTATTTCTCTGTTGCCAAATTTATTGCAGCATATGCTCAGAATGTTCTAGCTTTGTTGGGAAAATACTAATGGATGGAAGTGGATCTAGGCTTCAAGCTATACCCTCAAGTTTTTACTAGACCAACTGGTAGGCCAAGGAAGAATAGGATGACAGCTAGTGCAGAGGGTGGTGCACCACCTTGACATCGTAAGTGCAAACATTGTGGGATCCTATGGCACATTGCTAGGCTTTGTAAAAATGCAGTAGACCCAGCTTGTGGAATGGATGATCAGGTAGGAGCAGCGAATGTAAATGGTAATGAATTATTTGAAACGAGAGGAGAATGAAGCAATGGATACATTGCAGATTGAACCAACGGATTGAGAGGAGGTTAAACCAAATGTAGGGGAGATTGAACCAATGGATCAAGAGGAGATTGAACCAAATGCAGGGGAGATTGAACCAAATGCAGGGGATATTGAACCAATGGATCGAGAGGAGATTGAACCAAATGTAGGGGAGATTGAACCAAATGCAGGGGATATTGAAGCAATTTATTCATTGGAAGCATAGTTGAAAACTAGGGATTTCTATTTTTATACCCTCGGTTTGTTAGTTGTACTCAATTTTCCCCAGCCGCTTAGTTTTTCCTCACTTTTGCCAATCTCCTTATACGAAACTCTCACATGGTCTAAAACTTGCCGTCAGTCAGTCTTGCCGTTACGTGCTGACAAGTGGGGACACACTCAGTCGGGTCCCGTAGTGGACCCTCGCTGTTACGTGCTGACTAGTAGGGCCGCGTTGTGTTGGGTCCCGTAGTGTACCCTTGTCATTGCATGCTGACAAGTGGGGCCGTGTTCAATCGGTTCCCATAGTGGACACCTCTCTTAACTTATCCAGATCAGCATCCCACCCATAGCTTATCCACATGAGCGCCAGACCCACAGCTTATCCACATGAGCGCCGGACCCACACCTTATCCACATGAGTGCCGGACCCACAGCTTATCCAGGTTGGCGTTGCAAGATGGGACCCCGAGCCAACCCCGCGCCCGTGCCCTTTGTCTAGCTTCATTTTCATATAGTGAAATGTAATGCATATACGAAAATTATACACCTTTGAACTCTTTTAAATCACACTTAGGATATAATAAAGTTGTGCTAATAAAATCCTGATCATTTATCATTTCCATGGAGTGAAATATAATGCATAAACTTGCGTATATGAAAATTATACACCTTTGAACTCTTTGAAATCGCACCTAATACTTGATAATGTCATGCTAAGAAAATATTTAGAGATTATCATTTTCATAGAGTGGAATGTAATGCACAAACTTGCATATGCAAAAATTATAAACCTTTGAATACTTTTAAATTGTACTTAATATGTGATAATGATGTGCTAACAAAATTTTGAGAGATTATTATTTTCTCCCCCATTTTCATAAAGTGGAATCTAATGCATAAACTTGCATATACGAAGTTTATACACCTTTGAACTCTTTGAAATCGCACTTAATACGTGATAATGTTGTGCTAAGAAAAGCTTGAGAGATTATTATTTTCATAGAGTGGAATGTAATGCATATACAAAAATTATACACCTTTGAACTCTTTGAAATCGCACTTAATACGTGATACTGTTGTGCTAAGAAAATCTTGAGAGATTATCGTTTTCATAAAGTGGAATGTAATGCGTAAACTAGCATATATGAAAGTTATACACCTTTGGACTCTTTGAAATCGCACTTAGGTCATGATAATGTTGTGCTAATAAAATATGGATCATTTATCATTTCCATGGAGTGAAATATAATGCATAAACTTGTGTATACGAAAATTTTAAACCTTTGAACACTGTGAAATCGCACTGAATAACGAGATAATGATGTGCTAGCAAAATTTTGAGATATTATCATTTTCTCCCCCATTTTCATAGAGTGGAATGTAATGTATAAACTTGCATATACGAAAATTATACACATTTGAACTCTTTGAAATCGCACTTAATACGTGATAATATTGTGCTAAGAAAATCTTGAGAGATTATCATTTTCATAGAGTGGAATGTAATGCACAAATTATACACCTTTCAACATGTACCCTTCAAATTATATTCAAGTTCATTTGTTTATGGAGTTAAATTATAGGTGGCAAACTCGTTATTTTGTATGGATAGAGGGGTGCTCCCGACAGATATAGGGGTTATCCTGTCCGCTAGATCACAGAGGATCAACGGTTGGTGGGCATGATCCACATATCAACTTTCTCAACCAATCAGAGCGTAGCAGCAAAGATGAGCACATGTGCAAGAGATTGATACTAAGAGAGGGGAAAACTGAGTAGAACTTAAGAACCAAGGGCAAAACGGAGTAGAACTTAAAAACTAAGGGCAAAACTGACAAAGGGATTCAAATATAAAATAGAAAAAGACTTTAAAAACGGAAAATACGTCTTTTATATAATAAAATACATCTTGGCATACATCAAACTATTTGCAATTCAAATATGCACAAGTTTGACAATTATTGCCTTATTCAGACAAACTATGTTTTGGGGAGGGATGTTTTGGGAAGAGGCTTGAGTAGAAATCCATGAACCTTCATAGATAGTAGGTGATTTGAGAAGTGGTGATTTAGGTTAAAACTTGATTTATATACATTTCTTATGGTGGCAAGTCACATAATAAGACTCCCTGGGTAGATGCCACTATGTTTTGCTCTTTTTGAATTTGTTGTGCATAAAATAACTCAATTAGCTAGCTAAAACCTATTCATTGACTCTCTGTTGACCGGCCACCGGCGGGTAAAACTGAGTATATTGCACACGGCAGTGTTAGTGCTGGAGGGCAAAACTGAGTACAACCAAACTGCCAGTGTTACACTCGAGGGAAAAACTGAGCACAACTAAGTCGCCAGGGTTAGATACGAGGGAAAAAAGTGACTCACGGTACGCATGTGCGGTGCACGGGGCGGTAGCGGACACGTGTGGCCATGCAAGGTGTAGTAGCGTACGCGGTTACGCGGTGCACGGTGGTGAAACGAAATGTCGCTTCCCTTCTCCTTTAATAGAGGCCTCCTCACTCTCACTCACCACTCACTCGCTCACTCAATCGTCTCCACTATCCCATCACCTTCTGCAAACCCCCAAGAAAACCTCAACCACGCTAGTGATGGAGAACGGTGCGGTGGCCATCAGCGCCTCCAAGGCCGCTGGTGAGGAGGCCCGCGTCCTCGTACAAGCTCCCGTCCAGGCATCGAAGGAAGCTGTCGTCCCCGTCCCCACATCCGATGTAGTCGTTGGTGAGGAGGCCCCCGCCGGTCTCAGGCAGATCCCGCTCGGCTGGGTCCCCTACGAGGAGGTTGATTATATAAGGATGGATAACCCCTACGACACCAGCATCACCGACCCATGGTCGGAGGTAACCAGGGTTTTCTCCCCTTCCCTTGTTCTTCCCCCTTCCCATCGTTGGATGCTAGATCGTATGTTATTAGGGTTCAGCTGTTCGTATTTTTACAGTAGTTAATCCTCTTGTGTTAGATCTCGTATTTTGATGAATCCCCCTGTTCATATTTGAACCCCCTGTTCGTATTTGAACCCCCTGTTCATAGTTAGGATCAGTATTAGATTTGGTTTGACATTTGGGGAATAATCAGGAGATCTCAATCAGGTAATTTATGCAAATAATTAATCCCGATAATCAAAGTATATCAATCATGTCCGTATTGCACTCTACTGTTTTTTCCAACAGGAGGATAGCAGCGATGTCCGTAGCGAGGATGAGTCTAAGGACACCAAGACTCATCATGTGCTGAGGAGGCTGAAGTCCGGCCAGCACAACAACTTCTTTGCTGGTGACGTCTACAGGTGTCCCTTCTGCCCCACCAGGAGGCTCTACGCCACAGACTTCAACTCCTTCATGAAGCATGCCAAGGACGTGAGGACATGCGGCGTGTCCGTGAACGTCCATGGCTTCAGAGCCAAGCAACAGGCGCTCGGCCTTCACCTCCATAACCTCTAGAAGGTGGCTATCGAGGAGGGCCGCATACCCCCGATCAAGCGCAAGGCGCCCAAGGTCAAGAGACTGGGTAGCAAGAAGTGGAGGAGGCACCAGAGGGAGGAGGCAGATACCATGAGGGGCCACTAATCTTGTGCTTCTAATGCTGGTGTAAAGCAGCTTCTTTTGTCTTGTCTGTGTTGAACTTGTCCGCTACTGCTGCTGAGCAGCCTAATTGTCGAACCTCGTTAAGTACCATACTATATAACCTATATTAACTGCTTTATCTACATCTGCTCTGTTTACTAAATTTATTTATGGTGTTGGTTAGATTTGCTGCTCTAGATTTGCTACCAGATTGGAGAAAAATGAGGGCCAAAAGGAACAATGAATGAAGAGAGAAGTTGCTCTAGATTCATTACCTTTTTAGGAAAAAACACAACTGTTAGCGAGAGAAAGGGGAAAAGGTGCTCTTAAAAAGGCCATTCATAAAAATAACAAAAAATGAAACTTCCAATTTAGGCGACAGGATGCACATAACCACCAAACGTGCCCCACATGGTACCACACCACGTCCCCCATAATCAGCAAGAGATGGATGGTTGGTCTGCTATGTATCCTGGCCCCACTTGTCAGCATGTAACGGTCGAGGCGACGTAACGTAACGCCCAACACATGACCTGCCCCAACGTGGTCCCACCAGTCAGCATGTAATGGTCAAGCCTTTGACCTGACGGCATCCCCCTGTCCGAGCGCCTATGACGGTTTCAGAATAGAGGGAGGGGAAAAGTGTGGAAAAACTAAGCGCTTGGGGAAAACTGAGTACAACTAACGAACCGAGGGCACGAAAATAGAAATCCCTCAAAAGTAAAGTAATTACACAAGAAGATATGGAATACATGATGCTAGTGCATTTTCAACCGTATGAACCAATGAATCGAAACGTGGTTGAACCAATTGTACAACAGACTGAAGTACTTGATTTATTAGATGCAGAGAAAAAGAACAAAGGGAACAAACGGAAGAAGTTGATGGTGGACTCCGAGAATATTCCAGCTAGGATCACCCGGAGCAAGGTGGTGAACTCCGATAATATTCCAGCGAAAAACACTACGAGCAAGAAAAAAATGAATTTGAATTTCTATGATGAATTTGAACTACTGTCAATGTTTGTATTGAATTCAAACTAGTGTGACGCTCCCAAGTTTGTTGGATAATCCCATAATATATGTGTTATTGCAAGTTTCTATGGTCATCCACCTAGTTGCTTAGCACTGCTCAGTTTTGCCCTCGATATGTGGTCAACACATGGGGTTTAGCTAGTTCATGGCTTAAACCATAGCATACATTGACCAATTGATCCAAAATTTGGCACACTTGTGTATCTTGGATTGATTTACCAGATGAAATTGGAAAATTTGGATTTATTTGTAATCAGCCACATTTTTATTTTTCTAAGTGATTAAATTCAGAAAATGGTTTTAGGGTTAGTTTAATTCAAAAAAGTCAAAACATAGTGCAACCTTCGCATGAAGTCTTGTTATGTTACCTACAACCTAGCATGAATAATAAAGGAAAAGGAAATAAAGATAAATGGACTCATCCCCTAAACCACTTCTTAAACCCTTCTTGGAATGAGCTACTAGCTATGAGGATGCATGGCTTTCTACTCAATCAACCTCCAAAATAACCCATCCCAAAACATACTTTGTCTAAATGAGGCCAAATTTTGAAAACTTGTGTATCTTTGAGTTGCAAACAATATAATGTCGACCAAGATGGATTATTTTGTTCAAATAACACATTTTCCATTTTTATGCTAAAAGCTTGAATTTCCTATACTCATTTTTTTCCTGAGTGCCCTTGTTTTCCTTAGCTCTACTCAGTTTTTCCATTCTTGCTAAAGTTTTCCTCACTTTTCCCCTCCCGCTAAAGTTTTCCTCACTTTTCCCCTCTCTCCTTTCTCAGTTTGGTTGCGCTCTGATTGGTCGAGATGTATGTCACACAGATCTTGGCCAACCACCGTTGGATACATCAGGATCCAAAGGACTGGAGGTCTCTCTCTCTCTCAATGGGCGCACCTACCGTGTATGACGAGGACAACCCGACAGGATGGATCAACTAGCGCTCAGATTGGATGCGCTCTGATTGGTTGAGATGTATGTCACATGGATCTTGGCCAGCCACCGTTGGATACATCATGATCCAAGGGGCATCATCTTCCTCCCCTCCTATCGACGTACGGTGGTGCGACAGTCCGAACGGCGAGCGGCGGCATTGATCTAAGCGTGGTGGTTCAAACGGCGTGCGGCAAAGCAGACCTAAGCGGGCGATCTGAATGGCGTGTGGCAATGCGGACCTAAGCGTGGTAGTCGGAATGGCGTGCGGCGGCACGGACCTAAGCGTGGGGGTCGAAACGGCTTGCGGCGGCGTGGATCTAAGCGTGGCGGCTGGAACAGCGTGCGGCGGTGAGGATCTAAGCGTCTAAAATTCTATCTCTATCTATCTCACTTCCGTTCACCTCCTCAGATCTGTTGCTGATGAAAGACACCGAGGCAGCAGAGGTGCCGATAGTGGTCATCGATGCGAAGACGATGGAAGCCATCATTCGCAACATCTATGTGATGACGGTGGTGCCGACAATGTTCATCGATGCGACAAGGATTAAAGCCATCATCCGCAACATTAGTGGGACAACGGTGGTGCCGATAGTGGTCATCGATGCGACAATGATTGAAGCCATCATCCGCAACATCAGTGCAATGGCGGTGGTGCCGATAGTGGTCATTGATGCGACGACGATTGAAGCCATCATCTGCAACATCAATGCGACGATGATTGAACCATCATCCGCAACACCGATGGGAGCACTTTGCCTGTATTTCTTGGAGTACACATATGGCAGGCCCGACTAGCTCATCGTCGACTTAAAATTGGCACAAATTTGAGCCCAATTTGAACCAAAATTACGTGACTTAAATATATGTATGATTTGAATAAATTTGATATGTATTTGAGCCATGAGACCGGTGGATATGCTCGAAAGCTGATTCATAAGTAGTAGTACTTGCTTTGACAATCTCCGGTGGGCTTGTATAAATTTGATCGAAATATGTATGGTTTGAATCAAAATTGATATGTATTTGAGCTGTGAGGATGGTGTATATGCTCTAAAACTGATTCATAAGTAGTACTCCCTCTTACCCAAATTAGTTGATTTAGATTTGTCTAGATTCGATTGTATCTAGACATGAATTAGTATTAGATTCTTCCGTATCTTGACAAATTTGAGTCAACTAACTTGGATCGGAGTACTTTCTTTGACAATCTCAGCCACTAATTTTGAATGGGGAATGGATGCTACTGCCAACACTACAAGTCTACATGGCAGCCACGACGGCAGCGACAGAACGCTCAAAACTGATAGGGCCCCAACTTGACCCTCTAGGCATTTGGCATGCCAAATATGGGCATCTAGATCCAATGGCAAGCAACTCGGGCCCTGTAATGCATTCTCTCGACAACTTTGGGACCGCTAGATCCAATGGCAAGCAACTCGGGCCCTGCAATGCATTCTCTCGACAACTTTGGGACCGCAAAGTGACTAAATTAGCAGGAACTCATAACCATCCATTGAATAACAATTCTACTCTCTAAATTAGCTATCTATTCAACTAATCATTACATGTGCCACCCTTCACCACAACCGCATATTGTAACTGCTAGGACAAGGATGACAACTACTGAAACTGCCCACATGAATCTACTATTCTCTTCCCCATCACTTGAGGTTCATGTTTTAAATTTTCTACCACTTGATCAGATACGGCAAGATTAGCCTCAAGTGTTAACTTCTCTTTGCGAATAAGCCCTGAATTCCTCTTTTCTTCCTCGACAGTACGCTTCAGCTCGAATATCAACAGGTTTTTACGGGCAAATTCATCACCTAAATTGGCAACCATCTCCTCCAAATCCATCCTCTAGCTAGACCACTGGGTTGATTCATCTTGGTATGCAATGTACCATGGATCATTGGCCTGCGATGCACACTGTAACAATCCCAAAACAAACCCAATTGAAATCAGTGCGACAGGCCATGGCGGCACTTCAAATTCAATGGTAGTACAAAGGGAAGGAGCTACCTGCACTTCCGTCTTGGTAGGAGAAGGACAATGTGGCCACGACATGATTGATTCCCCACCCTCGCCGGTGTACCCGCTACGACCAAGGTGGGCGGAGCAGGAGCAAAGGTCTTACCAAGCACTACTAGCAATTGCTGCGACTGTTCATCGAGCTATGGCGGCGGAACAAAATCCCGGTCATCATGGACGGTGGACCTGACTGCGGTCGGTAATGCCCCAATGTACAATGCATGCCGACGAAACAGGTGCTGGAGCCATGGTTGAGGTCAATGTGGCAATCCATCCGCCGCTACCGTAGGACAGATTCGATGATGCACCGACATGCCGACGATGGCTGCTCTGTCTGCCGGTGGGATAGGAGCTGCTCGGGGATGGGGCTAGGAGTGGATGAGAGAGAGCCGACCTCACGTGTCATACACGACCCCACCTGTCAATGTTTGGGGGAGTAGCTACTCCGGGATTTTTGCATATTTGCTAATTTTGCATATCTGCCAAACTTTTTCTTTGAAATTTGCATATTTGCCACATGACCACCACATGCCAGTGACGCACAAAATGGCAAATATCCAAGTTGCAAAGTAAACATGGAAAATATGCAAATCCCCCTCCAGCCCCACATGACGGTCCCATCGGTCATTGGCTTCGACGATCTCACAGAACGTCCCCACATGGTGGCCCCATTGTTCATTGGCTTCGACGGCCTCATAGAACGGCCCCATTTGTCATTGGCTGCACCAGCCACACAATCAGGAAAAATGCGGCCCACAAGTCAGCGAGATATGGATGGCTAGTCCGACATATATCCTGGCCCCACCCGTCAGCACGTAATGGCCACGGCATGACCCGCCCCAACGCGGTCCCACCGGTCAGCATGTAATGGTCAAGCCTTTAACCTGACGACATGCCTCTGCTTGAGCGCCTGCGAGGGTTTTAGAATAGAGGGAGGGGAAAAGTGAGGAAAAGTTAAGTGGCTAGGGAAAATGAGTACAACTAACAAACCAGGGGCACGAAAATAGAAATACCATAATGAAATAGGCAGTTGGATGGACTTAGTAGGTTGTGGCCACTCGAACCCTATGTAGCCAGAGATGTACAATAGTGTAGGTTGGTATGATGTGTGGATGGGTTTAGGAAGCTGTTCCCGAATGGTCTCGTCTTGGACTTCTCCCTACCATGACACAAAATGAGTGTGGTGGTACGAGCGGGTCAACCGGGTTGCATGTGTAAAGTGTACAAACCCCTGTAGAGTGTCTAAACTAAGTACTTAGTCGTGTCCCCGGTTATGGACAATTTGAGCGACCTGATTCTAAGGCTATGACATATTTCTCACTCATCCTTATTTCTCTATTACTTAAAATATGTGGGTGAACTTAATTGGGTAGGAGCACCTAGGAGTGAACCAGAGTATCCTATTTATTGTATTAGAAAACTACTTTGTTACAAATGTTAGGATAAAACTATTGCTCTACGCAAATGAGACTGAACTCCACCTTGCCAAATAAGCATGTAGTTGCTAGGTCTGTTGTTAAGCACTTTAGCCTACTTGCCATACATTCAATGTATTGACCATTCGTCCCTGCAACATTTCATGTTGCAGGTTATATCGTTTCCGGCTGATCGTTATAGGTCGCGAGACTCCACTCAACAATTGTTCGCCTGTGGCACATTTGAAGGATGGAGATCTACCTTGTAATACTTTCCGCCGTAATATTATGTAAATTCTAGATCATATTCGTTATATTTATGATGCATAGTTATATTTGGTATCATTTGTATTATGTGTGAACCGATCTAGGGATTAGCACTATACATAAGAACTCAGCCTTATCAGGCGAGGGAGTTACAAGATGCTATAAGAGTTGTGTGTTGACTGTAGCATCGTGACCTAGGAATGGAATAGGAAAGCCATATGAATTATAGAATCTATTTCATTCTATGTTCTTCTCTTCATACACTTCTTTCTAGTATCCTCTTGCCACTTCAATTCTCATACTTCTACTATTAGCAGTAGTCTAACACAAATATCCCTATCCCTAAATGATACTTGGCCTACAAGTAAAAGAACAAATAAGATGATATAATAAATATCTCACCAAGTTTGAGTAGATCTGGACCACCATGTTTTATCTCTTTAGGAGATGTTCGTTATTGTGATAGTGTATTGGCCTTACCAACTTATGTGGTAAAGGAAATACTAGTTGCTTGCTTGATTGATTGAATTGTTTGTGTTCTTGTTGCTTTGAGTGTTGTGTGATTATGTTAGCATAGGATAACCCATTAGAAATCACAAACCACTTTCGCTTAGCTAGAAACATTTGGTGTGGTGATTTGTTAGTTGTCATTCCTTCCTTGTTTTCATGATAGCTAGGAATGGAACTTATTTCCTAAGTTTGTATGGGTAACTTTAGCTTCTTTCCTCTAGAATCTATTCTTTTCTATATTAAACCCGTATAGTTAGATATATGTGTTGAATACATGGAGAAGGATTTAGTGCAAAATTTTGGATGATGATGACCCAATGAAGGTGAATAGCTCATCTAATGCAACAAAAAGGATGTGGAAGTAAGAAGTGTTGCAAAGGATGTTATGTAGTAGATTACGCAACCTAAACGCTTTGGAGTATCGATAGATTAGTTTTTGTAGTATCCCTATAGATTGGATACATGGGAATCTACACTGAACCCTGGTTCGTGCCCATGAAAATTTTGACAAGTGATGATGCCCGAGTGGTAGAAAAATGTGATTCACCTATCTTCATGCAGGGTAATGATTTGGGTGTAGGATGGATTGATCACCATTCCTACTACTCTTATTATTCTCTCTTGCACTGTTGGCTCTACGAGTCTTGAGTGCCTTTCCAACCTTAGCAAAGAGACAGTGTTAAGTCTGGACCTTAGAATGGTATGACTTTGAACCTTTACAAAAGCATTCACTGCTAAGCGTAGGAATGTACGGTAAGGATGAATCTCAGTCATGTATAATGGGTATCGTGAAGTAAACATTCTCTAATTTCCCACCATGAGAGTTTCACTAGTTCAAGTAGTGTTAGCCAAGAACCTACAAATCATGGAGTTTAGAAAATCTAGGGACATTGTACCATTAAATGTCCAAGGGAGAACCAATAGGAGCCAAGAGAATTATCAAGAAACAATCTAGTCAATTTTCTTTTAAGGGTGGTAGCTCCCTAGAGGATCCTTAACCCATCTTTCTTTCTAGCCTTCCCGAATCTCGGGACGAGATTCCTTTTAAGGGTGGTAGTCTGTCACATCCCAAAATTTTCCTGATTTTGGAATGTGAAATAGATAAAATAAGTTTGGTTGATTGTTTGACTTTGTTGAAAATTCTCAAGGAAAATAAACCTTTTGAATTGGAAAGGAATTACGCTGTTATGACCTAAGTAGCCATATAGGCAAAAAAGTCGTGGATTGAGTTTTAGTTTTAGTATTTGAGTGAATGTTTGCAAAAATCATAATCATGAAGCACTCATAAGTATTGCATTGCATCCATGCAAAGTTCTCAAAATTGAATCCAAACCCTAGTATCAAAATCCTATAGTTGATTTGCCCAAATGTTCCTATAAGGAATAAATGGGATTGATGAAGCCACCATCTTCAAACTAGTGAAAATGTTACAAATATGATCCTATAATGATCTACTGAATTTTAGAAAAATTTAGAAACAAGAATCGTGTCACTTGGAGTTCATATGCAAAAGATATAAAGGAAATACTAAAAAGGAAAAAAAGAAAAAAATGGGCTGGCCTAGCTAGCCAGTGACTGGAGGATCACGCGCACGGGAGGGATCGATCCCAAGTTTGCATCATAAAACATGCGGAAATCTGCTTTCCAAACCTATATCTATTCAAACTTCTATATATTTTTATCTACAACTCTGAATTGACTTCCGTTTGTTTCTACGTGTTCCCTACTCCAAGCTCTATCTCCGCACTATCCTAAATTCCTATATAATCCCTCGGAGCTATAGCTATAGCACTTTTTCTTCTCGAAATCCTGAATCTACACCTTCCCGAATCATATTTCGCTTCTAAACCTATCTAAACTTCGTCGGTTTCTTTCGGCTCCAACACGAAACTTGTAGATCTCGTTGAAATATTTTAATCCTGAAAAACCTTACCTCTTTTCATCCATCATAGCCTGACAACATAAATCCAAGATTTAATCGTGCTTGTTTCTTCAAATCTAAATTCCTTTGGTGAAACAGTAGGTGTAACGCTTGTTCTTCGGGCTTAGGCCTTGAGCTTCACGTTCATCAGCTTCAATGGAGGATGTTTGGAAGCTATCCCACGAAGGATCCATGAGGTTTAGAGGCTTGACTTTGCCTTGAACTAGGTAGCGCATCAAGGATATTAGATCTGTTGATATAAGAGAGAGAAGGACCTCTAAGGAGACTTATTAAGGGCCAGAAGCAGGGAGAAACTCGTATTGGAAGGAAAAGGGTTGCCCAAGAAAAGAATCCTAACAAGTATGGAAACAAATAAGTGCAAAAGAAGGAAATTGCGATCGTAACGACCAGCTAGTATGGGCGGACGCTCGTACGACGCACCCGTACAGATTCGCTTGCAAAAGCACGCCATGTTGAAGTCAGTAAATAGTCAACCGACTAAGTGGTATGGGGAGGTTCCACCCGTACTACCCGTCCGTACTAACTTTATGACTTCAATTTTTTTGACACAAAATGAACAAAGAACAAAAGAAAAGCACATAACTGATAATGACCAGCCGTACGGGGGCTACGCCCGTATCGCGCGGTCGTACCAGTTTTGCGAAAATGAAACGAGGGCACCCACGGGCATAACAACCAGCGGCACGAGTGGATCCGGCCGTACCGACCTCGTAAGACCGACAATGAACTCAGAAAAACGAAGGGAATACATCTATGCAAAAAGAAATAGCAGAAATCATCTAGAAAAAAGATGTGTTCAAGATTTCATACGCTTTGATCATGGAGGGAACATGAGTTCATTTGAGTACCTTTTTCTTCCTCTCTTCAAACAAAGTTGGTTGTAGAAAATCACCAAAACCATTGCAAGAATAAATAGAGAACTTCCTTTTTGGTAGTGTGGTTCCCAAAGGTATATACACGGATGACACCTTCTTAGGATGAGTAATTTCTCGAGTGTCCATGGATGTTTCCTCCATCTCTTCCTTCCTTTGTAGAATCTGTAAATCAAATTCTGGCAAAAGTAAAGTCCATCAGACCATCATTGGCTTAATGTTAGTCCTTTCTAGGATTTCCTTTAAGCCACCACAATCAGTGTGTACTCTTACTTTAGAGTCCATGATATAAGATCTAAACTTGTCACATGAGAAAACCACTGCAAAAAATTCTTTTTCTACCATAGGGTAATTATTTTGGGCCCCGTTTAAGGTCCGACTAGAATGATGAATGATATTAAGATCATCACAATCATACTGACATAGAATTGCTCCTACAGCTTCATGACTGGCCTCACAAAATAGCTAGAAATGTTTCTTCCAGTTAGGTGGTTTAATAATGGGAGCCTCAAGGAGAGCTTGTTTTAATATGTTGAAAGAAGCGAGACACTTGTCATCAAAATTAAAGCGAACATCCTTTTGAAGAAGGTTAGTTAAGGTCTAGTAGTTTTTGAAAAATTCTCTATTGACCTTCTATAAATTCAACATGACCTAGGAAACTTCTTATACCTTTTATGTCTCGAGGAGGGGGTAACCTTTCTATTGCTTCAGTTTTTACTTTTCTCAACTTCTATACCCTTACCCGAGGCTTTGTGACCAAGCACTATGCCATCTTTAACCATAAAATGACATGTTCCCAGTTCAAGACTAAGTTACTTTCTTCACATCTCTGCAAAACTTTATGAAGATTATGGAGACAATGATTAAAGGAAGTTCCATAAACAGAGAAGTCATCCATGAATACTTCCATAATACTTTCAACATAATCAACAAATATAGCAGTCATGCATCTTTTAAAAGTGGTAGGAGCATTGCAAAGATCAAAAGGCATACAACGATAAGCATAAAGGCCATAAGGATAAATAAAAGTAGTCTTAAGTTGGTCATCAGGGTGAACAACAATTTGGGAAAAAATGGAATAGCCGTCTAAGTAACAAAAATGAGAATGCATAGCAAGCCTTTCTAAACTTTGATCTACAAACGGTAAAGGGTAATGGTCCTTCCTAGTTTCCTTATTAAGTTTTCTATAGTCAATGTACATCCTATGGCCAACAACAGGTCTAGTAGGTGACATTTCATTATGTTCATTTTCGAGAACCGTAAATCCACCTTTCTTAGGAACACAATGAACATGACTTACCCATTCACTCTCTTCTACATGAAAGATGACTCCTGCATCTAACAAACATATTATTTATTTTCTTGCCTCCTCTTTCATGTGAGGTTTAAGACATCGCTAAAAGTCTACGACCGGTTGAGCTCCTTCTTCCATGAATATTCTATGGGTGGCTATTGAAGGACTAATCCCCTTTAAGTCACTCATCGTATACCAAAGAGCATTTTTGATGCATGTAGAGAACCTTCATTAAATTTTCCTCCTCTTTCTCTACAATGTTAGAACTTATAATAACATGAAATTTATTGGTCTCATCAAGAAACCTATATTTTAGTTCCTTTGGTAAAGTTTTAAGGATTGGAGGGGGGAGCCTCATGTCCCTTCATTATGGGTTCTTCATATTTTTGATGAATCTTGGCATCCACCTCAGGTGTGGAGTCAAGATAATCATCCATTTCAGCTTTTTCTATGTCCTGGAGGATATTATTACTACTGACTAAGCTTCTAGATAAATCATCATCAGGAGTCTCAATGACTATTGAGGCTAAATTGACGATATTACCTTCTTCCTCATGTTCGTACTCATCATTGTCTAATTTTTCAATTGGAGAAATGAAAATCCATTTTCTGTTCACCAAACTTGCAGGACACAGTTTGTCTCTTACAATCTATGTTTGCTCCTGCGGTATTTAGAAAAGTTCTTTCAAAAATGATGGGACAATAAACATCAGTAGACATATCAATAAGCACAAAATCAATGGAGTATTTGTATGGTCCAACACAAATCGGAACATCTCTAATTATTCTCATGGGGACTCTGAGTGTTTTATCTGCAAGCATTATAGTCATTTATGTCTCCTCCGGTTCGGCTGGTGTTAACTCATTTTGAATTTTTAAATAAAAATTAAAAGGGATAAGGTTAACAGCTATCCCGATGTCACAAAGGCCATAATAGGAAGTTCCACAAAAAGTACAAGGGATAATAGGTTTACGAACTTCTTTAACTTTTACCTTTCCTTCGACGAATTGCGAAGCTTCATTATCTAGCTCAATTATGTTGTAGTGTGCAAACATGGTTAAAATATTTTCCTTCATTGATGCAACTGCCTCTTGTACACTTACTTTTTCAGTTTTCCTTCTTTGTGTCTCCTCTTCTAGCTCCTTTAGAAATAGTTCTTGTTCTTTGTGTTGATCCTCTAGCTGCTGAGCCATCATATGTTTTCTCACCGTCCTAGGAAAAGGAAAGGGTTCAACATATGGGGATACCTCCTTTAATGGTTCGACAGGGGCTATGATTATTAGATCATCTTTCACAACTGGCTCGGGTGGCGGAGTGTAATGAAGCTAGTCCTTCTTAGGAGCTTCAATATGTTATGTAAAAGTCTAAAGGATTTGCTAAATAATATCATCATCAAGTTGTAGTTCATTAGAAGTTTCTTTTACTTTACCGGAGTCTTTATAAGCATTGAGACAATTGTATTCAATTTATATACCTCCTTCACCTCCTAAATCAAATCCCCGTGTTTCTCTATTATAATGAATTAGTTCTAAAAGTTCCCAAGCTTTAATTATAGTTAACTCCATGAAAGAGCCTCTGGAATTTGTGTCAAGATCATGCTTAATTTCTTGACTAAGACCTCCACAGAAAATATGCAAAACGTACCATTTGAGTAAATCATGATGGGGACATTTATTAAGTAGAGACTTATACCTTTTGTAGGCCCTTACCAAGCCTTCACCTGGGTGGTTCTTGAAGGTTGTAATTACCCTTCTTACTTTAGCAGTTTTTACCTTGGGAAAGAATCGAAATACAAATTCTCCTTTAAGTTTTTCCCAAGTGTCAATTTTCTCTGCAGGGCAAATTCTATACCAAGCCAAAGAGATGGTCATTAGAGATTGGCTAAACAGTTTACGTTTCAATTCATCATCAGAATGGCCTCTCAATTTAAGGGTCCAACATAGCTCGGTAACATGCATTAAATGACTGTAAGGATCCTCATCTATATCATCTCTTGCAAAAGTTTTTTCTTTAATAATAGTGATAAACTAGTGTTGACCTTGTATTCTGGTTTGTTCCCACTCGGGAATTCCTTGATGAGTCCTCTATTGAACTTCCTGACGTATTTAGTAGCATCGAGCTGATTAATTAGTCCAAGTGCAGTCATGGTGCTTAACTGAAACTAGTAAATAACTCTAGTAAAACAATTAGTACAATAAGCAACCAATAATAAAGACCAAAAGCGCTTAGCTCCCCAGCAACGGTGCAGGAAAATAGCTTATTGAGTGCAAGTGCACAGATCAATTGTAGCTAGTTTTAAAGTAAAGATATCTTTGTAGCTAGTTTTAAAGTAAAGATATCGAATCCAAAGAGAGCTATTGGTAAAGGTCTTTATGTCCCTTGTTACTATCTACCAAAGGATACTTATAAGTTGCCTTTGATCTCAAGTAAAGGGAGTTTGAAAGGTGTCACCACCCGGAATTTTAATCCTAGATGCCTGTTATGCCATACATCGCAATCCCAGGATTACCATTTTGCGAGACATAATAGATTGGATATCACAATACATCATCCATTACAAACCATAATAAGGTCTTACACAAATAAAGGATCTCATGATCTAGTCTTAGTACAATGAAGTAACGGAATAAATAGCGTAGCGGTCGGGTCCATCTTCAGTGTCACAAGTAATGCTGACGATGGGAGATGATCCTAGTTGTCATAGCCATCCAGCTGTCCTCCTTCAGGGTAGTCCTCCTCATAGTCTGGCCATAGGAACAGCCAGGGACAAAGCCATGAGTACTCTTTAAGTACTCGCAAACTATCACTAACAAGTAAGATAGTTCTATTAGGAATGCTAAATTCTAAGTTTATTTGTAAAACTAAGTTTGAAACCTAAGCTGAGTTCAGAAACAAAGAAAGATAAAATAAAGTTTGAAACAACCTAAGTGGGAACTTAGTTGTCATAGTCACAACTCTGTTGTGGTCAAGTCATGTCACAAATCATTCCATAAGTCATTTTGAAAACATCTGACAATGGAACAGTATGGCCACTCCAACTGTCCATAACCACGGACGCGGCTATTTGAATAGTTTGACACTCTACAGAGGTGGTACACTTTCACCACAAGATTCGATACATCTGTCAGCGATAACCCTGAATCATCATACTTAGTATGCAGATAATCAAACATAACCTTTCATTTACACACACTAGTATAAGCACCTCTCCTATGAGTATGGCCTCCCAGCCATGACAATCTGTCATCCTGGGCACTGCTTAGGTGGAGAACATTGAGAGGTAGCCTCAGCTCAAACCTCTCCCGCGAGGGAACTAATACTAATGCATATAAACTTCCGGCTAAGCCTTACCCAATTCAGGTATTGTGGTTATACGGTAAAATTGGAATGGTATCACATCCGAACCCAACCATCAATTTTTGTAGAAGGGTTAAGGCTCATGCCTTAACATTTTCATCATCATCATAAACCATTTGTGTTTCTCAACACATGTCAAAACATCTCAATAGAATGACTCATCATTCCAAGGTTCTCACAAGTCATTTTCACCAAGTATTCCCATCTAAACTGATCAAGTTTTGGTTTAGCTCTAAACGACTAAGTTAAGAGTGTTCACTAAGGTGGGATGCTAATCTCAATCTCATGCCATTGAATGACATCTAATTCTAACTAGATAGGCCAAGTTTTATACTCTTTATGCTATCTATAAACAAAGTAAGGAACTTTGGTAAAGTAAAGAAAGTAAAGCTTGTAAATAAAACTTGGGGTAGGTAAAAGTCAAAATGTATAACCAAGCATGCCCATTGCATCTTGCTTAGGTCATCTTGTATTATGCTAGCTTGCAAGGTCTAGCTTGCATTGTTAATGATGTCTTGCAAGTATTAGCTTGCCAATAATAGCTTGCCTTGGTTGGTGCAGTGGTTGAAATTCTCTTTCTCCTCTTCTTGGTAGAACTCCTCCTCCTCGAAGACTTGGTCGGTACTATCGTCTATAAATACATACGCAATACACAATCACCAAACAATACTTAACTAGTCTACTTAGCACACTAAGGCACACATTTGATGATCTAGTATCATCACAAACATCACAAGGTTTAATGAACTAGCTTCATTCTTTTTATTTGAGAAAAGTAATTTCTACTCATTGAAATTAACTACGATTTAATATTCTCCAATTAAAATATGGGATCATTTGGACATGTCATCACCACATATTCTAACATATGGGAATGTGATTTAAGGGTTGGATCACATTTTAATAAGTTTAAGCTTAACAATTAATGATTTAAAGTGACTAGAAATGCCTATATAGCATTATTTTGGTACTTGTCCAAATTCACTGCATGCAAACCTTAATATTATTACATATTGAGATAGGTATGGTTAAATTTGATTTTTGAGAGTTAGAAACAACTCAAAAGCTATTATGGTTGATTTTAGAAAAATGCTTGAATGTGCAAAAGCTTCTGTCTTGTTATTTTTACTAGGAGAGATCTCTAACTCTAAATGATTTAAATCCAACGGTCTTGGATAGAGATTTTTATTACCTTTCCAACAAAATTGGAATCACTCAATTTGGATTTGTATAACTCTCTGAATTGATTTTCAAACTAAGTGACAGATTCTAGTTTAAGTGTAAAAAAAGAGTTATTTGAATTAAACGGGTCGCACGGGAAATAAATGGGCCGGCCTAGTTTACTCCACACAGCGCCTGGGCTGGTTTTAAGTGAGGGCCCCACCTATTAGTGGCACAGGGGTTGCCGAAACGGTATGGGCGAATGGTGGTCGCGGGATTAGATCCTGGATCAATGGCTCACGGTCATCGTCGACGACGGACTCGTCACCGACGAGACTGAACCCTAACGGCTTGGTGGGGTGGAGTGGGGACGTACCGGGGCTCTAGCTAGTGCGATGAGGCGGGCAAACGAACAAGAAGATGACGGCGGTTCTCCTGGTACTGGCGGTGTCCCGGGAGATGGCCTGGATCGACGGCGCCCTTCTCCTCCTTCCGCGGCAGACTCCGGCGAAATTCCGGTGCTACGGGCTACGGCTTGCTCCGGTGGGGGTCTAGGAGTGTTCTGAGGGGGAGTGGATGAGAATGGTGTGACGAATTGGTGCTGAGGAGGCCTCCTTATATAGGCGCGGCTGGGTGGCAGTGAGGCATGGGCGATGCTCGCCGGTGACAACGGCATAGCGGCCTAGAGTCATGGGCGGCGTAGGCGGACGGTGGATTGCCTCCTGGCGGTCCTCTATGGCGTTATGGCGATGCTAGGGGCGGTGGCTAACGGTCGGGAGCGTCGCGTTCTCAGGGAGACAGAGGTGGTGCTCGACATAGTTCCTGGCGAGTGTGGGTTGAGCGGCGGGTTACGGCCATGTCTGGCGGGGTGACGGGGTTGAGATGGAGCGGCGCGCGCGGTCTGTGGCGTGTTGGCGGTGATGGCGCTCTGGCATGCTCTAGCGTGCACAGAGAGGATAGTGCGGCGCGGCTTTGGGGTGGTCCAGTGGCTATCAGTGGTCGTGGGGTGGACCGTGGATCGCGGAGAAGTGGCGCCTTGCTTCCTGGAGCGGTAGAGAGGGGCTGGCGATCTGCTGCGGCTTGGGCACGATCGGCCAGAGATCATGGCCTTGGTGTAGCGTTGCACTGGCACTAGGGACTAGGGGATGGGCTGGTTTTGGTCTGGTTGGGTCTGGGGGAGACCAAAAGGGTTAATGCGGCTCAAATGGTTCAACAATATTTGATCAACAACAGTAATAGTTAGGCCAGTTTGATTCTACCCACTAAGTGTTCGATCAAATGGCCGAAAGAAGAAAACTTTTGAATTTTGAAATGAGATTTGGTGGAGTGGTTTTTCACATGCTTAAACCTCTGTGGTTGCTAGGATTTGTTAAATGGAATTCATTTGAGGGTTTTTTGAAAAAGTGTGATCTATACATATGAACTAGATTCCATTTTCAATTGTCATTTAAAATTAGAGTTTGAATGTTTTTGGGAGCTCACAAAGTGGGCCTTGGCGCATCACTACTTTTACTAGCAAGGGGTGCAAAGATCCACAATTGCTTCTATTGGAATTTGAGTGCTAGGAATAGCTAAAGTTGGCTAGTGGATTAAAATGGCAAAAGTGACCATTTCCTTTATTTAATTCTTTTTGATTTATTTTTCTTTGGTTTTTGCTTGGGAATGATCTAGATGATGTGACATTCATCATAGAACCATTTTACAACCATTAGAACAAACAATAATGGCATTTCAAACAACTCCTATTTTAAATGCACACACATATGAATGCTTAAAGATTTTAAATGGAAAAAGTTTTTGTTAACCCTAAATTGGGTAGATTTGATCTTGATTAACCTTGATTAAAGTTTTGGAATGTTACAAACCTTCCTCCCTTGAACAAAATCTCGTACCAAGATTTAAGAAAGAAAACTAGAAACTAAAGAGACCTGGGAACTCAGTCCTAATATAATCTTCTCGCTCCCAAGTGGCTTCTTCTTCGGTGACAAATGAGAAATTTGATACTCCGGGTCCTGGTGGTTCTGTAGTCTTCCTCCAAGATACGGATGGGCACTTCACGATACGTCAGATCCTTGTTGATATCAACAGCTCGGTGATTGATGTTCTTGAAAACTTCGGTCTTCTCCGACACTTCTAGGCACTTGCGAAGTAATGAGATATGGAACACACTGTGGATGGCTGACATCTCTTCTGGCAGTTCCAGTTGATACGATACTTCTCCTCGATGATTCAGAATCTTGAAGGGTCCAATATATCTAGGGCTAACTTTCCTTTCAGACTAAAATGTTGGGTTCCCTTCAATGGAGAAACCTTGAGATACACAAAATCTCCGACATTGAAAGTCAGGTCTCTCCTTCTCTTATCATCATAACTCTTCTGTGTGGATTGGGCGGTCTTGAGGTGCTCACGGACTTTGTGAATCTTCTCTTCAGCTTCTCGGAGAATGTCGGGTCCAAAAATCTGACTCTCTCCTACTTGCGACCGATTCAAAGGGGTACGACACTTTCTTCCGTATAAGAACTCAAATGGTGCCATTTGCAAACTGGCTTGGTAACTATTGTTGTATGAGAATTCTGCAAAAGGCATACAATCTTCCCATTTTGATCCATATTCTAACACACAAGCTCTCAACATATCTTCTAAGATTTGGTTGACTGTCTTAGTCTGTCCATCGATTTGCGGGTGATAAGAGGTGCTGAAATTCAACTTGGTTCCTAATACTTCTTGGACTTTCAGCCAAAATCTCGAGGTAAATTGGGTTCCTCGATCCGACACTATGGTCTTGGCGGTTCCATGCAAACTGACGATTCTAGCAATGTACAATTCTGCTAGCTTCAAACTCTGGTAGGTTGTCTTGACAGGTATAAAATGATCTACCTTGGACAGTCTATCAACGATGACCTAGATTGAGTCATTTCCCCTACTAGAAGTAGGCAAACCGGTGATAAAGTCCATTCCGACGGAATCCCATTTCCATTCCAGAATCTGCAATGGTTGCAACAGTCCTGTGGGTCTCTGATGTTCTGCTTTGACTCTCTGACAGATATCACACTTGGCGATGTAGCTTCCGATTTCTCTCTTCATCTTGTGCCACCAAAATTGCTCCTTCAAATCACGATACATCTCCGTTCCTCCGGGGTGGATGGAATAAAGAGTATCATGAGCTTCTTGCATGATAACTTGCTTCAGCTCCGAATCTATTGGCACACAGATATGTCCTTTGTACCACAGAACTCCTTCTTCATCTTCGGTGAATCCAGGTACCTTTCCTGTACCAATACGACATTTGATTCTGTTGATACTTTCATTTCCCTTATGGGCTTCCTTGACTTGGCTAATCAAAGTGGGTTGAAGTTCAATGCTAGCTAAAAATCCTTTGCTAACTAGATCAGTTCTAAACTGCTCCAACTCCTCATACAAACTTGGTTGCTTCTCCTTGATCATAGTGTTTAGCCTACACGACAATCTGCTAAGAGCATCCGCTACCACATTGGCTTTGCCGGGGTGATAGTGAATGTCAAGGTCATAATCCTTGATTAACTCTATCCATCTCCTTTGCCTCATATTCAGCTCCTTCTGATTGAAAGTATACTTCAAGCTTTTGGGATCTGAGTAAATCTCACAGCGATTACCCATAAGATAATGATGCCATGTCTTCAATGCCAAAACTACGACTGCTAACTCAAGATCATGGGTAGGATAGTTCTGCTCATGCTGCTTCAGTTGTCGAGACAGATAAGCGATGGCTTTGCCTACTTGCATCAATACACATCCAAGACCAATCTTGGATGCATCACAATACACATCAAATGGCTTCTTGATAGCTGGCATGATCAATATTGGGGCTGAGATCAATCTCTTCTTTAGCTCTTGGAGACTTGCTTTACATTTGTCGGTCCATTCAAACTTCTTGTCCTTCTTCAACAATTGGGTCATGGCTCTTGCTATGCTCGAAAATCCTTCGACGAACATGCGGTAGTATCCCGCTAATCCGATAAATGTGTGGACTTGGGTTTGAGTGGTTGGGGCTTCCCATGCTTCAACATCTTTAATCTTGGTGGGATCAACAGCGACTCCTCCGGCAGACACAATATGTCCTAGGAATCCTACTTCTTTCAGCCAAAACTCACATTTGTAGAACTTTGCATACAACCGATGCTCCCTAAGGGTTTCAAGGATGATCCTCAAATGTTGCTCATGCTCTTCTTCTGACTTGGAGTAGATAAGGATATTGTTGATAAACACAACGACAAACTTATCTACAAAATTCATAAAGATCTTATTCATGAGATTCATAAAATAAGCAGGGGCATTGGTTAATCAAAAAGACATGACCGTATACTCGTATAATCCATAACGAGTAGTAAAGGCGGTCTTTGGAATATCCGTTGCATGAATCTTAAGTTGGTGATAATCAGTCCTAAGATCAATCTTAGAGAACACATTTGCTCCAGTCAACTGATCAAGTAGATCCTCTATCTTTGGCAAAGGGTACTTGTTTTTGATTGTGACGTCATTCAGCTTCCTGTAATCTGTGCACAAACAGTTGCCTCCATCTTTCTTGTCGACGAATAACACAGGCGATCTCCATGGCGATGCGCTTGGTTGAATCAAGCATGTTGCCAACATAGCATCCAACTGCTTCTTCAATTCCACTAACACTGAGGGGTTCATACTATAGGGTCTCTGGGATATGGGTCCGTTTCCGGGGATTAGTTCAATAATGAACTCAATATCCCTATCCGGGGGCATACCTGGCAATTCACCTGGGAATACGTCGGGGTATTCACAAACTACTCTGACTTGGTCAATGGTGGGTAGGGCTAGACTCTTGTTGCACTTGAATTGACGGGGCAAGGTTTCAGATATATGCTCTACTGAGACTCCAGAGCTACTGGTCATGGTGATGGCTTTCTTGGCACAGTCAATCAATCCTTTGTGCCTTGACATCTAATCCATTCCTAGTACTACTTCCAAACCTTTGGTTCCAAGTACTATTAGATTGGCTAAAAATCTATCCCATGTATTCTGATAGGCACAACTTTACAAATTTTTCTAGCTTTTGTAGTTGAACCAGGGATTTGAACTATCATGACATGCTTCAAGTTGGTTGGGTGAATCTTACTAGTGCATGCAAATTCTTCGGTGACAAATGAGTGCGATGCTCCAGAATCAAACAACACTCTTGCTAAAACTAAGTTGACAGAAAACATACCCAGCACTACATCTGGCGCTTCTTGGGCTTCTTCGGTGTTCATGTGGAAGAGACGACCGTTGCGGTTGTGAGGGTTCCCTGGGGCGAATCTTCTTCCTGGTTGAACACGACGCTGTTGTTGAGCTGGTGCATTCACATTGGCAGTGGTGGCAATCTTCTTGGGCACTCATTGGAATAGTGACCCTTCACTCCACACTCGAAACAAGTAATCTGAGACTTGTCTTTCACTGCCATGGACACAACATTGCTTCCAGTTCTAGGTGTGGTGTTCTTCTTGTTGTTGTTGTTGTTGTGCTTGGGAGGTGCACGGTTGAAATTGCTGGAGTTGCCTGGGTGATTGTTGTTTCCTCTAGACTTCACATTTCCTCCACTACGGTTGGGGTAGCTTGGGCGAGACATTGGTGGTCGATTGTTTCGCGGGGCATATCCGGCAGACGGGTTGGGATGGTACTTCTGGTGACTGTTGGATCCAGCTTGGTGCATCATCCGATGTTTGCGGTTGTTGTTTTCTTGATTAATCTTCCCTTCCATCTGAATGGCAGAGTCGACTAGCTCTTCGAGATCCTCGAAATGGATGTTGACGAGGACAGTATGCATCTCATCATGCAATTCGTTCAAGAATCTCTCCTTCTTCTTGGCCTCTGTGTTGATCTCATCAGGTGCATACCTGACAAGGGATAAGAATCTGTCACGGTACTCCACTACAGTCATTCTGCCTTGCTTCAATTCTATGAATTCATCTCTCATTCTGGTGAATAGACCTTGTGGCACTGGGGTGCGGCTGAACTTGATTTTGAAGGCTTCCCATGTCATTACTTGACCATGGTTCATTGTGCGGGTGCTGTTCCACCGTGCTCTTGCATCTCCTGCCAAATAGTGGGTGGCAAAAAAACTTTCTCGTTGGCATCCACTCCGGCTACCTCTAAGTTGTTCTCCATTATTTGCAACCAATCATCAGCATCTACTGGGTTCTCGGAAGTACTAAAGATTGGGGGATTGGTATTCTGGAAGTTTTTGAGTTTGGATCCATGATGATCCCGATTTCCATGGTTCTGATTGTTGTGAGCCATCTGGGCGATCTGCTGCAGTATTGCTAGATTTGCTTGGCGCTCTACCCTGCTAGCTTCACGGTCTATAATGAGAGTCTACAGAATCTGTAGCATTGGGTCTTGCGATGAGCTTCTCCCTCCTTGGTTTCCACGAGTCATCTGAAGATTGAGATAGATAAAGGGGTAAGAGGGAAAGTTCTAAGGTTCATGGTTTTGATTTCAAAGCTAAAACTTTGAGTTTCACTCAGGTTTTGCAACTAACTTCTTTTCATTCATTCAAGCAAAGCACACGATACAAACACACACACACCACAACATCAAAGGAAAACAGGTGGTTTTAAGAACCATTCTGCAAGCTACGATACAATGTTACCGATACTCATCACTCCTATGATAGTGCTCTAGTGCATCTACTCATCATCGATGAAGTCGGAGTCATCATCGTCGGTGTAGAAGTCCATGGCATCCTCCTCTAGATAGTCATCATCATTGCTGAGGTATGAGTCAATATCCCCTTGGATATCTTCGCCTTCCTCTTCTTCTTCTTTTGCTGCAAGCTGAGCTTCTTGCTCCTTGATGGTCTTCTCGAGCTCGTCTACCTTCTTGCGAAGACGGTCGATGGTGCGATCCTTCTTTGTGCGTTGACGGCGAAGAGACTGACGATCCTTGACGAGCAGTGAGAAAGTTTGGGCCTTCTAGGCGGCAAGGGCAAGGTTGTGGTTGGCGAACTCTCTAGCATTGTCCAACTCCTTCTGTCTGTCATACAGTAGGAAGTCGAGGTTCTCCACTTGACACTTCAATATATTCCCATGGAATCACGCCTTGCATAGTGAACAAAGCGGGTTCCTTGGATTAGGTTGACACTCTGGGCACACAGACGAGCGAGAGCTTCATGCATCGCCCTAGCTAATCCATCTAGCCAGTTGTTCTCTCTCACTGAGAACTGAATCCTCCTAGGTACTGGTGCTTCTATCTTGCCTTGAAGATCAGCAGTTACTAGCCATTGTAAATCTCCTCCTAGTGGACCTGGGAGTTGAGATCCAAGAAATTCCGGATGCGGACGCTCCAAGAACTCAGACAGTGAATCAAGATCTCTCTCGAAGATCAGTTGGCCTCCGTTGCCCAACTGGTAGAACTTCTTGTATTGGGATTCCATCTACAAGGATTTAGGATGAGAGAGCTAGTGAAGTGATCAAGTGTGTCAAGGTTTTATGTAGTAATGTAAGAATTTGGAGGAACATGAAGTTTTTTGAGAGAAAGAATTCCCAAGGGTAAGAGAGGAAATAGTTTTCATAAATACTCACTTTGATTTTTGAAACTAAGTTTTTGTTCGGATGTTCATTCTAACTAGGGTCTCCTATGGTCAGGATGGCTCTGATACCAACTTGTCAACACCCGGATTTTTAATCCTAGATTCTAGTTATGCCATACATCGCAATCCCAGGATTACCATTTTTGCGAGACATAACAGATTGGATATCACAGTACATCATCCATTACAAACCATAATAAGGTCTTACACAAATAAAGGATCTCATGATCCAGTCTTAGTACAATCAAGTAGCGGAATAAATAGCGTAGCAGTGGGGTCCATCTTCAGTGTCACAAGCAATGCTGACGATGGGAGATGATCTTAGTTGTCGTAGCTGTCCTGCTGTCCTCCTTCAGGGTAGTCCTCCTCATAGTCTGGCCATAGGAATAGCCAGGTACAAAGCCATGAGTACTCTTTAAGTACTCGCAAACTATCACTAACAAGTAAGATAGTTCTAGTAGGAATGCTAAGTTCTAAGTTTATCTGTAAAACTAAGTTTGAAACCTAAGCTGAGTTCAGAAACAAAGAAAGATAGAATAAAGTTTGAAAACACCTAAGTGGGAACTTAGTTGTCATAGTCACAACTCTGTTGTGGTCAAGTCATGTCACAAATCATTCCATAAGTCATTTTGAAAACATCTGACAACGGACCAGTATGGCCACTCCAACTGTCCATAACCGCGGACGCGGCTATTCAAATAGTTTGACACTCTACAAAGGTGGTACACTTTCACCACAAGATTCGATACATCTGTTAGGGATAACCCTGAATCATCATACTTAGTATGCAGATAATCAAACATAACCTTTCCTTTACACACTCTAGTATAAGCACCTCTCCTATGAGTATGGCCTCCCAGCCATGACCATCTGTCATCCTGGGCACTGCATAGGTGAACAACATTGAGAGGTAGCCTCAGCTCAAACCTCTCCCGCGAGGGAACTAATACTAATGCATATAAACTTCCGGCTAAGCCTTACCCAATTCAGATATTGTGGTTGTACGGTAAAATTGGAATGGTATCGCATCCGAACCCAACCATCAGTTTTTGTAAAAGGGCTAAGGCCTTAACATTTTCATCATCATCATAAACCATTTGTGTTTCTTAACACATGTCAAAACATCTCAATAGAATGACTCATCATTCCAAGGTTTTCACAAGGCATTTTCACCAAGTATTCCCATCTAAAGTGATCAAGTTTTGGTTTAGCTCTAAACGACTAAGTTAAGAGTGTTCACTAAGGTGGGATGCTAATCTCAATCTCATGCCATAGAATGACATCTAAGTCTAACTAGATAGGCCAAGTTTTATACTCTTTATGCTATCTATAAACAAAGTAAGGAACTTTGGTAAAGTAAAGAAAATAAAGCTTGTAAATAAAACTTGGGGTAGGTAAAAGTCAAAAGTTATAACCAAGCATGCCTATTGCATCTTGCTTAGGTCATCTTGTATTATGCTAGCTTGCAAGGTCTAGCTTGCATTGTTAATGATGGCTTGGAAGTATTAGCTTGCCAATAATAGCTTGTCTTGGTTGGTGCAGTGGTTGAAATTCTCTTCCTCCTCTTCTTGGTAGAACTCCTCCTCCTCGAAGACTTGGTCAGTACTATCGTCTATAAATACATACGGAATACACAATCACCAAACAATACTTAACTAGTCTACTTAGAACACTAAGGCACACATTTTATGATCTAGCATCATCACAAACATCACAAGGTTTAATGAACTAGCTTCATTTTTTTATTTGAGAAAAGTAATTTCTACTCATTGAAATTAACTACGATTTAATATTCTCCAATTAAAATATGGGATCATGTGGAAACATGTCATCACCACATATTCTAACATATGGGAATGTGATTAAGGGTTGGATCACATTTTAATAAGTTTAAGCTTAACAATTAATGATTTAAAGTGACTAGAAATGCCTATATAGCATTATTTTGGTACTAGTCCAAAGTCACTGCAGGGAAACCTTAATATTATTACATATTCAGATAGGTATGGTTAAATGTGATTTTTAAGAGTTGGAAACAACTCAAAATCTATTATGGTTGATTTTAGAAAAATGTTTGAATGTGCAAAAGCTTCTGTCTTGTTATTTTTACTAGGAGAGATCTCTAACTCTAAATGATTTAAATCCAACGGGCTTGGATAGAGATTTTTATTACCTTCCAACAAAATTGGAGTCACTCAATTTGGATTTGTATAACTCTCTGAATTGATTTTCAAACTAAGTGACAGATTCTAGTTTAAGTCTAAAAAGAAAAAGAGTTATTTGAATTAAACGGGTCGCGCGGGAAATAAATGGGCCGGCCCAGTTTACTCCACACAGCGTCCGGGCTGGTTTTAAGTGAGGGCCCACCTGTCCGTGGGACAAAGGGTTGCCGAAACGGTATTTGCGAACGGTGGCCGCAGGATTAGATCCTGGATCAACAGCTCACGGTCGTCGTCGATGACGGACTTGTCACCGGCGAGACTCAACCCTAACGGCTCGGTGGGGGTGCAGTGGGGACGTACCGGGGCTCTAGCTAGTGCGGTGAGGCGGGCAAACTAAGGAGAAGACGACGGCCGTTCTCCTAGTACTGGAGGCGTCCCGGGAGATGGCATGGATCGACGGTGCCCTTCTCCTCCTTCCGCGGCAGACTCCAGGGAAATTCTGGCGCTACGGGCTACGGCTTGCTCCGGTGGGGGTCTGGGAGTGTTCTGAGGGGGAGTGGATGAGAATGGTGTGACAAATTGGTGCTGGGGAGGCCTCTTTATATAGGCGCGGCTAGGCGGCAGTGAGGCATGGGCGATGCTCGCCGGTAATGACGGCACATCGGCCTAGAGGAATGGGCGGCGGACGGTGGCTTGCCTCTTGGCGGTCCTCTACGGTGTTATGGCGATGCTAGGGGCGGTGGCTAACGGTCGGGAGCGTCGTGCTCTATGGGAGATAGAGGTGGTGCTCGACGCAGTTCCCGATGAGTGTGGGTTGAGTGGCGGGTTATGGCCGTGTATGGTGGGGTGAGGGGGTTGAGGCGGAGCGGCATGCGTGGTCTGCGGTCGAGGCACGGTCTGTAGCGTGCTGGCGGTGATGGCGCTCTGGCGTGCGCAGAGAGGATAGTGCGGCATGGCTCTAGGGTGGTCCAGTGGCTATCTGTGGTCGTGGGGTGGACCGTGGACGGCGGTGAAGTGGCGCCTTGCTTCCTAGAGCGGTGGAGAGGGGATGGCGGTCTGCTGCAGCTTGGGCACGATCGACCGGCGATCATGGCCTCGGTGCGGCGTTGCACTGGCGCTAGGGACTAGGGGATGGGCTGGTTTTGGTCTGGTTGGGTCTGGGGGAGACCAAAAGGGTTAATGTGGCTCAAATGGTTCGACAATATTTGATCAACAACAGTAATAGTTAGGCCAGTTTGATTCTACCCACTAAGTGTTCGATCAAATGGCCGAAAGAAGAAAACTTTTGAATTTTGAAATGAGATTTGGTGGAGTGGTTTGTCACATGCTTAAACCTCTGTGGTTGCTAGGATTTGTTAAATGGAATTCATTTGAGGGGTTTTTGAAAAAGTGTGATCTATACATATGAACTAGATTCCATTTTCAATTGTCATTTAAAATTAGAGTTTGAATGTTTTTGGGAGCTCATAAAGTGGGCCTTGGCACATCACTACTTTACTAGCAAGGGGTGCAAAGATCCACAATTGCTTCTGTTGGAATTTGAGTGCTAGGAATAGCTAAAGTGGGCTAGTGGATTAAAATGGCAAAAGTGACCATTTCCTTTATTTAATTCTTTTTTATTTCTTTTTCTTTGGTTTTTGCTTGGGAATGATCTAGATGATGTGACATTCATCATAGAACCATTTTACAACCATTAGAACAAACAATAATGGCATTTCAAACAACTCCTATTTTAAATGCACACACATATGAATGCTTAAAGATTTTAAATGGAAAAAGTTTTTGTTAACCCTAAATTGGGTAGATTTGATCTTTATTAACCTTGATTAAAGTTTTGGGATGTTACAAAAGGTTTATGGTTGTTTGCAGAAAAGTAATTAAAACAAGTAAAAGGAAACAAGTAACAAGTTTGTATGAAAGCATGGTTGAACTCAATAGGGATAAAATGTTCTCGGGGATGTAGGATACACCACTAGCATAGCATTATTGTTATTTGTAATCAATATAACATACTTCTTGTGTCATGAGATGTATGGAGAGAGATCCATAATAAGATGTTCACTACAAGGCTTATAGGAAGCAACTTTGTTGGGCCAAGAGTGATGTCACCTCTAAATAACCACTGCGAGGTCTAAGAGCAGTCACCCATACAAACCACCGCAATTAAGGGTTTCCCCATGGATATCGTAATTAGATTAGGGAGTCCCTCTTTTATCCTCCTTTGACCGTGTAGGTTACGAGCCGACGACAATCTGTCACGGGGCCATTCCGAGTATGATCCCAAGACACGTCCAAAGGATTTCTCCCCCCTTTAGTCCCAAGGGCAAATGATATGTGGACAACTACACATACCATCTAAAGAAAGAGATCAAACACAACTCATAATTCTATCATAGACATGCAAGTCATATAGACACAAGAATATATCATCTTTATTAGGAATTCATAATGGTGTTAGGGTTTCTCCATCTCTCCAAGAACAAAGGAACTACTCACACATGGAAGCAATCAACAACAACATCATAATCAAATAAATGGGTAAAAGTATGGAAATAGATCTAATGCAAACCACAATTGAATCTGGAATTACAACAAGATCTAGTAAATGAGAGATGAGGGTAATGGTGGTGATGTAGATGTAGTGGTTTATGATGAAGATAATGATGCGTTGTCCTCCAATGATCCATGAAGCAACTGGGATTTTGCCCCAGCCAAGTTCCTCCTTCAGATCCCTTTCAGATGTGTTTTTTCGTGGTTTGTGGTGGCTATGAATGTCGGATCCCCCTCTCATCTTCTCTAGGAGAAAGTACTTGACGAGGCGATTGCAATGGCACATGGTACTGGTGGACGGTACGGGCGGGCTCCACCCGTACCGCCGGTTGTTATAAGTACTGGTTGCTTCTCCTCGCTTGGTATTCTCCAGGTGCGAAGGTAAATCCATAAAATGACTTTTATCACTTAGAAATATCATATTATAACATTATATGATAGTCCTAATTGATATGTTCATATAAGACTTAGTGATTCGGGATCCTGCTAAAATAAGAACAAAATAGTGTGTGCAAACGCAGTGAAATACAAAGATCCCTACTTTATTTATGCAAAAACAAAAGGTAAAAATACTTCAATTTTGGACTCATCACTACAAAATTTAGTTGTTTAGATTACCTCGTTATCCACTCAGATTCTCAAAAAATCTACACATGCAGTACTACGACTCGCATGACTCAATTAACTCTTGTAGTAGTGTCTGATAGGATAGAGGGAACAAAATTTATAGTTGGGCTGAAAAGTAAAGGTTGTGTAGTACTTGGGATCACAACTCTATACAGAAACGAGACACATAAGGGACCATGGTAAATAATTTGCTCAATCATATGAAGCATATTCAACAAGCAAAACAATGTATTACATGACCATATGATTCACAATTGTATGGTATAACATGTCAAAGCATTGGTGAGGCATTATAAACAAGAAATAATCATATTCCAATTTTATTTATCATCTTTTCCTTGTATAAACAGTTCTGATTATTTAAGTTCTCCATGATGCATGATGCAATTTGAAGTATGGAATGTATAGTTGGAAAGGCCTCGTCACTCTTATTGATTTAGACATATTATTTGTTGAATTCCAATTTACAAAGGTAAAGTTATGAATTATTTAAAAAAAGGCCCTTTTTAAATGGAAAAGGGAAATATTGTTATTAGTTTGTCTATTTAGGATGATTATATTTGAATTCTGAAAATTGGCTTCCATTAGTTTCAAAATTTTAAACACTTTTCATAGTGAAGGTTTTGTTAGATTCGAAACCATTTGGAAGTTAGGATTTAACTAATTTGGGTTTGTCTAGATTCGAATGTATCTAAATGTATTTTTAGTGTATAGATACATTTGAATCTAGACAAACTCAAGTCAATTACTTTTGGATGAAGGGAGTAATTTGATTTTTAATTTGGTTTTGAAATAGTCAATGGACTAATGGAAGATAGCACAAGGTGCTTTGGAATTCTGGGAAGAGATTTGAAACGCGGTTTGATATTGGAAAAGGGCAGGGGTGTCCTGAAAAGGACAGAGGAAAGAGGGCTTCGGATTATGGAAAAAAGTGCCAAGGGCATTTTTGAAAACTGACAAGAACATGATCGGATCAAAGTTTGACGAAACTGTAAAACGATCCGCGACAACAGCTAGCTGATGTGATCTTCTCCAGATGATTACGAGCTCGTTGATGAGCCATTGTGCACGATATTTGATGCATTGGAATGATGATTCAGCGGAGAAGAGGATAGAGTGAAGAGAGGCATCGGAGATGGTCTGTATCGACGGGAATACGCTCAGGAATAAAGGTGAAATCTGTAGGTATTAACTATCGAAAACTGACGAACAACGACCGTGAAGTTCGTCCGACTTGCACGGCAGATTACGAGAGATCTAGGGCTCCGTTTGAACTCTGGCATGTGGTGTTGGAAAGAGCGTAGTGTCGAGATCGATTATCTACGAAAAGATGCCCCATATTAGAACTGAGGCAGACAGAAAATGATGAGGAACAGAGCGATTAGGTGTAGTTTGCTGCAGTGCACGTGCACCAGGGCCGACCCTGAGACGTCGGGGGTTCCGGTGCAAAGACTAAAAAATAGGCCCCTATATACAAATAGTTATAGAACTTTTTTATTATTTTGACAACAACCTATATATTGAACACAATTTCTCTCTAAATACTCAAACATAAATTATCTTATTGGTAACAATTATCCCTATACACATACACTTTCTAAACAGATACATACATTAATCTCCCCTTTTCATAATCCGGTCACTTTATTTTTTTGCAAACACAAACAAGATATCAGAGCTAGAGCTAGACAAAAGGAGTAGATGAGATCTTATTACGGAAGCAGAAACACAAGCACTAGAAATAGGCGCTTTGCTGAGTGGCACTGTCAGCGATCCCCTAGCTTCAGCTGCACCAAATCGCTTTGGCCCTTAATTTGGGCCCTTATTCTACCTTTTGTCTCTCTCAAGTCAAGCCTATGAAGAATGAAGAAGAACGAATTGAAACGAATTAGATGAGAAAACAGACTAATCCAAACGGGATATATAAGAGGGAGTTCTACAAATTTTGCAGATAGAGGAAGGACTTATCAAAAATAGTAGCAGATTAGGGTACTGTAACTTCCTCCGTTAATTATTTAATTCATTCAAAAGGGTTAGAAATCTTAATGGAAGAGTAGCGCCCTCGATGATGATTGGGAAAGAACGAGGAGAGAAGGAGGCGAGAAGTCAAGACGATGCGAAGATCGATGGAGGCGACACCAGAATCGATGCCCAACTCGCGGTATTTTTTAGCCACTGCGTGCGTTGCCTGCCTAAGGTGTGCTAGCGATTGGGTTAATTCTGTTGAGGACTTTCCTTTTCCTAAGCTGATGGACATGTACGTACGAACCTGTGTGGGGGCCCCTGGCATCTCGGGGCCCAGTGCGGCTACGCCGGATGCACCAGCTCAGGGCTGGCCCTGATGTGCACACTATCAGTTAGTGGCGGGCGGTGCGGACGTCATTGGCGAGGGAGCTCCGGTGCAAGACGTTGACAAAGGTGAGAACTGAGAGTTCCAACAGAACGAGGCATAACTTCAGAACATGCTAGATAGTAAGGGGTCGACAGGAGTGACAACACCATCGATGAATTGTAGACGACGGCGAGCGGTGGTGGCAGAGATGTCCGATGGCGGTGAGACAACGATGTTGACGGAGAAGGAAATATGATGGTGCTTCTCGACGCTATGGTACTCGAGGAAGTGCGCCAGGTTGCCGAGAAAGTTGACGACTATAAACCCAAAGAAATAGGAAATGGCTAAGCGTTGATATTGAAATCGTGCATTTCATTTTAGGACATGAAATTGAGCGGGAATTTGAACTTTTTGTGCTTTAAATGTTAACACTTGAAAGTTTGAATTGGAGTTGAGTTTGACTCAAGTCAACCCTAGGAATTAAATTCAAATTCAAATTTGTTTTGTTTGAGAGTCATTTAAATGGTATCGATTCACCAAACTTAAAACACTTGTTCATAATCACATACCCAATGATGAGCAAGTAAGTAAACAAAGGTAAATCACAGAAATGCTTAGAATTCAAAATTAAGGTTTGAATTATTCAAACTTGAATTCACAGCATAATAATACAACAGTTTAAGTGAAAATCATCACATGTAAATCACATCAAACTTATGTAAATTTAAATTTTATTCATCATCCAAGTGAGTATAAGTTTGAAAGTTACAAAGGTTGATATAAAAGAAGAAAAGACGTAAACACTAAACCTATCTACTTCCTATCTATCTTATCTATCTTTTTATCTTCATGCTACACTTCACTCTCATCTTGATCTTTCAAACCTGCGAGCAAAAACACACACAATAAACTTTCTGAAAATTAAAATGTAGGTTTGGGCAAAACCATATTATTATTGAATCCAAAACTAGGATCTAGAAACAAACCCTGAATCCTAGTGACTTGAGTTGACCAACAAAACATCCCAATAAAGATAGCCATAATATACAGTAATGAATAACATGAACCAAAACCAAGTAAGTGTGAGCATATACTCACATTAGATAGTAGCTAACCAACAATAGAGCACTAGGGAAGAACCTGAAGTAATCAGCCAGTAGTAACTAGGAAACCTCCCATAACAAGTAACCCAACTGAATGAGAACCAAATGAAAATAATACAGCCAAACCAATCACCCAAGCCTTGGATTCATAGAAAAAGCATCAGGCATTGGAGGATGAAAACTTTACAGCTCACCGCTCCAGAATATGGTTCAAAAGAATTTGAGTAAATCAATAACCAACCAAGATCTCAACTAGGATAGCACTAGATAATATCTTAGAATAGAATTATCACATAGCACACTAGCAAAATCTCACCATAGATCAAAATCCCTAGGATTAGTAACTATCCCAGGATTTATGAACACAACCGGTAGAAATTCTAAACCAATAGGAATCACAACCATCACAAAGTAAGACTATTAACCAAAGCAAATCCCTAGGCTTAGAGTTTTATCATGAGCAAGTAAATTCCAGAAATATAAATCATGATATCTAGAAGAAGTAAACCAATAGAAGTTGTATCATCAGAGTACCAAAGCTTTAACCAAAGGAAATTCAAAGGCTTCAAATTCCATCTATAAACTGAATAGTACTAGAATTAAAATGATAGACAGTCTAAAAAGTCAACTAAAATTAAAATGACAAACTTTATAGCAAGTAATCCTAAGAACAATCGTCAAATTGGAATTGCAAGGACTCATGGATGAAATCCAAACTAAAATCACAAATAATAATAATTAATATTCACTTGTCATGGTCCAAAACTAGAACATGACAAAAGATAAACCGACATGAATATTTAGACATATGTAGATACTCTCCACCTGCATATAAAAACAAAGGACTTATATGACAATTTTTGCATACTCTCATACATAGAGTAGCACAAATAATGAGGTTCACAAGCACACATATAGAAATAGGAATGTTCACAAGCATAAAAGGATCAAAGATAGAACGAGCTCGTGACATACCCCATGCTAATCTCGTAGTAACCCAATAGACATCTTTCTCCCCCTTTGTCATGAAGACGCCCAAAAGGGGCAAATACCAAACTACGTCCTCCAACCACCAAGATATGGAGAGGGAGGCTCGGGGTTCCAGGTGGTATGCGCCTAGCTCGATGGCAGAGGACCGGTGACGGTGTCTTGATATTCATCTCCACTATTAGTACACTTGCAATTCTAGCTCGATGGCAGAGGACCGGTGACGGTGTCTTGATATTCATCTCCACTATTAGTACACTTGCAATTCTCTCCCACCCATTGGGCCTTGGGGACTGTCATAGAGCTTGATTCTGGCGATACATCAATGTCGAGCTTCCTCATGATGGCCTTCTCCCTTTTTGACACTATGCCTCATGTCCATGTAATCTTGGTACTCATGGTCTTGCATGAAGAAAAATACTTCTTGAGCTTCCTCATCAATGTCTTGGCCCAAGAGGGTTGCCTCTCTAGCTTTGGGGCGAAACATACCCCTCATGATCATCATCATTAGACACAACTTGGCCTATAGCCTTAGCCTTTTCTTTGTCATCCTTCCAAATAGCAGCCTCTTTTTCCTCTTGAGTCCTAGGCTTCACATGCTTTTGCACATGAAAGAGTTCCTCCTCATGGATGGTGAAGCCATCCTCAGGAAAACGAGATTTGGTGTCTTGCAACCACTTTGTATTGACGAGAGTCTGAATATAGGGAGCATAGGGGCAAGACCTGTTCTAAAGCACGGTGAGCCAAATCTCATTGTATATGTAGTTCATGACATCAAGCCTCTCAATGGAATACTTGTGAAGATACGTTTGCAGCATGAGATCAACTTGGAAGGCATGGATCTCATTGAAGGAGGTGAGTGCTTTGACCATCCCCAACCTTCAATATAGAGAGGCTCCAAAACTTCAACAGCTGAGGTCTTCTCCCCATGGCATTTCTACCCACTGGCCATGGTGCCCGCTTGAATAGGATATCCAAGAAGATCCACAAACTTAGACCGCTTGGCGGTCAATAGCTGGTTATGAGTCATCCACTAAAGGAGATGTGCCCTAGAAGCCAATAATAAAGATGTTTTTATTGACATATCTCATTAGTTAGTAATATTTTTGTGTCATGCTATAATTGTATTAAGTGGAAACATTAATACATGTGTGATATATAAACAAACTAGGTCCTCAGTATCCTCTAGACTAGTAAATTGAGTAGCCGATGATCGAGGTTTCCCGATCATGGACTTTACCATGTCAACTAACAACCAGATCATTTCATTAGATGCATGAAGTGATGCATAACACCCAACCCTAGTATATCAATGTGATCCAGTCACAAAGTTCAACATTGCAATATCTCGCCAAGCATAGTGATTTAGTCCTTCGACCATGAGATGATATTAATCACTATCTCCCGAGGCTACTTTTGATCACATCAACCATCATGACCGTAATTGGGTGACTATAAAGGTGTGCATTAGGTATTCCATATGAACTTTTGAGGCCTATGTATCAAGACCGGGATTTTCCCATCCAAGTGACAGATAGAAACCCTGGGACCACTCGGTGAGATTACATCTACAAGTTTGCAAACATGTGACTAGGTCACGGGGATGTAATATCATGGGAATGAGTAAACGTGTTTGTCAATAGTAAGATCGAACTAGGTATATAGATACCTAAGATCAGATCTTGTACAAACTAGGTATCATATAGCAAAGGGAATGATACTCGATGTTCAAGGTTCAAGCGATCAAGTTATTCATGGAATGCATGGGGGTCATCGTGTGTTTCTAGATACCAATGTTGGTCATTGATCGGAGAGGTGTCTCAATCATGTCTATGTATTCCCGAGCTATAGGTTGTCACACTTAAGGGTAGATGCCGCTTAGGGATTGATCCAAGATCATAGGAGAAAAGAGAGAGGACTCCAGAATTGTTCTAGGGAGATACCAAAAGTGTTTCGGGGATATACGATGATAATCGGAGGGGTCTGAAAGGTGTTTCGGAATGATATGTATTAAATAATTATTAATTAAATGAATTAATATTAAATATATTATTTAAATTGGATTTTGGGGGCAGCCCACCTAATTGGGCCTCACCGGAGGAGGCCTAAGAGGGAGTCACGCCCTAGGAGGGTCCAAGGGGGGCCAGCGGCCCTAGTGGGCTTCCCCCATGTGGGGCCCATGGTGGGGGCTGCCGGCGGCGCCTCCCCACCTCCTCCCTCCTATTTAGTCCCACCCTAGGACTTTGTGGGAGGTAGTACCTCCCTTCCACCTATATAAAGAGTGGCACCCCTCTCCCCAAATCCATCCCATGAGTTGGCCATTGCATTTCTCTCTCTCCATCTCCCTCATGTGTGGTTCCCAAGATTGGAATTGCATACGGGGATAGGGTTTTCTCCACCATACGCATGATGTTGTGCTGCTGGACTTGGTCCGGATCAATCTTCTTCCGTTGCTTTGCTGGACCGGAGCCTGAAAGACATCTTTACACCGTATGTGTGTAAGGCCAGGAGACATCTCCACTTGTGGTGCTTTTGCTTGGAGCTTGGAGCGTGGACGTAAACACGACCTTGAGGTCGGCTACGTCATACAAGGACCAAGGGTGTCTTGTGAGGAGCTTCGCGACCTTGAGGTCAGGAGAGTTCGACTACGTTATCCATGTTCCCCTCAGAATGTTAACCACATTCGGTCTTCAAAGGTATGAACACCGAATCCCCTCTCATTACCTTACATCTGCATAGAGATCTTGGCTAGGTGTTCACTATAGGAAACACGAAACCCCTTCAGTGGTATCAGAGCCGATCTATGTGTAGATGTTTGGTATGAGTAGAACACAGGTTGATTGTGTGGGCATTGATTTTCTAGTTTTTACCCTCCTATGTATACTTGTTCATATCGCAACAATGTCAGATGAAGCATCCCGACCGACCTTACGCGTAACCTTACACGAGACTGGTTCCACAACTAACATATGTCTTGTACCACAAAGTGGCCAATGGGTGTCTGTGTCTCCGACATTAATTGATATGGCATTTACAAAGGACAATCCTAAGAAGGGACTTAAAGCGGCAACTAGTCAATCCATGTTATGTTGTAAGTTCGTAGGTAGAAATGGTTCTTTTGCGAAAGCCCTAACAATCACGTAAAACATGCAAAGATAAAGTAGAGGCATCTAACTTTATTTTGTAGGGGCTTGTGATATGTATGTTCAAGGTAAGTCTTTATGAGATGAACTGCCGAAGGCAAGGTGGCACCATGAACCTGGTGCAATGCCAGCATAATCGATGGAGATCATGAGCACAACGACCATATCATATTGCATAAACTAGTTGCATTTTACGTGAATTGGTTGTTCATCTTATTATGCTAGTATTAGACTTATGATGGTAGCATTATAAGATGATCCCTCAACATAATTCCAATATGTGTGTTATATCATTCCCTTTGCTACGTGTGCACCACCAAGAAAGTTTATCGTTATGAAGCAGGCCATGATGATTGGGTGCTAGACATGTCGGCATTCGCATACGGTGGGTGCAAACCATGTATGCACTGCAAATACAATAAATGTTAACGTTGGCGAGCCTAGCATTTACAAACATGGCCTCGGAACACAGATGACCGAAAGGTTAATCTTGAGTCGCATGGTGATGTGATCGATATGTTGATATCTGGCAGCTGTATCAAAGGCGTGATGATCGGGTATGATATGGTGTAAAGGAATCTTGTAATCACTAAATGAAAATTGGGATGTTCGTTTGAGTGGGAGTTCTTGTATTGAACTCATATTATGAACTAAACAATCTAAGTGAATTTTCATAGTTGTTGTAGTTCGCATCTGTTATAGACTATCCCAATTGTAACTAAGATAATAGAACTATAGTATTCTAGATACGTACTTTACATACTAGTACTATATTGTTTGAGTGTTAAATTAAATATAAAAGGTCCTAAAGAAAAATTTCAAGTAAACCTCACATACTCCATAAGGATTGATAGTGTATTAATCCTAGAGTAATAGATTCCGAAATTAGTGTCTAAAAGGATCATGCTTGCCTCCATGATACTAGATATTAGAAAGAAAAGTTCTTTGTATCAATATTATCTGAGAGCTGAAAGATTCATTTCATAAATCATCATGTGTAAAAGATATTTTGATATCTGAAACACTATTTGATTACAACATGACAAGGTATAATTTAGTTAGAAACATATTCTCATATTGGATGAGCATCTGTGAATGGTGGTGATGCTAGGCGTACCCATCACCCAGTAGATTGGGAACTAAAGTTATACAAACGTTTGAGTTGATGAACTATGTAGTTCATTCATGAAAGTTGTCATGATAGGATGAATAAAAGTTATAGGTAAAATGTTTCCTATAGTAAAGATCACTAAAAGTAGAATCCACAAGAACACGAATTATGTGATGATTGTGATCCACTTCAAAGTGTGAGTTTAAGGGTATTAATGTTTGACTAACACACTTGAACCAAGTATCATGTTATTGGTGGCAGTATTGATAATGGGTTATTCTTCTAAAAGAGAGGAAAACATTTAAAGCGAATCTATAAATGTAATTGGTAGAAATTAGAGGACTAGAATTGTCCATCTTAGGTATATGCAAGATATACATGTTATGAATATATTCTTTACACATTAAACCAATGTGATTCTTTGCTATTAGATACAGAGTTGGTTGGTATGAAATGTCATACAACAACTCAACATAAAAAATACAATGGTTCAAATAAGTAGCAAAAGAATATGGTAATGATGTTCATCGATAAACAAATAAAGTGTTATTATGTTTATCATCTACATAGAGAACCACACCGCCATTACTATTTATTCTAATAACTAGTATCTAGTTCTAGTATTGTGAGAACAAACTGTTGCTCAAATAATTATTGTATTCCATAGTTGATGGATGAACCATTATAAATTTTGTTGGCAAATAAATATTCATAAAACTAAATGATAAAAGCGTCGCAAGACAAAATGACTAGAATTTCACTTAAGCGTGACACCACCGTTTAAGTTATATTGGAAAGAAAGACATGAAGAAACTCCATCTTGACGGAAATGTTGGAGTCAGTTTTTTGAACGAACTAACGCCACTACAAGAAAAGTTTCCTTCCACAACGAATTGGCCCGATGATCGTCATAGAAGGCGCGTCTTCCGCGATAAAATTCTCGGCTCAGCCATGGCCGATGAAAAACTTTTTTTTCCGGTTTCGCGGCCCTCTACTATGATGGAACCGCTCAAAACATGGAGGAAGCTCTGCTGGTGCGTGTCAGAAGCAAGATTTTCATTTCCGCGCGTGATGTTGACTCGCCGAAGTCTTTTGAGGCATGTGAGTCCCGGACGTTAGTGTCTTTAGCTGACCATACTTTTCAGTCGCGCCTCCCTAATTTGAACTCGATAACGTTGCTCGATGCGTCTGCCGTTTAGTCAGGCTGCTAGGTCCCACATATCAGCCTCTCATTAGAAGAATCGTGTGTATGATAGAATTTTTTTCCTTCACTTGCGCTACCCTGTTCCGAAGTTTATAGCGCTACTCTATGCATCTACCGTTAATCAACCTCCTGGGACACACATGTCATCCTCTCATTAGAAGAAACGTGTGTATGCTGGAATTTTTTCCTTCACTGGTGCTACCCTGTTCCGAAGTTGATAGTGCTGCTCGACACATATACTGTTTAACCAACCTCCTAACGTGTCATCTTCTCATTAGAAGAAACATGTGTATGATGGATTTTTTTCCTTCGCTCGTGCTACCCTGTTCCAAACTTGATAGCGATGTTCGATGCATCTACCGTTTAATCACGCTGCTGGGCCCCACATGTCATCCTCTCATTAGAAGAAACATGTGTATGATGGATTTTTTAACCTCTATCGCACCTTCATGTTCCAAACTTGATAGCGTTGCTCGCTGCATCAGTCATTTATTTAGGCTGGTGGGTCCCTTATGTCATCCTCACATTAGAAGAATCGTGGGTATGATGGAATTTTTTTATTCTCTAGCGCTACCCTATTCCGAACTAGATAGCGTTGCTCGACGAATCTACCATTTGCTCACGCTGCTCGGTCCCCCATTTCAGCCTCTCATTACAAGAAACGTGTGCATGCTGAACTTTTTTCTCGCTCGCGCCTCCCTGTTTCGAACTGACAACGTTGCTTGATGCAACATTTGTATAAGGTCACGCTACTGGGTCCCACATATCAGTCTCTCTGTAAATGAAACATGCGTATGATGGACTTTGTTTTGGCCATGTCTGCAGTTTTGACCTTGGCAACTTGCTGGGTCCTTGATGTTAACCACCTCTGTGTAGGAAACGTATCTATGCTGGGTCCCAGCTGACAGCCTCTATTTAAAAGAAACGTGTGTATGTTGGACTGTTTTTTCAGGTCCCAGATGTCAGCCTTAGAGTATAAAAAATGCTCATAAATGCCGAATTAAAACAATTCTGGGCTAACTCGGGGCCGATGCCTTATTCGTCATGGCTTATATTCCATGGGATCACTCCTAAATTGAATGGGCTATGGTCGATGACCACAAGACCACGAAAAGGCAGAATTAAAAGGTATTGGGCTATGCTTGGGGATGATAGGCTAATTTCATGGGCTATACTTCGGCCTGCTAGTCCAACATGTCAGCTTCTCTATAAGTGCAACGTGTGTATGATGGACTTTTTTCTGGCCGCGTTCGTTGTTTTCACCGTGGCAGCCGTGTATGGTCTTACTGTTGGGACCCTTATGTCAGCCTCTTTGGCATGTTCTGGCTTGTGGGTCCCCGATGCAGCCTTGTATGTTCTGTCTGGTGAGTCCCCGATGTGAGCCTCTCTATACAAGTATTTAAACTTTTTTTCGAACCCACCCTTAAAACAAACCCCAGGGATGCTGCATGCTGGTGGGTCTGTGATGTCAGCCTCTCCGTAATGCGATATTGCTAGAAGAAAAAAATATAAACCCAAGATACACACACATAGGCGATTCGAACAAAAGACCTTCAAATCAAATAAACGTAAACTAAGTGCGTTTCCACTATAACAAAGATATTTATAGAAAAAATATCATTAAACTTTTATTAGTACTACAACTTATGTATTTGTATTCTTTAAATATTTTTGTGTCTATGTTTATCTCTTTTAAAATATAAAATGGCAACGCTCCTGGTATCTCAATTTATAAAATGCCCACATAATGGTGTATTTTCTTAAAAACATGGGTAGACAGAGTTTTTTTATTATGAGAGGTGGGGGCAATGCCCAAAAGGCCGAATTAAAAAGAGTTTGGCTATTGCTCTGCGTGGGTTATATTCCATAGGCTATGCTCCATGGGCTTCATTCTCAAATTTCACTGGACTGTGCCCAACAGTCCGCTGACCCCTGAAAGGCCGAATTAATATGTTCTCGGCTATGCTCTATTGGTTCTGCTAATCCCCGCTCCATTTCTTCCACTGTGTATAAGATAGACTACAAGCATTGCCACGTACTCTAGAACGTAAGGTGTGGTTTTTTGCACATAGTGGATGCCATAAGCTTATGGGTTATCCACAAGCAATAGAAAATAATTTATTCTCTCTTCCCTCTCATGCATGAGTATGTCGGACGAGACATGTGGGTCCCAGCTTATGGCTAAAATTCACATTATACATAGTGGAAGATTTTACAAAAGAGGTGGGTCCCGTCTTATGGCTAAAGTTCACATCATACATAGGTAATTCCCTAAGGGCGTCCACTATGTTGTCCATAAGGGTTTTCACAAGCAAAAAGTAGTCTTTATGGGTGATCACATACATAGTAGAGCTTCACCTTAAGAAATTTTCTTAAGGGTGACACATAAGCTTGTTGCTTGTCCATAAGCAATATAAAATCATTTACTCTCCACTCTCTCTCTTGCATGTGTATACTATTTGCAGACGTATGGGTCCCAGCTTATAGATAAGTTGACTTTATACATTATAGCTACTTCCACAAGCTGTGTGGGACCCACCTTATGGCAAACATTCACCTTAGGGCATCCACTATATTGTCCATAAGGGTGTCCACAAGCAAAAGGTAGTCCTTATGGATGACCACATACATAGTAGAGCTTCACCTTAAGAAATTTTTCTTAAGGATGACCTATAAGCTTGTGGCTTGTCCATAAGTAATATAAATTTATTTACTCTCTCCTCTCTCTTTTGCATGTGTATACTTTTTTAGACATATGGGTTCCAACTTATAGATAAATTGAATTTATACATTATAGCTACTTCCACAAGTTGTGTGGGACCCACCTTATGGCAAAAGTTCACCCAATACATAGGTGATGCCCTAAACTTATGGGTCACCCTTAAGCTTTTTGGCTTGTGGACAAGCTCCACTATGTAAATGGATATCTCTTAAGGTGTACTTTTTGGCTTATGGTGTGGTTTTTTCACACATAGTGGTAATGAAGTTGTAGGTACATTTTACAGAAAGGAACAGAAAAAAACAAGGAGATACAACCAGGTCCCACAAAATTAGAACAAGCACCTTGCAAGGATTCGTCAAAACACGGTCCAGTCCCTGTAAGAACGAGATCTATATTCGCTTTGTCAATTCTATGCCCATGGAAAGCTAGTTTGGCAAGGAGCTACACTTTTAGTCCCGCTTCTTACATCTAGGGTGAAAATTAGTCTCACATCTTGTAAATGGGCAAAACTAGCCCCACACCTTGCACCCCGAGCGCAATTTAGTCTATTTCAAACAGATTGGATGGAATTTGAATGAAATGAGTGAATTTGACCGCGTTGAGTTGTCCTTACCGGGCAGTTTTGCGGGTAAGTCCATACTAGTAAGTTGCACCTTCCTTACATGTCAGACTCAGATAATAGAAGTATGACATATCATCACTATAAAATTATAATAGGTAAAGCTCAAAAAAATAATTATACTTCTGAGCCAGATCCATAAAGTAGCGAGTGTATATCTGGTTCTTGTGCTTTATTAAGGAACCGTTTAACTTGCCTACCTAGGAGCTCCCACAACGACTCTATCTCCTGGACCGTCTGATTAGTTCATTCAACATTGTAGATCGCTTGTTAGGCTCTTCGCGCGCCTCTGGGCCGCTTCACCATGTATGCCTATTTGTCTTCGGCGGCACAATGTCTCCGGGCCGCTACTCTACAAAACGACCTGGGTGCCCGGGTGATGGTAACGGCCGCAGCGATGGCGGCGTCGGCAGGCGGCCTCTGGCGTAGTCCATCACCTTCCTCTGCTAGCGCTCATGAGATGGTAACGGCTGCAGCGATGACGGCGTCGGCGGCGGCCTCTCGCGTAGTCGCGTGCGAGCGATGGAAGGGGATGGTGTCGGCGCATCCACATGGATGCATCTCGATGTTCTGGTGCCCTGCATGGACGGTGGATCGGCGGCTCCGGCAACGCCGCCTTACTACCTAGTGATGGTGGACACCCGCGGCCACAACTTGCAGCTGTGCTGCGGTCCAGCCAGGGGTTTACGACGACGACGCGTTTCGAACCCCTACTCCTACCCATGGAGCTTGACTCGCTCTTCCCTCCCCGTCGAGTGATGAGAACAGGTGAGGCAATGTCAATGCTGACGATGGCGTGGAAAAGCGCCCTGCAATCATTGAATCTAGATCAGCAGGGCTGTCGATGGCAACCTCATCATGTCGCATTTACTCTTCAATTTCACTTGACTTCATGTCAGCAATGTTAAGAAGGTTTGTGAGCGAATTTGTTTGCAGGGACATCTGAGCAACTCGTCGGTGGCAGAGGTGAAGGAATTACTGCCGCCATCCGTGAGCAGTACCTGACCGACCAGGGGGAGCCGGTGAAGGAATTGCTGCTGCCATCCGTGAGCAATACCTGACCAACCAGGGGGAGCCATGGGTGATAACGTCAGATTCAGGTACCCTGGTAGGCGTTCGACACCCCCAGTTCTGCTAAAACTGACTCATGTGCCTAACGAGTAAAATGGTCATAACCTGGTATGTATTTTTGGATTGGGTTTAGGGGACTGCAACTCTGCAAGGTCGAGTTAGGCATCAAGGCCTGGTATGTCGCAGACACCATTATGAAATACACATCCCAGCTCCTAGTCCATGGTTCATCTTCTTCTTATGAACATATGTACTGATTAATTCCATCCTTCAAACGTTAGAAAAATTTGCAATTAATTGTTGCTCTAGTTAGTAGTTTCTCATACTGATGATACAGTTATTTTCGATACAACATGTAACCTGACGCAAGCATTCATGTTCCTCATGGGAAAGATCCACCAGGTACTACTCACAACTAGCTATCGGAACTAAATTGTTTCATGTAGAAATTTTGTGGAATCCAATGAATTTTGCACTTGTTTTTGTTGTATTTTTTAAGTTTAGATGTATGTGCGCAAGCGCTCAGCTGCGTGCCCGTTGCCCACATATTTCTTTCTTTGCACCTCCTGGTGAGTTTTTGATGGGTGTCTGATTGTACTTCTTTGATGTAGTTAACATATCGATATCACTGCAATTCAAATAGCTGCAAATTTTGTAGTAGTTTAAGTGTCATTCTTAATTTGTTACCTGGGCTACAATGTCTACTCTAAGAAGATTTGAATGATTATTTAGGAAGTGCTCTCTTTGTTAAAGTTGCTGAAGACTAGACGATTGTATATCACCCATGCATTAGTGGAAAAATAGAGATGAGTAATACAACATTAGCACATATGTTGGATGCAGTTTGTTTCTCATTAACCTGATGTCTAAGTGAAGTATAAACAATTGTTCATGGAAGGCATATATCCTCCAGTTAGGAGTAGTCGATATACATTTATTATGTATTGCTTCTAAGTACACATGTTGTTTCTTTGTGGCCTTTTATGCAGTATAAGAAGAATAAATATAGCTAATATATTAAAGCCCAAAGCTGGAAGAATTATTTACGTTCCATATTTACTAATATCTTTAGTTTAACCCTTTTCAAGTTGGTTCTTTTGTTTTGTTTATTAAAATATAGTGTTGTAGCTGCATCAGATCTGTTAAATAAGGTTCATTTCTATGTTTTCTAGACAACTGGTGGAAAGGGTTCAATACCAAGTTACTGAAGTATGTGCTCTGAGGGCCATCCTCAGAATCCCGATGACGACACTCAAGTAAGGTGTCATCACAAATATGCTTCTTTGTGTTTACTTTCGTGCATTTCTTTGATTATTGGGCGTCTTGTTAACAAAGTATGTTTAGACGAACATTGTATGCAATACGACAATAGAGCATAAGGGCATCGCTAAATTTAGAGTAAACTTTTTTTTGCCCAATTTTTTCCACCACTCCACATATGCATTCAAACATCTTACATATAGTTCAAACATACGGAAAATTCAAACACAAGCAATAGACCACTTAAACGACATATTTTTTCGAAATGGGGTTGACCCCGGCCTCTGCATCTTCAGATGCACACAGCCATTTATTAAATAGTATCAGAGTAACAAAAGATCACAAAAAAACATCTCATGAATCAGATAAGGTTGATACAAAAACCAACCATCTGAAAAAAGTAAAAAACCTCACACGAGAATGCATGCTACCACATACATAGGCATAGTTGATCGAATCGAACACATCAAAATAAAATATGTATAGAGTTCATTCAAAAGTAGACTCTACCACCAACATCGATCAAGGTCACCAAAAAGAAGCTATCGACCTTGTTTGATCCAAAGTACCACTAACATATCACCTCATATGTTGTGAACCACCATCGAAGAGCTCAAAGACCATCCTGAAGAACTCATCATCATCATCACCTCCTCCTCCTCGGCCACCATCATCCTCACCATGACCATCACCACCACCATCTCCTCCTCCTCGACCACCATCACCTCCTTGGCCATGAGCATCTCCACCAAAATATCTTTGAAGTATCTTTGCTCGAGTGGGATCCCAATACTTCCTAGCCGTGGCATCCATGTTGCTTGGATCCATGAACGGCATCCATGTTGCTTGGATCCATGAACATGATAGCACGCTCATCGATCTCCTTCTCTTTTGCTATCCTCTCCTCCTCAAGTGCAACTCTCCTCTCCTCGGCAAGGGCCCTCCTCTCCTCAGCGGCCATCTTCTTCTTCCACTTCTCCTCCTCCATTGCCTTGAGCTCGGCCCACCTTGCCGCCTTCTCATCCCTTCTCTCAGCCACCAAAGCTTTCTTGGTCTCAAACATGGCACATAGTTCTTCTTTGTAGCCTCCAACTTGGGCACCTCTCCTTTTCCTCTCCTTTGCAAGCTTTTGCCCCTCGGGCCACTTGTGCGGGTCTTTGTCTTCCTCATCGTTGGCATCGATGGAGATGCTCACCCTAGACATTTTTGGAGTGGTCTCCCAATTCCTCGGCACCCACTTTTCATTGCCAACAAGCTCATTGTAGCAATGGTGCAAGGTGAAAGCTTTGCCTCCATTCTTTTTGTTGAGTATCTTGTAGAGGTCTTGGATGAGTGGCCCAAACTCCATCATGGGCACTCCCCTTGGCGGGTTGGTTTACACTTGATCAACACAACCAGACCATTGGTTGCAACACTCAAGAATGGCACCCCACGGTGGCCGAGAGAGCCTTGTGTGCGAGTGATCGGGACCTCCACGGTGTTGTTGTAGTAGTCCTTGATGCGAGCCCAAAACTTCTCCTTCGCTTGTCGGTGCCAACCGATGCATCGAGTGACACATTCATACACGCATAGCACAATGCGATTTCCTCCTTCTCGCTATAGTTGGAGGCTCGGCTCTTCTTTGTGATTCCTTGTGTCTCCTCCACCTCAACTTCCTCCACCTCTTCTTCCTCCACCTCTCCTTGCTCGGTGGTGGGCTCAACCTCTTGATCATCGTCAAAGTTGAGGTCGTCGATCTCGGCAGCATGGCTAGCCTCCAATTGGCTCATGAAGTAGGCCACCTCCGTCTCCACCACACTACATTTTATCAAAACAACATCACCGTGTGTCTACAAATCGCGAACCAATGAAAGGAGAGGAGAAAAAGAGATTTTTTACCTTGCTGATGATCCATCGAACACCTCACGCTCGTCGACATTGACAACGGCCGCACGCGGTGGCCAGCCTCGGGGACGGTTCCGTCGTTGCCTTGTGCGTCAAAGAGGCAGCTACAGCCTCCGACAGCGCCGCCTCGGCCTTCTTCCTCTTCTTCTTGGCTGCCGCGTCCGCGAGCGCCACTTTGGTCAGAGTCGGCTTGCTCTGCCGCCGTCCGGCCACATGATCAAGGGGAGGACACGGCACCACCTCAGGAGCCCCCACGCGCTTTCCACCGGCCTTACCGGAGGCCTTGATGGACGTGCCGCCCTGCTGGACCACGTCGTTGGCCCCCAATCTTTTCCCACCCGTGGCCGCGGCGGAGATCTCCGATTGCAGCGGTGTTGGGGCGTCTCCGGCGTCAGGGATGGTCAGAGAAGGTGCACCGGAGAGCTGTGCGTCGATTGCGGGCGGAGTCGGCGACATGGCGCCGGCGGCGAGGCGGGCAGGAAAGAGCGGCGGAGGGCGGGGAGAGGAGGTCAGGAGGCGGGAGGTTTTCTCGAAATTGGCCTCGGAGGAGTAAATTTAGGAGTCAGATGCCACTTTTACTCCTTCAATGAGTATAATTTTACTCATCTAACCGTTTAGGAGTTCGGTTAGGTGCCGCCGCTGCATATTTTTACTCCTCTAACCGATTTTAGGGGATTGGTTAGAGATGCCCTAACTAGGCATGCTACAAGGCAGGTGTATGTCTCTATTTCATATAGTATTCACAAACATATTAGGGTCTTATAGTATCTTTATTCTTGTTTAGTTTCCATAATTTACAATAACTTACTTAAAAGGGAATTAGATAGACATGCCACCTGAGTTAGTCCACTACCATATGGGTGAAGTTAGTTCATTTTCCAAACCATGACATCTTGTCAAATTTCATGTATTTTAAGAATTTTAGGTGCAATGTGGGTCAAGTTACTTCTAAGTTCTAATTAAACACGACATCCTCGAAAAATTCAAGGTATTTTTATAAAGTCCATAAACCATCAACTGACAGAGGGTCATAGTTTGCATGGTTTGCCGGGCCTAGGGGATGATTGTTCTCATTCTTATGAGTAGTTTCTAGAATTTCTTCTTTGATTTATATTAACCATGGTAGTGCCTTTAGCAAATACTTCCTCTGTCCTATAATGTACATGTAATTACAATATTCTAACTCATATGTTGGTTGTAATAACATCTTATGCTAGGGGACGGAGGGAGTGTCATTTGAGTAATTTTGCCACTGAATCCATTTTTCAAATTGGATTATACTACATTTAATTACAAGTTAATATTCCTACTTTTCTAGCTATCCACATGACCTTTTTTGCATGCAGAATTTGTCCATCCAATATGTCGGCCAGAAAGGTAAAACTAGAGTACACCGTTGCTCTAAGGCACTGGATTGTACGATATATTTTACAACAACCCCTTCCCACAACATGCTACATGTCACTAGCCTCTTCAAATATCTATGATAGAATGCAAAGATGATATATATTTCTTGAGTGCATCGTAGAAATATAGGGACGTTGGACATTGAAAAATTACAGGTCAGAGTTAAACTGTTTATTATGCCACTAGAATTGGTGCTGAACATATGAGTTTTGACCCCTTTAACTGTTTTAATAGTCCAGTGAGAATCACACGGTCATCCTTTGTTGGCTGGACGTGGAGCCGAACTTGGCTTGCCATGTGCGGATGTGTCTATTTTATTGTTAAACCCCTACCTTGAGTTCTAACTAAGGTGTAGCATCACTTCTGTTTTTCTTATGCCTTGCCATTTGCGTGCGTCTGTATTTTCTGGCACGCCTGGCATTCCCTGTTTATCGACTATCTCAAATTTGATATCTGCATCATGCCCTGGAATGATACTAATTTACGACGGGTAATTCAAAGGTTTTCATCAATATTAGTACTTTAATGCGTATGTTCATGTGTAGGTGTGTGCAACAATTTCAGGATTCTTGTTGTATGTGTAACTTGAGAGTTAATTTGATTCTACATTTTGCAGGTGTATGGGAATACGAGATGGCATTTTACTCGAGAACCAGAAAACTGTCTTTTCTGTTAAGGATGGAGATTGTGACACTACCCGAACCTCTGTAATGGTCACTGGTGTGCTCATTATACATGCCAGCAGTCAACATATTTCATACTGCAGTAGTCCAGCTCCGGACATTTTTATGTAATTAGCTTTGTCAATTGAAGATGAGCTAGAGCTTCAAAATTCTTATTTCTTTTGCATTTGGAATATTTTGAATTTAAGCTTAAGTTAGTATCTCCCAGCATATCGAAGTGTGCTCTGTATTTATACCATGTATCTTCACGCCTTTATCTAGACTGATGTTGGGAAAAAGTCTTTTGCATATGAAATATTTTGACTTTAAGCTTAAGTTAATATCTCCCAGCATATCGAAGTGTGCTCTGTATTTGTACCATGTCTCTTCACGTCTTTATCTAGACTGATGTTGCTGATACATACGTAGTGCTCCAAGTTAAGGGAAAAAGAACTATCCTGCCCCAAAAGTTTCTAACCAATGCTATTACGATGTATAGCATATTAGGGACTTGCATTTTACTATCTTCAAAACATGATTTTTAATCCAGTTTAACTAATGTATTTAAGCAAATGTGCTACTCCCTAGATTTAACCAATGTCAATAATATGTTATTCAAATGGAAATACTTAAATTTCAGTTTAGCATGTCTCATTGGAAGCCTTTTCTCATGGTAGACTGTCAGTGTAGCATTTGTAGTGTAAGCCTGGCCCTTCTGAAAACAGTTAGAGGCATTGTTCTTCCTTCTTCTAGATGATATTTTGTTTTGATTATGAAAATGTATCGTTCCATAAAACATAGTACTCATAAAAAGCCGTTGTTAATTCGAGTCGTTCTACCATTCTTCAAAAATATGACAATGGCCAAATGTTTGAACGCCATATCTATCATTTCTTTAAAAATGGACGGGCACGACAACGCGTGCTTTTATGGTCTAGTATAATGTAGATTTCAACCTTTATTAGCTACTTTGGTAACATGTGTTTGAAGTTTGTGTATAAATTTTCATTGTGCTAAACACTATTAATAGAATCTTCTAGATCCTATAATGAAAAAGAAGATACAACCGCTAGCAATGTTGGGATTTGACAATCTTGATTCAACGACCAGTGTTCAAAGTTCTTTGTACACTATATAGTTGTAAGATGTAAGATAAGATAAGAAAAGCGAGGCAAAGGTAATTTATAGGCCCACGCAAGGCATCGTTGTTTACAGAAAAGCCCATATGCTGAAGCTAAAATCTTGAAAATTTGACATGATATGCGAACATCATATGTCCATGTGCTCATCCAACATACTTCGTAATGCTCAAGTTGAATCATCACATATAAAACAATTGATGCATATGGATTATGAAGTGCATAAGAAAAAATCAAATTTGGTTAGATTTCAGCTAACTTAAAACTAACGATGAAATATTGAGTGAAATGCACACATGTGTAGTTTTAGTTAACTTGAGCATTGCAAAGGACAGTGTTTAGCCAAGCTAAAATGATATCAATCTACGCAATAATTCTACATGAACTTTCAAAAGCAATAGAAGTCGTGAAAGGACACCACTTGCAGGCCGGTACTATTTTACTGTCTCAATCGCAAAAAGGCGCGTTCAGGACATCTAAACGTGTACGAATTTAGTAAAATGCGCTCAAATTTGTTTAAAATGGACTGATTGGCACCAGGAATGCATGTTTTGGGATTGATTTTGTCCACTTTGCAAGATATGAAGCTAATTTGTACCCGGGGTGCGAGAAGTGGGGCTAAAACTATATTTACCATGATCTTTGGCAGGAAACAAGTTATCCAGATCCTCTAACTTATACTGTAGAAGAAAAGCTAGAGAAGTCATAGGACCCTAACTTTCCTTCTTCCAAACAATATAATATTAAGGCCTAAATGTCATAAAATTAATTTGTACTACCTCCATCCTAGAGCTTAAGGCTTATATTTTTGTACACGTGTCTTGCCATGTGTACATGCGTGGCCCTGTGTACATGTATTTGTACGTGTCTATGTATGCATGCGTGGTGTGCGACCATGTACATGTATACGTATAGTTGTTTGCGCGTGTGTGACGTGTGAGTGGCCAAGTATCTACTGGCGTGTACATATACATGTCCATATACATGACATGTTTTAGTATGAGTATATGTATGAGAACAAGATGTGCTACAAACATATAATTCCTCTGACCCATATTTTTTGGTTTAGATTCATCTAAATACGGATGTATCTAGTCAAGTTTTAGTGTTAGATACATCCGTATCTAGAGTCTAGACAAACGTAAGTCAACTAATATGGATCAGAGGGAGTACATATATATGTACTATTGTGTTGTATGTATGACATACTCGCCCTACATATTAGCACACACACAAAAAAACATTACGATTGCTATAACTTATCTTATCTTATCTTACCACTATATAGTGTCAAATAACTTTGAATATTGACCGTTGGATCAAGACTCGCGAATCCCAACATTTCCAACCGTTGGATCTTCTTTTCCATTCTAGCATCTAAAATATTCTATTTTTTAACGGTTTAGAAGATTCTATTGATAGTCTTCATCACAATAAATACGATGCACAAAACTCAAAACACACTTTTCCATGATTCTAGAATCTTCTCCCTCATTTCTCTAGACCATGTTACCAAAACTTTCATATTTTAGATAGCTAATAATCGTTGACTTCTACATGATCTTATCTTACTACTATATAGTGTACGAACAACTTTGATTATATTGACCGTTGGATCAAGACTCGTGAATCCCAACATTTCCAGCCGTTGGATCTTCTTTTTCATTCTAGCATCTAGAAGATTCTGTTGATAGTCTTCATCACAATGAATGCTATGCACAAAGCTCAAAACACACTTCTCCATAATTCTAGAATCTTCTCTCCCTTTTTCTAGACCATGTTACTAAAATTTTAATGATTTAGATAGCTAATAATCGTTGACTTCTACATGATATACAAAGTATAATAACGAACTATACACCCATATACTTTATAGATGTTGATCAAATTTATATTTTCTTCTACTTTACCTATTATAATTTTATATAGTGATGATATGTCAGACGTCTATTATCTCAGTCTCGCGTGCAGGACACGTGCAACTTACTAGTATACAAAGTACAAGAACCAAATATACACCCATTCTTTATAGATGTTGATCAAATTTATATTTTTTCTTCTTTACTTATTATAATTTTTTATAGTGATGTTATGTCAGACGTTTATTATCTGAGTCTCACGTGCAGTGCACGTGCAACTTACTAGTATTATACGAAGCCTGGGAAAGCAGGATGTTGTTGGGATTGTTGACCCTTCTCTTTCCTCTTCCTGTAGCTAGTTTTTAGCAGTCCAAAATAGCAATGATGTTGGAGGTGCTCTCATGGCTAAGGGCATCCGCAATATGCAAAAAAGCAAACCTTAAGGCCTATGTGGAATTTTCTAAGGTTCACCTTATATATTGTGGAGAAAATAAACATGTCTTTAAGCCTTGTAGACTTAGGCCATCCGTGATGTATCTTATTTTATCTTACCACTATATAGTGTATGAATAACTTTAAATATTGATTGTTGGATCAAGACTCATCAATCTCAACATTTCCAGCCGTTGTATCTTTTTTTCCATTCTAGTATCTAGAAGATTCTACTGATAGTCTCTATCATAATGAATGCTATGCACAAATCTCAAAATACACTTCTCCATCATTCTAGAATCTTCTCTCTCGTTTCTATGGACCATGTTACCAAAATTTTCAAGTTTTAGATAGCTAATAATCGTTGACTTCTACATGATATACAAAGTACGAGAACCAAATATACAACCATCCTTTATCGATGTTGATCAAATTTATAATTTGTTCTTATTTACCAATTATAATTTTATATAGTGATGATATGTCAGACGTCTATTATCTAAGTCTCACGTGCATGGCACGTGCAACTTACTAGTATAAAGTTGCACATGCCTTACACACGTGGGAATCAGATAATAGAAGTATGACATATCATTTTTTTATATAAAATTATAATAGGTGAAATAATTATAATTTTGAGCCACGTCCATAAAACATCGGGTGTATATTTGGTTCATCTACTTTGTATCATATACTTCCTCCATTATAAATATAAAAATTTTAGCTTTTGTGAAAGGAATGCATCTAGACACAATTTAGTGTGTAGGTTCCGAGTAAACCTACATATTAAAAGTTGTCTATATACACTCGTTTCAGAAAAGCTAAAACATCTTATATTTCAGAACAGAGGGAGTAGAGACCAACCTATTAGCTACCAAATACTAGACATGTTCTAGAGAAATGACTAGGAATATTCTAGAATTATCAATAGTATCTTCAAGATGATAAAATAGAAAAGAATATCCGATGAGTCGCAATGTTGGGATTCATGAGTCTTGATCCAATAGTCAATATTCAAAGTTATTCGTACACTATATAGTGCTAAAATAAGATAAGATAAACAGTAGTATCTTCTATACGATGCTATAGAATGGAAAAAAGATGCAATTAATGTTGGGATTCACGAACCCTTGATCCATCCAACGGTGAATGTTGTTTAAGTTATTCAGACACTATGTGTAGTCTTAAGATAAGATAGAAAAGACTACCAAAATTATCTTCTATATGATAGAATGGAAAGAAGAGGATCCAACGTCTAACAATGTTGGATTCGCGAGTCTTGATCCAATGGTCAATATTAAAAGTTATTTGTACACTATATAGTGGTAAGATAAGATAAGAAATAATATCAATAGTACCTTGATGTAATTAGGTGCTTCATGCTAAATGTATGGACCTCGATGTAATTTCCCCTTTTTTAGTTTTTTGATATAAAATGTACTCCCACCATCTTGGTAAAATTCCAACCTACAAGTAAGTGGTAAAATTTAAATGTATTTAAGCTTAGTTGTCAATCAGTATGAAAATTCTTGGATTTCAAGACGAACGACCAAGGTCATGGCCATATCTACATCATACTTTATGATGATGATGATGATACCATATCCAAGAACCTACATGTCACCAAATTTTCCCATATTTAAAAAAAACAAAGAGGGAGTAGTATGAAGAGTATGGCTTGATCAGCTCCTCTATCAAGAAGGAGTCAAATCCGACTGCTTTCCTTACTTAATTTTAGGGTGCTTCATGTATGGACCTTGGTGTAATTTTACATTTTTTGGTCATTGATGTAAAATGTACTACCACCATCGTCCGTATAAAATTCAAACCTAAAAGTAAGCACGATATATTGCTTTTAAATTTTTTCCAAAAGTCTTTAGAAACTAACTAGGAATTCAGTACATCGATAACGACCGAAAGTTCTGGGAACTAACCAGGAATTCAGTACCTGCCATGAAAAAATGGTAAACATGAGTAGTCCGTACTTTAATTTTTATGCCCACCCTTGGATTTTAACACGCACCTTCCTGGTACTTCGGGGCAGATTCCTCATTAGAAAGAAAAAGTTCCTAGTGACCAGAATTATTTTGCGCACAAATATTTTGGATCTGAATGCCCTAGACCTAATTTTTAGAAAAAAGGACTATTGTGCAAAACTTGAGTAGTACGTACTTCTACTGAACCAGGGGCACCATAAAATTAACCCCAAAGCTGCCAAAGAAAAAAACGGAGGAAAAAATAAAGAGCGAGAAGAGATTATTAGAGAATATAAATGGGAGGTAGCACGAGAGCAGAGAACGATTTGAAGGCGGTGCAATGTCAGAGTAAAGCTAGTTTGACGGGTTTTTGAAACGAGGTACATGTACCTACTACTAGTAGCACAGTACTACTAGTAGTACTACTATGTTTTCTCTCTCCTTCGTTGTCTCTCATAAGTCATCCTCTCTCTCCCCTCCTATGCAGCACCCCGCGTGCACCAGTCGGCTTATCTCTCCCTCGGCCCACTGCGTGGCGCCGCACATGTGTGCCTTGGTACGCCCGCGCTGTGTGTGTGGCCTATTTTTTCCTTTTTCTAGAGAAGAGTCTCTAGCGTGTTGGTCAGCTGCCTTGGTGTGCATATATAGAAAGAGGACATCGCAGATTTCCCAATGTCCTACTCCATGTGTTGGTGTTGAATAGTAGCTAGAGCAAATTCCACCATGCTTAGAACCATCATGTTACACCCCTCCCCAAAAAATCCATAGCAACGTAGGCTATATTCTCAATATGTGTATATAGTTATTATTAATAGACTTAATGTATGCCTTTCTTCTCTATAAAGACTGTTGGTTAATAAAAAAATAATGTTTGTTAAACCCACATGTGATCTGTCCATATAAACAACACAGTGGCAGTAACCATTGAGCATCATCATACGTCTTCCCTTCTCCTTTTTTTTGCAGAACGGATCCTAGCATTAAAAGAAACATTGAATAGTACAAAGCACCTGAACAAAAACTAAAATTACATCGAAATCTTTGAGATGCCCTTCTTCTTCAACCTCAGTTTCCCACGCCACGAGGAGCAATGGTACCTTCCAGATTGACATGTTTTATTTGCAAAGCTATCGAGGATATCCCTGCGATGGAAGATGATGGCCGTGCGGGCGTTGTTCACGCCTGATGTGTCCTGGAATACACACTGCTGAAGGAGGCTGATGAAGAGGTCCAGCTCGCCGTGCTGTCCAAGACGGTGCGTGATAATAGCTACCTCCATGTAGATGTCCACCGGTGCGACGGGCAAAGCCTCGAAAAGCTACAGGGCCATTGGTGCGCGAAACAGATCGTCTCCTAAGAGACCAGCCAGGGAAGCGGTAAGCGCGGCAACAACCTGGGGCGGAACACCGAGACAAAAAATTGGGGCTAAAAGTTAGTTATAGGTAGGCTAGATGAATGAAGTCCATAGAAGAAAACGATATCGCTGTAGGTAGCATGCATTGTAGCAAACATACCTGTTCAGTATGCGCCACGGCGCATGGCCTGAAGGCGAGTAGTGAGGTGGTCCACCATGCCTGTGACGACGCCAAAGATGATGAGGAAAGATTCCATCGTCTTCTTGAGCCAGGCTGGGAAGATGGCATCAGAAGGGTGCGTGCCACGGCGCGTGCCAGCACGACACGGAGGCGCTACAAAGAGTCGGCCTGGAGGTGGGCGTCCCTAGATTTCTCTATCAGGCGGATGGCGCTCGCCCACATAACCTCCATCTTTCCTTCTCTCTCTCTCTCTGGATATCGCTCTATGACAGACTCCACCGCTTCTCAATCTAAGTACTTTTGTACTCTTTCTTTTGAAAGTGTAGTACATGTATATTACTAGTAGTAGTACTCGTGCAAGCAATCAATAGTAGAAAGCTACTAACACCGGTATAGTTGACCTTCAAGTACTAAGTGCCTACCTAACCAAGCCTGCATGCTTATCTTAGTAATTGTGCGGCCTCTCATATAGCCAAACCCCCACTTAACATAGAGTACTAGTACTGCCTGTTCAAAAAAATGTACTAGCTAGTAGTAGTACTTTACTCCCTCTGTTTGTGACTGTTTTGTTGGTACCAAGACGTGGCCTTGAAAATCGGTGGAAAAATCTTGGAAACGTTAGAGCTAGCCTCTTAACTGCACCGAAATTCTCCCTCCATTGGTTTATTTTTTCCTTCGCGCTCTACCGCATGCAGAGAGAAAAGGTAGATGCCAGAAATTAGGGGCTACAATAATTAGGGAGCTAGAAATTACTCCCCCCATCTCATTGCATTTTACTACTCCCTGTATTCTGTACCTCGTGTCAGGAACCCATTGCAACTTTGCTATGACATCACACCATCTGTGCACCTCGCTCCTACAGGCCCTAACAAAGTTAAAAGAAAATGTAACCGCCCCAATTATCACACAGAGTGGACAGTAGACCATGTGGTTTCTTTATAATTCCCATGTTTTTAGTACTAGGATTTTTCAAGCTTCCTAGCTAACTTCGCACACTTTAGTGACTTTTTGCCGATTTAAGGAAAAAAGAAAATATTTACGCATCATGACCTACCATGTCACGTGCACTACATACCATGGAAATGGTAATAATAGAAAGTACTCCCTCCGTTCAGAAATATAAGACATTTTAGCTTCGTGAAATGAATGTATCTGGACACATTTTAGTGTATAGATTCACTCCGAACCTCTACGAACCTATACACTAAAAGACATCTAGATACATTCGATTCACAAAACTAAAAAGTCTTACATTTCTAAACAGAGGGAGTAATACGCGTAAGAGAACGCCACATAAAAGTATTTGGTCTATTATAATTGTATTTTATTTCCATGTCTTCAAAACATTATCAAATTTGTATGCATGAAGTAGATTCTTAGCACGAAGATAGTTGCATTTCTCAAAACTCGCGCTAGTTCTTGGTATATTGACAGCGTTGGTACCTTCAAACGACATTTGAAAAATTCAAGAGCAAACTTATCGCGATTACTTGTAGTTCATAACTCACCTAATTTCGTTAAATCAACATAAAGTCCTCTAAGTGGGCGAAATTAGCTACGAAGCTTGAAAAATGATAAAATTAGGGAACTGTAAGAAAGGCATTGTCCACTTTGTCTAACTAGTAAGTTCCACGTGTGTTACACACGTGATGAGAATCAGATAATAGAAGTATGACACATCATTTTTTTAATAGAATTATAATAGGTAAAGCTCAAAAACAGTTATAATTTTGAGTCACATCCATAAAGTATCGGGTGTGTATTTGGTTCTTGTACTTTGTATCATGTACTATGGAAATCAACTTATTAGCTACCTAATACTCAACATGCTTTAGAGAAATGATGAAGAATATTCTAGAATTATTGAGAAGTGTGTTTTTAGGTTTGTGCATAGCGCTCATTGTGCTAAAGACTATCACTAGAATCTTCTAGTAGATGCTAGAATGGATATAAAGATCCAACGGTTTGCAATACTAGGATTTGCCAGTCTTGATCTAGCTGCCAAAGTTCAAATTATTTGTACACTATATAGTGGTTAGATTATTATATAATAGGTAAATAACAAAAATTATAAATTTGATCGACATCTATAAAGTATGGGTCTATATTTGCTTCTTGTACTTTGTATCACGTAGAAGTAAAAATTTATTAGCAATTCCTAATACTTGAAAATTGCGGTAACATGGTCTAGAGAAATGATGGAGAAGATTCTAGAATAATGGAGATGTGTGTTCTGACGTTTGTGCATAACATTCACTTTGCTAAAGACTATCATTAGTATCTTCTAGATGATAGGATGGAAAATAAGATCCAATGGCTGGTAATGTTCGGATTCGCGAGTCTCAGTCCAATGGTCAATATTCAAAGTTATTCGTACACTATATAGTGTTAAGAAATGTGGGATGGTGGCATTTTTTCAAGTAGGGTGGGCCTAGAAGGAGAAAGATACTTCAGTTCACAACTTAACATGGTCAGTGGAAGTGCATGTTACATCAAGGACCTCAAAAAATAAAATTACATCCAAGTCCACATATTTCTTACCACTATATAGTGTACAAATAACTTTGAATATTGACCGTTGGCTCAAGACTCGTGAATCCCAATATTTCCAACCATTGGATCTTCTTTTCCCTTCTAGCATCTAGAAGATTCTATTGATTGTATTCATCACAATGAATGCTATGCACAAAATTCAAAACACACTTCTCCATCTTTCTAGAATCTTCTCCCTCGTTTCTCTAGACCATGTTACCAAAATTTTCAAGTTTTAGATAGCTAATAATCGTTGACTTCTACATGATATACAAGTACGAGAACCAAATATACACCCATACTTTATAGATGTTGATCAAATTTATATTTTTTTCTTCTTTACCTATTATAATTTGATATAGTGATGATATGTTAGACGTCTATTATCCGAGTCTTATGTGCAGGGTGTGTGTAATTTACTAGTAATACAAAGGGCCCTGAAAATAAGCTTGGAAAAGCAGGCATGTCTGGATCTCATTCTCCACCAACTAGCCGAGGCAGACTCTTCGTACGGAGTACTAGAACACTTATACTTGCTTAACACAAGAAATCAGCGTGGTGCTCACTTTATCCAGATCTTGTTGATGAAGTGCACCGAATGTGATGGGACGCATCTTATCTTATCTTACCACTATATAATGTAGGAATAATTTTGAACATTGACCATTAGATCAAGACAAGCAAATCCAAATATTGCTAGATGTTGGATCTTTTTTTCCATTCTAGCATCCACAGCATTCTATTGATAGTCTTTAGCATAATAAATGCTGCTAGTGTTTAATAAAGTGTGGAAAGCCAAACTATGGCAAAAAAGCAAACACATACCAAATTGCCAAACTTATGTATGTTATCTTATCTTACCACTATATAATGTATGAATAACTTTGAACATTGACCATTAGATCAAGACAAGAAAATCCAAATATTGCTAGATGTTGGATCTTTTTTCCATTCTAGCACCCAGAACATTCTATTGATAGTCTTTAGCAAAATAAACGCTGCTAGTGTTTAATAATGTGTGGCAAGCCAAAATATGGCAAAAAACCAAACACATACCAAATTGACAAACTTTGGCATGGCAAATTATGGCTAGGAACCAAACACTTCCAAAGTACTAGAAGCAAATATACATCCATATACTTTATAGACGATGTAGATCAAATTTATAATTTATTAAGCTTTACCTATTATATAATCTTACAACTATATATTATACGAATGAATAACTTTGAACTTTGATTGTTGGATCAAGACTGGCAAATCTGAACATTGCAAACCATTGGATCTTCAATCCATTCTAGCATCTAGAAGAAGATTCTACTGATAGTCTTTAGCATAATGAATGTTATACGCACAAGCCTCAAAACACTTCTCTGTCATTCTAGAATCCTTCAGAAATTTCTATAGACCATGTTACCAAAATTTGAAGTATTAGCTATAGCTAACAAACATTGACTTCTACGTTGACTTCAACATGATACAAACTACAAGAACCAAATATACACCCATACTTTATAGATGTCTATCAAATTTAAAACCTTTTGAGCTTAACCTATTATATAATCTTATCTTACCACTATATAGTGTACAAATAACTTTGAACTTTAACCATTGGATCAAGACTGGCAAATGCAAACACTACTAAATAAAATTAAGTTGGATCTTCTATCTATTCTAGTATCTAGAAGATTCTATTGATGTTCTTTAGCGCCCTAAATGTTATGCACAAACTTCAAAACACACTTCTCGGTAATTTAGAATCATCTTCGTCATTTCTGTAGAGCATGTCGAGTACTAGGTAACTAATAGTAGGTTGATTTCTACATGATACAAAGTAAAAAAGAACCAAATACACACCGGGTACTTTATGGACGTAGCTCTTAATTATAATATAGGTAAAGCACAAAAATTTATAAATTTGATCAATATATATAACTAGTAAATTGCATGTGCCCTGCACGTGAGACACAGATAATAGACGTTTGGCATATCATCACTATATAAAATTATAATACAAGTATACCAGAAAAAAATATAAATTCGATCAACATCTATAAAGTATGGGTGTATATTTTGGTTTTTATACTTTGTACAGTATATCATGTAGAAGTCAGCGATTATTAGCTATCTAAAACTTGAAAATTTTGGTAACATGGTCCAGAGAAACGAGGGAGAATATTCTAGAATGTTGGAGAAGTGTGTTTTGAGTTTTGTTCATAGCATTCATTATGATGAAGACTATCAATAGAATCTTCTAGATGCTAGAATGGAAAAGAAGATCCAAAGGCTGCAAATGTTGGGATTCATGAGTTTTGATCCAATGGTCAATATTCAAAGTTATTCGTACACTATATAGTGGTAAGATAAGATAAGAAGTATGGGTGTATATTTGGTTCTTGTACTTTGTATCATCATGTAGAAGTCAAAGATTATTAGCTACCTAACACTTGAAATTTTTGGTAACATGGTCAAGAGAAACGAGGGAGAAGATTCAAGTGTGTTTTGAGATTTGTGCATAGCATTCATTATGTTGAAGACTATCAATAGGATCTTATAGATGCTAGGGGCTTGTTTGATTCGTTGGATAGGGAAAGCATAGGAATAGGAAAAACATAGGATTACAATGTCATGCCCACTTTAATCCTATAGGAACCCATATATATGCAAGAAAGTTTGTTTGATTCCATCAAAGGAAAAAAAGGATTCTAAGAAAGAGGGTTGGGCGTGGATGTTAGATTTCCTATACAATCTAGTACAAAGGACTCCCTAGGAAAATTTTCTATAGGAATCAATAATCATACAAATCAAACAACCATTATAGAAAAAATTCTTATGGGATTTAATCCTATAAATTTCCCATGTAAATCCTTGGAATCAAACATTTCCTAGAATAGAAAAGAAGACCCAACAGCTGAAAATGTTGGGATTTACGAGTCTTGATCCAACGGTCAACATTCAAAGTTATTCGTACACTATAAAGTGATAAGATAATGGAAAGATGTGATAGTGGTAAGATATACTACTCTTGTTGCTCCATGTCACACCCCAAGAAGAAGGACACACACACAAACTCACAAAGATTGATCTTAAAGTTATACTATGAAACTATTTCGAAGGTGTACACTGTGGGTCAATATATCTTGAAAATCACTGATATTTCTGAACGACTCAATATCTTGATATATATGAATTTGCATGCTGGAAACTCTTAAAAAGATTTAAAAAACACAGAATATAAATAAAAATGAATAAACGAAAAGGGTCCGCATGACATCCTCTCGTTTGCAGTACCAGCCATGAAAAAATGGTAAATATGAGATTTGAAACATTCGAAAAAGCCGTCTTCACATTAGATATGGCCTGAACGCTCGAGGGTTTCTCGAGCCGAACGACCGATTAGGTCATGGACATATCTACATCATAGTTCATGATAATGTTCCCATATTTGGTACATGGGTGTGTCTTGCCATGGTATACAATGATGCTGGGGTGGGAGTTTTGAACTAGTATCAGGAAAAACATGTTGAAATTTCCGAGTGTATCTTTAGGGTCCGTGTTGTAAAAGTGTAGGTCCCATAAGTATTTTGGTTTTCTTTTTGGACCACTATGTATTTTTTATGTCCACCCTTGGATTTTAACACGCACCTTCTTGGTACTTCGGGGAAGATTCCTTGTTAGAAAGAAAAAGAAAAAGTTCCGAGTGATCAGAATTATTTTGTGCATGAATATTTTGGATCTGAATGCCCCAAACCCAATTTTCAGAAAAAGGACTATTGTGTAAAACTTGAGTAGTCCATACTTCTACTGAACAAGGGGCACCAAAAAATTAACCCCAAAGCTGCCAAAGAAAAAAACGGAGGAAAAAACAAAGAGCGTGAAGAGATTATTAGAGAATAGAAACGGGAGGCATTGTGAGAGCAGTAAAAGAGTTGAAGGCGGTGCAATGTCATAGTAAAGCTAGTTTGACGGATTTCTGACATGAGGTACGGGTACCTACTACTAGTAGCATAGTGCTACTAGTAGTACTACTATGTTTTCTCTCTCCTTCGCTGTCTCTCCCCGCGCGCACCGACCAGCTGATCTCTCCCTCGTCCCACTACGTGGTGCCGCACACGTCTGCTTTGGTACGGCCGCGCTGTGTGTGTGTGCGCGCGTGGCCTGTTTTTTTTTTTTTTGAGAGGAGTCTCTAGCGTGTTGGTCAGCTGCCTTGGTGTGCATTTATAGGAAGATGACATCGTAGATTTCATAATGTCTTTCTCCATGTGTTGCACAAACCACCACTACAGTTTTTGTACTTTGTATTGTGTAGAAATCAACCTATTATCTACATAGTACTCCACATGCTCTAGAGACATAACGAAGAAGATTCTAGAATTATCGAGAAGTGTGTTTTGAGGTTTGTGCATAGCGTCCATTATGCTAAATAGACTAGTAAGTTGCATGTGAGGCTCAGATAGTAGACGTATGACATATCAGCACTATACTAGTAGTAAAAGGCACGTGTCACACACATATATACTGTATGAAATATGATTTAACAAACATTAAGTCAATAGTCTTATTAGAGAAACAATGCACACATTAAATCTACTATGTAGTAAATTGCACGTGCCCTACACGTGAGACTCAGATAATAGATGTCTGACATATCATTACTATATAAAATTATAATAGGTAAAGCAGAAAAAATATAAATTTGATCAACATTTATAAAGGATGGGTGTATATTTGGTTCTTCTACTTTGTATAGTATATCATATAGAAGTCAATGGTTATTAGCTATCTAAATCTTGAAAATTTTGGTAACATAGTCTAGAGAAACGAGGGAGAAGATACTAGAATGATGGAGAAGTGTGTTTTGAGTTTTATGCATAACATTCATTGTGATGAAGACTATCAATAGAATCTTCTAGATGCTAGAATGGAAAAAAATATCCAACGGCTAGAAATGTTGGGATTCGCGAGTCTTGATTCAACGATCAATATTCAAAGTTATTCATACACTATATAGTGGTAAGATAAGATGGGTGTATATTTGTTTCTTGTACTTTGTATATCATGTAGAAGTCAACAATTATTAGGTATCTAAAACTTGAAAATTTTGGTAACATGCTCTAGAGAAACGAGGGAGAAGATTCTAGAATGATGGAGAACTATGTTTTGAGGTTTGGGCATAGCATTCATTGTGATGAAGACTATCAATAGATTCTTCTATATGCTAGAATGGAAAAGAAGATCCAACAGATTGAAAGTTGGTTTTTGTGAGTCTTGATCCAATGGTCAACATTCAAAGTTATCCGTACACTATATAGTGGTGTAAGACTAGTAAATAATAGTATCTTCTAGAGATGATGCTAGAATGGAAAAGAAGATCCAACAACTGACAAGGGATTCGCGAGTTTTGATCCAACCGATTAATATTCAAAGTTATTTGCAAACTATATAGTGGTACGATTTTGTTATATCATAGGTAAAGCTAGATCCCAAAAATTAAATTTGATCGACATTATTTATAAAGTATGGGTGTATATTTAGTTCTTGTACTTTGTATCATGTAGAAGTAAATGTTTATTAGCTATATACCTAATAATTGAAATTTTTGGTAACATATGGTCTAGAGAAACGTCTGAGAAGATTATTCTACTCCCTCCGATCCAAATTATTGGTCTGAGATTTGTCTAGATTCAGTTGTATCTAGTCATGTTTTAGTGCTAGATACATCCGAATCTAGACAAATCTGAGAACAATATTTTGGATTAAAGAGAGTAGATTGATGGAGTAGTATTTTTTGAGGTTTGGGCATTGTGTTCATTGTGCTAAAGACGTACTATCCATAATATATTCTAGTAGATATGCTAGCTAGTAGAATGGAAAAGAAGATCCCACGACTAGCAATGTTGGGATTCGCGAGTCTTGATCCAACGGTCAATATATTCGAAGTTATTCATACACTGTATAGTGGTAAGATAGATAAGATAAATAATAGCATTTTATAGAGATGGTGCTATAATGGAATAGTAGATCCAACTATTGGCAATGTTGGGATTCGCGAGTTTTGATCCAGCCGATCAATATTAAAAGTTATTCGTAAAAATATAGTGGTAAGATACGATAAGAAAGACTATCAATAGTATCTACTGGATGCCAAAATGGAAAAGAAGATCCAACCGGTTGGCAATGTTGAAATTCACGAATCTTGATCCAACTGTCAATATTCTAAGTTATTCGTACACTATAGTGGGTAAAATAATGTACTATCCATAGTGTATCTTCTATTAGATGCTAGCTAGAATAGACTAGTAAAAGGCACGTGCCACACATGTATATATTGTATGCAATGTGATTTAGCAAACATTAAGTTGTTATTATTAATTAATAGTCTTGTTAGAGAAAAAAGGGCATACATTAAGTCTACTAGTAAAAGGCATGAGCCACACAGGTATATACTGTATGAAATGTGATTTAGAAAATATTAAGTTGTTATTATTAACCAATAGTCTTGTTAGAGAAAAAGGCATACATTAAGTCTACTAGTAAAAGGCATGAGCCGTACACGTATATGCTGTATGAAATGTGATTTAACAAATATTATGTTGTTATTATTAACCAATAGTCTTGCTAGAGAAAAAAGGAATAGATTAAGTCTATTAATAATAACTATCTGCACATACTGAAAATAGAGCATACTGTGTTATGATTTGGGAGGGTTACATGGTGGAGTATGCTCTATAGGTACTGTTCAACACGAATCCAGCTGCTCTGAACCATTGAATCTAACAGCCCAATGGTCAGGATTGGTGCTATTAAGAATAACTATCTACACATATTTAGAATACAGTCTACTGTACTATGAGATTTAGGGGGGGAGTGTTGACATGACTGTTCTAGAACATGGTGGAGTTTGCTCTAGGTACGTACTAGCTGTTCAACACGAATCTAGCTACTTTGAACCATTGGATCTAACATCACAATGTTCAGGATTTGTGCTACGGATCCAATTCAAAACTGCTCTATTATTGTAGAAGAAGAAAAGAAGATCACACTGTATAGTGTATGATACAAATAACTTTGAGCTTTGACCGTTGGATCTAGACTCGTGAATCCCAATATTTCTAATTAACCATTGGATCTTCTATCCATTCTACTCCCTCCGTCTAGAAATATAAGATATTTTAGCTTTGTGAAACGAATGTATCTAGATATCTTTTAGTCTATAGGCCAACATCTAGATACATTCGTTTCACAAAGCTAAAATGTCTTATATTTGTGAACAAGGGAGTAACATCTAGAAGATTCTATTGTTAGTCTTCAGCACAAGGAACGCTATGCAAAAGTCTCAAAACACACTTTTCAATAATTCTAGAATCTTTTTCGTCATTTTTCAAGAGCACTCGAGTATTAGGTAGGAGTAGCTAGGTTGATTTCTACATGATATAGTACAAAGTAGAAGAACCAAATATACACCCGATACTTTATGAACGTGGCTCAAAATTAAAATTATTTTTTGAGCTTCACCTATTATAATTAAAATTATAATTTTATAGTCCCGTGCAAGGCACGTTCAACTTTATAGTGGATGTCCAGACCATGCTAGGGGTGACAACTGCTTACGGTTGTCTCTTCGATTTCTGCGTCAAGTACTGTTTCTGAATGGAAATGGGTTTTTTACTCGCGTGGAGACTAGGAGGCCACCTCTCACGGACTCGACCTTCTTCCTCCTCCTCTTCACGACTGTAGCTCTTCTCTGCCAGATTTCTTTGCCCGTTTTCATCCATTTTTGCTGTGCTATTTCACCTGCATGACCGAAAACAAGTCCCGCCACAGAAGGGCTCGTGCCGCGATAGCGAAGCTGGCGAAAGAGAAGAAGTTGGCTTGCCGTTCTGCAATTATGTTGCTACCGGTACCAAGCGATGTGATGACCAAAGGTTCCCAGTCGAATCCCTTGGCTGCAGGTGAGAGGTCTTCAACTCAAGGTTCTTCGAAGCTGCCATAGCCAGGTACAAATACCTTCAGGTGAATCTCCATTCTTGTGCAACTTTCCATGTCTTTGACCGTTTCTTGATTTGCTCATTTACCTAAAAAAAGCACATTCTTCCTCAATGGTGTTTTTAGGCCGGGCGGTCTTCGAATTCCCTCAGCACTCATGTCTGCAGAATCATCTTCACCATCGCCGATGGAGACTGATACCTTCAGGTACATCTCCGTGCTTGGGAAACTTTCCATGTCTTTGACCGTTTCTTGATTCGCTCATTTCCCTACTAGTACATTTTTTCTCAATGTTGTTTTAGGTCGGGCGGACTTCGCATTCCCACGACACTCCTGTCTGCAGAATCATCTTCACAATCGCTGATGCAGGCCGATCAGTATAGCCGCAAGGTAAGAAATCATTCGAATTGTGATTCTGTGTCTCTCTTCCTTGATCGTTCTCTGGGTACACTTTCTGAATTTACGCTCCCTATTCATCTAACATAATATTGGCTTCGATTTCGATTTTATGGTGAAAAAGGTGATGGGTGATTTCTATGTCAAGACAGCAGACAGAAGTGCCCTCGTCAAGGAGTGCACTAGACTTTACTCCAAACTCGCTGCTGACAAGGTCGGGCTTAGCCTCCTTAGGAATCTCGCCCTGGAATACTTGATTGAGCGTGACGAGCTGAAGAGGCGGAACATCGGCATATGGAGATGATGGGCATAAGCTTCGAACAGATCCATGACCTCGAGGACTAGAAGGACAAACTCCTGGCCGAGCTGGCAAAGCTGAAGCGTGAAACTGTCGTTGATCTCCATCAATGAGCTAGCACATGGAAGACCTTAGTTAGTACTCCATATATTTTCACAATATAAGCCTATTTACTGAGCTAAAACAGCTTACGAAAAAGGCTTATATATTATGGAACAGAGGGACTAGTTCATGATCGGATATATAGATTGCAATATTGCCCCAGTAAATTGAAAAAACCTTTATTAGTACTATGAATGTATGATCGTGTACTTGCTGGTAAAATATTTGGTTATTTGGTGAATGTGACATGCATCATTAGCCACAATGTTGCCAGCGCCAATTTTGGGTGTGATTATCTTTCCTACCGTACTATAATTAGTTATTAATGCTTCCATGCAGAGTGGTAGCTACCTTGCCATCGTTGTCATGCTGCATATCACCAACTTCACTTGCTCAAAACCTCCATTCTTGTTTACTCAAAAAAAGAGCCTGCATTCCTCCGCCATCTTCGGTTTTGGTCCTGCTGATGGCAGTGGCAGCGGTATCCCATTGATGGTAACTTTAGACCAGGAGCACAACTTTGTCTCTGTACAGCTGCAGTGTAGTATAATCATTGCGCCAATGCTTACAGGGGAAGGAAGAGGTAACTGTTAGGGATCCTTTCTGAACATGTGTACACTCTCCACAATTTATACATTGAAGGGATAACCACTTTTATAGCCATTTAAAAGAGTTTTGGGTGATTTTGTCAAATTAATTCGACCTTTAACTACATGTGTTCTATTTGGTCGACAAAATTAGAAAACACTATTTAGTTATTTAGTCGTATATAGATTCTTCCAAATTTTGACTAACTTGCGATATCTATTTTGATACGAAGGGAGTAGGATTATGCGTTAGCTACAAACATGGCCTTTATTCTGCATAGTGTCAACCTGGTGGGATAATTCTCTCCTGAGGAGAGAGGCCTACATATTAAAAGGTGTCTAGATATATTCGTTTCACAAAAGCTAAAACATCTTATATTTTGAAATAGAGGATCTAATAAAGAGGGGAGAGAGCTACATATATGAGAAAAAAATGAGTTGCAAGAACAAGATGATGAATGAATATTCTATCAATGGTCTTCCCGACAATTTGTCACTCTGTTACGGAAAAATGGAACAAATCCATGAAAACTAAAAAAATACATGTGTATTAGGTTTTATGTGACAACAACTATGTCTCTTGTGCCCTGGCACACACCCAGAAATTATGTGGAATTTCTTGGACCAACTCAACTGCAGCGAGCCTGTCACAAAAAGAAAAAGGACACTATAGAAAAAGGAAACGATGTCGTGAAACTAGGTCGAACTTTCTTATCTTATCTTACTATTATATAGTGTACGAATAACTTTGAAGGTTGATCGCTGGATGAAGACTGACAAATCGCAACATATCTAACCTCTGGATCTTTACCATTCTAGCATCTAGAAGATTCAATGGATAGGTTTTAGCACAATGAACGCTATGACTTCAAAACACAATTCTCCGCCATTCTAGAATCTTCTCTGTCATTTCTCTAAGCATGTTACAATTTTTTTTGAGTATTATTATGTACCAAGAAGCAAGTATACACCTAATAATTTGTGGATATGATGTGGCTCAATATTTTTTAATAGTTTTTTGAGCTTTACCTATTATAATTTTATAAGTGATGACATGTCATACTATCCATCTCATAGCTAGAGATGACATGATGGTCTTTTATTTGAATCTCACGTTTGTTTTTTTGAAATGGGGATACCACAGCCTCTCCACTCAAAGGATGCACACATCCCTTTTATTAAAACCAAGTACGAAGTATAGTTTCATATAAGGTTGATAAAAACACCAACCATGTGAACAAAGCTAAAGTTCTCACAAGAGAACACACACATCTCACGTGAAAATTATTATGCAAATACTTACTTCAAGAAGATAGTTTGACCGTAAATCTAGTCAATAATATATAATTATATTTAATAATTTTTAACCAATTTATTTATATTCGAAAGACGATTCCAATGGTACAATTTTTGTGACATACAATTCATAAATTGGTGACCAAATTTATGGTCAAATTATTTTCTTCGAGTACGTATTTGCCTAATGAACCGGAATGGAGGTAGTATACTACATAGTACTCCTTCCGTCCCAAAATATAAGGAGCCTAAGGTTTACTCAAAAGTCAACATTTTAAAGTTTGACCAAGATTATACACAAAAATATAAATATGTACAATACCAAATCAATATCAATAGATTTATCATAGAGTATATTTTCTTAATGTGTCCATTTCATAATGTAGATGTACATATGTTTTCCTAAATATTTGGTCTAAGTTAGTAAGATTTGACTTTTGATCAGTCCTTAGGCGCCTTATATTTTGGAACGGAGTGAGTAGTATTTTTTTCCCCTAAAAGGGGAGTGTATATGTTTGATTCGTAGGATAGGAAAATCGTAGGAGTAGAAAAAATGTAGGATTGCAATGTCATGCCCACTCCAATCCTATAGGAATTCATATGAACCAAAGTGTGTTGATTCCATCATAGGGGTCCGTTTGATTCAAAGGATTTCCCTAAGAATTTTGTATGGTTAAATCCTATAGGAAATTTTCCTACAACGGCTGTTTGATTTGTAGGATTGATTCCCATAGGATTTTTTCCGAAGGATTCCTTTGTACTAGTTTTCATAGGATATCAAACATCCACCTATCCCTATTTTTCAAATTCCTATGGTGGAATCAAACACACTTTGGTTCATATGAATTCCTATAGGATTGGAGTGGGCATGACATTGCAATCCTACATTTTTCCTACTCCTACGATTTTCCTTTCCTACGAATCAAACCTGCCTTAGCAATCTGAAAAAGAGGTATGGGTGGATGTTTGATTTCCTATGAAAACCAGTATAAAGGAATCCTTCGGAAAAAAATCCTATGGGAATCAATCCTACAAATCAAACATCCATCGTAGGAAATTTCCTATAGGATTTGATATGGGGTGGCCCGATCTTCTCAGCAAGCACTTGTCGATGGTGATGGTGGATGATAAATAACTAGCCTGAAGCTATGAACTCTCCCGCTCGATCCCTGATGCCAATGCAATAGCTCTCGAACCTTGTAGGATATTCACAACACCACGCTCTTACGCACGCAGCCGTGACCATGAACGGTAGTATGCAATCTACTAATGCCCAATGGAATAACAGATCACACTCAATTATAGTTGGTAAATTCGAACACAGGGTAATTCCAGAGGTTCTATGAAAGAAACAACTCCAAAATATTTTAACATGGTCTAAACCCTAACTTGTGACGGCTACGGAGGTTTATACGAGGGCTGCGGCGTCCTCCCCTCTAAACGGGCCTAAAAATAGCCATATCTTGGCCCAAACTGACTCGGTTCGACTCAAACTAATACATACCGACCCATATATGGGTTCGGCCTTATTGGCACGCAGTCCAAACGTCGTGGAACACCTCAAATATGTAATTCTTGGTGCGCCATCTCTCTCTCTCTTGCTCATATGTGATTTCCTCATTGCCTCCTAGTGCGCATGCCTCCCGCTCCTCCCTCGCGCACTTGTTGTTATTGGAAATCAGCGCTTATCCTTCTTGCTGCAACTCTCCTCCTCCTCCTCGCGCAACGCTTGTGTTATCAATAAACTTGATCATACAAAGATGCATAGACTTAGGTAGTATAAAGTTCTCATTAAGTAAAACATCATGTTCAATTAGGATGAATTTACCTGATAGTCATTATTGATTTGACTCAATATTTCCTTCCAGTTCAGGCAGTCAGAATCATCATAATCCCTATATATATCCTCATCATCCTCCCTTTCTTCATGAAAAGCCGTCCTCGGCTTTAGGTAAGATGAAAGTGGGAGAAACAAAAAGAGCAACATGTACGCAAAGTATATGTATATATAACATGTTGTATTATTGTTGTTCACATGAAAAGTATGTCTAGTATACATCAATCAACTTAAATTGCAGGTATAAGTGAAGTACAAAGAATCATGATCATGGTGAAAAACAACTAAATAGATAGTCATATTCTTCAATATTAAATTCAGTTTTCTCAAAGAAGATCTATGATCAAATTTGTGAACAAGATCAAACCAATTCAATATGTCTGAAAACCAAATTGAATCATGCCATGCTTCAACTGCGCTACTCTGATTATTATGAACATGATCATGTTGTCCAGTATGTAAAATGCAACTCAATTTGCAAATATAAGTGAAGTATAAAGCATTAGCACAACTAGACAATGAATTTTGGGACAAACACAACGAATATGAAAACTTGGGTTCTATTCTAGCAAGATTACAACGATCCAACATAGGTAAAATTACTTGTGTTGGATGCATTATATCAACTAGATCTAACTTTAGTTTCATATTATCACAAATTTTAGCATATATCCCACAACACAAAGTCGTCGACACACAACATGTATGGCTGAAAACAGCATGTTTCAGTTCAACGATTCTATCACAAGTAATGCATATGTGATCCACAAGAAAATTTTCATGCATGCTATATTCACCAATCAGATTGAATGTGAAACAAGGAGAATATGTGCTAGAATTAAGAAATGAAATTTCAGAAATCTTATCCACAACACTACTCATATTCATAGGTTCATTTAGCATGATGGAATACACAATATCAGTAGGAGGTATTCGAGCAAGTATTTCCTTATGTGTAATCAGTACCACATGATCAAAATTCGAATTTAGTAAACTATCACATGGTGCTATAACATTAGTGCAAGGCAAGTCACAAGGAGGCTTCAGTAAAGGAATAAACTCACAATATGTCACACATGTTGGCTGAATCTCCAAAACAGTACCAATGTCATCAACAATCTTCTCAGCTGTAGTAGGTACTACGACATCCTCCTCAAGTGACAATACCAGATTGTGTGATGCGGGTTGTAAAATAGGCGGCTCCCTTTCTTCAAAAGCAACCTGCACATCACAAGATACAACACTAGGAGTACACATGATTACATTAGTAGACAACTCACATGTCTCATTAGTGTCCACTCTAAAAATTTCTGGAATAGGCCATTTGTAGTTTTTCAAAAACATAGAACATAGAAATTGCTTGAAATCTTCCCAAAGGATTTTTTTACCCATGACACCATACACAATCCTTGCGTCCTTCCACCAACGAGCTACCTCTTCATCCACACGTCGGTGAGCAAGAATGTATTCTATATGGCAATTAAACTTGCTATCGAAAGTACGACATCTCGCAAAACCAAATCCCATATCAATTTCCCAAATCTGATATTCTGCGGGTGTGGCGGAACTTTCCAATCGCCACTTGATTGTAGTTGGATCATATGCCATGCCAACCACAATAGCTAAATAGTCATGGTAAACATCATCTGATTTCTGTATCACATCAACACTAGTAGAAGTTATGATTAGTACATTAGTGCAAAAACACAAAATTGTTCTGGTGGCACACTCACAACTCACTAAAAAACTGATAAGAAAGCAAATCTTACCGTTCCAAAGTGAATAGTGATGCTTACCAATTCGAAATCAAAGACTGATGCACTGATGTGATGAAGTGAATACCAAAGGTATAGAGAACGATCGCATGGCACATAGGTTATTTATGGTGGAACTGTAGGTATGGTATCCTAACTATACCGCAAACAAGTTCTAGTGTTGATCGTATGACAAAGACCCACGAAAACACACTCGGTGGAGATAAATGGGGCAATTGCAACTATGAAAATGAGCTCAATAAAGTGAGGTATGTCGGAGGAACGCTCGTGTTGCAATGCACAAAGAGAGACGCTAGCAATGTCTGAATGAAACGGACACAAGATTGCTAAACTGAGCAGCCCGCAGAGCACTAAGCACAAAGAAAGGCTTACTAAGGCTCACAAGGATAGGTGCGCTATGTGGACTCAGTAAAAAAATAAACAAAAAAAGAAAAAAAATTGACCTGAGAATTGGTCTCTGCCACGGCAGAAAGAAGGCCTGAAATCCTGCCACGGCAGGAGCTCGGCAGGAAAAAGAAAATTCTCGTACGATGACAGACTTGTCTGTGGTCAGGCGAGGGGTCCGATTTTTTTTATTTTTTTTGGCCTCCCTGAGATTTCACGTACGAGGGCAGATGTCGTAGAAATGGCCACGGCAGTCGCTGCCATAGGCAGCGATTGAGTGTTTCATGAGGAAGAGTTGGCGGCCATCTGCAGTGCGAGATGGGGGCGGATGCACATGGGTTTACCCAGGTTCGGCCCCTCGAAGGTAAAGACCTACTCCTGCTAGATTAGATTATGAGAGAGCGAGTTACAAGGGTGGCGAGCTCGGCGGCTAGGCAGCGAGTCGCTTGAGGGGGTGTATGATGGAACGTAAGTCTCTAAGGTACCCTAGGGAGGTTTATATATGAAGCACCTCGCTAGGGTTTACAAGTTGCCTCCGAACAAGATAAGGATCCGGGGGCCTTTGACCTAATCCGACTGGGCTTCTACTACGCTTCTGGGCTTCCAGTCGCCAGTCGATGGGCCTTTCCTTTCTTCAGAGTCCAGTCGCTGTCCTTCAGGCGCACTTGTAGACCTTTCGGCCCACTCGGAACGCACTGCTGAGCATACCCCCTTTGGCATATCCCCGTCAGTAGTCCCCGAGGCCATCGTTGACGCAGTCATGGGCGTCCTTTTGGTGTTCGAAGTACGCGAACCCAATTTGGGCGCTTAGTCAAATTGGCGATGGACTTTATTGGAACCAAGGGGAATTTCCCATAGCCCCATCCGTCACTTCAGTAAGCATCACTGCTGTCCAGTCGTCGTTTCGACGAGAAGAGAGACTGGCGGGTGGCGAGTAGACCAATAGGAGTTGGACCGTCAGACCTGGTCAAACTATCCGTTGGAATTTCCAACGGTAACTTCGGCGCAATTACCGTGAGTAACAGTTATCTCGATTTTGGCGGGTGACGTTTCCCATAAAAGGGGAGTGATGGATTAGCTTCGCGATCCTGCTCTGCATTCTTCATCCTTCCTCATTTGCTCTTCCTTTCTGCTTCCTCCCGACTTACTCTCCCCGCGTCGCGCGATCCCACTTCTCACTCGATGGCGCCTCCCAAAGGCTCATGGGGGAAATCCAAGTGCACCACGATCCAGCTGAGATCCTTTGAGGACATCGGGGTGCTCTGCAAGGGGAATTGGCGGGTTCCCCCTCCTCCGAGACCGAGCCGAAACCGCGACCCGGCGAGTTCATTTGCTTCACCAGCCATCTTGAAAGGGGCTTAGGGTTCCCTACTTTGCTCTTCTTCCGCCGCTTCTGCGCGTACTACGCGATCAAGCCCTCAGATCTTGGTCCACACAGCATCGAGCAGCTGGCGATCTTTGTCGCCTTCTGCGAATGCTACCTCAGCTGCAGGCCATATTTCCCGCTGTGGCTGGAGCTCTTCCACGGCCGCATCGGGCGCGAGGCGCCCAGCGGCTTGATGCTGGCCGCAGGCGGGGTCACCTTCCAGTTGAAGCCGAAGGCCAACTTCGTCAAGCTCCTCCTGCCGAAGAAGGCCGCCAGCGAATGGAAGAAAAGCTGGTTCTACGTCAAGGAAGCTACTCCCTCCGGCGAGGTCTCTCTCCCTGAATTCGTCGCCGAGAGGAGCGAGCCCCATCGACTGGCGCCAAAGAAGCTCCCTGAAGATCAGCGGATGGCTATCGCGGAAATGATGGATCAGATCCAGAAGTTTAAGGACCAGGGGTTTATTCCAATCAACCTCTACAATTGCTGGCTCAGGCGGCGCCTGGTTCCGCTGGCGGCTCGTCCACACTGGATGTACGAGTACAGCGGGAAGCATGATCCATCTAGAACCAGCAAGGAGTCATGGGAGGCCGAGGACTACAAGGCCGCCCTGAAGAAGATTACCGACGCGGAGTTCACGGGCATGGCGGTCGGGGTCGCCCCGTATACTCCCGTTAAGAACGAAGCCCCCACAGTGAGTTCTCTTTCCAATCACTGCGTTCACACCTCAATTTCAGTCTTTTCGCCTGGCGTGTCTTGACTCGGGGAGGTTCTCAGCTTTTTCAGGTATTGGAGGGTTGGCTCCCTCCGCTTGATGAAGAAGTTCCCCAAGAACTGGAGGAAGATTCCGAGGGGGATCCTTCCGACAGCGACTAGGAAGAAGAAGAGGTCCCTCCCCCAGCGCCTGTGGCTCGCAAGACCCGAATGCAGAAGCAACAAGAGGTCGAAGCAAGCCGTAGCTTGGACGAGTTTGAAGAAGGCGATGAGGTCGCCCAGGAGCAAACGTCCCGGCGCACTGCTACGCCGTCGAAGCCCCCGCGCCGGCCTAAGTCGCCGGCAAAGAGGCCTCCATCACCAGCCAGGTCATCAGTGGTGTTTGAGTCGGATGACGACTCCGACGACAAAGGGTCTCCCGAAGTATCGCACAAGGCCCCAAGGGACGCAGTCCCGACGAAGGGGTCGGAGGGCGAGGACATGGAGGTGGTGGTAGAGGTTCCCCTGGCGACGATCGCGCCTACGATCTCGGGGGTTCCAAGCCAAGAAGCAGCCGAGGCGACAGCGCCCAAGTCTCCACAGTCGTCGAAGGCGGCGGCGTCGGAGTCGGAGATCCCGGCGACCGCAGCTTCATCGTCAAGGAAGCCCTCAGTTTCGTGGGCTTCGGACATCTTCGAAAGGGGGCTCAGCCGCAAGCTGGGTCCCGAGTTGGACAAGCCCTCCCATATTAGTACCGGGCTTCGTGTTCTTCTAGTCGCCAAGTAAGTTGTGCTCCCTCGTCCCAATTTGCCTTGCTTCTTTCGTGGCGTGGTTGTGCTGATTGGAAGGGCTCGTGCAGGTCGGGGGCTAAGAAGATTGGTCGCCCTTCGGTTGCCAAGATTCCACCGGCCACTGGCGCGGGAGAGGGCGATCTGCCCAAGAAGAGGAAGGCCTCTAAGGATGTCGCAACTGCTGAAGTCACGAAGAAGCAGAAGGGGGGCGCCGACGATGCTGCGACCAGGGGAAGCGCCATGGAGCCAGCTGCTGCGCCGCTCATCAAAGAGGGGGCGGCGACGCGATCAGAGCCAGCACCAGCTGCGTCCGTGCCGGAGGCGCCGGTCCCGGCGGCCAGCACCCCTGCCAGAGCGTCTGCGACGTTCCCTCGCTTTATGGCAAGGGGGTTTCTGGGCGTTACGGATGCGCAGTCTCCACAGAGTCTAGAAATCGTGGACGCGGAGATTGGGGCCGCCGCGGGCGTACCTCCTTCACGGTCCCATCGACTGATGCTACTGAACTTCACAAGATGCTCGGCACTGCTATTTAGGTATGTCCAGTCCCTGAATTCCTAGTCGCTGAATTTCAACGGCTGGGAATTGGTTTTTGTTTTTCTATCTTCTCCAGTCCCTGAGTTCCTAGTCGCTGAATTTCAGCGGCTGGGAACTAGTTTTTGTTTTTCTTCCTTCTCTAGTCCCCGAGTTCCTAGTCGCTGAATTTCAGCGGCTGGGAATTGGTTTTTGTTTTTCTTCCAGTGCTTAGCTGGGCTCGTTGTTTTTCAGGGGTTACAACGGGAGTCGACTGATCGGCAGGCTGGACAAGAGCGCCTGGAGCGTGACTTGCGCGAGGCGCAGGAGGTGAACCGGCGGCTTCAGGAGAGGATCGGTGAGTGTTTGGCGTTGTTCTTCTTTGCTTGGTATGAGTTAGTTGTGTGCAATACTCTGATATCTCCACTTGCAGATGGTTTCCCGGCTGAGGTCTCCAAGGCCCGTGAGGGGTATGTCCCACTCGCCGAACTGGACACGGCGAATGGGCGAGTGGCCTCCCTGGTCAAGGAGTTGGAGGAGGCTAAGGCGGCCTCAATTTCTTCGGAGGAACGGGCGAAGGCTGCCGTCGCCGCAGCTGAAGAGGAACGCAAGGCCACGGACTCCATCATTGTGGGGCTGCATAACGAGCAGACCGCCTTGGAGAAGCACCTCAAGGAGAATTGCCGCAAGCTCCTTGGTGAGTCTCTATTTTTGCTTTAGTATTTTGTCGGGTCCCCACTTTGGGGGCTTCATCAAGCGGAGGGAGCCAACCCTCCAATACCTGAAAAAGCTGAGAACCTCCGTGAGTCAGGAACACCAAGCGAAAAGACTGAAATTGAGGTGCGAACGCATCGATTGGAAAGAGAACTCACTATGGGGGCTTCGTTCTTCACGGGAGTATACGGGGCGACCCCGACCGCCACGCCCGTGAACTCCGCGTCGGTAATCTTCTTCAGGGCGGCCTTGTAGTCCTCGGCCTCCCATGACTCCTTGCTGGTTCTGGATGGATCATGCTTCCCGCTGTACTCGTACATCCAGTGTGGACGAGCCGCCAGCGGAACCAGGCGCCGCCCGAGCCAGCAATTGTAGAGGTTGATTGGAATCAACCCCAGGTCCTTCAACTTCTGGATCTGATCCATCATTTTCGCGATGGCCATCCGCTGATCTTCAGGGAGCTTCTTCGGTGCCAGTCGATGGGGCTCGCTCCTCTCGGTGACGAATTCAGGGAGAGAGACCTCGCCGGAGGGAGTAGCTTCCTTGACGTAGAACCAGCTTTTCTTCCATTTGCTGGCGGCCTTCTTCGGCAGGAGGAGCTTGACGAAGTTGGACTTCGGCTTCAACTGGAAGGTGACCCCGCCTGCGGCCAGCATCAAGCCGCTGGACGCCTCGCGCCCAATGCGGCCGTGGAAGAGCTCCAGCCATAGCGGGAAATATGGCCTGCAGCCGAGGTAGCATTCGCAGAAGGCGACAAAGATCGCCAGCTGCTCGATGCTGTGTGGACCAAAATCTGAGGGCTTGATCGCGTAGTACGTGCAGAAGCGGCGGAAGAAGAGCGAAGTAGGGAACCCTAAGCCCCTTTCAAGATGGCTGGTGAAGCAAATGAACTCGCCAGGTCGCGGTTACGGCTCGGTCTCGGAGGAGGGGGAACCCGCCAATTCCCTTTGCGAAGCACCCCGGCGTCCTCAAAGGATCTCAGCTGGGCCGTGGTGCACTTGGATTTCCCCCATGAGCCTTTCGGAGGCGCCATCGAGTGAGAAGTGGGATCGCACGACGCGGGGAGAGTAAGTCGGGAGGAAGCAGAAAGGAAGAGCAAATGAGGAAGGATGAAGAATGCGGAGCAGGATCGCGAAGCTGATCCATCACTCCCCTTTTATGGGAAACGAAACCCGCCAAAATCGAGATAACCGTTACTCACGGTAATTGCGCCGAAGTTACCGTTGGAAATTCCAACGGATAGTTTGACCAGGTCTGACGGTCCAACTCCTATTGGTCTACTCGCCACCCGCCAGTCTCTCTTCTCGTCGAAACGACGACTGGACGGCAGTGATGCTTACTGAAGTGACGGATGGGGCTATGGGGAAATTCCCCTTGGTTCCAATAAAGACCATCGCCGATTCGGCTGAGCGCCCAAATTGGGCTCACCTACTTCGAACACCAAAAGGACGCCCATGCCTGCGTTAACGATGGCCTCGGGGACTACTGATGGGATATGCCAAAGGGGGTATGCTCAGCAGTGCATTCCGAGTGGGCCGAAAGGTCTGCAAGTGCGCCTGAAGGACAGCGACTGGACTCTGAAGAAAGAAAACGCCCATCGACTGGCAACTGGAAGCCCAGAAGCGTAGCAGAAGCCCAGTCGGATTAGGTCAAAGGCCCCCGGATCCTTATCTTGTTCGGAGGCAGCTTGTAAACCCTAGCGAGGTGCTTCATATATAAACCTCCCTAGGGTACCTTAGAGATTTACGTTCCATCATAAACCCCCTCAAGCGACTCGCTGCCTAGCCGCCGAGCTCGCCACCCTTGTAACTCGCTCTCTCATAATCTAATCTAGCAGGAGTAGGTATTTACCTTCCGGGGGGCCGAACCTGGGTAAATCCATGTGCATCCGCCCCCATCTCGTACCGCAGATGGCCGCCAACTCTTCCTCATGAAACACTCAATGGCTGCCTATGGCAGCGACTGCCGTGGCCATTTCTACGACAGTGGCGCCCACCGTGGGGCAAGCGGTGCTTAGAGGTGATAATCCGGGCGGGATCTCTCATCATCAACGCTGACATGATCGCCTCCAATCGATTCGCCCGCGTGAGCGTGCATGACTTCATCATCAAAAAAATCCTCCGCGACGTATCGTGTTTTCGAACGCGAGCGTGCGATCAATTCGCCGTGAGACGTGTGTTCTGCACGGCCAGTCTGTGAACCGCCGAAACAAATCAAGCGCGTTTTTGCGAACGGAGGCCAGATCGATTCCCATGCCATGGATCCAGACTTGCAATCTATCAGGTCTCTGTGTTGTTCCCACGTGACCTTGTCCCTCGTAGTGGAGAAAGGCCACAGTGGTTTTTTCTCTTCAATCTAATTTTTTTCACGCGTTGATTACTAAGTAAATATATTATTTTGTTTAGATCTAATTTTTACTCGTTTATTCTGAATACATGTGCCGCAAGACGTCAATTGGTGAGCTGCCTTCACCTCAGAATCATTCGTCCGTGACTCTGCAATTATCTGCCACCAGCTCCACACTTGAGGACTCAACCCGCCCTGGACTCGCCGTCGTGGATTCGCCGCGCTCGGGGACTCGTCCGGCGTGAACCCACCGTCGCGTGCTCGCTCGCTGCCTACTCGCCATGTTAGGCGACTCACCCGCCATGAACTTGTCATCAACGGCTCGCCACGTCCATGGATTCGCCACGCCGGGGACTCGACCGCCGCGGATTTATCCTCGTGGACTCGCCACGTTCGACGACTCGCCTCTCGCCGACTCATCATCGCGGAGTCGCTATGCTAACAGCGAAGTTTCTTTATATACGTACATGCTATAAGTTCAAAACATATTCATCTTTTCGTTCAATCTACAAAACCTTGTATGGCATCGGTTTCAGTTTTATCTGCTGTTTATTCACGTCCGTCGAAGTAGTGAGGCTGGATACCAAAAGGCCGATCTTGTCTCCGGGTTTAACAGTCTGGCATCATGTCCCTGTTATCCGGCAAGCGTTTGATGCTGGAGGTCTGCCTACTCATGAAAAGACACGCATAAACCTTTCATACTGCTAACTGATCCATTTAACAACATGCATTTTATTTCAACATCTGTGAGTCACACTCTTTACAAATATTCAATATATTTCATAAATACACCTTACTGTAGTTGTGCTTTTTTCTCCTTCTCAGCAAAATGGTCTGGTGTCTTTCTCGCCACTCGCGACGCTCGGGGACTCGGCGCGCTATAGACAACGTCACTCGCTAGTCGCCCGACCTCGCCACTCGCCGCGCTCGGGGACTCGGCGCGCTACAGACAACGCCAGTCGCCCGACCTCGCCACTCACTGCACTCGGGGACTTGGCGCGCTACGGACAACGCCAGTCGTCGGTCGCCTGACCTCGCCACTTGCCACGCTATATACAGCGCCACTCGTCGGTCGCCCAACCTCGCCACTCGCCACGCTCGGGGACTCGGCGTGCTCCCGACAGCGCCAGTCGCCGGTCGCCTGACCTCGCCACTCGCCGCGCTTGGGGACTCGGTGCGCTCAAGAGAGCGGCACTCGCCGGTCGCCCGACCTCGTCACTCGCCGTGCTCGGGGACTCGGCGCGCTACATACAACACCACTCGCCAGTCGTCCGACCTCGTCACTCGGTGCGCTCCAGACAGCGGCACTCGCCGGTCGCCCGACCTCGCCACTCGCCGCACTCGGGGACTCGGCACGCTCCACGGTCGGGGACTCGCCGCAATTGGTGGCTTCACCGACTCCCTGCGCCTTTAGCCAACTGGCCCTCACCGACTGGCTCTCGCCGACTGGTTCTCACCGACTAGCTCACACCGACCGCCTCCTGCTTAACAGTTCTTTCCTCTGTTCAGGAGCTCGTCGCCGATTCGCCACAATCCATCGCCAAGACTCTCCGCGTCCTGCCTCAAGCCTGCGTCGAATCCACGACGCGCTCGGGGACTACTGATGGGGGGATACCAATCGGGGTATACCCATGAAGCGGAGTCGCTAGCTGGAGCGAGCCGACTGAAGCCAAGCCAGAGCGGATCAACTCGCCGAATACGGCGACTGGTGCGTACTGGACCCAGGCGCCACGCTGACTAAAGGCCCAAGACCGCAACTCCAATACAAATCCCTTTAGTGCGCTTGTAAACCATAACTGGTTGCATATATAAAGCCACCAAGGGCACCCCTTTGAGGGACATCTCTCTCGTTAGATCCAATCTCTCCACAACATATTAGATCTAGTCTCCCCCTCCGCCTCCGACGGCTCCATGTAAACCAATCTATGATCATACTGGATTAACAACAGGACGTAGCGATCCTCCATCGAGGGGACATGAACCTGGTACACCGTGTGCCAATCTCGCTTCCGGATTCTCCTACGTCGTCTTGCCCTTTCCTCTATATAAGCTACCCTGTAGCATCTGCTGTGGTCAATACCACGACAGCAGACTAGTCTACGGTCAAGCGGTAGCGATTCGTCGATATTTTTTTGTGTGTTGCCGCTCACACAAAGGCTCATACCCGTCCGTGGTTACGCGAGGAGCAGCGATCCCAAATAATTTTTTTCAACCTGAGGAAGCTCACGTACGCGAGTATTGTATCGAAATTCTTTTTTTTTCTCACGTCCGAGCACAGATCGTGCTGTAGGCAAACGAGCTAGATCTTTTTTCCTTTACTTTCCCACGTACCAGATCGTAACTTGTAGCAATCGGTAGTTTTTTTTTATCGAGACTCTTTTTTCTTTCTCTGAAACATTTCTCTGAAACAGATCTACAATTCCAGAACTACAAAAAATAAATAGATCTAGTAGATCTAAGACTCAAGAACACGACGAATAGTCTAGAAATATTCTAAGGACTCCGACAACGGATCAAAAACAGAGGAAAACAAGACAAAAAACTATGACTCAGATTTAGAAGAAAGGCTACACAAAAAGATTACGATCAACAACTAGAACTCACGAACAGTGTTATCTAGGCTATGGCAATGAACTATGAACCCTAATATTTTTGTGTGGCTTTTTCTGTATACGACAAAAACAACTAATTTATAGATGGATTTGTGGATGCTTACCGAGACAACACTGGGGCTCTGATACCAAGATGATATGGGGTCGCCCGATCTTCTCAGCAAGCACTTGTCGATGGTGATGGTGGATGATAGATAACTAGCATGTAGCTATGAACTCTCCCGCTCGATCCCTAATGCCAATGCAACAACTCTCGAACCTTATAGGATATTCACAACACCACGCTCTTGCGCATGCAGCCGTGACCACGAACGGTAGTATGCAATCTACTAATTCCCAACGGAACAACAGATCACACTCAATTATAATTGGTAAATTCGAACACAGGGTAATTACAGAGGTTCTATGAAAGAAACAACTCCAAAATATTTTAACGTGGTCTAAACCCTAACTTGTGACGGCTACGGAGGTTTATACGAGGGCTGGGGCGTCCTCCCCTCTAAACGAGCCTAAAAACAGCCATATCTTGGGTAGTATAAAGTAAACCATATTATTTCCGCAACGCTTGTGTTATCAATAAACCTGATCATACAAAGATGCATAGACTTAGGTAGTATAAAGTTCTCATTAAGTAAAACATCAGGTTTAATTAGGAATGAATTCATCTGATAGTCATTATTGATTTGACTCAATATTTCCTTCCAGTTCAGGCAGTCAGAATCATCATAATCCCTATATATATCCTCATCAGGATTTAATACTACAAAATTTCTAGGCAATTCCTTTGAATCAAACGGACCCTAACTAGAGTAGTAGTGCTTGAAGCAGAGGCCCTGCTCGTGACCACACATAGCTTTTCGCAGTAGGGACTACACGGAATCTGCACCTGGGAAAGGCTGCTGGTGCGTTCATACCTCCCATCACATTCGATGCACTTCCTCTAGCTTGGCTCCTGTCTAGTGTAGCAATAATCATAGAGTAGAGATCGCCAATTTTTTTGGCAGGTTCATCTTGTTCTGAAGTGAGATCACCAAAATTTGAATGACATTGGTGGGTTTTCCTTTGAACTACCCGGCGCCACGCAATTCAAAAGTTTCAAACCTACCACCGACGCCCTTGTGATACATATAAAACACGATGTATCCCACATGTCTCACTTGACCTTAGAGCCGGAGCATCTCCCACGAATATGGCCCCACACCGCCGTCCCTCTCCAGCACCACTGCCTCGTCACCAGGTACCGTTGTGACCGAAGGCACCACTCCCTTGTTTAGCAACACGAAGCGGCTTCCCCACACCGACGACCACCACGCCGGAGCATGCACAATGTCACCGATAAACACAGTACGGTCGCTGCAAAGTCCCATCTACTTCACGGACTCCCTGGTCTTCAGCACCAGAGAGATGGGCAAATGACGCCCCCCCGTTCGACCGCACCAACGCAAAGCGTAAACTCGTCTCCTCCCCATGCGAAGGTTGTTGCACACTGTATGCTTCCTTTCATTATGCACCTTATTACTATCGAAAGTACTTCGTTGTTTGTTGTAGTGTACTACATCTTGCTCATATACTCGATCGTTACTAAAGTTTCCTAGAGCCTTCATTACCATCGTTATGAAGCTCCTTTGACATCTATGGAATATCTCCTAAAATGATTCTAGTTGGGGCGTATAGGTTTATAGATAGCACCGCTGGTATAATTAGGCGGGCCTTGCTAGTTATGTTATCAGTATTATAGTCAAGCCTGCAGGTTAGTCGATTGTATTGGAACTTCATGTGTTTTCTTGTCACTCAGGGTGACATATGGTTAGAGTACTCATAGAGGAAGTAAGTTACTGTACTAGAGTTGTGATGGGAATCACTGCTTTTCGAGCAGTCAACCTCTACAAGTACTCCTAATAATTTCCTCTTTTTTCACACAATTCATGATAAATCTGAAAAGCTATTTGCTTCTAATGCAGGAAACAGAGTCGGAACAAGGTCTCAGACTCTACTTAATCTAATTGAAAATGACAACCATGCCAAAAAAGATAGTAATGCAAAACATCAGCATAAAAAGTTTCATCCTAATCCCGCATCAGTTGGTCTAGTTGCACTAGCAACTGCAAATAAAAAAATACGCATCCCACAACAGCTAGTAGCCCATCCGATTACCCAGGAAGAATTGGCAGCAGAACCAGTTTGAATAGCAGGTTCTCAGCAACGAACTGGTAATGATCTCCCAACGACCTTTGGTACTGACAGAGACATATACTCCCTTGCAAATGAGCGTGACACCAAATTTGTTGTGTGTTCAGAGACTAGTAGTAGCATGCCCTTTTATATGTAATATGTATACATTGATATTTTGATGTAATTTTTTTAGTTGCACTATGATGAAGATTTACAAGGAGGCTGACGATGGGAAAAAATCTTGAGTGGATGCTTGAAATAACTAAATCAAGACTTCCGATCACATCTATAGCAGGATTCAGAAGGCCATTGGATCCACATGAGCATCGATTATAGGTGTTTTCATGAGAAATTATATTCCCATCTTACCCTCATGGAAACACCACCGAAATACCCTGAGCATTTTGAAGGTTTACTGAAGAAGTTACATGTAATTCATATGTCTCTTGGACATACTCCATTGCTTTGTCCCTTGTCTTCTTAGCTTGCCATTTGTTATATATGCTCCTCATTGTTGTCTACATATATTTTTCATGTTCGATGAGAATAGCGAGGAAGTAAAGGTTGTTCTCAAAAGCATATTCTCCGCATGTTTGCGCCAGCAGCGCCACATGCTAAAGAAGCAAAACTTCTCTGGCAAGTGTTTTAAGGTTGTTACAAGAACATCTCTCGTGGATCACATGACTGACGATCAGCGGGGTGATCTTCTCCACCACTGCCTTGATCAAAAGAATGAGGTGTGCTTTGAAAAGACTTAGACTAGATCGCATTGTCAATTCGTATTTATGCATGTGTTTTACAAGTCTCATTTTATAGGCCATCGCTCAAAGGAACTGTTCCAGCCATAATAAAGTATGAGTACTAAGTCGTATAGGATCCCGCAGCATAATTGGGCGCCTCTACCAATTGGTAAGGACCTATTGTTCTGTACTGTATATTTTCAATAAGTATGTAATTGATGTTGTGGAATCTGTATGCATCTTATCTTTCAACCTCCGTTTCCACCATGTGATGCAATTTATTTTCACTTGTCCAAATGCAGACGAAGTCTAATGGGGATCCAAAAAACAGTTGACTCTACTGGAGAAATTTGGGGGATGCCAGACGAATAGATATGGTGTCATTGTAAAGAAAGTTGTTGTAAGTCTTCTCTGCATTTTGTGATGTTGCACTTGAAGTGATTTGTACGTATAAGATTGATATGCAACCTTGCTTGGACTGCTTCTCAGTTTTGTTTTCATTTTCCTTCATAATTTGCAACTAAAGTCACTTATGAATTGTACAAACAGTTGGCATATCATGCACCTCACAGTGTTTACACAAGAAGCTACATTTTTAGTCCTGTTAGTAAATGACATCAAAAAAGATACACGACAAAATGATCTTTTTACTGAAGTATATAAGATGCGTTATCAGCATTGCCAATTATAGTAGTTCATGCACATGTTAAAGTTGTCTACATTTTTCTCTGTAGTAACTTCACTTCTCTTACACATGTCTATCAACTAAAAACTTTCTAGGCTGAATTGAAAGAGGAGCTGGCAAATCCTGGGAAATACTGTTCAGTAAAAACTCCAAAAGAATGTGTGAATTTATTTTCCAAGGTACTACAACGCGGTGCTATAGCCAAGAATATTTTGTTGTGTAATGATGGATTCCAAAGGATCTCGTCAAAGTCCAAGTTCAAGTTGAAGTCCAACTCCAAGGCCATTTCTTTGCATATTCAAGTTCTAGAGGAATAGATCCAAGCTAAACAATCATTATCATCTGCCCTAAGTGTATACAATGAAAGTTTGATCGCAAAGTTAGAAGAAATTTTAATTCCGCTGGAGCACTCCATAGAAAATAAGGAGAAAGTCATGAAGATGATCAGTATTTGTGGTGCAACACTAAAAGCTGAGGTCATTCCCTTTGTCGTGAAATGGAACATGAAGCTGAAAGTATTTGTTAGTGCACTAGTCTGCACTTGTTATGAACTTGAGTTGTTTCCTTGTTGCGACATGTCTATAATTTCTATGGTACCTTATAATGTACTACCTCTGTTTCAAAATATATCCCTTTTTAGCAAAGCTGTTTTAGCTTGCTAAAGATCCTTATAGTATCAATGGAGGTACTATTGGGGAATAGAATGCACCAATATGGAAGTAGTATGATTCCTGAATGTGTGATCTCTGGATTGCTAGCCTGCTTAATATTGGTGCTTTATATGCTGCAAGGTTGGATTGTTGTGTACTAATATATGTGTGGATGGAGAAAATTGCATATAACACCAGTCTTTGTGGCATTTGTTGCACAGAACACAGAAACTGGACCTTTTTTGTGGCTAGTGTAGTTTGTGGCTTAATTTTTTGCACCTGGCCCAAATAAACATCTTAACCTGATGGGTTAGAGCATCTCTAACCCATCTCCAAAATGGCAATAGAGGAGTAAATTTACTCCTCTAACGGCCGAAGCCTTACCGAACCTAAACCTAACCCCTATCGTTGTTTAGAGGAGAATAAATGTAGGACATGCCACCATGACCTCGACTCCTTTATTTTTTCTCCCCCACCCACACGTCCGCTGTCGGCTCGCTGCCCTTCGCCGGATATGTGCTCCGCCGATGGCTAGCTACCCTCTGTGCTTCTCCTGGTAGCCTATGTCGCCGGAATCAGCTACCACGAGCCATTCGCCTTGGCCACAAATGCGCCGTGGAGCTTCGCCGGATTCGACGCACCGTGGCCAGGATTTGCCGGGATACGATTGGATCCTCGAGGCCAAGCACCCTCCGGCATGACTACACGTCGTTCCAACTCCCCAACCGAGCTCGTAGGAGCGGCGCACGCGAGCACTCGCACCGCCACTAGCTCCGGATTTGGCACCAGTAGCTGCACTAGCACCAACCCTTGGACCCGCACCGGCACCTTCCCATACCGGCGCCACCAAAACAAGGTGAGGAAGAGATAAGCTCCAGGGTTCTTCGTAGCATTTTTTGTTAAAGATCGTCAATTTTCTAATCTAGATGATTCTTCATCGCAAGGTGAAGAAGAGAGAAACTCCATGGTCCGAGGATGACGACAATGATTTGTACTTTGCTTGGCATTATCAAACAATTGTTGGAGTCGACCAGCCTTTCCAATAATTTTGGGAAGAAATACATGCCAATTTCAATGAAAGAACTAGTGGAGATGCAAGGTCATTAGTATCGATTATGAATAGGTGGACTTTGCTATTAATTTACTCCAATACGGGAAATCAATGAATAAACGGAGCTTGCATGTATGAATAATGGTGTATGAACATTGAGCTTATCTCTTATTCATCTTGTTAAGTATGAGCTGACGTGAGATTTTAGCAAATTAGGATGATGCTATTACTATCTATGACTAATTTATTGATATTATATATATGAACTATGAATCTTTATGTGACACAAAAGAAACTATGCTAGATGCAAAAAAGAAATTGTTTCTGTGTTTTGTGCAACAAATGCCACAAACTGGTTATGTGTGGATGCACCACTATGTACTAGTATGATACAGTACATTATGTTACAATTGTTGTTGTCCTGGATCATTGATCGTAAGGTTCAGGTTCTCAAAACAATGCCTTAGCCCTTTGTTGCACACCATATTCATACGCATCATGTGATAAATGGAACTACATTTTTGAATCGGAGCTCAACATTTTCTTTCACGTCTGAATGGATTGATGAACATATGGCGTACGGCCCACAAAAAAAAGATCTTATACAATTTTTTTGTTCTATTACTTGGAGTAGTCACATTAAAAACCGTACTAGAGCCGCAAATTCTCCCACCGTCCCCCGTAATATTTTTGAATCCGAGATCATGGTATCCAATTTTCTACCCCTCCATCCAGAAAAAAGCTACTTTGAGCAAGGTCCTGGATGATCAGTTGATGTGACCAGGCCTTGGATTCATGAACAGAGGGAAGTATGGTCTACTAGCCATTATTACTCGGACTATCACCAAATTCAAATTCTGAATCGAGAGGCAAAATCTCATGCCTACACGAAATATTTGGGCCCCATGTTTAATCTGTTGTATACTGCGAAATTCTGTTTGACCTATCGTACTAATGACCAATGGCAATTGTTAAATTGCTGGATTGGGTGGTTGGGGTTCACTCGTAATTTTTGTTACTAGGTCTATAGCCAAATTCAAAATCATAATCGAGGGTAAAAACCTATAGCCCAAACAATTTCGCAGATGGAGTCAACATTATTTTTTCTATGGGAATAATTTTTTTATTCCTAAACATAGGGAATACCATTTTTTTCGAATTATTACTTGTGCTCTAGCCAAGTTCAAAATCTCAATTGAGCGGCAAAATTTACCAATGTTCTATGCAATTATGTAATGTATGGTCAGTTGATGTGACTCTCGGCCTTCAATTCCTAACCAGGTAGCGTACTAGTCTACAACTATCCTTTTCTATTATTACTTCGCCGCTAGTCAAATTCAAAATCATAAAATCGAGCGGCAAAATCCCAACCGACTCATATGCATTTCGCGCCCCTCCGTTCCAAACATTTTCAGGCAAAATCTCCCACCGATGGAGTACATTTTTTCTAGTATTACTTGGAATCTTGCCAAATTCAAAATTTCAATCGAGCGGAAAAATCACACACCGACCTTGAAGCATTTCCCGCCCCACTGTTTCAAAAACTTTGAACAAAATCTCAGACCAGGGAGTACCATTTTTATATTTTTATTATTTGTCCTGTAGCCAAATTCAAAATCTCTATCGAGCGTCAAAATCACACACCAACCTTGAGCATTTCCCGTCCCACCGTTTCAAAAACTTTGATGCAAAATATCCCATCGTGGAGTACCATTTTTCTATTACAGTATTATTATTTGTCTAGTAGCCAAATTCAAAATCTCAATTGGGCGGCAAATTCACACACCGATGATGACCCACAAGTATAGGAGGTGTATCGCAGTATTTTTGATAAGTAAGAGTGTCGAACCCAACGAGGAGCAGAAGGTGCTGGCTAGTGGTATGGATCAAGAATTCTCTGCAAATACTTAGCAAACGGATTTTTAGGGTTTTTTGATAATGCAAGTAAATAAAGTACGAGTAAATAAAAGACAATAAGAATAGATGCAGCAAGTGGCCTGCTGGCCCAAAATATATCGAGCTCGTTGGGGAACCCCAAGAGGATGGTATGATCAGCACAGCAGTAAGTTTTCCCTCAGTACGAAACCAAGGTTATCAATCCAGTAGGAGCAAGGAAACACCCCAAAGGTGTTGCTAGCTGAGCGTTGGCAGGGCGCACTACCGGTGCTAGTAGCAACATGGAGACCTGCACAACACAACCACAGAACTCTGTCCCTAAGTTGTGATGAGGTTGTCAATCTCACCGGTTTTGCTGAAAACAAAGGATTAAACGTATTGAATGGAAGAAAGTAATAGTTTGCAGAAAGTAAACACAAAGCAGTAAACAGTTAATTGTAGATTGATGGTAAAAGAAAGGACCGGGGTCCATAATTCACTAGAGGTGGCTCTCCTTAAGATAGATAACATGCTGGGTGAACAAATTACAGTGGGGCAATTGACAAACATCGAGAAAGCATACAAGCATATACTAATCATCTTGATTTCTTTGAGACTTGATTGGGCATTACAACATTATACATAGACCGCCATCCAACTGCATCTATGACTAATAATTCACCTTCAGGTTATCATCCGAACCCCCTCCAGTATTAAGTTGCAAGCAACAGATTATTGCATTACGAATTGTGTGTAAAGTAAACAATACGATTGTTCTATGAACAAAGGATTGTTGTTTTCTCCCTAGTAGCAACAACACATCTAGTACCTTAGAGATTTCTGTCACTTCCCCAGATTACTAGAGGCATGAACCCACTATCGAGCATAAATACTAACTCTTGGAGTTGCTAGAATCTACTTGTCCAAGATAGCTACTAACAACGGAAAGCATGCAAAATCACAAATAACAAAGACATGACAGAATCAATAATCAATCTAAAATAGCATCTCAATATCCATCGAATCCTCGCAAACACAACATGCAGAATTACAAATAGATGATTTTGATCATGAACGGAGCTCACAAGATCTAGACATGAAAGCACAAAGGAGGAGAACCAGCCATCTAGCTACTACATGGACCCGTAGTGCAGAGATGAGCTACTCACGCATCACACCGGAGGCTTGCATGATGATGAAAAAGGCCTCCAGGGTGAATTCCCCTCTCCGGCAGGGTGCCGGGAAGAGCTTCAGATCCCTCCCGATCTAGGGATGGAGATGACGGTGGCTACAGACTCTTTCGTGGAATTTTGATCGGGTCCTTAGGGTTTCCGTATCAGAGGCAATATATAGGCGGAAGGAGAGGCCGAGGGGGTGCCTGGGGTAGCCAAACCACCCCTGGCGCGGGCCAGGCCTGGCCGCGCGGCCAGGTGGTGTGGCCAGGCCCTAGCCCCTCTCCGTCTCGTATTCTGGCTCTAGATGTCTCCCGGTGAAATAGTGACTTTGGCTTTTGTCCCATCCAATTCCGAGAATATTCATTTTCTGACTTCCTGAAACCAAAAACAGCAGAAAACAGACAGTTGGCATTGTGGCTCTTGTTAATAGGTTAGTCCAAGAAATCATATGAAAAGTACTCCAAAGTTTGGACAAAACACAAGAAAGTAGATAAAACCAAGCATGGAACATCAAAAATTATAGATACATTTGCAATGTATCATGGCCCAATCCTTCTTTCAGCAAAGGACAAGCCGGTTGTATTACTTAAGATGACCAAATGTTCTCGAGGACACGCGGGAATTCTGTGAAGTGCTTTCGCTTCATATAGTTGATTAATCTTCTTTAGCTTGCTAAGTGTTGTGTGTGTGAACCTGTGCTAATGTACCGACCTTCCTAGGACTAATACATACTTGTGATTATACCCCTTCCAAACATCCATAAGTACAAGAAAGTAATTAAGGCAGAAACCTAACCACAACTTTAAACTCTAAGACCCTGACGTCCCTTGTGCAATGGTTTCCTAATGGGGGTTCAGGTTTCTATCACTTCGGCAACCCCTACGATTAGTAGCCAAATACACAATGCATTCCCCTAGGCCCATATAGGTGAAGTGTCATGTAGTCGACGTTCACATGACACCACTAGAAGAAGTACACCACAACTTAAATATCAAACTATTGAATCTTTCTCAACGCAACTCCACTACTAACAACATGACTTCTCCCATGTCCTCAAGAACAAAACAAACTACTCACAAGACATCATATGGATCATGATCAGAGATGGAATAATGATGTATAACAATCTGAACATAAACAATAATTCAACGGTTCACTCAATAGCATCAACTACAAAGAGTAATCAACACCCGGAAAGTTTCCCCTAAGAACTATGCAAGATTCAACGCAATTGTTACAGCAGATGGTGATGAGGGTGCTAATGATGATGATGGTGGTGGTGATGATGATGATCCCGATGAAGTCCAGCTTGATGGTGGTGTTAATGGCGACGATCTCCCCTCTCCGAGAAGGAATTCCCTCGGTAGAAATCTGTCTACCAGAGAGATCTTTATCTCTCGGTGTTTTCCACCCCGCAGAGGCGGCGGAATCTTTCTGTGGTCGCTCCCCGAGTCTTAGGGTTTTGGGAGGATTATATACGCCAGAGGAGGGAGATGGAGGTGGGCCAGGGCGGCCACACCACCTGGTGGCGCGGCCTAGGGTGGCCCGCGCCAGGGGGTGGTGTGGGGCCCCTATGGCCCATCTCCACTCCTCCTTCTGGCTTCCTTCGTCTTCTGGAAAAATAGGATTTTCCGTATATTTTCACGGATTTTCTGATCTTTGCGAATTTTGCCTCCAAATAGCACCTTTTCCATCAGAATCCTGACTGCAGCGGTCCATGCTCCAAAAGTCATCAACCATGCAAAAACAGATGAAATAACATAAATATCATCTCTTAATATGAAATATATCAATGAATAATAGTAAATTATGATATAGAATAGTGATGCAAAATGGACTTATCAACTGAGCTTGAATCATTTCCCACCCCGCCGTTTCAAAAACATTGAGGCAAAATTTCCCACCGTGGAGAATCATTTTTCTATTTTTTTCGGTAGCCAAATTCAAAATCTCTGTCAAGCGGCAAAATCATAGACCGACCTTGAAGCATTTACCGCCCCACCGTTTTAAAAACTTTGAGGCAAAATATCCCACGATGGAGTACCATTTTTCTATTATTATTTGCCCGGTAGCCAAATTCAAATCTCAATCGACCGACAAAATCACACACTAACCTTGAAGCATTTCTCGCCCCACCATTTCAAAAACTTTGAGGCAAAATTTCCCACCGGGGGATTACCATTTTTCTATTATTAGCCAAGTTCAAAATCTCAATCGAGCGGCAAAACTAGAGACTGACTTTGAAGCATTTTGCGCCCCTCCATTTTAAAAACTTTTGACGTTAAAATTCCTTTTCTACCCATTGTTTCTACGCCGTATGGGCACGCTAAAGTTGGTATCTTGGGGGCACGGTCATAATTATTTTTCTGTTCACCTCCATAGTCCCGATTCGTGCAATTTTTCCAGCTGGCCCTCCCAAAATCCCAGGCTTCTCTCCCATGCCCTCACCTCCACGATCACCGCGTGCACCGCCCGACGACAATTCCACGGCTATTGTCATCGATGCCCACCCCATCACATCTAGTTCACCTGGTCTCTCTACCACTCCACCAGAGCTGTGGTCCCGCTAACCGCGCCTATGGCATTGTCGACCGCCCACGCTCTGCTTCCCCGTCGCCAAAAGCTACCCAACCGTACCAGAGCAGCTTCACCGTTGTCCACTAGACGGGATCTAGTTCAACAAGTTCCATGTCCACTGCTCTAGACAAGCTACACGGTCGTCGCCGTTGACTGCACCATCATCGACCGCGCAAGATCTTCTTTCCCGACGCCAATAGCCACCGCAACCACAACACCCTCGATGACCTGGACGTCACTCGCACGGTACTGACGATGCTTAGACGCCTCTCTGACCAAGGTAACCAAATCTCCAACCTGTTTTTGTTTTGTCAGCAGTATAGCAGGTTCAAGTCTATCGCAGTGAACTGCATTTTTGTAATCGTGCTAGTATATACAAGTCACTGGGCACGCCTATTCTTCGCGCTAGTACATACAAGGTCATTAGACATGTTGGTTTGCATTTGGTCCTCTACAAATTTCAAGTCATGCACATGTTCTTATCTTAGCTCCTCTGTACACCAGTAAATGTCTGCTATTGTGTAGTTCTTGCAAAATGTAATGTCAATGGAAAATATTAGTGTAGATTCCCTACTTCATAGTTACTGACTCTATCTGGTTATTTCTGAGCTAAGTTCCTGCTATTATTTCCTCCCTAGCATCATTCTGCTATCCTGTAGTACCCGTTCAAACTCTTCGTACTAGTTCGATTATAATTTTGTTGTTGCCATCTGGTTCTCCAAAATCTGCAACACTGACTATTTTCTTTTTCTTTGCATAGAGCTCAAAAAGGCAACACAGAACATGTTGGTTTGCACTGCCTACATGTCCATCAGTGATGCCATTATATATTTTATGTATCCGGTGCTAGTTCGTCCTAATCAACAGCATGATTATTCTTTACTGTAGAGTTCATTCGTGTTTTCTAGTCCTGTTCGACAAGTTCGGTTATAATTTCTATGTGGTTCATTCTTAGCTATGATAGTAACTGCATGCCATTGTGTAGCTCACCGCAAATTCTGAGTCACCCAACGTCTCTTGCATTCTAGGAGATACCATTGCTTCCATATATATTTTCTAAAATGATCTGGCTAGTTTATACTGAAATTCTAAGAAACACTTTGTTTGATTGCTCATTTCATTGTTGGCATACTTGTCTAATGCTTGTTTGTCCTGTTCTATAGGTTCACAAGCCACACCATTATATCTCGTATCTGGTTCTGGTTCGTCCTAGGCAATGACATAACTATTATCTACTATATAGTTCATTCATGGTTTGCCTTCCTTCTCTACAAGTTCGTATTATGCAGTTATAATTCCTATCTAGTTCATTCTTACCTATGAGTAGTTTGTCTTGTTTGCTGTATTAAGTTGTTATTACTTAGTTTCAGACTGTAATTATTGCTATCACCACCAAAGAGGGGACTGCAAGATCATGTCTCAAGGTGGTTTTCCAATGTAGTCGTCACACTCAAAGGGAGATGCAGTTGATGGATTGAGAAAGCAAATTGAGGACCCTGCTATCAACTTGATTGGCAACTGAAATGATGAATTTTCTTTCCCTTTTGTTCATATTATGTAATATTTTTAAGAAGTTTGCAGCTGATGTGATATCTAGATAACTCGCATAGGCCATGTAGGCATTTAATTGACACCATCCACGCATGGCAGTACTAAAACTGCGCCAGCCAGGTCGATCAGGTAACAATATAGAGTTTTGTTATTTGCCCTTCTTGTATTGGGCCTACCATGAACAATAGAAGATGCCCGTAATTATACTGATTTTATGATATTTGCATGGGCTTCAGAAAGGTCGAAACTGTAGGTGTACGTGAACGTAATGGGCCTACCCTCAGGTGGTAACTAGTCACAGTAACAAGCTAGAACAGTAACAAGCCAGAATAGTAACATGTTACAACAGTAACAAGCCAAAACAATACTCTCTCCTTTCACAATTACCTCGCATTCTTGGTTTAGTCAAAGTCAAATTTTGTAAACTTTGACCATATATTTAGAAAATATATAAACATTAACAATGTAAAATTATTATATTAGAATTGTCATAACTATATTTTTATATTATATGCATTGTGAATCATGGATGTTGACATTTTCTCTTATATTCATAACACGAGGTAATTGTGAACGGATGGAGTAACAGGACAGAACAACAGCAGGTTAGAACAACGGCAACCCTACACAGTAACGGGCCAGAATAGTAATAGACCAGAAAAGTGGTAGGCCAGAATAGTAAAGGACCACAATAGTAACAGACCTGAATAGTAAATGGCCAGAGTAGTAACGAGACATAATAGTAACATGCCGAAAATTGTATCAGACAGGAACAGTAACATGCCAAACATATTTCTAGGCTAGAACAATACTAGATCAGAACAGTTGCAGGCCGCCGGTGGGCCCAAAAAGTTAAAGGAAGGTACAGTAAAAGACCAGAACAGTATCGGACCTTCTCAAAAGTGGGCCGTACATAGGCAGCCCAGGACGAGCTGTGAGAACAATGATGGATGATCGTAGGCCTTAATAGTATCGGGCTGACTTGATGCAGGCTGTTAATGGGCCACATAGTATTCGAACATTGTGGGCTTCTGTAGGCTAAAACAGTAACGTGCCTGACATTCACGAGATGATGCTGGCCACATCTTTTGGGCCCATCTCAAATAGTGTCGGATGAAACAATAATGGACCATAATCTTATTGGGCTCTCCTAATGGGCCGGACCACTTAAGTGTTAGTAGGCCTTGGCTGGGCTTCGCTTCTACCACAGTTTCTGTGGCTGTTAGTGGCGGTAACTGGGCGTTAACAGTGTTTGCCACGTGTCATTTTGCATGACGTCAGCAGTCAACGCGGCTGGCAAACAGATCTACGACGGAACAGGTTTTCATGGCTGAAGGGTGTGATCCGCCATGGTCAAAAAAACCATGGTAGATTCTTTTGTGACTAGGATTTTACCACGAAGGGCATCTATCGTAGAAGACTTCTTAGCCAAGAAAAACGGGCCTTCAACCACGAAAATCGCCGTTGTAAAAGCCAACTTTTCTTATAGCGCTTGTAATACTTTCCTATAGATAACTAAAACTTTGTCCACGGACCAAAGTTGAACGGACGGCTAGCTTAGCATATTATTTTATGCAGTCCATTATGTAAAAACCATGTGTGTTGTATTATTATACTTCATTTACTTGTACCGAGGACTTGAATAGATAAATGAGTATATATGTTTAATGAGGAAAGTATAACACATTTGAAACATGTTCAAATGTTTTAGCGTGAGGAAGAAATCATCCAGATTCGCGGAAACAACACCATAAGAGTTATGGCACGTTCGAGTTTCTAGAGACTTTGATAAAGTCATTGCAAATAAAGAAATCATCGTAATAAGAAAATCAATAGTTTATGATTGGATCATAAAAGAAGAGATTTGAGTTACAAATTTACCAAACATATGAAATTGTTTCATAAACTTGTCTTTCCCTAAACACCATAGGAGTATGGAATGTTTTGATAATATAATCAAACCTAGTTTGACTTGGTAAGATTAAATATAAAATTGCCATTCTAATTTAAAATATCATGTTATAGTGACATACCGCTTTTACACTGTAAAGAGCAACAACATGATCCGATGAAATGGAAAGGGGTAAAACCTAGTTTGTATTTTCTAAAATTGTGGTATGCTAGGCATATGTAAAATGTTTACAAAACCAAAATCAGAGATGCACATCTTTGTAGGTTATCCCAAAAGTAATCGTTGGGAATTCCTCCACCGTAACACAAAAGACAAAATTGTTTATTGCTAAAACGATGAGTTCTCTGAGAAGGAACTTTTTGTTAAAAGTTAAGTGGGAGGACAATAGAAATTAGGATGTGGTTATTTGAACCTAAGTGACATGATCAGAGTAGTGCAACACTAGAAAGTGTTCTAGAGGCTGCTACAATGCTCATGGCTACCGTCTCTACAAATGATGTAGTTTTAGAAATCTAAGTTCCTATTGAACCATGTGGATCTGATGAGAATCACACAACAAGACCTGAGGCAAAATGTCTTTTTTGTATAATGATATACCGATTACATGCAAAGAAGTGATGATGAGCCCTGACTCCGTTGAATGGCTAGAGGCCATAAGAATTCGTGATAGTATCCATATACGAAAATCAAGTTATGAACTTGGTAGACCCTCAAGAGGACATGAAGCTTTTTAAAGTGTAAATGGACCTATAAACAAACAGACACAAGATGTTTACATCTGTGAAATGTTCGACTTATCGAAAAGTAGTTTACGACAAAGTTCAAAAGTTGACTGTGACAAGATTGGATCTTCCACAATGATATTTAGTCTGTACAGATTATTGTAGCAACCACTACATATTGAGATATGGTAGTTGAATAAACAAAACATCGTTCCTCAAATAGAATGTTTACCTAGGATGTGTACATGACACTATCCAAAGGGTTTTGTTAATTTGAAGGGTGCTAAAATATATGCAAATTTCAATGGTTTAAATAAGCATAGTGGAGTTGGAATCTTCATCGTGATGAATCTATTAAAGAGTTTAAGTTCATCAGAATGATGAAGATGCTTGTGTTTACAAGAAACTAAGTGGGAGCGTTAAGACACATTTCCAATGCTTTAGGTGAAAGACATTATGTTGATTAGTCTTTAATTTTACACGAATTAAGAATTTCATTCAAATTGGATTTGATGAAAGACTTAGGCAAAACTGGAATATTAGGCATCTAAGTCCACATAGATTAAAATGCTAATATGGTTATGCGGAAGTATATATATGAAATATTGAATTGGTTCAATATGGTGGCATATTTGAGTGGGAAATATGTGAGTCTCCTGGTTAATATATGGCAAAAAAAATTGTTTGCCACATGGTAGCAAGATCAATTGTATTGACAATTGATAAGTGAAACCTTGTGAATGATTTATCATGAATGCCATGATATATACATATCTAGATGATTCCTATGCTATGTGTGTTAGTAGCATATATCAGAGTGATTAATAAGATGAACATTGGGCAATAGTAATGATATTCTTGTGTACTTTGGAAGAAACAATAATATGTTATGTATGTAGAAGTGATGAAATAGTTTAATGTAATGAGTTACATTGATGCAAGCTTTTGTCACATATATAAATGAAGTTTATATCAATTAGGCTATGTGTTAATAAATAAGGTGGCACAGTGTAATGGAAGACAATTCCATGATGGATTTGGACTGGTTCCAAAGTTATAACATTATGACGGATAATAATATGATGACTTAGTGTATGACTACTTTAGAAGCAACATATAGAGGGTTTTTGTGTAAAATAGTTTTGTCATCAAAACTAGGTGCAGTTCCAGGTGGGATATACTATGAAGATCTAGTGTACGATAATAGTGTCAACATAGTTTTGGCTTAAGTAATTGAAGTCTCACCAAAATACTTAAATTTATATAATTCCATATCATTCGAGAATAAGTGATGCATAGTGACACATAGGCATGCAAATAAACATAGAGATGAAAGTTTCAGTTCTGGAGATTGTCTTTACCACAAGCAATGCGTGTGGATAAGACCGGAAGACCATAGGTGTTAAAATGCGTAACTAGATTATTGACTCTAGTGCAAGCGGGAAACTGGAGGAGATATGCCCTAGAGGCCAATAATAAAGATGTTTGTATTGACATATCTCATTAGTTCATAATAGTTTTGTACCATGCTATAACTGTATTAAGTGGAAACATTAATACATGTGTGATATATAAACAAACCAGGTCCCTAGTATCCTCTAGACTAGTTCGTTGTGCAGCTGATGATCAAGGTTTCCCAATCATGGACTTTACCACGCCAACTAACAACAAGGCCATTTCATTAGATGAATGAAGTGATGGATAACACCCAAACCTAGTATAGCAATGTGATCCAGTCACAAAGTTCCGTATTGTGATCATATTAATCACTGTCTCCCAAGGCTGCTTTGATCACATCAACTGTCTTAACCGTAAGTAGGCCACTATAAAGGTGTGCGTCAGGTATTCTAGAGGAACTTTTGAGGCCTATGTATCAAGACTATGATTTTCCCATCCGAGTGACAGATACATACCCTGGGCCCACTCGATGAGATTACATCTACAAGTTTGGAAACATGTGACTAGGTCACGGGGATGTAATATCACGGAAATTAGTAAACGCTTTTGTCGGTAACAAGATCAAACTAGGTATATAGATACCAAAGATCAGCTCTTGTACAAACTAGGTATCTTAGAGCAAAGGGAATCAAACTCGATGTTAAAGGTTCAAGCGATCAAGTTATTCATGGAATGCATGGGGGCCATCATGTGTTTCTAGATACAGTTGTTGGTCATTGATTGGAGAGGTGTCTCAATCATTTCTATGTATTCCCAAGCCATAGGGTATCACACTTAAGGGTAGATGACTCTTAGGGATTGAGCCAAGATCATAGGAGAAAAGAGAGAGACTCCAGAATTGTTCCAGGGAGATACCGAAAGTGTTTCGGGGATATCCGATGGTGATCGGAGGGGTCCGAAAGGTGTTTCGGAATGATAGGTATTAAATAATATGTATTTAATGTTAATTAAATGAATTAATATTAAAATATTATTTAAATTGGATTTTGGGAGTAGCCCACCTAATTGGGCCTCATCGGAGGAGGACCAAGAGGGGGTTGCTCCCTATGAGGGGCCAAGGGTGTCGACGGCCCTAGTGGGATTCCCCCACGTGGGCCCATGGTGGGGGCCAGCGGCGCCTCCCCACCTCCTCCCTCCTATTTAGTCCCACCCTAGGACTTTGAGGGAGGTAGTACCTGCCTTCCACCTATATAAAGAGGGGCACCCCTGTAATACCTCAAACCCTACGCTCTAAGCAACAAGCCAGGATGAACCCAAAAGTGGATAAGGGATTGTACCACGGAGGCCCAAGGCCACCCACGTGTAGGCCCATTGAAGTGGAGAAGGGCACAGTACCATCTAACCACCCTACCCACTTTCAAGAACATCAGAACAAGAGCAAGCAACGTAGTCGACAGGTAAAGTGATAAAAAACATACACAAATGAGTATGTATGTCAGCGACATACAATAGTACATCAGAGCCACACCATCTAAAAGAAATAGAAATATTGCAATGCCATATGGCAAGATCCAAATATCGTAGATAGATATAGTAGTCTAGGATACATCCTCATACATCACACATCAGAGTATCAAGAGGAAGCAGAAAACAAGATCCGGGTACGGACAAGAAGCAAATTGGCATAAGATGCCCTGAAAATAAACACATCCTGTCCACAGATCTCATGGATCTCCATCCCAGAATCTCTACACCTGATGGTCGTCTGAGTCAGTAACCTTCATGACTGTAAACCTATCCATCTGAACCAAAACATATATCGTGTGAGACCCTAGGGGTACTCAGCAAGTCTTTATGCATCTAAAGGGAACAACCTAGGGTGACGCAATTGCAGCAAAAGATAATAACTAATATTTTTGTAGAGATACGCTACAACATCCGCCCAACTAGAGATGGATGGACGCTCATTAATTAGTAACAACAGTGATATAAGTAACATAAATAAACATCGCTTGCCCTCCTTCTTCCTTACCAACAAGAAGGCATAATAACATCCCATCCATTGGAAATTTTATTGACCATTCCATGAGTGTTACACTATTTACTAGTCATGTCTTAGTCAAAATAAAGACGGTACTTTAGTTATGCTTGTCTATGATCAGGAAATTGTGCTCCAAGTCGTCCATAACCGCGAACACGGCTTTCAAAAAGATTTACCCTACAGGGGTGCACAAATAGCAACACACACACGATCAACCTTAAAAAGAACCAAATAAAAAGCAACGAGGCCTCATGACAATGCATTCACAGGATTCAACAGGGGGCCACCCCACTAAGCTACCCACAACGAAGTTGGTCGGCTCTGTGATGGACCTAGGGTTTGTGTCAATGGTTGTAAGCAATTGGGAATCCGAAAGTGTGATTGGGCTTGTCGATACCGCAAAAACATTCCACGTTCCAAAACAGTATAGGCGCTCCGCAAGCAATCATAAATAAAGCAGTAAAGCATGGCATAAGTACAGGATAGTAATAAAGTCCTAAACTAATTGTGGCCCCAAGAAATGAAATGTGAATCAAGCTCAGGCGAAGGGGGATCCATAGAGTCTCCCACATGTGGATAGTGCGAATAGTTAAGGAATAGGTATCAAGTCCTCGGGGTCCTACGGGACACAAGTGAGCGTGGAAGAACCAAATAACAACTATTGCCCACCAGTGCCTCTTTCTTCAGTTATCCCATTACTACACAATTTAAGTTGTTTAGGTACCTCGTTATCCAAAGACTCGCATAAACCATACACATGCAGTTCTACAACTCGCATGGCTCAAACAACTCTTGTAGCAATGGCTCATAGGATTGAGGGTACAAGTTTCGGTGGAGTTTAAAAGTAAAGGCTATGAAGTACTTGGGATTCCAATTTATTGCAATCGTGACTCCATGATGCAAGAATAAGATAAAAGTATAGGTGCTATATGTATGCAAGAATGGAGAATTGCTTGCCTGTCGGATCAGTAGTAGGGTAACCGGGATTCGGGTAGTACTCTTGGTTCTCCTAATAGTTCCCTTGCTCGACGTTTGTACTCAATATAAGCCAAACACACAAGGGTCATAATAAATAAAGTGTGTAATCATATAAATATATGCAACAAGCAAACAATGTATGCCATGATGGAATGATGCACAATTGCATTGTATGACATAACATGGCATGGGTGAGGTGTGGAAATAAGAAATAAGCATTTTTGGTATTTATTTAGTCTCATATTAGTTGCATAAACCTTGTTTTTTTATAATAATTTTTATATGATGCATGCTTCAATTCATATCATGGAATGCATATTTAGAACAAGATCGTCGCGTGGATCGATTTAGACCTATTATTTGTCAAATTTGGAATTATGGATTTAAAGTGATGATTTAATTAAGAATTAGGCATTTAATAGTATTTAAATTATTTCGAAATTTAAATTTCTCAAATAATATTTTAAATAGAAAATTCATAATCCTCATGTTTTTCTGATTCGAAAACATATATTATTTGTATTATTTGAAATTATGAATTTAAAACAATATTTAAATCAATTTAATTCAAAGTAGGGTAAAAGTCAAAGGTTTGACTATTTTAAACCAATCTAGAAATATTTGAATTAACATTCAAAAACAAAACATATTTCATATAGAGTTTGAATTCAAATTCAAAAGTATTTAAAAGTTATGAATTAATTTGATATATGTTTATATTCTGTTTTATTTTGAATTTCGAAAAACACCGAAACTTTTGTTATAGGGGGTCAGGCTACACACAGCAAATGACATGTGGGCCTAACACAGACTCAGCGCTGCGCTGGCGAAACTGGCGCGCTAGGGTTTTCACACGCAGGGCAGAGCTAGCCACAGGCATTGACATGTGGACTAGAGGAGCAAAAAGGAACCACTAGCGTGCGACCAGCTGGGGGATGACACATGGCCGAGCGGGGGAGTGTAGGTTGATGAAAGCAAAATAGGAGGGACTTTTCTACAAAAGCTTCATGGGCATGCTCTAACGAACTAAATTTGGATAGATTTTGCTGTGAATTCAACTCGTTTTCGGAGGATGATGGAGACTAAACCATCACGGATTTGGACATGCTGCAAAAACCAAAAATGGGGAAGGTATAATGATCTACATGTTCCATTCAGGTCGTTTCCATGGTGGAGGGCTACAGCGGTCGGAAAACGGCGAAGAACAGAGAAGCCACGAGCTGTGTGCGTTGTCTAACGGAATTGCATTCGTTTTCGTCGTTGGTGTCTATGACAATAGCGCAGCGGTGCGGTTTTGCGAGGAAGATTCTGACCTCATCTCCTCACTAAAACGGGCGTGCGGTGGCTCGATTTAAAGAGGGGGCCTAGCTCTACAAGCTGGTACCAACAACGCGGGCTAGGACGGGCTGCTCGTGAAGCAAGCTTGCAGGGAACCTAGGGTGGGACGATCTGCTGCTAGTGCACCGAGGTGGCATCGCTGTGGTCGACAGCGGGACTCCGGTGAGGAAGGGAAGCGAGGCTAGTGCAGGAGGAGGCAGGAGTACCAGCGCTGCTCCATAGGTGCGCACAAGCAAGCGGGAAGGCCGGCGGCAAGTCTGCTGCAGGATGAAGTGGCGAGCAGTGTTTCACGATAGCGTGCACCTAGGGGGCTCGATAGCAGGCGGCGACACTACATGAAGCGAGAGAGAGGGGTACCATGTCTAGTAGATGCAGGGGCTCACCGTTGTGTCGCCAGAGTGATCGGATCATGCGGAGGTGTGGAGATCTTGTGCCGGGCTCGTGGACAACGAGCTCGGTCTAGCTTTGGTTCACAGCGGAGCTGGAGCTTCCCCGGCGAGGTCCAGCTGGTACCTTCAGTACATGTCAACATAGAGGAAGCAAGTGAACGTCCTGGACGCCTTGGCCACCTCCTAGCACATCCCCAACCGCCCTCCTCCTGGTATAGCCAAATTAGGGTTTAGAGGGACATGGTGAGGCCATGGTGATGCTTGGGGAGGAAGAAGGAAGGGAGACACTACAAGAAAAGTTTCCTTCCGTAACAACTTGGCCTAAAGGTCGTCGTAGAAGGCGCGTCTTCCGCGACGAAATTCTCGGCTTAGCCATGGCCGATGGAAAACTTTTTTTCTGGTTTTGCGGCCCTCTACTATGACGGATCTGCTAAAAACATAGAGGAAGCTCGACCAGCACGTGGCAGAAGCAAGATTTTCATTTCCTCACGTGATGTTGACTCGCCCAAGTCTTTTTAGGCGTGTGGGTTCCGGATGTCAGTGTCTCTAGCGGACCATTCTTTTCGGTTGTGTCTCTCTGATTTGAACTCGATAATGTTGCTCGAGCCGTCTGCCGTTTAGTCAGGCTGCTAGGTCCCACATGTCAGCCTCTCATTAGAAGGATTGTGTGTATGATGGATTTTTTCCCTTCGCTCGCGCTACCCGGTTCCGAAGTTGATAGCGTTGCTCGATGCATCTACCGTTTAATCAGCCTCCTGGGACCCACATGTCATCCTCTCATTAGAAGAAACGTGTGTATGATGGAATTTTTCTCTTGGCTATTGCCTCCCTGATTTCAACTCGATTACGTTGCTCGATCTATCTGCCGTCTAGTCACACTGTTGAGTCCTCCATGTCAGCCTCACATTATAAGAATCGTGTGTATGATGGAATTTTTTTCGCTTGCGCTACCCTATTCCGAACTTGATAGCATTGCTCGATGTATCTACCATTTAATCAAACTCCTGGACCCCACATGTCATCCTCTCATTAGAAGAAACGTGTGTATGATAAAAAAATCCCTCGGTCGCGCCTCCGTGTTCCGAACTTGATAGCGTTGCTCGCTGCATCAGCCGTGCTCGTGGGTTCCTTATGTCGATCTCACATTAGACGAATCATGGGTATGACGGACTTTTTTTCTACTCTAGCGTCACCCTGTTCCTAACTAGATAGCGTTTCTTGATGAATCTACTGTTTGGTTACGCAGCTGGGTCCCACATGACAGCCTCTCATTAGAAGGATCGATTGTATGATTGACTTTTTTCTCTGCTCGTGCTCTGTGTTTCGAACTTGGTACGTTGCTCCCTGAATCAGCTGTTTTTTCAGGCTGCTGGGTCCGCCCATGCCAGCCTCCGATTATAACAAATGTGTGCATGATGAACTTTTTTCTCGCTCGCGCCTCCTTGTTTTGAACTTGACAACGTTGCTCGATACAGCACCTAGATAAGGCCTCGCTGGTGGGACCCACATGTCGGTCTATCTTTAAATGAAATATGTGTATGATAGACCTTTTTTTCGGCCGTGTCTGCTGTTTTGGACTTCCAATAGATTTAAACCGTGTGTGTCGCCACTACACCAAAGATATTTATAGAAAATATATTATTAAACATTCCTTAGTACCTTCAAGTTATGTTTTAATGTTTTTAAAAAGATGTCGTGTGTCCGTGTTTATATTTTTAAAAATAAAAGGGCAGCCTCCTGGCATTTCAATTTATAAAATGCCACATATATAATGGACTAGTTTCTGAAAAATATGGCAGAGTTTTTTTAAGATGTGGAGGCAGAGTTTTTTTAAGAGGTGGGGGGCAATGCTCAAAAGGCTGAATTAAAAATATTTTGGGTTATTATACATGGTCCATCTACATGCGCTATACTCCATGGGCTCCTTTCTTAAATTTCATTGGGCTGTGCTAAGCAGTCACTTGACCCTGTCAAGGCCGAATTAAAATGTTCTTGCCTATGCTCCATAGGATCTTTTCTCAAATTTCACTGGCCTGTGCTCAGCAGTTCCCTAACCCTACGCTAAAAAAATAGTTCCCTGACCTCGAAAAGGTGTGTGTGTGTATGTTTGACTATTTTTTTGGGTCGAACTTGATAATGTTGCTGGGTCCTCCATGTTAGCCATTCACCACACTGGACTTTTTCTCGCTCGCGCCTCCGTATTTTGAACTTCTCAATGTTGCTCGATGCAGCATCTCTATATGGCCACGCTGTTAGGTCCCATGTGTCAGCCTCTCTGTAAATGAAACGTGCACATGATGGACATTTTTTCAGCCCCGTCCTCTGTTTTGACATCGGTCCGTTGCTAGGTCTAAATATACATGATACTAAGTAAAGGATCAAATATACACACATACTATATAGATTCCGATCAACTTATATATTTTTGAGAATTATCTACTATAATTTTATATAGTGATGATATGTCATATGTCTATTATCTGGTTCCCACATGTAGGGTATGTGGAACTTACTAGTAATGCAGTAGTTTCAACAAAACAACATAGGTAGACGGAGCATTTTCTAGGGGGCTAGGGAAGGGGATGACCATAAAGGCCGAATTAAAAAGATTCTGGGATAACTGGGGGCGGATGCCCTATTCTTCATGGGCTCACTCCTAAACTGAATGTGCTATGGTCGGCGGCCACAAGACAATGAAAAGGCCAAATTGAAGGTTTTGGGATATGATTGGGCCTGATAGGCTAATTTCATGGGCTCGGTAATAAAAATTCCAGACCTCAACAAGAAAGAAAAAACGAGGGAGAAAATTTTGACCGATATTTTCGCGTGAAAATTGTTGACAGCCAGGACACATACCCCGCGCGCGCCAAAATTTTCCCACCCACGCCTTCCAACTCGCACCTTCACTCTACGCCAGCTACTGTCTCTTTGCGCCATTCTTCTGGAGACACGCAGGCGGTCAAAACCACAAGCCGCGCACCAAAACATTCACACTTCGTCTATCAGCCGGGACGGCCTGACACCATTCTAGCAGCACCGTTATTTTTGAGACACACACAGGCCAGCGGTCAGCTGGTCGATCCCCGCGGTATGCTTATAATATCCTTAGTTCGCTCAATCATTCCCTAGAAGTAGTTTCGTACTCGATCTGCTCGTTTGACATTGTTCTGTACTTGATGTGTTTGTTCGAATTGGTTGTCATTTTGTGCTCGGTCGATCTGTTCTCTCAAATATGTAACATAGTTCTGCACTCAATTTCTGAAATAAGCTAAAATTACGTGGCATTTATAGTTCTATATTCAATCAGGTTGTTCAGATATCTTGGCTTAATTAGATCTATAACCAACCTGTTCGATGAAATATCTTGAAAGCTTTTAACCATCTCTATCCTCAACAGATGGACATATATTGGATACTGAATGGAAAAAAAGCAACACCTTCATATTGGGAAGGTGTTAATGACTTCATGAAGTTTGTTAGACAGCATAACGGCGACTCGGATGTGTTTTGCCCATGCCGACAATGCCTTAATTTTAAAAAGCTGAGTCAAATCACAGTCGCAGACCATATTTTCGTTAATGGGATGCAACACACATATATTAGGTGGACTAAACATGGTGAACCATATGATCATCCTGTTCTTGATCCTCTAGCTGATGCTGATCGTCCGCCTGAAGCTCAGATCAAGGATGAGGACCTTTCTGGTTTGTTAAGGGACATGTACCCCACTACAAGCAAAAAAAGGTGCTCCTTCTCTTAAAAGATCACTTTTCTCTAACCTGATAAAAGATTCCAAGTGTTCAGTGGACCCTGATTCTGGTATCTCAAGATTCAAACTGGTAATGAAATTACTAAAGGAGAAGTCGTTCAACAATATTATCAACAAAACTTTCGATTCAGTGATTAAGGTGTATAGCGAGTCAATCCCTAGGGAAGGACTGCCAAAATCCTTTTATGAGATGAAACAGTACATCAAGGTACTTGGACTATCATATGAGAAGATCCATTTTTGTCCAAATAACTGTGTACTGTTTTGGGAGGATTATGACCTCGATGAATACCTAGTATGTAATGAATCAAGATGGAAAACTGGTGATAAAAAGAAGAAAGATCCTTGTAAGGTTCTGAGATATTTTTCAATTATAGATAGATTGAAGAGGTTATTTCAGTCAGAACAAACATCTAAGGAAACAAGATGGCACAAAGAGATTCTCAAGCCAGACAATTACTTACTCAGACATCCAGCTGATGGCGATGAATGGAAGAACTTTGACAAGGCCTATCTAGGATTTGCAGCGGATCCAAGGAACTTGAGACTTGTCCTAGCTACAGGTGTATTTAACTCATTTGGCAACATGAGTAACTCGTACATTATGTGGCCAGTACTTGTTACAATTTACAACCTGCCTCCCTAGGCATGCACTGATCAGTCAAACTGCTTGCTGGCTTTACTCATCCCAGGTCCCAAATCACCTGGCAAGGATTTTGATCTATTCATGCAACCTCTTATACGAGACTTGCAGGAACTATGGAAGATTTTCATGACTCCTGATATCCTTGCCAGCAACCCTGAAGATGCCAAGTTCCCTATGCGTGCTGCTGTGCTATTCTGCACCCATGATTTTTCAGCTCTTGGCACTATGTCAGGCAGAGTGATAGCAGGTTATAACGCTTGTGTTCACCGTGAGACAAAATAGGTCACAATGAGGCTACAAAATAAGACTGGTTTCCTTGGCCACCGGGTTTTTCTTCCTTAAGGCCACAAATTCCAAAAAACTTGAAAAAATTGCAGTTCTATGGAAAGAGGACTGAATATGGAACTACACCACAAAAGTTCACTGCAGCTGACTTGCATGCGCATTTACAAAAAGGTCAGAAATGTCAAACTAGGAAAACAACTAGCTGCCAGACGAGGTAAAAGAAAGAATACAGAAGATGCACCGACAGTAGGAGCAGCATCCAAAAGGAAGAGAGTAGAAGAAGTAGCAGCAGATTCACAAGGGAAGGAAAAGGAACCGAGGATATTTTATAAGCACAGATCCACTCTATGGGACTTGGCGTATTGGGATGGTAAGACACTTTGACATAATATTGATGTCATGCACATGGAGAAAAATATATGTGACAACATTATAGGCACATTACTCAACATTCCATCTAAGACAAAATATAGATATAATGCTAGGCTTGACTGCGAAAAACTCAACATTAACAACAACTTGAAGTTGCATCCTGAAGATACGGTTGATAAGGGTGGTGAAAAACATTACAAATTTCGAGGTGCAGAATTTACCTTGCCGATGAATAAAAGGGTACAATTTTGTGACTTCCTCCAAGGTGTGAAGTTCCCATCAAGATTTGTTTCCAACATTGCAAATTGTATCAATGCAGAGGGGAACAAGCTCTAAGGGTTGAAAACTCATGATTGCCACATCCTACTACAAAGGCTTTTAGCTCTTAGCGTTGAAGGTTTAGTGAACAAGGATTTGTAGAACGTGCTTGCAGAGTTGGGAAAGTTCTTTTAGGGAAATCTGTAGCATAACTCTAGACAGAAGAGTTGTAGTGCGTCTTCAGACAGACATAGCAGAAATCCTGTGCAAGCTTGAGCTAATATATCCACCGGCCTTCTTTGTTGTGATGGTGCATTTGGCTGTTCATTTGACTGAAGATGCACTTTATAGAGGTCCCGTACAGTACGGATGGATGTACCCTATAGAATTTCGACTTTGCAATTTCAAGGGTAATGTTAGGAACAAGGCTAGAGCAGAGGCTTGCATTGTAGAGGCATACATTGTTGCTGAAGCATTTTGCATTTTGCTCAAGATACATTTTTGCTGAAGAAGTTGAAAAATCTATTTTTAACCATGGTGTTCGCCTAGTAGGAAAGAAGGAACATAGAACATTAATGTAGCACAAATATGACCAGCTTACTTGGTATGTGCTGAATAACGCTGATGAGGCTGAAAACTTTGTTGCGTAAGCACTATTCATACATATTCTCACGTATATGAAATGGAACTTGTAGCAAGATATGTTCAGATGTCTTACTTGAGTATCGTTTTTGTAGGTTATTTAAAGCTACCAAAGGAAAATATTATGCTGCACCAGTATGTGGGGGTAGGTTTCAGGAATGGTTTAGGAATCATGTAAGATGGTCAATTGAACTTTGAATTGCATATGAATTGTGAACATGAGATGACCTCTTGATTATTTTTTATAACCGCAGATCACGAAGCTACGTGAAGAGAATCCGGGCGATGTTAGTGATGGTCTCTATGCCCTATCATGTGGTCCGACAAAAAGGGTGCAGAGAGCTTCAGCTTGCAATGACGATGGTATCCACTACAACACTTATGAGCGTGAGAAACATCTGAAGACACAAAATAGTGGCATCACGACCAGTAGAGAGCCAAAATGAAGAACTCAGATGACTATGATCATTATGGTCGCATAAAAGAGGTTATTGAGTTGAATTATAATGACAAGACTAGTGGTCGATCTATGGTTCTATTCAAGTGTTATTGGTATTACCAAGATCCGAACAAGAAAAGAGGACCTAGAAATCATGGGAATTTCATATCGATCAATACTACTGCTGAGTGGTACAAGGAGGAACCTTATATTTTGGTAACTCAAGCTTCCAAGGTAATATTCTTGGATGACAAAGATAATAAGGACTGGCAATATGTGCAAAAGTTTGAGGCAAGGAGCACCTATGATGTGAATGAGTATGATGAGCCAGTCACCACAGATGTTGCCCACCAAGATGATCCCAGTGGTTGTATTGTAACTGAACTGGCTGACGTTGATGAAAATTTGATTGCCAGAGGCAGCTCTACGCATGATGGACAAGTCGATTTCACTGTCGAGGTTAGTGTAGTCGACAAAGATAGGAATAAACTGGTTCTACCAGATGAATCTCAGGACATGTATGATGAATGGCAAGGGGAAGAAGATCCAACCCAGTAGGAATATGTGGATCTAGAATGCGGCGGTGCAGAAAGCGATGATGGTGACGATGATTAGACTGTTGTTTCATATTATGCAGTGATATGATGAACAGTGATTCGTATTGGTTTTCTCTTTGTAAAATGTATGAGACATGATGACAATTTCCTGTTGGATTGTAATCCTAGACTAATTGTTTTCCCTATCTAAATTGGATTAAGCTTAATTTGACAAGTGCAAACATATGTAGAACAGGTTCACTTGGCGTGCAGTAGAAGCATTGGTTCAGTACATTAATTAATTATCAACCACATGACCAGTTTCATACAAAAGGGGGTATATGCACCTCGTGTCAGTAGAGATGGGCGAGCACATTGTCTCGGCAGATAGGACAGCTGACGTTGGTCTCAAACCAAGTGAAGATGCACTTGCGGTGGTACGGATGGTTGCATCCCCGGAGACGCACCGTTGTGCGCTTCGACAATGCATGCATGCATATGCTGTAGTGGCCATCCTCTTGCTCAACCAGGTACCAATTGTCTTGAAGCGCCAACAAGTTGACGATGAGCCAGAGATTCAGGCTGAGGGTTAGGTCAAAGTGGAACCCGTCGACCCACATACACGCCTCAAGCCAGAGCCGGTGCAGAATGTCGTACGGCATGATGATGTCCCACTCCTCCACCGTGAGTTGCAGGTTCTTCAGCAGCCATACACGGCCAAGAACGAACCGTGTGCATAGTTCCCACGACCTTGCTCGCTCTTCGCAGCTTGCTGGGAGGCAGGCTGAGATTCAACACTTCCTCTTTGCAGGGTGTGGTCACGACATCGTCCTCCTCCAGAGGGGCTGGGATGGAGCTAGGCATCCTCCTGAGCTCGTACGTCCTCGAGAAGAAGATCTTTAGTGTCATTGTGTACGACATCGCCTCGTTAACTAACTGCGGCTCGATGATGGAGAAGTCGGTTGTGGATGCGCAGACGCGGTAGGCACGGAAGACATGGGGGGCAGACTCGATGATGCGCTCTTGTGAGGAGCACTCCAGTTCTGGCGGCGCCTCCACTTGGGGATTTTTTTGGGGGGTGGGGGGAGGGGAGGGGGCGGGGACTAGTCAATGGTGCTGGCCTAGATGAGGGGGAAGAGGACATGGGAAATGGGTGAGGGCCTGTTTCATTTGTAGGAGAGGAAAATCGTAGGAATAGGAAAAATGTAGGATTGCATTGTCATGTTCACTCCAATCCTATAGGAATTCATATGCACCAAAGTGTGTTTGATTTCACCATAGGAATCTAAAAAAGAGGTATGGGTGAATGTTTGATTTACTACGAAAACTAGTACAAAGGAATCCTTAGGAAAAAATCCTATGGGAATCAATCCTACAAATCAAACAATCATCATAGGAAAATTTCCTATAGGATTTAATCCTACAAAATTCTTAGGCAAATACTTGGAATCAAATGGACCCTGAGAGTGGACTACTCGAACAAAAGGCGAGGCCACGCTACCTCATCACTCCCCAACATCATCGCTGGCTCATCCTCTCTTCATGATTCTATTTAGGCTGGTCATAGTGCTAGTGGGAGTAATTTGGGTAGTACATAGTCCTACATGTATTACCAACTAAGCATTTAGATGACATGGCATGCAATTAAATGATGAGAGAGCCTTGGGGTAACTAGCTATGTTACCATAAGGGCGTATCCATTGTGAAAATAAGGTCAGATATAAGACACTTGTGGTCGACCTTAGTGGAATTTAAACATTGTAGCACTCGGTCTTAAGCTAAGAAACCTTGCGGTCGACCATACCAGTATGACCCAGCCATAAGAACTAGAAAATCATTGTTTCTCTCATCTCACTACACAGTGTGCTTGCGGCAGAATTTCAAGACAAAATGAGTCTACATTGCAATAAATGATACTTTGCATGATACTACACCTATGTTATTTTCCACTATGGAGGTAGTAGCTTATTTTTATTTTTTTTGCGAAAATGGAGGTAGTAACTTAGACTAGTAACATATGCATGTTACTACTCTAAGTTACTCCCCACCCCAATCCCCGGTGAATGACATCTCTTTATTATTCTCTGAATGGTGGGAGCTTAAGCCAATAGTAAGGGAGATATTTCCTAGGACTTCCTGGAGGCGATAGTCCCATGCACAGCGTCAAAGCATGGTTATCCTGAAGCAGAACAACACCAGTGCCCGAATCAGATGCATCAGTTTCTAGCACAAACTACTTGTTAAAGTTAGGTAAAGCAAGTACAGGTGCACTGATTAATTAAATTTCAACGCTTGAAAGGAAGTCTTAGATTCCGGAGTCCAAATAAAAGGCACATTCTTGCAAAGCATATTAGTGAGTGGTTTAGATAGAGATTCGTGGAACTAATCATGCCTTTATGCCAATCGTCATAGAAGCAGTGACTTTGAAAGATTATGTAGATTGGGTATCCAATCAATTAATCCTCCAAACCAACTAAACCGAGGAAGCTGAAGCGGAAATGCAATTCTCAGGTGAGGGAAAGGGGAAGCTCCAGGAAGGCTCCCCATTTCTCTTTTTCAGTATACCGAGTAGGTGCTTGAAGTGCTAAGATGCATAAAGGTTATTCAGGGCTGGATGGATGGGGTATAGAAGAATGGAGACCCATACCCATACTATTCGATGGAAGCTAAAGCCTTATTACCTGCAATAGTTAGAAAGGTTGGTGCCGATCTGATCCAATGGAAATCCTGCATATCTGCATCGACATCATGGATTTGCAGTTCAGATACACAAAGCCAAACTATGTAGGAGTCGACCATACTAGAATCCAGCACCAGTTCATCACTTTGGTATGGCAATCTCAACCCCAACTATTCTTCTTCGTCATCTGCATCATATACTGGCTCTCGAATGCGTTGAGGAAAAGGCCCAGCCACTTCTAGAAGCGGCGATGCTGTGACACCAACTTGTGGAGACAAAGCAACGAATGAAAGGAAGGTCAAGTATTCCTTTGGTCGGCGGGCATGAACTTCACTACCTCTTTGGCGGTTCCTGCTCGCCTCGGATTCGATTCTAACGGAATGGTTTTAAGCCTGGGTCAAGGATGGGTATTAGTTTAAGTATCAATTCTAACTTTCATTCATTGTTAGGCACACGCCCACTGGCTCCATCAATAGCACCTAACCTATGCCGATTTTGGCGGACCGTGCTCCACCCCGGTGAACTCATGCGGTTCCGACGTGCCCAGAGGCCAGAGGCGAATCCGTTCACGGTCCGTAGGACCAACACCATTAGAAGGTTGATGGCCCGCCCCGCCTAGAATAGGAATCTTTGACTGGGCTTAGGTACCCGGAGAAAACGTTGCACGAAGGAAGGGACTAAACCCATCTGTTCAAGTAGTATCGAAGGAGTATCTCCGAGTTAAGGAGTACCGAAGGGAAGGAAGAAAAACCAAGTGAAAGAACGAGACCCGTCAAGATATTTTAAAAAGCACCTCGGCGGTGGGCCTGCCCCTACGGTGAGCCCGGGCCCTGTTGCGCATGCAGCGTACCCGACCCGACTGTCTCTTTTTCCCGACCCAAGCCACAGCTACCTTTTCCCGAACCGAACTGACTTTTCCCGATTTCCGAACAGTTCCCGGTTTCCTTGTCTTTTCCCTGAAACCGAGCTCAATGCAAAACACCTAACTGGTTGTGTCACTAAGGGAAAAGCCCCTCTGAACCCGTTTTCCAACCGAAGACCCTAGCCCTCGAAGACTTGTTTCAACCTGCCTTCCTGCTCAAACCTACAAGGCCCATCCTCCTGAGTAAATCTTTCCTGTTCCGTGCTTAGAGGAGAGAGGAATGCAAGAATCACAACCCACTTGAATCTCCCTTTCATTTGGTAAATATAAGGCTAATGTGGTGGGACTGAGGCAGCCAACCCTGCGTAGTGCTAAACTAGAACACGGTCAGCCGCATGAAAGCATAGCTACATTTTTTAGCAAAGCCATGAGATCCTAGTCTTATGCCCTGGTTTATCAGTTGCAGGTGAATCCTGTGAAACATCTCTCTCGAGGACACTTCGAAATGCAAAATGAGCTTAGCTAAAGCACCGGTTCCTCGATCTTCCTACTGGTCTTCTTAGATGCATTTCATTCATTCATTGTTCTGTTGTGGATTCGAACCACTAGCACACATTTTTACAAACACGTGTGAACTATGGACAATATTTAGCTAGAACTTTCTCTCATATGTTTTCTTTTCGTATCTTTCCTTTTCTTTTTCAGACAACTTGCAGAAAGTTATTTTGCATTTCATTTTCTTGACATCATCACGCATGCGTCAACTTAGCATTAGGATTTGAAATCCTTTTTGGTTGTCGGATTCGTCTCCACAGAGTGGGATATTTAGATGTGGGACTTTTTCCAAAGAAGCCTAATTTGAATCATCTTAACGCTGAGCTGAAGAGAACCCCTTACTGCTTTGGGTATAGCAGGACTTGAACCTAGCACTTACCGGATATAAATTCGTATTTCTCTCCACTTACTAAATAGGGGGCGCGGAACGGTTCAAAGATGGAATTCAGAATGATCTACGCCATTTCCATTCTTCTCTAATCACCACTTCTTCCCACTATTCTGGTATGAATCCCTCATTTCTTCATTTTACATGTGCAACTCCTTCTCTCACATATATTTGTAACCATGCGGCGGACCATTAGCTTTACTAGGATTATAGTTTATTTGAGGAGAAGGACACTGGGAAGAGGATTGGGTCTGGAATCAGGCGTAAGGGGTTGTGGTTTCTCAAGTGGATGTTGCATTGTCTGTGATTGCTAGAGGACCTGAAGCAGAGATCTTGCTACATCATTTTCATTTGGGCTATCCATTTCAAATAAGATTAGGATGTATGTATCCTTATTTGTTTCAGAAGGTGGACAAGAGCATACTTGTGTGTGATGCTTGCGTGTTTGGGAAGCATACAAGGTCTACATATCCTAGCATTGGCCTTAGAAGTGATTCACCCTTCTTATTGATACATTCTGATGTTTGGGGTCCATGTTCTGTCACTTCTGTGAGCGGGTTCAAGTGGTTTGTTACATTTATGAACTGTTGCACTCGTATGCTTGCTTCGTAGTAACTACCTCGCTAGCGAGAAGGGCTAATCCTCGATTCGATGGGGTGCAACATAGGATTTCCCCTTTCTTGGTATGGAAAAAGAGGAAGGAAGAGAAGCTCTTGCTTGGCCTTGAATCGAGAAAGTGGATATTTCCGTACGATTGATTCCTGGAATTATTCCAATGAGTGGTCCACAAAAGTCTGTTGCAACATCATTTCAGGCAGACTTTTTCTCATATCTTCATAGCGAAATTTAAGTATTCTGTAGCTTATCCAAAAAGGAGATACCAACTGGTGCGTGTCCGGACCCCCTTTAGTAAGGGGGCCTACCAGGGGATATGAATCCAATGGTGGTTGGCCGTTGATCCTGCCGCTCAAACAGAGGGTCAAGCGGCCAGACACGCCATCAGTAGCAAGCGAGGGTTTACCCGAGCGATTTTCCGGGCACCTTAGCAGGTGCTACTCCTAATGTTTTTGAAAATTTTGCGTTTTTTGCAAAAAATCAAAGCTGGATTAGTTAGTTATAGAATACCTATTCCCTTGCGGGAAATTGTTTTTCTTTACTGACCACGGAAACATATGAGTGTCCCCGTGGACGGTGCACAATTAATTCGATACCATATTTGCATGAAGGAGCTCCGAGCTTTTGCTCATCCTCCTCATACCCCGTATGGAGCCAGTCTCGAGGTCTGGAATCCAAATCAGCAAATAAGTACTTTGAATCTCGAATTGACATCATAGTAGGAGTGAACTAGCCTGATCAATAGTCGAGAAAGCTTAAGGCCCAGTATGGATTGTTTGCTAACTTCACAGATCCGAAGTCTAGTGTTACAAGAGATAGTAGCCCAGAAGGCCAACTGAACTGCGAAAACAAGGGACGCTTGGAAAAGAAGGATCTTATCTGCTTCGAATCCAGTTCGTCCACGCCACAAAGACTACTAAAAACTACACTATATATGAGTTTATGAAAGCTTTTTCAGCTATATGAGTTTCTGAAAGCAAGTGAAAGAACGAAAAGCGGAAAGTCTTATGTGTCAAAACAGTGATCTATAACAGATAAGACTAAATAAGTATAGGAACTGAAAACCTAACGAGAAGTATGCAGCTGTCCTACTACCATCACATTGAATAAGTGCTAGGACTAGATTCTGATTTTGATAGTGAGAAAGCCATGTGGAAGGCTACCTAATTATCCATTTCCTTGGCTCCGCCGCTTTATCGATCACAAAACTCGTAGTTTTAGAAACTTCCATCAGAACATAAACTAAGAAACATTGTCCCTATTTTTAGAATGCTCGGATCCAACCAAACAGTTTGCTACGTCCCTCGAGAAAATCAAAACTTCATTGGAAATTCAGGACCAACTTAGGAAGGCACGGGGAATTAGGATAAAAGCATTTGAATGAAGAAGACGGGGCCTTTCCTTGGGTATTGATACGGTTGTCAACTAATTCATATGATGCCTTCGGCTCCTAGAATCTCCCCACTTGAATGGATTTTGTTTCTAATTTTTTCTACTTTTAGTGCCCATCCTTTAGCAGAAGTAGATTCATCGCCACCAAGAGCAGCCCCAAGGCCATAATTGTGCTTTTCTTCTTCGCGAGTAGCGACCATATCAGGACTCTTTAGCGATTGATTCTGGAATCTTCTTTGCCGAGATGTGCAACTAGTATGGAATACTAACACACGCTCCCGAGAGAAAAAAAGAGACGAGAATGAGTCAAATAAGCTCTACGTTAAGAGAATGGTGGAAACCAGAGCGCAAACTGAATTCCATACTTATTGCCCTTGCTTCTATGATCCTGGCACATTTAGGTTTTGATCTGAGGCTATCCTGGTCTGCAACCTTGTGAACTGTCTGCTGAATCCATGAGCAGGCAAGAGACAACCTGGCAAACTGAAACATCTTTCTAGCCAGAAAGTCTCATGTTGCTCTTCAGAAAACGCGTATAATAGTAGTAAAAGTTCGTGGATGGGCTCAAGGTAGCATTACTAAACCTATAAAGAGCGGTAAGTGGAATTTACTGTCAAATAGATATCTCTTTTCTCTTCAGCCAGTAAGTCTAAAAGCCAGTCAGTTGTAGGCCAGACCTGTCATCAGTAGTTCTACTTTTTTTTGTAGATTTAAGCTTTTATAAGGCAGGAATGAGAGCTGCAAAGGTAGAGATAAAGCTGCGATTTCTCTTGCTCGAGTCTTCATGGCACGGTTGGCCGCGAATGAAAACAAAAGGAGTAAGAAGAAACTGGCTAAGATTCCATTGACCTATATAGCAACCAGTGAAAACCTAACGAGAAGTATGCAGCTGTCCTACTAGTTGGACGGTCTCGATTGAGGTACAAAGGTGAAACGCGATGCTGCGCCTAACTATATAGAACGGTGATCCATTCAGAGAAGTCGGCCAGCTATTAAGTCATTTCAGTCATCTTAATATTCCAAGTGTCAGTTATGTATTTAGAAGTCATCTTAATATTCCAAGTGCCAGTTTGAGTCTTCCTCTCTACCAATTGAAAGTAAGTATTGATTTCGCCTAATAGGGACAACGTAGGGTGGTCAAGTACAGTATGCCTGGAGTTCGTAGTGCCCACTAGATATCATTGGCAAGTGAGATAAGTCTTTCTCTCTTCTGAGATATCATTGGTCAGTGCAGCGAGGGGCAACCATCATTTTTATTGCTCTATAAAGAAAAGATAGGACAAGGGTCTTGCTCCTTAAAATGGAGATAAAGCACGGGGATCCGTTAAGGGCATATTGAATCTTTAATAAGCACTTGAATTCTAGTGGGCCCGACTGCGGATAGAAGGCAGTTCTCATAATTCGAAGATAGGAGGATTCCTTTGATCCATACCGTAATAATCCAGCTGACTTCTAAAAAAAATTCATTGCATTGCCTTTCCGTCGATAGAACGAACATCCTCCATTCTTTCAGTACCTGGAGCAGTATAGAGATGTGCTGAAGAACTCATTCGTCATCTCCTCAGATGAACACCATCTGGCCAATTAAGGCGTATTCTTCTTTTTTCTGTCTCTCATGACCTTGACTCAAAGAAAAGCAGCTGAGAAGAAAGACAGATCTGTTTCAGGGATCAATATAAGAACACCCAATACAGCCAAGAATACAAGTGAAAGGGAGCAAAATGAAGAAAGAATTTCTCTTGCTTAGTGGCAGACCCTATCTTCCCCATTTTCTAGAAGTAAAGGACAATGATCTGACCTAGCTTGCAAGAGGGATAGTAAAACTTAGGAAATAAATCCTCATAAGTTGAACAAACTAGAACTCTATCCAAAACTTCTCTCAGTGGCCCAATTGGTTTACTATTAGTAACACATATACTTTTTGACCTTAGCTTTTTCTTTATTGTTCATTGAGCAGTTCAAATGCTTTGATTGCTTATAAGATAATAGGTGAAAATATTATTCATTCGTTTCTTTTTTGAAATGCAAAATGGCATTCAAATCCATTCTTTCTCATAACTTGAGAATATGTACAGCGCAGAATAGAAAAGAAGGCAGATTTTTCTGACCAACCTAAATATAGTAACTTGCATATGTTACTATCTTCATAATGGGTGATAACATGTGTCTAGTGTCATGCAAGACCTAATTAATTAGGTGCTAGACACATATAAATGTGTGATGTTATGGTAATACCTCCCTCTCTTTCATCATTAATTATTATATCATGTCACCAATTTGCTTAGTTGGCATTGCATGTACATGCAAGTTACTACTTCCACGTGACGAGATGGATGGCTGTTGTCTCTGCGTTAAATAGAGGAAGGGTTGTTGAGCTGGACAGGGAAGACCAGTATTTTAACATATCCTTGAATTTTTTTGTGGCATCGGCTGTGCAACGTAGGCATCGGTGCCAGATGGATGAGAATTGGTTTAGGCACCGATATTTGCATACGCTGTGGAGGGCCACCCAAGTTCTACGGATTTTCAAGTTTTTTAGCTAAAAGAGAGCAACTATGTAGATGCACAGGCTGGTGGTACTTCCCCTTGCTATAGGTAAAAGAGAGAAACTATGTGGATGTGTTGATGATTCAATTTATTTATATAACATAACTAGTATAGGTACAACACAACCACGGCAGAAACTAAACCATACTCTAGATGGAATCAGCACACACATAGACACCCGAATATCATATGGTTCTTATTTGTCAAGAACCTATGTCACCCTCTACCCGTGTGGGCACGCCGTCTGGTGTTCGATGAACTCGAGGAAGCTTCCAGCCATGTCGCAACCTTTGTTGCTGCACTTGAGCTTCATTCCTGAGGACATCTGATCCATGGTAGTGGTTGGTTCGAAGACGCCTCCGTATTCACATCCCGGGCACTGGCCGTCGGACAATTTTCCAACACACTATGCACATGCAATGTGCGCCGCGGACTTGCAAAGCACTGCTCATGCAAGGAAAAGATTTTTAGCCCAAAAACAAGAGTTGTATCGAACCAGTGTGGAAAACATCATGAAGAAAGAAGTAGTAATAACCATGTACGCTGGACGACGGACAATTTGAGAACACAGCCTGCAGCTGAATACCTGCCTCATTGCACTCATGTCAATCATAGCATCAAACCACTCGTCCACCATAGAGCCGCCTTCTTCAACTGCGGCGGATCTGAGATGGATTTTGAGACCGAGCGAGAGAGCAGAGGGAGGAGCGCAGATCTCAGAGGGTTGATGAGAGCGAGCGAGAGAGACTGGTACAATAGTTAAATACTAGGAATACAAGACTCCTCGTCTCACTCTAGGCAATATCGTCTGTCCATCCAAATTCAACGGCCATGAACCGATACCTTATCTCTTTGGCAAGAGACTAGTGTGAAGAAAACTAGGGAAGCGCTGTGTTCCCCGATTAATTATCTTCCTCTGACCTGGAGTACATGTTGCTTTGACGACCTAGGGCTACGTGAAAGACTAAATATTGTACTCCAGTACTACTCGGGAATGGAGGTACTAGTACTACTACTCTACCTCTGTTTGGGATGAGAGTATGAGACTTGCCCTAATGGGGGTATCAGGTGGTACGTACTGTATCATGCATTAGGCCTTTCACAATGGGGTGTATCTTAGCACGTTACCATAGGAGTTATAAATACCTAATAGACAACCTCTCCAATGCATTGTATTTTAGAGGTTGTATCTTAATTTAATGTTTTTTCTCTCATGCATGCATTTTATTGGGCAATCAACTCTTTTTGCCTATGATTACGTGCAAGGGGTGTATCTTAGCTGAGATACAACAACACCCTCTCTCCTCCTTAATTGACATGTCACAAAAGCATTTTGCCTAGGATGCCGTGCTAAGAAACTCCCCCATTGTCAAAGGCCTTATTACATGCATGGAAAATGCTTATGTGTCACGACAATTAATGATGACAGAGATCGTGTTGGTATCACTGAAAAATAATTATTATTTTGAGCCACGCCCATAAAGTATAGGGTGTATAATTGGTTCTTGTACCTTGTGTCATGTATAAATCAACCTACTACTATTACTCGATATTCTCGAGAGAAATGACGAAGAAGATTCTAGAATTATTGAGAAGTGTGATTTGAGGTTTATGCATAGCGTTCACTGTTCTAAAGACTATCAATGGAATATTCTATATGCTAGCATGGGTAGAAGATCCAAAGGTTTGCAATGTTAGGATTTTCCAGGCTTGATCGATTTTTCAAAGTTCAAAGTACCGTGTACACAATATAGTATGGTAAGATTATATAATATAGGTAAAGCTCAAAAAAATATGAATATGCGAGTCTCACGTGCTAGAGTACTTCTATATAGTGATAATATGACATATTGTACTTCTATAGTTCTATCACGTGCCGGAGCACTAAGGCATGTGCAACTTATTACTATTGTATACTAGAGTACATACTCCAAGATTTTACCATACTCGTTGCTCGAGCTGCTAGCTGCTCGCCACCTCTGTTTCGAGAGTGTATAGTACTCCTACTATCCGATTAGACCGCGACCAGCTAAAAGTATGGCCCCTACAAGTACCGATATGACATTTCTCTTGTGAGTTAATGCCCCGGACAACCACCGACCTGAAAAAACTCACATGCCGCAAAGCGGTCGCTCTGCATACTCCTTGGAGCATCTAAAAAAAGTTCTCCTTGGAGAAATGCTTGGTCAAAGAAAAAACACCGAAAAAGAGGTCCCCTAGCGGTGGGAGTAAAACTGAGTAGCACCGCTAGTAGTACTACTAGTACTATACTATTCCTTCACAAAAAACAGTTCAACTTCTCCTTCATTCTACTCTCTGGGAAAATTTCTTTCTTCCACCAAACGCATGTTACCCTCACAAATACTTGAAGGAATCCCGGTGGATTGGCTGCATCATCCTCGGAGGTTTGCTTCGGCTCAAGGCCGGGCCCCAGAACAGTTCATCCGGCGGGAACATGTCGCCGTTGGAGCCGCCTCTGTAGACCGCCTGGTCGCTCGCGGTAAATGTGTGTTCGCCCTGCCGGCCGACGACGTGATTTTGGGCCCCCCTTGAGGCTACCGATCCTGCGCTGGCCGCGTCACAGAGGCGTCAACATGATAGGCAAACAAAAGTGGGCCTCTACAACAAAGCTCCGGTCCCGGTGTGCCTCCCTTTCGACTATGACGGAGCTGCGTCCGGGCAGGCACTCTGGCTAGACATCAACCGTGGCCAAGTTAAGCCTGTGCGAGACAGGGGCCAATCCTTCCACCGGGAACCTGTAGCCTGCGATAATGCGACCTGGGCAGACAACTCGGGTGGGCGCCAGGTTGCTGTGGTCGTGGCCGATGCCGTCCTGGGTCCCCTCGAGCCTATCGATCCTATGCTAGCCCTTGCTTACCATCCTGACATGCTCTTGTTCGAGCTCGCACGCGAGGAACCTGCGGCTAGCGAGCATGCGACCGGGGCAGACAACTCGGGGGTTGGTCGCCATGGCCATGGAAGACGACGCCATCCTGGGTCCCCTCGAGCCTATCAATCCTATGCTGGCCCTTGCTTACCATCAGGACATGCTCGAGTTCGAGCTCGAGCGCGAGGAACCTGCGGCCGGCGAAGGTGCGGCTGGGGGAATTGACTCGGTAGGGGGACAGTGTGCTCCTCTACTCGTTCCGAGAAATCTCGTCCCTTCGACCATGATCAACACGCAGGAGCGCGCTGTGTTTCGTGTGTGAAGCAAAAAATAGTAGCAAGAGTATGGCTCAGCTGCTCGGTTGAAATTGAGCCGGACCCAACTGCCTTTCCAAGCTAAATTTTAGGGGCCTTTGTGCCAATTGTATGGACTTGGATGTAATTTTCTAATTTTTGATGTAACCTTTAATTCCACCAAATGTGTCGATTGAAGCATGATGCACTTTCGGGTGAAATTAGATATAAAATTATGCTTGAAAAATATAACATGTAATTTATCCAACCAATTCATCTAGTACTATAGTAAACTAGTAAGTTGCACGTGCCCTGCACGTGAGACTCAGATAATAGACGTCTGACATATCATCACTATATAAAATTATAATAGGTAAAGCGGAAAAAATATAAATTTGATCAACATCTATAATGTATGGGTGTATATTTGGTTCTCGTACTTTGTATATCATGTAGAGTGAACGAATATTAGCTATCTAAAACTTCAAAATTTGGTAACATGGTCTGGAGAAACGAGGGAGAAGATTCTAGAATGATGGAGAAGTATTTTGAGGTTCCCATGTTTCCGGACATAGCGAACCATCCATGTTTTACTTGCGATTCCTAGGTTCTTTGAGTTTTCAAGGTTCGTAGATAAATTAACCCACTTAAATTACACTACTGTGTCTCCGATTCAAATTAATGTTCTCAGATTTTTCTAGATTCAGGTATATGTATCTAGCACAGAAACATGACTAGATACATTTGAATCTAGATTAATCTATAAACATTAATATGGATCGGAGGGAGTCTATCGAAATTATGTCAAATTATTTCGAACCACATGTGAGCTCCCAATTACTCTTTAAATTCCACAAAAATCTTTTCAAGTTTCCCACCAGACAGCCAATATATGGAGAACACGACCGAGAGTTTTCAAAGATTCAACTTCTTTCTAGACTTTGCATGCCGGCAAAATTGACCCTGCTTTGAAAAAAGAGAGAGAAATAGGCCAAAAAAATAGGGGGACTCATGCATGGCATCCTTTTGCTTGTATTACCTGCCATGAAAATAATAAACATGAGTTTTTCATAACTTTCGAAAAACGCCGCTTCACAAAAATGGCCTACCATGTATAAGTATGAACAGGTTTCAAGACGAGCGACCAAGCAAGGTCACAGACATATCCATGTTTATGGGAATTTTGTAGTAGTACTACAAGAAAGTAGATGTGCGCATATTGGTGTTGGTAAACAGCTTTGCCAATGGGAGTTTCTAAATACTAGGAAAAGTAACAACTCCAATTTTCTAAGCGATGGAAATATTTTTTCTGTAATGCAAAGTACTTCACTTCCTTACTAGTACTACTTGAAAAGGGAGGCAGCTCCTTCCAAAAAAACGAAGGCAGCACGAGAGCAGCGGGAGGAGGAGTCAGAAGGCAGTGCGATGTCAGGGAAAAGCTATGATGGGCTACTGACATGAGGTACACTCCACTAGTAGTAAATATATGGACCTACTAGTAGTAATATGCACGCAAAACAAGTTGTGTTTTCTCTCTCCTTCGCTGGCTCTCACCATCCATCCTCCATCGATCTCTTCTGTGCAGCCGCGGGTGCATAGTCCAGCTTGTCTTTTCCTCGTCCATAGCATGGCTCTACGCACGTGGTCCTTGGTAAGGCACACCGATCTACTTCCAGCAACAGTTTTTCCCCCAAAATTCAAGTCATCTACTGGATTAATAATCATCTACACCAATACAAAACGTATCAAAAGTAATAATAATAATTACAAAAAGGTCCTCAGACCACATTGGAACGACTACAAACCCTAGTGTGCTAATTGGAGTGTCTCGCTCCTTCAGGACCTACGGTACCCCGGTTCCAAAAAATAAATAAAGAATGCCACTGCCCCAATTTTCAGACAAAGTGTACCATACTTTCTTACAATTCCCAAGTTTTAGGATTTTTCAAGCGGGCATAGATTTTTTTCATTTTATTCCTGTTTAATCTTATTGCTTTTTGATGAGGTTGTTGCATGTAATGCTAGTTGTTCTATCGTTCAAATGTTAGGTATTGTACATGCTGGTATAAAGCCGACAATAGATGACATGTTACTTTGTTACACCTAACACTCGGTTATACCATTGAACTAGCTCTCACACACTTGTAGAATAGTATTAGACCTAATTCGACAAATCAACAGAAAGTCGTCTGAGTGGGTGAAATTAGCTAGACAATTAAGCTTAAAAAATATAACATGTAATTTATCCAACCACTTTTGTACTATAGTAAATAAATGGCACATTCTATGAACTCTAAGCCATATTGATCGCACTTCCTTCCAAAAAATACTTTTACTTCTTTACCATGCATGCTAACATGCACCGACCTAGCTATACCAAAATATGGGCACACGGTCATTATCTTGATGAAGATAGAGTATGTCCATGACCTTGGTCATTTGGCTTGAAACCCAATAAAGTTCATACATAGTACATGATATAGTAGGCAATACCAGAAGTGTGAGTCTTTCAAGTACTTTTACTGGTAGAAAAATATGAAAGAATGGCCCCACCAAATTTTCGTACAAAGTGTACAATTCTTTCTTACAGTTCCCAAGTTTAAGTATTTTTCAAACTTCCAAGCTAAATCTCCACGTGCACTTAAATGCATGACTCTAAGTCGATTAAACGAAATTAGGTCAAACTTGAATACATGTGAGCGCGATAGACTACTACTCTTGTAAATATCCAAAATTCTTTTGAAGGTACCCAGGAAGCCAATATATCATGGGACAACAATAGTTTTGAGAAATGCGATTACTGATTAGTATTTGTATACTGACAGATTTGACCATGTATGGAAAACATTCAAACAAAATAAAGCGTAAAACAAAAACATGAGACTTCATTACGATTGGGGTACTTTTGCTAGTATTATTAAAAAAATGATAAACATGAGATTCGACAACCTTAGGGAAAACGGATTCACATTATAGCCCACCATGATGTAACATTATTCTTGGTTTTCAGCACAAACGACCAATAAGGTCATGGCCTTCTATATCGATGTATACCCTAGCTACACTTTTACATAGGGTTCTGACATCGGGTAGATGTGTGCGTCTTGGCCTAGTAAACAATGTTGCCCGTGGGAGTTTCGAACAATTAGAAAAAAACATTTTTCACTTTTCCAATTGATTATGGGGATGTTTTGTATTAGCAGTAAAGAAAATCAGAAGAATGTGGCTCTGAATGCGATAAGCACACCATGTTTCCGGACATAGCGAACCGTCCATGTTTTACTTGCGATTCCTAGGTGCTCTGAGTTTTCAAGGTTTGTCGATAAATTAACCCAATTAAATTACACTACTATCTCCAATTCAAATTAATATTCTTAGATTTGTCTAGATTCGGATATATGTATCAAGCATAGAAACATGACTAGATACATTTGAATCTGGATTAATCTATGAACATTAATATGGATCGGAAGGAGTCTATCGAAATTAGTCAAATTATATCGAACCACATGTGAGCTTCCAATTGCTCTTTAAATTTCGCAAAAATCTTTTGAAGTTTCCCACCAGACAACCAATATATCGAGAACACGACCGGGAGTTTTGAAAGATTCAACTTGTTTCTAGACTTTGCATGCCGACAAAGTTGACCTTGCTTTGAAAAAAAAGAGAGAAATAGGCAACAAAAACAGGGGGACTCATGCATGGCGTCCTTTTTCTTGTATTACCTGCCATGAAAAATAATAAACATGAGTTTTCACAAATATTGAAGAAACTCGCTTCACAAAAATGGCCTACCATGTACTCCCTCCATCCCAAAATAAGTGACGTGATTTTGTCTAGATTCGTATGTATCTAGACATGTTTTAAGTCTAGATACATGCGAATTTAGATAAAGCCAAGTCAATTATTTTGGGACGGAGGGAGTATAAGTATGAACAGGTTTCAGGACGAGCGACCAAGCAAGGTCATGGAGTAGTACTACAAGAAAGTAGATGTGCGCATCTTGGTGTTGGTAAACAGATTTGCCAATGGGAGTTTCCAAATACTAGGAAAAGTAACAACTCCAATTTTATAAGCGATGGAAATATTTTTTCTGTAAAGAAAAGTACTCCACTTTCGTACTAGTACTACTCGAAAAGGGAGGCGGGTCCTTCCAAAAAAAGAAGGCAGCGCGAGACCAGCCGGAGGAGGAGTCGGAAGGCGGTGTGATGTCAGAGCAAAGCTATGATGGGCTACTGACACGAGGTACACTCCACTAGTAGTAAATATATGGACCTACTAGTAGTAATATGCACGCAAAACAAGTTGTGTTTTCTCTCTCCTTCGCTGGCTCTCACCATCCATCCTCCATCGATCTCTTTTCTGCAGCCGCGGGTGCATAGTCCGGCTTGTCTCTTCCTAGTCCACAATGTGGCACTGCACATGTGTGCCTTGGTACGGCACACCGATCTATTTCCCGCAACCGTTTTCCCCCGAAATTCAAGCCATCTACTGGATTAATAATCATCTTGTTTTTTGATTAACAAGTTTCAGGCCGAGCAACCAAGCAAGGTCATGGACATATCCACATCATAGTTTATGGTAAATTTCCCATATTTGGTAGTACTACAAGAAAGTAGATGTGCATATTTTGCCATTGGTAAACAATATACGAACAACATTGAATATTGACCGTTGGATCAAGACTCACGAATCCCAATAATTCTAGCCGTTGGATCTTATTTTCCATTATTTTAGCATCTAGAATATTATATTGATAGTCTTCATCACAATGAATGCTATGCACAAAACTCAAAACACACTTCTGCATCATTCTAGAATCTTCTCCCTCGTTTCTGTAGACCATGTTACCAAAATTTTAAAGTTTTAGATAGCTAATAATCGTTGACTTCTACATGATATACGAAGTACAAGAACCAAATATATACACCCATACTTTATAGATGTTGATCAAATTTATATATTTTTGCTTTACCTATTATAATCTTATCTTACCACTATATAGTGTACGAATAACTATGAATATTGACCGTTGGATCAAGACTCTATTTCCAGCCGTTGGATCAAGACTCTATTTCCAGCCGTTGGATCAAGACTCTATTTCCAGCCGTTTGAATATTGTACGAATAACTTTGAATATTGAACATTTCTAGCCGTTGGATCTTCTTTTCCATTCTAGCATCTAAAGATTCTATTTTTTTTGAACAGTCTAGAAGATTCTATTGATAGTCTTCATCAAAATGAATGCTATGCACAAAACTCAAAACACACTTCTCCATCATTTTAGAATCTTCTCCCTCGTTTTTCTATACCATGTTTCCAAAAATTTCATGTTTTAGATCTCCACTACTATAATGAAGTAGTTTTGAATTGGATCCATAGCACCAATCCTGACCATTGGGCTGTTAGATCTAATGGTTCAAAGCAGCTAGATTCGTGTTGAATAGTACCTAGAGAAAACTCCACCATGTTCTAGAACCATCATGTCACCACCCCCAAAATTTCATAGCACAGTAGGTTGTATTCTAAATATGTGAATATTGACCGTTGGATCAAGACTCTATTTCCAGCCGTTGGACTCTATTTCCAGCCGTTGGATCAAGACTCTATTTCCAGCCGTTTGAATATTGTACGAATAACTTTGAATATTGAACATTTCTAGCCATTGGATCTTCTTTTCCATTCTAGCATCTAAAGATTCTATTTTTTTGAACGGTCTAGAAGATTCTATTGAAAGTCTTCATCAAAATGAATGCTATGCACAAAACTCAAAACACACTTCTTCATCATTTTAGAATCTTCTCCCTCGTTTTTCTATACCATGTTACCAAAAATTTCATGTTTTAGATTTCCACTACTATAATGGAGTAGTTTTGAATTGGATCCATAACACTAATCCTGACCGTTGGGCTGTTAGATCCAATGGTTCAAAGCAGCTAGATTCGTGTTGAATAGTACCTAGAGAAAACTCCACCATGTTCTAGAACCATCATGTCACCACCCCAAAATTTCATAGCACAGTAGGCTGTATTCTAAATATGTGTATATAATAATTATTAGTAGACTTAATTTATGCATTTTTCTCTAATGTATGAAATGTGATTTAAAAAAAATTAAGTTGTTATTAACCAATAGTCTTGTTAGAGAAAAATGCATATACATTAAGTCTACTAATAATAACTATATCTACACATATTGAGAATACAACCTAATGTGCTATGAAATTTTGGGTGTGGTGACATGATGGTTCTAGAACATGATGGTGGAGTTTTCTCTAGGTACGTACTATTCAACACAAATATAGCTTCTCTGAACCATTAGATCTAACAGCCCAATGGTCAGGATTGGTGCCATGGATCCAATTCAAAACTGCTCCATTATAGTAGTAGACATATAACCACTATATAGTGTATGAATAACTTTAAATGCTGACCGTTGGATCAAGACTCACAAATCCTAATATTTTCAACCGTTGGATCTTCTTTTCCATTCTATGATCTAGAAGAGTCTATACATAGTCTTCAACATAATGAATGTTATGCACAAACCTCAAAACACACTTCTCCATCATACTAGAATCTTCTCCCTAGTACGAAGTAGCTAATAATCGTTGACTTCTACATGATCTTATATTATCTTATCTTACCACTATATAGTCTACGAATAACTTTGAATGTTGATTGTTGGATCAAGACTCGTGAATCCCAATGTTTCTAGCCGTTGGATCTTCTTTTCCATTCTAGCTTCTAGAAGATTCTATTGATAGTCTTCGGCATAATGAATGCTATGCACAAACCTCAAAACACACTTATCCATCATACTAGAAGCTTCTCCCTTGTTTCTCTAGACCATGTTATCAAAAATTTCATGTGTTAGGTAGCTCAATAATCTTTGACTTCTACATGATGATACAAAGTATAAGGACCAAATTTACACCCATACATTATAGATGTTGATGAAATTTATATTTTTTTGTGCTTTACAAATTATAATTGTATATAGTGATGATGATATGTCATACGTCTACTATCCGAGTCTCATGTGCAACTTACTAGTAGCTAATAACCATTGACTTCTACATGATCTTACCACTATATAGTGTACACACAACTTTGAATGTTGAGCGTTGGATCAAGACTCGTGAATCCCAGCTTTTCTAGCCGTTGGATCTTCTTTTCTTTTCTAGCATCTAGAAGATTCTATATATAGTCTTCGGCATAATGAATGCTATGCACAACCTCAAAACACACTTCTCCATCATACTAGAATCTTCCTCCTTGTTTCTCTAGACCATGTTAACAAAAATTTCATGTGTTAGGTAGCTAATAATCTTTGACTTCTACATGATGATACAAAGTACAAGGACCAAATATATACACCCATACTTTATAGATGTTTATCAAATTTATATTTTTTGTGCTTTAGCAATTATAATTGTATACAGTGATAATATGTCATACGTCTACTATCCGAGTCTCATATGCAAGGAACGTGCAACTTACTACTAGCTAATAATCATTGACTTCTACATTATCTTACCACTATATAGTGTACGAACAACTTTGAATATTGACCGTTGGATCAAGACTCACGAATCCCAACATTTCCAGCCGTTGGATCTTCTTTTCCATTCTAGCATCTTGAAGATTCTATTGATAGTCTTCATTACATTGAATGCTATGCAAAAACTCACTTCTCCATCATTCTAGAATCTTCTCCCTCGTTTCTCCAGACCATGTTACCAAAATTTTAAAGTTTTAGATAGCTAATAATCGTTGACTTTTACATGATATACAAAGTACAAGAACCAAATATATAAACCCATATTTTATAGATGTTGATCCAATTTATATTTTTTCTGCTTTACCAGTTATAATCTTAGCACTATATAGTGTACAAATAACTTATAATATTGACTATTGGATCAAGACTCGCGAATTCCAACATTTCCAGCCGTTGGATCTTTTTTTCCATTATAGCATCTAGAAGATTATATTTTTTAATGGTCTAGAAGATTCTATTTATAGTCTTCATAACAATGAATGCTATGCACAAAACTGAAAACACACTTTCCTCATCATTCTAGAATCTTCTCCCTCGTTTCTCTAGACCATGTTACCAAAAAAATCTTGTTTTAGATAGCTAATAATTGTTGACTTCTACATGATCTTACCACTATATAGTGTACGAACGACTTTGAATATTGACCGTTGGATCAAGACTCGTGAATCCCATCATTTCTAGCCGTTGGATCTTCTTTTCTATTCAAGCATCTAGAAGATTCTATTGATAGTCTACATCACAATGAATGCTATGCACAAAACTCAAATAACACTTATCATTCTAGAATATTCTCCCCCGTTTCTCTAGACCATGTTACCAAAATTTTAAAGTTTTAGATAGCTAATAATCATTGACCTCTACATGATATACAAAGTACAAGAATGAAATATACACCCATACTTTATAGATGTTGATCAAATTTATATATTTTTCTGCTTTACCGATTATAATATTATATGATGGTGATATGTCAGACGTCTATTATCTCAGTCTCACGTGCAGGGAACGTGCAACTTACTAGTCTTATCTTACCACTAATAGTAAGTTGCACGTGCCTTGCACGTGAGACTCAGATAGTAGACGTACGACATATCATCACTATATAAAATTATAATTGGTAAAGCACAAAAATATATAAATTTGATCAACATCTATAAAGTATGGGTGTATATTTGGTCCTTGTACTTTGTATCATCATGTAGAAGTCAAAGATTATTAGCTACCTAACACATGGAATTTTTGATAACATGGTCTAGAGAAACAAGGGAGAATATTCTAGTATGATGGAGAAGTGTATTTTGAGGTTTGTGCATAGCATTCATTATGCCGAAGACTATCAATAGAATCTTCTAGATGCTAGAATGGAAAAGAAGATCGAACGGCTAGAAATGCTGGGATTCGCGAATCTTGATCCAACGGTCAACATTTGAACTTATCCGTACACTATATAGTGGTAAGATAAGGTAAGATAATATAGAAGTCAACCATTATTAGCTACGAGGGAGAAGATTCTAGTATGATGGAGAAGTGTGTTTTGAGGTTTGTGCATATCATTCATTATGCTGAAGACTATCAATAGAATCTTTAGATGCTAGAAAGGAAAAGAAGATCCATCGGCTGGAAATGTTGGGATTCACGAGTCTTGATCCAATGGTCCATATTCAAAGTTATTCGTACACTATATAGTGGTCAGATATCTCTACTACTATAGTTGAGCAGTTTTAAATTGGATCCATAGCACCAATCCTGACCGTTGGGTTGTTAGATCCAATGGTTCAGAGAAGCTGGATTCGTGTTGAATAGTACCTACAGCAAACTCCACCATGCATGTTCTAGAACCATCATGTCACCACCCCCAAAATTTCATAGCACAATAGGATGTATTCTCTCTACTACTATAGTGGAGCAGTTTTGAAATGGATCCATAGCACCAATAATGACCGTTGGGCTGTTAGATCCAATGGTTTGGAGCAACTGCATTCGTGTTGAATAGTACTCCCTCCGCCAAAATATAAGGCGCCTAAGGATTAGGCAAAAGTTAACATTTTTTAAGTTTGACCATGATTATACAAAAAAATATAAAAATTTATAGTACTAAATTAATATCAATAGATTCACCATAAAGTATATTTTCTTAATATGTCCTTTCAATATTGTAGATGTAGATATTTTTTTCTAAATATTTGATCAAAGTTAGTAAGGTTTGACTTTTGACCAATTCTTAGGCGCCTTATATTTTGGGATGGAGGGAGTATAGACCTAGAGCAAACTCCACCATGTTCTAGAACCATCATGTCACTGATTATTGGCTCAACACGCATCGAGCTTGTTGGGGAACCCCAAGAGGAAGGTATGATGAGCACAGCAGCAAGTTTTCCCTTAGTTATGAAACCAAGGTTATCGAACCAGTAGGAGCAAGGAAACACCTCCAAGATGTTGTTTCCAACTTGGAATCCTGCACAACACAACCACAGAACTTTGCCCCCAACTTACAATGAGGTTGTCAATCTCACCGGTTTTCCTGAAAACAAAGGATTAAACGTATTGTGTGGAAGATAGTAATTCTTGCAGAAAATAAACAGAAAACAGTAAATAGCTTGTAGATTGATGGTAAAAGAATGGACCGGGGGCCATAGTTCACTAGAGGTGATTCTCCTTAAGATAGTTGGCATGTTGGGTGAACAAATTACAGCGGGGCAATTGACAGACACTGAGAAAGCATACATGCATATACTAATCATCTTGACTCCTATGAGATTTGATTGGGCATTACAACAATATACATAGACCGTAATCCAACTGCATCTATGACTAATAATCCACCTTCAGTTTATCACCTGACCCCCTCCAGTATTAAGTTGCAAGCAACAGATAATTGCATTAAGCAAAGTGTGTAAATTAACCAATACAATTGTTTTATGAACAAAGGATTGCTATTTTCTCCCTAGTAGCAACATCACATCTAGTACCTTAGAGATTTCTGTCACTTCCCCAGATTCCTAGAGGCATGAACCCACTATCGAGCATAAATACTCCCTCTTGGAGTTGCTAGCATCTACTCGGCCAAGATAGCTTCTAACAACAGAAAGCATGCAAGATCACAAATAACATAGACATGATAGAACCAATAATCAATGTGAAATAGCATCTCAATATCCATCGGATCCCCACAAACACAACATGTAAGATTACAAATAGATGATCTTGATCATGAACGGAGCTCACAAGATCTAAACATGGTAGCACAAAGGAGAAGAACCAACCATCTAGCTACTACATGGACCCGTAGTCCAGGGATGAACTACTCATGCATCACACCAGAGGCAGTCATGGTGATGAAGAAGGCCTCTAGGGTGATCTTTCCCCTCCGGCAGGGTGCCAGGAAGAGCTTCAGATCCTTCCCGATATAGGGATGGAGATGGCGGCGGCTACAAACTCTTTCGTGGAATTTTGATTGGGTACTTAGGGTTTTCGTCCCGGAGGAAATATATAGGCGAAGGGGCAAGGTCGGTGGAGTACTAGGGGGCCCACACCAGGTGGTGGCGCGGCTAGGGTTGGCCGCTCCACCCTATGGTGTGGACGCCCTGGCTCCGCTCTTCGTCTACCCTCCAGACTCAGTATTCCTTCCGGTGAAATATTGACTTTGGGCTTTTGTCCGGTCCAATTCCGAGAATATTTTCTTACTAGATTTTCTGAAACCAAAAATAGTAGAAAATAGGCAACTGGCACTGTGGCATCTTGTTAATAGGTTAGTTCCAGAACATGTGTAAAAATACTCCAAAGTGTGGACAAAACATAAGAAAGTAGATATAAAACAAGCATGGAACATCAAAAATTATAGATACGTTTGCAACGTATCAACATCCGTAAGCTTAACTCCTGCTCATCCTCGAGTAGGTAAGTGATAAAAAAGAATAATTTTTTAGGTGACATGCACCATAAAAATCTTGATCAAGGTATTTGTAAAACATTGATAGCTGGGATCATAGTACTTTAACATAGCATGAAAGATATAGTTCTAACAATAATACATAACAACTATGTTGTAACATGAAAAGGTACAAACAAAAGATTCATGAATAACAATGCTTTGAAAGACGTTTGTTTGTTTCACATATAGAAAACATAATGAGAATGGTATTCAGCTTGTCCCTCATAGTGTAGTAAAACATAAATTCATAGGACACCTTCAAAGTTCATAAGGGTGACTAGATATAAATAGTTTAAGAACAAGCAATATCAAAGTTATGAATCAATCAACAAGTTTTGGGACAATGCACATTAAAATAAGAATGACCACTATGCTCTCTCAATAGGTGCATAAAGATAGAAGATGGAGACTGAACATAAAAAGTAAAAGAAAGGCACTTCATAGAAGGAAGCAGGGATTCAAGTCTCATAAAGAGCTTCCAAAAATTATGGTACTTATTATCTTTCAGATCTCATTGCCCCTATCATAAGCATCTTTAGGTGATTAAGGTTAAAGTGAACAAATATGAGGATATGCTTGACAAGTTATAAGTTGAAATCTCATGCCCCTTACTTATGAAGACCGAACCTCATGCTACTCAACTTTATTACGAGTAAGTTCTTGTCATTGTAAATACATGTGTATCATAGAGAACCGCCAACGGGGTACCCCTTGCCTGATGATACGAAAGCATTCCCATATCAAAATGACAAGGCAAGCAAACAATGATCATCTCAGCGATCTTTTTATTTGCTATTTGCATAGGTTTTTATTAAGGATGCTTCACATATTGCTCATTATGGTTATGCTGCAAGTTTCCACCATGTTTAGGCATGGCTTAGGCTAGCGGCCCAGGCATTTATCTAACACATATACAAACTCCATGAGCTTACAAGCTCCCCTTTTATTTCACACTGCCAGGATCCATAAGCAAAAGAACATGATATCAACCAAATAAAGTGCAATGTTGAAAGCGTTCCCCATGGTAACAGGTTCTGCTAATTCACAACTTATAAAGCGCAAGCACATACGCAACATAGATGGGCACAATGGTTCAAGTTTATTAAGTGCAAGAAAAGTAAAGTGTGCCATCAAGTTTGTGAGAGCTTTAATCACTAATTTTCACATAACAAGTTTAATTCAGAAGGTAGATAAAAACATGAATATACTTGGAATAGCAAATGCTAATAGGTAGGTATGTTGGACTCTTTGGAATAACTTGGTTTTATTTGGAGTTGGATGCATGAGTGGAACTCATACTTGGTATGGAGGCTAGCAAAAGACTGGGAGCGACCAACTAAGAGAGCAATAATGGCCATAATCATGCAAAGCGACAAAACATCATTAATTAAAGCATAAAGTGATATTACAAGTCCAAAACTAAATGATCGTGGAGGCTATGGTGACTTGGTATAGTCTGAACATGGTGTGAGCATGCGCCAAGTTAACCCAAATAAAGCGTCAAAGGAGAATACCACAATATTATGCTTTTATATGCTAAAACAACGCATGATTCTTTCAAGGCACATTAAGCAATCTCAATTGTTTGTAACAAGTCATGCTACAACAATAATCACTAAGCATAAAGCCAAAACAATATCAAGCATGACATGATAAGGTCTAAGTCACAGTCAAAAACAAGCTCCTTTTATACCACTTAAGCATGAACTTTCCTACTCTTTTCTGATCCAAATCAACTTATTTGAAAACTAATGTATGAATGCGGGGTCCAACCAATTTATTCAAGAAAACTAAGAAAATTAAAACTGAAAACAAAATGAAGATGCTCCAAGAACGACACAATTGTGCATGAAACAATAAAAATGAAGTGTTTGGAAGAAACCTGAAATTTTTATTGATGAAGAAGGGGATACCTTGGGCATCCCCAAGCTTTGACGCTTGTACTTCTTGAATATTTCTTGGGGTGACACGAGTGGCATACCCAAGCTTGAGATTTTGTCCATTCTTCATCCTATCACATTACTCTTCCCTACGCTTAAAATTTCCTTCATACAAAACTTCACACAATCTTCATTAGCAACATTAGTGTACTCAAGATAATAAGTCTTTTGGTTCAGTTCCAAACAAGTAAAACTTGCATTAAAACACAAGCTACTGTATCACTTCCTTTAAAAAGTTCAAATGATCAGAGAGAACTCAAAGAGAAAGGGATTAAGAGGCAAATGCAAATAATGGCAGAAAGCTGTCAAAACAGACCAGCAGGTAAAAACCATTTTTTTCGAAGACCTTATATTGATCAAATCAAAAAGTGATGAACTAACGAAAGTTAGATAACAAACTGGGGAAGAAGAACAAAAAGGTACAGCTGAAACCGACATACCGAGATTTTTCACGAATTTTTACAGCGAATCACAAAAATCTGTTTCGGGACAGCAACTTTCCCAAATCTTACTTCTCTCTCATTAGAGGTTACTCTTGGCACAAAAACCACACAAAAATGATAAGGAGAGGTTATTACTGAAACAATAACTTCCAATACTCAACAAAATACTCCTAACAAAATTTGGGCTATCTCCTAATAAGTGCTTTTCTTTAACGCCTTTGAGCTAGGCATAAGAAGCAAGAATCAAGTATTCTCAAATGAAGAAGCATTAAGAGCAGATTTTGTTTTAATAGGAGAGGCAAAAGGAATATTCTCTCTCTTCTTAGGGAAGTGTTCTATACCTTTCTTGAGTTGAAATTGATATTTAATGGTGCCTTCTTTCATATCAATAATGGCAGCAACAGTTCTAAGAAAAGGTCTTCCCAAAATAATAGGACAAGAAGCATTGTATTCAACATCCAAACATAGAAATCAACGGGGACATAGGCATTGTTAACCATAATAAGAACATCATTAATACTCCCCACGATTTTCTTTTTAGCATTATCATCAAGTTGGACATTTAAATAACAATCTTCCAATGGTGGCAAATCAAGCATTTCATAAATCTTTCTAGGCATAATAGAAACACTAGTATCAAGATCACATAAAGCTTTGAGATCAAAATCATTCACTTTCATATTAATGATGGGTTCCCAACCATTTCTACTTTCATAGGAATAGAAGCTTTATGTTCCATATTTTCTTCTTTAATTTTTATGAGAGCATCAGTAATGTGTTTTATAAAGGCCATATTCATAGCACTAGCATTAGGAATTTTAGCAAGCTTTTGTAGGAACATAATTACTTCATATATATTGCAACCATCAAGATCAAAATCATAATTACCATCTAAAGTAGTAGAGCTATTGTTTCCCATATTTCGAAGAATTTCAGCATTTTTATTAGAAAAGGTTCCATTGGTTTTAGGTATTGTTGCAGAAGGAACTTCATGTGATTGCTAGCATTAGCATTAGTGGTGGTGATAGTAGAAATACTAATATTTCTAGCAATTTCATATTCTCTTTCCCATTTAGTATGCAATTCAACTAATAGTCTAACATTTTCATCAATTCTAACTTGTATGGCATTATTAGTAGCAAAGGGGTTTTCAATAGTTTCAGGTTTAGCAGCCATTTTATTCAAAGAAGATTGTGCTTCAGACAATGATGTTATATTTCTTTCAGCATTAGAGAGTTTTTCCTCAATAGTTTTATTGAAAGCAATTTGTTTACTAATAAAATCTTTAAGCATGACTTCAAGTTCAGCGGGTGCACTCCTATAGTTGTTGTAGGAATTTCCATAAGCATTACCATTATTGGCAGGATATGGCCTATAATTATTAATTACCAAAATTATTCCTGTAGGCGTTGTTGCTAAAATTATTATTTCTAATAAAGTTCACATCAACTTGCTCCTCTTGAGCAACCAAGGAAGCTAAGGTAACATGATTTGGATCAATATGAGCTTTCCCATTAACAAGCATAGACATAATAACATCAATTTTATCACTCAAGGAGGAGGTTTATTCAACACAATTTACCTTCTTACCTTGTGGAGCCCTCTCAGTGTGCCATTCAGAATAGTTAACCATCATATTATCCAGAAGCTTTGTTGCAGCACCCAAAGTAATGGTCATAAAGGTACTTCCAGCAGCAAAATCCAGTAGATTTATTGAAGAATAATTCAATCCTGCATAAAAGGTTTGGATAATCATCCAAGCAGTCAGTCCATGAGTGGGACAATTCTTTACCAAAGATTTCATTCTTTCCCAAGCTTGAGCAACATGTTCATTATCAGATTGTTTAAATTTCATTATTTCACTTCTCATAGATATAATCTTAGCAGGAGGATAGTATTTTCCAATGAAAGAATCTTTGCATTTAGTCCAAGAATCAATACTATTTCTAGTTAGGGATAGCAACCATTCTTTAATTTTTCCTCTCAAAGAGAAAGGAAACAATTTAAGCTTAATAATATCTCCATGTATATCCCTATGTTTTTGCATCTCACAAAGTTCAACAAAGTTATTAAGGTGAGCAGCAGCATCTTCAGTATCAACACCAGAGAATTGTTCTTTCATAACAAGATTGAGCAAAGAAGGTTTAATTTCAAAGAAAGTAGCTTTAGGAACTGGTGGAGCAATAGGTGTGCACATGAAATCATTGTTGTTGGTGCTAGTGAAGTCACACAACTTAGTGTTTTCAAGAGTAGTCATTTTTTTGTGTTTTTAATATAAAGAGAAAACTAGTACAACTAATTTTTTTTGTTTTTGATAAAGAAACAAGCAAACAAACCAGAAATAAACTAAGCAAAACAAAAAAACAAAGTAAAGAGATTGGTTATGAGGGACTCCCCTTGTGAAGATGTCCTTGACTCCCCGGCAACAGCGCTAGAAAAAGCTTGATTATTGGCTCAACACGTATCGAGCTCGTTGGGGAACCCCAAGAGGAAGGTATGATGAGCACAGTAGCAAGTTTTCCCTCAGTTATGAAACCAAGGTTATCGAACCAGTAGGAGCAAGGAAACACCTCCAAGGTGTTGTTTCCAACTTGGAATCCTTCACAACACAACCATAGAACTTTGCCCCCAACTTACAGTTAGGTTGTCAATCTCACCGGTTTTGCTGAATAAAAAGGATTAAAATTATTGTGTGGACGATAGTAGTTGCTTGCAGAAAGTAAACAGAAAATAGTAAATAGCTTGTAGATTGATGCTAAAAGAATGGATCGGGATCCATAGTTCACTAGAGGTGATTCTCCTTAAGATAGTTGACATGTTGGGTGAACAAATTACAGCGGGGAAATTGACAGACACCGAGAAAGCATACATGCATATACTAATCATCTTGACTCCTATGAGATTTGATTGGGCATTACAACATTATACATAGACCGTAATCCAACTACATCTATGGCTAATAATCCACCTTCAGGTTCTCATCCGAACCCCCTCCAGTATTAAGTTGCAAGCAATAGATAATTGCATTAAGCAAAGTGTGTAAAGTAAACAATACGATTGTTCTATGCACAAAGGATTGTTGTTTTCTCCCTAGTAGCAACATCACATCTAGTACCTTAGAGATTTCTGTCACTTCCCCAGATTCCTAGAGGCATGAACCCACTATCGAGCATAAATACTCTCTCTTCGAGTTGCTAGCATCTACTCGGCCAAGATAGCTACTAACAACAGAAAGCATGCAAGATCACAAATAACATAGACATGATAGAATCAATAATTTATCTGAAATAACATCTCAATATCCATCGGATCCCCGCAAACACAACATGTAAGATTACAAATAGATGATCTTGATCATGAACTGAGCTCATAGGATCTAAACATGGTAGCACAAAGGAGAAGAACCAACCATCTAGCTACTACATGGACCCATAGTCCAGGGATGAACTACTCACGCATCACATCGGAGGCAGTCATGGTGATGAAGAAGGCCTCCAGGGTGATCTCGCCCCTCCAGCAGGGTGCCGGGAAGAGCTTTAGATCCCTCCCGATCTAGGAATGGAGATGGCGGTGGCTACAGACTCTTTCGTGGAATTTTGATCGGGTACTTAGGGTTTTCCTCCGAAGGCAATATATAGGCGAAGGGGCAAGGTCGGTGGAGTACCAGGGGCCCACACCAGGTGGTGGCGCGGCTAGGGCTGGTCGTGACACCCTAGGGTGTAGCAACCCTAGGGTGTAGCCACCCTGTCTCCCCTCTTTGTCTCCCCTCCGGACTCCGTATTCCTTCTGGTGAAATATTGACTTGGGCTTTTGTCCGGTCCAATTCCGAGAATATTTTCTTACTAGCTTTTTTGAAACCAAAAATAGCAGAAAACAGGCAACTAGCACTGTGCCATCTTGTTAATAGGTTAGTTCCAGAAAATGTGTAAAAATACTCCAAAGTGTGGACAAAACATAAGAAAGTATATAAAAAAACAAGCATGGAAGATCCAAAATTATAGATACATTTGCAACGTATCAGTCACCACCCCCAAAATGCATAAATTAAGTCTATTAATAATAACTATCTACACATATTGAGAATACAACCTACTGTGCTTTGAAAATTTGGGGTTGGTGACATGATAGTTCTAGAACATGGTGGAGTTTTCTCTAGGTACTATTCAACACGAATCCAGCTACTCTGAACCATTCGATCTAACAACCCAATGGTTAGGATTGGTGCTATGGATCCAATTCGAAACTGCTCCATTATAGCAGTTGTGACATAGTATACGAATAACTTTGAATATTGACAGTTGGATCAAGACTCACGAATCCCAACATTTCCAGCCGTTGGATCTTCTTTTCCATTCTAGCATCTAGAAGATTCTATTGGTAGTCTTCATCACAATGAATGCTATGCACAAAATTGAAAACGCACTTCTCCATCATTCTAGAATCCTCTCCCTCGTTTCTCTAGACCATGTTACCAAAAATTTCCAGTTTTAGATAGGTAATAATCGTTGACTTCTACATGATATACAAAGAACAAGAACCAAATATACACCCATACTGATTAAATTTATATTTTTTCTGCTTTACCTATTATACTAGTAAGTTGCACGTGCCTTGCATGTGAGACTCAGATAGTAGACGTATGCCATATCATCACTATATAAAATTATAATTGGTAAAGCACAATAATTATAAATTTGATCAACATCTATAAAGTATCGGTGTATATTTGGTCCTTGTACTTTGTATGTCATGTAGAAGTCAAAGATTATTAGCAACCTAACACATGGAATTTTTGATAACACGATCTAGAGAAAAAAGGAGAAGATTCTAGTATGATGGAGAAGTGTGTTTTGAGGTTTGTGCATAGCATTCATTATATGCTGAGGACTATCAATATAATCTTCTAGATGCTAGAATGGAAAAGAAGATCCAATGGCAAGAAATGCTGGGATTCACGAATCTTGATCCAACGGTCAACATTCAAAGTTATTCCTACACTATATATTGGTAAGATAAGATAAGATAATATAAGATCATGTAGAAGTCAACGATTATTAGCTACGAGGGAGAAGATTCTAGTATGATGGAGAAGTGTGTTTTGAGGTTTGTGCATAACATTCATTATGCTGAAGACTATCAATAGAATCTTCTAGATGCTAGAATAGAAAAGAAGATCCAACGGCTGGAAATGTTGGGATTTACGAGTCTTGATCCAACGGTCAATATTAAAAGTTATCCGTACACTATATAGTGGTAAGATATCTCTATCTCTACTACTATAATGGATCATTTTTGAATTAGATCCATAGCACCAATCCTAACTATTGGGCTGTTAGATCCAATGGTTCAGAGAAGCTGGATTCGTGTAGAATGGTAACTAGAGCAAACTCCACCTTGCATGTTCTAGAAGCATCATGCCACCACCCCCAAAATTTCATAGCATAGTAGGTTGTATTCTCTCTACTACTGTAGTGGAGCAGTTTTGAATTGGATCCATAGCACCAATCCTGACCGTTGGGTGTTAGATCCAATGGTTCATAGCAACTGGTTTCGTGTTGAATTGTACAGACCTAGAGCAAACTCCACCTTGTTCTAGAACCATCATGTCACCACCCCCAAAATGCATAAACTAAGTCTATTAATAATAACTATCTACACATATTGAGAATACAACCTATTGTGCTATGAAATTTTGGGGGTGGTGAAATGATGGTTCTAGAACATGGTGGAGTTTGCTCTAGGTACTATTTAACACAAATCTAGATGCTCTGGACCATTGGATCTAACAGCCCAACAGTCAGGATTGGTACTATGAATCCAATTCAAAACTGCTCAATTATAGTTGTAGAGATAATTTTATATAGTGATGATATGGCAGGCGTCTATTATCCGAGTCTCATGTGCAGGGCATGTGCAATTTACTAATAGTGGTAATACGAATAACTTTGAATGCTGACCATTGGATCAATACTCATGAATCCCAATATTTCCAATTGTTGGATCTTCTTTTGCATTCCAGCATTTAGAAGATTCTATAGATGGTCTTCAGCATAATGAATGCTATGCACAAACCTCAAAACACACTTCTCCATCATACTCCTAGAATCCCCTCCCTCGTTTCTCTAGACCATGTCACCAAAAATTTCAAGTCTTAGGTAGCTAATAATCTTTGACTTCTACATGATGATACAAACTACAAGAACCAAATATACACCCATACTTTATATATGTTGATCAAATTTATAATTTTTTGTGCTTTACCTTTATAATTTTATATAATGATGATATGTCATATGTCTATTATCTAAGTCTCACGTGCATGGCACGTGCAATTTACTAGTAGCCTACAATGTATGAACATTCTTGGGTTTCAGCCCGAAGGACCAATAAGGTCATGGCCATATATTGATACCCTAGCTACACTTTATCATACGGTTCTCACATCGGGTAGATGGGTGCGTCTTGGCGTAGTAAACAATGTTGACCGTGGGAGTTTCGAATAATTATGAAAGAACATTTTTCACTTTTCGAAGTGATTATGGGGATGTTTTGTACTAGTAAAGAAAATCATAAGAATCTGGCTCGGAATGCGACAAGCACGCCATGTTTCCAGACATTGCGGAGCATGCATGTTTTCCTTGTGATTCCTAGGTTCTATGAGTTTTTATGGTTCATAGCTAAATTAAACCACTTAAATTACAATACTGTCTGCCTAAATTAGTTCAAATTAGTTGGCATATGCATATGCGCACCGTTTAGCTAAGAAACCCAAATTCACTCAGCCGTTTCGCTCACTTCAGCATATGGGCCCTATTCATACGAATAACTTTGAATGCTGACAGTTGGATCAATTATTTAATGTATTTACACGAATTTGAAATATTTATTTATTTTTTATGAGGGCCACGGCTGGCAGCCAGTACCACCCCAATTTTCTTTTTCATCTATCCGCCACCGTACTAGACTCCGACCTTTCTTCACAAGCTGCACACGTCATCGTCCCATCGGATTCGATGTGTGCTGCTTTTTGAGCCTTCCTTTTAATACTACTCGAGAGGTGAGCCAAGCACGAAACAACACTAAATTTTTGCATGATATTGGCGGGATCTTCTAGTTCAAAATTTTAGAGGATTATTGGCGGGACCCTTCCTTCTACCTTTCCCAAAATTTAATCCTTCCTTCACTTCTCAGTTCTCGCAAACGCTAGCTACCTCCATACCGACGGGGCCTCTCGCTCGCTCGCCCGCCAACTCCATAATCCATCTCACATCATACTCTATCTCGTCCCTCCTTAGCTGACTTCCAGGTCGCCGGAGGCTACTCAGCGACGCCGTCATCCATGCTGCCGTTGTTGCTTCGTCACATCTGCTTCCGCCACTTAGAGTGTCAACTTCCCCACCATCGCAACCGAGAGATGCGTACGCCACGCGGACCCCTCACCAGGGCGATGGTTAGAACTCCATACAACCGAGACGAAGGTTGTTGCACACTTCCTATGCCCACTTTCCTTGCACTTTACTACTACTTCCGAATGTAGTTCATCACTTCCTTGCTGTGCCTTCTTGTTACCAATTATTTCTAATGAATGTTATTGCAGTACTGCGGGATCGATTCAAAGAGAAAAGAAGGAAACTGCTAGTCGTCAAGCCAAATTGGTTATCTCGCACAAGTACGAATCCTTGCCAGCCTAATGATAACCCCCAACAATCCTCCCCAGACAATGGTTTGCCTCCATTTTGCATATATGTGTGCTGTCGTTATGCATTTTATTTTGAGAGTTGTTCAGCCTTTGCTTTCCCTGTCTTGTCATACTAGTATATATTTTTTGTAAGGCATGGAAGATGATGTACTGCCGAAACATGCCCTGTCTTTCCAACGAATCCTAAAGAGTTTTGGACATGAGGATCTAGCCCCGCTCGACACAACACAATTGGTACGAAAACATGGCCTGGTCGAGTACCCTAAACATGGCTATTTGTTGCATCTTGCGTGTTATTTACCGACTGATTTGCTGTATTGCAATTTGCAGAAGCAAGTGCATGATCATGTACCTGCCAAGGAGGTTCGCAACACAGATATTCAGCGTGTCAGTGATATAGCCATTTCTACGAACCAAACCAAAGTATGGTGCATGGGCGAAGCTAAGATTAGGATTCTCCAAAAGGATTTGGACACAGCCACTCGACGGATCAGACAATTGAACCGAGGATGGATTTCTACTATTGAAGATGGCCTTGATGCTGCCGTTGATCTTCAGAAGTTAGTCGCTGAAAATCGTGTTCCCATTTTGGCTGGTGCAGATGTCAATGAGATCAACGTGACGGTTTTGGAACAGGTGAAAGCACGAGCAGAGATTCTCCGTGCATCTTTGCAGGCAAATGATTTTCGAAGGGTGATGAAAGAGCCGCCATGCAAATAGATTGTTATTTCGAATAATGAGGATGACTTTCCTTTGTTGTCAGCCTGATATTTTCTTTGGCACGCTGTATGAAACTGTACTGTACATAATTGCTGTATCTAGACAATGTATCCCGGTCTCGTTCTAGCCATTCGGAAAATGGAAAACCAATATTTTCCCGTGATAAATTCGTGCACTATATACTTGTGTGATCCTAAAGTCAAACTTTTAGACTACAGTAGTAGATCGAGTACAAAAAAAATCAACTAAGCGACAAACCACAAGCCGAAATCACCTCTTCCACCAAGCAGTGCGCTAGAAACACATGCCGCAATTGTTTCCTGCGTCCAAAATTCAAACGGTACTAAATTTTAATCTCACCCTTCGGTCCAGAAATAATGCCGCCAAAGGACATTCCTCAGAATGATTTCTCTTGTAAATTCCCACGCGCCACACAATTCAAAGTTTCAAACATACAAGTACCACCCGCGCCCTTCTGGCCGAATCCCTCGAGATCACCTTGCACGACCATGGCCGTGCTCCTTCCGTCCCATCTCCCCTTCACAGGCTCTCCACCGGCATGCCACCGTAGCGACCGAAGAAGTTTTACCAGCTCCCGATGCTGGCCTACACTAGATCAGCTCCGCTGTACACGAGGTCCACTGTGTCGGAGCCGGCTCAGCAACACCATCGCAGCTTCGTTGGATCCACTTCCCCGACTCCACGGCACCGGATCTGCTTCCTCGACCTTGTCCATGGCGCCGGAGAGATGGGGAGGCAAACCCGCTCAAGGGAAAATGACAAGGTCGTAGCTCACCATAAGTCCGGCAAAGGCACGGGAAGGAAATCTCTTAATCGTGGTCACAAAGGTTGCCGCCATACACTTCATATGCTCTTTATGCATTTGATGTCCTCGCACTGAGTTTTTTATCTTGTACTCCGACATTTCTTGTCAAGGCATCGTATAAGCATATGTCTGTCATTGTTCCTTTAGAGCTTTCAACTGCTTGCTAGCACTGCACTAACTTGCTCTTCTACACACACCTCGTTCTTAAATCTCATAAGATATTTTTTTGTTGATGCATGTAAGGTGATTTGCGGCCGACTGATGAGGAAGAATGGAAGATTAGGGAAGATAGATTATTAAAGAATTCCAAATATGCAAGGTCGCTCGGCCCGCAGAGAGTTAGATCTTTCGTAGATACCACCACCAATCATGAAGTCTAGGATTCTGATGCATAATTTTATCCTCAAGATCAACAAAACCCCGAGGAGACCTGACTCAGGAAGATGGACCGGTCGAGAACCCCCTCCCTAATTCGTCTGCTTCACCACTGCCCAAGGTGCTTGCTCTGTCTTGTCATTGCGATATTTGTTTCATCTTCCATGTTTCATACCTCAATTCCCACCAAATGTTGTGCAATGCCATCTGCTTAGTTCATGCATCATATATGTTCAGCATATCTTGCTTTACTGTTCTTCTGTTCTATCCGCTTCTCATTTTACATAGGACTTTGATAGATTAATGTATCACTTATGTGTGTCAGGAATCTACTGATTCACCTAAGACCCTTCCAGGTACCAGCAGGGAGAAAAACTATGATCAGCAAGTGTCTGATTCAACATTAGTTTCTGTTGATGAACAATATTTCGAGGGAGACCTAACTCAGGAAGTTGGACCCGTCGAGGACCTCCCTACTAGTCCACCAGCTTGTCCACCCCCCAAGGTGGTTGCTCTATTTTTTAATTGTGATATCTGTTGCATTTTCCATGTTTTTTTATTTCAATCCCACCAAATATTTTGCAATGCCCTCTGCCTAGTTCATGCATCATATATATAGAGCACATTTGCCTTACTATTCTTCTGTTCCATCTGCATCTCATTACATATAGAACTACAACAGATTGAAGTATTGTTTATGTGTGTCAGGAATCAGCTGGTTCATGTAAGACACGTTCAGGTACCAAACTGGAAGTGTCAACAAGACGTCCTGCTAATGCTACCGGTGGAACACAAACACATGTCGTGAAATACAATAAACGAAAATCAGGAAACTCACATACGGCTACAAAGTGCCATCTTGGCGGCACACCATAGGTTCCAACAGTAGTAGATGCAGCAAATACCATCCCACACATTCCACGATCACCAATTGCCAATCAAGATACCCATCAACAATTGATAGACGAACCAGTTTTAACCTCTACTTGCCTAACACTCCTGGCACAACACCAACAAGCTAGCCATGATCACCAACCTATTGATCATACCGTCTCCAAACAAGGTATGTGTTCCAAGGATTATCGATGCATGCTGCCTTATATATACCATGCAAGCTTGATGTAATGGTTGAATTGGCGGCTTCATGAAGATTTAAGAAAAGGGGGCCAATGGTAGGAAAAAAGCTTGATGCTAAAATTTCCGGAACGCAATCTAGAGATTGCATCAATTCTATTGTGCCTGGCAAGCGAAGGCCAGAAGATCCAGAAGAATCTACCTTTCTAGCATACGAAATAGGCGTTTTTGTCAGGAATGATAGTCCCATCTTCGCATCGTTCAAGCTCCACCAATAGACCCCTGACCAATACAATTCATTACTACAAAAGTTACATGTAAGTCATGGTGCTCTGTCCCATGCATTCAAGCTTGCTCTTGGTTCTATTCTAAGTCACATAACACATCAAATGTTCCATTCTTGCTGACAGACAAAATTCAACTTCGATCAGGATAATGAGGATGTAGAGTATGTTCTCATGGACATGTTCTCTTGTTCTTTGCGCCAACAGCGCCATAGGCTAAAGAGTAAATACTTTGATGGTAAGGCAAGCAAGGATATTCAAAGAATGACTCCTATGGAACACACTATGACTGACCAACACTGGATATATCTTCTCGACCACTGGTTTGATCCAAATATTACGGTATGGTTTGTGAAGACTGATACCATATCACATTCGAAATTCCTATTTGCACATCTGTATCACTAGTCTCCTTTTGTAGATGAACACTGAAAAAACAAGAGAAACCGTGTCGCACAACGCTTAACAAACCGAACTGGATCTCATGCACTACAAGAAATCTGTTGACTAGTGACCTTTTCTTAACGACCATGGATTTTTTGGTCATAGATCTATGACCATTCCGAACCAGTTGGTCGTAGGTAATTTGGGAGGGTCCAAACCTTGAAAAATAACGACCAATTTTATCAAAAAGGTCATAGTTCCCTAACACGAAATGGTCATAGATAGATATGACTAGTCTAAGCCTTTTATCTGGGAGACTACGACCAATTTATTTGGTCATATCATATAGCAAAAATATATTCTAAAGTACAAAGTGGGTGACTAGACCGCCACCTAAGCAATTCGTCTATGTGTCATGTGACATGGCCATTTGCCTGGGGTCTGCATGTCTATGTGGTACCGTGAGGTGCAGCGGAAAATTAGGAAAAAATTTCAAGCCGCGAGGACTTGAACCGACGACCACTTGCTCTTTCTCGAGGACCCTGACCACTCGACCATCACTTCTTTCACATACACAAACAACACATGCTCCTTTTTGTATATAATGAACACACTCGAAATTAAAGGGAAAAAAGGAGGCCACGGGAGGTCGAATCGGTGACCTCCACTCCTTCGCTAGCTATGCTAACCAGTGTACCACGCTGGGTTTCACTAAACAATATGCGCACATGACCTACTAGTGTATCATTGATCGGGTGGGCTTGGGCCTCGGGCAGAATTCGGCCTCCAGCTTGACGCTGCTTCAGCTGTTACCTGGGCCAGCCTTGGGCCGATGGTGGGTGGCATGCCAGCACCCACAGGTTGCTAGGATGGGTTGTCTGGCTGGGGGGTCGGCCCAGCCAGGCGCCTCTAGCTTATTTTTTTCTTTAGTCTTTGCTATATTCTTTTGTATCTTTTTATTCATAACTTCAAATTTAGTCAAATAAAATTTAGTGAACTTGTAAAATTGGATCGGATCTCTGAAGAAACATCATATTGTGAGATTAAAAATGATTTTTGAAAATAAAATCATGAGCATTGGATCATGTAGCTATAGTTCAAACCGGATCCACTTCATGCCGATTCGACAGACATTTGTCTTTTTCTACATGGGTGAATGGAAAGTTTTGAGATATCCTACTTGGGACATTGTCCATTTAAGATGGTATAGTATTTTTGAAAAATATGGTGGAAGCATTTTGAATTAACCATTTGGTGGTTGCTTCACAAAACGCCCTACTTTTGGCACTCGGAAAATGGAAAATGCTTTTTCCGTGTGACGGAATGGAAAACTTCTTCCTGCAATATTGTTCTCCATCACAAGATGCACACGGGTGCACAATGTGGGCACATTATCAAAAACTATGCCGTGATTCTAGCCATAACATTGGTCGTTTAGCCTAAAAGCCATGAAACCTCGAACATGATAGGTCATTTCTGTCAACGTTTTTTCGGGAAACTTGCAATATACCAAGTTTGGTATTTTTACTTGAAACTATGTCACATAATACGACGCCACGCAAAGGATTTATATTGTTCGGGCCATTTTTGAATTTCTTATGCCCATTTCAAAAAAAATCGTTTCAAACTATGGTCAAAACGGCGGGCATGAAGATAGCGGATGAGCCTCGCTAAACTTGCACTAGATCTCTAAAGAAACATCATATTGTGTGTCTAAAAATGATTTTTGCAATAAACCATAAGCATTAGATCATGTACCTGTAGTTCAAACCGGACCCACTTCCTACCGATTCGGCAGGAATTTGTCTTTTTCGCCAGGGGTAGAAGAAAAGGTTTTAGATACCCCAGTTGGGACACTGTTCATGTAAGGTGGGTCTATTATTTTTGAAAAATAGGTTGGTACCATTTTGAAACTATTATTTGGTGGTTGATTTACAAAACGCCCTATTTTTGGTACTCGGAAAATGGAAAATGCTTTTTCCGTGTGACGAAATGGAAAACTTCCTTTTGCAATATTGTTCTCCATCACAATATCACATGGGTGCACAATATGGGCACATTATCACAAACTATGCCGTGATTCTAGTCATAACATTGGTCGTTTAGCCTAAAAGCCATGAAACCTCGAACATGATAGGTCATTTCTGTGAAGGTTTTTCGGGAAACTTGCAATATACCAAGTTTGGTATTTTTCCTTGAAACTATATCACACAATACGGCGCCACGCGAAGGATTTACATTGTTCGGGCCATTTTTGAATTTCTTATGCCCGTTTCAAAAAAATCGTTTCAAACTATGGTCAAAACGGTGGGCATGAAGATAGCGGATAAGCCTCGCTAAATTTTCACTAGATCTCTAAATAAACATCATATTATGTGTCTAAAAATGATTTTTGCAAAAAATCATGAGCATTAGATCATGTACCTGTAGTTCAAACCGGACCCCTTCCTACCGATTTGGCAGGAATTTGTCTTTCTCGCCAGTGGTAGAATAAAAGGTTTTAGATATCCCAGTTGGGACATTGTTCATGTAAGGTGGGTCTATTATTTTTGAAAAATAGGTTGGTACCATTTTGAAAGTATTATTTGGTGGTTTCTTCACAAAATTCTCTTTTTTTGGCACTCGGAAAATGGAAAATGCTTTTTCCGTGTGACGAAATGGAAAACTTCCTCCTGCAATATTGTTCTCCATCACAAGATGCACACGGGTGCACACTATGGGCACATTATCACAAACTATACCGTGATTCTAGCCATAACATTGGTTGTTTAGCCTAAAAGTCATGAAACCTCGAACATGATAGGTCATTTCTGTGAAGGTTTTTTCGAGAAACTTGCAATGTACCAAGTTTGGTATTTTTTCTTGAATCTATGTCACATAATACGACGCCATGTGAAGGATTTACATTGTTCGGCCCATTTTTGAATTTCTTATGCATGTTTCAAAAAAAAAATCGTTTCAAACTATGGTCAAAATGGCGGGCATGAAGATAGCAGATGAGCCTCGCTAAATTTGCAATAGATATCTAAAGAAACATCATATTGTGTGTCTAAAAATGATTTTTGCAAAAAATCATGAGCATTAGATCATGTACCTGTAGTTCAAACTGGACCCATTTCCTACCGATTCGGCAGGAATTTCTCTTTTTCCCTAGGGGTAGAATAAAAGGTTTTAGATACCCCAGTTGGGACATTGTTCATGTAAGGTGGGTCTATTATTTTTGAAAAATAGCTTGCTACCATTTTGAAACTATTATTTGGTGGTTGCTTCACAAAACGCCCTTTTTTGGCACTCGAAAAATGGAAAATGCTTTTTCCGTGTGACAAAATGGAAAACTTCCTCCTACAATATTGTTCTCGATCACAAGATGCACACGGGTGCACAATATGGGCACATTATCACAAAATATGCCGTGATTCTATCCATAACATTGGTCGTTTAGCCTAAAAGCCATGAAACCTCGAACATGATAGGTTATTTCTGTGAAGGTTTTTTAGGAAAACTTGCAATATACCAAGTTTGGTATTTTTGCTTGAAACTATGGCACATAATAAGACGCCACGTGAAGGATTTACATTATTCGGGCCATTTTTGAATTTCTTATGCCCGTTTCAAAAAAAATCGTTTCAAACTATGGTCAAAACGGCGGGCATGAAGATAGCGGATGAGCCTCGCTAAACTTGCACTATATTTCTAAAGAAACATCATATTGTGTGTCTAAAAATGATTTTTGCAAAAAATCATTAGCATTAGATCATATACCTATAGTTCAAACCGGACCCACTTCCTACCGATCCAGCAGGAATTTGTCTTTTTCGCCAGGGGTAGAAGAAAATGTTTTAGATACCCCAGTTGGGACAATTTTCATGTAAGGTGGGTCTATTATTTTTGAAAAATAGGTTGGTACCATTTTGAAACTATTATTTGGTGGTTGATTCACAAAACGCCCTATTTTTGGTACTCGGAAAATGGAAAATGCTTTTTCCGTGTGAAGAAATGGAAAACTTCCTTCTGCAATATTGTTCTCCATCACAAGATGCACGTGGGTGCACAATAAGGTCACATTATCACAAACTATGCCATGATTCTAGTCATAACATTGGTCGTTTAGCCTAAAAGCCATGAAACCTCGAACATGATAGGTCATTTCTATGAAGGTTTTTTTGGGAAACTTGCAATATACCAAGTTTGGTATTTTTCCTTGAAACTATATCACATAATATGATGCCATGCGAAGGATTTACATTGTTTGGGCCATTTTTGAATTTCTTATGCCCGTTTCAAAAAAATCGTTTCAAACTATGGTCAAAACGGTGGGCATGAAGATAGCGGATGAACCTCGCTAAATTTGCACTAGATCTCTAAAGAAACATCATATTATGTGTCTACAAATGATTTTTGCAAAAAATCATGACATTAGATCATGTACCTGTAGTTCAAACCGGACCCATTCCTACCGATTCAGCAGGAATTTGTCTTTTTCGCCAGTGGTAGAATAAAAGGGTTTAGATATCCCAGTTGGGACATTGTTCATGTAAGGTGGGTCTATTATTTTTTAAAAATAGGTTGGTACCATTTTGAAAGTATTATTTGCTGGTTGCTTCACAAAATGCTCTCTTTTTGGCACTCGGAAAATGGAAAATGCTTTTTCCGTGTGATGAAATGGAAAACTTCCTCCTAAAATATTGTTCTCCATCACAAGATGCACACGGGTGCACACTATGGGCACATTATCACAAACTATACCGTGATTCTAGCCATAACATTGGTTGTTTAGCCTAAAAGCCATGAAACCTCGAACATGATAGGTCATTTCTGTGAAGGTTTTTTCGAGAAACTTGCAATATACCAAGTTTGGTATTTTTTCTTGAATCTATGTCACATAATACGACGCCATGCGAAGGATTTACATTGTTCGGCCCATTTTTGAATTTCTTATGCCCGTTTAAAAAAATCGTTTCAAACTATGGTTAAAACGGCGGGCATGAAGATAGCGGATAAGCCTCGCTAAATTTGCAATACATCTCTAAAGAAACATCATATTGTGTGTCTAAAAATGATTTTTGCAAAAAATCATGAGCATTAGATCATGTACCTGTAGTTCAAACTGGACCCATTTCCTACCGATTCGGCAGGAATTTGTCTTTTTCCCCAGGGGTAGAATAAAAGGTTTTAGATACCCCAGTTGGGACATTGTTCATGTAAGGTGGGTCTATTATTTTTGAAAAATAGTTTGCTACCATTTTGAAACTATTATTTGGTGGTTGCTTCACAAAACGCCCTTTTTTGGCACTCGGAAAATGGAAAAATGCTTTTTCCATGTGACAAAATGGAAAACTTCCTCCTGCAATATTGTTCTCGATCACAAGATGCACACGGGTGCAAAATATGGGCACATTATCACAAAATATGTCATGATTCTATCCATAACATTGGTCGTTTAGCCTAAAAGCCATGAAACCTCGAACATGATAGGTCATTTCTGTGAAGGTTTTTAGGAAAACTTGCAATATACCAAGTTTGGTATTTTTTTCTTGAAACTATGTCACATAATATGACGCCACGCGAAGGATTTACAATGTTCGGGCCATTTTTGAATTTGTTATGCCCATTTCAAAAAAAAATCGTTTCAAACTATGGAAAAAACGGCGGGCATGAAGATAGCCGATGAGCCTCGCTAAAATTGCACTATATCTCTAAAGAAACATCATATTGTGTGTCTTAAAATGATTTTTGCAAAAAATCATTAGCATTAGATCATGTACCTATAGTTCAAACCGGACCCACTTCCTACCGATTCGGCAGGAATTTGTCTTTTTCGCCAGGGGTAGAAGAAAATGTTTTAGATACCCCAGTTGGGACATTGTTCATGTAAGGTGGGTCTATTATTTTTGAAAAATAGTTTGGTACCATTTTGAAACTATTATTTGGTGGTTGATTCACAAAACGCCCCAATTTTGGTACTCGAAAAATGGAAAATGCTTTTTCCGTGTGACGAAATGGAAAACTTCCTCCTACAATATTCTTCTCCATCACAAGATGCACACGGGTGCACAATATGGACACATTATCACAAACTATGCCGTGATTCTAGCCATAACATTGGTCGGTTAGCCTAATAGCCATGAAACGTCGAACATGATATGTCATTTTTGTGAAGGTTTTTCGGGAAACTTGCAATATACCAAGTTTTTATTTTTCGTTGAAACTATGTCACACAATACGACACCACGCGAATGATTAATATTGTTCGGGCCATTTTTGAATTTCTTATGCCCGTTTCAAAAAAAAATCGTTTCAAACTATGGTCATAACGGCGGGCATGAAGATAGCGGATGAGCCTCGCTAAACTTGCACTATATTTCTAAAGAAACATCATATTGTGTGTCTAAAAATGATTTTTGCAAAAAATCATTAGCATTAGATCATGTACCTATAGTTCAAACCGGACCCACTTCCTACCGATTCAGCAGGAATTTGTCTTTTTTGCCAGGGGTAGAAGAAAATGTTTTAGATACCCCAATTGGGACATTTTTCATGTAAGGTGGGTCTATTATTTTTGAAAAATAGTTTGGTACCATTTTGAAACTATTATTTGGTGGTTGATTCACAAAACGCCCTATTTTTGGTACTCGGAAAATGGAAAATGCTTTTTCCGTGTGAAGAAATGGAAAACTTCCTTCTACAATATTGTTCTCAATCACAAGATGCACATGGGTGCATAATATGGGCATATTATCACAAACTATACCGTGATTCTAGCCATAACATTGGTTGTTTAGCCTAAAAGCCATGAAACCTTGAACATGATAGGTCATTTCTGTGAAGGTTTTTTCGAGAAACTTGCAATATACCAAGTTTGGTATTTTTTCTTGAATCTATGTCACATAATACGACGCCATGTGAAGGATTTACATTGTTCGGCCCATTTTTGAATTTCTTATGCCCGTTTAAAAAAATCGTTTCAAACTATAGTCAAAACGGCGGGCATGAAGATAGCCGATGAGCCTCGCTAAAATTGCACTATATCTCTAAAGAAACATCATATTGTGTGTCTTAAAATGATTTTTGCAAAAAATCATTAGCATTAGATCATGTACCTATAGTTCAAACCGGACCCACTTCCTACCGATTCGGCAGGAATTTGTCTTTTTCGCCAGGGGTAGAAGAAAATGTTTTAGATACCCCAGTTGGGACATTGTTCATGTAAGGTGGGTCTATTATTTTTGAAAAATAGTTTGGTACCATTTTGAAACTATTATTTGGTGGTTGATTCACAAAACGCCCCAATTTTGGTACTCGAAAAATGGAAAATGCTTTTTCCGTGTGACGAAATGGAAAACTTCCTCCTGCAATATTCTTCTCCATCACAAGATGCACACGGGTGCACAATATGGACACATTATCACAAACTATGCCGTGATTCTAGCCATAACATTGGTCGGTTAGCCTAATAGCCATGAAACGTCGAACATGATATGTCATTTTTGTGAAGGTTTTTCGGGAAACTTGCAATATACCAAGTTTTTATTTTTCGTTGAAACTATGTCACACAATACGACACCACGCGAATGATTAATATTGTTCGGGCCATTTTTGAATTTCTTATGCCCGTTTCAAAAAAAATCGTTTCAAACTATGGTCATAACGGCGGGCATGAAGATAGCGGATGAGCCTCGCTAAACTTGCACTATATTTCTAAAGAAACATCATATTGTGTGTCTAAAAATGATTTTTGCAAAAAATCATTAGCATTAGATCATGTACCTATAGTTCAAACCGGACCCACTTCCTACCGATTCAGCAGGAATTTGTCTTTTTTGCCAGGGGTAGAAGAAAATGTTTTAGATACCCCAATTGGGACATTTTTCATGTAAGGTGGGTCTATTATTTTTGAAAAATAGTTTGGTACCATTTTGAAACTATTATTTGGTGGTTGATTCACAAAACGCCCTATTTTTGGTACTCGGAAAATGGAAAATGCTTTTTCCGTGTGAAGAAATGGAAAACTTCCTTCTACAATATTGTTCTCAATCACAAGATGCACATGGGTGCATAATATGGGCATATTATCACAAACTATACCGTGATTCTAGCCATAACATTGGTTGTTTAGCCTAAAAGCCATGAAACCTTGAACATGATAGGTCATTTCTGTGAAGGTTTTTTCGAGAAACTTGCAATATACCAAGTTTGGTATTTTTTCTTGAATCTATGTCACATAATACGACGCCATGTGAAGGATTTACATTGTTCGGCCCATTTTTGAATTTCTTATGCCCGTTTAAAAAAAATCGTTTCAAACTATAGTCAAAACGGCGGGCATGAAGATAGCGGATGAGCCTCGCTAAATTTGCAATAGATCTCTAAAGAAACATCATATTGTGTGTCTAAAAATGATTTTTGCAAAAAATTATGAGCATTAGATCATGTACCTGTAGTTCAAACTGGACCCATTTCCTACCGATTCGGCAGGAATTTGTCTTTTTCCCCAGGGGTAGAATAAAAGGTTTTAGATACCCCAGTTGGGACATTGTTCATGTAAGGTGGGTCTATTATTTTTGAAAAATAGTTTGCTACCATTTTGAAACTATTATTTGCTGGTGGCTTCACAAAACGCCCCAATTTTGGTACTCGAAAAATGGAAAATGCTTTTTCCGTGTGACGAAATGGAAAACTTCCTCCTGCAATATTCTTCTCCATCACAAGATGCACACGGGTGCACAATATGGACACATTATCACAAACTATGCCGTGATTCTAGCCATAACATTGGTCGGTTAGCCTAATAGCCATGAAACGTCGAACATGATATGTCATTTTTGTGAAGGTTTTTCGGGAAACTTGCAATATACCAAGTTTTTATTTTTCGTTGAAACTATGTCACACAATACGACACCACGCGAATGATTAATATTGTTCGGGCCATTTTTGAATTTCTTATGCCCGTTTCAAAAAAAATCGTTTCAAACTATGGTCATAACGGCGGGCATGAAGATAGCGGATGAGCCTCGCTAAACTTGCACTATATTTCTAAAGAAACATCATATTGTGTGTCTAAAAATGATTTTTGCAAAAAATCATTAGCATTAGATCATGTACCTATAGTTCAAACCGGACCCACTTCCTACCGATTCAGCAGGAATTTGTCTTTTTTGCCAGGGGTAGAAGAAAATGTTTTAGATACCCCAATTGGGACATTTTTCATGTAAGGTGGGTCTATTATTTTTGAAAAATAGTTTGGTACCATTTTGAAACTATTATTTGGTGGTTGATTCACAAAACGCCCTATTTTTGGTACTCGGAAAATGGAAAATGCTTTTTCCGTGTGAAGAAATGGAAAACTTCCTTCTGCAATATTGTTCTCAATCACAAGATGCACATGGGTGCATAATATGGGCATATTATCACAAACTATACCGTGATTCTAGCCATAACATTGGTTGTTTAGCCTAAAAGCCATGAAACCTTGAACATGATAGGTCATTTCTGTGAAGGTTTTTTCGAGAAACTTGCAATATACCAAGTTTGGTATTTTTTCTTGAATCTATGTCACATAATACGACGCCATGTGAAGGATTTACATTGTTCGGCCCATTTTTGAATTTCTTATGCCCGTTTAAAAAAAATCGTTTCAAACTATAGTCAAAACGGCGGGCATGAAGATAGCGGATGAGCCTCGCTAAATTTGCAATAGATCTCTAAAGAAACATCATATTGTGTGTCTAAAAATGATTTTTGCAAAAAATTATGAGCATTAGATCATGTACCTGTAGTTCAAACTGGACCCATTTCCTACCGATTCGGCAGGAATTTGTCTTTTTCCCCAGGGGTAGAATAAAAGGTTTTAGATACCCCAGTTGGGACATTGTTCATGTAAGGTGGGTCTATTATTTTTGAAAAATAGTTTGCTACCATTTTGAAACTATTATTTGCTGGTGGCTTCACAAAACGCCCTTTTTTGGCACTCAGAAAATGGAAAATGCTTTTTCCATGTGACAAAATGGAAAACTTCCTCCTGCAATATTGTTCTCGATCACAAGATGCACACGGGTGCAAAATATGGGCGCATTATCACAAAATATGCCGTGATTCTATCCATAACATTGGTCGTTTAGCCTAAAAGCCATGAAACCTCGAACATGATAGGTCATTTATGTGAAGGTTTTTAGGAAAACTTGCAATATACCAAGTTTGGTATTTTTTCTTGAAACTATGTCACATAATATGACGCCACGCGAAGGATTTACATTATTCAAGCCATTTTTGAATTTCTTATGCCCGTTTAAAAAAAATCGTTTCAAACTATGGTCAAAACGGCGGGCATGAAGATAGCGGATGAGCCTCGCTAAAATTGCACTATATCTCTAAACAAACATCATATTGTGTGTCTTAAAATGATTTTTGCAAAAAATCATTAGCATTAGATCATGTACCTATAGTTCAAACCAGACCCACTTCCTACCGATTCGGCAGGAATTTGTCTTTTTCGCCAGGGGTAGAAGAAAATGTTTTAGATACCCCAGTTGGGACATTTTTCATGTAATATGGGTCTATTATTTTTGAAAAATAGTTTGGTACCATTTTGAAACTAATATTTGGTGGTTCCTTCACAAAACGCCCCAATTTTGGTACTCGGAAAATGGAAAATGCTTTTTCCGTGTGACGAAATGGAAAACTTCCTCCTGCAATATTCTTCTCCATCACAAGATGCACACGGGTGCACAATATGGACACATTATCACAAACTATGCCGTGATTCTAGCCATAACATTGGTCGTTTAGCCTAATAGCCAAGAAACCTCGAATATGATAGGTCATTTTTGTGAAGGTTTTTTCAGGAAACTTGCAATATACCAAGTTTTGTATTTTTCGTTGAAACTATGTCACACAATACGACACCACGCGAATGATTAATATTGTTCGGGCCATTTTTGAATTTCTTATGCCCGTTTCAAAAAAAAATCGTTTCAAACTATGGTCAAAACGGCGGGCATGAAGATAGCGGATGAGCCTCGCTAAACTTGCACTATATTTCTAAAGAAACATCATATTGTGTGTCTAAAAATGATTTTTGCAAAAAATCATTAGCATTAGATCATGTACCTATAGTTCAAATCGGACCCACTTCCTACCGATTCAGCAGGAATTTGTCTTTTTTGCCAGGGGTAGAAGAAAATCTTTTAGATACCCCAATTGGGACATTTTTCATGTAAGGTGGGTCTATTATTTTTGAAAAATAGTTTGGTACCATTTTGAAACTATTATTTGGTGGTTGATTCACAAAATGCCCTATTTTTGGTACTCAAAAAATGGAAAGTGCTTTTTCCGTGTGAAGAAATGGAAAACTTCCTTCTGCAATATTGTTCTCAATCACAAGATGCACATGGGTGCACAATATGGGCACATTATCACAAACTATGCCGTGATTCTAGTCATAACATTGGTCGTTTAGCCTAAAAGCCATGAAACCTCGAACATGATAGGTCATTTCTGTGAAGTTTTTTTTGGGAAACTTGCAATATACCAAGTTTGGTATTTTTCCTTGAAACTATATCACATAATACGACGCCACGTGAAGGATTTACATTGTTCGGGCCATTTTTGAATTTCTTATGCCCGTTTCAAAAAAATCGTTTCAAACTATGGTCAAAACGGTGGGCATGAAGATAGCGGATGAGCCTCGCTAAATTTGCACTAGATCTCTAAAGAAACATCATATTATGTGTCTACAAATGATTTTTGCAAAAAATCATGAGCATTAGATCATGTACCTGTAGTTCAAACCGGACCCCTTCCTACCGATTCGGCAGGAATTTGTCTTTTTCGCCAGTGGTAGAATAAAAGGTTTTAGATATCCCAGTTGGGACATTGTTCATGTAAGGTGGGTCTATTATTGTTGAAAAATAGGTTGGTACCATTTTGAAAGTATTATTTGGTGGTTGCTTCACAAAATGCTCTTTTTTTGGCACTCGAAAAATGGAAAATGCTTTTTCCGTGTGACGAAATGGAAAACTTCCTCCTGCAATATTGTTCTCCATCACAAGATGCACACGGGTGCACACTATGGGCACATTATCACAAACTATGCCGTGATTCTAGCCATAACATTGGTCGTTTAGCCTAAAAGCCATGAAACCTCGAACATGATAGGTCATTTCTGTGAAGGTTTTTAGGAAAACTTGCAATATACCAAGTTTGGTATTTTTTCTTGAAACTATGTCACATAATATGACGCCACGCGAAGGATTTACATTGTTCAAGCCATTTTTGAATTTCTTATGCCCGTTTCAAAAAAAAATCGTTTCAAACTATGGTCAAAACGGCGGGCATGAAGATAGCGGATGAGCCTCGCTAAAATTGCACTATATCTCTAAAGAAATATCATATTGTGTGTCTTAAAATGATTTTTGCAAAAAATCATTAGCATTAGATCATGTACCTATAGTTCAAACCGGACCCACTTCCTACCGATTCGGCAGGAATTTGTCTTTTTCGCCAGGGGTAGAAGAAAATGTTTTAGATACCCCAGTTGGAAAATTTTTCATGTAAGATGGGTCTATTATTTTTGAAAAATAGTTTGGTACCATTTGGAAACTAATATTTGGTGGTTCCTTCACAAAACGCCCCAATTTTGGTAGTCGGAAAATGGAAAATGCTTTTTCCGTGTGAAGAAATGGAAAACTTCCTTCTGCAATATTGTTCTCAATCACAAGATGCACATGGGTTCACAATATGGGCACATTATCACAAACTATGCCGTGATTCTAGTCATAACATTGGTCGTTTAGCCTAAAAGCCATGAAACCTCGAACATGATAGGTCATTTCTGTGAAGGTTTTTTTGGGAAACTTGCAATATACCAAGTTTGGTATTTTTCCTTGAAACTATATCACATAATACGACGCCAGGCGAAGGACTTACATTGTTCGGGCCATTTTCGAATTTCTTATGCCCGTTTCAAAAAAATCGTTTCAAACTATGGTCAAAACGGTGGGCATGAAGATAGCGGATGAGCCTCGCTAAATTTGCACTAGATCTCTAAAGAAACATCATATTATGTGTCTACAAATGATTTTTGCAAAAAATCATGAGCATTAGATCATGTACCTGTAGTTCAAACCGGACCCCTTCCTACTGATTCGGCAGGAATTTGTCTTTTTCGCCAGTGATAGAATAAAAGGTTTTAGATATCCCAGTTGGGACATTGTTCATGTAAGGTGGGTCTATTATTTTTGAAAAATAGGTTGGTACCATTTTGAAAGTATTATTTGGTGGTTGCTTCACAAAAATGCTCTTTTTTTGGCACTCGGAAAATGGAAAATGCTTTTTCCGTGTGACGAAATGGAAAACTTCCTCCTGCAATATTGTTCTCCATCACAAGATGCACACGGGCGCACACTATGGGCACATTATCACAAACTATACCGTGATTCTAGCCATAACATTGGTTGTTTAGCCTAAAAGCCATGACCTCGAACATGATAGGTCATTTCTGTGAAGGTTTTTTCGAGAAACTTCCAATATACCAAGTTTGGTATTTTTTCTTGAATCTATGTCACATAATACGACGCCATGCGAAGGATTTACATTGTTCGGCCCATTTTTGAATTTCTTATGCCCGTTTAAAAAAAATCGTTTCAAACTATGGTCAAAACGGCGGGCATGAAGATAGCACATGAGCCTCGCTAAATTTGCAATATATCTCTAAAGAAACATCATATTGTGTGTCTAAAAATGATTTTTGCAAAAAATCATTAGCATTAGATCATGTACCTATAGTTCAAACCGGACCCACTTCCTACCGATTCGGCAGGAATTTGTCTTTTTCGCCAGGGGTAGAAGAAAATGTTTTAGATACCCCAGTTGGGACATTTTTCATGTAAGGTGGGTCTATTATTTTTGAAAAATAGTTTGGTACCATTTTGAAACTATTATTTGGTGGTTCCTTCACAAAACGCCCCAATTTTGGTACTCGGAAAATGGAAAATGCTTTTTCCGTGTGACGAAATGGAAAACTTCCTCCTGCAATATTCTTCTCCATCACAAGATGCACACGGGTGCACAATATGGACACATTATCACAAACTATGCCGTGATTCTAGCCATAACATTGGTCGTTTAGCCTAAAAGCCATGAAACCTCGAACATGATAGGTCATTTTTGTGAAGGTTTTTTCGAGAAACTTCCAATATACCAAGTTTTGTATTTTTTGTTGAAACTATGTCACACAATACGACACCACGCGAATGATTAATATGGTTCAGGCCATTTTTGAATTTCTTATGCCCGTTTCAAAAAAAATCATTTCAAACTATGGTCAAAACGGCGGGCATGAAGATAGCGGATGAGCCTCGCTAAAATTGCACTAGATCTGTAAATAAACATCATATTGTGTGTCTAAAAATGATTTTTGCAAAAAATCATGAGCATTAGATCATGTACCAGTAGTTCAAACCGGACCCACTTCCTACCGATTCGACAGGAATTTGTCTTTTTCGCCAGGGGTAGAAGAAAAGGTTTTAGATACCCCAGTTGGGACATTGTTCATGTAAGGTGGGTCTATTATTTTTAAAAAATAAGTTGGTACCATTTTGAAACTATTATTTGGTGGTTGCTTCACAAAACGCCCCGATTTTGGTACTCGGAAAATGGAAAATGATTTTTCCGTGTGACGAAATGGAAAACTTCCTCCTGCATTATTGTTCTCCATCACAAGATGCACACGGGTGCACAATATGGAAAATATTCCGTTGTTCGAAATATTTTTGAATTTTTAATGCTCGTTTCCAAATTGTCCCGTTTCAAACTATGGTCAAAACGGAGGATGCACTTCCTACTGTAACATTGTTCGCCATCCCATGATGCACAATATGAACATATTATGGCAAACTATGCCATGTTTTTTAATTAGTTATGCCAATTTTAAAACAAGATCAAAACCAGCCAATCAGAAGAGAGAGCATGACTACCCACAGATTAACCCCATGAAGCAGATCTCAACCATTCATACGGCCTCTATCCAACGCCCAAAGTGACAACGCAATTTATCCCGCCTCCCACTCCCCAAAGGACATGAATTGACCAAAACGGCCTATAATTTCCGGTCTTGCTCTACACAAATGTGCAGGGTAGGTTTGTAAAATCCTCGTACCACCCATCCAGATCTCTATCGATGGACATCGACGCCCCCAAACCCTAATTCCCACACGAGCAAGACCCCACCGCCTCTCTCTAGATCCCCATCTCCACCACCCGAACAACCAACCCCCCGTCCGGCTGCCGTCCTACAGATCCGCTGCCAGCCCCATCCCTGACTCCTCCCTTCTCCCGTCGTCTCTCTGCACCAAGACCGCCTCCATCCTGTCAACTACATGGAGCAGAATGCGGTGAGCTCCTCCAGCAGACCAGCTTCAGATCCGGCGACACAACTCCTTCCACGCGAAAATACCACCTCCAGCTACCTCGTTGCTCCACGCCATCCACCCGACGCTACTGCTCCTCGTCCTTCTCCTGGTGGCGTCCGCCCCTGCACAGGCAGCAGCGGTAGCCTCCTCCGGGCGCTCTCCTTTCCTCGCGAGGTTCGCACCATGATACATTGCAAATGTATCTATAATTTTTGATGCTCCATGCTTGGTTTTATCCACTTTCTTGTGTTTTGTCCATACTTTGGAGTAATTTTCATATGATTTCTTGGACTAACCTATTAATAAGAGCCACAGTGCCAGCTGCCTGTTTTCTGCTATTTTTGGTTCCACGAAAGTTAGAAAATGAATATTCTCGGAATTGGACGGGACAAAAGCCAAAGTGCCTATTTTTCCAGAAGACTCTAGGAGCCAGAATACGAGACGGAGGAGGGCCAGGGGCTGGCCACACCCACCCAGGCGCGGGCTGGGCCTGGCCATGCGAGGGCATGGTGTGGTGGCCCCAGGCACACCCTCGGTCTCCCTCTTCGCCTATAAGAAGCCTTCTGACCTAAAAACTCTGCGGGGTTCGACGTTTTTCCATGAAAAGTTCCGCTGCGTTGCCGCCATCGAAGGGGAGATTTGGGGGACAGAAAGTCTCTGTTCTAGCACCCTGCCGGGATGGGGAAGTGCCCCTAGAGCCATCTCCATCGATCTTCACCATCATCTCCATCGATCATCCATGTTTCCCCCATCTATGAGTGAGTAATCCCCCGCTGTAGGCTATGGGGATGGTAGGGATTGGATTAGATCGTTCATGTAATGGCATCAGATTGTTAGGGCATGGTTCCTAGTATCTTTTATTACTGCTTTATGACTTTGTTGCGACTTGTTGTGCTTAATGCTTGTCACTAGGGCCCGAGTGCCATGATTTCAGATCTGAACTTATTATTGATTCATTATGATAGTATTGTTTTTGGTCTTATCTACAAGTTGTATACACACGTTGTTGTCCGGAACCTATGGCCCTGAAGTGACAGAAATCGGAATAACCAGAAGGGAAAGGCTTTGATGTGAGGATCACATGTCTTCACGGAGTGTTAATGCTTTGCTCCGGTGCTCTATTAAAAGGAGCACCTTAATTGCCAGTAGTTTCCTAGAGGCCCCGCTGCAAACGGGCTGGCAGGACAAAAGATGTTGTGCAAGTTCTCATTGCGAGCACGTATGACTATATATGGAACACATGCCTAGGATTGTCTAGTACTTGGGTGCTTTATCTTATTTATCTGCAATTGCCCTATGTTCTGATTGCTATGTGAATTGTCTTGTCCATGCAACGCTCGTCCATCCATCCCTATGCCTACCGCACTCGAATCCCACTGTTTACTTATTTTGTTACTACTGTCTTTGCTTTACTACTGCTGTTACTTTACTATTCCTACTACAAAACTGTTGCTACTGATAAACTGCTGTGAGCAAGATTGTTTCCAGGTGCAGCTGAATTGACAACTCAGTTGTTAAGGCTTATAAATATTCTTTGGCTCCCCTTGTGTCGAATCAATAAATTGGATTTCACTTCCCTCGAAAATACTGCGATACACCCCCTATACTTGTGGGTCATCAAGACTATTTTCTGGCGCCGTTGCTGGGGAGCATAGCTTTATTTATCAAGTCCCCTTGGATTCACTATTGTTTAAGCTAAGTTTATTTTCTCCTTGTTTGCTTGTTTCTTTATCAAACATACAAAAAAATTAGTTCCTACTCTAGTTGTTATTTTTGTTGGTCTGTTATTGTCTTGCTTTGTCATGCTTGTTGTCAATGGTTGGTTTCTTTGAAACTGAAGCTTATTGGCAAGGTGGGTTCACGGGAGATCAAAGATATTATTATAAGGAACACCGCTTGTCATAAAAAGGGAAACACTTACGGGAACAAATTGATAGATTGTATACCATTGCTAGAAACGTGTGCTCTACTTATAATGTTACTTATTGCTGTGATGAATCTCGTTGCAGAAAGAGGTATAAACACCTCCCTTTTCAATGTGAGTATAATGATAATGATACCATATCTTCCTATGCTAAAGGAATTTATGACTATTATGATGCGGAACAAATTGAAGAAATTATTGCTTGGAAGGGTGCTTTTGAACTTGCTAGTTTGCTTGAAAATATTGATGATTCACCTTATAAGTATGAGGTTTATGGTATACTTAAATTTTTCTTTGATAATTACAAGGATGAAAATGGCTCTATTCTTGAGTATTTTAATAGATGCTCTCCACAAATGGAAGAGACTAATGCCTTGCAGGATCCTATGGAAGAAGAAATTGATGAACCTGAAATCTCATTAGATGAAAAAGAGGAGGAGAGTGATGAACAAAAGGAGGAAGAATGGATTAGATACCCATGCCTACCTTCTAATGAGAGTAACTCTTTATCCCTTACATTATTTGATTGTCCCCCTTTCTTACTAAAGAAGGATGAATGTTATGTTCCCGAGGATTCTTTTGAAGATGTTTATGATAAAGCTCTAGTGCTTGTAGATCATGAAGAGCATGCTTTTTGTGATAGTTATATTGTTGAGTTTATTCATGAGGCTACTGAAAATTATTATGAGAGAGGAAAATATGGTTGTAGAAGTTTTCATGGCATTGAAACACCTCTCTATGTGTTGAAAGTTTTGAAGTTACTCTTGTTTTATCTTCCTATGCTTGTCACTTTGTTCTTTGCGAATTTGTTTGCATACACGATTCCTATGCATAGGAAATGGGTTAGACTTAAATGTGTTTTGAATTTGCTTCTTGATTATCTCTTTTACTTCAACTCATATTTCTTATGAGAGCATCCTCTCAAACTTTTATGCCTGAAGATGATAATATGTCTATTATTCTTGGGAGACCTTCTCTTAAATACTACATGAGCTGTTATTAATTGTAATCAAGGGAAGGTGACCTTCAATGAAAACATTGTCTATTTCCTCAAGAAGATTGAAAGGACTTATGGTTTGAATTCAATTGAACATGTTGAGGGCATTCAAGTTGGAGAAATAATTGTCCCATACCAAGAGAAAAATTTGAAACTATTATGATTGGGACCATTGCTATCAAGGTTGAGGTAACATAATCATTAGTGGGGTACAAAGTTTTATCTCATATGGAATTGTTTTGGTAACAAGACCTGATCAACCTTGTTAACAAAAGGATTTCATTGAACAAAACAATGTTTTCACCATGATTATTTCCGCTTACTTCTATTCTATCTATTTTTAGTTTTTGCTTATGCCTAACTTAAAGGCGTTAAAGGAAAGTACTTATTGGGAGATAACCCAAAAGTTTTAGTTGAGTCTTGGAAGTTATTACCTCTGTAATAACCGCTCTTTATCCTTTTTATTTGCTTTTTGTGCCAAGAGTAACCTGTAATGAAAGAGAAGTAATGATTGGGAAACTGGCTGTCCCGAAACAGATTTTTGTGCTTCACCGTAAACATTTGTGAGAGAGCTCTGTATGTAGGATTTATCTGTACTTTTTTGTGCTTCTGCCCCAGGTTGTTACCTAACTTTCGTCAGTTTAACCCTTTTTGATTTGAGCAACAGAAGGTCTTCGAAAAAATTCGTCTTTACCTGCTGGTCTGTTTTGACAAATTTCTGCCATTTTCTGCATTTGCTTCTTGTTGGTTTCTTTTTGAGTTTTTTGGGGAATTGAGCTTTTAGAGGGAAGTGCTACAGTAGCTAGTGTTCTAATGGAAGTTTATTGGTTTTATAACTGAACCTTAAGACTTATTTATCTTGAGTGCACTAATGTTGCTAATAAAGATTGTGTGAAGTTTTGTATGAAGGAAAAATTTCTGGTGTATGGAAGGAATGAGTAATGAGATGAAGGATGGACTAAAGCTCAAGCTTGGGGATGCCACGCGTATCACCCCAAGAAATATCCAAGAAGTACAAGCGTCAAAGCTTGAGGATGCCCAAGGCATCCCCTTCTTCATCAATAAAAATATCAGGTTTCTTTCAACCACTTCATTTTTATTGCTTCATGCACAGTTGTGTTGTTCTTGGAGCGTCTTCTTTTTCGTTTTTGTTTTAGTTTTTAGTTTGCATGGTTTGCTTAGTTTGTTGAATAAATTGGTTGTACCTCGTCTTTCATGCATTGGTGTTCAAATAGTCTGGTTTGGATTAGAAAAGAGTAGGAAAGTTCATGCTTAAGTGGTAAAGAGAGCTTGTTTTTGACTGTGGCCTATGCTTTGTCATGCCATGCTTGATATTGTTTTAGCTTTATGCTTAGTATTCTTTGCTATAGCATGACTTGTTATAAAAAATTGAGATTACTTATTGTGCCGTGGATGAATCATGCGTTGTTTTAGCATATTAAAGCATAGTATAGTGGTATTCTCCTTTGATGCTTTATTTGGGTTGACTTGGCACATGCTCACACCATGTTATGACTATCTCAAGTCACCATAAGCCTTTATGATCCTTTAGTTTTCAACTTGTAGTATCACTTTATGCTTTGATCAATGATGTTTTGTCGCTCTGCATGATTATGGCCATTATTGCTCTCTCGTTTGTCGCTCCCTTACTATTGCTAGCCTTCACTTCCACTGAGTGTTTTACTCATGTTTCCAACTCCCTTAAACCAAATATTGCCAAAGTGTCCACCATACCTACCTATTAGCATCATTTTCTACTTCCGTGCATATTCAATATGCCCTGTTTTCTTCCGAATAAAATGTTTGCTTGTTATGAGAAAGTTAGTTAGTAAAGCTCTCACAAACTTGATGGCACACTTTATTTCCTACACTTAATAAACCTGAACCATTGTGACTCTCCATGAAAGTTATATGCTTGCAAATTATAGGCTGGGGATTAGCAGAACCGTGTTGTCACGGGGATGCTTTCAACACTTGTAAATATATACCCAGTTGACACCTTGCTCTTTTGTTTGCGGATGTCATCGGTGTGAAATAAAAGGGGAGCTTGTAAGTCCATGGAGTTATGTATGTGTGTTAGAGAAACGCCTAGTCCGCTGGTCTAATCCATGCTGACATGGTGGAAACCTGCAGCGTAACCATAATGATATCTATGAAGCATTCTTCTTATAAAAAAAGAGATAGCTATTGAGAAAAAAAAGAGATTGATGAAAAGAGGAAAGAGAGAAAAAAGCACCATTTTCCCATGGTAAATAAGAAGATTGTTGAGATACTCACTGTCTGCTTGCCTTGTCATTTTGATATGGGGATTCTTCCGTATCATCGGGCAAGGGGTACCCCGTTGGCGGTTCTCTATGATACGCACATACTTACGATGACAAGAACTTACCGGTAACTAAAGTTGAGTAGCATGAGGAGCAGCCCTCGTACTCAAGGGACTTGGGATTTTCAGTTTATATTCTGTCAAGCATATAACTCAGATTGGACCTCACTTTCACCTTAACCACATTAAAGATGCTTATGACAGGGGCAATGAGAGCTCAAAGCTAATGAGTACCATACTTTCAGCATTTGGAAGCCTTTCAAACTATGCAAAACCTTTTCTTTTACTTGTTGAGTCTCCACTTATTCTATGAGCACCTTCTTGAGAGCATAGTGGACATTCTTAGTTCTATGTGCATTGTCCCAAGACTTGTTGATTGATGCATACCTTGATATTGCTTGTTTTAAACTATTTGTATCTAGTCATTCTTGTAAACTTTGAAGGTGTCCTATGCATTTATGTTTGCTACTCTATGAGGGACAAGCTGAATGCCACTATGCTATGTTTTTATTATGTGAAACAAACAAACGTCTTGCAAGGCATTATTATTCATGAATCTTTTGTTTGTGTCTTTTCATGTTGCATCATAGTCTCTTTGTCTTATTGCTAGAACTTTGTATTTCATGTTATGATTGAAGTACTATGATCCCAGCTTTGAATGTTTTATAAATATTTTGATCAAGTCTTTGATGGTGCATGTCACCTCAAAAATTATTCTTTTTATCACTTACCTACTCGAGGACGAGCAGGAGTTAAGCTTGGGGATGTTGATACATTGCAAATGTATCTATAATTTTTGATGCTCCATGCTTGGTTTTATCCACTTTCTTGTGTTTTGTCCACACTTTGGAGTACTTTTCATATGATTTCTTGGACTAATCTATTAACAAGAGCCACAGTGCCAGCTGCCTGTTTTCTGCTGTTTTTGGTTCCAGGAAAGTCAGAAAATGAATATTCTCGGAATTGGACGGGACAAAAGCCAAAGTGCCTATTTTTCCAGAAGACTCTAGGAGCCAGAATACGAGACGGAGGAGGGCCAGGGGCTGGCCACACCCCCCCAGGCGCGGACTAGGCCTAGCCGCGCCAGGGCATGGTGTGGTGGCCCTAGGCACCCCCTTGGTCTCCCCCTTCTAACCTAAAAACTCTGCGGGGTTCGATGTTTTTCCACGAAAAGTTCCACTGTGCCGCCGCCACCAAAGGGGAGATTCGGGGGACAGAAAGTCTCTGTTTCGGCACCCTGCCAGGACGGGGAAGTGCCCCCGGAGCCATCTCCATCGATCTTCACCATCATCTCCATCGACCATCCATGTTTATCCCCCGCTGTAGGCTATGGGGATGGTAGGGATTCGATGAGATCGTTCATGTAATGGCATCAGATTGTTAGGGCATGGTGCCTAGTATCTTTTATTAGTGCTTTATGACTTTGTTGCAACTTGTTGTGATTAATGCTTGTCACTAGGGCCCGAGTGCCATGATTTCAGATCTGAACTTATTATTGATTCATTATGATAGTATTGTTTTTGGTCTTATCTACAAGTTGTATACACACGTTGTTGTCCGGAACCTATGGCCCCGAAGTGACAGAAATCGGGATAACCGGAAGGGAAAGGCTTTGATGTGAGGATCACATGTGTTCACAGAGTGTTAATGTTTTGCTCCGGTGCTCTATTAAAAGGAGCACCTTAATTTCCAGTAGTTCCCTAGAGGCCCCGCTGCAAACGGGCTGACAGGACAAAAGATGTTGTGCAAGTTCTCATTGCAAGCACGTATGACTATATATAGAACACATGCCTAGGATTGTCTAGTACTTGGGTGCTTTATCTTATTTATCTGCAGTTGCCCTATGTTCTGATTGCTATGTGAATTGTCTTGTCCATACAACGCCCGTCCATCCATCCCTATGCCTACCACACTCGAATCCCACTGTTTACTGCTTTTGTTACTACTGTCTTTGCTTTACTACTGCTGTTACTTTACTATTCCTACTACAAAACTGTTGCTACTGATAAACTGCAGTGAGCAAGATTGTTTCCAGGTGCAGCTGAATTGACAACTCAGTTGTTAAGGCTTATAAATATTCTTTGGCTCCCCTTGTGTCGAATCAATAAATTGGGTTTCACTTCCCTCGAAAATACTGCGATACACCCCCTATACTTGTGGGTCATCACACCACCGAGTCACGTCGCCGCGCCCCCCACAGCAGATGGCAGCGGCAACGCCATGGCTGGGGCGACAAAGCTGTTCACAGTGTGCTACTTCCCGCAGGAGATGGACCACTTCACCTCCACGCCCAACTACTCACGCGTCTTCGCCCACAACTACCTCCTCAGCGGCACCTTCTGGCGCAAGCCCAACGCCAACGGTGGTGGCACCGGCGCGGGCCTGCTGTTTCTGTTCACGGGCAACGAGGGTGACATCGAGTGGTTCACATGATCACAGGCTTCATGTTCGACATCGCGCCTGATTTCTGATCCCTCCTCGTCTTCATCGAGGTATGTGCGTCCATCTTTGTCCGCCGTGGCTGGCCATGTTTTAGAGCTATCTGAAACCTAGATGCAAGCCAGGATAGTTTTACAGTTCTATGACTTGATGCGCTCGATGCAGAGGCGTTGACTGTTCTTTCTGCCAATTTTCTTGGGTGTAATCTGTTTGAAATCTGACTGAGATACTTCACGAAGTTGTTGCTTCAAACTTTCTCCAATACTAAAATCCCCTAGTTGGTCAGGTAAAGTATTCCTTGCTGAATGAGTATGGAAGTGTTGTGAACATAGATCTCAATAGTTGCTTTATCTTTTGGATGGGGAGTTTTGGCAAAGTTTCACAGCCAAGACTAGTCCCGAAACTAGTTAATTTTGACTTAATTACCATAGGTAGAGTTAGACAAACCTGGATTCAGCATACAGGCTTAAGCACTGTAGTATATTTAAACTGTCATTTTTCTATCATTTTGAACTGTCAAGAAAATTTGAGCACAATTGGAACTGTCACACTATCATTTGCTGTGCAGTGAAAACCTAGAGCTATTAAGATTTATTATGGCAAAACCAAAATCATTTGATGTTTCTGTTTGCATGCTAGAACTACAACTATTTTCACATTGGAAATGGTTTGCTGTAACTTGTATCTTCTCCTTCTTCAGAGAAGCAGCCGCAGGGGAGTAGCAGCATAAGCACCAACGGCGACAGGGGAAAAGAAGGGGAGCACGACGGAGCGGCGGTGAGGTGGGGCAACCCTCGCAGGAGGTGGGGCATCCTCGGACAGAGAGAGTACATCCTTTCTGTCCAGCTGGGATTGAAAATGGGCCAATACCATCAAACATGTCACAGATAACATCTTCTTTTTTAAATGTTGCACCATACTCTTTGACTTCAGTCAGCATACCATTCTTCCCTGCTAGAATCTCAATGTGCGGGACTCTAAATTCGTTTGAAATTTCCCCAACTTTATTCACCAGTGTTTGAATCATTTCAATTTTTCCGCATATAAGTAGGACAGAAAACATTAGCTGAATAATGAACGTAGGCAAACTAATCTAGAATGTTATGAATCATTTCAATGTTTCTGCAATGCCTACTGCGTACAAGTCTGGTCTCAATTTATTTTAGCCTATTTTCATGTGAAAGTTGCATGCTAATCCGGACATATGCGCAAAATAAGTAAGCATTTCGGAGCACTACATAGATAAAATTAAAGTATGGAGGGCCTTTGCATCTGTTCTTCACTTTAGTGCTACAATCTGAGTTGTTAGATATCCGCATGTAAAAAACAGAGTTTCTTGCTTTGATTTGTTCCACCATTTTACTGGGCAGTATTGCTATTTCTGCACCTTTTCCTTTATGATCACCTGCGCACTAAAGATGGCCTCATGAATAAATTTCGTTTCATGGGTTTTCAGATTTGTAGCGATGAAGTTTTGTGAAGGATCCATCGGAGACAAGATGGCTTGTCTTAAAGGTGTAAGGCTCCCTTTGTCAGATGTTTTAAGGTACGTTGGATATCATTACAAACCATATGCATAAAATCTGATGTTCTGACTATGCATTGCCTTGCATAGTTAGCGTACAGTCTACCACTGGGACATCAGCATGCAGTTCTAATGGTTCTTTCTTTGTTTATTTTTTTTCGTTAATACGTGCACTGAAGTGTTTTGTTGCATTAATATGTGCTACAATCTGATGCCTACCTGTGTCTTGATTTTTTGCATTAATATGTGCACTGCAGTTAAAATGAGCCAAAAGCTAATTGCCTTTGGCTCTGCGATCTTCATAACTACTTGTATTTTCTGCATTTTGATAGGCTGGAAGGTTGGAAAATGTGGTAGTTGATATCACTCGCACCCTGGTTATGGATGTTGGCTATCAGACATTGATGTTTCAACTCAGATGCTTTAAGCACAGACCAAGGAGAACCAGGAGAAGATCCTGTATACCGAGCCGTGATTGAATGATTGTAAGTCCTGTAGGTGATTTATAGCCAAAAGTTGCATGATTCTGTAATGTACTGTCCATGATTGTAATTGTGATTAAGCTGGATACCTGTGTACGGTCAATGATTCTGTAATATACTGCTGTTATCCAAGTATTGTTTGGTAAGAATCCAGAAATTGTTTGTTTACCGTCAAATCATGGGAATTAATACCTGACAATTTATCTCTGAGAAATTGAATATGGCGAGTGGGGCCTGTATGAATTGTGTGGAATTTCTACCTGATTTGTGGGACCAGTAGGGAACTGGTACTGATAGGTAGGACCCATCTGACATGTGGGACCTGTTGTGAAATAAAATTAAAAAACAAAAATGTTGGCCCAAAGAAAACGCCAGAAATAAAAAATATATGGGCTTAAATTTTGGGCTTGGCTCATGGAATGAATGTACGGTGAAAGCCTGGCTTAGAAACCAAAAGGCTAGAATTTTTAGGCTTGGCCCATGTAAAGCATCAAACTTTACTGGGCTGAATTTGCTGCCACGTCAGATGCCACGTCAGATTGGTTGATGTGGACAGGACAGATAGACTGTGACTAAATTGTTTGGTCATGGACACTATGACCATCTATTTTGGTCATAACTGTCCATCACCAATTCAAAAAAAGGTCGTTAGCTGTCTATAGTGACCCTCGTTATGTGACCTACTGTTTTTGGTCATAAAAAAGTTATAGATGAATTACTATGACCTTTCTATGACCAATATTTGGGGTCACCAGTTAACACATTCCTTGTAGTGATGCATTGGTTGGCCACCTGAGCACAATAGTAAGAATAATTAGTTCTTAATCTTCTACATACTTTGTGCTTCTTATATTTTGATAATGTGTTCCGCCCACTTTGCAGAAAAAATTCCAGCATGCCAGATGAGCAAAAAAGAAGGGCTCAATCCCTCCGTTGAGAGTGTTATTGTAAGTCTTCTGTTCGATTGATATTTTGTGATGACACACCCTCCGTGATTTATATGTATAGTTGGATGTGTAACACTACCTGAACTTCTGCCCAGTTTTCTTTTTAATTTAAGTAGATGATTTCCAACTAGTGTGAGTTTCAGTTTTCAGTTGTAGAAAGAGTTGCCTTGTGTATATCATGCACCCGACAATGAAGAAACAGACTGGTGCCATGTTGGCATAGTCCTGTTATTGTGTGCTAGTGATAAAATTCTTATCAGTATGATCAGATAGCTATACTTTTACTACAATATATATGATGCGTAATCAGCCATTCCAACTTGTAAGATTTGTTCATAGACAGGTTAAATGTGTTTTCTGCATGTTTCTCTGTATTAGCTTTTCTTCTCTCACCCATGTCTACCAACTGATAACCTTACAGATTAAATTGAATGAGGAGATGGCAAAACCTGGGAAAGATGGTCTGGAATAAACCCAAGAAGAATGTCTGGAAACATTTAAAATGGTACTAAAAGGTGAAGGTCGTCGTAAAAGCACGTTCCTGCGTAATGCTGGGTTGTTATAGTGCAAGTCCAAGTCCAAGTCTAAGTCCAAGTCACCGTATTTTTCTAGTCAGGATGAAATTGTAGCACTACGGATTGAACAGTAAGTGCATAGACGAGCAATCGATGATATGAGAAAGAAAGCATTAGCAAGTGATGTGGAGTTGAAGATGTTACGAGATTAGCCGAATTCTCGAGAGCCCATAGATGAAGAGACTCTTCTAAATTGAAGATGAACCCTGACAATGATAGGTGAGTACAATGTTCCTGTGAAATGGTTCCTAATATAGAGCCCGGGTTGTGTTTGGGGACGTGTAACAAAAATGGAGGGAGTATTTGTTCCGCATCATGCTTTTATCTGTTTACCGTATGCTCGATGCACAAAAATCCTGCGCCCCAACCTCACTCTCTCAGCCTTGGATTCATGAACCTCATAAAGGTTTTTTCTTCTTTGGACAACCGCCTTCAAAATCTCAGTCCATTGACAAATCCTACCGCCTACCACGTTTGAATCAGAGATTATGTATCCAATTTCTTTGCAAATATGGTCAGTATTTTGATGATCAGTTGATGTGAATAGCCTTAAATTCGTACCGAGGGAGTACCATTAACGAAATTAAAAAATCTCAGTCGAGCGGCAAAACCTGCAGCGAACCCTATTTGAATCGGAGTTATCCAATTTTTATTATGGATGATAAGTTAATGTCACTCTCAACCTTCAATTCCTGAATAGGGAGTACACCTTTTATCCAAATATTGCTTGGACGCTAGCCAAATTCAAAATATCAGTCTGCGCAATTATTATGCTCATGGATGATTAGTTGATGTGACTATAGGACTTGAATTCCTGGACAGATAGTGTATGGTCTACTAGCTTTTTCTATTATTATCTAGCCGATAGCCAAATTCAAAATCTCAATCGAGCGGCAAAATCACAAACTAACCTTGAAGCATTTGCCGCCCCACCGTTTCAAAAACTTTGTTGCAAAATCTCCCACCGGGGAGTACCATTTTTCTGTTATTATTATTTGGTCGGTAGACAAATTCAAAATCTCTCTCGAGCGGCAAAATCAAACACTAACTTTGAAGTATTTCCTGCCCCATTGTTTCAAAAACTTTGAGGCCAAATCTCCCACCGGGGAGAACCACTTTTCTATTAATTATTATTTGGCCGGTAGTCAAATTCAAAATTTCTATCGAGCAGCAAAGTCAAAAACCGACTTTGAAGCATTTCCCGCCCCACCGTTTCAAAAACTTTGAGGACAAATCTCCCACCGGGGACTACCATTTTTATATTATTATTATTTGGCTGGTAGCCAAATTCAAAATCTCTGTCAAGCGGCAAAATCAAACACTCACTTTGAAGCATTTCCCGCCCCACCGTTTCAAAAACATTGAGGCCAAATCTCCCGCCAGGGAGTACCACTTTTCTATTAATTATTATTTGGCCGGTAGTCAAATTCAAAATCTTTGTCGAGCAGCAAAGTCAAAAACCGACTTTGAAGCATTTCCTGCCCCACCGTTTCAAAAACTTTGAGGGAAAATCTCCCACCAAGGAGTACCATTTTTCTATTATTATTATTTGGCCAGTAGCCAAATTATAAATCTCTGTCGATCAGCAAAATCAAACACTGACTTTGAAGCATCTCCCGCCCCACCGTTTCAAAACTTTGAGGCCAAATCTCCCATCGGGGAGTACCACTTTTCTATTAATTATTATTTGGTCGGTAGTCAAATTCAAAATCTATGTCGAGCGGCAAAGTCAAAAACCAACTTTGAAGCATTTCCTGCCCCGCCGTTTCAAAAACTTTGAGGGCAAATCTCCCACCGGGGAGTACTATTTTTCTATTATTATTAATTGGCCGGTAGCCGAATTCAAAATCTCTGTCGAGCGGCAAAATCAAAAACTAACTTTGAAGCATTTCCCGCCCCACCGTTTCAAAAACTTTGAGGCCGAATCTCCCACCGGGGAGTACCACTTTTCTATTAATTATTATTTGGTCGGTAGTCAAATTCAAAATCTCTGTCGAGCGGCAAAGTCAAAAACCAACTTTGAAGCATTTCCCACCCCATCGTTTCAAAAACTTTGAGGGCAAATCTCCCACCGGGGAGTACCATTTTGCTATTATTATTAATTGGCCGGTAGCCGAATTCAAAATCTCTGTCGAGCGGAAAAATCAAACACTAACTTTGAAGCATATCCCGACCCACCGTTTCAAAAACTTTGAGGCCAAATATCCCATCGGGGAGTACCACTTTTCTATTAATTATTATTTGGCGGTAGTCAAATTCAAAATCTCTGTCGAGTGGCAAAGTCAAAAACCGACTTTGAAGCATTTCCTGCCCAACCGTTTCAAAAACTTTGAGGGCAAATCTCCCACCAAGGAGTACCATTATTCCATTATTATTATTTGGTCGGTAGCCAAATTCAAAATCTCTATCGAGCGGCAAAATCAAACACTGACTTTGAAGCATCTCCCGCCCCACCGTTTCAAAAACTTTGAGGCCAAATCTCCCACCAGGGCGTACCACTTTTCCATTAATTATTATTTGGTCGGTAGTCAAATTCAAAATCTATGTCGAGCGGCAAAGTCAAAAACCAACTTTTAAGTATTTCCCACACCATCGTTTCAAAAACCTTGAGGGCAAATATCCCATCGAGGAATACCATTTTTCTATTATTATTATTTGGCCGGTAGCCGAATCAAAATCGCTGTTGAGCGGCAAAATCAAACACTGACCTTGAAGCATTTCCCGCCCCACCGTTTCAAAAACTTTGAGGCCAAATCTCCCACCGGGGTGTACTACTTTTCTATTAATTATTATTTGGCCGGTAGTCAAATTCAAAATCTCCGTCGAGCGGCAAAGTCAAAAACCCACATTGAAGCATTTCCCGTCCCACAGTTTCAAAAACTTTGAGGCCAAATCTCCCATCGGGGAGTAACATTTTTCTATTATTATTATTTGGCCAGTATCTAATTTCAAAATCTCTGTCGAGCGGCAAAATAACACACCGAATTTGAAGCATTTCACGCTCCTCTGTTTCAAAAACTTTTGACTTTAAAATCCCATTCTACCCATTGTTCAGATGCCCTATGGGCACGCTAAAGTCGGTAGCTTGGGGGCACGATCGTAATTATTTTTCTGTTCATCTCCATAGTCCCGATTCGTGCAGTTTTTCGAGCTGGCCCTCCCAAAATCCCAAGCTTCTCTCCCACGCCCTCACCTCCACGACTACCGCGCGCACCACCCGTGGCAATTCCACAGCTGCCGGAGCCGCTTCATCGACGCCCACCCCATCGGATCTAGTTCACCGGGTCTCTCTACCACTCCACGAGAGCTGTGGTCCCGCTGACCACGCCTATGGCATCATCGACTGCCCACGCTCTGCTTTCCCGCTGCCGAAAGCTACCCAACCGTACTGGAGTAGCTTCAGCGTTGTCCACCAGACAGGATCTAGTTCAACAACTTCCAGGTCCACTACTCCAGACTAGCTACACGATCGTCGCCGTTGACTGCACCAGCATCGACCTCCCAAGATTTGCTTCCCCGATGCCAACAGCCACTACAACCGTAGCACCCTCGGTGACCTGGACATCACTCGCACGGTACCGACGATGCTTAGATGCCTCTCCAACCAAGGTAACCAAATCTCCAACCCGTTTTTGTTTTGTCAGTAATATAGCAGGTTCAATCCTGTCAGAGTGAACTGCATTTTTGTAATCGTGCTAGTACATACAACTCACTAGGCATGCCTGTTCTTCATGCTAGTACATATAATATCATTAGACATGTTGGTTTGCATTCGCTGCTCTACAAATTTCAAGTCATGCACATGTCTGTTATATTTTCATGCACATGTTCTTATCTTAGTTGCTCCATACACTAGTAATTACCTGCTATTGTGTAGTTCTTGCAAAACGTAATGTCAGTGGAAAATATTAGTGTGGATTCCCTGCTCCATGGTTACTGACTCTATCTGGTTATTGCTGAGCTAAGTTCCTGCTATTATTTCCTACCTGGCATCATTCTGCTATCCTGTAGTACCCATTCAAACTCTTCGTACAAATTTTGTTGTTGCCATCTGGTTCTTCAAAAGCTGCAACACTGACTATTTTCTTTTTCTTTGTGTAGATCTCAAAAAGGCAACACTGAACATGTTGTTTTGCACAGCCTATACTGAAATTCTAAGGAACACTTTGTTTGATTGCTCATTTCATTGTTGGCATACTTGTCTAATATTTGTTTGTCCTGTTCTACAGGTTCACAAGCCACACCATTATATCTCGTATCTGGTTCAGGTTCGTCCTAGGCAACGACATAACTATCCTCTACTATATAGTTCATTCATGGTTTGCATTCCTGCTCTACAAGTTTGTATTATGCAGTTATAATTCCTATCTGGTTCATTCTTAGCTATGAGTAGTTTGTCTTCTTTGATGTATTAACTTGTTATTAGTTAGTTTCAGACTACAATTATTGCCATCGCCACCAAAGAGGGGACTGCAAGATCATGTCTCAAGGTGGTTTTCCAATGTAGCTGTCACACTCAAAGGGAGATGTAGTTCATGGATGGAGAAAGCAAATTGAGGACTCTACTATCAACTTGATTGGCAATTGAAATGCTGAATTTTTTCCCTTTTGTTCATGTTATGTAATATTTTTAAGAAGTTTGCAGCAGATGTAATATCTAGATAACTCGCATGGTCCATGTAGGAATTTAGTTGACGCCCTCCATGAATGGCGGTACCATAACTGCACCAGCCAGGTTGATCAGGTAATTGTATAGGGTTTTGTTATTTGCCCTTCTTGTATTGCGCCTTCCATGAACAGTAAAAGATGCTCGGTAATTATACTCCTTTTATGATATTTGCATGGGCTTCAGAATTACCGAAACAATAACGGCAACTAGGTAGAAGAGTAACAAGCCAAAATAGTAACATGCCAAAACAGTAAGAAGCCAAAATAGTAACAGACCAAAACTATAATAGGCCAAAACAGTAACATGCCAAAATAGTATAGGCCAGGCCAAAACAGTAACAAGCCAAAAAGTGACAATCTAAAATAGTAAAATGCTAAAACAGAAATAGGCCAAAACAGTAGCAAGCCAAAACACCAGGAGACCAGAATAGTGGCAACCCAGCACTGTAACAGGCTAGAACAGTAACGGACCAAAAATCAACAGGCCAGAATAGTAACAGGCCTGAATAGTAGTAGGCCAGAACAGCGGTAACCAGCATAGTAACGGGCCAGAACAGTAAAGGACCGCAACAGTAACGGACATGAATAGTAGATAGCCAGAACAGTAACGAGCCAGAATAGTAAAGGGTAGAATAGTATCGGCCCTTCTCAAAAGTGGGTCGTTCGTAGGAGGCCTAGGACAAGCTGTGCGAACAGTGACGGGCTAACTGTGGGCCTTAATAGTATCGAGCCTAGTTAATGCAGGTTGTTAACGGGCCACATAGTATTCGAACAGTGTGGGCTTCTGTAGGCTGAAACAGTAACAGGCCTGACATTCTCGGGCCGCCGGTGGTCGCATCTTTTGGGCCCATTTTAAACAGTGCAGGACGAAATAGTAATGGGCCATAATCTTATTGGGCTCCCCTAATGGGCCGACCCACTTAATTATTAGTAGGCCTTGGCTGGGCCTGGCTTCTGTGGCCATTAATGGTGGTAACTAGGCGGTGTTTGCCACGTGGCATTTTGCATGATGTCAGCAGTCAACATGGCTGACGAACAGATCTACGATAGAACAAGTTTTCATGGCTGAAGGGTGCGATCCACCATGGTGACCAGAAAAACCGTGGTACATTCTCTTGTGACGGGGCTTTTACCACGATGGGCATTCGTCGTAGAAGACTTTCTAGCCACGAAAAACAGGCCTTCAACCATGAAAATCATCCGTTGTAAAAGCCAACTTTTCTTATAGTGAGAGGAGCTTCAGATCTCGATCTGGAGTGATTGCCGCCTGCAGGTGGTGGGGTTTTGCTATAAGGACAAGGGATGAGAGGGAGCACATGGGTTTGCTTGATGCCTTTGCAAAAAGTGGAGGGGAGGACTCGGGTGTGTGTTGTGGTGGTGGTTTGGTCCACTCAAACCAAGAGAGAGGGAAGAAAGAGACCATGGAGGGGTGGTGTTGGGGTTTGTCTGCTTTCCAAGAATAGGAGGAGTGGTGGTGGTAGCATATGTACACACACATACAAATGAGCACATGCATGGACTCGGTTGGGAGAGAAAGAAGGGATGATGGTGTGATGTGCGGTTTGGTGGCATGAATATAGGTAGATTAGATTATCTAGTTGAGATTTGAGTTTTCCTCAATCTAGAAAAAGCCCAAAGATTTGAATTCAAAGCATCACAAGCAGGCAAAAATCAAAAGAGATTAAGATGGAAGATAGAGGGTTTTATTGTTGCATGGGACATGCATGTGTAATAGATGCCACGTTTTAGTTGTGAAAACAACATAATTCCATATGGGCATCTATGCTTCCATGCATGCATTCAAATTTGAATAAAGCCATGCCAAAGAAAGAGAGCTTGCTATCCATATGGAGTGTAAGGAATATAATCACTTATGAATATAATTTTGGACATGCTAGTGTGGGAGTCCCACTAGGTGATCATATACCCCAAACATACATTCATACATGATCACATTCTGAAATACAGGCCATATAAAAGATTGGATATCATTCCCACTCACATAGAAATGCAAAGGTGGCCATGTGGCTCCATATAGTGAATATTGTGAAAACAACATAGATCAAATATGGGATCATGTAGGAATAGACGTGGATCCATCTTAATACATATGAGCTTGATATAACACCAAAAGAAATACAAATGCTCATACATAGTTTGGATGGTGGAATTATAAGGTGGTGACAAGAAAGGTGGTGGAGTTGTAAAAGATATGCCCCCAACTCCACTTGGGCATCAAGCAATATATCAAGAATCAACTACAATATATCAAGAGGCAATTACAATTAATAAGTCAAATGCATATGAGGGAAGAGCCAAATGGAAAATGGGGTTTTATATGATGCTCAAATGCAATGTGGCATGGTGACATGAGTATGATATAATGCAATGCAATTAATGATATGTAGGAAGTAGCACTATATAGACTAGGTAAGTAGCATTACAATTGTTAGACAATTGGGATGCTACAACCCCTCTCCCCAAATCCATCCCATGAGTTGGACATTACCTCTCTCTCTCCCTCATGTGTGGTTCCCAAGATTGGAATTGCATACAGGGATAGGGGTTTCTCCACAATACACACCCCGCCATGCTGCTAGACTCGGTCCCTATCAATCTTCTTCTGCTACTTTGATGGACTGAGCCTAGAGACGTCTGTAAACTATATGTGTGTAAGGCCACGAGGAACCACCACTTGTGGTGCTTTTGCTTGGAGCTTGGAAGTATACATGACCTTGAGGTCGGCTACGTTGTACAAGGACCATGGGTGACTTGTGAGGAGCTTCGCGACCTTGAGGTCAGACAATTTAGACTACGTCATCCACGTTCCCCTCGGAACATTAACCTTGTTCAGTCTTCAAAGGTATGAACACCAAATCCCCTCTCATTACCATACATCTTCATAGGTATATCTATGTTAGATGTGTTCACCGTAGGAAATTTTTATTTTCTGCCAGGTAACCCCTTCATACACTTCATGGTCACATCGACGGGGTTGGAATCCATGAAGAGAGCAGAGTAGAATTGAGAAATTGCTCTCTCATCAAAGTTCTGACGATGCTACATAATCCTAAGAAGCCCAAACATCATGCACATGTCAAGAGCTTCATCAATGTAAGAAAGATTCATCTCCATGTGGCCAACATTGATATGCTTCTAAGGGGCGACAACATGCTTCAAGTTCACATACACCTCAAGATAGATCACCTCTTGTCGATCAATGTGAAAGAAGGGATCTCCAGTGCAACGGTCACGAGGAACAAGATAGGGGTATTTGAAGTGAAACTCTTCATAAGCTTCCAAGGGTCACTTGGAAACCTTATTCTTGTTGGTTGTGGGTCCCTTGGTGGCTTGCTTCTTGGAGGTAGCAGGTTTATTCCCTTCATCCTCGGCTGCAAGGAGAGTTGCTATTGCTTTTTGATGAGTTGTCTAAGTGGAGGGACGAGTAATCTCAAGGTCTTCATCTTCAATCTCTGGTGGAGGACCTATGGCAGCATGAGGATTGGAAGACTTGGCCAAATAGGCATGAGAGCGCTTGTTGCCACTAGTACTGGGCATTCGGTCTTTTCGGTTTGTTTGGTTTGGTCTTTTCGGTCTTCCAATATTTTGGTCATCTAGAAATGATACCCGAAATAGATATGGTTATTTTGGTTTTTAAGTATTCGGTCTTCGGTTTTTTTGGTCCAGTATTCGGTCATGACCAAACTGAGCGATGTGAGACCTCACCCTGTTGCTCGCTGCCTTGCCTCATCGCGCTCGCTGTTGAAGAGGCTTGAGGACCCGAAGGATAGAGCACATGCGGGATACGAGTATATGCTCGGCGAGTTGGCGGCAGTTAGCTGTCTGCCGTGTGGTGTCGTGGTCATGCGGGAGCCGGGGTTCTGATGCACCTGTGTGGTGGTGTAGATGCGTTGCGGTGCCGCTGTGGCCTGTGGGTCTATGGCTGGCGTCAGTCGACAACCAGCTAGGTGGAGGCCTGGTTGCTTGACTCCCGATGGTCAGCAAGGTGGAGATCTGGAGGCATCGGGCGGCTTGGTTAGCGAGAGGAGAAACACCAGAGAAACAAACACCGGGCCAGACAATGAAAGAAGCAACATAATATAGCTCTTACATGGGCATGTGTGTGCCTTCATGAGCTTTGGTGCATACAGTATTAGGATGTTCGGTCTATATAGTCGATTCGGTCCCCCGCCACTGATAACCGAACAGCCCGAGGAAACTTCGGTCTTCTCATTCTCAAGTCCGATTTAGTAACCGAACACTGAATTTTCAGTTTTTTCGGCTTCGGTCCCGATTTTTTCGGGTTCGATCTTCGGATTCGGTTTTTGATGCCCGACCTTAATTTTCCACCACCACAACCACCTTGCCCTGAGAAGAAAGCATATAGGAAGGAAGGGAACAGGGGGTAAGTGCACAATTTCAACAGGAAAACAAAGTGTAGATTGAATAGATACACTGAGCGAGACAAAACTCCTGTTCATTGGGAGTTCCGGTGAACACCTAGAACTAACGGCTGGAGCAGACAACCGAAAGTACCGATCGCGCCCATCGAAGCACCGGTGAGGGCATGACAGGGGCACTTCACTAGATCTAGAGTGAACGAGAGCAAGATCGACCAATGTATGGAAACATGTAGAGTTTGTAGCATGGAAAACAAAAAAATCTACCGCAAGAACGAACAAAACAAAGATCCAATCTATGGAAAAGCCAAGATCTAATCTACGAGATAAGTACAATGAGATAGATGAGAATTGACCCTCAAAGATCCAAAGTGTTTAACGAGATTGGATCTCGTGGTTGATGTAGTCGATCACTTGCCGATCTCAAGATCACGTTGACGATCCTTCTAGCGTCGCGTTCTAGCAGGGCTTCCGCACTCAGTCACACGTATAGAGTCGATGAAGACCTTCCTCTCCCTATTCCAGCAGGCAGCGGAGGTAGTAGATCCCCTCAGAATCCTAGCAGCACTACGGCGTGGTGGTGGTGGTGGAGGAGAATACCTTCAGGGCTTTGCCTAAGCCGGAGCAGGAAGAAGGAGGAGGGAGGAAAGGTGGCGGCTAGGGTTGGGAAGTGGGCAAGGGTGCTGGCCACCTCTCCCCTCTTTATATAGAGGGGGTGCGCCTAGGATTCCCCCCTTGGCCTCCTCCTCCTAGGGTCGACGTAAGAGGGAGGGGAGGGAAACTTGCCCCCCAAGTATTCCCCCAACACCATAGGGCTGGCTGGTTGGGCCCCTTGGGAATGTGTGGCTGGCCCATGGTCCCCTGTAGCATGCCCTCATCCATGTGGCCCCTCCCAGGGTGGTGGGCCCATTGGTGGCCCTCTAGAACATTCTAGGAGCTCTGGTCAAATACCAAAAACTTTCCGAACCCCGGAAGATGACTTCCATTATATGAATCTTATTCTCCGAACCATTTCGGAACTCCTCGTGATATCCTAGATCCCATCTGAGACTCCGAACAATATTTCGTCTCCAACTCATATTCCATATCTACTTAAACAACATCGAACCTTAAGTGTGTCACCCCACGGTTCGCGAACTATACAGACATGATCGAGACACCTCTCCGATCAATAACCAACAGCGGGACCTGGAGATCCATAATGTCTCCCACATATTCAATGATGACTTCATGATCAAAAGAACCATTAACATATGATACTGATTCCCTTTGTCACGCGATACCCTACTTATCCGAGGTTCGATCATCGGTATCTCCATACCTAGTTCTACCTCATTACCGATAAGTACTCTTTACTCGTACCGTGATATGCCATCCCTTGTGACCTAGTCACATGCTTGCAAGCTAATTGGATGTCATTCCACCGAGAGGGCCCAAAGCATATCTATCCATCACTTGGATGGACAAATCCCATTCTTGATCCATGCGCTTCAACACATACTTTCAGAATACCTAATGCCACCTTTATAAACACCAAGTGACGAAGTGGCATTTGATGTCATCAAAGCACTCATCCGGTGATGGTGATTAACATGATCTCATGGTCAAAGGATTAGGTTATTATGTATTTGAAAGCTTGTAGCAAAACAAACTTTAATGACTTGATCTTATGCTATGATTACTATGGGTGTGTGTCCATCACATCATTCTCCTAATGATGTGATCTTATTATTAATAACATCCAATGTCCATGATCAAGAAACCATGATCATCTATTAATCAAAAAGCTAGTCCAACAAGAGGCTTATTAGGGACTCTTTTATGTTTACAAAACACACAAGTATTAGTGTTTCCTATTAATACAATTGTAGCGGTAAATCTGTAAGAGACATCATAGACCGAACCATATCTAAGAGACATCATAGACCATACCATATCTAAGAGAGTTCGATTACGACATTCGGACACACCATTACGCTGTGGTGTTCCCGGCGGTGTCATAAACACAAAGATATAATAATAACCACTTTATTATTTCATCTTGGGCATATCTCCAACACAACAATCTACACTAACAAGGTTACTCTAGTCCTACCAAGATCTCCTCATGAAGTTCTAGCCAAACAACAAGCCTAGACATGGTGTGTCCTAACTCAATGCAAGGAATGAGCAAGATCTCTATTAATGGAGGTAGTTGAGGGTGAATACCAGGGTCCATTTCAGGATATCGAGGAGGGGAAGGTTCCCACGGAGCCGATCTAGAGAGGGAAGACTAAGACGGAGGAGCCGGGGCACCTCCATGGGTAGTGCTTCGCCGGCGGCTGCTTCTTGTAAGAGGTGGGTCTGGGAGGAAAAGGGGAAGGATTCCCGTTTTCCTCCCGGGCCTACTACTTATAGGTCAAAAACACGACCGGTAGTGGCGGCCAATGGCCAGAACTTCTAGTCACGTGATAGTTCTAAGAACGGATGGTAGTACCGTTCCGGGGGAGAGTTCTAGAGAACTTATCCCAGGATCGGTAGTACCGGTGCCTGGCCGGAACTTCCGGTGCCGCCAGAAAACATTTTCCTAGATTTGTAATGTGGCAAGGAATGGACTTGTGCAAGAGATAGAGGTGTTTCAAGGAAGGATACATGCTTAGAATAGATAAACAAGAACCCGAGAAAGGTAAAAACACCAAAATGAACCAAGAATGAAATCAAGACAAAATGGTTAGTGGCTGAAGCCACAATATATGAGTAAACTTGGCTTGAAACCGTGAAGATATATCTTGGGTTCATTACCAAAACTCATCATTGAAGCTCATTTTGTCTCCATGAGAGACCATAGAGAATGAATACGTTAATGTGCGCATAATAGGGCTAGTGTTGGTTCATATGAGGAACAACACTCCCCCTAAATCCATGCCTACATCCAAACAAATATATCATTTTAGACACGGGTAGGTGTGCAAGCTACTAAAGCCACATTGCTTGAATCTATGATATTCAGTTCATGCCTTAACTCTCAGAACCTTGCTTCATCAAGTGGCTTCATGAATAGATCTGCTAGATTGGCCTTGGTGGGAATATGCTCCAAAGAAATATCCCCACTGGCAACATGATCTCGGATGAAATGATGATAAATCTCAATATGTGTCGTGGTGGCATCATGGAAGATGCCATGGGTAAGCTAAAGATGGGGCCAATGGACTCTAGTGGTATCTGGGGAGGGATAGTGCGGTGGATCCGCACACGAAGAACACACAAACACAACACACGATGTATCCAGGTTCGAGGCTCTCATATGGAGATAAAATCCCTACTCCTGCACTAGATCTTATATTACGATCTATAGATTAGTAAAAGTCACTGCTACAGATTTGGCTATCCTTGGTTTTGTACCCAGTGGCACATGGTGATTGTGGCGCGCCATAGATATATTACATGTGGCGCATGTCATTTAGATGTGCCACAGATAGAGAAAATATCTATGGTGCATGGCAAGTGGTGCGCCGCAGGTAATTCTAGGTAGACACACCCTACCACTTATGCATGGCCCCTGACATATCAGTGGCGAAGGTTATGTCTATGCGCCACGGATATTTGTACTTACTGTGGCACGCCGAACTGGCATGCACCACGGATATGTCAGGAGCCATGCATATGTGGCAAATATAAATGGCCCCTGACATATCCCTGGCGCACTCTGCATGGTGCACCACTGATCTTTCTGTTATCCATGGCGTGTGCTACGCATGTGCTCCACTGATATGTCGGGCACCATTTATACAGCTAGCCACCACCTTTTCCCACCTTGGTGCACTTCCCCTCCACTCACTTTCCCCCCTCTAGACCAGATTTGGTCATGTTCTTCCTCCTCCCACCTTATTTCTCTGCATGAATTCACTCACTTTAGCCATTTAAAACTATTTTGGATGGTAGATTTGTAAAAGAAAGGCTAGATCTACTAAAACCACCAATTCACTTTTATCCTCCTCCATCGTTTACTAGGTGAGTAGATGCATGGAAGGACATATGCATGTTTGTGGGTGTACGATGAATTTCTTGTGATGATTGTGTGAGAGATATGTTGTTGTTGCATGTTTTATGAATGTTTGTGTGTATGTGAAAAAATTTGTGGTATGGTACGGTGTGTGTTGGATGGTCTATGCATGTTTGCCGCAATGTTGATTAATTTACATTTTGGCAAATCGTTTGCATTATGCGTATGTCCTATTTTTATGAGAGGTCATGCCTGATTTTTCTGGAGACCATGCATGCATGTGTGTGCATGCGTTCTAAAATATTCTCTTGCTCTATACCGCGCAGGCGATCATGGTCATCAAGATGAGAGAAAGCCTCATTGCTAGATATTTGAAAGGCACTATGGCCAAAATGATCTAGAACAATGAGACCCAGATAAGATGTCCGTGTCGCAATTGCAGACTCAGGGGCTTGATAGACCCTTATTCCAGAGTATTGCAGAACCACCTACTTGTGCATGGTTTCTTGTCTAGCTTTACTTGTTGGATCAGTGACGAAGATGCCGTTAATAATGATGGGACTATAGGAAATGGGGAAGGGTGGCAGGACAACAATAACGGAGAGGGCATGCGAGAAGCTGAAGAGCCTCCCGGACATGATCATCACGAAGGAGGTGCCGAACATGATCATCACGAAGGAGGTGCCGAACATGATCATCACGAAGGAGATGCGAGGGAATATGATGGAGAAGACGCAGAAACACAACAGACGCTACAAACAGCCTTGCAGGACCCTCATGTTCAAGAACTTCTCCTCAAGGAGACAAGCAACCCCAAAGCTGTCACTATAGAGAAAGCCAAGCTAGCGCAACTGGAGATAGACGGGAGTACTCCATTGTGTGAAGGATGTCAGCCCGAGGATACCCGCTTGCATGTAACGCTCAAGACTCTGGAGATGAAGGCGAAACACAACTGGACCGACACAAGCCTCAGTGATATGATTAGATTCTGGCATGACCGTCTTCCTAAACCGAACACTTGACCAACCAAAATCGAGGATGCAAAGAAAGTCATGTGCCCTCTCATCCATCGCATGTTAAATACCACGCCTGCATCAAAGTTGCATCATTTATCGGAATGAGTAAGCGGATAGAACCACATGTCATGTGTGCGGCCATGCACGATACAAGAGAGGTAACAAAGCTCCATAAAAAGTGGTATGGTACTTTCCGATCACTCCTCATCTACAACAATGGTATTTCATAGACCTTAAGGAAGCAAAGCTCATGCGCTGGCATGCGGAAACACAGAAGCCCGAAGATGATCCGGATAAGGAGAAGATGCTAACACACCCTTCGGATGCTTGCTAGTGGAATGCAATGGACATCGAGTTCCCTTTTTTGGGGACGATACAAGGAACATTAGGTGGGTATGAGCAGCGATGGACTAAATCCATTTGGCAACCAAAGCAACACACACAGCACTTGGCCCGTGTTTGTATGGCCGTACAACCTCCCTCCATGGTTGTGCACGAAGAGGAGGTACATACACATGAGTATTCTTATTCAGGGGCCGAAACAACCAGGTATCGAAATCCATCTGTATATCGGGCTATTAAAAGAGGAGTTAGCCATGGTGTGGGAGACGCAAGTGAATACGTGGGATGCCTTTTCAGGAGAATATTTTCCTCTTAGAGCCTCGTTGCTCACGACGGTGCAAGACTACCCTGGTTACACGTATGTCTTGTGCCAGGTGGGCCACGGACACTATGCATGTGTCAAGTGCATGGAGCATACGCCGCATCTCCAACTAGAAAAGAATCATGGGTCTTCGAAAACCATGTACTCGGGACTCGAAGGTGGCTTCGCAAAGATGACCCGTGGAGAAAACGCGGAGATCTGTTCTATGGTAAATCCGAGCACGGAATAGTCCCATGTTCGAGGAGTAGGGAAGAAATTAAGGAATTTCTGAATAATTGGACAGAGTGCCCTGTGTGGGGAAAGAAGCGTAAGTGGCTGAAACCATTGATGAATGTATGGAAAGCGAGGTCTGTTTTCTGGGACCTGCCGTACTGGAAGATCCTCCACACGCCACATAGCCTTGATGTCATGCACATCACGAAGAACGTGTTAAAGAGTCTGGTTGGCACCCTGCTCAACATGCTAGAGAGGACCAAAGATGGGACGAAAGCAAGAAGCGTCCTGAAACATCTAGGCATCAGGGAAGATCTTCAGGGAGGACGCCTTGACGATGATGATGATGATCAGATGGAGGAGACTATTACTTCCCCCTTCCTACTTCACTCTAAGTCAGCAGGAGATTGAGCAGTTTATCAAGTGCCTCCTAGGAGTGAAAGTTCCTTACGATTACTCAATGAAGATAATCAGATATATAGACGTGGTAAAGCAGAGGTTTAGCAGGATGAAGTCTCACGACTGTCAAGTGCTGATGACGCAGATACTTCCCATCGCAATTCGAGGGATAATGGACAAGCACGTCCGTGAGGCATTGTTTGACCTCTACAAATTTTTCGACGTCATCTCTTGAAAGTCGATCGGTGTCCAGCAGCTTGCAAGGCTACAGGAAGAGATCGTGATGATACTATGCAAGCTAGAGATTTACTTCCCGCTCGCATTCTTTGACATCATGTTGCATCTGCTGGTCCATGTCCTGGATGATATCATCCACCTCGGGCTGACATTCCTTCACAACATGATGCCATTCGAAAGGATGAATGGAATCATCAAAGGCTTTGTTCGCAACAGGGCCCATCCAGATGCAAGCATAACCAAGGGCTTTCTGACCTTCGAGTGCATCTCTTTCTACCAAAATTATTTAGGCACCACCGACGAGGACCCTGTCAGTCTAGCAGGCAACACTAGGCACCTCGGCAGGCTCGCTGGATGTGGTCACCGCGTGAGGGTCATCGCACTAATCATGTCGACCACACTGATCGACGCGTCAACTTTGACAGGGAGAACCTAGTTGCGCTAAAACACATAGAATCGGTCGACCCTTGGTGCATAGAGCATAAAAGCTTTATTGAGAAGAAGTACAACAACCTGGGCTGGACGAGGACTCAATGAGAAATAATAAGAGCACTCCACCTTCACGTGGTGGTTCAAGGAGAAGCTACTAGAAAATCCCTCCTAGAGTCCTCGTACGGAAGAGGACAAACTAATATTCATCTTGTCACAGGGCCCCGCGCACAACCTTAGGACCTACCAGGCATACGCAATCAATGGATACATATTCTACATCAAGGAAAAGGACAAGAACAATGAATATCAGAACTTATGAGTAACTATGGAATGCTTCATGGACGAGTCGACTACCGTCAAGGGAAGATACTACGGAAGGATCGAGGAGATATGGAAGCTCAACTACTATGGAGAAAAGGTGCCAATGTTCCATGTTAGATGGGCCAAGAATGTCAAAAAAGAAGATCGGTATTTCACAACCATGGTTATACCCGAAGCCAAAATAATAACTGCTAGCACGAACGTCACCGCTAAAAATGAGCCGTGGGTATTGGCTAGCCAAGTGGACCAATGTTTTTCATTTCCGACCCGACAAAGCCTAGTCGTGTTATCATGAGGAGGAGAAAAAGGAGCATCATCAAAATGGACAGAGTAGCCAACGAGCAAGACTTAGACAACTACGGTGACCCGAAAATGGAAGAGGACATCGACATACCTACTACTTCGTCAAGAAGAAGTAGGACCACCCTACCGGCTAAAGGTTGTCCGTTCATGAGAAGAAGTCAATAGATTCCTGGGCTAAATTATTCAATAGCGACAAAGAGGGGCAAGAAAATAGTGAAGGGCAAGAAGATTGTCAAACGCTAGGGCCATGTGATTATGTGTGTGTGTCAAACACTAGCGCTGAATGTGTATATGTGTATGTCATGTGTGTGTATGTCAAACGCTAGTGCCGTGTGTGTATGTGTCAATGCATTACTTGGGTACTAAACTAGTACTAAATCGAAGGAAGTAAGTAAAATACATTTTTTTTAAATCCAAAATATATGTTTAAACACATTTAAAAAAATATAGATATACTTAGTACTAGTACTAAATTGGAGGGAGTAAGTAAAATTCATTAAAAAATCCAAAATACATGTTTAAACACATTTAAAAAAATAGATATACTTAGTACTAGTTTTATACTAAACTAGTACTAAATTGGAGGGAGTAAGTAAAATACATTAAAAAAAATTGAGACACCTAGGATTTGAAACTATATGCCCTAGTTAGTTAAGAGAAAGGTCAGCTACCAAAGCAGCTATGTGGTGTTGTTGTCAACCACATAGCATGCGCTGTTTTGTACTAAGCGGAACAAATATCTGTGGCGCATCTCACACATATGCGCCACGAATATACGTGGAAGCTTGGCCAACGTGTCCCCCCTTCTAGGCCCACTAATATATGTGGCGCACGTTGCAGGGATGCGCCACAGATACTCTACACTTAGCGAAAAAATCAACGCACAGGCCCTTCCCCCATTCTTCCTCTCTCTCATCTCAGTCCAGATCGAACCTGCCCCACCGCCACTCTTTCGATCCCTCCACCGCCGTAGACGTAGAAGCACCGCATGGAGGAGGAGGCCGATGTTGTGAAGAAGGAGGCCGCACTGCTGTCCACGTCGGTGTCCATGCTTCCACCGCTGCTATGGAGGTCGCCGCTGCGGAATCCGACAGCGACACAGACTGTACGCGTGGAGGAGGAGACACCTCTATGGAGGTCGACGCTGTCCACATCGCCACCGCCATTCAGCCATTCGGCCGTCGTCGAGGTTTGCACCTCCCCTTTCCCCGTTGTCCCCTCTCTCCCACTCCCCTCCGCTAGCCCTCCCCTTTCCCCTACCTCCTCTCCCTGCTAGGGTTTGCACCTCTAAACTTTGCAAATAGGTTCAGGTCAGGTTCGTGTAGGTTCAGGTTCAGGTTTGTGTAGGTGTAGGTTCGTGTAGGTTCAGGTTCAAGTACTAGTCTTTAGAAGAAACAAACATAACAAATGTTCAAAGGGGGAGACCATGAGAAAGTAGCGGCAAGATGTGTTTGCAAAATGCATTACATATGTAGTAATTGATCCTTCGTTAGGTGTTGGGCAGTGTTGCTTTCGTGCATGTTACATCAGTGGGAAGGATCTCACCACAGCGTGCTGTGCTTTTTCACTATCATTATATCCTTTCTAGTTATGACCAAATCGTGTTATTTAGGCGTTAAGAAAACTGAGGTGTCCTCGACAAGAAAAGGCTAAAGTGTGTTGATACTACTTTATATAAAGATATGTATGTTCCATTTTATGTAGCACATGACCACACCTGCCACATATACCAAAAATAAAATAACTCAAGATGAGCCTGTACTGATGGGTTAGGAGGGTGGGGCTTTGAATTGGTTTAGTCTAAAGAAAAGACAAGAATGTCATTCGTTGAGCGGGGAGGTTGGTATGTAGCAGTTGAGAAATCTAAGGCCCCCCGGAGCATATCGATGGGTGGTAACAATTTGTCATTTTCTTACGAATGTATGTTTTACTCTAATAATGAGCTTTCTCCAGCTTTACATGTCACTAACTAGGATCAGTTATGATGAAAAGTGCATAAACCTGTTAGTATTTGAAATGCCGAAAGATATCTATATTCATTGGACCTTAAATGGTATTTGTATTACTGATTAAAGTTGCACTTTTATTGTTTGTGTAAGGTGATCTCATTTTTAGAAGCTAGGGTAGTCTAACACACCTAGTGTTAGATCCTATTAATATCACAATAGACTCCTCTACTCATCAACTTTGCTATTTTTTGCCAGGACCAGGGATCTGATCTTACATTTTCCTAAACCAGACCCTATTTTGCAAACATCAGTGAATATGCTTCTTGTAACTTGTTAATGGATGAGAACAATTTTCTTCTATCCAATTGCATAACCCTCTCGGTAGTTCTACATTATTCATCCTTATAAAGACAATGCAATGACTGAATGGCAGAAGGAAAAAGTTATTTTTATCAAGGTCAGTCAAGAAATTATGTTTAGTTGCTTTAGTATGAAGCAACTATATATAGATTGGAAAACTCATGTGCTTCATCACTCCATTTTATATGCCCAAATTTCTTGCACTTCTACTATGTTTTTCCACTTATAAACTGTATATAATTTTGACTCTGGATGTTATGAACCACTCCCACTTACTGTTGACTTAATCTCCAGGTGTATATGATGTTCATCTGTGTCTTGCCTTTGAGCTAGCTCTGTCTATGTGCTGTTATCTTTGTGAATCCTTTTTTTAATATAATAATGAGTTTCCATCTCCAGTTCTAAACAGGTTGCACTACTTCTTAGTACTTGTTCGCCTCCTTATGTCAGTATAGAACACCAACATGGAACATGCAACAGCCCAGGGGGCTGTTTGCAACATTATTTTACTGTAGTTTAACTGGTATTATCCAGTTCTTTAATGCTTCTCTAGGAAATGTTGTTTTTCCCTCTTGATGAACCTTGCTTTAGTAGCTTCAGTAGCTTTATTTACTTATGTTGGTAGTGATTTGGGAAACATTGTATATGTTGGCGGAGATATGAGTTTATGGTGGTGTATGTTGGTAGATATGTGGGATTGTTTTTTGCCTATGTAGGCATTTTTCTTGTGCAAGGACCTTATTTGAGTTGTCCATTTTTGCTGAAATGTTGATTCATTTCCGTTTAGGTAAAAAATGGGCACTCCTAGGTCTATAAATTAGCAAAGGTCATGCCGGATTTTCTCGTGGATTTTTCTACTAACTAGTTGCATCTTTGTATGTAGTACTAACCATGTGGAGCGGACATAGCAACTACGGGGCCGACACATCTCGGCCTACAAACGTCCTAGAAGAAGCCCGGGAGAGTAACAAGGCATTTTGGGAGTTTGGCCGGGATGAGGGCGACGACGAGATGTATGACCCGGGGCAAGACGAGGATGCTGCCACCGCCGACGAAACCACTAATAGTGGTGATTGATAGTATGCCACAAATGATCAATGACCGATTCAGACAAAGAATCATAGATATTGTTCCTTCTTTGTTGGAAGGGCTTGATGCTTGGAACCTGGCAAGTTAACAGGGGCCGATACCTCTGCCCAGCTTGATTGGCAGCAACGCGACCAGCCAGATACCGGCGCAGTTTGCATTGGTGACCCCGCTAGCGGATGCCATGAGGTAGCCGACCATCGCGGCGGTATTTACATCGGCCACCAATAGCGCGCCGCAACCGTTTGAACCGGTGATGATGCCACCCAGCAATAATGTGGCTCAACCGGTCGCATCGGTGACGACACACCCAACAACACTGTGGCGCCGCTGGTGCTTCGTCCTAGTGAACCCCAGCTGGAGGCGGATGCAAGCAGCCCCTCTGTCACTTGCACGCCCGCCACCATCGGCGGTGCGTCGACACTAGCCGAGCTCGACGCCATCACCAAGGTAACTAATTAAGCGTCTTGGATGCTCATCTCCTTTGCCTTTGATGACGGCCATATCTCTGATGATGCCCAACATGCATGTTTCTTTGTAGGACGTTGCTTGCACCCTCCTGTAGTACGTGGAGGGCAAGTTGAAGGATATTGCCAAGGGCACTATCGTTCAACCGAAGAACCGCATGTTCCACAACAAGCCCATGCCTGATGGCATGTTCAGGGTTCTGATGGCTCGGGTGTTGTCGGGCTGCAATGACATCGACCCCCCCCGTTCAATCTGAAGGAGCCGACGAACACTTGAACCTCAGAGGATGCCACGGCTGGCCCTTGGTATGGCCTAAGACCTAGATTAGTATGGTGAGAGGCACTACCCCAAGGAAAACACCGCCGCCACCACCAGTCATTACCACCAACATAAGCCATGGCAAGGACGTCGCACCTCCATCGCCGCTGCCACCACCAGTCATGGCCACCAGCATAAGATATGGCAAGGCCATCGCAACGCCATCACCGCCACCACCACCAGTGGATATGCCACACTACGACAGTGATAATGACAACCTGGATGCATTCATCAACACTAGTGCCAATGATGACCTTTACATACCTTCTATTGGACCCTTCAGCCACACTCGCAACGATCTAGCTGGACCCAGTACGACGTGCACGCAACGTCTGGTCTTCGGCTGTTCTCAAGAGACGCCTCCACCTAACACCGACGCTCTAGAAGCCCAGTGTGATATTGTTTTCAGCCCTAACACACTACACCAGGTGGCCAATAAGGAGTTAGCGGTCCCTATTCAAGAGATCAAGAAGGGTTGAAAAGAAGTAAGAAGCTGAAGGTTGCGAGCCAAGCGAGCCAGCCGGCTCCAAAGTTGGCGACGACTAACCAGGCTCAGGACGGCGTGCCATATGCACCCAAGGATATCCTGTGGAAAATGCATATAGTGGATAAGCCGATGCTGGAAAAGAGGATGCTAAAAGCGGCAAGTCCACCTACGTAGAGTCTACATATAAGTATCTTGTATCTGGAGACTCAACTTCTGAAAGAAAAAAAATCCGTCGCACCATGTTTTCGTGGTCAAGGTTCTAGAGGGAAAGGGCTTCTTCGATACACCCCCACAGATCTATTCTTCTTGTGGTTCGAAGACATGTTCAATTTGTTTCACTTGAAATGTCTGCACTATACCCTAGTCCGCCTATACTTGCTGAACCTGGCGATGAAGGTCGAGAGAGAGAGAGAGAGAGAACCGAGGACATCACGATATTGGACCCCTTCTACATGCGTGAAAGGATCTTGTCGAACCATGGGGACCGGTCACTCATGCGGGATTACCTCAAAGACTTCATGTTGAATAATAGAAAGAAGAATTACCTTCTCGTGCCTTTCTTTCCTGAGTAAGTATAGTACTTATTCGCTGGCCACCCGTAACATGTTTTCTTTGATTTGCATCGTTCGTTTCCAATACATTTCCGTTTGAATTGTTTTGTGCAGAGACAAATATTGCACACTCATCAGTATTTGCCCGAAGCTTTTAAAATACACGTATTTTGACTCGAGCAGTTTGATAAAGAAGAAAGACTATGGAAACATAAAGAGTGTTCTGGATGATGATCTCGACGCCTATGCCTTAGATGGAGGCTACTTCGGCAAGGGGGGAACATGTCAGCAAGGAAGGTAAACACGTGTTTACCCATGTAACGAAATTCTCCTGTGTCAAGCAGCTGGCAGATAGTCAAAAGGGGGCCTTCTACATCCTCTATCACATGAGTGGGTTCATCCGGGATCAACAACGACTTAAGCTGCCATCACATCTCCGGAAGTGGGTCCAAAATATGTCAACCATCGCAGATGATGATCTCATAGAACAATTCTTTCGCATCTAGACCCAGTTGTAGGAAATCATAAATCAATATGTCCTCAGAAGTGGGAGGGTCTTGCACTACGCGGGCATTAAATTGCGAAATGTCTAGGTAGATGAACGCCTCGAAATGCAGGGTGACGATAGGACGTTTATGACAAAATACAGCGTACTACCGTTCCCTGCACCGAGTCAGAAGTCTTGATGTTTGCATTTACTAGTTGGATGTAGTTTTGTACTATCATTGAATGTTTGTGACGTTGTAAACTGATTAGTAACTTGCCTTGCTCGAAAATGTATGGTCATTGAACTTAATTATTGAGATTGATGATGCGCCTAGTTCTCTATTTATAATATTGTTTCGACGGTCGTTAGACTTACTTATACAATCGGTCCTTAGTACTTGATGTGCTCAATAATATTTTGGTTCTTGCTTGTTGCAACAGCCGATGATTAAAATGCTAGGGCGCCAGGTGCGTGCCTTCATTTCGTATGTGATCCTGGGGGCAATGTGAGCGAGCCTTGTGATATGCACAAATACATATCTTGTGCATCCTACTTGGCTCTCTCACACCGTCCTTGTGATTTCTGTCTCCAATATAAGTATGAGGCCCTATATATAGTATTTGATGTTCATAGTTTTGGTTCTTGTTTTCGTTGCAATGGCCGATGACTAAATGCTAGGGTGCCTTGATTTTGGATGTGATTCTGGGGGTGGTGTGAGTGAGATTTGCGATATGCACATATACATATCTTGTGCATCCCACATGGCTTACTCACTCCATCCCTATGATTTTCTATGTCCAACATAAGTATGAGGCCCTAAAGTACTTGATGTTCACACTTTTTGTTCTTATTTTTGTTGCAATGGTCAATGATTAAAATGCTAGGGCACTACTACATGTGTGCCTTGATTTCGGATGTGGTCCTAGGGGTGGCGTCAACGAGCTTTGTGATATGCAAATATACATATCTTGTGCATTCCACATGGCTCGCTCACACCATACCTATGATTTTCTATGTCCAACATAAGTATGAGGCCCTAAAGTACTTGATGTTCATAGTTTTTGTTTTTATATTTGTTGCAATGGCCGATCATTAAAATGCTAGGGCGCCACTACAAGTGTGCCTTGATTTCAGATGTGATCCTGGGGTGGTGTCAGTGAGCCTTATGATATGCACATATACATATCTTGTGCATCCTACATGGCTCGCTGACACCATCCCTGTGATCTTCGATGTGTCCAACATAAGTATGAGGCCCTAAAGTACTTAATGTTCATAGTTTTGGTTCTTATTTTTGTTGCAATAGCCGATGATTAAAATTCTAGGGTGCTACTACAGGTGTGCCTTGATTTTGGATGTGATCCTAGGGGTGGCGTCAGTGAGCTTTGTGATATGGACATATACATATCTTGTGCATCCTACATGGCTCGCTAATGCATCCCTGAGATTTTCTGTGTCCAACATAAGTATGAGGCCCTATATGCACATATACATATCTTATGCATCATGTCAATCATTAATTGGCTTTTCGTTGCATAATATTTTATCTGGCTTGGTGTACACAGATGGCAAAGTGGTACATGGTGTATAAGGATGTCGTTCCAGGTGTCTACACCGAGTGGGAGGACTGTCTGAAACAAGTGAATGGTTTTAGAGGCAACAACTACAAAGGGTACAAGACTAGAGAGTTGGTGGAAGCTATGTGGAGGAACCACCTGTGAGAGGAAGCTAGGTGGAAGAACCTGATGAAGTCCTTGGTTGTGGTCCCCGTCCTACTCACTGTCGTTGTGGTTTTACTGTATATGATCGTAGTTTAATTTAGGTGACCACTTGATATGTAATGTGATTTTTTCCCAACATGCTACTTGATCGGTCTCGGGACCTCAACTTGTACAACAATTAATCCGTTCCTTACTGGATCGGTTTTGGATTCTAATTAATCAGTGTTATTAAGTATTGTCATTGTATGTATATATACATGTATAATACCTATACAAATACAAGGGCAGTGTATAAAAAATTAAGCGAAAACATATCAGTGGTGCATATATAAACAGTCAGTGACACATCATGTCAGTGGCGCATGTCAAAACGATGCGCCACGGATAAACTCCAGTATCCGCAGGATGTGACTTATCCGTGGCGCACATTGGCGACACGCCACTGGTTTGTCCACTATCCGTGGTGCATTTCAATATGTGCCACTGGTAAAAAATACTAGTGGCGTGATTTCAGTGGCGCACGGCCCAAGCACCACTGACCTTCAAATCCATGTGCCACTAATAGTCCAATCTATAGTAGTGAGTGCTCCTCGAGCTAGATCGAACAAAGGAAGAAGATAAAGTGCTTCTACTCTCTTCTCACTCTAGGGTTTTCCCATAGTGCAAATGGACCGACCCGCTCCTTGGAGGCCCTGGATTACCTTATATAGGGGAGGCCAGGTTACATTTAGGGCATACGTGGCCCGAATATTCCACGAAGATGCTTGTCCCAAAATAGTAGTTCGGCGCCCTCCTTTCCTATGTCACCAGCCTCTGCGCGACAATGGCTCAGAGTCCATGTTCCCTAACTGTTGGGGTCAAAGACTGTCACGTCCGTGACCCTCTATTCTGTCTCTGATTCTCTAGACATTGTCACTAGCACTTGTCTCTCCCTAGATTCCCAAGAGAGAGAGAAAAGCGCTGACCTTGGGGCTGGCTCACTCCTTGTTGAGCACGCCAACCCCTTACTCGGCCTTGTCCACATAACTCGGCTAGTACGGTACCTGCAAATATGAAACAACCTAAATATCATGCCGACATATGATATATGTCGGTCGAGTCTTGCTGGTGTAGTCCGGCCTTGGGTAACCCGGCCATAACTCGGCCGACCCTTATATACCTCGGCCAACTCATGTTTTAGCCAGTTTACGCCTCAGCAAACTCTGTCCTTATACCTCATCTTGACCCTACTAATGACTGCAAGTGTACAGATCGTTTGTAGCTAGTTTTGAAATAAAGATATTGATCCCACAGGGAGCAGGAGTCTGAAGTCTAATAACTCTTGAAATAAATATTACACTAGTAATGCTAAATAAAGTTCTAAGTGACAAGATTAAATGCGAGTATTTTGTAAAAAGGTGTTTTTGGGGTTTTGCTATAAGAGCAATAATAAGTAAAGTAAAACAACTGAATACAAAAGTAAGTATTGCATATGTAAGAGAGATTGGAACTCCAATAGGGAAAAAGCGTTCTCAGGGAGTAGTGGATTCACCACTAGAATTATAAGGAGCTAAGGTAAATATTATTATCATGAACATTCTCAACTATGTATGTGTGGGAGTAACTTCGTATTTGGACAAATAGGCAGCAACTGCTGCTCACATCATCCTCATAACCACAACAGTCAGCAATCGGCATCAATCGAATTACTGTGCTATTAAGGGACATAATCCCGTAGGATGTATCCCATGGCATGGATAGTGTTTCGTGAGTTTCCTAGATTTCCCAAGTTGATACGTAAGGAGTGCCAACAGCTTTATAGTCACAGTAAGTGCTAACACACCTCCGTCTACCAACAAGTAGTTCCCTCCATCAAGTGCCCATGAGAGGCAAATATTGAGAGGTCAACTTCTATCAAAATCAAGATGAAGACAATCTAACACATGGTCACAGTGATGAATATCATAATAAACTTTATCTTATTTCAATCTCATACTAGGGTTTCTCCATCTCCCCAAGCGCTAATGATCTACTCAGACATGGAGGTAATCAACATCATGGAAATAACAATGGAATCTATCATAGATGAATAGTACTTGTATAAATCCACAACGAGTACGGAAATTACAACAAGATCTTGAAAAGATGTAGATGGGATGGATGGAGATGGTGGTGATGCGGCGGTGGATGATGACGATCGATTCCTTAGCCTCCCGGATCTGCGCAGGGCGAAGATGGATCCCCGGTGGACGAGTTCCCCCTCTAGATGCCTTTCGGAGGTGAGGTTTCTACGATTTCTGGGTGTTCTGTATATCGTCTCTCTAATCCAGTTGCACGGGGTGAAACTATTTGAGGAGGCGGTGGTGGCGCCAACTATACGGCCGGAAAATTTGTTCCCACCGTATAGTTGGTCGTTAAACCGTCTGTCTCTCTTGATTGCTTTGGGTTTTCTTCTAGTATTATTAATATTTCCCAAATAAGCGATTTACGCTGTTGTGACTCCTTTTCTCCTCAGTACAACTGCTTCAAGAATTGTGTCCATTGTATCCACCATCTGTTCTGATGCTGGTGAAAACAGACATAAAATGTGCACGGGAGCGTTGTAAAATACCAAGATCCTACATTTATAATGCAAAATAACAATATAAAACATGATGCAAATATGCACTCATCAACTTCCCCAAGCTTAGACTCTTGCTCGTCCCTAGCAAGTTTAGCTTGATGGATGTGATCCTCATATTCATGAAGCTGAGTCGATAAAATAAATGAGGCGGTTGTAGCATGTGTTTATCATATACGATACATAGGAATAAGTTCATGGATAGTACCTTACTCGAACCATTTGAATAGTATTAGCAAGCTCCACACCTTAGTGATCAATAGTTCACGAAAGATGAATCTCGACATAATGTAAAAGTATCTGGTTTAACCGAATGAGTTAGCGAGGTAGTCCCGAGTGTTTTAGGATTAACATATTCACTTGGGATTCAAAATCTCAAAAGTGTCTCTTTGTCATACTACAATATAGTGGTGTATGCCTATTTGCTCTTTGCACATTCGCTCTTTTTCTTCTTTCTTTTCTTCTATTTTGTTTATATGCTCACACTTTTGTTTAAGTGTTGTGCAAAGGAGCTAGCCATACATTCCACTTCATGTAGGAATTCAAAGTTTAACGATCTCAATTATCAAATTCCAATTGTATATGAAGTATTCTTATGACTTGAAGATTCTACCTCGACTTGTTCTCACTCTATTTTTGATAGCACTCTTTATTTTCCCTTGTTCAAGGTTTCTTTTTCAAATCAATAGATTAGGTAATTTTTCTTTCCTTGTAAATCAAACCATGTACTTACAACATATTACCAAATTATCTTTGTATGTTCCATTAATACCAATGGTGTGGAAGACTCCTATTGCTATCATCAAGTGCAAGTAAAATTATATTCAAGCCATTCATATATCCAATAAGATAAATACAAACTCAAAATTGCTCCATATATAATAATAAACTCGGAATTTCATAAAAGGGATCGACTATTCCTGAAGGGAATTCTAATGATGCAGACTTTATTTCTAGTTTGAACTAATGCGAAAATAGTAAAAAAAACTTATAAGATACATTACAAGGACTTAAAGATCTCCCCAAGCTTGGAATCAAGCCAGGCAGGATCAAATAATCCCTTGTGATTATTTGATACCGTGATTATTGTAGATCACTGTGGCGCCATGGCATGTAACACCGCGGTGCGTAGCTTCTTATTGGTATCCTCCAGAGCGGTGATGTGGCTGTAGCACCTATGCAAATCATATTGCAGCGTGTCCACTCTATCTGCGAGCTTAGTCATCAATGGGAGAAGATCATCTTTCTTCTCTATCTCCTTGAGACGGTGATGGACTTCGACGCGATGAAGTAGCTCCTGCTTCTGATATATGTCCAGTGCTCGCACGTGATCCTTGGTCTTGGGAACACTTCCTCTTCCTCATGCATGATTGATGGATCGGGGAAGTGGAAACCGTACCTCCACTCTTCTTGAGGCTTCACCCTCATACGAGCACCAATAGTAGGCTTCAAGAGTGGCGCCGTCGCTCCATTGCTAGCACCTGCACCAAGATTAGGTAATTCCTTACGCTTGTGCAGCCTGGGGTCCGTGGTGATGAACTTGACCGTCTCCACGCGCTCTTTTCCATGTGGCTTGCGACCTTCTCTCTCTACTTGAGCCCTCTTCATTGCCGCCCAGTTGTTCTCCGGTGGATTATAAACACCGCGACAGATGTAGATGTCGCTGACTTCATCGGGATCGTTGTTGTAGTAGCTTGGCTCGATGTAATCCTTGTACTTCACGCTAAACCTCTCTATTTCCTCGTCGTCGTCCTCCATGGATGGGCTGCTAGAGTGGTCCCTGGAAGGAGCGACAAGACCCAAGGGGGAATGAGCGATGAGACACAAGGGTTTTCCACGGCCTGGGGCGAGATAGCGCATTGCTAGATTGGTTTCTCGAGATTATGATTAGAGCGAGAGACAATGGCAATATATAAGGGGGGTCACAGGTCGGTAAAACTCGCGAGAAACACCAAATTGTCGCCCAAGAAAAGAATCTTAATGAAACAGGGAAAAAAATCATAGATTTTGAAGAGTCCTACCGCATAACGACCAACTATACGGGACCGGCCCGTATAGCTCTGACCGTATAGTTGGTTCTGGGCAAATATTTCCAAATATCTCGAGTCCAGGTCGGTTAAGTCACGACTCGGAACCAATAATAACGTTTTTAATCATAAAAACGAAAAGGCAAATGAAAAACGTCTAGTAAGTTAACGACCAACTATACGGCCGGAGTTATTGGCTCTGGTCATATAGTTGCGATCGTATAGATACAAACATCAAAATCAAAAGTGCCTAAGAGTTCAACGACCAACTATACGGCCGGAATTATTTCATCCGGTCGTATAGTTGTGCCCGTATAGTTCCAAACATCGAAAACAGTTTTTCAACCATTACCAAGATATGAGTCATGTTGCCACGAGTCAGCTTAAATGGCCCTACCATATCCAAGCACCATACAACAAATGTCCAAGTGATAGGTATTGTCTTGAGTTTAGAGGATGGCATATGTATCTTGCTTGAATACCTCTGACACCCATTTCACTTCCTCACAAGGTCCTCATCCTCTTGTAAAGCACTAGGCTAGTAAAACCCATGTCGAGATGCCTTGGCGACTAAGGCTCTAGACAAGGCATGATGCCCATATTCGCCCTGATGTATATCTCGGAGAATTTCCTGCCCTTCTGCCAAATCAATGCATCGCTAAAGGACAGTTGTGACACTTCATTTGTATAATTTGCCCATTTATTATGGTATAGGATTTTGCCCTTCTCTGAACTTGTCTGGCAAGGACCTCCTCAATTGGAAAACTCCCATCTTTCAAGAAGCAAAAAATTGGCTATGCCCAAGCTAGCACAACACGGGCCGGGAAAATCACTTCATCAATTTCCATTGGATCAACCAACATAAGTTCTACCGGGTTAAGCTGAATAGTCCCTGGGTTTTGCGAGGTAATCCCCAGGTTTGCCAAGGCAGTCCCCAGGTTTACTGAGGTAGTCCCCGGGTTACTCGATATACTCCCCCAATTTATATCCACTGGGACAACCTCTGACCCCGGATTGGCCGGGATATGGATTGACTTGGATTCTGGTGATGGATTGATAGATGGTTTTTTGAGGTGATCAAGAGCTATGCCTAGCGGGATAGACTTCCGAGATGAACCAAGTTTTGATAACACGTCCACTGCATCATTTTCAGCCCGACGTACATGATGGAGTTCACATCCTTCGAAATACCCATAGAGTTTTTGAATGTGAAATCTATACAAGGCCATATTTGCGTCCCAGGCATCCTAATGACCCGAAACTTGCTGCACCACCAAATCCAAATCACCAAAGCATTGTATCTGACGTATTCCAATCTCCTTTGCTACTTTCAAGCCATGCACAAGTGCTTCATATTCGGCAACATTATTTGATGCTCTAAAATGAATCTGCAACACATACTTCAACTGATCCTTCTTGGGCGGGTAAGTACTATTTGGGCGCCTAACCCGGTTTTTAGTTTTGACCCATCAAAGTGCATTCTCCAATAATCCGAGTCAGACAAGGGCGGCTCATACTACATTTCAGCTCAATCAATGAAAAAGTTGGCCACCGCCTGAGACTTGATTGCATGTCTCCTATCATACTGTGCAGCATATGGGACTAAATCAATTGCCCACTCGGCGATTCGGCCGCTTGCGTCTCTGTTACCCATTATCTCGGATATTGGTGCTTCGGATATCACCTTTGTGGGGTGTTCTTCAAAGTAATGCTTAAGCTTTTTGGCTGGCATATAGACTCCATATTCCATCTTTTGATAATGGGGATAATTTTCTTTGAGGCAAAAAGTACCTCACTTAGGTAATAAACTTCCTCTACACCGATTTACCCTCTTCGTCATGCTCCACCTCTACCAAGACACTTATGACTCGGTTGGTCGCTCCTATGTAGAGAAACATCAGCTCTTTGGATAATGGTGAAGCTAACACAGGGGCAGAGGCTAGCATATTTTTTAACTCATGAAAAGCATCATTTGCCTAAGGTGTCCAGATGAAGTTATCCGACTTTTTCATTAGCTAGTACAAAGGTAATGCCTTTTCTCCCAGCCGACTAATGAAATGACTCGGTGATGCCAGGAAACCAGTGAATTTCTGGACATCGTTGAAACAGTTTGGCAGTTCCATGCGCTCAATAGATCGAATCTTAGTCAGATTAGCTTTGATACCTCGGCTGGATACGAGGAAACCGAGTAATTTTCCGGTCGGGACATCGAAGGTGCATTTTTCTGGGTTAATTTTCATTTGGAACCTTCTCAAGTTCGCAAATGTTTGCCGGATATCATCTAAGAGAGTGTGACTCCCCTTGGTTTTTATCACCACGTCATCAACGTACAGACATTTTTGCCAATTTGATCGTCCAAGAGTTTTTGCATGCACCTTTGATACATTGCCCCTATATTACGTAAGTCGAATGCGCCATATGGGTAATAAAGGCAGTTTTTATTTTATCAGCCGGGTGTAACGGTATCTAGTGGAAACTAGAGTACGCGTCTACAAATGATAAAAGATCACAAACAGTTGTCGAGTCAATGACTTGATCTATCCTTGGCAAAGGAAATGGGTAATTTGGACATGCCTTGTTCAAATTGGCGTACTCAATGGACATGCGCCACACTACTGCCATGTTCGGGTCATCTTTTTTTCTTTTCCACCAGCACCGGTTAGACAACCAATCCGGATGAAGTACCTCCATGATAAACCTGGCTGTAGGGAGCTGAGACCTTATGAGTTTTATCCTATCCTCGGTGAAGCAACCTGCTTCACCGGCCTAGCATCAGGCCTGACATGCAAAGAGTGCTCAGCCAGCTCCCTTAGAACATCTTGCAGATCCTGTGTGGACCAAGAAAAATATCCCGATTCTCACAGAGGAAGCTGATGAGATCGCTTTCCTATTTGTCATTCAGGCATGCGCCAATAGTGATAGTACGCTCTAGGAACTGCCCATCAATTTGAACTTTCATGGTGTCCTTAGTCGACAAGAATGATACACTCCCATTCAGATTACTCAGCACCAGCATATTCAGCTGAGCCGACTGAGCCAGTGCTACTGCCTCCTGAATCCTCTTCTTCTCCTGTGCTATCACCAATGACTCTGCCAGATTTGATCCAGCTGAGGCACACTCCATTGAGCGCCTAAAGTCCCTAGCAATAGTGATGACCCCATTGGGCCCTGACATCTTCATCTTTAAGTAACTTATGTGAGTACTGGCCATCAACTTGGAAATTGTCGGCCTGCCGAGTAATGCATGGTAGCATCTCTCTAAATTCACAACCTCAAACAACAAGTTTTCAGTCCTACAGTTGTCTCTTGTGCTGAATAACACATCTATCTGGACTTTGCCAGCTGGCTCACAGGACAACCCTGACACAATGCCATGGAAGGTGGTCTTAGTCACCTAGAGCATGTTTTCTGAGATACCCAACTTTTCCATTGTGTCCTTGTATAGTATATTGATACTGATGCCATTGTCAATGAGTACCTTTGAGAACTTCACATTTGTGTTCGGCCCGATAAACGTCGGGTCAAGCACTAGAGCATACGATCCAGGACTCTGCATGAGCTTGGGATGATCCTTTATGCTCCAGGTGATCTCCTAATCCGACCAATACAAATACTTTGGCACTGCCGGCATAACTGCGTTGACCTCCATGTGTCGCCTCTGCACACTTTGCCTGTCATTTTCTTCCGTGGTAAACACACAATAGCTACGGTGATGCTCCATATACTCATTCCTGTGATCATTGCCGAGGTTTCTATACACCCCTTGGTTGTGGTCGTTCACCTGATGCACTGCATATTTTCTCTCTTGGTTCTCATACCTCGGCAGTGGCGGAGGTAGGACTAACTGTTGTTCATTTCCCCCTATGAGTTGTGGCGGGTGATGTGCCTGAGGCAGACCCATGTCCCCCAGACCACGTTGTATCCACACGCACTACCGAGTTGTGTGATTTGCTGGCTTACTCGGATTAGGAGTATGGAACTTGCATGGCTGATCCAGCATGGACTCATAGGTATACTTCGCCCTTTCTTACCACTACTTCTTCTGCTCATTGGTCCATGTTTTCTTGCCATCACTTTTCTGTACCCACTGCTGGCCATTGTTCTTATGTCGTTGGTTAATCCTGGCTCCTCGCTGATCTTGGTTCACCGCAACAACATGATTTTAACCATACCGATAGTCTAGCCTTTCATCTCTCCTTTTACCTCGGAAATCATTCCGCCAGGATGACCCGTCCCCATTCCTGGAGTAGTACTCCTCATTCGGCTCAGCCGACATAAGCAGGGGTTGGGTCGAATCTCCCAATGCATATGAATCTGCAATCTTGATTGTCTCAACCAACATAGTTGGCATATCCCTTTTTAGCCTTTGCTACAATACGCTTGCATGTCTACACCCTTGTGCGAACCACGCAATAGCCTGTGACTCGATCACTCCTTCACATGAATTCTGTAGCGTACACCACCGAGTAAAAAACTCTTGATTGGTATCATTCGGCCTTTGCTTACACATTGTCAAGTGATGTGGCTTGTTCGGCCTCTTGTATGTACTAGTAAAGTTACTGATGAACATCTTCTCAAAATCCAACCAACAATTGATACTCCCTGTTGGCAGATTATTTAGTCAGACCCTTGCTGGTCCCTATAGCATCTGAGGTACATACCTCACCACCCATCTGAGATTTCCCTATGCGATGTGCACAACTGTGGAATAGTTAATTAACCAATCTTATGGCTTGGTGCTACCATCATACGTCTTTCTCCCCTGGCCAACAGAAAGTTCGGCACATGTGGCTCCCTCATAATATGAGGTCCAAAACATGCAGGACCAGGAGGACCTTGCCCCTTTATCATTTCTGACATATAAATTCTATCCAGCTTCAACCTTGCATCATCCGACTACAAGTTCTTGTTTCCCAGCCATGATACCATGGCATTTCGCATCATGTGATGATCTAGCCTAGAAAACCCGAAATTGGCCATAGTCGAATAACCATCATTGTGTCTGTTTTGTGCCTGGGGAGTGTACTGCTGCTGCATAGCTGGCCCAACACTTTGCTCTTGCCAAGGTATGTACTGCTGCTGGTGCTGCCGAGGCGGATGTTGCCCCGCTCCAGCTGAATTATGATGGCCGGCATTGCCATGTCCAGCATTTCCTTGACTCACATTTCCTTGGCCGGGATTCTCTCGACCACCGTTACCTCATCTAGCACTTCCTTGGTCAGCATTTCCCCATGCTTCTTTGCCTTTTCCAGCCACTGCCGGGTCATATGTCACCATATGCTTGTTCCTTCTGCTAGAGGTTACCACCTCATCTCCCCTTGGGCCAGCATGAGGTGAAGATGCTACCTCGGTTGATCTTGTGGGAGTGCCCTAGACGAATGAACCACACGGGAACCACCTGCTCTCGCCAGGTTAGTCCTCAGTATCTCCTCATTTTGCTGGTTCGTGATGCGCACCAGGTCTATGACTCTCTGTTGCTGCCTCTCCTGGGCCTCACCGGTCAAACCATCTAACTTGGCTGTTGCTGCATCTGCAGCCCTGAGGTTCTTTGTCGGGGTATTGTACCACGGAAAGCCCGCTGACATTGGGTTACCCGAATCTATTGGCCCTGGCACATATTCTTTATCTATTTCACTGATGAGGTTCTTTACTCTAATTTTTACACTATCCATACGAGTGGGACTAATGTTAATCTTATTTGCCCTAGGGTACTCACGCAGCATGATGCTCAACGCCTGCTGAGCTGTTACTATTTTCTTGGCTCCCTCTAACACTTTCTGTTGAGTTTCCTCTAGCTCGGCCTGTGTCAAATCTACTATGGGAGCTACTGGTGTAGTCAAACTCTCTATAGCTTGCTGTAGTATGTTCTGCGACCTCTCTAGCGGAGGAAACTTTGAGCGAGTTATCTTGGGAGTTATTTTCCCATCCCCAGCCGGATCTTTGCTTGTACCAGCATCTGGCACTGTCATCATCACCTCGACGCAGCTGGCGGGGCGAGCGATACGCTGACCGTGAGCCACACAGAGACGAGGTTCTCATGCCACGATGACTCGCTGCAGGTACGCACAGGAGTCATCGATCCCAACATAGATCTTGTGCGTGCTGAAGTTAACAAAGAGGCCATTGCATGGAGGTGGGTGGTTGCCGATGTTGCACGCATTTTCACTGACAAATTCCAGTGAGCTGAATCGCTGAACCAGCCCGGAGATGATGCGCTCCCCAGTTTTGATGAAGTTTCCCGTCCGGATGAACACACCAGCTAGCGCTGCTGCTGGCCCCACGGTGGGCACCAACTGTCATGGTAGATTCACGACAGATGCCATGGGTAGGCTAAAGATGGGGCCAATGGACTCTAGTGGTATACAGGGATGGATAGTGTGGTGGACCTGCACATGAAGAACACACAAACACAACACATGATATACGCAGGTTCGAGGCTCTCCTATGGTTATAAAACCCCAACTCCTGCACTAGATCTTATATTGCGATCTATAGATTAGTACAAGTGCTCCTCGAGCTGTATCGAAGAGAGGAAGAAGATGAGGTGCTTCTACCCTCTTCTCACTATAGGGTTTTCCCGTAGTGTAAACGGACCCACCCTCTCCTTGGAGGCCCTGTCTCACCTTATATAGGGGTGTCCAGGTTACATCTAGCGTACACATGGCCCGCATATTCCACGAATATGCTTGTCCCAAAATAGTAGTTCAGCACCCTCCTTTCCTCTATCGCCAGCATCTGCCTGGCAATGGCTCAGAGTCCATGTTCCCTAACCGTTGGGGTTAGAGACTGTCACGTCTGTGACCCTCTGTTCTATCTCTGCTTCTCTGGACCTTGTCGCTAGCACTTGTCTCTCCCCAGATTCCCTCGAGAGAGAGATAAAAGTGATGACCTTGGGGTTGGCTCACTCCTTCTTGAGCACACCAACCCCTAACTAGGCCTTGTCCGCATAACTCGGCCAAGATGGTACCTGCAAATATGAAACAACCTAGACATCATGCAGACATATGATATAAGTCGGCCAAGTCTTACCGGTGCTTTCCGGCCTTGGGTTACCAGGCCATAGCTCGGTTGGCCCTTATATACCTCGGCCAACTCACGTTTTAGCCAGTTTACACCTCGGCAGACTCTGTCCTTATACCTCCGCTTGACCCTAGCTGGGGTTACCCCCCCAACAATATGATTGGTCTTTTTGTGTTGCGCTAGGTTGTGGGCAATGGCAATGGCACTCCTAGTGTCATAAAGAAGTGGCACCTTTCTAAAAGATAGACCAAGGTCCTTCAAAGTTTACTTCATCCATAGCAATTGAGCACAAAAACTTGTGGTAGAGATGTATTTGGCTTCGGCGATGGAAATGGATACACATTTTTGTTAATTTGACGACCAACATACGAAAGATCTTCCAACGAATTGGAAACCTCTAGAAGTTGACCTCCTTTCCACTTTGTCTCCCGCGCAATATGAATCTTTGTATCCAATGAGGTCAAACTTGGCTCCCTTGGGGTAACATAACCCAAGTTTGGGGTATGAACCAAATATCAGAAGATTCGCTTGACCGCCACCATGTGGCTTTCTTTTGGTGCGGCTTGGAATCTTGCAGACATACCCATGCTCAACATGATATCAAGTCGAGATGCACAAAGATAAAGCAAAGAACCAATCATAGAACGGTAAATCTTTTGATCCACATCCTTACCCTTGGATTTGAGATCAAGATTAACCTTTATGGGCATAAGGGTCTTGGCACCTTTCACTTGGTCCAAGTTGAACTTCTTGAGCATATCTTGAATGTACTTGGCTTGGTTTATGAAGGTCCCTTTCCTCACTTGCTTCACTTCAGAGTGAATAAATAATTCCAACTCCCCCATCATAGACATCTCAAAGCGGTCGGTCATGATCTTGGAAAAATCCTAATTAAAACCTTTATTAATAGATCCAAAAATAATGTCATCAATAGAGATTTGGAAAATGAACAAGTTCCCTCCAACTCTCTTAGTGAAAAGAGTGGGGTCGATTAGCCCTACTTCAAAACCACGGTCTAGCAAGAGCTCTCTAAGGCACTCATACCATGCACTTGAGGCTTGCTTGAGGCCATAGAGTGCCTTATCAAGCTTGTAGACATGGTCCGGGAAGAGAGGGCCCTCAAAACCTGGAGGTTGCTGGACACAAACCAATTCTTTTAAAGGACCATTAAGGAAAGCACTTTAACATCCATTTGTTGAAATTTAAAATTATGATGAGTGGAATAAGCAAGAAGCATGTGAATAGATTGTAAACGAGCAACAGGGGCATAAGTTTCACTATAGTCAGTGACCTAAACTTGAGAGTATCCTTGGGCCACCAACCTTACCTTGTTGCAGATGACTATCCCATTGGCATCATGCTTGTTCTTGAATATCCACTTTGCCCGATGAAATTTTGTCAATCTTTTGGCCGCTTCACTAATGTCCACACCTTGTTCCGCTTGAAGTTGTGAAGTTCTTCATTCATAGCATCAATCCAATCATCATTCTTCAAGCGCTTCTAAGACCTTTTGGGGTTCAACATCAGAGATAAAAGCAGGGTGAGAGCTAAAGGAAGTTAATTACCTTCTACTAGTAGAACCCATATTGAAATCTCCATAGACATTATCAAGGATATGGCCATCTTTGATGATCTTGGCTAGTCGATATGCTTAACGGTGGGCTTGGGTATCAAGATGAGATTCTTGAGCTACCACTTGGTCATCACCACCATTTGACTCTCCGCCTTGACTATAAGAACGAACTTGATCACTATCTTCATTGATATGAACCATTGGAGCATCATCATCAATATTTGGAGAGACATTAGGTTGTACTTGATCATCATTGGCTTGACCCTGATCAACAATAGATTTACCTTGGTCATTTTCTTGTGATGTTCCACTATCTTGAGTAGGTAGATCTTGAAGAGCTTGATGTTGACTAGAACTTGAAGAGTCATGTACATGAGTAGCTTGGGAAGAGCTTGGAGGATCTTGAGATGAAACAATTGGTCCTTGAGGGGCAAGATGATCTTGTGAGAGTGAGGGCTCCACTTGAGTGGAGCATGGTCCTTCTCCTTCGTCCATAAGGGTTCCTCAATGGGGCGGAAGAATCCCACACCCATTCTTCTTACATCTTGAGGAGGAATTTCTTCACTAGGCTCACGAACTCCATCTTGACTCATGATGGACTCATGTTCTTCATCAAACCATAGATTGCTTATTTCTACAACACTTCCATTGGCTTTGTTGTAGACTCTATAAGCATGAGATTGATTGGAGTACCCAACTAAGATACACTCTTGTGCGTTTTAGTCAAACTTGGACAACCGAACACCCTTCTTGAGAATTAAGCATCTACAACCAAACACCCATAACTAACTAACATTGGGCTTGAGGCTAGTGAGGAGTTCATAGGTAGTCTTGTTCTTGTGCTTGCGAAGGTATAGCCGGTTGATTGCATGGCAAGCGGTGGATATGACTTCGGGCCAAAAGTTATATGGTGACTTGAATTCTGCCAACATGGTCCAAGCCACATCCATCAAAGTATGGTTCTTCCTCTCCGCAAAACCATTTTGTTGAGGGGTATATGGAGTGGATTATTGGTGATTGATCCCCTCATCACTAAGGAACGCATACAAAGTATAGTTGAATCGGGCTTCCTTTGAACATGATTAACAAAGGTGATGATGGTCTATTGAGTCACACTCTTGAACTTGAAGAAATAAACCCAAGTGTATCTTGAGAAGTCATCCACAATCACCAAACAATACTTCTTCCCTCCAAGACTATCATGAGATGGAGGCCCAAAGTGGTCCATGTGAAGGAGTTCCAAGAAACTTTAGGTGGTAATTTTATTGAGTACCTTGTGGGATGACTCGTGCATCTTTCCTTCAATACAAGCCATGCACATACAATCATTGGCAAAGTAAATATCTTTTAGTCCAAGGATGCCCCCCCCGTGTAGAGACTTTACAAAGACCTCATGTTTACATGGGCCAAGCGGCGATGCCACAACCAGCCCACATCGGCTTTAGCATGGAGACATATTGCATGTGTAGTGGTGTTTCTAGATAAATCCACCATATACAAATCATGATCTATGTGCCCTACAAAATCCACCATGAGAGTCTTGCTCCACATGAGGACCATGAAGTGCTCATTAAATAAATATGAAAGACCCATAATGGCTAGAGCACGAATGGAAAGGAGGTTGTTGCCAAGAGTTTTGACAAGAATGATGTTAACCAAGGATACATCTGGGGTTACCACCACCCTGCCAAAACCCAATACCTGAGAACTTGTTTTATCACCGTAGGAGACCATAGTGTTAGCAAAGTTTGGCCTTATCTCTGACATGATTGACTTTCTTCTGGTCATATGACTTGTGTCTCCACTATCGATCACCCATTTTGCTCCACGGGAAGCAAAGTCCTACAAGAAAAGCTTTGGTTTTAGGTACCCATTTTGCAATGGGTCCCCTTTTATTAGTAACAAGGGTCTTTGATACCCAAATAGTCCAATGATAATCATGAGTATATGAGGTGCCAATGAATTTTGCATAGACATGACCATCATAAGATTTGGTTCATTATGCAATATGCATAGCAGAAGACTTTGATTGTTCATTATTCAATTGAGTTTGAACTTGCTCATGGGCTTGAAAGAGGCTTGAGAATTTACTCTCCAAGGCATGGAGTTCCTTTTTGAGTTCCTAAAGATCCTATTAACTCCTATCATGACAAACACCAAACTCAAATATTTCGTTCTAAGCACTTTAATCACAACAAGAGCATGATCACATTCTTTAATGAGTTGAGACATGGAAGAATTATGATCCTCTACAAGCCTAATTACACTCTCCTCAAGAGTTAATTTCAGATTTTGTTCATCCTTAAGAGATTGTGAAAGGGGGGCAACTTCATTAGCGGCCTCTCTTTAATTTTTACCTAGCAAGTCAATTAGTTCTTCCTTTTCATCTAGAATTTACCTAGCATGATCAAGTTTTTTTACAAGAGTTTCAAAGAAAACTTTAGTATCATCATCCTGGTGATCAATGAAATTGCACATGCTTACCATTTCTTTCTTTACCTTGAGACCCTCAAGTTCATGAAAAGTATGTTAATTTGAAAGGGATTTGGAAGTGGGTGTTACCTCGGTGGCTTTGTCCATGAGACACTTTTGGTTGGGGTAGATTATGTTCTCATTTGGAGAGTCGAAGAGGGACATTCATGGAGTAGAAGAAGTTTAAATAGCGGCAACTCCCACGATCTCACCACCTTGATCTTCACTATCATCATCATCCTCCGTTCCCAAGAAGTATTCTTCATGGACCACCATTTCCCTTTCCTTGTTTGTGAGGTTGTTGTTGGGGAAGTTCTTGTTCATTGGACGAGGAGGTCCTGACTTGCGCCTTTATTGTTGAGTTGAATCTTGTGTTGTCCATTAACCTTGACTTCATGCCCGGATTGTTCCAAAAGGCTCTTGATGCAAGTGCTAAGTGCTTGTTGAAGTCATACTTTATGTCCTCTTGAGACCACTCACTAGTGTATTCTTCTTCATCAGCTTCTACCACTTTGGCCTTCAAGGCAAGATTCACCTTTTGAGATCCATAGGCTCGAGCACGTGTGGATTCCGCATTCTTCTTAGCGATCATCATGGCAATCACTTCACTCAAGACTTATTGTGATGTCATGATGTGATAGTTGATTCTTCCCTTGATGTAGATGAGATTTTGTTCTTCAAAGGGAAGAAGAGATTGAACAAACTTTCTCTTCATGAGCTTTTCATCAACATAGATAGCTCCAAGATCCCTCATGGTGACACGAAAAACCTTGAGCCACCAATACATGTCTTTGGGAGTCTCATCATCTTGCAAACCAAAGCCACCGGGCTCATTATTGACCTCATCAAACTTGGAGCTTTTAATGCTTGCATTCCCCACAAATAGCTTGGTGATATGATCCCAAGCTTCTTTGGTTGTGGAGAATTGGCGAATGTGAGCAAATTCCTTGGGGGAAGCCTTTTGGATCAAGGCCAAAGAGGTGGAATTGAGTTTCTTATCCACAACCTTGGCTCGAGTCAAATTCTTTGCATCATATGGTGAGAATCCCTCTTCCACAATCCTGAATATCTCGATAGAAGAGCTGGAAATATGAGACTTCATTAGATATTGCCAATTGGTGAAATTTGAAGTATCTAACATAAGTGGTGCTACTTGAGGAATGATATGAGGAATGGGAATAATTGGTTACTGGGTATACTTAAGAGGTGGGGGAACTGCCAAGTAATCCTTTTCATCCCCTTACCCTTTGTAAGTCAAGTCACCAAGCCCCTCTGTTTTCTCACTTGGTTGTTTTGCCGTTTGAGCAGCAAAGCCCAAATCCAAGTGAGTGGCGACCACAATGGGAGCAACCCCGGGGGAGGCTCTACAGTTTGGGGAGTGGTATCCAAGGCATTGGGCTTAAATGAATGCAAAAGTTTCATCATTTCCTCGAATTTAGTCAACATCGATGTCTCCAATCGCTTGAGGTCATCCATGGAGGCCAAATTCTTGGTGGCTTCACCACCACTACCCTCTTCGTGAGCCATACTATCTTAGGAGGTAAAGCCCGGAAGAAGAGCCTTGGCTCTAATACCAATTGAAAGGACCAACTAAGGTCTACTAGAGGGGGGTTGAATAGGAGATTACCAAATTTTATCTTTTTCTTCAATTTTAGGCTTTGCACAAAATTAAGTTCTCTAAATATGAATCTAGGTGAACAATCCTATAGGGAGAGAACAACAACAAGTAACAAAGCGGTAAGGGCAAGTAGTAAAGGAGAGGAGCGAGTAAACCGGCGAGGAGACACGGAGATGTAATTCCTGTAGTTCACTTCCAAAGAATCTATGACTATGTTGGAGAGATGTTGGTGCCACATAAGGTCACCCAAGTGCCACAAAAGGCCTCACCTTCTTCTCCAGTGAACTCACCACAAATGCGAGCTCACGTTCCACTTACTGGTGACCTTGAAGGATCCAACCAAAATCTTTATTTTCAAGGTTGAGAGAAATCTCCACAACTCAATTGGAGTGCCCTCAAAGACTCCACGAAGCTTCACAACATATGCCCGAGCTTCGAGGACGTCCTACACTGTCTAGGATTCCAAGAACCCAAGTGTAACAAGATCCACAATGGATGGGTTGGGGAACCGAATTTCCTTTGGTGAAGGTGTAGATCTAGGTCACCTCTCCCACTCCTCAAAAGATCAAGATGTTTGGATGGGTAGGTAGAGAGATCTAGCACGAATGAACCCTAGAATTAATAGTGGAGAGAAGAAGTGGTCCTTAACTAGGCACCTTCGAATCGAGCCGTTTTATGGTTCTGCGACACCACCAGTACTACCGGTGGGGAACCGGAACTTTGGTCAGGAACATTCCAACGGCTCAAAAGCTTTAGGAACTACCTCAAAGTACATGCCGGAACTTCCAATCGAGTATGAGTGGAACTTACGACCGGTACTATAGGCCCAACTTTCGATCAAGTTCCGCTAAAATACATTCTAAAAATAGAGAAGATCCGAGCTGAGGCATGGCCTTGATAGAATTGGACCAGAACTAGGACCGAAAGTTCTGGGTCGTGAAACCCCTAACTGAAACTACCGAAGGCTTGCCGGAAGTACCGATAGCCACTATAGGCATAGGGCCTAGGAAGTGATGAGGCAGTACCGACAGAAATTTCCATTCACAGATGGCCGGAACTTCTGATAGGTACTACCGGTCAACTTCCAACCCAAGTTCCAGTAAGTAAACACCCCGAGACTGAGAGCTAACTATAAGAATCCCCGAGGCATCGGAACTTGTTCGGTACTACCACCGATGGCAGCCCTGCAAAGCCCTGCAGGCGGAACTATTGGTGCTTCACCGGTACTTCCAGTTAGAATGAGAAATAGCTCAAAGCCTCAAACTAATCACTCTCTTGGTGAAAAAATGGGAAGGCTGTTGAGGTGCAAGTGTGGTTTGTGCAAGAAACGTGATTCCCCCACATCCTTCTGAGGTGGACCCCCTCTTAATATTACTTCCTCCTAAAACAACAAAATAAAGTGAAAATCAAAACAAGAAGCATCGTCTTCATGAGTCTTCAAGAAATGAGTCCACCAACAAAAACGTGCACATGAATAAATCCTGCAACTTAGGCACATGATTAAACCACAAGTGGAGTTATCATCAACATCAAAACACTTAGAGAGATAAATTCCCTTTCAAACTTGAAGAACACTTCACGAACCAGAGGAAGAAGAAGGAAGCTACTATAGATCTTCATCAAGCAGATTTAGGAAGCTACAAAGGTTTTAGCTTAGAACTCTTAGGATGGGTAAAAAATAATTAAATTGGTAGTTATGGATCATCTAGATCTAGGGAAGGGTAGGATTATAACATTAGCACTAATAGTTAGTACCATCAGATCATCTATGATAATGATCTTATTGCTAGGAGGCAAGCACATGCATAGAAGCTTGATTATCATCTGTGTACACTCAATTAAGGAGAATATCATTTTGCGGCCCGAAAGTTGGGGTGTCTAGGAAACGTGGTACCCAAGTTGCTTACAATCAGCTGCGTTGCCCAAAGTTGGCATGCCAAATACTCAGAGGGTCTTTTTGGAACAAATTCAACTTTACGTTTCAATACAAAATATCAAGCTAACGACCGTCAAGTTGGGCCCCCCTGTCAGCTTTCGCCGTTATGCCGCTGCCGTCGTGGCTGCCATGTAGGCTTGTAGCGTTGGCACATGCATCCTTTACGCGTCTTCTTCTTCCTCCGGGGCGGCAATCTGTGGTCATGGCCATGGCGTGGAGCTAGGACTTGGACGAACCTTCTCGGCCCGGCTCTCCTCCCCATCCCGAATTGGAGCTCGCCCTCACCATTGTCGCACCCATGGCACGGCGTCGGGACGGGAATTCATTCCCGGGTGAGATCTGTCACCATGCCAACCATGCTCGGTCCTATTGGCCTCCTCCAGAATCCAAGCTCACCGTCACCATGGTCACACATGCACCAGCCACGGCGCCTTCCTCTCCGAATCCCAAATCCACATCCACCCAGTTCGGCACAACGCCAACAAGGTGAAAATGCATCAAGTTTTCTTCTTGTGATTGTAGAAAAACATGTATGTACCGTGGCCATAGCATACTCTAACAATGTACACATATGTTGTTTACTAGATTTTCATTTGAAATTAGTAGCTCCGGGATGACGAAACATAGAGAACCTAAATGGAATGATGATGACGACTATGTTCTGTACTTTGCATTGCATCAACAAGTGCTCACTGACGAAGCATGTTACCAAGAGAGTGGAGTTCATCAGCCATTGCCAAAAAATATGTGAACAAATCAATGAGCGACTCAATGCAAATACGCGCAGAAAAGCTAGATCAGTGTCATCAATCATCAATAGGTGGCACATTCTAGTGATGCGTTCAAATGCGTACACCATGTATCATTTACTTGAAGTGGTTGTTATCCTGTGCAAAAATGCCTAGTATGCACATTACCTTTGTATGTTCTATGCTGCAATTCTATTGTTATGGGCGTGGAAAGAAAAGCTAGGCTTCACTGAATATTACACAGTTAGGCCTAACTTAGTCTTACACAAATAAGCACAGCTTAGTCTTTACACAAATAAGCGTAACTAATGATAAAGATAAAGACAAAAGGTTCATCGGATCTGCCAGTATGAGCACTAGGTCCCTGGAGCTGGTGGTATCATCGGAATGAACCAGAATGCTATGTTTGGCCGTCTGTCATTCTCCATCAAATCGTACGACCCCACTGATGAGACAATTGTAGGCCCGCTCCCCCCGACATGGATTCAGCTCCATGTCGGATCTGGAGTGTCAACATGATAGGCGCGTGAGTGTGCAGCAAACACATAGTCTGCTATAAACACTAGAAGTGTTGGCACCTTAGCAACAACACCAGCATGTTCTTCCTGGACTCCCGCAGCAGCCTCACCAGGTATTTCGTCAGTTTCACCAGCAACAGCCTCAGCAGGTATTTCAACAGCTTCACCAGCATCAACATTAGTAAGTCTTTCGTCAGCTTCACCAGCAGCATCACCAAGTATTTCGTCAGCTTCACCAGGAGCAGCAGCAGCTAGTTCTTCGTCAGCTCCACCATTACCACCACCACCACCACCACCAGCAGCAGCATCAGGAGCCAGGGCTGCCTGAGCAATTACAGGTTCAACAGCTCCAGGGGCTCCGACAAAGAAAGGGTACTTGATCCCAAGGAACACAGATTGTCCCTTCAGATTGTCGACTCTGCTCCAGATTTGTTCTACTGGGTCTTTGGATGGGCATGCGGACCTCAAGAAAACGTCACACCGCAGCGTTGGGTATGAAGAAAGTTGTGTCCCCATATGTTCTATTGTATTGATACATTGCAAATGTACCTATAATTTTTGATGTTCCATGCTTGGTTTTATCCACTTTCTTGTGTTTTGTTCCAACTTTGGAGTACTTTTCATATGATTTCTTGGACTAACCTATTAACAAGAGCCACAGTGCCAGCTGCCTGTTTTCTGCTGTTTTTGGTTCCAGGAAAGTCAGAAAATGAATATTCTTGGAATTGGACAGGACAAAAGCAAAAGTGCCTATTTTTCCGGAAGGGATCAAGTGCTAGAATACGAGATGGAGAAGGGCCAGGGAGCCACCACACCACCTGGCCGCCCCGGGCCAGGGGGTGGTGTGGCCGCTCCCAGCACCCCCTCGGCCTCCCCTTCCGCCAATAAGATGCCCTCGGGACGAAAACCCTAAGTACCCGATCAAAAATCCACGAAAGAGTCTATAGCCACCGTCATCTCCATCCCTAGATCGGGAGGGATCTGAAGCACTTCCCGGCACCCTGCCAGAGAGGGGAATTCTTCTTCATCAACATGCAAGCCTCCGGTGTGATGCGTGAGTAGTTCATCCTTGGACTACGGATCCATGTAGTAGCTAGATGTCTGGTTTCTACTCCTTTGTGCTTTCATGTTTAGATCTTGTGAGCTCCATTCATGATCAAGATCATCTATTTGTAATTCATACATGTTGTGTTTGCGGGGATCCGATGGATATTGAGATGCTATTTCAGATTGATTATTGATTCTATCATGCCTTTGTTATTTGAGATCTTGCATGCTTTCCGTTGTTAGTAGCTATCTTGGCCAAGTAGATGCTAGCAACTCCAAGAGTTAGTATTTATGCTCGATAGTGGGTTCATGCCTCTGGTAATCTGGGGAAGTGACAGAAATCTCTAAGGTACTAGATGTGTTGTTGCTACTAGGGAGAAAACAACAATCCTTTGTTCATAGAATAATCATATTGTTTACTTTACACGCAGTTCGTAAAGCAATAATCTGTTGCTTGCAACTTAATACTAGAGGGGGTACGGATGATAACCTGAAGGTGGATTATTAGTCATAGATGCAGCTGGATGGCGGTCTATGTATTATGTTGTAATGCCCAATCAAGTCTCGGAGGAGTCAAGATGATTAGTATATGCATGTATTGCTTTCTCGGTGTTTGTCAATTGCCCCGCTGTAATTTGTTCACCCAGCGTGTTATCTATCTAAGGAGAGCCACCTCTAGTGAACTATGGATCCCGGTCTTTTTCTTTACATACAATCTACAACTATTTACTGCTTTGTGTTTACTTTCTGCAAACTTTTACTTCTTTCCATTCGATACGTTTAATCCTTTGTTTTCCGCAAAACACGATGAGATTGACAACCTCGTCGCAAGTTGGGGACAAAGTTCTGTGGTTGTGTTGTGCAGGTCTCCACGTTGCTACTAGCACCGGTAGTGCGCCCTGCCAAAGCTCAGCTAGTAACACCTTTGGGGTGTTTCCTTGCTCCTACTGGTTCGATTAAACCTTGGTTTCATAACTGAGGGAAACTTGCTGCTGTGCTCATCATACCTTCCTCTTGGGGTTCCCAACGAGCTCTACATCAACCACGAGCCATCAACACTTTTCTGGGCGCCGTGCATTGAGCCATCAAGCGATGGCGCCATTGCCGGGGAGTCAAGGACATCTTCACAAGGGGAGTCCCTCATAACCAATCTCTTTACTTTATTGTTTTTGTTTTGCTTAGTTTTCTTTTTGCTTTGTTTGCTTGTTTTGTTCTTCAAAAAACACAAAAAAAATAGTTTTACTTGTTTGCTTTCTTATTTGAAAACCCAAAAAAAATGACTACTCTTGAAAACACTAAGTTGTGTGACTTCACTAGCACCAACAACAATGATTTTATGAGCACACCTATTGCTCCACCTGTGGCTGAAAATACTTTCTTTGAGATAAAACCTGCTTTGCTCAATGTTGTTATGAGAGAACAATTTTCTGGTATTGGTAATGAAGATGTTGCTTCCCACCTAAATAACTTTGTTGAACTTTGTGAGATGCAAAAGCATAGGGATATAGATGGTGATATTATTAAGCTGAAATTGTTTCCTTTCTCTTTGAGAGGAAAAGCTAAAGAGTGGTTGAATTCCTTAACTAGGAATAGTATTGATTCTTAGACTAAGTGCAAAGATGCTTTTATTGGAAAATACTATCCTCCTGCTAAGATTATATCCATGAGAAGTTAAATATTGAAGTTTAAACAACTTGATAATGAGCATGTTGCTCAAGCTTGCGAAAGAATGAAATCTTTGGTAAAGAATTGTCCCACTCATGGACTGACTGCTTGGATGATCATCCAAAAATTTTATGCAGGATTGAACTATTCTTCAAGGAACCTATTGGATTCTGCTGCTAGAGGTACCTTTATGACCATCACTTTGGGTGCTGCAACAAAACTTCTGGACATATGATGGTTAATTATTCTGAATGGCATACTGAGAGAGCTCCACAAGGTAGGAAGGTAAATTCTGTTGAGGAAACTTCCTCCTTGAGTGATAATATTGATATTATTATGTCTATGCTTGTTAATGGGAAAGCCCATATTGATCCAAATAATGTTCCTTTAGCCTCTTTGGTTGCTCAAGAAGAGCAAGTTGATGTGAACTTCATAAGAAATAACAACTTTGGCAACAATGCTTATGGTAATAATGCTTATAGGAACAATTTTGGTAACAACAATTATAAGCCATATCCTTACAACAATGGTAATGCTTATGGGAATTCTTACAACAATAATAAGAGTGCTCCCTCTGAACTTGAAGTTATGCTTAAAGAGTTTATTAGTAAACAAACTGCTTTCAATAAAACTATTGAATAAAAACTCTCTAATGCTGAAAGAAATATAGCCTCTTTGGCTGAAGCTCAATCTTCTTTGAATAAAATGGCTCCTAAACCTGAAACTAATGATAATCCCTTTGCAGCTACTAATGCCATACAAGTAAGAATTGATGAAAATGTTAGACTATTAGCTGAATTACATGCTAAGTGGGAAAGAGAAGATGAAATTGCTAGAAACATTAGTGTTTCTACTATCACCACCACTAGTGTTGAGGCTAACAATAGTTCTACTACTTTAGATGATAAATTTGATTTTGATCTTGAAGCTTGCAACATCTCTAAAGTTATTAAGTTCCTACAAAAGCTTGCAAAAAGTCCTAATGCTAGTGCTATGAACATGGCCTTTACAAAACACATTACTGATGCTCTCATAAAGATTAAAGAAGAAAGATGAAACATAAAGCTTCTATTCCTATAAAACAAGAAGATGGTTGGGAACCCATCATTAATATGAAATTGAATGACTTTGATTTCAAAGCTTTGTGTGATCTTGATAGTAGTGTTTCTATTATGCCTAGAAGGATTTATGATATGCTTGATTTGCCTCCTCTTGAAGATTGTTATTTGAATGTCCCACTTGATAATAATGCTAAAAAGAAACTCATGGGGAGTCTTAATGATGTTCTTATTATGGTTAACGATTCCTATGTCCCCGTTGATTTCTATATTTTGGATGTTGAATACAATGCTTCTTGTCCTATTACTTCTGGAAGACCTTTTCTTAGAACTGTTGGTGCCATCATTGATATGAAAGAAGGCACCATTAAATATCAACTCCCACTCAAGAAAGGTATAGAACACTTCCCTAAAAATATAGAAAATATTTCTTTTGCTTCTCCTATGAAAACAAAATTTGGTCTTAATGCTTCTTCATTTGAGAACACTTGATTCTTTCTTTGCTTCTTATGCCTAACTTAAAGGCATTAAAGAAAAGTACTTATTGGGAGATAACCCAAAAGTTTTAGATGAGTCTTGGAAGTTATTACCTCAGTAATAACCGCTCCTTATCCTTTTTATTTGCTTTTTGTGCCAAGAGTAACCTCTAATGAGAGTGATGTAATGATTGGGAAAGTTGCTGTCTCGAAACAGATTTTTGTGCTTCACCATAAAAATTCCTGAGAGAGCTCTGTATGTCGGATTTAGCTGTAATGTTTTTTTCTTCTGCCCCAGGTTGTTATCTAACTTTCGTTAGTTCAAAACTTTTTGATTTGAGCAACAGAAGGTCTTCGAAAAAATTCGTCTTTACCTACTGGTCTGTTTTGACAGATTTCTGCTATTTTCTGCATTTGCTTCTTGTTGGTTCCTTTTTGAGTTCCTTTGGGGAATTGAGCTTTTTGAAGGAAGTGCTACAGTAGCTAGTGTTCTAATAGAAGTTTATTTTGTGTTGGAACTGATCCTTAAGACTTATTTATCTTAAGTGCACTAATGTTGCTAATGAGATTGTGTGAAGTTTTGTATGAAGGAAAATTTTCAGGTGTATGGAAGGAATGAGTAATGAGATGAATGATGGACTAAAGCTCAAGCTTGGGGATGCCACGCGTGTCACCCCAAGAAACATCCAAGAAGTACAAGCGTCAAAGCTTGGGGATGCCCAAGGCATCCCCTTCTTCATCAATAAAAATTCCAAGTTTCTTCCAAACGCTTCATTTTTATTGTTTCATGCACTGTTGTGTTTTTCTTGGAGCGTCTTCTTTTTCATTTTCATTTTGGTTTTCATTTGCTTTGGTTTGCTTAGTTTTCTGAATAAATTGGTTGGACCCCCTCTTTCGTACATTGGTTTGCAATTAGTTTAGTTTGGTTTGGAAAAGAGTAGGAAAATTCGTGCTTATATGGTAAAAAGAGCTTGTTCTTGACTGTGGCTATGCTTTGTCATGCCATGCTTGATATTGTTTTGGCTTTATGCTTAGTATTCTTTATTGTAGCATGACTTGTTATAAACAATTGAGATTGCTTAATGTGCCTTGGATGAATCATGCGTTGTTTTAGCATATTAAAGCATAGTATAGTGGTATTCTCCTTTGATGCTTTATTTGGGTTGACTTGGCACATGCTCACACCATGTTATGACTATCTCAAGTCACCATAGCCTTTATGATCCTTTAGTTTTCAACTTGTAGTATCACTTTATTGTTTGATCAATGATGTTTTGTCGCTCTGCTTGATTATGGCCATTATTGCTCTCTTAGTTTGTCGCTCCCAGTCTTTTGCTAGCCTCCACAACAAAGTATGAGTTCCACTCATGCATCCAACTCCCAAAACCAAGTTATTCCAAAGAGTCCACCATACCTACCTACTAGCTTATGCTATTCCAAGTATATTCATGCTTTTGTTTACCTTCCACTTGTTATGAGAAAACTAGTGATTAAAGCTCTCACAAACTTGATTGCACACTTTACTTTTTGCCTCTAATAAACTTGAACCATTGTGTCGTCTATGTTGTATATGCTTGCACTTATTTGTTGGGAATTAGCAGAACCATGCTTTCATGGGGAACGCTTTCAACATTGCACTTGGTACTTGTACCTAGTTGATATCATGATCTTTTGTATATGGATGTCGTCGGTGTGAAATGAAAGGGGAGCTTGTAAGTCCATGGAGTTATGTATATGTGTTAGAGAAATGCCTGGGCCGCTGGTCTAATCCATGCTGACATGGTGGAAACTTGCAGCGTAACCATAATGAGCTGTCTATGAAGCATTCTTCTTATCAAAAAAAGAGTCCTATATTGAGAAAAAAGAGAAAAGGAAAAAAAGAGAGATACTATGAAAAGAGGAAAGAGAGAAAAAAGCACCATATTCCCATGGTAAATAAGAAGAATGCTGAGATGCTCGTTGTCTGCTTGCCTTCATTTTTATATGGGGATTCTTCCGTATCATCGGGCAAGGGGTACCCCATTGGCGGTTCTCAATGATACACATGTACTTACAATGACAAGTACTTACCGGTGACTAAACTTGAGTAGCATGAGGAGCGACCCTCGTATACAAGGGACATGAGATTTCTGACTTATACTTCGTCAAGCATGTACACCATAGTTTGTTCACTTTAACCTTAATCACTTCAAGATGCTTATGATAGGGGCAATGAGAGATGAAAGCTATAAGTACCATAATTTTTGGAAGATCTTTATGAGACTTGAATCCCTACTTCCTTTTACAAAAGGCCTTTCTTCCACCATTATATTGAGTCTCCACCTTCAATCTTTATGCACTTACTTTGAGAGCATAGTGGCCATTCTTAGTTCTATCTGCATTGTCCCAAGACTAGTTGATTGATGCATAACTTGATATTGCTTGTTTTAAACTATTTTATCTAGTCACTTTTATGAACTTTGAAGGTGTCCTATGCATTTATATTTGCTACTCTATGAGGGACAAGCTGAATACTAGTATGCTATGTTTTCTTTATGTGAAACAAACAAACGTCTTACAAAGCATTGTTATTCATGAATCTTTTGTTTGTGACTTTTCATGTTGCATCATAGTTTCTTTGCTTATTGCTAGTACTTTGTCTTTCATGTTATGATTGAAGTACTATGATCCCAACTTTGAATGTTTTGCAAATACTTTGATCAAGTCTGTGATGGTGCATGTCACCTCAAAAAATTATTTTTCGTTTTATCACTTACCTAGTCGAGGACGAGCAGGAGTTAAGCTTGGGGATGTTGATACATTGCAAATGTATCTATAATTTTTGATGTTCCATGCTTGGTTTTATCCACTTTCTTGTGTTTTGTTCCAACTTTGGAGTACTTTTCATATGATTTCTTGGACTAACCTATTAACAAGAGTCAGAGTCTTAGCTACCTGTTTTCTACTGTTTTTGGTTCCAGGAAAGTCAGAAAATGAATATTCTCGGAATTGGACGGGACAAAAGCCAAAGTGCCTATTTTTCCGGAAGGCATCAAGTGCTAGAATACGAGACGGAGAAGGGCCAGGGAGCCACCACACCACCTGACCGTGTGGCCAGGCCTGGCCCGCACCAAGGGGTGGTGTGGCCGCTCCCGGCACCCCCTCGGCCTCCCCTTCCACCTATAAGATGCCCTCGGGACGAAAACCCTAAGTACCCGATCAAAAATCCACGAAAGAGTCTGTAGCCGCCATCATCTCCATCCCATTATCGGGAGGGATCTGAAGCTCTTCCCGGCACCCTGTCGGAGAGGGGAATTCACCCTGGAGGCCTTCTTCATCACCATGCAAGCCTCCGGTGTGATGCGTGAGTAGTTCATCCTTGGACTACGGATCCATGTAGTAGCTAGATGGCTAGTTTCTCCTCCTTTGTGCTTTCATGTTATGATCTTGTGAGCTCCGTTCATGATCAAGATCATCTATTTGTACTTCATACATGTTGTGTTTGCGGGGATCCGATGGATATTGAGATGCTATGTCAGATTAATTATTGATTCTATCATGCCTTTGTTATTTGAGATCTTGCATGCTTTCCGTTGTTAGTAGCTATCTTGGCCAAGTAGATGCTAGCAACTCCAAGAGTTAGTATTTATGCTCGATAGTGGGTTCATGCCTCTGGTAATCTGGGGAAGTGACAGAAATCTCTAAGGTACTAGATGTGTTGTTGCTACTAGGGAGAAAACAACAATCCTTTGTTCATAGAACAATCGTATTGTTTACTTTACATGCAGTTCGTAAAGCAATAATCTGTTGCTTGCAACTTAATACTGGAGGGGGTTCGGATGATAACCTGAAGGTGGATTATTAGTCATAGATGCAGCTGGATGGCGGTCTATGTATTATGTTGTAATGCCCAATCAAGTCTCAGAGGAGTCAAGATGATTAGTATATGCATGTATTGCTTTCTCGGTGTTTGTCAATTGCCCCGCTATAATTTGTTCATCTAGCGTGTCATCTATCTAAGGAGAGCCACCTCTAGTGAACTATGGATCCCGGTCTTTTTCTTTACATACAATCTACAACTGTTTACTGCTTTGTGTTTACTTTCTGCAAACTTTTACTTCTTTCCATTTGATACGTTTAATCCTTTGTTTTCCGCAAAACACGGTGAGATTGACAACCTCATCGCAAGTTGGGGACAAAGTTCTGTGGTTGTGTTGTGCAAGTCTCCACGTTGCTACTAGCACCGGTAGTGCGCCCTGCCAAAGCTCAGCTAGTAACACCTTTGGGGTGTTTCCTTGCTCCTACTGGTTCGATTAAACCTTGGTTCATAACTGAGGGAAACTTGCTGCTGTGCTCATCATACCTTCCTCTTGGGGTTCCCAACGAGCTCTACATCAACCACGAGCCATGAACACTTTTCTGGGCATCGTGCATTGAGCCATCATGTATCACCAACGCTGTTTAGTGATCCCCTGATATGAATCCACATGATTTCAACATCCTATTTTGTGTCGCCTCCGAGAGGTGCCAGGAACCAGCGCCGTGTCCCAAGTTCAGCATCTGCTACTACATCTTCGATGATCGGAGCTGGAATGATGCGCGGGGCTACGTGGGTACCTGCGTGTTACTTACAGTCAGTAAGCAGAATTTTGAATGGGATTTTACATGCTATATGACACCATGACTCACCCCAAATGGACGGCTACCAAACATGCATGTCACTGCTAGGTTCAGTGACTGCATAAATGCGTTGCGGTTTGTATGAATAGTACCTGGAGGTGAGGACGGCGTCGACATACTTCTCCGGCCGCAGGAAGTCGACATGCAAGACTGTCCATTCCTTGTCTTCTGGGCATCTAATGAATGTGATTTCCTTGTCAAACACCGCTAAGAGGTCGTACTCCCAGGTATTCCACGCCTCCCGCGGTGTATGTGGGAGTTGTACCTTCAGGAGCTCAAGTTTTGCCATGTTGAACCTGTAAGCGAATTCGGAAATGGGCAGCGGCCACCCGTTGTTGAATGTAGTAATGCCGACACCCTCCAAAGATGGCAATGTAAGTCTCAACGACCTATAGCCATTTTTTAGAGTCCAAGTACTCCCATCCTAGGATAAAAGGACCAGCCACTCGCCGTTGCCACACACCCAGTTCTGGTCATCTCCCATTTCCGTCTCTTCTTCTTCCTTGATATTCACCACTACTGATTGTGACCACTTATCCAGCATCATCATTTTTGCATGAATATTCTGCAGAGTTTGTTGTCAGTTGGTACAATCACCTAGCATGGATTCCATTGCAAATACAATTTGACAACTGGACCTTCAGATTAAAGTACACAAAATATTGGCTAAATACGAGTGTCTCCTCAGATATCGCCTAAATTGTGCCTGTGTCACTACGAAGATACCCAATATATGGAGTAGGAGCAGAGCCCCCCAGAACAAACTCCTGACGATGATCATAAACAACTCGGGGCATAACAGCCTTAAATCGTCTAATCTGTTTGTTCTTATTTTAGGAAACCGAATATCACCTAGCAGGCATTCCATTGCAAATCGAAATTGACAACTCGTCTATCACCTAAAGTAAGACCGTGTCACTACGAAAATACCAGAATATCAGGTACGAGTAGAGCTTCAGCTGTACAGAATAGTCTTAAATGGTTCAATTTGTTCAAACCACGCGTGCACACACCTCGTTCGATGAAAGAAACATAGGATTCCGATGAGAGTTCAGCACATATGAATCAACGATATGACTGAACCAATAAGAAAGATACTAGAACTTACGTGACCATCGCGGTCGTTTGGCCATTTGCTAGTATCGAGGTAAAGAAGTCCTGGCGTGCCGAACGGTTGTTCGTCCATGTCCCGCATCATGAAGCGGTAGTCAGGGATGCAGTGAGCAAGGCGGCCGGCAGAGATGATGTCCAACCCCGTGGCGATCATGTGCACGTACGCGGCGCTGAGGTTCGGCCATCCCCAATCCTCGCGGTGGCGGCCGCCCTGGCCATCCGCCTCATCGTTGCATGCCTTTCACTTCAGCCTGCTGCTACCCCAAGCTCTGCCCACAGCGGCAAATGGAGTCTGGAATCCGATAGATTAATGGAGGCGTTGTGATAAGGAGGCGGATGGATTCGAGAGGGGATGGAATTAGGGATGGGGGCAGTTGTTCGAGTAGGGAGTGACCCGGTGAGGAACCCCCGCCACTGAAGGTTCTCATCCGCGTGGAAGACAAGGAAGGGGGCGTAAGTATTGAGGGCGCGCACCGGAACCGTCTAGAGGAAGTGAAAAAATAAATTGTAAGAGAGAGAAATGTGCGGCCCGCCTATCAGTGAGTGAAGATAGGCACGTGCAAACGTGACTACATTTGACTTGGATCGTGCATGGCAGACCTCGATTCCACCGCATGCAAGTGGTACAGAACAAATTTTAGGTAGCGCTAGCATTGACGTGTAAAACCGCCGTTTTTCTCGACCTTCACCCTACTACGAACGGTCGTGCACCATTCCAGATATTGGTAAGGGCGGTTCCAATCTTTCACTTCTCCGTCTCATTTCCTCCTCCACGGCCTCATCATCTTTCTCCTCCACGGCCTCATCCATTTCCTCCGTATCCTTTCCCTCTTGCCTGTAGTGATGGACTTTTCGGACGTCCGAAACGACGGCAGGCAAGCGACTGCGCACTTCGACATAGAAGTACATGGCGGGAAGAAGATCAATGTCGTCTACACCACCGATCCTATGACGGTGAGGAAGACTCTGAGTAATTACACGAGTTGGCTGCGGTTCGAAGAAAACAAGTTTGTAGGTCTCGACCTCGAGTATAGCCGCGATCACCGTAGGATTGCCGTGGTGCAACTCTCCATGAAGGGGCACGTCCTCGTATACCAGCCTTTTTGCGAGAATGTGACTGACAGGATCTGGTAGACTTTGCTATCTTTTTGTTCCTGAACCGTCTGTTTGCAAAAGTTATTGCTATATTATTTGTCTGAATTCATTTTCATGCAGGTGGGGCGAAAGCATTTGGGATCTGTTTCATGACTTTCTCGTGAACCAGCACATAACATTTACTAGTGTTGACATCACGAATGACACTAAACTGCTTGAAATCCTGACCGTCAACATTAGAATCCCAACGGAGTGCAGAGTGGACATCCAGGAAATTTACTAGATCCTAGGGACGAAGGGCGGCAGGACCGGGATGTCCGCTCTTGCCTCCGAACTCATCGACCCGTGGTACGCTGACATGAAGGGCAAATTGCCGAGATGTTCGTGGAGGCGTTTAGGGCATGATTACTGGGAGGATAAGCCGCTTTCTGAACCTAATCTGAAGTACGCTGCAATTAACGGGTATGTTAGCCACGAGTTGTACCGCCAGATTGTAAAATCTTGTTCCAGCCATCGCATCATTGAACCACCACCAAGGCAGGTTGTTTGCCCCAGATGCCAGAGTGTAGATGAATCTACATGCCGGGGCAAATGACCAAAGGAATCCTAGGATCGGTTGCCTTCTCCAACAGGCTGGGATGTAGACTTTTGGTGCATGATTGTTGTGTTTGTATGGGGCTTGTTATGTTTATGAAAACATGTTATTTCAGAAGTACACTATGTGAGAAATTACGAACTGCTATGTATTACCTTTGTCGAACTATAATCTGGGTTTGGTTATGACTGTATCCTTCGCTATAATCTAGGTTTGGTTATGACTTATGACTGTATCACACCTTATGCATGTCAGTCCTGGATTTAGCCGCATGCAAATGGCACAGACAGAATTTGTAAGAATGAATGTTGAGCATACAAAAGGGGAGAATGTAATTCATACAGGTTAAGTAGCTAATAGCACAGGGATCATACGAGCTTGGTTCCTACACACAGAATGCTTAGAAAATACATGCGAGATAAAACACATGCGAGATAAAACTAGGAACGAAATGCGAAACTAGTAGTGGTAAACAACACACTCACCCACCTGCCAGATCCTATTGAGAATCTCGTAGCAGACATACGCGTCCCTGGCTACGTACTTGATCGCATCGTATCTAGGTTCCTCCACTCCCGTCGCTCGTGCAGGTGCTTCGGGAACTCGACTTTCATGCCGGCTTACTCGCGGTCGATGATGTCGGCAGCGAGTCTAGCCAGGCCGGCTTTCCCCGTATCGCCATCCGGATACCTCCACAAACGTTGGAGATCGACGTGATTGATGACATGAACGAGGAGATCCCGCTCTCGTCGGCCTTGACCTCGAGTATACCAAAGATAGGAAGAGGATGGTGCTTTTGCAGCTGTCCATGCATAACCACTGCCTCCTATACCACGTATATAGGGCCAAATTTGTATGCCCGGAGCTTCACGAGTTCCTACACAGGAGGGAGATCTACTTCGTCGGCGTTGACATTAAGAACGACACTCTGAAGCTAATCTTGTAGCTGTCCATCGGCTCCTGTAGCCACTGCTCATACATTGTGATGACCTTGGCGACCTCCGCTAATGCATTTGTGTGGACGACCGTCAGCTTGGTGGTGCCATGGGAGGTGACGGTGTACTCTTCGGTGAAGTCGCTCCCGTCGCTGAACACGCCGTACATTGCGTCCATGGCAGCAGCTAATGCGGCAGCGGTGGCCTAGGGTCGGTAGCGGTGGCTGGGACTGGGCGTGGTGGCGGAGTGATCTGTTGCGGTGGTATGGCCCGGTGGAGGCAGTGCCTACGACAGCGTCGATGGTTCTTGTGGTGGCTGCGGCAGCGGCGGAGGGCGGTGGAAGGAATGAGTTGGGAATTTTTGCACAGCTAAGGAGACGGAAGGCGATGCTTAAATTGCGTTTGCCAATATTCTGGTCATACCCATGTGGAGGAAAGTTTGACCGGGCGAGCACCGTTGGTTTCCAATCCTAGCGATTAAATTCGGCGTCTGTCCCGGTAGGCGATGGGATGGGTGTGCGACGTGGCTTTGGCGTGACAAAGACCAGTCACATAGACCACCGTCCCGTTGTCGATCCGCAACGGGTGCACGGTGCTGACATGATGTAACGTGACAGGACAGAAGGAAGTGTACAACTATTATTCCTAACAAGTTTAAGAAGTGTAAGCATAGACAGGGACCTAGCATCCCTGCACCCCGGGGCAACCGCCCAGCCGATCAGGCCTACCGATTGCACAAAGCTTGCAATTTCCTTTCTTTAATTTGGTGATTTTGTCCAGAATTTTCCAAATTGAAGCTCGTTTAACCAAGCTTCTATAAGTTTCTGTGTAGGCCACTTGTGTAAGCATGCACGATCAAGCAACTTTCAACACATGTGTCGGTGGAAAAGCATGAGGTTTCAACGCACCACATAGTTTAGGGATTTAGAATAGCTACATTGTGGAGCTCTAGCCAAATTGCATGGTAAAGCTAAATTCAGCTTTTTGTCAGATTTATCTATAGCAACATTGTGTCTCGTTTGTCCTCACTTTTGCCCTCCCGATATTCCGAAGCTCTCACATGCGCTCGGAGGGGGGTGCCGTCTAGTCAAAGGCTTGGCCTTTACGTGCGCCCTGACGCCTAAATTGGAAGTTTTTTTTGTTATTTGGCTTTTTTAAGAGCGCCTTTTCCCCTCTCTCGCTAACAGTTGTGTTTGTTTTTGCCCAAAAAGGTAGGGAATCTAGAGCAGCTTCTCTCTTCATTCTTTGTTACTTTTGCCCTTGTTTTTCCCCAATTTGGTAGCAAATCTAGAGCAGCTAAACTAACCAGCACCATAAATAAATTTAGTAAACAGAGCAGATGTAGATAAAGCAGCTAATATAGGTTATATAGTATGGTACTTAACAAGGTTCGACAATTAGGCTGCTCAGCAGTAGCAGCTGACAGGTTCAACACAGACAAGACAAAAGAAGCTGCTTTATAGCAGTAGCAGCTGATCAGTGGCCCCTTGTGGCCTCTGCTAGGAGGACTTCTGCCTCCTCCCTCTAGCGCCTCCTTCACTTCTTGCTTCCCAGCCCCTTGACCTTGGGCGCCTTGGGTTTGATCGGGGGCATGCGACCCTCCTCGATAGCCACCTTCTGGAGGTTGCGGAGGTGAAGACCGAGCGCCTGGTGCTTGGCTATGAAGCCGTGGACGTTCACGGACTCGACGCAGGTCCTCACATCCTCGGCATGCTTCATGAGGGAGTTGAAGTCTGTGGTGTGGAGCCTCCTGGTGGGGTAGAAGGGCATCTGTACACGTCGCCAGTGAAGAAGTTGTTGTACTGGTCGGACATTAGCCTCCTCAGCACATGACGAGTCTTGGTGTCTTTGGAATCGTCGTCACTGCGGACGTCGCTGCTATCCTCTTGTTGGAAAAAACAATAGAGTGCAATAAGGACATGATTGAGATATTTTGATTATCGGTATTGATTATTTGCATAGATTGACCGATTGAGATCTCCCGATTATTCCCCAAATCTCAAAACCAAATCGAATACTGATACCAACTACAAACAGGGGGATTCATCGAAAATCGAGATCTAACACAAGAGGATTAGCTACTGTAAAAATACGAACAGCCGAGCCCTAATAACATACGATCTAGCATCCAACGATGGGAACAGGGGAAGAACAAGGGAAGGGGAGAAAACCCTGGTTACCTCCAACCATGGGTCGGTGATGCTGGTGTCATAGGGGTTCTTCGGCCTTATATAGACAACCTCCTCGTAGGGATCCCAGTCGAGCGGGATCTGTCCGAGACCGGCGGGGGCCTCCTTGCCGGCGGCTACGGCGGATGCGGGGACGGGGACGGGGATTTGTACAGGGACGGGGGACTCCTCGCCGGTGGCCTTGGAGGCGCCGATGGCCACCGCACCGTTCTTCTCCATCACCGGCGTGGTTGGGGTTTTGTTGGGCGTTTGCAGAAGGTGATGGGACAGTGGAGACGGTTGAGTGAGCGAGTGCGTGATGAGTGGGAGTGGGGAGGCCTCTATTAAAGGAGAAGGGAAGCGACGTTTCGTTGCACTACCGTGCAACGCGTATGCTAATGCACCGTGCACGGCCACACGTGTCCGCTACCGCCCCGTGCATCGGACACGCGTACCGTGAGTCATGTTTTTTCCCTCGTGTCTAACCCTAGCGATTCAGTTGTACTTAGTTTTGCCCTCGAGCATAATACTGGATGTTTGGTTCCATTTTTAAATCATTTTCTATTTTCTATTTGAATCCCTTTGTCACCCTTGCCCTTGGTTTTTAAATTCTACTTTGTTTTGCCCTTGGTTTTTAAGTTCTACTCAGTTTTGCCCTTGGTTCTTAAGTGCTACTCGGTTTTCCCCTCTCTTTGTATCCATCTCTCACACCTGTGCTCATCTTCGTTGCTACGCTCTGATTGGTCAAGACAGTTGTCACACGGATCGTGCTCACCAACTGTTGATCCTCTGTGATCTAGCGGACAGGATAACCCTTATATCTGTCGGGGGCACCCCTGTATCCATGCAAAATAATGAGTATGCCACCAGAACTTTAACTCCATAAACAGATGAACTTGAATATAATTTGAAGGATATGAAAATAGAAATCCCCATAGTTTAAGGGTCTAGATACGGTAAGAGAACTAAATATTATTAGTGGCCGGGCTAGCACAGTGACGGGTTGGTCGGCTAGAAGTTGCTGATTCCTAAGTAAGGGGACACTAGGCCGGTCTTTACATACTCCCTCAGGAATTTTCCATAAGCAGCGTGCTTAGCCTTGGTCACCGACTTGTGTTTACTAGTCGGGCTTTTACCGATGCCAACCGCATGTGGAATCAAGCTGGCAGTCCTCGGGTTGACTCCTTTCTTACAGAAAGGGCACCTGAGCTCCCCAAGTCGAGTGCGGAAAGGGATTATCCCGCTCTTGAGCTTCTTCATGACATGGCAGCTCTTGTTGTCCCTGGTCTCCTTGTCAGAGTCCATCTCACTTGAATCCACCTATAATGTATGGAATGTAAACCGAAATGAGCAAAATAATAAATATATATTCCTTCCACCATTCTGAGTTACTTTCGATGCAATAACATGTCTATACAGGTTCAGAAGTTCATTACGGTCGTCTCCCCAGCCCGCTCCTAAATTAATGTGGTTTATGTTCTTGATAACTTCTTAATAAATAAATAATATGGATTCATTCAGAACAGACTAGATCTCTCCATGTACCGGTTCGTACGTTGCATCTAATCATTAGGACTAGAATTTTTATGACACCATGATAGATTAAGCTCGAGCAGAAAATATGAAACATGTAGAAATAGATGTACCTCCGGGTACACGAGCGGAGCGTGTTCGTCGAAATCCACGCCCACATCGGGGCCTCCGAAGTCGTCAGCACCGGCGAGCACATGGTCCCCCAAGGGGTTGAACTACACGTCATCCTCGCCTTGTGCTGCATGATGCTCCTCTAGATCTGCCGCGTGAAGCACCACCTCGACGGCGATGCCCGCACACTCAACCCCACGCACTGGTTTCATGGATTCATGCAAGTACGTTCAAGATTGTGGGGTTTTGCTAGATAGGGAAGAGAGAGTAGTGGATGAGTGCGAATGGACGACCCGATAGGCTGGGTTTTAATGCGGGGACGTTGAGGCCTCCTCGAGGGCCCCGGTAGGCAGCTCTTCCAGCTGCGGCTGTCGCATGGAAGGTTCGTGTGGTGGGGGACTGTCAGAAGTGAGAGTGCAGGCGCACTGTGTAGTAAAAATGGTATAGCCCGTGGGTCGTGGATGACCAGTTGCCGTGTAGTAGACTTGTAGCCTTTGTAGACTAGATTAAACGTGGCATGACCACTCGATGACTTTTTCCATGGACGGCATCATTTTCTTCTTGTAGAAGTCTTAAATAGGGAGACGTCCAAGCTGTATCGCACTATCCTATGAATGGCACGATGTGTGCAACGAGCCTCGTTGGATCACACAGGATTAACGGTTGGTGCACACGATCCGCATGACAACTGTGACAACCAATCAGGGTGTAGCAGATAGAGTGGGCACATGTTTGGGCTTCTACGAAAGAGAGAGGGGGCAAAACTGGGTAGTATCAAAAAACCAAGGGCAAAGCTGAGTAGTATACAAATGGAAAGTGAGTGTCTTTTACAATGAAATACATCGTGGCATACATCAAATTATGCCAAGATAGATCCACTAGAGTTCATTGCATGTTTGTTCTTTCCACAAACCACATATGTATCCACTAGAGTCATTGCATGTGTGTTCCTATCATGAACCACATACGGATCCACTAGTGTTCATTGCATGTGTGTTCTTTCCACAAACTGCATATGTATCCACTAGAGTAATTGCATGTGTCTTCTTTTCACAAACCACACATGGATCAACCAATATCATTGCATGTGTGTTCTTTCCACAAACCACATATGGATCCATAATGTCATTGCATGTGTGTTCTTTTCCACAAACCACATGGATCAACCAATGGCATTGCATGTGTGTTCTTTTCAACAAACACACATGGATCAACCAATGGCATTGCATGTGTGTTATTTTCACACACCACGCATGGATCCACCAGTGTTCACTACATGTGTGTTCTTTCCACAAACCACTTATGGATCCACTAATGTCATTGCATGTGTGTTATTTTCCACCAACCACATGGATCAACCAATGGCATTGCATGTGTGTTGTTTTCACAAACCACACATGGATCAACTAATGGCATTGCATGTGTGTTCTTTTTACAAACCACATATGGACCCACTTGAGTCATTGCATGTGTGTTCTTTCCACAAACCACACATGGATCAACCAATGTCATTGCATGTGTGTTCTTTTCCACAAACCACACATGGTTCAACGAATGTCATTGCATGTGTGTTATTGTCACAAACCACAACAGGTTCAACCAATGTCATTGCATGTGTGTTCCTATCATGAACCACATATGGATCCACTAGAGTCATTACATGTGTGTTCTTTTCACAAACCACATATGGACCCACTTGAGTCATTGCATGTGTGTTTTTTACACAAACCACACATGGATTAACCAATGGCATTGCATGTGTGTTATTCTCACAAACCACATATGCATCAACTAAAGTCTTTGCATGTGTGTTCTTTTAACAACCCACATATGGATCAACTAGTGTCACTGCATGTGTGTTCCTTTCATGAACCACATATGGATCCACCAGTGTTCATTGCATGTGTGTTCTTTCCACTAACCACATATGTATCCACTGGAGTCATTGCATGTGTGTTCTTTTCACAAACCACACATGGATCAACCAATGTCATTGCATGTGTGTTCTTTCCACAAACCACACATGGATCAACCAATGTCATTGCATGTGTGTTCCTGTCATGAACCACATATGAATCCACCAGTGTTCATTGCATGTGTGTTCTTTCTACAAACCACATATGGATCCACTAGAGTCATTCCATGTGTGTTCTTTTCACAAACCACACATGGATAAACCAATGTCATTGCATGGGGTATCATTGCACAAACCACATATGGATCAACTAGTGTTCATTGCATGTGTGTTCTTTTCCACAAACCACATATCTATCCACTAGAGTCATTGCATGTGTGTTCTTTTCACAAACCACACATGGATCAAACAATGTCATTGCATGTGTGTACTTTCCATAAACCACATATGGATCCACTAGTGTCATTGCATGTGTGTTATTTTCCACAAACTACATATGGATCAACCAATGTCATTGCATGTGTTTTCTTTCCACAAACCACATATGGATCATCCAATGTCATTGCATGTGTGTTCTTTTCACAAACAACCATTGGATCAACCACTAGAGTCATTCCATGTGTGTTCTTTCCACTAACCACATATGTATCCACAACAGTCATTGCATGTGTGTTCTTTTTACAAACCACACATGGATCAACCAATGTCAGTGCATGTGTGTTCTTTTCACAAACCACACATGGATCCACCAGAGTCATTACATGTGTGTTCTTTCCACAAACCACATATGGATCAACCAGTGTCATTGCATGTGTGTTCTTTCCACAAACCACATATGGATCAACCACTGTCATTGCATGTGTGTTCTTTCCACAAACCACATATGGATCCACTAGAGTCATTGCATGTGTGTAATTTTCACAAACCACATATGGACCCACTAGAGTCTTCCATGTGTGTTCTTATACTAAAACCAGCACTAGAGTCATTACATGTGTGTTCCTGTCATGAACCACATATGGATCCACCAGTGTTCATTGCATGTGTGTTCTTTCCACTAACCACATATGTATCCACTAGAGTCATTGCATGTGTGTTATTTTCACAAACCACACATGGATCAACCAATGTCATTGCATGTGTATTCTTTCCACAAACCACATATGGATCCACCAATGTCATTGCATGTGTGTTCTTTTCCACAAACCACACATGGATCAACCAATGTCATTGCATGTATGTTCTTTCCACAAACCACATATGGCTCCACCAATGTCATTGCGTGTGTTCTCTTTTCGACAAACCACATATGTATCCACTAGAGTCATTGCATGTGTGTTCCTGTCATGAACCACATATGGATCCATCAGTGTTCATTGCATGTGTGTTCTTTCCACAAACCACATATGGATCCACTAGAGTCATTGCATATGTGTTCTTTTCACAAACCACATATGGATCCACCAATGTCATTGCATGTGTGTTCTTTCTATGAACCACATATGGTCCACCAATGTCATTGCATGTGTGTTCTTTCCACTAACCACACATGGATCCACTAGAGTCATTGCATGTGTGTTCTTTTCACAAACCACGTATGGATCCACCAGAGTCATTGCATGTGTGTTCTTTTCCAGAAACCACATATGGACTAACCAATGGCATTTCATGTGTGTTCTTTTAACAACCCACATATGGATTAACCAGTGTCATTGCATGTGTGTTTCTATCATGAACCACATATGGATCCACCAGTGTTCATTGCATGTGTGTTCTTTCCACTAAGCACATATCTATCCACTAGAGTCATTGCATATGTGTTCTTTTTACAAACCACACATGGATCAACCAATGTCATTGCATGTGTGTTCTTTCCACAAACCACATATGGATCCACCAATGTCATTGCATGTGTGTTCTTTCTACAAACCACATATAGATCCACTAGAGTCATTGCATGTGTGTTCTTTTCACAAACCACATATGGACCCACTTGAGTCATTGCATGTGTGTTCTTTCCACAAACCACACATGGATCAACCAATGTCATTGCATGTGTGTTCTTTTCCACAAACCACACATGGATCAACCAATGTCATTGCATGTGTGTTATTGTCACAAACCGCAACAGGATCAACCAATGTCATTGCATGTGTGTTCCTGTCATGAACCATATATGGATCCACTAGAGTCATTGCACGTGTGATCTTTTCAGAAACCACATATGGACCCACTTGAGTCATTGCATGTGTGTTCTTTCCAGAAACCACATATGGATTAACCAATGGCATTACAAATGTGTGTTATTGTCGCAAACCACATATGGATCAACTAGAGTCATTGCATGTTTGTTCTTTTAACAGCCCACATATGGATCAACCAGTGTTATTGCATGTGTGTTCATGTCATGAACAACATATGGATCCACCAGTGCTCATTGCATGTGTGTTCTTTCCACTAACCATATATGTATCCACTAGAGTCATTGCCTGTGTGTTCTTTTCACAAACCACACATGGATCAACCAATGTCATTGCATGTGTGTTCTTTCGACAAACCAAACAGGGATCAACCAATGTCATTGCATGTGTGTTCTTTTCACAAACCACACATGGATCAACCAATGTCATTGCATGTGTGTTCAATGCAAAAACCACATATGGATCAACCAGTGTTCATTGCATGTGTGTTCTTTTCCACAAACCACATATGTATCCACTAGAGTCATTGCATGTGTGTTCTTTTCACAAACCACACATGGATCAACCAATGTCATTGCATGTGTGTTCTTTCCACAAACCGCATATAGATCGACCAATGTCATTGCATGTGTGTTCTTTTCCACAAACCACATATGGATCAACCAATGTCATTGCATGTGTGTTCTTTCCACACACCATAGATAGATCAACCAATGTTATTGCATGTGTGTTCTTTTCAGAAACCACGCATGGATCAACCACTAGAGTCATTGCATGTGTGTTCTTTCCACTAACCATATATGTATCCACTAGAGTCATTGCATGTGTGTTCTTTTTACAAAGCATACATGGATCAACCAATGTCAGTGCATGTGTGTTCTTTTCACAAACCACACAAGGATCAACCAATGTCATTGGATGTGTGTTCTTGCCACACACCACATATGGATCAACCAATGTCATTGCATGTGTGTTCTTTCCACAAACCACATATGGATCAACTAATGTCATTGCATGTGTGTTCTTTCCACAAACCACATATGGATCCACTTGAGTCATTCGATGTGTGTTCTTTTCACAAACCACACATGGATTAATTAGAGTCATTGCATGTGTGTTCTTCTACTAAAACCAGCACTAGAGTCATTGCATGTGTGTCCCTGTCATGAACCACATATGGATGCACCAGTGTTCATTGCATGTGTGTTCTTTCCAATAACCACATATGTATCTACTAGAGTCATTGCATGTGTGTTCTTTTCACAAACCACATATGGATCAACCATTGTCATGCATGTGTGTTCTTTCCACAAACCACATATGGATCCACCAATGTCATTGCATGTGTGTTCTTTTCCACAAACCACACATGGATCAACCAATGTCATTGCATGTGTGTTCTTTCCAGAAACCACATATGGATCCACCAATGTCATTGCATGTGTGTTCTTTTCCACAAACCACGTATGTATCCACTAGAGTCATTGCATGTGTGTTCCTGTCATGAACCACATATGGATCCACCAGTGTTCATTGCATGTGTGTTCTTTCCACAAACCACATATGGATCCACTAGAGTCATTGCATGTGTGTTCTTTTCACAAACCACATATGGATCCACCAATGTCATTTCATGTGTGTTCTTTCCATGAAACACATATTTATCCACCAATGTCATTGCATGTGTGTTCTTTCCACTAACTACACATGGATCCACTAGAGTCATTGCATGTGTGTTCTTTTCCACAAACAACATATGAATTAACCAATGGCATTGCATGTGTGTTCTTTTAAGAACCCACATATGGATCAACCAGTGTAATTGCATGTGTGTTCCTGTCATGAACCACATATGGATCCACCAGTGTTCATTGCATGTGTGTTATTTCCACTAACCACATATGTATCCACTAGAGTCAGTGCATGTGTGTTCTTTTTACAAACCACACATGGATCAACCAATGTCATTGCATGTGTGGTCTTTCCACAAACCACATATGGATCCACCAATGTCATTGCATGTGTGTTCTTTCTACAAACCACATATGGATCCACCAGAGTCATTGCATGTGTGTTCTTTTCACAAACAACATATGGACCCACTTGAGTCATTGCATGTGTGTTCTTTTCACAAACCACACATGGATCAACCAATGTCATTGCATGTGTGTTCTTTCGACAAAGCAAACAGGGATCAACCAATGTCATTGCATGTGTGTTCTTTTCACAAACCACACATGGATCAACCAATGTCATTGCATGTGTGTTCAATGCAAAAACCACATATGGATCAACCAGTGTTCATTGCATGTGTGTTCTTTTCCACAAACCACATATGTATCCACTAGAGTCATTGCATGTGTGTTCTTTTCACAAACCACACATGGATCAACCAATGTCATTGCATGTGTGTTCTTTCCACAAACCGCATATAGATCGACCAATGTCATTGCATGTGTGTTCTTTTCCACAAACCACATATGGATCAACCAATGTCATTGCATGTGTGTTCTTTCCACACACCATAGATAGATCAACCAATGTTATTGCATGTGTGTTCTTTTCAGAAACCACGCATGGATCAACCACTAGAGTCATTGCATGTGTGTTCTTTCCACTAACCATATATGTATCCACTAGAGTCATTGCATGTGTGTTCTTTTTACAAAGCATACATGGATCAACCAATGTCAGTGCATGTGTGTTCTTTTCACAAACCACACAAGGATCAACCAATGTCATTGGATGTGTGTTCTTGCCACACACCACATATGGATCAACCAATGTCATTGCATGTGTGTTCTTTCCACAAACCACATATGGATCAACTAATGTCATTGCATGTGTGTTCTTTCCACAAACCACATATGGATCCACTTGAGTCATTCGATGTGTGTTCTTTTCACAAACCACACATGGATTAATTAGAGTCATTGCATGTGTGTTCTTCTACTAAAACCAGCACTAGAGTCATTGCATGTGTGTCCCTGTCATGAACCACATATGGATGCACCAGTGTTCATTGCATGTGTGTTCTTTCCAATAACCACATATGTATCTACTAGAGTCATTGCATGTGTGTTCTTTTCACAAACCACATATGGATCAACCATTGTCATGCATGTGTGTTCTTTCCACAAACCACATATGGATCCACCAATGTCATTGCATGTGTGTTCTTTTCCACAAACCACACATGGATCAACCAATGTCATTGCATGTGTGTTCTTTCCAGAAACCACATATGGATCCACCAATGTCATTGCATGTGTGTTCTTTTCCACAAACCACGTATGTATCCACTAGAGTCATTGCATGTGTGTTCCTGTCATGAACCACATATGGATCCACCAGTGTTCATTGCATGTGTGTTCTTTCCACAAACCACATATGGATCCACTAGAGTCATTGCATGTGTGTTCTTTTCACAAACCACATATGGATCCACCAATGTCATTTCATGTGTGTTCTTTCCATGAAACACATATTTATCCACCAATGTCATTGCATGTGTGTTCTTTCCACTAACTACACATGGATCCACTAGAGTCATTGCATGTGTGTTCTTTTCCACAAACAACATATGAATTAACCAATGGCATTGCATGTGTGTTCTTTTAAGAACCCACATATGGATCAACCAGTGTAATTGCATGTGTGTTCCTGTCATGAACCACATATGGATCCACCAGTGTTCATTGCATGTGTGTTATTTCCACTAACCACATATGTATCCACTAGAGTCAGTGCATGTGTGTTCTTTTTACAAACCACACATGGATCAACCAATGTCATTGCATGTGTGGTCTTTCCACAAACCACATATGGATCCACCAATGTCATTGCATGTGTGTTCTTTCTACAAACCACATATGGATCCACCAGAGTCATTGCATGTGTGTTCTTTTCACAAACAACATATGGACCCACTTGAGTCATTGCATGTGTGTTCTTTTCACAAACCACACATGGATCAACCAATGTCATTGCATGTGTGTTCTTTCGACAAAGCAAACAGGGATCAACCAATGTCATTGCATGTGTGTTCTTTTCACAAACCACACATGGATCAACCAATGTCATTGCATGTGTGTTCAATGCAAAAACCACATATGGATCAACCAGTGTTCATTGCATGTGTGTTCTTTTCCACAAACCACATATGTATCCACTAGAGTCATTGCATGTGTGTTCTTTTCACAAACCACACATGGATCAACCAATGTCATTGCATGTGTGTTCTTTCCACAAACCGCATATAGATCGACCAATGTCATTGCATGTGTGTTCTTTTCCACAAACCACATATGGATCAACCAATGTCATTGCATGTGTGTTCTTTCCACACACCATAGATAGATCAACCAATGTTATTGCATGTGTGTTCTTTTCAGAAACCACGCATGGATCAACCACTAGAGTCATTGCATGTGTGTTCTTTCCACTAACCATATATGTATCCACTAGAGTCATTGCATGTGTGTTCTTTTTACAAAGCATACATGGATCAACCAATGTCAGTGCATGTGTGTTCTTTTCACAAACCACACAAGGATCAACCAATGTCATTGGATGTGTGTTCTTGCCACACACCACATATGGATCAACCAATGTCATTGCATGTGTGTTCTTTCCACAAACCACATATGGATCAACTAATGTCATTGCATGTGTGTTCTTTCCACAAACCACATATGGATCCACTTGAGTCATTCGATGTGTGTTCTTTTCACAAACCACACATGGATTAATTAGAGTCATTGCATGTGTGTTCTTCTACTAAAACCAGCACTAGAGTCATTGCATGTGTGTCCCTGTCATGAACCACATATGGATGCACCAGTGTTCATTGCATGTGTGTTCTTTCCAATAACCACATATGTATCTACTAGAGTCATTGCATGTGTGTTCTTTTCACAAACCACATATGGATCAACCATTGTCATGCATGTGTGTTCTTTCCACAAACCACATATGGATCCACCAATGTCATTGCATGTGTGTTCTTTTCCACAAACCACACATGGATCAACCAATGTCATTGCATGTGTGTTCTTTCCAGAAACCACATATGGATCCACCAATGTCATTGCATGTGTGTTCTTTTCCACAAACCACGTATGTATCCACTAGAGTCATTGCATGTGTGTTCCTGTCATGAACCACATATGGATCCACCAGTGTTCATTGCATGTGTGTTCTTTCCACAAACCACATATGGATCCACTAGAGTCATTGCATGTGTGTTCTTTTCACAAACCACATATGGATCCACCAATGTCATTTCATGTGTGTTCTTTCCATGAAACACATATTTATCCACCAATGTCATTGCATGTGTGTTCTTTCCACTAACTACACATGGATCCACTAGAGTAATTGCATGTGTGTTCTTTTCCACAAACAACATATGAATTAACCAATGGCATTGCATGTGTGTTCTTTTAAGAACCCACATATGGATCAACCAGTGTAATTGCATGTGTGTTCCTGTCATGAACCACATATGGATCCACCAGTGTTCATTGCATGTGTGTTATTTCCACTAACCACATATGTATCCACTAGAGTCAGTGCATGTGTGTTCTTTTTACAAACCACACATGGATCAACCAATGTCATTGCATGTGTGGTCTTTCCACAAACCACATATGGATCCACCAATGTCATTGCATGTGTGTTCTTTCTACAAACCACATATGGATCCACCAGAGTCATTGCATGTGTGTTCTTTTCACAAACAACATATGGACCCACTTGAGTCATTGCATGTGTGTTCTTTCCACAAACCACACATGGATCAACCAATGGCATTGCATGTGTGTTCTTTTAAGAACCCACATATGGATCAACCAGTGTCATTGCATCGGTGTTCCTGTCATGAACCACATATGAATCCACTAGTGTTCATTGCATGTGTGTTCTTTCCACAAACCACATATGTATCCACTAGAGTCATTGCATGTGTGTTCCTGTCATGAACCACATATGGATCCACTAGTGTTCATTGCATGTGTGTTCTTTCCACAAACCACATACGTATCCACTAGAGCAATTGCATGTGTGTTCTTTTCACAAACCACACATGGATCAACCAATGCCTTTGCATGTGTGTTCTTTCCACAAACCACATATGGATCCATCAATGTCATTGAATGTGTGTTCTTTTCTACAAACCACATGGATCAACCTATGGCATTGCATGTGTGTTATTTTCACAAACCACACATGGATCAACCAATGGCATTGCATGTGTGTTCTTTTCACAAACCACACATGGGTCCACCAGTGTTCACTGCATGTGTGTTCTTTCCACAAGCCACTTATGGATCTACCAATGTCATTGCATGTGTGTTCTTTTCCACAAACCACATGGCAAAACCAATGGCATTGCATGTGTTTTCTTTTCACAAACCACACATGGATCAACCAATGGCATTGCATGTGTGTTCTTTTCACAAACCACATATGGACCCACTTCAGTCATTGCATGTGTGTTCTTTCCACAAACCACATATGGATCCACCAATGTCATTGCATGTGTGTTCTTTTCCATAAACCACAAATGGATCAACCAATGTCATTGCATGTGTGTTCTTTCCAGAAACCACATATGGATCCACCAATGTCATTGCATGTGTGTTCTTTTCCACAAACCACGTATGTATCCACTAGAGTCATTGCATGTGTGTTCCTGTCATGAACCACATATGGATCCACCAGTGTTCGTTGCATGTGTGTTCTTTCCACAAACCACATATGGATCTACTAGAGTAATTGCATGTGTGTTCTTTTCACAAACCACATATGGATCCACCAATGTCATTTCATGTGTGTTCTTTCCATGAAACACATATGGATCCACCAATGTCATTGCATGTGTGTTCTTTCCACTAACTACACATGGATCCACTAGAGTCATTGCATGTGTGTTCTTTTCCACAAACAACATATGAATTAACCAATGGCATTGCATGTGTGTTCTTTTAAGAACCCACATATGGATCAACCAGTGTAATTGCATGTGTGTTCCTGTCATGAACCACATATGGATCCACCAGTGTTCATTGCATGTGTGTTATTTCCACTAACCACATATGTATCCACTAGAGTCAGTGCATCTGTGTTCTTTTTACAAACCACACATGGATCAACCAATGTCATTGCATGTGTGGTCTTTCCACAAACCACATATGGATCCACCAATGTCATTGCATGTGTGTTCTTTCTACAAACCACATATGGATCCACCAGAGTCATTGCATGTGTGTTCTTTTCACAAACAACATATGGACCCACTTGAGTCATTGCATGTGTGTTCTTTCCACAAACCACACATGGATCAACCAATGGCATTGCATGTGTGTTCTTTTAAGAACCCACATATGGATCAACCAGTGTCATTGCATCGGTGTTCCTGTCATGAACCACATATGAATCCACTAGTGTTCATTGCATGTGTGTTCTTTCCACAAACCACATATGTATCCACTAGAGTCATTGCATGTGTGTTCCTGTCATGAACCACATATGGATCCACTAGTGTTCATTGCATGTGTGTTCTTTCCACAAACCACATACGTATCCACTAGAGCAATTGCATGTGTGTTCTTTTCACAAACCACACATGGATCAACCAATGCCTTTGCATGTGTGTTCTTTCCACAAACCACATATGGATCCATCAATGTCATTGAATGTGTGTTCTTTTCTACAAACCACATGGATCAACCTATGGCATTGCATGTGTGTTATTTTCACAAACCACACATGGATCAACCAATGGCATTGCATGTGTGTTCTTTTCACAAACCACACATGGGTCCACCAGTGTTCACTGCATGTGTGTTCTTTCCACAAGCCACTTATGGATCTACCAATGTCATTGCATGTGTGTTCTTTTCCACAAACCACATGGCAAAACCAATGGCATTGCATGTGTTTTCTTTTCACAAACCACACATGGATCAACCAATGGCATTGCATGTGTTTTCTTTTCACAAACCACATATGGACCCACTTCAGTCATTGCATGTGTGTTCTTTCCACAAACCACATATGGATCCACCAATGTCATTGCATGTGTGTTCTTTTCCACAAACCACACATGGATCAACCAATGTCATTGCATGTGTGTTCTTTCCAGAAACCACATATGGATCCACCAATGTCATTGCATGTGTGTTCTTTTCCACAAACCACGTATGTATCCACTAGAGTCATTGCATGTGTGTTCCTGTCATGAACCACATATGGATCCACCAGTGTTCGTTGCATGTGTGTTCTTTCCACAAACCACATATGGATCTACTAGAGTAATTGCATGTGTGTTCTTTTCACAAACCACATATGGATCCACCAATGTCATTTCATGTGTGTTCTTTCCATGAAACACATATGGATCCACCAATGTCATTGCATGTGTGTTCTTTCCACTAACTACACATGGATCCACTAGAGTCATTGCATGTGTGTTCTTTTCCACAAACAACATATGGATTAACCAATGGCATTGCATGTGTGTTCTTTTAAGAACCCACATATTGATCAACCAGTGTAATTGCATGTGTGTTCCTGTCATGAACCACATATGGATCCACTAGTGTTCATTAGATGTGTGTTCTTTCCACTTACCACATTTATATCCACTAGAGTCATTGCATGTGTGTTCTTTTTACAAACCACACATGGATCAACCAATGTCATTGCATGTGTGGTCTTTCCACAAACCACATATGGATCCACCAATGTCATTGCATGTGTGTTCTTTCTACAGACCACATATGGATCCACTAGAGTCATTGCATGTGTGTTCTTTTCACAAACAACATATGGACCCACTTGAGTCATTGCATGTGTGTTCTTTCCACAAACCACACATGGATCAACCAATGTCATTGCATGTGTGTTCTTTTCCATAAACCACACATGGATCAACCAATGTTATTGCATATGTGTTATTGTCACAAACCACAACAGGATCGACCAATGTCATTGCATGTGTGTTCCTGTCATGAACCACATATGGACCCACTTGAGTCATTGCATGTGTATTCTTTTCACAAACCACACATGGATTAACCAATGGCATTGCATGTGTGTTATTGTCACAAACCACATATGGATCAACTAGAGTCATTGCATGTGCGTTCATTTAACAACCCACATATGGATCAACCAGTGTCATTGCATCTGTGTTCCTGTCATGAACCACATATGGATCCACCAGTGTTCATTGCATGTGTGTTCTTTCCACAAACCACATATGTATCCACTAGAGTCATTGCATGCGTGTTCCTGTCATGAACCACATATGGATCCACTAGTGTTCATTACATGTGTGTTCTTTCCACAAACCACATATGTATCCACTAGAGTAATTGCATGTGTGTTCTTTTCAACCACACATGGATCAACCAATGCCTTTGCATGTGTGTTCTTTCCACAAACCACATATGGATCCACCAATGTCATTGCATGTGTGTTCTTTTCTACAAACCACATGGATCAACAAATGGCATTGCATGTGTGTTATTTTCACAAACCACACATGGATCAACCAATGGCTTTGCATGTGTGTTCTTTTCACAAACCACACATGGGTCCACTAGTGTTCACTGCATGTGTGTTATTTCCACAAGACACTTATGGATCTACCAATGTGATTGCATGTGTGTTCTTTTCCACAAACCACATGGCAAAACCAATGGCATTGCATGTGTGTTCTTTTCACAAACCACACATGGATCAACCAATGGCATTGCATGTGTGTTCTTTTCACAAACCACATATGGACCCACTTCAATCATTGCATGTGTGTTCTTTCCACAAACAACAAATGGATCAACCAATGTCATTGCATGTGTGTTCTTTTCCACAAACCACACACGGATCAACCAATATCATTGCATGTGTGTTATTGTTTCAAACCACAACAGGATCAACCAATGTCATTGCATGTGTGTTCCTGTCATGAACCATATATGGATCGACTAGAGTCATTGCATGTGTGTTCTTTTTACAAACCACATATGGACACACTTGAGTCATTGCATGTGTGTTCTTTCCACAAACCACACATGGATTAACCAATGGCATTGCATGTCTGTTATTGTCACAAACCACATATAGATCAACTAGAGTCATTGCATGTGTGTTCTTTTAACAACCCACATATGGTTCAACTAGTGTCATTGCATGCGTGTTCCTGTCATGAACCACATATGGATCCACCAGTGTTCATTGCATGTGTGTTCTTTCCACTAACCACATATGTATCCACTAGAGTCATTGCATGTGTGTTCTTTTCACAAACAACACATGGATCAACCAATGTCATTACATGTGTGTTCTTTCCACAAACCACACATGGATCAACCAATGTCATTGCATGTTTGTTCGTGTCATGAACCACATATGAATCCACCAGTGTTCATTGCATGTGTGTTCTTTCTACAAACCACATATGGATCCACTAGAGTCATTGCATGTGTGTTCTTTTCACAAACCACACATGGATCAACCAATGTCATTGCATGTGTGTTCATTGCACAAACCACATATGGATCAACCAGTGTTCATTGCATGTGTGTTCTTTTCCACAAACCACATATGTATCCACCAGAGTCATTGCATGTGTGTTCTTTTCACAAACCACACATGGATCAACCAATATCATTGCATGTGTGTTCTTTCCACAAACCACATATGGATCCACCAGTGTCATTGCATGTGTGTTCTTTTCCACAAACCACACATGGATCAACCAATGTCATTGCATGTGTGTTCTTTCCACAAACCACTTATGGATCAACCAATGTCATTTCATGTGTGTTCTTTTGAAAAACCATGCATGGATCAACCACTAGAGTCATTGCATGTGTGTTGTTTCCACTAACCACATATGTATCCACTAGAGTCATTGCATGTGTGTTCTTTTTACAAACGACACATGGATCAACCAATGTCATTGCATGTGTGTTCTTTTCACAAACCACACATGGATCCACCAGAGTCATTGCATGTGTGTTCTTTCCACAAACCACGTATGGATCAACCTGTGTCATTGCATGTGTGTTCTTTCCACAAACCACATATGGATCAACCAATGTCATTGCATGTGTGTTATTTCCATAAACCACATATGGATCCACTAGAGTCATTGCATGTGTGTTCTTTTCACAAACCACATATGGACCGACTAGAGTCATTGCATGTGTATTCTTATACTAAAACCAGCACTAGAGTCATTGCATGTGTATTCCTGTCATGAACCACATATGGAGCCACCAGTGTTCATTGCATGTGTGTTCTTTCCACTAACCACATATGTATCCACTAGAGTCATTGCATGTGTGTTCTTTCCACAAACCACATATGGATCAACCAATGTCATTGCATGTGTGTTCTTTCTACAAACCACATATGGATCCACTAGAGTCATTGCATGTGTGTTCTTTTCACAAAACATACATGGATCAACCAATCTCATTGCATGTGTGTTATTTCCAGAAACCACATATGGATCCACCAATGTCATTGCATGTGTGTTCTTTTCCACAAACCACATGGATCAAACAATGGCATTGCATGTGGGTTCTTTTCACAAACCACAAATGGATCAACCAATGGCATTTCATGTGGGTTCTTTTCACAAACCACACATGGATCAACCAATGGCATTGCATGTGTGTTCTTTTCACAAACCACAAATGGATCCACCAGTGTTCACTGCATGTGTGTTCTTTCCACAAACCACTTATGGATCCACCAATGTAATTGCATGTGTGTTCTTTTCCACAAACCTCATGGATCAACCAATGGCATTGCATGTGTGCTCTGTTCACAAACCACACATGGATCAACCAATGGCATTGCATGTGTGTTCTTTTCACAAACCACACATGGATCAACCGATGGCATTGCATGTGTGTTCTTTTCAGAAACCACACATGGATCCACTAGAGTCATTACATGTGTGTTCTTTGCACAAACCACATATGGATCAACCAGTGGTATTGCATGTGTGTTCTTTCCACAAACCACATATGGATCAACCACTATCAAGGCATGTGTGTTCTTTCCACAAACCACATATGGATCCACTAGAGTCATTGCATGTGTGTTCTTTTCACAAACCACATATGGACCCACTAGAGTCATTGCATGTGTGTCCTTTTGCTTATATTACCTGCCATGAAAAACAAACAGAGGGACTCGTGCATGGTGTCCTTTTGCTTGTATTACCTGCCATGAAAAATAATAAACATTAGTTCTCACAACTTTTGAAAAAATCTGCTTCACAAAAATGGCCTACCATGTATAAGTATGTACAGGTTTCAGGTCGAGCCACCAAGCAAGGTCATGGACATATCCACTTCATAGTTTATGGTAATTTGGTAGTACTACAAGAAAGTAGATGTGCGCATCTTGGCATTGGTAAACAACTTTTCCAATGGAAATATTTTTCTAAGCGATTTTCTTGGCATTGGTAAATACTAGGAAAAGTAACAACTCGGATTTTCTAAGCAATGGAAATATTTTTATGTAAAGTAAAGTACTCCACTAGAGAAGCGAGAGGAGTTTCCCATTCCCTACATGTGAGACTCGGATAATAGACATATGCAATATAATCATTATATAAAATTATAATAGGTAAAGCATGATACATTGCAAATGTATCTATAATTTTTGATGTTCCATGCTTGGTTTTATCCACTTTCTTGTGTTTTGTTCCAACTTTGGAGTACTTTTCATATGATTTCTTGGACTAACCTATTAACAAGAGCCACAGTGCCAGCTGCCTGTTTTCTGCTGTTTTTGGTTCCAGGAAAGTCAGAAAATGAATATTCTCAGAATTGGACGGGACAAAAGCCAAACTGCCTATTTTTTCGGAAGGGGTCAAGTGCCAAAATACGAGACGGAGAAGGGCCAGGAGCCGGCCACACCACCTGGCCGCGTGGCCAGGCCTGGCCCGCGCTAGGGGGTGGTGTGGTGGCTCCCGGCACCCCCTTGGCCTCTCCTTCCGCCTATAAGTTGCCCTCGGGACGAAAACCCTAAGGGCCCGATCAAAAATCCACGAAAGAGTCTGTAGCCGCCGTCATCTCCATCCCTAGATCGGGAGGGATCTGAAGCTCTTCCCGGCACCCTGCCGGAGAGGGGAATTCACCCTGGAGGCCTTCTTCATCACCATGTAAGCCTCCGGTGTGATGCGTGAGTAGTTCATCCTTGGACTACGGATCCATGTAGTAGCTATATGGCTGGTTTCTTCTCCGTTGTGCTTTCATGTTTAGATCTTGTGAGCTCCGTTCATGATCAAGATCATCTATTTGTAATTCATACATGTTGTGTTTGGGGGGATCCGATGGATATTGAGATGCTATTTCAGATTGATTATTGATTCTATCATGTCTTTGTTATTTGAGATCTTGCATGCTTTCTGTTGTTAGTAGCTATCTTGGCCAAGTAGATGCTAGCAACTCCAAGAGTTAGTATTTAAGTTCGATAGTGGGTTCATGCCTCTAGTAATCTGGGGAAGTGATAGAAATCTCTAAGGTACTAGATGTGCTGTTGCTACTAGGGAGAAAACAACAATCATTTATTCATAGAACAATCGTATTGTTTACTTTACACGCAGTTCATAAAGCAATAATCTATTGCTTGCAACTTAATACTGGAGGGGGTTCGGATGATAACCTGAAGGTGGATTATTAGTCATAGATGCAGTTGGATGGCGGTCTATGTATTATGTTGTAATGCCCAATCAAGTCTTAGAGGAGTCAAGATGATTAGTATATGCATGTATTGCTTTCTCGGTGTTTATCAATTGCCCCGCTGTAATTTGTTCACCCAGCATGTTATCAATCTAAGGAGATCCACCTCTAGTGAACTATGGATCCCGGTCCTTTTACTTTACATACAATCTACAATCTTTTACTGCTTTGTGTTTACTTTATGCAAACTTTTACTTCTTTCCATTCGATACGTTTAATCCTTTCTTTTTCGCAAAACACGGTGAGATTGACAACCTCATTGCAATTTGGGGACAAAGATCTGTGGTTGTGTTGTGCAGGTCTCCACGTTGCTACTATCACCGGTAGTGCCCCTGCCAAAGCTTAGCTACTAACACCTTTGGGGTGTTTCCTTGCTCCTACTGGTTCGATTAAACCTTCGTTTCATAACTGAGGGAAAACTTGCTTCTATATTCATCGTACCGTCCTCTTAGGGTTCCCAACAAGCTCTACGTCGAAAGTTGAGCGCATCAAGATTTTCTGGCACCATTGCCGGGGAACGAAGAAGAAGAAACTCCCACATCAACTACACGCCATCAAGATTTTCTGGCGCCGTTGCCGGGGAGTCAAGGACATCTTCACAAGGGGAGTCCCTCATAACCAATCTCTTTACTTTGTTGTTTTTGTTTTTCTTAGTTTCTTTTTGCTTTGTTTGCTTGTTTTGTTCTTCGAAAACACAAAAAAAATTAGTTCTACTTGTTTGCTTTCTTATCTGAAAAACACACAAAAATTAAGTCTCCTTTAGTTGTCACCTCTTCCTTAGCTCACCATGTTGATCCCTACATTCACCCTGAAAGACCTTCCAATTGGTAGTGGTTCTATAATTGGGAAAGATAACATTGAAGAATTCTTTAATCATGCTAGTAAGCATGAAGATACCGAGGATAGATCCCTTGTAGAACTTGCTCCAAACTATGAGATTGCTGCAGCTTCTTTAATCCACATGTTAGAAGCTAGGTTTGTTAACCTCAACCCCTTAATGCAAGTAATGTTTCTTAAGCCTAAAGAAATTGAAGACCCTGAAAAGAGGGATTTTATTCTAGAAACTTTGTTTAAGGAGTTCTATGATGTTGCCAAAGAAGCTAGAAAAGTTTTTGAATGTTTCAATATGCTAGGCTCATGTGTAGATGTGGTTGGTATACGAGAAAAGATGAACAAAACCGAACCTAATGGGGAGAAACCTAAGATACCAATACCCTTCAAACTAGTAGCAATACATGATGCCATAGAAAAGAATCTTGATTGGATTGTTCCTGCAAACCCTTTTGATGAGAATAGTGAACCTAAGAGCATTGAGAGAGGATCCTCTAGAACTTACTTGGATGATATACCTTGCCTTGTTGAAAATATTTCTGGTATTGATCTTAATGCTTCTTCATTTGAGAACACTTGATTCTTTCTTTGCTTCTTATGCCTAACTTAAAGGCATTAAAAAAAGTACTTGTTGGGAGATAACCCAAGAGTTTTAGATGATTCTTGGAAGTTATTACCTCTGTAATAACCTCTCCTTATCCTTTTTATTTGCTTTTTGTGCCAAGAGTAACCTCTAATGAGAGAGAAGTAATGATTGGGAAAGTTGCTGTCCCGAAACAGATTTTTGTGCTTCACCGTAAACATTCCTAAGAGAGATCTGTATGTCGGATTGAGCTGTAATTTTTTGTGCTACTTACCCTGGTTGTTATCTAACTTTCGCTAGTTCAACACTTTTTGATTTGAGCAACAGAAGGTCTTCGAAAAAATTCGTCTTTACCTGCTGGTCTGTTTTGACAGATTTCTGCCATTTTCTGCATTTGCTTCTTGTTAGTTCCTTCTTGAGTTCCTTTGGGGAATTGAGATTTTTAAGGTAAGTGCTACAGTAGTTAGTGTTCTAATGGAAGTTTATTTGGTGTTATAACTGAACCTTGAGACTTATTTATCTTAAGTGCACTAATGTTGCTAATGAGATTGTGTGAAGTTTTGTATGAAGGAAAAATTTCAGGTATATGGAAGGAACGAGTAATGAGATAAAGGATGGACTAAAGCTCAGTCTTGGGGATGCCACGCGTGTCACCCCAAGAAATATCCACGAAGTACAAGCGTCAAAGCTTGGGGATGCCCAAGGCATCCCCCTTCTTCATCAATAAAAATTTCAGGTTTCTTCCAAACGCTTCATTTTTATTGTTTCATGCACAATTGTGTTTTTCTTGGAGCGTCTTCTTTTTTGTTGTTTTTTTGGTTTTTAGTTTGCTTGGTTTGCTTAGTTTTCTGAATAAGTTGGTTGGACCCCCTCTTTCTTACATTCGTTTGCAATTAATTTGGTTTGGTTTGGAAAAGAGTAGGAAAGTTCATACTTATGTGGTAAAAAGAGCTCGTTTTTGACTGTGGCCTATGCTTTGTCATGCCATGCTTGATATTGTTTTGGCTTTATGCTTAGTATTCTTTGCTCTAGAATTACTTGTTATAAACAACTGAGATTGCTTAATGTGCCTTGGATGAATCATGCGTTGTTTTAGCATATTAAAGCATAGTATAGTGGTATTCTCCTTTGATGCTTTATTTGGGTTGACTTGGCACATGTTCACACCATGTTATGACTATCTCAAGTCACCATACCCTTTATGATCCTTTATTTTTCAACTTGTAGTATCACTTTATGCTTTGATCAATGATGTTTTGTCGCTCTGCATGATTATGGCCATTATTGCTCTCTTAGTTTGTCGCTCCCAGTCTTTTGCTAGCCTCCACAACCAAGTATGAGTTCCACTCATGCATCCAACTCCCTAAACCAAGTTATTCCAAAGAGTCCACCATACCTACCTACTATCTGATGCTATTCCAAGTATATTCATGCTTTTGTTTACCTTCCACTTGTTATGAGAAAACTAGTGATTAAAGCTCTCATGAACTTGATGGCACACTTTACTTTACTTGCCCTTAATAAACTTGAACCATTGTGTCGTCTATGTTGTATATGCTTGCACTTATTTGTTGGGAATTAGCAGAACCATGCTTTCATGGCGAACGCTTTCAACATTGCACTTGGTACTTGTACCTAGTTGATATCATGCTCTTTTGTATATGGATGTCGTCGGTGTGAAATGAAAGGGGAGCTTGTAAGTCCATGGAGTTATGTATATCTGTTAGAGAAACGCCTGGGCCGCTGGTCTAATCCATGCTGACATGGTGGAAACCTGCAGCGTAACCATAATGAGCTGTCTATGAAGCATTCTTCTTATAAAAAAAGAGTCCTATATTGAGAAAAAAAGAGAAAAGAAAAGAAAAAAAGAGATACTAGGAAAAGAGGAAAGAGAGAAAAAAGCACCATATTCCCATGGTAAATAAGAAGAATGCTGAGATGCTCGTTGTCTGCTTGCCTTGTCATTTTGATATGGGGATTCTTCCGTATCATCGGGCAAGGGGTACCCCGTTGGCGGTTCTCAATGATACACATGTACTTACAATGACAAGAACTTACTGGTGACTAAACTTGAGTAGCATGAGGAGCGGCCCTCATATTGAAGGGACATGAGATTTCTGACTTATACTTCGTCAAGCATGTACACCATAGTTTGTTCACTTTAACCTTAATCACTTCAAGATGCTTATGATATGGGCAATGAGAGCTGAAAGCTATTAAGTACCATAATTTTTTGGAATCTCTTTATGAGACATGAATCCCTACTTCCTTTTACAAAAGGCTTTTCTTCCACCATTATATTGAGTCTCCACCTTCTATCTTTATGCACCTACTTTGAGAGCATAGTGGCCATTCTTAGTTATATGTGCATTGTCCCAAGACTAGTTGATTGATGCATAACTTGTTATTGCTTGTTTGAAACTATTGTAGCTAGTCACTCTTATGAACTTTGAAGGTGTCCTATGCATTTATATTTGCTACTCTATTGAGGGACAAGCTAAATACTAATATGCTATGTTTTCTTTATGTGAAACAAACAAACGTCTTGCAAAGCATGTTATTCATGAATCTTTTGTTTGTGCCTTTTCATGTTGCATCATAGTTTCTTTGCTTATTGCTAGAACTTTGTCTTTCATGTTATGATTGAAGTACTATGATCCCAACCTTGAATGTTTTGCAAATACTTTGATCAAGACTTTGATGGTGCATGTCACCTCAAAAATTATTTCTTTTTATCACTTACCTACTCGAGGACGAGCAGGAGTTAAGCTTGGGGATGTTGATATATTGCAAATGTATCTATAATTTTTGATGTTCCATGCTTGGTTTTATCCACTTTCTTGTGTTTAGTTCCAACTTTGGAGTACTTTTCATATGATTTCTTGGACTAACCTATTAACAAGAGCCATAGTGCCAGCTTCCTGTTTTCTGCTGTTTTTGGTTCCAGGAAAGTCAGAAAATGAATATTCTCAGAATTGGACGGGACAAAAGCCAAAGTGCCTATTTTTCCGGAAGGGATCAAGTGCCAAAATACGAGACGGAGAAGGGCCAGGGGCCGGCCACACCACCTGGCCACGCGACCAGGCCTGGCCCGCGCTAGGGGGTGGTGTGGTGGCTCCCGGCACCCCCTCGGCCTCCCCTTCCGCCTATAAGTTGCCCTCGGGACGAAAACCCTAAGGGCCCGATCAAAAATCCATGAAAGAGTCTGTAGCTGCCGTCATCTCCATCCCTAGATCGGGAGGGATCTGAAGCTCTTCCTGGCACCCTGCCAGAGAGGGGAATTCACCCTGGAGGCCTTCTTCATCACCATGCAAGCCTCCGGTGTGATGCGTGAGTAGTTCATCCTTGGACTACGGATCCATGTAGTAGCTAGATGGCTGGTTTCTCCTCCTTTCTGCTTTCATGTTTAGATCTTGTGAGTTCCGTTCATGATCAAGATCATCTATCTGTAATGCATACATGTTGTGTTTGCGGGGATCCGATGGATATTGAGATGCTATTTCAGATTGATTATTGATTCTATCATGTCTTTGTTATTTGAGATCTTGCATGCTTTCCGTTGTTAGTATCTATCTTGGCCAAGTAGATGCTAGCAACCCTAAGAGTTAGTATTTATTCTCGATAGTGGGTTCATGCCTCTGGTAATCTGGGGAAGTGACAGAAATCTCTAAGGTACTAGATGTGTTGTTGCTACTAGGGAGAAAAGAACAATCCTTTGTTCATAGAACAATCATATTGTTTACTTTACACGCAGTTCGTAAAGCAATAATCTGTTGCTTGCAACTTAATACTGGAGGGGGTTCGGATGATAACCTGAAGGTGGATTATTAGTCATAGATGCAGTTGGATGGCGGTCTATGTATTATGTTGTAATTCCCAATCAAGTCTCAGAGGAGTCAAGATGATTACTATATGCATGTATTGCTTTCTCGGTGTTTGTCAATTGCCCCGCTGTAATTTTTTCACCAAGGATGTTATCTATCTAAGGAGAGCCACCTCTAGTGAACGATGGATCCCGGTCCTTTTACTTCACATACAATCTACAATCTTTTACTGCTTTGTGTTTACTTTCTGCAAACTTTTACTTCTTTCCATTCGATACGTTTAATCCTTTGTTTTCCGCAAAACACGGTGAGATTGACAACCTCATCGCAAGTTGGGGACAAAGTTCTATGGTTGTGTTGTGCAGGTCTCCACGTTGCTACTAGCACCGGTAGTGCGCCCTGCCAAAGCTCAGCTAGTAACACCTTTGGGGTGTTTCCTTGCTCCTACTGGTTCGATTAAACCTTGGTTTCATAACTGAGGGAAAACTTGCTGCTATATTCATCGTACCTTCCTCTTGGGGTTCCCAACAATCTCTACGTCGAAAGTCGAGCACATCAAAGCACAATAATTTATAAATTTGATCAACATACATAAATTATGGGTGTATATTTGGTTCTTGTAGTTTGTATCATCATGTAGAAATCAAAGATTATTAGCTACCTAAAAGACTTGATATTTTTGGTAATATGGTCTAGAGAAACGAGGGAGAAGATTCTAGTATGATGGAGAAGTGTGTTTTGAGATTTGTGCATAGCATACATTATGCTGAAGACTATCTCTAAAATCTTCTAGATGCTAGAATGGAAAAGAAGAGCCAACGGTTGAAAATATTGGGATTCACGAGTCTTGATCCAACGGTCAGCATTCAAAGTTATTCGTACAATATATAGTGGTCAGATAAGATATATCCTAGCTATACTTTTAGATACGATTCTCACATCGGGTAGATATGGGTGCGTCTTCGCCTAGTAAACAATGTTGCCTGTGGGAGTTTCGAACAATTATGAAAAAACTTTTTTCTATTTTCCAATTGATTATGGGGATGTTTTGTACTAGCAGTAAAGAAAATTAGAAGAATGTGGCTCGGAATGGGACAAGCGCGCCATGTTTCCGGACATAGCAGACCATGCATGTTTTACCTGCAATTCCTAGGTTCATTGAGTTTTCAAGGTTCATAGATAAATTAACCCACTTAAATTACACTACTGGTTCCGATTAAACTTAATGTTCTCAAATTTGTCTAGATTCGAGTATATGTATCTAGCACATAAACATGACTAGATACTTTTGAGTCTAGACAAATCTATGATCATTAATATGGATGGGAGGAGTCTGTCGAAATTAGGTCAAATTAATTCGAACCACATGTGAGCTGCCAATTGCTCTTAAAATTTTACAAAAATCTTTTGAAGTTGCCCACCAGACAACCAATATATCAAGAACACGACCGAGAGTTTTGAAAGATTCAACTTATTTCTAAAATTTGCATGCCGACAAAGTTGACCCTACTTTGAAAAAAGAGAGAGAAATAGGAAAAAAATAGAGGGACTCATGCATGGGGTCTTTTTGCTTGTATTACGTGCCATGAAAGATAATAAACATTAGTTTTCACAACTTCTGAAAAAAACCTGCTTCACAAAATGTCCTACCATGTATAAGTATGAAGAGGTTTCAGGCCAAGCGACCAAGCAAGGTCATGGACATATCCACTTCATAGTTTATGGTAATTTGGTAGTACTACAAGAAAGTAGATGTGCGCATCTTGGAATTGGTAAACAACTTTGCCAATGGGAATTTCCCAAATACTAGGAAAAGTAACAACTCGAATTTTCTAAGCAATGGAAATATTTTTCTGCAAAGCAAAGTACTCCACTTCCATACTACTACTCCAAAAGGGAGGAAGCTCATTTCAAAAAAAGGAGGCAACACGAGAGCATCAAGAGAGGAGTCGAAGGTGATGCAATGTAAGAGCAAAGCTATGATGGGCTGCTGACACGAGGTACAAGATACACTCCACTAGTAGAAAATGTATGGACCTACTACTAGTAATATGCACGCAAAACAAGTTGTGTTTTCTCTCTCCTTCGTTGCCTCTCACCATCCATCCTCCATCGATCTCTTATTTGCAGCCATGGCTGCACAGTCTGGCTTGTCTCTTCCTCATCCACAGCGTGGCGCTACGCACGTGTGCCTTGGTATGGCACACTGGTCTACTTCTAGAAACCGTACCGCCCCCCCCCCACGAAATTCAAGCAGTCTAGTACTGGATTAATTATCATCTACACCAATACAAAAAGTTTCAAAAGTAATAATAATAATTACAAAAAGGTCATCAGACCACCTTGCGATGACTACAAACCCTAGTGCGCTAAGTAGAGTGTCTCGCTCCTTCAGGACCTACGGTACACCGGTTCCAAAAAATAAATAAAGAATGCCACCGCCACAATTTTTAGACAAAGTGTACCATGCTTTCTTACAATTCTCAAGTTTTAGTAATTTTTCAAGCAGTCATAGAAATGTTTTTCATTTTATTCATGTTTAACTTCTTGCTTTTCGTTGAGGTTGCTGCATGTAATGCTAGTTTTCTATAGTTCAGTTGTTAGGTATTGTACATGTTGGTATAAGGACGACAGTAGATGACGTGTCACTTTGTTATACCTAACACTCGGTTATACTATTGAACTAGATCTCACGCACTTGTAGAATATTAATTTAGACCTAATTCGATAAATCGATGAAAAGTCATCTGAGTGGGTGAAATTAGCTAGAAAATTAAGCTTAAAAAAATATAACATGTAATTTATCCAACCACTTTATGTACTATAGTAAATAAATGGCACATGTTATGAACTCAAATCCATATTAATCGAACTTCCTTCCAAAAATACTTTTACTTCTTTACCATGCTAACATGCACCAACCTATACCAAAATATGGGCACACCGTCATTATCTTGATGAAGACAAAGTATGTTCAACAATAGTTTCCAAAATATTTCCTTAATATTACTCCTTAATATTTCCAAAATTCTTTTAAAGGTACCCAGGCAGCCAATATATCATGGGCCAACAATAGTTTTGAAAGTTTTTATTACTGATTAGTATTTGCATACCGGCAAACTAGACCGCATATGAAAAACATTCAAACAAAATAAAGCATAAAACAAAAACATGAGACTTCATTATGATTGGTGTATAATTTTGCTAGTATTATTTATTGCCAAGAAAATTGATAAACATGAGATTCAGCAACTTTAGAAAAACGGATTCTCATTACAGCCTATCATGTATGAACATTATTATTGGGTTTTAGCCCGAACGACCAATAAGGTCATGGCTATATATATCGACATATACCCTAGCTACACTTTTAGATAGGGTTCTGACATCGGGTAGATGGGTGCATCTTGGCCTAGTAAACAATATTTCCTGTGGGAGTTTCGAACAATTAGGAAAAACATTTTTCACTTTTCCAAGTGATTATGGGGATTTTTTGTACTGCTAGTAAAGAAAATAAAAAATATATAATGTGGCTCCGAATGTGACAAGCGTGCCATGTTTCCGGACATAGGGGACCATGCATGTTTTACTTGTGATTCCTAGGTTCTATGAGTTTTCACGGTTCGTAGCTAAATTAACTCACTTAAATTACACTGCTACCTCTCATTCAAATTAATAATCTTAGATTTGTCTAGATTCAGGTATATGTATCTAGAACAAAAACATGACTAGATACATTTGAATCTAGATGAATCTAAGAACATTAATATATGGACCAGAGGGAGTCTATTGAAATTAGGTCAAATTAATTCGAACCACATGTGAGCTGCCAATTGCTCTTAAAATTTTACAAAAATCTTTTGAAGTTGCCCACCAGACAACCAATATATCAAGAACACGACCGAGAGTTTTGAAAGATTCAACTTATTTCTAAAATTTGCATGCCGACAAAGTTGACCCTACTTTGAAAAAAGTGAGAGAAATAGGAAAAAAATAGAGGGACTCATGCATGGCGTCTTTTTGCTTGTATTATGTGCCATGAAAGATAATAAACATTAGTTTTCACAACTTTTGAAAAAAACCTGCTTCACAAAATGTCCTACCATGTATAAGTATGAAGAGGTTTCAGACCGAGCGACCAAGCAAGGTCATGGACATATCCACTTCATAGTTTATAGTAATTTGGTAGTACTACAAGAAAGTAGATGTGCGCATCTTGGAATTGGTAAACAACTTTGCCAATGGGAATTTCCCAAATACTAGGAAAAGTAACAACTCGAATTTTCTAAGCGATGGAAATATTTTTCTACAAAGCAAAGTACTCCACTTCCATACTACTACTCCAAAAGGGAGGAAGCTCATTTTAAAAAAAGGAGGAAACACGAGAGCATCAAGAGAGGAGTCGAAGGTGATGCAATGTCAGAGCAATGCTATGATGGGTTGCTGACACGAGGTACAAGATACACTCCACTAGTAGAAAATGTATGGACCTACTACTAGTAATATGCACGCAAAACAAGTTGTGTTTTATCTCTCCTTCGTTGCCTCTCACCATCCATCCTCCATCGATCTCTTATCTGCAGCCATGGCTGCACAGTCTGGCTTGTCTCTTCCTCATCCACAGCGTGGCGCTACGCACGTGTGCCTTGGTATGGCACACTAGTCTACTTATAGAAACCGTACCACCCCCCCCACGAAATTCAAGCAGTCTAGTACTGGATTAATTATCATCTACACCAATACAAAAAGTTTCAAAAGTAATAATAATAATTACAAAAAGGTCACCAGACCACCTTGCGATGACTACAAACCCTAGTGCGCTAAGTAGAGTGTCTTGCTCCTTCAGGACCTACGGTACACCGCTTCCAAAAAATAAATAAAGAATGTCACCGCCACAATTTTTTGACAAAGTGTACCATGCTTTCTTACAATTCCCAAGTTTTAGTATTTTTTCAAGCGGTCATAGAAATGTTTTTCATTTTATTCATGTTTAACTTCTTGCTTTTCGATGAGGTTGCTGCATGTAATGCTAGGTTTCTATAGTTCAGTTGTTAGGTATTGTACATGTTGGTATAAGGCCGACAATAGATGACGTGTCACTTTGTTATACCTAACACTCGGTTATACTATTGAACTAGCTCTCACGCACTTGTAGAATATTAATTTAGACCTAATTCGACAAATCGATGGAAAGTCATCTGAGTGGGTGAAATTAGCTAGAAAATTAAGCTTGAAAAAATATAACATGTAATTTATCCAGCCACTTTATGTACTATAGTAAATAAATGGCACATGTTATGAACTCAAAGCCATATTAATCGAACTTCCTTCCAAAAATACTTTTACTTCTTTACCATGCTAACATGCACCAACCTATACCAAAATATGGGCACACCGTCGTTATCTTGATGAAGACAAAGTATGTTCAACAATAGTTTCCAAAATATTTCCTTAATATTACTCCTTAATATTTCCAAAATTCTTTTAAAGGTACCCAGGCAGCCAATATATCATGGACCAACAATAGTTTTGAAATTTTTTATTACTGATTAGTATTTGCATACCGGCAAACTAGACCGCATATGGAAAAAATTCAAACAAAATAAAGCATAAAACAAAAACATGAGACTTCATTATGATTGGTGTATAATTTTGCTAGTATTATTTATTGCCAAGAAAATTGATAAACATGAGATTCAACAACTTTAGAAAAATGGATTCTCATTACAGCCTATCATGTATGGACATTATTATTGGGTTTTAGCCCGAACGACCAATAAGGTCATGGCTATATATATCGACATATACCCTAGCTACACTTTTAGATAGGGTTCTGACATCGGGTAGATGGGTGCATCCTGGCCTAGTAAACAATATTTCCTGTGGGAGTTTCGAACAATTAGGAAAAACATTTTTCACTTTTCCAAGTGATTATGGAGATTTTTTGTACTGCCAGTAAAGAAAATAAAAAATATATAATGTGGCTCCGAATGTGACAAGCGTGCCATGTTTCTGGACATAGGGGACCATGCATGTTTTACTTGTGATTCCTAGGTTCTATGAGTTTTCACGGTTCGTAGCTAAATTAACTCACTTAAATTACACTGCTACCTCTCATTCGAATTAATAATCTTAGATTTGTCTAGATTCAGGTATATGTATCTAGCACAAAAACATGACTAGATACATTTGAATCTAGATGAATCTAAGAACATTAATATATGGACCAGAGGGAGTCTATCGAAATTAGGTCAAATTAATTCGAACCACATGTGAGCTGCCAATTGCTCTTAAAATTTTACAAAAATCTATTGAAGTTGCCTAGCAGATAGTCAATATATCGATAACGACCCAGAGTTTTGAGGATTCAACTTCTTTCTAGAATTTGCATGTCGACAAATTAAAGTTAACCCTGCTTTGAAGAGAAAAAAGAAAAATAGGAAAAAAGGACTCATGCATGGCGTCCTTTTGCGTGTATTACCTTCCATGAAAAATGATAAACATGAGTTTTACAACTTATGAAAAAACCTGCTTCACAAAATTTGCCTACCATGTAAGTATGAACAGGGTTTCAGGCCGAGCAACCAGGTAAGGTCATTGACATATATTCACATCATAGTTTATGGTAATTTTCCCATATTTGGTAGTACTACAAGAAAGTGGATGTGCACATCTTGGCATTGGTAAACAGTGTTGCCAATGGGAGTTTCCAAATACTAGGAAAAGAAACAACTCCAATTATATAAGCAACGGATATGTTTTTCATGTAAAGAAAGTAGTCCACTACTTTGTAGGAAGAATAGTGCTCGAAATGAGAATAGTTTTACTCTGTACTACTACTCCAAAAGGGAGATAGGGCGAGGGCAGCAAGAAGAGAAGTCGAAGGCAGTGCGATGTTAGAGGAAATCTATGATGGGCTGCTGACACGAGGTACATGGTACACTCCACTAGCCATCCTCCATCGATCGCTTTTCTGCACCAGCGTGCGCACAGTCTGGCTTGTCTCTTGCTTTTCCACAGCACGGCGCTGCGCACGTGTGCCTTGGTACAACACACCAATCTACTTCCAGCAACCATTTTTTCTGAAATTCCACCGATCTTTTAATAATTATCAACACCAGTACGCAAAAAGGCTCAAAAGTAATAATAATAATTACAAAAAGGTCCTTAGTCCACCTTGCGACGACTACAAACCCCAGCATGATAATTGAAGCATTTTGCTCCTTCGGGACCTATGGTACCCCGGTTCCAAAAATTAAATAAAGAATACAACCACCCCAATTTTCAAACAAAGTGTACCATGCTTTCTTACAATTTCCAAGTTTAAGAATTTTTTAAGACAGCATAGAAATGTTTTTCATTTAATTCCTGTATAATTGGTAGGTATCGTATATGCTGGTATAAGGCCGACAATAGATGACATGTCACTTTGTTATACCTAAGACTCAGTTATACTATTGAACTTGCTCTCACACACTTCGACAGAAAGTTGTCTGAGTGGGTGAACTTAGCTAGAAAATTGAGCTTGAAAAATACAACTTGTAATTTATCCAACCACTTTATGTACTAGTAAATAAATGACACATGATATAAACTCTAAGTTATATTAATCGTACTTCCTTCTGAAAATACTTTTACTTCTTTACCATGTTAACATGCACCGACCTATACCAAAATATGGGAACATAGTCATTATCTTGATGAAGACAGAGTATGTCCATGACCTTGATCATTTGGATTGAAACCCAAGAAAGTTCATACAAAGTACATGGTATAGTAGGCCATACCATGAAGTGAGTTTTTCAAGTATTTTTACTGCTAGAATAAAGAACAAAGAATGCCCCTACCAAATTTGCATACAAAGTGGACAATTTTTCTTACAATCCCCAGGTTTAATTAAGGAGTTTTCAAACTTACAAGCTAAAGCTCCACGTACTTAACTATATGACTCTATGTTGATAAAACGAAATTAGGTCAAACTTGAATACATTTGAGTGTGATAGACTATTACTCTTGAAAATTTCCATAATTCTTCTAAAGGTACCTAAGCAGCCAATATATCATGAGCCAATAATAGTTTTGGAAAATGCCATTACTAATTAGTATTTGCATACCGACAAATTTGACAGTGTATGGAAAACATTCTAACAAAATTAAGCATAAAACAAAAACATGAGACTTCATTACACTTGGGATTCTTTTGCTAGTATTATTAATTGCCAAGAAAAATGATAAACATGAGTTTCGACAACTTCAGAAAAAACATATTCACATTATCTTACCACTATATAGTACCAGTAACTTGCACATGCCCTTGACATGAGACTCATATAGTAGACGTCTGACATATCATCACTATATAAAATTATAATAGGTAAAGCAGAAAAATATAAATTTCATTAACATCTATAAAGTATGGGTGTAAATTTGGTTCTTGTACTGTATATCATGTAGAGTGAACGATTATTAGCTATCTAAAACTTGAATATTTTGGTAACATGGTCTAGAGAAACGAGGGAGAAGATTCTAGAATGATGGAGAAATGTTTTGAGTTTTGTGCATAGAATTCATTATGATGAATACTATCAATAGAATCTTCTACATGCTAGAATGGAAAAGAAGATCCAATGGCTGGAGACATCGGTATACCTTACAGGTACTCGAGTGTGGCATATACGATCCAGATACGGTAGAAGCCCATGGCGTTGCCAAGGCCCAATAAGGAATTCGAGTGGCCCACGGACTCTCGATATCTTGCGAGACAAGAAGAAGCTTAAGATAGGAAGTTCAAAGGGAAAACCCTAATCTGTAACCGACTCGACCTGCTACCCGAGACCCAGCCTATCTATATAAAGGCTAGGAGGGAGCAGTGAGGAGGACGATCACAACCCTAGTTTCCACAACTCTCGCCAGATTGCATCTGCGCGCCCCTGTAATCTTTGATTCCTTCGTTAATTCCAAGAGCAGACAAGCAGGAGTAGGGACCTCTACGAGGCCTGAACTTGGGTAAAACTTGTGTCCCTGTGTGCTTGTTTGCTAGCCGATTGATGCCTCCAGCGCTCCCTCCTTCTTAAAAACCCAAGTCCATAACCATGGGCATTGACGAGTTAAACCCTCGTTAATTGGCGCCGTCTGTGGGAAGCGGGAGTGCCTATGTCGCGGCTTCTTTGGCTCATCAACCGTGGTGTACAACTCTGCAATAGCGGAGACTCGCCAACTCTTCGGCGCGTTCGACTTCACCGTCCACACGCCGGCCACTCGCCCGGGTTTCGAGTCCGTGGGCAATGGAATCAGTTTGGCAATTGGGAGCTTTCGCTTCTAGGTTGGTCAACTAGGTACGCTTCGCATGCCTGACCAGCCAACGTGTAACATCCCAAAACTCTAATTCAAGGTTAATCAAGATCAAATCTACCCAATTTAGGGTTAACAAAAACTTTTTCCATTTAAAAGGATTAAACATGCATATGTTTTAAATTACCATGTTTGAGTGATCCATTGGTTGTAAAATGATTCTAAGGTGAATTAAACATCATCTAAATCATTCCCAAACAAATCCCAAAGAAAAACAAATCAAAATGAATAAAATAAGCAAATGGTCATTTGTGCCATTTTAATCACCATGCCCACTTTGGCTATTCCTAGAACTCAAATCTTAACAGAAACAATTGTGGTTATTTGCACCCCTTGCTAGTACAAGTAGTGATGTACCAAGGCCCACTTTGTTTCTCCCCAAAAACTTTCAAACACTGAATTTAAATGACATTTGAAATTTGAATGTAGTTCATATGTATAGATCACACTTATTCAAAAACCACTCAAATGAACTCCACTTTTAAAACCCAAGCACACCTAGAAGCTCAAGCATAAGATACAACACTCAACCAAAAATCAGATCAAAAAACAAATATTTTGTTCATGCAGCCATTGTGTTGAACACCTGGCAGGCAGAATCAAATTAGCCTAACTATTACTGCTTTTGATCAAATCTTGTCGAGCCATTTGGTGTGCATTGATCATCCTTGTCCCCCTGAGTCCAACAATAGTTTGTGGTCGTAGCAGCAGTGGAGCACCGCCACTTTGTGGTCGCTGCTGGCCAGAAGAGGGCAATGCGCCAGGGACCGTGCCGCTACATTCCAGCGTGCCCTCTAGCTCCGCCCAACCCTACCGCACCTCCCTGCCCCTTCCCCAAGCCCACCCAGGCCCTGGACCACTTCCTAGCCTCGCCGCCCTTTCTCTTTGCGAGCTCGCCAGAGTGCAATAGCCGCCAGCACGCAGCAGACTGCCCCTCGACCCCATACCGCACACGCTGCTCCGCCTCGACCCCAGCACCCCGCGAGACACGGCCGTGCGCCGCGTCGAGCAGCGCCTCTGTCTCCTAGAGCACGCGATGCTCCCGACCACCATCCACCGCCCCTAGTCGCGCCATTAAGCCATAGAGTACCGCCAGGAGGCAAGCCACCGTCTGCCTACGCTGCCCATGCTGATAGCACCCTGTATCATCGTCACTGACGAGCTCGCCGTCGCCCTTTCGGTCCCCTCATCGAGCCTATTTAAGGAGCCCTCCCCAGCACCATTTCTTCACACCACTCAACTCCCCCCTCACCGTTGATCCTTCCCCACCTCTCTCCTGAGCCTCTTGAGCCATAGTTCACCGAAATTGCACCGGAGGAGCCCGCTGTAGAGGAGGAGACGCTGCCGTCGATTCCGTCCACCGTAGCCCCTGCCTCGACCTCGCCTGAGTCCGCCGTCGCCGTCCAGGTTGTTTGCTCACCTCGCCGCAGTAGCTGGAGCCCTGGTACGTCCCTAGTAGACCCCCACCGTCCGTTTAGGGTTCGGTCTCACCGGCGACGAGTCCGTCGTCGACGACGACTATGGACTGTTGATCTAGGTTCTAATCGTATGGCCCAAATCGTTAGATACCGTTTCGGGTTTTAAGTCTCGCTGACAAGCGGGACCAACCTGTCAGCCGCCCTCTGCGCTACTGAGCATCACTGGGCCGGCCCATTCCTTTCCCGCGCTGACCCAGTAATTCAAATCTAGATTTTTCTATTTAGGTTTAAAACCATTTTTGTTCCTTAGTTTAAAAATAAATTCAGGAAGATTTACTAAACCAAATTGAGTGATTCGAATTTTGTTAGAAATATACTGAAAAGATCTATCCAAACCCATTGGATTTAATTCATTTAGAGTTAGAGATCTCTCGTAGTTAAAATAACAAGACAGAAGCTTTTGCACATTCAAACATTTTTATAAAATCAACCATAATAGCTTTTGAGTTGATTCCAACTCTCGAAAATCACATTTAACCATACCTATCTGAATATGTAATAATATTAAGGTTTGCATGCAGTGACTTTGGACTAGTAGCAAAATAATGCTATATAGGCATTTCTAGTCACTTTAAATCATTAAATATTATACTTAAACTTATTAAAATGTGATCCAACCTTTAAATCACATTCCCATATGTTAGAATATGTGGTGATGACATGTGTCCACATGATCCCATATTTTAATTGGAGAATATTAAATCTTAGTTAATTTCAATGAGTAGAAATTACTTTTCTTAAATAAAAAGAATGAAGCTAGTTCATTAAACATTGTGATGCTTGTGATGATATTAGATCATCAAATGTGTGCCATAATGTGCTAAGTAGACTAGTTAAGTATTGTTTGGCGATTGTGTACTCCGTCTATATTTATAGACGATAGTACCGACCAAGCTTACGAGGAGGAGGAGTTTAAACTTCAACCACTACACTACCCAAGGCAAGCTAACACTTGCAAGTATTGTTAGCAAGCTAGCATTATACAAGTTAACCATGCAAGTGATTACTTGCAAGCCTAGCACTTCAAGTAAACTAAGCAAGCTATTGTTATCAATCTAGAATGAAGCAAGATAACCTAAGCAAGATGCACTAGGCATGATTTGGTTATACCACTTTGACTATTACCTACCCCAAGTTTTCTTTCCAAGCTTTACTTTATTTATTTTACCAAAGTCCTTTACTTGTTTTAAAGGTAGCATAAAGAGTATAAAACTTAACCTATCTATTTATATTTAGATGTCATCCTATGGCATGAGATTGAGATTAGCATCCCACCTTAGTGAACACTCTTAACTTAGTAGTTTAGAGCTAAACTAAAACTTGAGTCACTTTGGATGGGAATACTTGGTGAAAATGAATTATGAAAACCTTGGAATGATGAGTCATTCTATTGAGATGATTGACATGTGTTGAGAAACACAAATGGTTTATGATGATGAAAATGTTGAGGCATGAGCCTTAGCTCTCTTACAAAAACTGATGGTTGGATTCGGATGCGATACCATTCCAAATTTACCGTACAACCACAATACATGAATTGGGTAAAGCTTAGCCGGAAGTTTATATGCATTAGTATTAGTTCCCTCGTGGGAGAGGTTTGAGCTGAGGCTACCTCTCAATGTTGTCCACCTATGTAGTGCCCAAGATGACAGATGGTCATGGTTGGGAGGCCAAGCTCATATGAGAGGTGCTTATACTAGGGTGTGTAAAGGGAAGGTTATGTTTGATTATCTGCATACTAAGTATGATGATTCCGGGTTATCCCTGACAGATGTATCGAATCTTGTGGTGAAAGTGTACCACCTCTGCAGAGTGTCAAACTATTCGAATAGCCGCGTCCGCAGTTATGGACAGTTGGAGTGGCCATACTGTTTTGTTGTCAGATATTTTCAAAATGACTTATGAAATGAATGATGAATCTTGACTTGACCACAACAGGGTTGTGACTATGACACTAGCTTCCCAACTTAAGTGATTCTAGAACTTTGTTTATCTTTCTTTGTTTCTGAACTCAGCTTAGGTTTCAAACTTAACTTTACAAATAAACATAGAGTTAGCATGTCCCACTAGCACTATCTGACTTGTTAGTGGTAGTTTGCGAGTACTTAAAGAGTACTCATGGCTTTTGTCCCTGGATATTCTCATGGCCAGACTATGAAGGAGACTACCAAGATGACGGACAACAGGACGGCTATGATAACTAGGACTATCTTCCATCGTCAGCATTGCCTATGCCACTAAAGATGGACCCCACCGCTACGCTTATTATTTATTCCACTGCTTGTAGTATTAAAACTGGATCATGAGATCCTTTATTCGTGTAAGACCTTATTATGGTTTGTAATGTATGATGTACTGTGATATCCAATCTGTTATGTCTCGCAAAAATGGTAATCCTGGGATTGCGATGTATGACATAACAGGCATCTGGGATTAAAAATCCGGGTGTTGACAAGTTGGTATCACAACCATCCTGACCATAGGAGACCCTAGTTAGAATGGACATCCAAATAAAAACTAAATTTCAAAACCAAAGTGAGTATTTATGAAAAATTATTTCCTCTCTTATCCTTGGGAATTCATTCTTTCGCAAAAATTCATGTTCCTCTAATTCTTACATTACTACCTAAAATTTGACACACTTGATCACTTCACTAACTTCCTCATCCTAAATTCTTGTAGATGGAGACTCAGTTCAGCAAGTTCTACCAGTTGGGCAACGGAGGCCAACTGATCTTCCAGAGGGATCTAGATTCACTGTCTGAGTTATTGGGACGCCCACATCCGGAGTTTCTTGGAGCTCAACTTCCTGGACCCCCAGGAGGAGATTTACAATGGCTAGTCACCGCTGATCTTCGAGGAAGCATAGAAGCACCAACGTCCAGGAGAATCCAATTCTCTGTAAGAGAGAACAACTGGCTAGATGGATTAGCCAAGGCAATGCATGAAGCTCTCGCACGTCTATGTGCCCTTAGTGTCAACCAAATCCAAGGAACCCGCTTTGCGCACTATACCAGGCGTGACTTCATGGGAATGCCAATAGAGATGCCAGGTCACCTAGAGCTGAAGCGTCAAGTGGAAAACCTTGACTTCCTGCTGTACGATCGCTAGAAGGAATTGGACAATGCAAGGGAGTTTGCCAACCACAACCGTGCCATTGCCGCCCAGAAGGCCCATACTTTCTCACTGCTTGTCAAGGACCGTCAGTCTCTTCGCCTCCAGCGCGAAAAGAAGGATCGCACCATCGCCCGTCTTCGCAAGAAGGTGGCCGACCTCGAGAAGACCATCAAGGAGCAAGAAGCTCAGCTTTAAGCAAAGGAAGAAGAAGAGGAAGGTGAAGACATCCAGGGAGATATGGATTCTTACCTCAGCAATGATGATGACTTTCTGGAGGAGGATGCCGTGGACTGACGATGAGGACTTCGACTTCATCGACGATGAGTAGATGCACTAGAGCACTGTCGTAGCATGAGGAGCATCGGTCCCATTGTATCGTAGCTTGCATAATGGTTCTTAAAACCATCTGTTTTCCTTTGATGTTGTGGTGTGTGTTTGTATCATGTGCTTGTTTGAAGGAATGAAAAGAATTTAGTTACAAAACCTAAGTAAAACTCAAAGTTTTAACTTTGAAATCAAAACCATGAACCTTAGAACTTTCCCTCTTACCCCTTTATCTACCTCAATCTTCAGATGACTCGTGGAAACCAAGGAGGGAGCAACTCATAGCAAGACCCAATGCTCCAGATCTTGGAGAATCTCATCGCAGACAGAGAAGCAAGTAGGGCAGAGCGCCAAGCTAATCTAGCAACACTGCAACAGATCGCCCAGATGGCTCTCAACAACCAGAACCATGGAAATCAGGATCATCAAGGATCCAAGCTAAAAAACTTCCAGAATACCAATCCCCCAACCTTTAGTACTTCAGAGAACCCATTGGATGTTGACGACTGGTTGTAGACAATGGAGAACAACCTAGAAGTAGCCAGAGTTGATGACAACGAGAAAGTTCTCTTTGCCACCCACTATTTGGCAGGAGATGCAAGAGCATGGTGGAACAGCATCCGCCTGATGAACCATGGTCAAGTGATGACATGGGAAGCCTTCAAAATCAAGTTCAGCCGCACCCACGTGTCGTAGGGCCTAGTCACCAGAATGAGGGATGAATTCAGAGAGTTGAAGCAAGGCCGAATGACTGTGGTGGAGTACCGTGACAGATTCCTGTCGCTTGCAAGGTATGCACCTGATGAGATCAACACAGAGGCCAAGAAGCAGGAGAGATTCTTGAACGAACTGCATGATGAGATGCAGACTGTCCTCGTCAACATCCGTTTCCAAGATCTCGAAGAGCTAGTTGACTCTGCAATTCAGATGGAAGGAAAGATTAACCAGGCAAACGACAACCGCAAACATAGTATGATGCAGCAAACTGGATCCAACAGTCATTAGAAGTACCGTCCCAACCCCTCACCAGGATATGCACCAAGGAACAACTGACCCCCAATGTCTCGCCCAAGCTACCCCAACCGCAGCGGAGGAAATGTGAAGCCCAGAGGAAGCAACAATCACTCCGGCAACACCAGCAATTTCAACCGTGCCCCTCCCAAGAGCAACAACAACAACAACAACACTGCACCCAGAACTGGAAGCAATGCTGTGCCTGTGGCAGCTAAAGACAAGTCTTAGATTACTTGTTTCGAGTGCGGAGTGAAGGGTCACTATTCCAATGAGTGCCCCAAGAAGACTGCCGCCACTGCCAATGTGAATGCCCCAGCTCAACAACAGCGTCGTGTTCAACCAGGAAGAAGATTCGCACCAGGGAACCCTCATAACCGCAATGGCCGTCTCTTCCACATGAACGTCGAAGAAGCCCAAGAAGCGCTAGATGTAGTGCTGGGTATGTTTTCTGTCAACTCAGTTTTAGCAAGAGTGTTGTTTGATTCGGGAGCATCGCATTCATTTGTCACCGAAGAATTTGCATGCACTAGTAAGATCCACCCAACCAACTTGAAGCATGTCATGATAGTTCAAATTCCCGGATCAACTACAAAAGCTAGAAAAATTTGCAAAGCTATGCCTATCAGAATACATGGGATAGATTTTTATGCCAACCTAATAGTACTTGGAACCAAAGGTTGGAAGTAGTACTAGGTATGGACTGGATGTCAAGGCATAAAGGACTGATAGACTGTGCTAAGAAAGCCATCACCATGACCAGTAGCTCTGGAGTAACAGTAGAGCATATATCTGAGACCTTACCCCGTCAATTCAAGTGCAACAAGAGTCTAGCCCTGCCCACCATTGACCAAGTCCGAGTAGTCTGTGAATACCCCGACGTATTTCTAGATTAATTGCCAGGTATGCCCCCGGATAGGGATATTGAGTTCATTATCGAACTAACCCCTGGAACAGGACCCATAGCCCAGAGACCCTATAGCATGAACCCCTCAAAGTTAGTAGAATTGAAGAAGCAGTTGGATGCTATGTTAGCAACAGGCTTTATTCAACCAAGCGCATCGCCATGGAGATCACTAGTATTATTCGTCGACAAGAAAGATGGAGGCAACCGTCTGTGCACCAATTACAGAAAGTTGAATGACGTCACCATCAAAAACAAGTACCCTTTGCCAAAGATAGAGGATCTATTTGATCAATTGACTGGTGCCCAGGTATTCTCAAAGATTGATCTTAGGACTGGTTATCACCAACTTAAGATTCATGCAACAGATATTCCGAAGACCGCCTTTACTACTCGCTATGGTTTATACGAGTATACGGTCATATCTTTTAGATTAACCAATGCCCCTGCTTATTTCATGAATCTCATGAATAAGATCTTTATGAATTTCCTAGATAAGTTTGTTGTTGTGTTTATCGATGATATCCTTATCTACTCCAAGTCAGAAGAAGAGCATGAGCAACATCTGAGAATCATCCTTGAAACCCTTAGAGAGCATCGGCTGTATGCCAAGTTCAGCAAATGTGAGTTTTGGCTGAAAGAAGTAGGATTCCTAGGACATATTGTGTCTGCCGGAGGAGTCTCTGTTGATCCCACCAACATTAAAGATGTCAAAGAATGGGAAGCCCCAACCACTCAAACCCAAGTTCGTGCATTTCTCGGATTAGCGAGATATTACCGCAAGTTCGTAGAAGGATTCTCGAGCATCGCCAGACCCATGACCCAATTATTGAAGAAGGACAAGAAGTTTGAATGGACCGACAAATGTGAAGCCAGTTTCCTAGAGATAAAGACGAGATTGATTTCAGCCCCGATATTGATCATGCCAGATATCAAGAAGCCGTTTGATGTGTATTGTGATGCATCCAAGATTGGTCTCGGATGTGTATTGATGCAAGAAGGCAAAGTCATCGCTTATCTGTCTCGACAACTGAAGCAGCATGAGCAGAACTATCCGACCCATGATCTGGAGTTAGCAGCCGTAGTTTTGGCATTGAAGACATGGCGTCATTATATGATGGGTAATCGTTGTGAGATTTACTCGGATCACAAAAGCTTGAAGTATATTTTCACTCAGAAGGATCTGAATATGAGGCAAATGAGATGGATAGAGTTAATCAAGGATTATGACCTTGACATTCACTATCACCCCGGCAAAGCCAATGTGGTAGCGGATGCTCTTAGCAGATTGCCGTGTAGGCTAAACACCATGATCAAGGAGAAACAACCAAGTTTGTATGAGGAGTTGGAGCAGTTCAGAACTGGGCTAGTTAGCAAAGGATTTTTAGCTAGGATTGAACTTCAACCCACTTTGATTAGCCAAATCAAGGAATCCCAGAAGGGGAATGCAAGTATCGACAGAATCAAGCATCGTATTGGTACATGAAAAGTATCTATGTGCCAGCAGATTTGGAGCTGAAGCAAGTTATCATGCAGGAAGCTCATGATACTCTTTATTCTATCCACCCCGGAGGAACAAAGATGTATCAAGATTTGAAAGAGCAATTTTGGTGGCACCAGATGAAGAGAGAAATCGGAAGCTACATCGCCAAGTGTGACATTTGTCAAAGAGTCAAAGCCGAGCATCAGAGACCCACAGGACTGTTGCAACCATTGCAGATTCCAGAATGGAAATGGGATTCCGTCGGAATGGACTTTATTACCGGTCTGCCTACTTCGAGTAGGTGAAATGACTCAATCTGGGTCATCGTTGATAGACTGTCCAAAGTAGCTCACTTTATACATGTTAAGACAACCTACCAGAGTTCGAAACTAGCAGAGCTGTATATTGCTAGGATTGTCAGTATGCATGGAACCCCCAAGACCATAGTATCAGATCGAGGAACCCAGTTTACCTCGAGATTTTGGCAGAAAGTCCAGGAAGGATTAGGCACCAAGTTGAATTTCAGCACCGCTTATCACCCGCAAACTGATGGACAGACTGAAAGAGTAAACCAAATCTTAGAGGATTAATTGAGAGCTTGTGTTTTGGAGTACGTATCAAAATGGGAAGATTGCCTACCTTTCGTAGAATTCTCACATAACAACAGTTATCAAGCTAGTTTGCAAATGGCACCATTTGAGTTCCTATACGGAAGAAAGTGTCGCACCCCTTTGAATTGGTCGCAAGTAGGAGAGAGTCAGATCTTTGGACCCAAAATTCTCTGAGAAGCTGAAGAGAAGGTTCACAAAGTCTGTGAGCACCTCAAGACCGCCCAATCCAGACAGAAGAGTTATGCTAACAAGAGAAGGAGAAACCTGACTTTCAATGTCGGAGATTTTGTATATCTCAAGGTTTCGCCATTGAAGGGAACGCTACACTTTAGTCTGAAAGGAAAGTTAGCCCCCAGATATATCGGACCCTTCAAGATTCTGAACCGTCGAGGAGAATTATCGTATCAATTGGAACTACCAGAGGAGATGTCAGCCGTCCACAATGTGTTCCATATCTTGTTGCTTTGCAAATGCCTAGAAGTGCCGGAGAAGACCGAAGTTTTCAAGAACATCGATCAACGAGCTGTTGATATCAACAAAGACCTGACATATCATGAAATTCCCATCCGTATCCTAGAGGAAGCCTACAGAACCACCAAGACCAGGAGTATCAAGTTTCTCAAGATTCAATGGAGCAACCATACCAAAGAAGAAGCCACTTGGGAGCGAGAAGATTACATTAGGACAGAGTTCCCAAATCTCTTTAGTTCCTAGTTTTCTTTCGTAAATCTCGAGAAGAGATTTTGTTTAAGGGGGGAAGGTTTGTAACATCCCAAAACTCTAATCCAAGGTTAATCAAGATTAAATCTACCCAATTTAGGGTTAACAAAACCTTTTTCCATTTAAAAGGATTAAGCATTCATATGTTTTGAATTGCCATTTTTGAGTGATCCATTGGTTGTAAAATGATTCTAAGGTGAATTAAACATCATCTAGATCATTCCCAAACAAATCCCAAAGAAAAACAAATCAAAATGAATAAAATAAGCAAATGGTCATTTGTGCCATATTAATCACCATGCCTACTTTGGCTATTCCTAGAACTCAAATCTTAACAGAAACAATTGTGGTTCTTTGCACCCCTTGCTAGTACAAGTAGTGATGCATCAAGGCCCACTTTGTTTCTCCCCAAAAACTTTCAAACACTGAATTTAAATGACATTTGAAATTTGAATGTAGTTCATATGTATAGATCACACTTATTCAAAAACCACTCAAATGAACTCCACTTTTAAAACCCAAGCACACCAAGAAGCTCAAGCATAAGATACAACACTCCACCAAAAATCAGCCCAAAATTCAAATATTTTGTTCATGCGGCCATTGTGTCGAACACCTGGCAGGCAGAATCAAATTAGCCTAAATATTACTGTTTTTGATCAAATCTTGTCGAGTCATTTGGTGTGCATTGATCATCCTTGTCCCTCCTGAGTCCAACCAACACCCCACCGGCCTACCCCTAAGCCGCAGCAATAATGGAGCACCGCCACTTTGTGGTTGCCGCCGGCCAGAAGAGGGCAGTGCGCCAGGGACCACGCCGCGCCATTCCAGCATGCCCTCTAGCTCCGCCCAACCCTACTGCACCTCCCTGCCCCTTCCCCAAGATCAGTCAGGCCCTGGACCACTCCCCAGCCTCGCCGCCCTTTCTCCCTACGAGCTCGCCAGAGCATGCCAGAGCGCGATAGCCGCCAGCACGCAGCAGACCGCCCCTGGACGCCATACCGCGCATGCCTGTAACATCCCAAAACTTTAATCCAAGGTTATTTAGATCCAAATCATCAAAATTAGGGTTAACAAAAACTTTTTTAATTGAAATTATGAAAGCATTCATGTGTGTGTGCATTTAAAAATAGGAGTTGTTTGAATTGCCATGTTTAAGTGATCCATTGCTTGTAAAATGATCTTTAGGTGAAATAAACATCATCTAAATCATTCCCAAACTTTTCCCAAAGAAAAACAACTCAAAATGAATAATTGAAGTGAATGGTCATTTTGGCCAAATTAACTATCATGCATACTTTGGCTATTCCTAGTATTCAAAACTTAACAGAAACATTTGTGGATCTTTACACCCCTTGCTAGTACACATAATAAGATACCAAGGCCCACTTTGTAATCTGCTAAAAACAATCAAATACTAATTTTAAATGACAGTTTAAAATTGAATCTATTTCATATGGGAAGATCCCAATATTTCAAAAACCACTCAAACAAGCTCAATTTTCAAAACCCAAGCACCCACAGAGTCTCAAGCTTAGTACTAGCACACCCACCAAAAATCTTTTCAAAATTCAAAAAGAATTTTCTTGCGGCATTTCATCAAACACTTGGCAGGCAGAATTCAAACAAAACCAAATTCACTATTTTAAATAGTGTTCTGGCCAAACGTGTCTCCCATTTGACCCCCTTTTGCTGAAATTGTCCCCTCTTTATCAAACCAGGGCATAATCACCCCATCCCCTACCTCTTAGCAGCATGGCCATGCCAAGCCGAGCCCCACCTCGTCGGCCAACTTGGTCGCTGCCGCAGCAGACCGTCCCCCTCTCTCTCGCCATGTCTAGGAGATAGCCCGCACCTCACCGCCGCCCACTGTCCCCTCCCCGAGCCAGGCCCAGCCGTGGACCACCGAGAAAACCCCGCGCCTAGTGCCACCACGCCATGCCGAGCACGCGCCAGAGCGTCGCACCCGGCACGCGTGCACAAGCAGCCGCTCGACCGCAACCCACGCCCACCGCTTCGCCATGACCCAGGGAGCATGCCAGACACCCCCATTCGCCGTCCAACGCCTCACAGCCACCGCTCGCCGTCGAAGCCGCCGCCTCTGCCGCTCAGAGCGCCAGCTCCGCCTGACCGCTTACCACCGCCCCTAAGCCCGCATTAAAGTCCTAGAGCACCGCCAGGAGACCGCGCGTTGATCGCCACCCTCAGCCATGTCGCTAGCAGCCTGTAGCCATGTCACCACCGTCGCCTGCCCATCCCTCTCGGTCTCGCCGTCGAGCCTATAAAAGGAGGGAACCCCCAGCCGTTTGGAGCACACCACTCCACTCTCCTCACCTCACTGATCGTCCCAGACCTCTAGCCGGAGCACGGGGAGCAGCAGCTCGCCGGAATTGTACCGGGAGGCCGCCTCTGGAGGAGAAGGGCGCCGCTGATTGCGACCACCCCCGGAGCTGCCTCGACCGTCCCTGAGCTCGCCGTCGACCACCAGTCCGTTTGCCCGCCTCGCCGTTGATGCTGGAACCCTGGTACACCCCCTATGCACCCACACTGAGCCGCTAGGGTTAGAGCTCGCCGGCGACAGGTCCGTCGTCGACGACGATGCACAGCCATTGATCCCCACTCTAATCCAACGTCCCACATTGCCCCATACAGCTTCACGCGTTATGAGCCGCTGACTGGTGGATCCCCCTGTCAGCTGAGCCCCGCGCCGCGGAGTGACACTGGGCCGGCCCGTTAGCGTTTCCCGCGCGATCCAGTCAGTTTGAATTAGGATTTTTCTTTTTAGTTTAAACTTAGTTATGTCCCTTAGTTCAAAATTCAATTCAGAGAGATTTACAAATCCAAATGGAGTGATTCCAATTTTGTTAGAAGGATACTGAAAAGATCTATCCAAACCCGTTGGATTTAATTCATTTAGAGTTATAGATCTCTCCTAGTAAAAATAATAAACAGAAGGATTTGCACCTTGCAACATTTTTTATAAAAGCAACCAAGTTAGCTTTTGAGTTGATTCCAACTCTCAAAAATCACATTTCATCATACCTATCTGAATATGTAATAATATTAGGATTTACATGCAGTGACTTTGGACTAGTACCAAAATAATGCTATATAGGCATTTCTATTCACTTTCAATTATTAAATAATGAACTTAAACCAAAATATTTATGATCCAACCCTTAAATTACATTCCCACATGTTAGAATATGTGGTGATGACATGTGTCCACATGATCCCATATTTTGAGTGGTGAATATTAAATCTTAGTAAATTTTTCAATGAGTAGAAGTTACTTTTCTAAAATAAAAAGGAGGAAACTATTGAATAAAACTTGTGATACTTGTGATGATAATAGATCATCAATTGTGTGCCTTAGAGTACTAAGTAAACTAGTTAAGTATTGTTTGGTGATTGTGTACTCCGTATGTATTTATAGAAGATAGTACCGACCAAGCTTACGAGGAGGAGGAGTGCTACCAAGAAGAAGAAGAAAACTTCAATCACTGCACCAACCAATGCAAGCTATTATTGGCAAGCTAACCCTTGCAAAACTTACTTTAGCAAGCCACCATTAACAATGCAAGAAAATCCTTGCAATCTAGATAACCCAAGCAAAGATGCTTTAGGCATGCTTTGATCCTACCACTTTGACTACTAGTTACCCCAAGTCTTACTTTCAAGCTTTACTTCCTTTACCTTACACAAAGTCCCTTACTGGTTTTGAAGGTAGCATAAAGAGTATAAAACTTGACCTATTTAGATAAGCTTTAGATGTTATTCTATGGCATGAGATTGAACCCATCATCTTTCCACCTTAGTGAACACTCTTAACTTAGTAGTTTAGAGTAGATCAAAACTTGAGTCACTTTAGATGGGAACAATTGGTGAAAATGAATTATGAAAACCTTGGAATGATGAGTCATTCTATTGAGATGTTTTGACATGTGTTGAGAAACACAAATGGTTTATGATGATGAAAATGTTGAGGCATGAGCCTTAGCCCTTTTATAAAACTAATGGTTGGATTCGGATGCGATACCATTCCAAATTTACCGTACAACCACACTACTGAATTTGGTAAGGCTTAGCCAAAAGTTTATATGCATTAGTATTAGTTCCCTCGCGGGAGAGGTTTGAGCTGAGGCTACCTCTCAATGTTGTCCACCTATGCAGTGCCCAACATGACTAATGGTCATGGTTGGGAGGCCATGCTCATAGTAGAGGTGCTTATACTAGGGTGTGTAAAGGAACGGTTATGTTTGATTATCTGCATACTAAGTATGATGATTCAGGGTGATCCCTGACAGATGTATCGAATCTTGTGGTGAAAGTGTACCACCTCTGCAGAGTGTCAAACTATTCGAATAGCCGTGTTCGCCGTTATGGACAGTTGGAATGGCCATACTGTTTCATTGTCAGATGTTTTCAAAATGACTTATGAAATGAATGTTGAATGTTGACTTGACCACAACAGAGTTGTGTTCATGACAATAGCTTCCCAACTCAAGTGATTCTAGAACTTTTTTTATCTTTCTTTGCTTCAGAACTCAGCGTAGGTTTCAAACTTAACTTTATAGTTAAACTTAGAATTAGCACTTTAACTTAGCACTATACTACTTGTTACTGTTAGTTTGCGAGTACTTAAAGAGTACTCATGGCTTTTGTCCCTGGCTATTCTCATGGCCAGACTATGAAGGAGACTACCAAGATGATGGCCCGCAGGACAGCTATGATAACTAGGACTATCTGCCTTCATCAGCATTGCATGTGCCCCTGAAGATGGACCCCACCGCTACGCTTATCTTTTATTTCCACTGCTTGTTGTATTAAGACTGGATCATGAGATCCTTATTTGTGTAAGACCTTATGTATGGTTTGTAATGGATGATGTACTGTGATATCCAATCCGTTATGTCTTGCAAAAATGGTAATCCTAGGATTGCGAGGTATGTCATAACGGGCATCTGGGATTAAATATCCGGGTGTTGACAAGTTGGTATCAGAGCCATCCTGACCATAGGAGACCCTAGTTAGAATGGACGTCCAAATAAAAACCTAATTTCCAAACCAAAGTGAGTATTTACGAAAAACTATCTCCTCTCTTATCCGTGGGAATTCTCTCTTTCTCAAAAATTCATGTTCCTCAAAATTCTTACATTACTACTTAAAATTTGACACACTTGATCACTTCACTAATTTCCTCATCCTTAATTCTTGTAGATGGAGACTCAGTTCAGCAAGTTTTACCAGTTGGGAAACGAAGGTCAGCTGATCTTCGAGAGGGATCTGGATTCACTATCGGAGTTTTCGGGACGCCCACATCCGGAGTTTCTTGGATCTCAACTTCCAGGACCCCCAGGAGGAGACCTACAGTGGCTAGTCACTGCGAATCTTAGAGGAAGCATCGAAGCACCAACTTCCGGGAGAATTTAGTTCTCCGTGTGAGAGCTGGCTAGATGGATTAGCCAGGGCAATGCATGAAGCTCTCGCACGTCTATGTGCCCTCGGCGTCAACAAAATCCAAGGAACCCGTTTTGCTCACTATGCAAGACGTGACTTCATGGGAATGCCGATGGAGATGCCAAGTCCCCAGAGTTGAGGCGTCAAGTGGAGAATCTTGACTTCTTGTTGCACGACAGACAGCAGGAACTGGACATTGCCAGGGAGTTAGCCAACCAGAACCGTGCCATTGCGGACTAGAAGGCCCAGACTTTCGCACTACTCATCCAGGACCACCAGTCTCTTTGCCGCCAGCGTGCCAAGAAGGATCGCACCATCACCCGTCTTCGCAAGAAGGTGGCCGATCTCGAGAAGACCATCAAGGAGCAGGAAGCTCAGCTTGCCTCCAAGGAAGAAGAAGATGAGGGTGAAGACATCCAGGGAGACATGGATTCTTACCTCAGCAATTATGATGACTTTCTAGAGGAGGATGTCGTGGACTTCTACACTGACGATGAGGATTCTGACTTCATCGACGATGAGTAGATGCACTAGAGCACTGTCGTAGCATGAGATGTATCGGTCCCACTGTATCGTAGCTTGCAGAATGGTTCTTCAAACCATCTGTTTTCCTTTGTTTGTGGTGGTGTGTGTTGTATCGTGTGTTTGTTTGCATGAATGAAATGGAGTTAGTTGAAAAACCTGAGTCTAACTCAAAGTTTTAGCTTTGAAACCAAAACCATGAACCTTAGAATTTCCCTCTTACCCCTATATCTATCTCAATCCTCAGATGACTCGTGGAAACCAAGGAGGGAGCAACTCGTCGCAAGACCCAATGCTGCAGATCTTGCAGAATCTCATCGCAGACCGTGAAGCAAGCAGGGCAGAACGTCAAGCCAACTTAGCAACACTACAGCAGATCGTCCAGATGGCTCTCAACAACCAAGGGCATGGAAATCAGGATCACCATGGATCCAAACTAAAAAAATTCAGAATACCAATCCCACAATCTTCAACCAATCTGAAAACCCGTTAGATGCTGATGACTGGTTGCAAACGATGGAAAACAACCTAGAAGTTGTAGGAGTTGATGAAAATGAGAAATTTCTCTTTGCCACCCACTATCTGGCGGGAGATGCAAGAGCTTGGTGGACTAGTATCCGCAATATGAACCATGTTCAGGTTATGACATGGGAAGCATTCAAAGTCAAGTTCAGCCGCACCCACATGCCGCAGGGTCTAGTCAACCAAATGAGAGATGAGTTCTGCGAATTGAAGCAAGGAAGAATGACTATGGTGGAGTACCGTGACAGATTCCTGTCACTTGCTAGATATGCACCTGATGAGATCAGCACGGAGGCCAAGAAGAAGGAGAGATTCTTGAACGAACTGCATGATGAGATGCAGACTGTCCTTGTCAACATCCGTTTTCAGGATCTCGAAGAGCTAGTCGACTCTGCCATTCAGATGGAAGGGAAGATTAATCAGGCAAACGACAACCACAAACATCGTATGATGCCGCAATCAGGATCTAGTAGTCACCAGAAGTACCGTCCCAACCCCTCACCAGGATATGCACCAAGGAACAACCGACCCGCAATGTCTCGCCCAAGCTACCCCAACCGTAGCGGAGGAAATGTCAAGTCCGGAGGAAACCATCACAAATCCGGCAACACCAACAATTTCAACCGTGCACCTCCCAAGAGCAACAACAATAACAACAACAACACTGCACCTAGAACTGGCAGCAATGTTGTGCCTGTCGTAGCAAAGGACAAGTCCCAGATCACCTGTTTCGAGTGTGGAGTGAAGGGTCACTACTCCAATGAGTGTCCCAAGAAGACTGCCGCCAATGCCACTGTGAATGCCCTAGCTCAACAGCAGCGCCGTGTGTAACCAGGAATAAGGTTTGCCCCAGGGAACCCTCACAACCGCAACGGTCGTCTCTTCCACATGAACGCAGAAGAAGCCTAGGAAGCGCCAGATGTAGTGCTGGGTATGTTTTCTGTCAACTCAGTTTTAGCAAGAGTATTGTTTGATTCGGGAGCATCGCATTCATTTGTCACCGAAGAATTTGCATGCACTAGTAAGATTCACCCAACCAACCTGAAGCATGTCATGATAGTTCAAATCCCCGGTTCAACTACAAAATCTAGAAAAATTTGCAAACCTGTGCCTATCAGAATGCGTGGGATAGATTTTTATGCCAACCTAATAATACTTGGAACCAAAGGATTGGAAGTAGTACTAGGTATGGACTAGATGTCAAGGCATAAAGGACTGATAGACTGTGCTAAGAAAGCCATCACCATGACTAGTAGTTCTGGAGTAACAGTAGAGCATATCTCTGAAACCTTACCCCGTCAATTCAAGTGCAACAAGAGTCTAGCCCTACCCACCATAGACCAAGTCAGAGTAGTCTGTGAATACCCTGACGTATTCCTAGATGAATTGCCAGGTATGCCCCTAGATAGGGATATTGAGTTCATTATCGAACTAATCCCCGGAACCGGACCCATAGCCCAGAGACCCTATAGCATGAACCCCTTAGAGTTAGTTGAGTTGAAGAAGCAGTTAGATGCCATGTTAGCAATAGGCTTGATTCAGCCAAGCGCATCGCCATGGAGATCACCAGTGTTATTCATCGACAAGAAAGATGGAGGCAATCATTTGTGTACAGATTACAGAAAGTTGAATGACGTCACCATCAAGAAAAAGTACCCTTTGCCAAAGATAGAGGATCTATTTGATCAATTGACTGGAGCCTAGGTATTCTCAAAGATTGATCTTAGGACTGGTTATCACCAACTTAAGATTCATGCAATGGATATTCCGAAGACCGCCTTTACTACTTGCTATGGTTTATACGAGTATACGGTTATGTCTTTTGGATTAACCAATGCCCCTGCTTATTTCATGAACCTCATGAATAAGATCTTTATGAATTTCCTAGATAAGTCTGTAGTTGTATTTATCGACGACATCCTTATCTACTCCAAGTCGGAAGAAGAGCATGAGCAACATCTGAGAATCATCATAGAAACCCTGAGAGAGCATCAGTTATATGCCAAGTTCAGCAAGTGTGAGTTTTGGCTGAAAGAAGTAGGATTGCTAGGACATATTGTGTCTGTCGGAGGAGTCTCTATTGATCCCGCCAAGATCAAATATGTCGAAGAATGGGAAGCCCCAACCACTCAAACCCAAGTCCATGCATTTCTCGGTTTAGCAGGATACTACCGCAAGTTCGTAGAAGGATTCTCGAGCATCGCCAGACCCATGACCCAATTGTTGAAGAAGGACAAGAAGTTTGAATGGACAGACAAGTGTGAAGCCAGTTTCCAGGAGCTGAAGAAGAGATTGATATCAACCCCAATTTTGATCATGCCATACCTCAAGAAGCCATTTGATGTATATTGTGATGCATCCAAGATTGGTCTAGCATGTGTATTGATGCAAGAAGGCAAAGTCATCGCGTATCTGTCTCGACAACAGAAGCAGCATGAGAAGAACTATCCGACCCATGATCTTGAATTAGCAGCCGTAGTGCTGGCATTAAAGACATGGCATCATTATCTGATGGGTAATCGCTGTGAGATTTACTCAGATCATAAGAGCTTGAATTATATTTTCACTCAGAAGGAGCTGAATATGAGGCAAAGGAGATGGATAGAGTTAATCAAGGATTATGACCTTGACATTCACTATCACCCCGGCAAAGCCAATGTGGTAGAAGATGCTCTTAGCAGATTGCCGTGTAGGCTAAACACCATGATCAAGGAGAAGCAACCAAGTTTGTATGAAGAGTTGGAGCAGTTCAGGACTTAATTGGTTAGCAAAGGATTCTTAGCTAGCATTGAACTTCAACCCACTTTGATTAGCCAAATCAAGGAAGCCTAGAAGGGGAATGAAAGTATCGACGGAATCAAATGTCGTATTGCTACAGGAAAGGTACCTGGATTCACGGAAGACGAAGAAGGAGTACTGTGGTACAAAGGACGTATCTATGTGCCAGGAGATTTGGAACTAAAGCAAGTGATCATGAAGGAAGCTCATGATACTCTTTATTCTATCCACCCGGAGGAACGAAGATGTATCAGGATTTGAAAGAGTAATTTTGGTGGCACAAGATGAAGAGAGAAATTGGAAGCTACATCGCCAAGTGTGATATCTGTCAAAGAGTCAAAGCAGAGCATCAGAGACCTGCAGGATTGTTGCAACCATTGTAGTTTCCGGAATGGAAATGGGATTCCGTCGAAATGGACTTTATCATCGGTTTGCCTACTTCTAGTAGGGGAAATGACTCAATCTGGGTCATAGTTGATAGACTGTCCAAGGTAGCCCACTTTATACCCATCAAGACTACCTACCAGAGTGTGAAGCTAGCAGAGCTGTACATTGTTAGGATTGTTAGTCTGCATAGAACTCCCAAGACCATAGTATCAGATCGAGGAACCTAGTTTACCTCGAGATTTTGGCAGAAAGTTCAGGAAGGATTGGGAACCAAGTTGAACTTCAGCACCGTCTATCACCTGCAAATAGATGGACAGACTGAGAGAGTCAACCAGATCTTAGAGGATATGCTTAGATCTTGTGTGTTGGAATACGATCAAAATGGGAAGACTGCCTGCCTTTTGCAGAATTCTCATATAACAATAGTTATCAAGCTAGTTTGCAGATGGCACCATTTGAATTCCTATACGGAAGGAAGTGCCGTACCATTTTGAATTGGTCGCAAGTAGGAGAGAGTCAGATCTTTGGACCCGACATTCTCCGAGAAGACGAAGAGAAGGTTCACAAAGTCCGTGAGCACCTCAAGACCGCCCAATCCAGACAAAAGAGTTAGGCTGACAAGAGAAGAAGAGACCTGACTTTCAATGTCGGGGATTTTGTATATCTCAAGGTTTCACCATTGAAAGGAACCCAATGCTTTAGTTTGAAAGGGAAGTTAGCCCCCAGATATATCGGCCCCTTCAAAATTCTGAACCGTCGAGGAGAAGTATCGTATCAACTAGAACTACCTGAAGAGTTGTCAGCCATCCACAATGTGTTCCATATCTCGTTACTTCGCAAATGCCTAGAAGTGCCGGAGAAGACTGAAGTTTTCAAGAACATCGATCACAGAGCTATGGAGATCAACAATGACCTGACATATCGTGAAGTGCCTATCCGTATCTTAGACGGAGCCTACAGAACCACCAGGACTAGGAATATCAAATTTCTAAAGATTCAATGGAGCAACCATACCGAGGAGGAAGCCACTTGGGAGCGCGAAGACTACATTAGGACGGAGTTCCCAGATCTCTTTAGTTCCTAGTTTTCTTTATAAATCTCGGGATGAGATTTTGTTTAAGGGGGGAAGGTTTGTAACATCCCAAAACTTTAATCCAAGCTTATTAAGATCCAAATCATCAAAATTAGGGTTAACAAAAACTTTTTTAATTGAAATTATGAAAGCATTCATGTGTGTGTGCATTTAAAAATAGGAGTTGTTTGAATTGCCATGTTTAAGTGATCCATTGCTTGTAAAATGATCTTTAGGTGAAATAAACATCATCTAAATCATTCCCAAACTTTTCCCAAAGAAAAACAACTCAAAATGAATAATTGAAGTGAATGGTCATTTTGGCCAAATTAACTATCATGCCTACTTTGGCTATTCCTAGTACTCAAAACTTAACAGAAACATTTGATGATCTTTACACCCCTTGCTAGTACACATAATGAGATACCAAGGCCCACTTTGTGATCTGCTAAAAACAATCAAATACTAATTTTAAATGACAGTTTAAAATTGAATCTATTTCATATGGGAAGATCCCACTATTTCAAAAACCACTCAAAGAAGCTCAATTTTCAAAACCCAACCACCCCCGGAGTCTCAAGCTTGGTACTAGCACACCCACCAAAAATCTTTTCAAAATTCAAAAAGAATTTTCTGGCGGCCATTTCATCAAACTCTTGGCAGACAGAATTCAAACAAAACCAAATTCACTATTTTAAATAGTGTTCTGGTCAAACTTGTCTCCCATTTGACCCCCTTTTGCTCACATTGTCCCCTCTTGATGAAACCAGGGCATAATCACCCCATCCCCTACCTCTTAGCAGCATGGCCATGCCAAGCCGAGCCCCACCTCGCCGACCAACTTGGTCGCCGTCGCAGCAGACCGTCCCCCTCTCTCTCGCCATGTCTAGGAGATAGCCCGCACCTCACCGCCGCCCACTGTCCCCTCCCCGAGCCAGACCCAGACGTGGACCACCGAGAAAACCCCGCGCACAGTGCCACCACGCCATGCCGAGCACGTGCCAGAACGCCACACCTGGCACGCGTGCACAAGCAGCCGCTCGACCGCAGCCCGTGCCCACCGCGTCGCCACGACCCAGGGAGCACGCCAGACACCCCCATTTGCCGTCCAACGCCTCACAGCCACCGCTCGCCGTCGAAGCCGCCGCCCGACCGCTTACCACCGCCCCTAAGCCCGCATTAAAGTCCTAGAGCACTGCCAGGGGACCGCGCGTCGATCGCCACCCTCAGCCATGCCGCTAGCAGCCCGTAGCCATGTCGCCACCGTCGCCTGCCCATCCCTCTTGGTCTCGCTGACGAGCCTATAAAAGGAGGGCACCCCCAGCCGTTTGAAGCACACCACTCCACTCCCCTCACCTCACTGATCGTCCCACACCTCTAGCCGGAGCACGGGGAGCAGCAGCTTGCCAGAATTGTACCGGAGCAGGCCGCCTCTGGAGGAGAAGGGTGCCGCTGATTGCGACCACCCTCGGAGCTTCCTCGACCGTCCCTGAGCTCGCCGTCGACCACCAGTCCGTTGGCCTGCCTCGCCGTCATCACTGGAGCCCTAGTACACCCCCTATGCACCCCCACTGAGCCACTAGGGTTATAGCTCGCCGGCGACAGGTCCGTCGTCGACGACGATCCACAGCCGTTGATCCCCACTCTAATCCAACGTCCCACATTGCCTCGTACCGCTTTGCGCGTTATGAGCCGCTGACTGGTGGACCCCCCTGTCAGCTGAGCCCCACGCCGCGGAGTGACACTGGGTCGGCCCGTAAGCGTTTCCCGCGCGATCCAGTCAGTTTGAATTAGGATTTTTCTTTTTAGTTTAAACTTAGTTCTGTCCCTTAGTTCAAAATTAAATTCAGAGAGATTTACAAATCCAAATGGAGTGATTCCAATTTTGTTAGAAAGATACTGAAAAGATCTATCCAAGCCCGTTGGATTTAATTCATTTAGAGTCATAGATCTCTCCTAGTAAAAATAATAAAACAGAAGCATTTGCACCTTGCAACATTTTTATAAAATCAACCAAGTTAGCTTTTGAGTTGATTCCAACTCTCAAAAATCACATTTCATCATACCTATCTGAATATGTAATAATATTAGGATTTACATGCAGTGACTTTGGACTAGTACCAAAATAATTCTATATAGGAATTTCTAGTCACTTTCAATCATTAAATAATGAACTTAAACCAAAATATTTATGATCCAACCCTTAAATTACATTCCCACATGTTAGAATATGTGGTGATGACATGTGTCCACATGATCCCATATTTTAAGTGGTGAATATTAAATCTTAGTAAAATTTTCAACGAGTAGAAATTACTTTTCTAAAATAAAAAGGAGGAAACTATTGAATAAAACTTGTGATACTTGTGATGATAATAGATCGTCAATTGTGTGCCTTAGAGTACTAAGTAAACTAGTTAAGTATTGTTTGGTGATTGTGTACTCCGTATGTATTTATAGAAGATAGTACCGACCAAGCTTACGAGGAGGAGGAGTGCTACCAAGAAGAAGAAGAAGAAGAAAACTTCAACCACTGCACCAACCAAGGCAAGCTATTATTGGCAAGCTAACCCTTGCAAAACTTACTTTAGCAAGCCACCATTAACAATGTAAGCAAATCCTTGCAATCTAGATAACCCAAGCAAAGATGCTTTAGGCATGCTTTGATCCTACCACTTTGACTACTAGTTACCCCAAGTCTTACTTTCAAGCTTTTCTTCCTTTACCTGACACAAAGTCCCTTACTGGTTTTGAAGGTAGCATAAAGAGTATAAAACTTGACCTATTTAGATAAGCTTTAGATGTCATTCTATGGCATGAGATTGAACCCATCATCTTTCCACCTTAGTGAACACTCTTAACTTAGTAGTTTAGAGTAGACCAAAACTTGAGTCAATTTAGATGGGAACAATTGGTGAAAATGAATTATGAATTTTGACATGTGTTGAGAAACAAAAATGGTTTATGATGATGAAAATGTTGAGGCATGAGCCTTAGCCCTTTTATAAAACTGATGGTTGGATTCAGATGTGATACCATTCCAAATTTACCGTACAACCACACTACCTGAATTGGGTAAGGCTTAGCCGGAAGTTTATATGCATTAGTATTAGTTCCTTCATGGGAGAGGTTTGAGCTGAGGCTACCTCTCAATGTTGTCCACCTATGCAGTACCCAAGATGACTGATGGTCATGGTTGGGAGGACATGCTCATAGGAGAGGTGCTTATACTAGGGTGTGTAAAGGAAAGGTTATGTTTGATTATCTGCATACTAAGTATGATGATTAAGGGTGATCCCTGACAGATGTATCGAATCTTGTGGTGAAAGTGTACCACCTCTGTAGAGTGTCAAACTATTCGAATAGTCGCGTACACGGTTATGGACAGTTGGAATGGCCATACTGTTTCGTTGTTAGATGTTTTCAAAATGACTTATGAAATGAATGATGAATCTTGACTTGACCACAACAGAGTTGTGTTCATGGCAATAGCTTCCCAACTTAAGTGATTCTAGAACTTTTTTTTATCTTTCTTTGCTTCAGAACTCAGCTTAGGTTTCAAACTTAACTTTATAGTTAAACTTAGATTTAGCACTTTAACTTAGCACTATACTACTTGTTAGTGGTAGTTTGCGAGTACTTAAAGAGTACTCATGGATTTTGTCCCTGGCTATTCTCATGGCCAGACTATGAAGGAGACTACCAAGATGATGGCTAGCAGGACGGCTATGATAATTAGGACTATCTGCCTTCGTCAGCATTGCCTGTGCCCCTGAAGATGGACCCCACCGCTACGCTTATCTTTTATTTCCACTGCTTGTTGTATTAAGACTGGATCATGAGATCCTTATTTGTGTAAGACCTTATGTATGGTTTGTAATGGATGATGTACTATGATATCCAATCCGTTATGTCTCGCAAAAATGGTAATCCTAGGATTGCAAGGTATGGCATAACGGGCATCTGGGATTAAAAAATCCGGGTGTTGACAACGTCGCTCCGTCTCGACCCCAGCACCCCGTCAGACACGGCCGTGCACCACCGTGCGACCCACAGTCACCGAGCGCCGCGTCGAGCACCGCCTCTGTCTTCCAGAGCGTGCGTCGCTCCCAACAATCATCCACTGCCCCTAGTCACGCCATTAAGCCATAGAACACCACCAGGAGGCAAGCCACCGTCCGCCTACGCCGCCCATGCCGATAGCACCCTGTATCATCATCACCGACGAGCTCGCCGTCGCCCTCTCGGTCCCCTCGTCGAGCCTATATAAGGAGCCCTCCCCAGCACCATTACTTCACACCACTCAACTCCCCCCTCACCACTGATCCTTCCCCACCTCTCGCTGGAGCCGCTTGAGCCATAGTTCGGTGGAATTACACCGGAGGAGCCCGCTGTAGAGGAGGAGACGCTGCCGTCGATTCCGTCCACCGCAGCCCCTACCTCGACCTCGCCTGAGTCCACCATCGCCATCCAGTTTGTTTGCTCGCCTCGCTGTAGTAGCTGGAGCCCTGGTACGTCCCCAATAGACCCCCACCGTCCGTTTGGGGTTCAGTCTCACCGGCGATGAGTCCGTTGTCGACGATGACTGTGGACCATTGATCTAGGTTCTAATCGTATGGCCCAAATCGTTAGATACCGTTTCGGGTTTTAAGTCTCGCTGACAAGCGGGACCAACCTGTCAGCCGCCCTCTGTGCTGCTGAGCGTCACTGGGCCGGCCCATTTCCTTTCCCGCGCTCGATCCAGTAATTCAAATCTAGATTTTTCTATTTAGGTTTAAAACCATTTCTATCCCTTAGTTTAAAAATCCATTCAGGAAGATTTACTGAACCAAATTGAGTGATTCCAATTTTGTTAGAAAGCTACTGAAAAGATCTACCCAAGCCCATTGGATTTAATTCATTTAGAGTTAGAGATCTCTCCTAGTTAAAATAACAAGACAGAAGCTTTTGCACATTCAAACATTTTTATAAAATCAACCATAATAGCTTTTGAGTTGATTCCAACTCTCAAAAATCACATTTAACCATACCTATCTGAATATGTAATAATATTAAGGTTTTGATGCAGTGACTTTGGACTAGTACCAAAATAATGCTATATAGGATTTTCTAGTCACTTTAAATCATTAAATATTAAACTTAGACTTATTAAAATGTGATCCAACCTTTAAATCACATTCCCATATGTTATAATATGTGGTGATGACATGTGTCCACATGATCCCATATTTTAATTGGAGAATATTAAATCTTAATTAATTTCAATGAGTAGAAATTACTTTTCTTAAATAAAAAGAATGAAGCTAGTTCATTAAACCTTGTGATGCTTGTGATGATATTAGATCATCAAATGTGTGCCGTAATGTGCTAAGTACACTAGTTAAGTATTGTTTGGTGATTGTATACTCCGTATGTATTTATAGACGGTAGTACCGACCAAGCGTACGAGAAGGAGGAGTTCTACCAAGAGGAGGAAGAAAACTTCAACCACTGCACTATCCAAGGCAAGCTAACACTTGCAAGTATTGTTAGCAAGCTAGCATTATACAAGTTAACCATCCAAGTGATTACTTTCAAGCCTAGCACTTCAAGTAAACTGAGCAAGCTATTGTTAGCAAGCTAGAATTAAGCTAGATAACCTAAGCAAGATGCATTAGGAATGCTTTGGTTATACCACTTTGACTATTACCTACCCCAAGTTTTGTTTCCAAGCTTTACTTTCTTTATTTTACCAAAGTCCTTTACTTGTTTTAAAGGTAGCATAAAGAGTATAAAACCTGACCTATCTTGTTATATTTAGATGTCGTCCTATGGCATGAGATTGAGATTAGCATCCCACCTTAGTAAACACTCTTAACTTAGTAGTTTAGAGCTAAACTAAAACTTGAGTCACTTTAGATGGGAATACTTGGTGAAAATGAATTATGAAAACCTTGGAATGATGAGTCATTCTATTGATATGTTTGACATGTGTTGAGAAACACAAATGGTTTATGATGATGAAAATGTTGAGGCATGAGCCTTAGCCCTCTTACAAAAACTGATGGTTGGATTCGGATGTGATACCATTCCAAATTTACCATACAACCACAATACCTGAATTGGGTAAGGCTTAGCCGGAAGTTTATATGCATTAGTATTAGTTCCCTCACGGGAGAGGTTTGAGCTGAGGCTACCTCTCAATGTTGTCCACCTATGCAGTGCCCAAGAAGACAGATGGTCATGGTTGGGAGGCCAAGCTCATATGAGAGGTGCTTATACTAGGGTGTGTAAAGGGAAGGTTATGTTTGATTATCCGCATACTAAGTATGATGATTCAAGGTTATCCCTGACAGATGTATCGAATCTTGTGGTGAAAGTGTACCACCTCTCCAGAGTGTCAAACTATTCGAATAGCCGCATCCGCGGTTATGGACAGTTGGAGTGGCCATACTGTTTCGTTGTCAGATATTTTCAAAATGACTTATGAAATGAATGATGAATCTTGACTTGACAACAACAGGGTTGTGACTATTACACTAGCTTCCCAACTTAAGTGATTCTACAACTTTGTTTATCTTTCTTTGTTTCTGAACTCAACTTAGGTTTCAAACTTAACTTTACAAATAAACATAGAGTTAGCATGTCCCACTAGCACTATCTGACTTGTTAGTGGTAGTTTGCGAGTACTTAAAGAGTACTCATGGCTTTTGTCCCTGGCTATTCTCATGGCCAGACTATGAAGGAGACTACCAAGATGACGGACAGCAGGACAACTATGATAACTAGGACTATCTTCCATCGTCAGCATTGCCTGTGCCATTGAAGATGGACCCCACCGCTACGCTTATTATTTATTCCGCTGCTGGTTGTATTAAGACTGGATCATGATATCCTTTATTCGTGTAAGACCTTATTATGGTTTGTAATGGATGATGTACTGTGATATCCAATCTCTTATGTCTCGCAAAAATGGTAATCCTGGGATTGTGATGTATGACATAACATGCATCTGGGATTAAAAATCCGGGTGTTGACACAACGGCACCCGCGATTGCTCCAGCATCGTGGTTCCCGCCACCAATTGACACCCTCAGCAAGCTCAACACCTCAGCAACAGCTAGGATTACGGACAGCGACAGCAGTCGCGGATCCGATCTGGGTGACCTAGCCACGAAAGATGGAGCCTACGGCTCCAGATCTGAAAGTTGCGGGAGCAACAGCTTCCCCAACCACTTCATGTGCGTCATCATCAACGCGGGCGACACCGGCGTCAATCATGAAAACACTGGCACCGGATCTGGCACCGGACCGCCCAACGACAGTATGCCCAACGGCACCGGACCACCATACAGCAGTACGTCCAATGGCGGGCCCACCAACGGTGGCAATGGCGCGCCCGTCAACAACGGGACGGGAGGAGAACAATCGCTCTCGGTGAATGGGAACACCACTAAGCGCATGGTGATCAAGCTCAACGACAACGAGTGGGCCCGCTGTCGCGAAGCTCTACGGGGCAATCCTCTACCCCCCAACACACCGCAGGACATGCTAATGGGCTACCATTGGCTATTAAAGGAGGAATTCAAGCGCCAGCAACAGGTGATCGCGCAACTCGAAGTGCGCAGAAAGGCGGCGGATGAGTCGAGTCTTCAATGAGCTGGGCTCTCCTCCCATGCTGGATCCTCCTCCAAAGGGAACGAGTACGTCGCCAACAAGAGGCGATCTTGACTGCCCACCTCACCAAACAAGAATGCGTGGAGGCTGTGAAAGTCCTCGACTTCAGCTCTATGACGGTGGATACGCGGGGCAACGTGCTCCCAAAACGCCGCAAGCCACGGTGACGGCGGCCACCATGTACCTCCTGAACAACCAGCCTCCGGCTGGGATCCCCGAGCTGCCATGCACTGATCTACGATCACGGGCCTGGGGCTAATCGAGGCCGCCCTCAACAAAGAACCAACACTACAGCCGAAGAAAAGCAAGGCTCTAGAAAAGTACTACTCATACTCCTCCAGTGATGACAGTCATGATCTGTCACGGCGACGTCTCTCATGGCGGCATGACCACGACTACGACGCACGTGATGACCTCACGTAGCGCAAAGTCAACAAGATGCGGGCAAGACGTGCTTGTTCGACTGACTCGGAAGAATACGAGACTGAGCTCTGCGGCGCCAGATGCTTTAGTAGAGCCATCAGGCAGAAGTGAATGCCTAAGGGGTTTAAACTCCTGTCGGAGAACCCAAAATTTGACGGCCCGCAGGACCCGAAAATCTGGTTGGAGGACCACATCTCCTCTGTTAGGCTACACAGAGGGAGTCAAAGCACGACCATGCAATGCCTGTAGCTACAGCTGCAGGGTGCCGCTCACTCATGGCTCAACAACCTCCCGCGTGGATCCATTCGCATCTGGGAAGAGCTGGTCTACAGTTTCAGGCGCAATTTCAAGGGCACTTACAAAAGGCCCGCATCAATCGAAGAACTGAGAAGCTGCCAGCAAAGATCCGGCGAATTGCTACGCTCGTACATCCATAGATGGTCTATCATCAAGAACTCCGCAGAAAACATCTCGGAGGATCACGCAATCGATGCGTTCAACAGCGGCGTTTGCCGTATAGAGCTCAGGTAGGAGCTGGGCCGCTCGAAGCCCAAAACGATTGACCACATGATGGAAATCGTGAATCGGTGGGCTGACGGAGAAGACTCGGTGAAGAACCGCACCTACTGCGATGACGATGACGACCTCGGGCGCATACGCGACCACCGAGGCAAACGTCGGATGCGCGTCTATCATGACCGCGATGAAGTCAATATGGTCGCCGCCGGCTACGCCGACAAATGCGACGACAACCGCAACAACGGATATCGTAGTGGTGGATATCGTGACAGCAGAAAAACCACGCAGGTGTGGCAGCACCGCACTCGCGAAGAGGCACCCGCAACATCTATTGAGGAAAAACTATCCGGGCCATGCAACGTGCACTTCTATATCGACAAGCACGATGGCAAGAAGAAATCCAGCCACCTTCTCAAGGACTGACGCGAGTTCCTCAAACTCCACGAGGGCCTAGCCCGGATGAATTGCGACGCGGTCAACAGGGGCTATGGAGCCGTCCCAGACGCTGTGGCACATGGAGCTCCTCCATCACCGCCCGGACCAACACCACCCGCGGCTGCACTGGTCCATCATCACGTAGGCGGGCCATACCCACGAGCCGTGGGCAATATCGGGATGATCCAAAAAGGGTGTCCCTCAAATCGAGTGCAGAAGGCCATCACTCGCCAAGTAAACTTGGCGATAAACTCTCCACCTCCTACCACTGAGTACCTCAGTGGAAGCGACTCCTGCATCACCTTCGACAGGCGTGACCACCCGCGCCAAGTTCCTCGTCCAGGCCACTGTCCCCTCGTACTCGAGGCGCAGATTGGGGTTTTTGACATGAGTCGCGTCTTCATGGATGGCGACAGTGGCATTAACCTCATGTTCGCAAGTACCTTGCGGGCGATGAGGATACCTCTGATGTGCCTGGAAGTTTCAGACACAACGTTCCACGGCATCGTCCCAGGGGAAGGCATCTACCCCCTAGGCAAAATCAACCTTGACGTCATCTTTAGCACGCCGCAAAACTTTCGGCGAGAGCGCATCGACTTTGAGGTCGTCGACTGGCCTTCACAGTATCACTGCATCCTCGGACGTGTCGCGTTCGCGAGGTTCATGGCAGTGCCACACTACGCCCACCTGCAGATGAAGATGCCAGGCCCAAACGGGGTAATCACAATCAACGGCAACTTCGAGAGGTCTGATAGCTGCGATAGGGAATTCAACTGAATCTCCCAGTCCTTCAGCATGCAGGAGGAACTCGCAAGATTGAAGGAGTCGACAGACAATAGTCTACCTCCCCTGGGCAGGCCAAGTTCACCCAACCTGTCCTTCGACTCGTCGGTGCACACGAAGAAAGTCCAGGTACACCCAACGGACCCGACCAAGACGACCCTCATCGCCAACAACTTGAGTTCCGCATAGGAACTCGCGCTCGTCGAATTCCTCCGTGAGCACTGGGAGATCTTCGCCTGGTGTCCGGTGGACATGCCAGGGGTTCCCAGGGAATTCGCCGAGCACTCACTCACCGTGAATCCAGACGCAAGGCCAGTCAAGCAGACAATTTGACGACTGTCTGAACCTAGAGCAAAAGCAGTCGGAACGGAGATCAACAGACTCCTCGAGGCAAAATTCATACGCAAGATCAAGGAAAGTACTTGGCTCGCTAACATAGTGCTTGTGCCTAAAAAGACACGGATATCTTGCGGATGTGCGTGGACTTCACCTCCTTCAATAAGCACTGCCCAAAGGATCACTTCCTGTTGTGGCGAATCGACCAAATCATCGACTCCACCGCGGGATGTGAGCGTCTCTGCTTCCTCGACGCCTACTCAGGCTACAATCAGATTCGAATGAAGGAGGAGGATCAGGAGAAAACGGCGTTTATGACACCCTTAGGTGTGTTCTGCTACAACACGATGCCTTTCAGGCTAAAAAATGCAGGAGCCACCTATCAGCGGTGCATGCAGGCTTGCCTCAAGAACCAACTTGGTCGCAACATCCAAGCCTACATTGACGACATCATCATCAAAACGAAAGAGGAAGCCTTGCTAATCGACGATCTACGTGAGACCTTCGCCAACCTCGAACGCTACCGGATCAAGCTCAATCCGGATAAATGCGCCTTTGGCGTGCCATCTAGGCAGTTACTTGGGTATCTCAACTCTGCGAGAGGGATCGAAGCAAACCCGAAGAAAATAAAGGCCATACTGGCCACGGAGAAGCCGAAGAACGTCAAAGGCGTCCCGTAGCTGGCTAGGCGAATCTCAGTGCTCAGCCGATTCATTAGTCGAATCGGCGAAAAGGCACTGCCCTTCTACCAACTTCTCCGCAAAGCTGACAAGTTCGAGTGGATAGACGAGGCGCAAGAAGCATTCGAAGACCTCAAACGTCTAATATCCACCTCGCCAGTATTGGTGACTCCACACGTAAAAGAGCCACTATTTCTCTACATCTCCACCACCAACCAGGTGGTCAGCACGGTGCTTGTGGTGGAACGAGACGAACAAAACAAGGTCGACGGGGTCTAGCGCCTAGTATATTACCTCAGCGAGGTGCTCACGCCAATGAAACAGCGGTACCTGCACTACCAGAAGCTGGCGTATGGCGTCTTCATGACATCTAGGCAACTGCGCCACTACTTCGAGGAGCACCCAATCGTGGTCGTACGACGCCCCGCTCGGGCACATACTTAATAATCCTGATCCCACCAGACGAGTCATGATCTTAGGAATCGAACTGTCTCCACGAGACATAACATACGAGAAGCGCGACGCGATCAAGTCGCAAGTTCTCCCGTACTTTCTCGTGCACTGGATGGAGAATCAGCTCCCCGACAAACCAGATATGTCCTACCTCTAGACAAGGCACTTCGACGGGTCCAAGCAAAAGGACGGAGTCGGCGCAGGTGTCATATTGACATCACCCTAGGGACACAAGATGAAATACATTCTGCGAATGCAGTTCACCGCCTCCAATAATGAAGCTGAGTATGAGGCCCTAATCCATGGGATGCGGATGGCGAAAGCCTGCGGCGCCAAAAGACTCATCATCTACAGCGACTCTAAACTAGTGGTCAACCAAACGATGCACGAGTGTGACACACTGAGCGACAACATGATCGCCTATCGCGACCTCTATGACACACTCGAAGGAGACTTCCGCGGCTATGAGCTGCGACATGTGGGCCGTGAAAGCAATGAAGAGGCAGATCTCCTCGCCAATATTGGATCCACCTATGCCCCCATACCACCTGGAGTATTTCTCGAGCGCATCTGCGAACGCTCCATCAAGCCAAAGGCTCCAGAGAAGAAAGAAAGCGCGTCAACAGACTCAGGGGCTACGCCACCCAACAAGCCAATGTCACTCGATGACCTGGAGCTTGATACATGACTCGAAGGACCAATGGGCATCATGATGATCGAGTCATCGTGGACACAACCCTACATCACATATCTACTCAGCAAGAGGCTGCCAGATGATCCGACTGACGCGCGACACATCGCGTGACGATCCAAGGCATTCGCCGTTATCAACGGGGAATTGTACAAGCGCAGCATCACAGGAGTACTTCAACGGTGCATCTGCAATGGAGACGGAAGGACCCTCCTCCTCGACATCCATGAAGGCACTTGCGGGCACCACGCTGGCATTCGCGCCCTTGTTGCCAAAGCTCTACGAGATGGATTCTACTAGCCCACGGCCATGCACGATGCCAAGGACATCATCTAGCGCTGCAATGCTTGCCAGTGATTCACGGATAAACCTCATGCACCTGGCACAGAACTCCGGCCAATACCATTGTCTTGGCCCTTCGCGCATTGGGGACTCGACATGGTCGGCAAGCTCCTGAAATCCTCACTAGGAGGTTACGACTACCTCTTGGTCATAGTCGACAAATTCACCAAGTGGATCGAGGCCATGCCAGTGACAAATCAATCAGGGGCCAGCGCTGTCAAGTTCTTCGAGTCCATTGTCTACCACTTCGGAGTGCCACACAGCATCATCACGGACAATGGGACGAACTTCACCTCTAAGGAGTTCCAGGAATTCTACGAGAACCTGGGAATCAACATAAGCTACGCCTCGGTGCCTCAGCCGCAGACCAACGGTCAAGTCGAAAAGGCCAACGGCCTCGTCTATGGCGGAATCAAGAAACGACTACTCCGACCACTCAAACAAGCCGCTGGATGCTGGCCAGATGAGCTGCAATCCGTAGATCTTGCGCACAACTCCAAACAGCACCACGGGATACACCCTGTTCTTCATGGTGCACGGTGCTGAAGCGGTGCTACCCACAGAAGTACACTACAAAGCCCCACGGGTGGTCGCTTACAGCGAGCAGGAGTCAACTCTTGAACTCGAAGACTCGTCGACCTCCTTGACGAGGCATGAGAAATCATAGCGGAGAGATCAATGATCTACCAGCAAAGCCTCCACAACTACCATAGCAGAAGGCTACGCCCCAGATCCTTCGTTGAAGGAGACCTGGTCCTACGACTAAAGCAACAAGGGCATCTCAAGCTCGAGTCCCCTTGGGAGGGACCTTACATGATTACAAAAGTAATCTCAGGTGGCGTCTATCGCCTTAAAGATTTCGAGACAGGAGTCGCATACTCCAACCCCTGGAACATCGTGCAGCTGTGTCGCTTCTACCCCTAGTTGTTTTTTACATTTACAAATAAGGCTATTCAGCCAGGCTACGTAGCCACACATTGTACCTCGTACTATTCTGCGAATAAATAAAGCTAAGTGCCCCAAAACTCTATGTTTTCCTTATTTTTCTTGAAATCTTATCACTCGGGAGATGCGCCACCCTTTGCACTTTCGTTCTACGAACAAATCACAGTATCGTGAGTAGCTGATAGAACATCAATCGAACCCTTGATAAACACCAACCCAGCTGCAACGCACCTGACAGGTTGGCAAGGTGGTGAGATAAACATAAGTCAGGATAACGAAAAGGAACTACAGAGTAGAATTCACTCGAAAAATATAAAAGCTAGCAAGCTCTTCACATATCAATGAGTATTAATTACATACCACATATTCATACGAACTTTACAACACTTATAAAATTATGTGCAGGATACAAATCATGCTACTACTACAAAAGAAGAAAGTTCGTTTGCTCCTCGAAGATATGGACAATCTCCTCTACTGGACGATCAACCGCTTGATAGTGTGGAACCATGTCCCATGTCATACCTTCTGGCGGAGGCGGCGGTCCAGCTGCAACAGATGCAACATCTACATCTGGCCTATGCAGTCGCACCAGCGACAACGCAGCCTTAGCACCAGCTACTAACTGCTGCCCCACGCACTCGCGAACCGCACTCAGATCTTGGAACTTTGCCAAAAGATCCAACAGGCTTGAAGGGCAGCGTCCAGCGGAAACATCGTTTGATAAATATGCCTAAGGCATGACTGCGCCTTCTCCAAAAAATGCAGTACTCGAGAAGCACGATCCTGCAGGGTCGCAAGCGCGATCTCACGATCGTGGTCCACCCAAAAGTACCCACTCGCCTACAGTTGCTCCTGGGTTAGGTCATTCATTCGAATGAAAACCCGGTCCTTCTCATCCTGCAGATGATGAGCACTGACAACTACACCAAGATAAATGATGAAGACAAGGCGTCGCCGCAACTGACTAAAAGAAAAGATGAGAGGGCAGAAAGCTAACATTTGAACTACTCACTCAGCTACACCACTTCCTCCAAGAGATACTTATCACGGGCAGTGGCCTTCTCTGCCTTCGACTTCCATACATCTGCACTACCGTGGAGGATGGGCAACTCACGCTCCAATTGCTTAATGCGATCGTGCAGCTCTAAAAGCAATGACAACTCCTCCACCTTTGAGCGCGGCTGCACCAAGGTTTCATCGGTGGGCATAGGATCATGAGGATCACTCGAAGGACCACTCGACATACCCTATCACAAATCAAGCAAAAGCAAATGAGGAGCCAAGAACACATTGATAAAGGCATAAATGCATTCAAGTACAACAAAGTCTCGATAGGGACACTCCCACAAAAGCAATGTTCCAGCAAAAGGCTAAACTCTATAGCTATTACACACGCAGACTACAGAGCATTTTGCTTCTTCGACTTAGACTTTTGCTTCGGGGGCTTCATCGCATCTTTGGTAGTCTCCGATGCCACGGACTTGCCGGTGGTAGCCCCAGATGTCGTGGCCTTCGCCTCCTTCGCTCGCCGCCGCTCCTCGGAATACTTGGCGACTGTCTCGATAAGTTGAGGACCATATTTTGCCCAGCTACCAGCGAAGGGAGCAAACACTACCTGCTGGCCTTCGGCATCGACAGGCATCGCCTCGGAAATAGCGGCGGGATCCAGCTCCACACCATGGGCTTCCACCATCGCGAGTGCCATGGTGGCGCTGATGGACCACTGCGAGTTCTTGAATTCCGTGGGAATACCTCCAGCGAGGGATTCCACTAGGTCTTCAAGGTTGTCGATCAGCCCGGACTTGGGAGTTAAATCCTTGTGGATGCGACTGAGCACAACCTTAGCCTTCCCCAGCGTCTCCTGGAGGGAAACACTGCGGTCTTCGACTGCCGCGACGACGCCTGCCAATGCATCAGCGTGACGCAGAGACTGGGCGTCAAAGCTCAGGCCGCTGGCATCTGCATACACAAAAGTGTTAGCACATTAACACGATGTCGAGGCAAAAGAGCAACGAAAATTCTGCTGAAAGAATACCTGAGAGGGACTTGGAAATCGATAAAAGTTGTTCCTCGAACAACTTCTCCCTTTCAGCAATGGAAGCGCGGAGATCCTTTTCTTGCTTTCGCGACTCCTCCAGAGCTGCAATTGCTTCATCGCAATTCTTCGTCACCGCGGCAACCGTCTTCTAGAGTGCAGTAGCACGACGAAGCAATTCATTGTGCTCCACTACAATGCATAGGGTGTATCATCAATCGAATTCATAAATTTCACGAAGACAAAGACGAATCCAAAACTAACCTTCGACAACGCGATGGCGATTGTCCAACACCGCATGCTATCGACCCATGGCAAGGACTTGGTCTGCTAGGCGAGAAACCTCCTTCACAATGAGCTGCATCAAAAAGGAAAACAAAGCTTCAGCGGCAGCACAAGGTACAAATTTGACTGCCTCAAAAGTAAAAAGGGTGCTCACGTGATCCTCCAGGGACTCCGAAGATGACTGCCGCGTAGTTGTCTGGGCAACCATCTGGTGTTCCCCAGCATGCGGGGAACTCAAAGAGTTGTGCCCGGAGTGGGCCACCACTTGAGGAGAAGAAGACCGTTCGGCCACATCCTTGGCTTTGGAGTCTGCGACTCCGGGCTCTTTAACAAATTGGACGTCGCCATAAGATGACGACGCCGCTTCACTGCAAAATACATCCAGCAAACAACTTCAGAAGAAGCAACTCTAGAAAAGAAAGAAATACACACTCGCGAAGACAATACTCACCAGTTAAAATTATCAAGGTTGAAGGATTCCTTCGATGACTCCTTCGGCAGTCGCAGCTTCTTCCGGGCAGGAGGAGGCATGGCACACACAAGAACAGTGGAGATTGGCTCCTCTCCAGTAGCAAAGGGACCTTCCGGCGTTGTCGAGAAGTAGCGTCAGAGTCCTTGCTGCGGGAACTCTTGCGAGTGTCCTGGTCGCTGGACTCAGGGGCTCCCTCCTCTTATTCAATTGGGACAGTCGATTCCGACTCGTCCTCCTCCTCTGCTTCGCGAGGAATAACCCCTTCAGGCTGAGGAGGTAAATTGGCAGCCACGCTCCAGTCCCTGCAATCAAAAGATGCATCATTATATATCAAGCGCTTGGCGCCAATCGACAAAAAAAACTACTTCGTAGTACAATTCTACCTCAGGAGGAGGGTTAGAGGCGTCGAAAGGAGGAACGACTGGTTCGCCTAGGACAACCTCCTTGGCGGTGTACTTGGTCACCACTCGCACCCTCCTATCCACTTCACCCATAGAAATGCCCTCGGCAGACACGCGAGTGACATCATCAGCGCCGGTCCAATAGTACATAGGGTGCACTCTGTCCTGCAGAGGCTGGACGTGGCGGCGCAACCATGTGTGAATGAGAGCAGCGCCACCCACTTCTTTACCTATGCGGCTTTCGAGGTCGCAGACGCGCTTGTACAGCAACTCTATTTCCTCGGACCCGCCAGGCATCACGATGTTCTTCCAGGAGCGCCTCCTCTTGCAAGCTGCTGCGGGATTGAAGGGCGCGATTCCGTAGTGGTTTACGTCGGCCTTCTGGTCGTGGATATAAAACCACTTGTCCCTCCACCCTTGGAAGGACGCGGTGAGCTTGATGGCAAAATAGGTGACAGAAGAATCGACATGGATCCCGCACCCTCCTACTTGATAGACTACCGAACCAGACGCCGACTGGCGTTTCAGCTTAAAAAGCCTCTTGAAGAGGCCAAAGTGTGGCTCGATTCCGAGCCAGCACTCGCAAAGAGTAATGAAGCAGGAGATGTGGAGAATGGAGTTTGGGGACATCTGATGCAGCTGGAGCCCATAGAAGCAAAGGAGACCCCTGAAGAAAGGATGTAGGGGGAGAGAAAGACCTCGGATGATGAACGCAAGGAACATCACCCGGAAACCCGGAGGAGGACAAGGGATTACCTCGTCGCCAGGCACCCGCGAGTCATCTTCTGCGGGTGGCAGAACCCCATCTTGACGAAGAAGATGCAGCTCGGAGGATTTGATGATGGACGCTCGCTAGGCGCCATTGGTGATGCGGGTGCCTGCACCCTTCTTCTTCCCAGCGCTGGCGGCACTGGTGCCCACGGTGGTGGTACCTCCCTTCTTCTTGGTGGTGGCAATGGCGGCCGCGGATCCAACGGCAGCGCCTCCCTTCTTCTTGCCCCTATTCCGATGGTGGTGTGAATGGAGGAAGTAACTGGGGAAGACACGGAGCTGGTCCAGTGCCACGAAGAGGAAGTGCGCAAGGAAGCAAAGAGCAGCAGCAATGGCGACGGAGGCACGAGCAAATAAGACAGATGGGGAAAATTACCGCAGTTGCGCTGCTACTTAACCTCCTCGCGGATGCCATCCAACGGCCAGTAGAAACCCTACTGGACGCATGGCGTACATCGCCATCGACATGTGGCGAGGGTGAACCATGAACCGTCCCCCACTATCTCCATTACGCACGGAAATCGAGGAGACGCAGTTAAAACAGAAGATTACGCACGCCCGGTCAAATCGAAGTTAGAAAGTGGGACCCACTGCTCGTCACGCCCCGTTAAAGCCGCTCACGCGGGCAAATGAGGTCATCACATTGTCAGCACTGACGTCATCGATTCCAGCAGTGCAAGATTTCGACTACTTTAGTCCTTGCTCGAGTCTTCGACTCAACCAAGCACTCGGGGGCTACTCCTAACAGGAGCGCTGGCTGTGCACCCGAAAGGAATTTTTATGCAGGCATACGAACTTTCAAGACAAACCCTCCACTCAATCATCGATTTGATTATGGACTGCGGGTTACTCCCATAGGGAGCACTGAAAGCATATTCGGCTGAAACAAGCAACAAAAGACGACAGTAGTCGCAAATGTTTTTTAGTCCCCACTCGAGTCTACGACTCGAATAGGCACTCGGGGGCTACTCCCATAGGGAGCGCTGGTCGCGCACCCTATGATTATTTCTCCTTGTACATCGTACTATGTGTTGATAACATCCACACTCGAATGCTATGGCGACTCTGCCTCATATTTTACCTACAAAGAGACAAAGTCTCCTGGGCCAGCCGAATCATCTCCGCGATGACAAAAATTCGGATGCTGCGCTTACAACGTGAAGATAAGACCTGAATAAGGCCTGGAAACGCATCTGCTATGCACTACTAGAAATATATCCGTACCTACATGTGCCATGAACATGCCTTGACGGACGCGTCGATTGCTCCCACTTATACACTGGAATTCGACTCCTGTAAGACCTCCGCGGCCTGAATCGAATTACGCCAGCACTTTTCCGAATTCGAGTCTAGGGACTCGAGTTTGAGTAGATTGCGTTGTTTTGCCCTAAGGAAGTTAACTGATACCGATACATCGGCTAAATCAGGCATGTATATCAACAATCCCTATGAAACAAATAGAACACTCGAACAAATGCTTAGCCATGCACTCGAAAGGCTTCATAAAGTCTCCACTTGAATCTATGATTCCACTGGACACTCGGGGGCTACTGACATGGGTATACCTTATAGGTACTCGAGTGTGGCATATATGGTCCAGATACGGTAGAAGCCCACGGTGTTGCCAAAGCCCAATAAGGAATTCGAGTGGCCCACGGACTCTCGATTGCTTGCGAGACAAGAAGAAGCTTAAGATATAAAGTTCAAAGGGAAAACCCTAATCTATAACCGACTCGACCTACTACCCGAGACCCAGCCTATCTATATAAAGGCTAGAGGGGGTGGCGAGGAGGACGATCACAACCCTAGTTTCCACAACTCTCACCAGATTGCCTCTGCGTGCCCCTGTAATCTTCGATTCCTTCGTTAATTCCAAGAGCAGACAAGCAGGAGTAGGGACCTCTACGAGGCCTGAACCTGGGTAAAACTTGCGTCCCTGTGTGCTTGTTTGCTAGCGATTGATGCCTCCAGCACTCCCTCCTTCTCCAAAACCCAAGTCCATAACAATGGGCATTGACGAGTTAAACCCTCGTCAGCTAGAAATGTTGGGATTCACGAGTCTTGATCCAACGGTCAATATTTAAAGTTATTCGTACACTATATAGTGGTAAGAGATAAGATAAGATAAATGGCACATGTTATGAACTCTAAGCCATATTAATCGTTCTTCCTTCTGAAAATAATTTACTTCTTTACCATGCTAACATGCACCGACCTATACCAAAATATGGGCAAACCATCATTATCTTGTTGATGACAGAGTATGTCCATGACCTTAGTCATTTGGCTTGAAACCCATGAAAGTTCATACTATACTTCCAATCTAAAGCTTCACGAACTTAAATGCATGACTCTATGTCGATAAAATGAAATTAGGTCAAACCTGAATACATGTGAGCACGATAGACTATTACTCTTGAAAATTTCCAAAATTCTATTGAATGTACCTAGGCAGCCAATATATCAAGGGCTAACAATAGTTTTGAAAAATGCCATTACAGATTAGGATATGTCAGACATCTACATGATATACAAAGTACAAGAACCAAATATACTCCCATACTTTATAGATGTTGATCAAATTTATATTTTTTTCTACTTTACCTATTTCAATTTTATATAGTGATGATATCTCAGACATCTATTATCTAAGTCTCACATGCATGGCACGTACAACTTACTAGTCTTATCACTATATAGTGTACGAATAACTTTGAATATTGACCGTTGGATCAAGACTCGTGGATCCCAACATTTCCAGCTGTTGGATCTTCTTTTCCATTCTAGCATATAGAAGATTCTATTGATAGTATTCATCACAATTAATGCTATGCACAAAACTCAAAACACACTTCTCCATCAGTCTAGAATCTTCTCCCTCGTTTCTCTAGACCATGTTACCAAAAATTTCAAATTTTAGATAGCTAATAATCGTTGACTTCAACATGATATAAAAAGTACAAGAACGGAATATACACCCATACTTTATAGATGTTGATCAATTTTTTTGTTTTACTTATTATAATTCTATATAGTGATGATATGTTAGATGTCTATTATCTCAGTCTCACATGTATGGCACGTGTAACTTTTACTAGTAGTGGTAAGATACGAATAACTTTGAATGCGGACCGTTGGATGAAGACTCGTGAATCCCAATATTTCCAACCGTTGGATCTTCTTTTCCATTCTAGCATCTAGAAGATTCTATAGATAGCACAATGAATGCTATGCACAAACCTCAAAACACACTTCTCCATCATACTCCTAGAATCTTCTCTCTCGTTTCTCTAGACCATGTTACCAAAAATTTTAAGTGTTAGGTAGCTAATAATCTTTGACTTCTACATGATGATACAAAGTACAAGAACCAAATATAGACCCATACTTTATATATGTTGATCAAATTTATAATATTTTGTGCTTTACCTATTATAATTTTATTTAATGATGATATGTCATACGTCTATTATCTGAGTCTCACGTGCAGGACACGTGCAATTTACTAGTAGCCTACAATGTATGAACATTCTTGGGTTTCAATCCGAACTACCAATAATGTCATGGTCATATATATATCGGTACCCTAGCTGCACTTTATGATACGGTTCTCACATCGGGTTGATGGGTGCGTCTTGGCGTAGTAAACAATGTTGACCGTGGGAGTTTCGAACAATTATGAAAAAATATTTTTCACTTTTCCAAGTGATTATGGGGATGTTTTGTACTCCTAGTAAAGAAAATCAGAAGAATTTGGCTCGGAATGCGACAAGCGCGCCATGTTTCCGGACATTGTGAAGCATGTATGTTTACCTTGTGATTCCTAGGTTCTATGAGTTTTTAAGGTTCATAGATAAATCCCACTTAAATTACAGTACTGTCTGTCAAAATTAGTTCAAATGAGTTGGCATATGCATATATCATGTGCACCGTTTAACTAAGAAACCCAAGTCCACTCAGCCGTTTAGATCACTATAGTATGTGGGCCCCATTCATACTTCCTCATCTAGCACTAGCACTAGAAATGCGTACACCTCTACTCGGGGGGCGGGCCCCCTAAAGGGCTATCTAGGGCGGTCGTCATTGCCATGCACATATCCACACCGCCTCCACCACAACTCACTTCCATGCCCTTCCCACCTACAACATATCCACGGCAGCCGGAGGTGTTGTTTTCGCTAGGAGGAGCATCGCCATGCCTGGGTGCCATCTTCCACCACCACCCGACCCAAATGGACCAAACCACATGGACTCCAGAGATGAGGAATGGGTCACCTCCGATGATCCCGGCAACACCTACAGCGAGGAGTTGGCCGTGATTGCCTCCGATGGCTCCGAGGAGCCGTTGGAGCCACGGCCACCAATGCCGCGAGGGCCAGCGTGCTGATCCAACGGCGATCCTTACGGGTGGGATGTCTTTGTCCATGTTTTCTGGCCGGAGAACATCCAGCTACAAGAACTCAGCAACCTCTAAGCACGTCGCGTCCTTGCGGCGCGCAGATACCACGGTGATGCCTCTGTACATGCCAGACGTGCCCGAGCTAAGGAGGAGTTCAAAGCGCAGCTAGAGATCTACAACTCCCTGTTCGAGTTCTGGGATAACGCCAGAGGACTACCGCCTCTACGCCCTCTTGGCGAGAGAAGCACCTCCCGCCGCCATGGGACGCCACACCCGCACCCTCCAGGCGAGAGCAGCACCTCTCGCCACCGTAGGACGTCCCGTCGTCCAGGTGAGGACATCGCCACCCACCGCCGTGGGATGTAGTTAGTTTAATTATTTGATGTATTTACACAAATTTGAAATATTTAATTATTTTTTATGATGCCACGGCTGGCAGCCAGCACCACCCCAATTTTTTTTCATCTACCCTCCACCGTACTAGACTCCCACCTTTCTTCACAAGCTGCACAGGCCACCATCCCATCACATTTGATGCCTGCTACTTTTCGAGCCTTCCTTTTAATACTACTCGGGAGGTGAGCCAAGTGTGATTCAGCACTAAATTTTTGTGTGATATTGGCGGGATCTTCTAGTTCAAAATTTTAGAGGATTATTGGCGGGATCCTCCCTTTAACCTTTCCCAAACTTTAACACTTCCTTCACTTCTCCGCAAACCCTAGCTACCTCCATACTGACGGGGCCTCTCACTCGCCCGCCGACTCTACAATCCATCTCACATCATCGTCTATCCCATCCCTCCTTAGCCGACTTCCAGGTCGCCGAAGTCTTCTCAGCGACACCATCGTCCATGCTACCATCATTGCTTCGTCGCATCTGCTTCCCCCACTCAGAGTGTCATCTTCCCCACCACCGCAACCGAGAGATGCGTACGTCACACGGACCCCTCACCAGGGCGATGGTTAAAACTCCATAAAACCGAGAAGGTTGCGGCACACTTCCTATGCCCGCTTTCCTTGCATTTTACTACTTCAAAATGTAGTTCATCACTTCCTTGATGTGCCTTCTCGTTACCAATTATTTCTAATGCATGCTAGTTGCAGTACTGCGGGATCGGTTCAAAGAGAAAAGAAGGAAACTACTAGTCGTCAAGCCAAATTGGTTATCTTGCACTAGTACGAAGCCTTGCCAGCCCAATGATAACCCCCAACAATCCTCCCTAGATAATGGCTTGCCTCCATTTTGCATATATGCGCGCTATCGTTACGCATTTTATTTTCGAGAGTAGTTTATCCTTTGCTTGCCCTATCTGGTCATACTAGTATATATTTTTTGTAAGGCATGGAAGATGATGTACTATCGATTGAGTACGCAGAGAATCGATGCCAATAAATCCTGAAGAGTTTTGGACATGCAGATCTAGCCCCGTTTAGCACAACACAACTGGTACAGAAACATGGTTGGTCGAGTACCCTAAACATGGCTATTTGCTGCATTGCAATTTGCAGAAGAAAGTGCATGATCGTGTCCCTGCCAAGGAGGTTCGTAGCACAGATATTTAGCATGCCAGTGATACAGCGATTTCTAGGAACCAAACCGAAGTATGGTGCATGGCCAAAGCTAAGATTAGGCTTCCCCAAAATGATTTGGACACGGCCACTTGGCGGATCAGAGAACTGGACCGAGGATGGATTTCTACTATTGAAGATTGAAGGGAATATGCCCGAGAGGCAATAATAAAGTGGTTATTATATTATTCCATGTTTATGATAAATGTTTATTTTGCATGCTATAATTGTATTAATTGGAAACATTAATAGATGTGTGTTTAATAAACAAAATACAAAGTTCCTTGTAATGCCTCTCATATAAACTAGCTCGTTGATTAACAGGATGATCAAGGTTTCTTGATCATGGACATTGGATGTTGTTAATAATGAGGTCACAGCATTGGTGGAATGATGTGATGAACATTCATCTAAAGTATAGCATTACGATCAAAGTCATTATGTTTATATTGCTATAACATCATAGGAAGTAATCCTAGTCCTTAGACCATGAGATCATGTCAATCACTAACACTAGAAGAGTATCTTGATAACATCAAACGTCACAACATGAAAGGGTGACTATAAAGGTGGGTTCAGTGCTACGAAGGTATTATCTAGAGGCTCATGGATCAAGAGTGGGATTTGTCCATCCCGATGAAGGATAGATATACTCAGGTCCCTCTTGGTGATATCAAATTACAATAGCTTGGAAGCAAGTGATGTGATCACTAGAATGTTATATCACATGAATGAGAAAAGAGTGCATGTCGGTAATGAGATCAAACTAGGTATGGAGATACCGATGATCGAATCTTGAACATGTAATATATCGCGAGACAAAGAGATTTAGTTACGACATTAAAGGTTCACATGATCACTAGAGTCATCGTTGAATGTGTGGGAGTCAGTACGGATCTCTAAGTCCCGCTGCTGATTATTGATTGAAGAAAGGTCTCGATCATGTCTGCATTATTCGTGAACTGTAGGGTGACACACTTAAGGGATACCGACACCGTTTGGAGCAAATATGTTTCAGACAAAGATTTAAGAAAGCGCTAGAATCATTTCAATGGAAACTGAAATTGTTTCGGGTGCAATTACAGAAACTGGTTCGGCATGTGATATTGAAATGTTGCAGGGGGTTTTATGTGAATGTTTGTTAATTAAAGTAATTAACAAAATTCTGAATAAAATAATAAAATAGTTTTAATAAATGATAGATACATTAATTTTAGTGGAAAATTAATGCATGTGTGAGTGGAATTTTGAGTGGAGGCATTTAATGGGAGTGGAAGCTCCACCCACGTGAATGTGGAAGTGGTGGGGGCACCCACCATGGCTGCCACGCCATGGCCCTTGGCTGCCCCCCTCTCCCTATAAAAGTCCCCCTCTCTCCTCTGACAACACACCTTCTCGTGAAGGATCTCTCTCCCCCTCTAGAAATTATTCCCCATGGTCTCAGATTAACGAGATACATGTTCCCGGTGGCTTTATCTAGAAAGGAGTTACTGCTTCTGCTGCATCACTGGAGTGAGGACAGGGAGGTTATCGGGGTACTAGACGTGTGTGCGATCATGGATGTACCGCTACTTTGCGGTGCTGGACTTGCCGGTGCTGGACCTGATGGACGTGTTGGTGATGGACTTCATCACGATCTTGAGATCAACAAGTGTACGACTACATCAACCACGAAATCAGTTTCGTTAACAAAGCTTTGTTGTTCTTGAAGGGTATGTTCTCTATGGATGTATATCCACCCGTTGCTTGTATCTAGTAGATAGATCCTAGCGTATAATAGTTCCCATCGTAGGAAACTTTTTGTTCTCTATGCTGTGAACCTAACAAAGATGGCCTTGATGCTGCCGGTTATCTTCAGAAGTTAGTTGCTGAAAATCGTGTTCCCAGTTCGGCTGATGCATATGTCAATGAGATGAACGTGATAGTTTTGGAACAGGTGAAAGCACGAGCAGAGATTCTCCGTGCATCTTTGCAGGCATATGATTTTCGAAGGGTGATGCAAAATCCTCCATGTGAATATATTGTTATTTCGAATAATGAAGATAACTTTCCTTTTATTGTCAGCCTGATATTTTCTTTTCTTATGTGCTGGCATTACTTTACTATAACTATCTATTTGGCACGCTGTATGAAACTGGAATGTACCTACTTACTGCATCTGGACAATGTATCTCGGTCTCGTTCTAGCCATTCATAAAATGGAAAAACAACATTTTTCCATGATAAACTTGTAATCTTATTTTACACTTTCATTTAGATCTGTAGAACCACGTTTTGCCAAAAATTAACAGATTACCATGAAAGGTAGTTCGAGAATGACCATGTCCATGTGCCCATTATCAGGGAAAAATTCGTGCAACTATATACTTGTGTGGCCCTAAAGTCAAACTTTTAGATTCCAGTAGTAGATCAAGTACAAAAAAATCAACTTAGCGACAAAACACAAGCTGAAATCACCTCTTCTACCAAGCAGTGGGTTAGAAACACCCGCCGCAATGGCTCATATGTCCAAAATTCAAGCGGTACAAAATTTTCATCTCGCCCTTCGGTCTACAAACAACGCGCTAAAGGCCATTCCTCAAAATGGCGTGTCTTGTGAATTCCCACGCGCCACAAAATTCAAAGTTTCAAACATACTAGTACCACCCGCACACTTCGGACCGAGTCCCTCGAGATCACCTTGCACGACCATGGCCGTGCTCCTTTCGTACCATCTCCCCTTCACAACCTGTCCATCGGCATGCCACCGTAGCGATCGAAGACGTTTTACCAACTCCTAGCACTGGCCCGCACCAGTTCAGCTCCTCTGTACATGAGGTCCATGACGTCGAACCTGGCTCAGCAACAACGTCGCAACTTCGTTGGATCCACTTCCCTGACTCCACATCACCGGATCTGCTTCCTCGACCTTGTCCATGGCACCGGAGAGATGGGGAGGCAAATTCGCTCAAGGGCGAATGGCGAAGTCGTAGCTCTCCATAAGTCCGGCAAAGGCATGGGAAGGAAATCGCGTAATCACTGTCACAAAGGTTGCCACCAAAAACTTCATATGCTCTTTATGCATTTGATGTCTGAAAGTAATTAATCGCTTGTTTCACTGCATTCTTGCACTGAGTTTTTTATCTTCTACTCTGACATTTCTTGTCGACCGATCATATATGCATATGTCTATCATTGTTCCTTCGGAGCTTTCAACTGTTTGCTAACACCATACTAACTTGCTCTTCTACACACACCTCGCTCTTAAATCTCATAAGATATTATTTTTTGTTGATGCATGTAAGCTCATTTGCGGCCGATTGATCAGGAAGAACGAAAGATTAGGGAAGATAGATTATTAAAGAATTCCAAATATGCAAGGTTGCTCGGCCTGCAGAGAGTTAGATCTTTCATAGCTACCACCACCAATCATGAAGTCTTGGATTCTGACGTAGAATTTGATCCTCAAGATCAACCAAACCCCGAGGTAGACGTGACTCAGGAAGATGGACCGGTCGAGAACCCCCTCCCTAATCCGCCTGCTTGTCCACTGCCCAAGGTACTTGCTCTATCTTGTCATTGAGATATTTGTTGCATCTTCCATGTTTCGTACCTCAATTACCACCAAATGTTGTGCAATGTCATTTGCTTAGTTCATGCATCATATATGTTCAGCATATCTTTCCTTACTGTTCTTCTGTTCTATCCGCGTCTCATTTTACATAGGACTTTGATAGATTAATGTATCGCTTATGTGTGTCAGGAATCAGCTGGTTCACCTAAGACCCTTCCAGATACCAGCAGGGAGAAAAACTATGATCGGCAAGTATCTGATTCAGCATTGGTTTTGTTGATGAACAATATTTCAAGGGAGACCTGACTTAGGAAGTTGGACCCGTCGAGGACCTCCCTGCTAGTCCCCCCGCTTGTCCACCTCCCAAGGTGCTCCCTCTATTTTTTTAATTGTGATATCTGTTGCATCTTCCATGTTTTATATCTCAATCCGACCAAATATTTTGCAATGCCCTCTGCCTAGTTCATGCATCATATATATTCAGCACATTTTTCCTTACTATTCTTCTATTCCATCTGCGTCGCATTACATACAGAACTATAACAGATTAAAGTATCATTTATGTGTGTCAGGAATCAGCTGGTTCATGTAAGACACATTCAGGTACCAAACGTGAAGCATCGACAAGTGGTCCTGCTAATGCTACCGGTGGAACACAAACACACGTCGGGAAATACAATAAACAAAAATCAGGAAACTCACACACTACAGGTTCCAACAGAAGTAGAAGCAGCAAATACTCTCCCACACATTCCACAATCACCAATTGCCAATCCAAATACCCAGAAAAAATCGACAGCCGATCCAGTTTTGACATCTACTTGCCTAACACTGCTGGCACAACACCAACAAGCTAGCGATGATCACCAACCTGTTGATCATCCCAGTGCCAAACAAGGTATGTGTTCCAAGGATTATCGATGCATGCTTCCTTATATATACCATGCAAGCTTGATGTAATGGTTGAATTGGAAGCTACACGAAGATTTAAGAAAAGGGGGCCAACGGTAAGAAAAAACCTTGAAGCTAAAATTTCTGGAATGCAATATAGATATTGCATCAATTCTATTGTGCTTGGCAAGCGAAGGCCAGAAGATCCATAAGAATCTGCTTTTCTAGCATCCAAAATAGGCGTTTTTGTCAGGAATGATATTCCCATCTTTGCATCATTCAAGCTCCACCAACAGACCCCTGACCATTACAATTCATTACTGCAGAAGTTACATGTAAGTTATGGCGCTCTATCCCATGCATTCAAGCTTGCTCTAGGTTTTATTCTAAGTCACATAACACATCAAATGTTCCATTCTTGCCGATAGACAAAATTCAACTTTGATTAGGATAATGAGGATGTAGAGTATGTTCTCATGGACAAGTTCTCCTGTTCTTTGCGCCAGCAGTGCCATAGGATAAAGAGTAAATACTTTGATGGTAAGGCAAGCAAGGATATTCAAAGAACGACTCCTACGGAACACACTATGACTGACCAACAATGGATAGATCTTCTCGACCACTGGTTTGATCCAAAGATTATGGTATTGTTTGTGAAGACTGATACCATATCACATTCAAAATTCCTATTTGCACTTATGTATCACTAGTCTCCTTTTGCAGATGAATGCTGAAAAAACAAGAGAAACTGTGCTATACAACGCTTAACAAACCGAACTGGATCTCGTGCATTGGTTGGGCACATGAGCGCAATGGTAAGAATAATTAGTTTTTAATCTTGTACATACTTTGTGCTTCTTATATTTTGATCATGTGTTCCACCCACATTGTAGAAAGGTGTTGTAAGTCTACAAGAAAAATTCCAAGCATGCTAGACGAGAAAAAAAGAAGGGCTCAATCCCTCCGCTGAGAGTGTTATTGTAAGTCTTCTGTTCGATTGATATTTTGTGATGACACACCCTTAGTGATTTATATGTATAGTTAGATGTGCAACACTGCCTGAACTGCTGCCCAGTTTTCTTTTTTAATTTAAGTAGATGATTTCCAACTAGTGTGAGTTTCAGTTTTCAGCTATACAAAGAGTTGTCTTGTGTATATAATGCACCCAGCAATAAAGAAATAGACAGATGCCATGTTGGCATAGTCCTTTTATTGTGTGCTAGTGATAACATTCTTGTCAGTATGATCAGATAGCTATGCTTTTACTACAATATACATGATGCATAATCAGCCATGCCAACTTATAAGATTTGTTCATAGTGAGGTTAAATGTGGTGTCTACATGTTTCTCTGTATTATCTTTTCTTCTCTCACCCATGTCTACCAACTGATAACCGTACATATTAAATTGAATGAGGAGATGGCAAAACCTAGGAAAGATGGTCTGGAACAAACCCAAGAAGAATGTCTAGAAACATTTAAAATGGTACTAAAAGGTGAAGGTCATCGTAAAAGCACGTTCCTATGTAATGCTAGGTTGTCGCATTTCAAGTCCAAGTCCAAGTACAAGTCAGCGTATTTGTCTAGTCAGGAAGAAATAGTATCACTACGGGCTGGACAGGAAGTGCATAGACAAGCAATCGATGATATGAGATAGGAAGCATTAGCAAGTGATGCAGAGTTAAAGATGTTACGAGATCAGCATAATTCTCGAGAGCCCATAGGTGAAGAGACTCTTCTAAATTGAAGATGAACCCTGACAATGACAGGTGAGTACAATGGTCATGTGAAATGGTTCTTGCTATAGAGCCCGGGTTATGTTTGGGGCCATGTATCAAAAATGGAGGGATTATTTGTTTCACATCATGCTTTTATCTGTTTATGGTATGCTCCATGCACAAAAATCATGTGTCCGAACCTCACTCTCTTAGCCTTGGTTTAATGAACCTCACAAAGGCTTTTTTGTTGGACAACCGCCAAATTCAAAATCTTAGTCCATCGACAAATCCTACCGCCTACCCCGTTTGAATCGGAGATTATGTATCCAATTTCTTTTCCAATATGGTCAGTATTTTGATGATTAGTTGATGTGACTCTTAGCCTTAAATTCGTACCGAAGGAGTACAATTAATGAAATTAAAAAATATCAGTCGAGCGGGAAAACTTGTAGCTAACCCTGTTTGAATCGGAGTTATCCAATTTTCATTATGGATGATAAGTTAATGTCACTCTCGGCCTTCAATTCCTGAATAGGGAGTACACCTTTTATCCAAATATTGCTTGGACGCTAGCCAAATTCAAAATATCAGTCTCCGCAATTACTATGCTCATGGATGATTAATTGATGTGACTCTCGGACTTGAATTCCTAGATAGATAGCGTATGGTCTACTAGATTTTTTCTATTATTATTTGGCCGGTAGCAAAAATCAAAATCTCAAACGAGCGGAAAAATTACACACCGACTTTGAAGCATTTCCCGCCCCACCATTTCAAAAAATTTGTGGTAAAATCTCCCACCGGGGACTACCATTTTTCAGTTATTATTATTTGGATGGTAGCCAAATTAAAAATCTCTGTCGAGTGGCAAAATCAAACTCCGACTTTGAAGCATTTCCCGCCCCACCGTTTCAAAAAAACTGAGGCCAAATCTCCCACCAGGGAGTACCACTTTTCTACTCCCTCCGATCCAAACTACTTGTCACTAAAATGGATCTATCTAGACATGTTTTAGTGCTAGATACATCCATTTCAATGACAAGTAATATGGATAAGAGGGAGTATTAATTATTATTTGGCCGGTAGCCAAATTCAAAATCTCTGTCGAGCGACAAAATCACATACCGACCTTGAAGCATTTCTCGCCCCACTGTTTCAAAAACTTTGAGGCAAAATCTCCCACCGGGGAGTACCACTTTTCTATTAATTTTTATTTTTCTGGTAGCCAAATTCAAACTCTCAGTCGAGTGGCAAAATCAAACACCGACTTTGAAGCATTTCCCTCCCCACCGTTTCAAAAACTTTGAGGCCAAATCTCCCATTGGGGAGTACCATTTTTCTATTATTATTATTATTTGCCTGGTAGCCAAATTCAAAATCTCTGTCGAGTGGAAAAATCACAGACCAACCTTGCAGCATTTCCTGACCCAACGTTTCAAATACTTTGAGGCCAAATATCCCACCGGAGAGTACCATTTTTCTATTATTATTATTTGGCCGGTAGCCAAATTCAAAATCTCTATTGAGGAGCAAAATCACACACCGACTTTGAAGCATTTCATGCCCCTCCATTTCAAAAAAAATTAACTTTAAAATTCCCATTCTACCCATTGTTCAGACGCCCTATGGGCATGCTAAAGTCGGTATCTTGGGGGTACGATCGTAATTATTTTTCTATTCACGTCCATAGTTCTGATTCTCGCAGTTGTTTCCGCTGGCCCTCCTAAAATCCCAGGCGTCTCTCCCATGCCCTCACCTCCATGGCCACCGCGTGCACCGCCCGGCGCCAATATCACGGCATCTGGAGCCGCTTCATCAAGGCCCACCCCATCGAATCTAGTTCACCGGGTCTCTCTACCACTCCACCAGAGTTGTGGTCTCGCTGACCATGCCTATGGCATCATCGACCGACCACACTCTGCTTCCTCGACGCTGAAAGGTACCAAGTCGTACCGGAGCAGCTTCACCATTGTCCACCAGACGGTATCTAGTTCAACAAGTTCCATGTCCACCGCTCTAGACCAGCTGCACGGCCGTCGATGTTGACTACACCGGCATCGATGGCCTAAGATCTGCTTCCCTGATGCCAATAGCCACCACAACTAGAACACCCTTGGTGTCTTGGACATCACTCGCACGGTCTTGATGATGCTTAGATGCCTCTCCGACCAAGGTAACCAAAAATCCAACTCGTTTTTGTTTTGTAAGCGGTATAGCAGGTTCAACCTGTCGGAATGAACTGCATTTTTGTTATCGTGCTAGTACATACAAGTCACTGGGCATGCCTATTCTTCATGCTAGTACATACAAGGTCATTAGACATGTTGGTTTGCATTTGTTGCTCTACAAATTTCAAGTCATGTACATGTCTGTTATTTTTTCATGCACATGTTCTTATCTTAGATGCTCCGTACACCAGTAATTGCCTGCTATTGTGTAGTTCTTGCAAAATGTAATGTTACTGGAAAATATTAGTGTAGATTCCCTGCCCCACAGTTACTGAATCTATCTGGTTATTCCAAGGCTAAGTTCCTGCTATTATTTCCTCCCTGCATCGTTCTGCTATCCTGTAGTACCCGTTCAAACTCTTCGTACTAGTTTGATTATAATTTTGTTATTGTCATCTAGTTCTTCAAAAGATGCAACATTGACTATTTTATTTTTCTTTGCGTAGAGCTCAAAAAGGGAACACTAAACATGTTGGTTTGCACAGCCTATAGGTTCACCAGCAATGCCATTATATATTTTCTATATCTGGTGCTAGTTCGTCCTAATTAATAGCATAATTATTCTCTACTGTATAGAAATCGTGTTTTCCATTCCTGCTCGACAAGTTCTGGTATGATGTGGTTATAATTTCTATGTGGTTCATTCTTAGCTACGAAAGTTACTGCATGCTATTGTGTAGCTCACTGCAAATTCCGAGTCACCCAATGTCTCTTGCATTCCAGGAGATACCACTGGTTCCATATATATTTGCTTAAATGACCTGACTAGTTTATATTTGCTGAAATTATAAGAAACACTTTGTTAGATTGCTCATTTCATTGTAGGCACACTTGTATAATGCTTGTTTGTCATGTTCTATAGGTTCACAAGCCACGCCATTATATCTCGTATATGGTTCTGGTTTGTCCTAGGGAACTACATTACTATCCTCTACTATATAGTTGATTCATGGTTTGCATTCCTGCTCCACAAGTTCGTATTATGCAGTTATAATTCCTATATGGTTCATTTAGCTATAAGTAGTTTGTCTTGTTTATTGTATTAACTTGTTATTACTTAGTTTCAGACTGCAATTATTGTTATCGCCACCAAAGAGGGAACTGCAAGATCATGTCTCAAGGTGATTTTCCAATGTAGCTGTCACACTCATAGGGAGATGCAGTTAATGGATTGAGAAAGCAAATTGAGGACTCTGCTATCAACTTGATTGGCAACTGAAATGCTGAACTTTCTTTCCCTTGTGTTGATATTATGTAATATTTTTAAGAAGTTTGAAGATGATGTAATATCTAGATAACTCGCATAGGCCATGTAGGAATTTAGTTGACGCCATCCACGCATGGTGGTAGGAGGTACCATAACTGCACCAGCCAGGTCGATCAGGTAATAGTATAGGGCTTTGTTATTTGCCCTTCTTGTATTGGGCCTACCATGAATAGTAAAAGATGCTCGATAATTATACTCCTTTTATGATATTTGCATGGGCATCAGAAAGACCAAAACTATAGGTGTCCGTCAATGTAATGGGCCTACCCTCAGGTGGAAAGTAGTAACAGTAACATGCTAGAACAGTAACAGGCTAGAACAGTAAATGGCTAGAACTGTAACAGGCCAAAATAGTAACAGGCCAAAAACAGTAACATGCCAAAACAGTAATAGGCCAGAACACCAGCAGGCCAGAACAATGGCAACCTAGCATAGTAATAGGCCAGAACAGTAACATACCAGAAAAGTGATATGCTACAACAGTAGTAGGCCAGAATAGTAAAGGACCACAACAGTAATGGACATGAACAGTAAATGGCCAAAACAGTAACGAGCTAGAACAATAGCAGGCCGAAAATTTTACTAGATAGGAACAGTAACAGGCCAAACATATTGCCAGGACAGAATAGTACCAGATCAAAATAGTTATAGGCTGCCTGTGGACCTGAAAAGTTGACGGACGGTATAGTAAAAGGCTAAAACAGTATCGGAACTTCTCAAAGATGGGCCATTAGTAGGCGGCCCAGGACGAGCTATGAGAACAGTGACGGGCCGACCATAGGCCTTAACAGTATCAGACCGAATTGACATAGCTTGTTAACGAGCAATACATTATTCGAACAATGTGGGATTCTGTAGGCCAAAATAATAATGGGCCTGAAATTCATGGGCTGCTTCTGGTTGCATCTTTTGGGCCCATTTCAAACAGTGCCGGACGAAACAGTAACAGGCCGTCTTCTTATTGGGCTCACTTCATGGGCCAGCCAACTTAATATTTTGCAGGTCTTGGCTGGGCCTGGCTTTTGCCATGATTTCTATGACGGTTAACAGCGGTAACCGGCTGTTAACGGCGGCTGCCACGTGGCAGTTTGCATGGCGTTAGCAGTCAATGCAGCTGGCGAACAGATCTACGACAAAACAAGTTTTTGTGGCTGAAGGGTGTGATCCTCCATGGTCCAAAAAAATCTATGACGGGGCTTTTGCCACGAAGGCTATCCGTTGTGGAAGACTTTTTAACCATGAAAAACAGGTCTTCAACCATGAAAATCGTCCGTTGTAAAAGCCAACTTTTCTTGTAGTGTTTGGTAGACAGTTGGCCTTGCAAGTCATAGTTGTTTGCTCAGGTGTTGCTGCGGGTCGTCGATGTTCCACTGATGTTGGGAGGATGGCATATGCTTAATGGTGGAGATAATCATGGCTTTCATTACAACTTGTCAATTAAAATGTTGGAAATAGATATAATGTATAGGCACCGGTGGGTAATAGATGTTATTTGGTTTTTACCCGTCCACTTGTGTCCACCTAGGGCCAAAGTTCTTGACACCTATTTCGAGACTAAGCGCGCTAACCACATGTGGGGTGTGTGGGCACCCCTATCGTCCTATTACCTAATTCCAAAGTATTGTACTGGGGGCCACAAACTAGTTTGGGGCGTTATTACTATCATGTACGTATGCCATGATTTACTGCATTATTTACTATTGCGCGTGGAGCGCTTGTACTATTTAGGATGTGGATCGTAATGTTAAGGATTATATCTATGGCCTATGATCTCTCGGCCGATCTTGCAACCTCTGAGTCCGTCTTCGGAGCCGGCCGACATCGTTACGGGTAGCTTAGTAGGGTGGCCCCCATGTACTTGCTTTGGGTCTCGAAACACATTGTGTCCAAAGCCCCGCTGACATATCGATGGGTGTATGTTAATTGATCTGGCAAAAGGGTGGAAGTGCAGATGGAAACTTTGGTGCACCCCGGCAGGGTTAAATCTTTTCGAAAAGCCGTGTCCACGGTTATGGACGACTTGGAGCATAGTTTCTCGATAATAGACAACTATAACTAAAGCATTGCTATTATAATATGACTTGGATCTGATATGACTAGTAAGTTGGTTAACCACCATGGAATGAATGAATAACACTACCAACCGTGTGAGTTTCCTCGGAAGGACTTCTTCGTTTGGTCTCGAGGGAGGGAATACCAGGATGGGTATGTTTGGTGTTAGTATCACGGTTGTTTTGAATAGGTCTTTCTTACCCCTCTCTGATAGCCGACAGTTGTATCGAATCTCTATAGGTTGATTAGTGCATGCTTCATCGCCGCTTCAGTCCACCATACCTATGTACGCGAGAGCCACCGAATTCTAGACTCATCATGTTATGGCCTCAGTACTGACCGCTCTCTTTTTTCCTTTGCCCTTTGTTGGCACTAATGACTGCAAGTGCGCAAATCGTTTGTAGCTAGTTTCAAAATAAAGATATCGATCCCATAGGGAGCCGGAGTCTGAAGTCTGATAACTCTTGAAATAAATACTACAATAGAAATGCTAAATAAAGTTCTAAGTGACAAGATAAAATGTGAGTATTGCGTAAAAGGTGTTTTTGGTTTTTTGGTATAAGAGCAACAATAAGTAAAGTAAAACAACTGAACACAGAAAGTAAGTATCGTGTATGTAAAGAGATTGGAACAGCAATAGAGAAAAAGGCGTTCTCAGGGAGTAGCGGATACACCTCTAGCATTATAAGGAACTAAGGTAAAGATTATTATCATGAACATTCTCAACTATGTATGTGTGAGAGGAACTCCGTATTTGGACAAATAGGTAGCAACCACTTCTCGCATCATCCTCATAACCACAGCAGTCAGCAATCGACATCAATCAAATTACTGCGCTATTAAGGGACTTAATCCCGCAGGACGTATCCCATGACATGGATAGTGTTCTGTGAGTTTCCTCGGTTCCCAAGTTGATATGTAATGAGTGCCAACAGCTTTATAGTCATTGTAAGTGCTAACACACCTATGTCTACCAACAAGTAGTTCCCTCCATCAAGTCCCCATAAGAGGCAAATATTGAGAGGTCGACTTCTCCCAACATCAAGATGAAGACAAGCTAACACGTGGTCACAGCGATGAATATCATAATAAACTTTATCTTATTTCAATCTCATACTAGGGTTTCTACATCTCCCCAAAGGCTAATGATCTACTCAGACATGGAGGCAATCAACATCATGGCAATAACAATGGAATCTATCATAGATGAATAGTACTTGTATAAATCCACAACGAGTACGGAAATTACAACAAGATCTAGAAAATATGTAGATGGGATGGATGGAGATGGTGGTGATGTAGCGGGTGATGATGAAGGTCGATGCCTTAGCCTGTCGGATCTGCACAGGGTGAAGATGGATCCCCCGTTGACGAGTTCCCCCTCTAGATGCCTTCCGGAGGTGAGGTTTCGGTGATTTCTGGTTGTTCTGTATGTCGTCTCTCCGATCTAGTTGCACGAGGTGAAACTATTTGAGGAGGTGGTGGCGACGCCAACTATACGGTGGGAACTATACAGCTGGAAACTTTATTCCCGCCGTATAGTTGGTTGTTAAACCATCTGTATGCCTTGATCGCTTCGGGTTTTCTTCTGGTATTATTGATATTTCCCAAATAAGCGATGTATGTTGTTTTTGACTCCTTTTCTCCCTAGTACAACTGCTCCAAGAAGTGTGTCTATTGTATCCATCGTCTCTCATGATCCTGGTGAAAATAGACATAAAATGTGCGTGCGAGCACTGTAAAATACCAAGATCCTACATCTACAATGCAGAATAATAATATAAAACATGATGAAAATATGCACTCATAAACTTCCCCAAGCTTAGACTCTTGCTCGTCCCGAGCAAGTTAGCTTTAATGGATGTGATCCCAATATTCATGAAGATGAGTCGATAAAATAAATGAGGCAGTTGTAGCATGTGTTTATCATATATGATAGATAGGAATAAGTTCAGGAATAGTAAGTTACTCGAACCATCCGAATAATATTACAAGGCTTCCACACCTTAGCATTTAACAGTTCACAAAATATCACTCTTAAAAGTATTCAGTTCAACCGAATGAGTTAGCGAGGTAGTCTCAAGTGTTTTAGGATTAACATATTCACTTGGGATTCAAAATCTCAAAACGTCTCTTTGTCATACTACAATATAGTGGTGTATGCCTATTTGCTCTTTGCACATTTGCTCTTTTTATTCTTCCCCTTTTTTTCTTTTCTCTTTATGTATGTATGCTCACACTTTTGTTTAAGTGATGTGCAAAGGAGAAAGCCATACATTCCACTTCATGTAGGAATTCAAAGTATACGATCTCAATTACCAAATTCCAATTGTATATGAAGCAATCTTTATAGATTGAATATTCTACCTCGTCTTGTTCTCACTCTAGTTTGATAGCACTTTTAATTTTCCTTTGTTCAAGGTTTCTTTTTCAACTTAACTGATTAGATAATTTTTCTTTCTTAGTAAATCAAACCATGTACTTACAACATATTGACCAAATTATCTTTCTATGTTCCATTAATACCAATGCTGTGGAAGACTCCTATTGCTATCATCAAGTGCAAGTAAAATTATACTCAAGCCATTCATATATCCAATAGGACAAACACAAACTCAATATTGCTCTATATATGATAATAAACTCGGAATTTCATAAAGGGGATCGACTATTCCTGAAGGGAATTCTAATGATGCAAATTTTATTTCTAGTTTGAACTAATGTAAAACTAAAATAGTAATGTAAAACTTATAAGATAGATTACAAGGTCTTAAAGATCTCCCCAAGCTTGGAATCAAGCCAGGCGGGATCAAATAATCCCTTGTGATTATTTGATACCGTGATTATTGTAGATCACTGTGGTGCCATGGCATGTAACACCGCGGTGCGTAGCTTCTTATTGGCATCCTCCAGAGCGGTGATGCGGCTGTAGAACCTGTGCAAATCAGATTGCAAAGTGTCCACTTTATCCGTGAGTTTAGTCACCAATGGCAGAAGATCATCCTTCTTCTCTATCTCCTTGAGGCGGTGACGGACTTCGACGCGATGGAGTAGCTCCTGCTTCTAATATATCTCCAGTGCTCGCACGTAGTCCTTGGTCCTAGGAGTAGCTTATTCTTCCTCATCCATGATTGATGGATCAGGGAAGTGGAAACCATTCATCCACTCTTCTTCAGGGTTCACCCTTATACGAGCACCAATAGTAGGCTTCAAGAGTGGCACCGTCGCTCCATTTCTAGCACCTGCACCAATATTAGGTAATTCCTTATGCTTGTGTGGCCTGGGGTCCATGGTGATGAACTTGACCGTCTCCACACGCGCTTTTGCATGTGGCTTGCGACCTTATCTCTCTTCTTGAGCTCTCTTCATTGTCGCCTAGTTGATCTCCGGTGGAGCATAAAGATCACGACAGATGTAGATGTCACTCACTTCATCGGAACCGTTGTTGTAGAAACATGGCTCGACGTACTCCTTGTACCTCGGGCTAAACCTCTCCACCTCCTCGTTGTCGTCCTCCATGGATGGGCTGCTAGAGTGGTCCCTAGAAGGAGCAATGAGACCCAGGGTTTTCCTCGGCCTGGGATGGGATATCGCATTGCTAGATTGGTTCCTGGAGATTATGATTAGAGAGGGAGAGACGATGGTAGTATATAAGGGTGGTCAGAGGTTGGTAAAACTCGTGAGAAACACCAAATTCACGCCCAAGAAAGGAATCTTAATGGAATAGGAAAAGAAATCACGGATTTGGAGGTGTCCTGCCGCGTAACGACCAACCATACGGGCACAACCCGTATAGCTCTGGCTGTATAGTTGGTTTCGGGCAGATATTTCCAAATATCTCGAGTCTAGGTCGGTTAAGTTACCAACTTGGAACCGACAAAATAGTTTTTTTATCAAAAACAAAGAATGTCTAAGAGTTCAACGACCAACTATACGGTGGGAGGATTTTCTCCGGCCGTATTGTTGCAACCGTTTAGATCCAGACATCAAAAATCAAAATGACTAAGAGTTTAACGACCAACTATATGGCCGAAGATTTTTCTCTGGTCGTATAGTTGCGACCGTATAGATCAAGACAAATTCGCAAAGAGGATACAGAAGGTTTAATGACCAACTATACGGTCGAAGATTTTTCTCCGGTCGTATAGTTGCGACCGTATAGTTGGTAAAAAACCTTCAGAAACTTCAGAAAAACACGAGGAAATCAAAGGCAAAAAAAATTAGGAGTAAAATTTGTGAAAAAAATCACTTATTTGAGTAAGAACACTTACCTTGAACTTACCATTTACTTATTCGGGGATGACAAGCTCCTCCAACAACAAAGACTTCTTCTCTTTTGGAGGAATTGGCCTTAGTTCATTTAATAATACTCATAAATGAAAATCACCAGGACTAAAGTTCCTCTCAATAAGATTGGGGTCTTGTTGGGCAAATATGGACACTACATCCAACATCTTTATTTCTTGACTCTGCATAATCTGCAACTCAAATTCTTGAAGTAAAAGAATCCAACGGATCAGTCTTGGCTTATGGTTTTTCCTCTCAAGGATTTCTTTTAAACCATCACGATCTGTATGAACTCTTACTTTTGCATCAACTATATAAGAACGAAATTTATCGCAAGAGAAAAATACAACAAAACGTTACCTCTCTTCCTTAGGATAAGTCTTTTAGAGCACTATTAAGAGTTCTACTAGCATGATGTATAATATTAAATATGCGACCTATGTGTTGTCCTAGAGTTACTCCTACAACATCATCACTAGCTTCACATATTAAGTCAAAAGTCGTATCCCAGATAGGTGGTTTAATGATAGGAGCATGGGATAAAGCATTTTCAAGATTATCAAAGGCTATGAGGTATTTATCATAAAAATTAAATCTTACTCCCTTTTTGCAGGAGGTTAGTCAAAGGTTTAGATATTCCAGAGAAATTCCTAATGAACATTCTATAAAAACCCACATGACCAAGGAAACTTCTTATACCTTTTATATCCCTAGGTTGTGGCATTCTCTCTATGGCCTCAACCTTAGCTCTATCCACTTTAATTCTCTTACATGATACCTTATGTCCAAGTACTATACCTTCTTTGACCATAAAATGGCACTTCTCCTAGTTTAGAACAAGATTGGTTTCTTCGCAACGCTGCAAAACTGTTTTGAGATTATCCAAGCAACTAGTAAACAAAGTTCCATAGACAGAAAAGTCATCCATAAATACTTCCATTATCAGTTCTATAAAATCTGCAAAAATAGTAGTCATGCATCTTTGAAAAGTAGCTGGAGCATTACATAAACCAAAAGGCATATGCCGGTAAGCATGTAAACCATAAGGACTAATGAAAGTTGTTTTAAGTTGGTCATCAGGATGAACATCTATTTGAGAAAAACCAGAGTATCTGTCCAAGTAGCAAAACTGAGTGTGGTTTGCTAACCTTTCTAAAGTTTGATCTATGAACGGTAAAGGATAGTGATCTTTTCTAGTTTATTTATTCAATTTCCTGAAATCTATGCACATCCTATGTCCAACAATAGTTCTAGTAGGTACCAATTCATTGTTTTCATTAGGAACAACAGTAAAACTGCCCTTCTTAGGGACACAATGAACATGAACTACCCATTCACTTTCTTTTACATGATAGATTATACCTGCGTCCAATATGCGTACTATTTCTTTTCTTACCACTTCCTTCATTTCGTGCTTCAGTCTTCTATTAAATTCTGCAACTGGTTTAGCACCTTCCTCCATGAATATTCGATGGACGGTTATCATGGGACTAATTCCCTTCAAATCATCCATGGAGTACCCAAAGGCTTTGCGATGCTCCTTAAGTATTTTCATGAGTTCATCTTCTTCATCTCCTAAAATTTTAGCACTAATAATAACAGGAAATTTATTTGTATCATCTAAAAATCTGTATTTAAGATTATCTGGTAGAGTCTTCAATTCTGGGGGTGGTAATTCCTCGTCCCCTCTCTTTTCTAGATCTTCAAAAGCCTCATCAGTTGGAGGCCCTATAATGGGAAGTGAATCGAATTCATCTTCTAGTTCTTCTAGGGACTTGTCCTCCATAACTATTTCTTCATAATTTAAGTCTTCATTTATTTCTTCTTTTTGATCACTAAAGAAGAGAGCTGCCATTTCCTCAATAGTTTTCTCTTTCTCTTCTTCTTCTATTTGTGGAGGCCTATCTTTAAATTTGGAAAAGTGGAATTCTTTTTCCTCTTCCCAAAGCTTAAGAGACACAATCTCCTTTTTGAAATCAACTTTGGCACCTACATTACTCAAAAAGTTTCTTCCAAATATAATTGGGCAAAGAGTGTCAGCTGGCATATCAACAACTACAAAATCGATAGAAAAGTTTTTGTTGCCAATTGTGATAGTTGCATCTTCAAATACTCCCATTGGAATTCTAAGAGTTTTATTGGCTAACATGATTGTCAATTTAGTATTTTCATTTTTAGTCGGTTCTATTTCTTATTTTATTTCTAAATAAAAATCATAAGATATAACATTAACTTCGGTGCCAAGATTGCATAAATCATAATGTGAGGTTTCCTTAAATATGTAGGGAAGAATAGGCTTACCCACATCTTTTACCTTTGTTTTACCTTCAATCAATACGGAAGTCTCTTTATGAAGTTCAACTATGTTACAATGTGCATACATAACCATAATTGCTTCCTTTGTTAGCTCTCCATCTTTGGTTTCTTCCAGATGTTCCACAACTTCTGGCATACTTTCCATTTCCTTCTTCTCATGTACTGCTTCGACCTGTTCATATTCAGAAATATGCTTCTGTGCAGTGTTAGGGGAAGGTATCTCATATATTGGTTCTAGGGAGGCCAGTGTTGCTTTAACTTCTCTTTTCTTCTCAGGTTTGGGTGGTGGATCATACTTGACCAAACCCTCTTTTGGAGCTTTGATATGTTTTGTAAAAGATTTTAAAACTTGCAACACAAGATCTGGATCCAAATAAAGTTGCATAGATAATTCTTTAACATGGCCCTTTTACTATAGTCATGAATACAATCATAATCTATTTATGCCTCCTTCGCTTCCTAGACCAAAATTCCCTGAAACTCTATGATCGTGAATTCTATTAAGTAAAGCCCAAGATTTAGTTATAGGAAGATTCATAAAGGCACCTTCCATGAAAGAGTCTAGTTCCATTTTATTAGGTTCAATTAAACCGCCATAAAAGATATGCAATAAATACCATTCAGGCAAATCATGATGAGGACATAGATTAAGTAAATCTTTAAATATGATATATGCTCTTAGGATGGTTCCTCCAAGTCATTATAAGATGCCTGATTCCAAAAGATTTTGATAATGGATAATATTTTGCTAGAAACTCACATGCTAAATTATCCCAAGTTGTAGTGGCTTCTGGGGTAGATATCTATACCATGAGAGAGTTGTACTCGTTAAGTCTAAATAAAAAGTTTAACCCTTACCTCATTAGCGGTATATCCAGGTAATTGGAAAGTGCCACATATATCTTTCAAACATGCAATATGCTCATATGGATCGGGATCTTCTTCATCCCCAGTAAATTGCTTCTTGTGAAGAATACCAAGTAATAGAGGATTTATTTCAAACCCCCTTGTATTCTCGTTGGAGTTGTCTCTTTTATAAATATCATAGGGCTTCCCAAAGTGGCTGAGTGGGTTAGCACTAGTCATATGCCCAAACTCCATCATGTTGGTGGAAACCTATAACTCAAAACAAAACTATAAATAAGCAAAAACTAAAAGACCTAGAGCGCTTAGCTCTGTGGCAACGGCGCCAGAAAATAGCTTGATCACTGCAAGTGCACAGATTGTTTATAGATAGTTTTTAAATAAAGATATCGATCCCATAGGGAGCAGGAGTCTAAAGTCTAATAACTCTTGAAATAAATACTACAATAGAAATGCTAAATAAATTTCTAAGTGACAAGATAAAATACGAGGATTGCGTAAAAAGGTGTTTTTGGGTTTTTGGTATAAGAGCAACAATAAGTAAAGTAAAACAACTGAATACAGAGAGTAAGTATCGTGTATGTAAAAAAGATTGGAACTGCAATAGGGAAAAAGGCATTCTCATGGAGTAGCGGATACACCTCTAGCATTATAAGGAACTAAGGTACAGATTATTATCATGAACATTCTCAACTGTGTATGTGTGGGAGGAACTCCGTATTTGGAAAAATAGGCAGCAATTACTGCTCACATCATCCTCATAACCATAGCAGTCAGCAATCGACATCAATCAAATTACTACGCTATTAAGGGACTTAATCCCGTAGGACGTATCCCATGGCATGGATTGTGTTGCGTGAGTTTCCTTGGTTCCCAAGTTGATACGTAAGGAGTGCCAACCGCTTTATAGTCATTGTATGTGTTAACACACCTCCGTCTACCAACAAGTAGTTCCCTCCATCAAGTCCCCATAAGAGGCAAATATTGAGAGGTTGACTTCTCCCAACATCAAGATGAAGACAATCTAACACATGGTCACACCGATGAATATCATAATAAACTTTATCTTATTTTAATCTCATACTAGGGTCTCTCCATCTCCCGAAGAACTAATGATCTACTCAGACATGGAGGCAATCAACATCATGGCAATAACAATGGAATGTATCATAGATGAATAGTACTTGTATAAATCCACAACGAATACGGAAATTACAATAAGATCTAGACAAGATGTAGATACGATGGATGGATATGGTGGTGATGCAGCGGTTGATGATGAAGATCGATGCCTTAGCCTCCCGGATCTGCGTAGGGCAAAGATGGATCCTCGGTGGACGAGTTCCCCCTCCAGATGCCTTCCGGAGGTGAGGTTTCAGCAATTTCTGGTTGCTCTGTATGTCGTCTCTCCGATCTAGTTGTATGGGGTGAAACTACTTGAGGAGGCGGTGGCGGCGCCAATAGCAGGAACTATACGGCCAAAAAATTTATTCCCGCTATATAGTTGGTCGTTAAACCATCTGTATGCCTTGATTGCTTCGGGTTTTCTTCTTGTATTATTGATATTTCCCAAATAAGTGATTTACGTTGTTTTTTACTCCTTTTCTCCCTAGTACAACTGCTCCAAGAATTGTGTCCATTGTATCCATCGTTTGTCCTGATCCTGGTGAAAATAGAAATAAAATGTGCACGCGAATGCCCTAAAATACCAAGATCCTACATCTACAATGCAAAATAATAATATAAAACATGATGCAAATATGCACTCATCTGGCACCCCTTTTGTTTTAGCAAGTTTGAGATTGACGTTGTTAGCAGGATTACCCTTCTGGCTTGGCCTGGGTAGGGTTATGGATGCCACTGGTTATTCTTCCACGCTCTTAGTCCCATTTGCAGAATTGAGGTCGACTGAGAATCAATCTGCGTGATGTGAATAACCAAGATGGCATTTTGCCCCTCCAACTAGAGAGATATTCTCTAGGTCCTCTCGGAATATATGATTCAGAAAGCATCACCATGTGTAACTCGATTAAGTTTTAACTGAAGCAATCGACTAAGAGTTAGTCGGATGAAACACTTATCTCGGATCGAGAAAGAGAGTCGGACTATTTAAGGGATGACGATTATTCACCTATAGTTCGATAAGGCATATCGTGAGGAAAAGGGACTTGGACAAAAGTCGCATTGGAAAGTATGTCGTCGTGGCTCTTTGGTACTTCGGAGTCAGCACATTCTGCTTTGAGCCGCTACCGACTGATCGGTCACGAGTGAGACTCGGATCGTGTCCGAGTCACCATGAGCCTGTCGGGTCATGCACTTAAGATCAAGAGTAAGTTTGGGTTGGACCCGAATAGGAAACGGACTGAGTCAGTGAGTTGGACTCATAGTGACTAATATAGGCCTTTTAGTGTATGGGCCACAAGTGAGTGAAACCCACTTTCACTCCCTATATAAGCTGGGGCATAGGTGCTTAGAGCATAGGGTTTGGTCATTCCATGCGTTGGAAACCCTAGCTCCAGTTCAGTCCAGCCGCCATACCGGACCTAGTAGTCCACCGTCAGCGCTCCTTCTCGTACGTGTGGATAATGGCAGAGGTGCTATATGTTCAGCACTTCTACGATCAGATCCTGAGGACTGCACTACATCAAGTGACGTGCTTCATAGATTCTGCAACTGCGCGTCTAGTGGTAATTCTCGTGGCCTACTACCTCAGCTAGATCTTGGGATCACCGCGTAGGAATTTTTTATTTATCTCTACGTGGCTCAACAACATGGAACCCAAGTCAACAACGCAAGAAACTTTAGCAGTGCACAAACACACATGCCATGCATGTGGCGTGATTATCTCGGCAGCTGTGCCCAAGTATTGATGGCGTTGCAGGCACAATAGTGTGGACAAGACGAGACGACGGCTGTCCCATCCTATTGTCATCGATTGCGACTGCATCGCCCAAAGCATGGGAGAGGCCCGCACCGCCGCCCATCTGCATCCATGGCATATGGCAAAGAGTTCCTAACCCCGGATTGCAAACGTGCCTCGCATGCAGGACAACATTGTGGTGACCCCTTGGTATATAAAAGGAGGGCCTCTATCTGTAGAGGGGGAGGTTGGTGATTTGGCAAGAGACATTGTACAAAGTGAGGTGTATGAAGTGAGAGAGAGCAGAGAAAGAGAAGATAAAATAGAAAGAGAGAGTAGGAAGCCTGGGAAGCACTCTTGAATCCCGGCAGGAGAGGTCATCCCCTCTATACACAACATAGATCCACCAATAGTTTAGAAGGCAGGACGTAGGGTTATTAGCCGACACTACTAGGAAAAACGTTATCAGTGGCGCACCAAAACAACTTTCTCCAAATTCTGTGGCGCATATAGCTATATGCGCCACAGAATCCTTTTTTCAGAATTTTGAAATTTTTAGAATCTGGTAGAAATACAGTATATAACAAGTATATTACAGGAAATACACAAAAATTAACAGAAATTCACAGAAAAGCTGCACACAGCAGTACAAATGTTCCAGTTCACATATAATACATCAACAAGCACGAATGTTCACAAGTGTTCATCAATCACATCACTTAGAACCGAATAAGTGTACAAGTATATTTTACAAGTGTTCATCTCACTCACATAACTTACAACTGTGCAATGTTATCACCGCCTATACCTTAGGACAGAATGTAGTACACCGTAACCGCGATGCCGGTGAGGAGGAGCGGCACCAAGATCTTCGTCCGGTTCTTATTCCACACGTGTCTCCTCCACTTGGCCACCGCCTCCTCTCTAGTCGCGTATCCCTTGTAGTTGTTGCTGCTGAACTTGTCCACTTGTTGGTGGCAGTTTACCCACTCCTCGTAGACACCTGGAACCCGACCCTTGTACACAACGTACATCGGCATCTCTATTGACAAGGCATATTAGTACATCATGCAAATATATATGTTGACAAATATTAGAGCAAGGCATTCACAAACTTAAAACAATGCGTCCATGACAATGAAAGAAACACGACAACATGTCCGACACAATAACAACGACGGTTTCAAGCTAGGCAAGTTAAGTTTTTCGACAAACACACTACATGTCCACCGATACACACGCTCTCTCGGTCAAGTAGCCTTCTCCTCGCAGGGCACCGGGAACGGCTTGTACATGTCTTTCATCGTCCACGTCCTGAAGTCACCCTGCGCCTTGAGGCGGGCTTCGATCTCCCTCTTGGTGAACGACCTGGGCTGGTGTAAGAGCCCACCATGTGTGTTGACCTGTTCCATGATGATATGTGACAGCTTCACCTGCGTATCATGGAAGTCTTCCCTGAGATCGGGGTCACTGATCCCATGCAACTTTTGGGCCCATCCTTGGAGAGAAGATGGCAGATTTAGCATCTCACAATCCCGGACAAACCCTTTGAGGTGATGGCAAACGTAGAAGGCCTCCTTCACACTGTCAGATGGCTGCTTGACACAGGGGAACTCGAACACATGCTTGAACTTGTGTCGGCCATCGTCCTGTAAGCCTCCCCCTTATAGTTGAAGGGGCCTCCCTCATTGGCATAGCCCTCGATAGTATCATCCAGAATGCTCCTTACTCTGGCGTAGTTCTTCCTCCTTGCACTCCCCGAGTCGAAGTAGGTGGCAAGTGAATACCTCGTGGAGAGGATGATGAGCGTTTAGTACTTATCTCTGCGCAACACACAATGTGGAACGGGATGTTGGAAAAGAGCAATGGAAAGAAATACTTATGTGTTACGATGGCGGTAGGAGGATGTGTACACTTACTCGGGAAAGAAAGGCACAAGGATGTTGTCCTTCCTCTTGTTGTCCATCAATAGCTTCTGAAGGTAGGACTTTGCCCGGGCCCGGGTCCTTGTTCCTTCTTTTAGCTGGCTATCCCGCATGTAGTAGGGATCCGCTATCGCGACGAACAGGGTGTCCTCTCTCTTGACCTTCATCGCCAGATTGAGCGCGAATAGGCGGACCAAGTTATAGTCCAGCCGTCTCGAGTGGAACAGCTTGAAGATGTCCTCGTAGGCTATGAAGAACACATCCGGCGGGGCATCGGTGATGAAGCCCACGTCCTCCGGCACCTTGGCTGTGAACACCGGGTAACTCGGGTCCTTGTCCTTGAGAAGGAGGCCCTCTAGTGTCAGGACACCTTCATGCAAACTCATCATAGCTCCCGAAGCTAGGCGGCGCAGTTCCGGAGTCAGTATGGGCTGACTAGCTTCGTGCACTCTGGTCAAGCCATCCTCGCGGGGTGGTACAACGTTGTCCCGGTAACGGATCGGAGCGGGCTAGCTCGCAGCCTTGTCCTTGTTCCTGTTCGGCCTCTTCCTCACCCTCTTCCTCTTTGCATCAGCAGCCTCCACTGGCGATGCTAACCCGTCACCGGCCGTCCTGTGGAGTGTGTCAGGGCTAAAAATGATTCCAGCCGATGGAGGTTGTGTCTCGGCGCCCGGAGGCGTCTCCTGAGAAAACCCACGGAAGACCAGGTGCTTCTTGGGATGGCTAGCTTGATCGCGGAATGATGGTTCTTCAACGAGAGGAGGCATGAACGGTCCTTTGCTGGCGCTGGTGTTGACGAAGGCATTGACGTCGACCGGTGCATCATCATCATCCACCTCGATGTTGGCATCGAAGTCCACCATGTCCATGTCATCCTGGGGTGGTGGCGATGGCTGTTGCGGTGCCACGGACTTGCCTTTAGGAGGGGGCGATGGCGGTCGAGGAGCAACCACGCCCTTGGCTGCTTGTGGCGCCGGTGCATACGCTCCCAAGAGTCTCTGGTGACGGCTTGTGGTGGCGGCGACGACGACCGGTGCAGCAGGAGGCTTCATCCTTGGCGGCCGGACGACCGAGATGGCACTGGTGGAGCGAGACCCAATACGAATCTGGGTCTTTGGCCAAATCATGGGATAGCCATGGCAACCTTCCAGGTTCAGGTGCTCGTCGGCTCCCGGAGGTTGCATGGGAGGGTCCATGTCTTCGCACCCCCCAACACCCGACCCAACTCGACGCGCATCACGGCATCGTCCATGGGCTTGCAGTGCATCGTGCGGTTTGCCGGTTGTATTAGCTTGCCCATGGCAACATCCTTCAACTCGCCGCCGGGCACCTTGTGCAGGAGCACGCACGGAGTGTCCTGAGGCATACAGATATGCATCATGATATGGCAGCCAATCAAAGGCATTAAGTAGAGCACGCTGACTAACTACTTATTTTACCTTGGTGAGGGCGCCGAGCTCGGCTAATGTCGAGACACAGGCGGCCGGTGGCTGATCCTTCTTCTTCTCCGTCTCGGGTGCATTAGGAAGCACCGCCGCCGTCGGCTGCTGTGCCTTGGTAGTCTCGGCAGGAGGGGGCAGCTCTGGCGCATCCAACTCCATCGGCTGCGCCGCGGGGATGGAGGGCGGCGGGGTAACCATGTCTGGCGACACTTGGTGGCTCGAGGTTCTGCCGCCGGTGCTGGGCACTTGTATCGGCCCCACCTGACCATCCGCATTCCATTTTGCTATCCCCTCCATCAGCCGAGGGGGTAGCATCTCGAGGATATTCTGCTGCACTATCGCGTTCACCTCGTCCTGGTCCACCTTACTTGCCTCTAGATGCGCGATCTTCCGCTTCAGCTCTTCCTTCTCGACTTGATCCTAAGCCGCCGACTGGGTCCGCCTCTCCTTTCTCTTCTTGGCTTCCTCGCTATAGTAATCGCGGAACTTTGTGCTCGTACCAAAGCCAGAGATACGGCCAAATGACGTGGGCGGGTCGGACTGTGGCCTCCCCTTGAAGGCGTTGGTCGCCCTGTTGAAAATCGTGTCCCACGGCTCCGTCGAGCCCTGGGACGATAAGTCTGGCGCCTCGCGTGTAGCCTTGATTTCAGCGTCCTGCAGATAAGGAAAGGTGAACCCATTTAGGAACTTGCCTTCATTATTCAAAATGAAAGCAAATGGACCGCGGGTAAATTCCTTACCAGCTTACTCTCAAACTTCCTCACATCGTCATCATCGGTGACGAATTCCTTGGAATCCTTGTCTAGATAGTAGCGGGCCCGGACAAAGATCCGGTTCTGCTCGTCCGTGATTTTTAAAAACGGGTTTTCTTTCCCGAGACGCTCAACCTCGGCGTCCTCCCTTGCCCATATGGCCTTCTTTCCCCTGTAACCGCCGCTTCCACATCGGTGGTTACCTATGTTCTGTTCCCGCATTTCCCGACCCCACTCCGTCCATGCCTTCGCTTCGTCAGTCTCCCATCTCCGCCTTGAATATCTTGAACTCGTCTTTGTCGATCATGGGATCACCCTTCTTGATCTTCTCCCAGCTTTCCTTTTTCGCGATCTTGTTCTTCACCCGGATTATCCAGCTGCTCAAGGCATTGGCCATCTTCGTGATGGCTAACATGTTCACCTTATTGGATTTTTCCAGTTTGTCGGTGTACGGTGATGGGAACTTGTACCGTCGGTGAAGCTTCTTAAGGCAGTTTGCCACCAACCGCTCATTCGCTTCACTTCATGCTTCGTGTTGATCGACATGCTTTCCCGGATGATGCATCCGAGTTGCATGCCGTACCCGGCGGCAACATCCGGAGGCTCCAACAGAAGGCCACTTTCCGAGACCAGAGTGATCTCATCGGTGGTGTCAGCGAGATTTTGCGGCTTCCGATCCTTCCTCGGCTTCTTATTCTTCTTAACAAACGGGTTGTTGCTACCGCCATTCGTGCGGTCCACGCCATCGGTCGTGCGGCCTCCACCATCAATCGTGCGGCCTCCACCATCGGAGGTGGTCGCATCCTCCTCCTCGGCTTCATCTATCTGGTAGTCCTCGTCCCCCTCTTGTTAATCATCCCCATTGTGGCCCGCAGTAGCTACCACGTCCTCATGCTGAGACTCCGCTGCCTCGTGTTGCGCCGCTGCCTCGCAGAAAGTGAGGTTCGCCGCTCTGGCTTGGTCTTCGACGCTCATTGCGGCCATAGAAGTGCTGGCCCCATCGGCGGCCGACATGTTTGCACACTTCTAAACAAATTAAAATAAGGAAGTTAGTATTAATTATTGTTGACAATATTTAAAATGAGCTGTCCATTTCTGCCGAAGTGTCAATTCACTTCCAGTTCGGTCGAGAAATGGGGCTCATATGTCAAAAAATTACTAAGTGTCGACCGAAAAATTCGGCATGACCTTCGCTAATTTTTTGACATATGAGCCCCATTTCTCGACCGAAATGGACCGAAATCAATATTTCAGGAGAAATGGGCAGCTCGGGTGATTTCCCTGCAAACATTTCACATACAAAAATGCACAAATTGTACTCCATAGCCACGTATGGTGCTCCAACACCATATAATCCAACAGGGTACAGAGATTTCTGTCATCGTATATATACACAATGTAATTTTTTTGGTTTTCGTTTTTTCGTGATCCCAGACACCCATGCTTAGGATAGATGATCCGTTAAGCACTCGCATACCACTGACATGAGCTAATTTTATTTACCATCCTCAGTTGTGAACACGTTTTCCTTATCTCTATAACCAGCAGCTATGGCAAGTTCAATACTATAAACTCAACTAGCAATATATCTTCCAGCTTTACCACCACCATGCCCCATGCATCCTTGCTAAATACAGCAGGGTACATCTGAACTTTACGTGTGTTTTTTTGAAAATTTTGAAACCAGTATTACCAATGCATTGTTGGAAAAACTCAGTATAACATGATAAACTTCCTTAACTAACTAGTCAACAAGATCATCATACATGCATGAAACGACATGTTGATCAAATTCTCTAGATATGTAAGTCCTCCAGCTCCACTGCATTACTGTTGTACATATAAACAAGAGTAGGGCCCATAGTCACAGTGCTGGGTCCTGGCTCAAGTTGCAGAAAAAGGAAGACCCTATCTCATGATCTATATACCAAGGCTAAAATTCTTAGGTAGTGTCTTAGCACCATTAGAGGTTTCATTCCTGCAGGTTGCTAAGGAGGAAACAATATTGACTACCCAATAGGTCGAGCCATAAAAACTAGGGATGCCAAACTTGGCCAATGGGATACCCTCATCATTCCCTATTACATATTAGTGGCACTTCTGGTTCATTTTATCACAATTTTGGTAGCAAACAGGATCACCATCTCAGCCATTTGCAGAATATCTAAAGGCTGGTATCAGGAGGGGGTAAGAGGTGAATGGACCATCACCACTGATCAACATATATATAGGAGTTATTAAAAGTAACATTTAGCGCCATTGCTTTGACCTGCACCCAAAAGACACACATAGCTAGACAAGTGCTATCAGCTATTGTTCAGCTCCAAATATGCAGAAAAGACAAGCGTGCACCCAGATATGGTAATTAATAGCTGTAATTAAAATAGCAACAGTGATGAATAACTACAGTAGTTGTAGAGTAAGCTTACAACTAGTACTATCTTTTACTCCACACTTTGTAAAATCTTGGGACTTAGTACATGACCTAGAAGTATCTGAAACTGTCCATATTTAGTTAGAACTACAATAGTATCGATCACCAAAATTAAAAGGTATATTAATTAATTCAGTAACTATAGCTTGGGTTTTCCTAGTCTCACCCATCTGTGTCAACAGAACCAATAATAAGCTAGGGTATTATACATACTTGTTCAACAATAGTAAACAATGGCAATTGGCAAGTTATTACCTGCCCTGTCCCAGCATGGATTTGACACTAGGAAATTCAAAACCTGGTCCAGCCCCAGCTAACGTTTAAGGATAATAAGAGTTTTCACAAACAAGAATAATCACCCCAAAAAAAGAGGCAACATCTTACAGATGAGTAGCAGTACACTAGTACAGCACTTGTACTAGCTTGTTCATTTTTGACAGAATGAAGCTAGTGATGGATCTCAACGACTAAAAGGCAAGGAAGGGGGAGAGGGCGTCACCTGCGGGGTGGTGGTGGCGGTGGTGGACGCGGGAGCGGGCCTCCTCCTCCTGGTGTTCTGCGGGGTTGTGGTGGCGGTGGTCCTGGACGCCGGAGCGGGCCTCCTCCTCCTGGTGCTCTGCGGGGTGGTGGTGGAGGTGGTCCTGGACGCTGGAGCAGGCCTCCTCCTCCTGGTGCTCTGCCAGGCCACGGCGAGGCCATGGCGAGGCAAGGCGGGTGGTGGTGGCGGTGGTCCTGGACGCTAGAGCGGGCCTCCTCCTCCTGGTGCTCTGCGAGGCCACGGCGAGGCAAGGCGGGTGCGGCGGAACGGCGGAACAGCGGTGCGGTGCAGCGAGGCGATATGGGGAAATCTGAGGCATGCTAGGGTTCTGGGCGGCGCGGCACAGCAAGGCGATATTATTTCTAAGTCACAGAATTCTGTGGCGCATCTGTTCAGATATGCGCCACAGAATTTTTGGGGATAGTACAAAACGCGCGTTGTGCTGTTGTTTGACAGAAAACGAAGCTTACCACATTGCTTGCTCCTCTCTGTTCTAAACCTGGGGGGCCAGGTTCGATTCCTGGCTGCACAGCCACATTTTTTTTGACTTTTTAAAAAATATTTTAAGGATGGTAATAATATATTAAAAGCAAGAACTAATATATTTGCCTATTAAAAATATTTTATGGATGGTAATAATATATTAAAAGCAAGAACTAATATATTTGCCTATTAAAAACAAGAATTAATATATTTGCCTCAATATTATCCGCATACATTAGTTTGTCAAAGTAATACATATATGCAAGCGCGCGAGCATACATGTGCATTAATTAGTACAAAAAAAGGCGTCAAAAACCGCTAAGTCGGCTCCGAGGTAGCTAGTGTCTCTTTGCAACAACTTTCTTGCCCTTCTTCTTCGCGGTAGAATACTTTAGGCCGGCCACCTTGAGATTTCTTCTCGTGTACGGGCAACCTTTAGCCGGTAGGGTGGTATTCCTTCTTACTTTAGCATAAGTAGTTGGCTTGTCGAAGTACTTGTCGAATTCCTCTTTGATCTTGGGATCCTTCCATTCCGATGATGCTCCTCTTGCCCCTCCTCATGACAACATGGCTTGGCTTTGTCGGGTTGGTAATGTAGAAGCATTGGTCAACTTGGCTAGCGAGCACCCATGGCTCATTTTTCGTGGAGGAGTTCTTCGATTTGGCATCGGGTATAACCATGGTGGTGAAAAATCGGCCATCTTTTTCGACGCTCTTGGCCCATCTGACACGAAACATCGGCACCGTCACTCCGCAGTAGTCGAGTTCCCATATCTCCTCGATCCTTTCGTAGAATCATTCCTTGACATCAGTCTCGTCATCAGCGTATGATAGCATAGTTACTCCTGAGTTTTGGTATTCGCTATTCTTGTCCTTCTCCTCGGTGTAGAATCTGTAGCCGTTGATGTCGTACGTCTGATAGGTCCTAACGTTGCACCCGGGGCGCTATGAGAGTGAGAATATGAGTTTCTGATCTTCAGTATAAGGCGTCGGCATGGGACTTTCTAGTAGCCTTTTCTTGAACCACCCCGTGAAGCTGGCGTTGTGCTCTCTGGTTACGTCTCCCTTCTTCCTCGGCTTGCCCATGTTGGCGAGCTTTTGCTCGATTAAGGTTTTGTGCTCATCCACCCAGGGGCCGACCAATTGTATGTGTTGTAGCGCGACTCGGTTTGCCCTATCAAAGTTGGCATGTTCGAGTTCGATGCCGACATGGAGTGCGCGGTAGCCCTCGCGGTGACCAAATCCAGCGAGCCTCCCGAGGTGCTTCCTGGTGGGCAGACCGACATCCTGGTTCTCGGTGCTTAGGTAGTTCTGGAAGAAGGAGATGCACTCATAGGTCAGAAAGCCCTTGGCTATGCTTCCATCTGGACGGGACCTGTTGCGAACGAATCCTTTGATTACACCGTTTAGCCTTTCGAACGGTATCATGTTGTGCAGGAACACCGGCCCGAGATGGATGATGTCATCCACGACATGGACAAGAAGATGCACCATGATATCGAAGAACACGGGAGGGAAGTAAATCTCGAGCTCGCATAGTATCTCGACGATCTCTTCCTGTAGCTTGCCGAGCTGCTTCACGCTGATAGACTTCCTAGATATGACATCGAAGAAGTTGTAGAGGCCAAATAGCGTCTCACGGACGTGCTCGTCCATTATCCCTCGGATCGCAACGGGGAGTATCTACATCATCAGCACGTGACAGTCATGAGACTTCATCCCACTAAACCTCTTCTTCGCTACGTCCAGATATCTGCTTATCTTCCTAGAGTAGCCGTGCGGAACCTTGACTCCTAGGAGGCAACAGAAAAACCTCTCGAGCTCCTCCTCGCTTAGAGTGAAGGATGCGGCTTTAAGCACCACCTCATTCTTCTTAGCCCTTTTGCGGCGACCCTGGGTCCCTTTCGTCTATTCATCGTCATCGTCGGCATCGTCACTATTGGGGTACTGAAGTTCCTTCTTAATGCCAAGCAATTTTAGGTCGCTTCTTGCTTTCGGCCCATCCTTGGTCCTATTCGGCATGTTCATCAGAGTGCTGAGCAGGCTCTCGGTAACGTTCTTCGTGATGTGCATCATATCGAGGCTATGGGGCGTGTGGAGGACCTTCCAGTAAGGAAGGTCCCAGAAAACGGACCTCGCCTTCCATACTCCATGCAGCGGTGATGGCTGTTCCCTCGGCCGCTTCTTTCCTGGCACAGGGCACTCTTCCCAATTGTCTAGAAGCTCCTTGATTTCTTCGCCGCTTAACGGTCGACGTGGGGCATTTTCGAGCTCGTCTTTGCCATTGAACAGGTCTACACGTTTTCTCCACGAGTGATCCTTGCGGAGCCACATTCGAGTCCTTTGGAACACGGTTTTCGAAGACCCAGGATCCCTCGGCAGCTGCAGATGCGGGTTCTTATCCATGCACCTGACACATGCACAAAATTCGTGGTTCACCTGACACGCTACATATCTTTAACCAGGATAGACCTGCACCGTCGTGAGCAACGCAGCTCTTAGGTTGAAATAATCTCCAGTGTAGGCATCCCACGTATGTGCCAGCATCTCCCACAGCGTCGCTAACTCCTCTTTCAGGAGCCCGAGATACAGATGCATGTCGACACCCGGTTGTTTTGGCCCCTGGATAAGGATACTCATGTGTACATACTGCTGCTTCGTGCACAACCAGGGTGGGAGGTTGTATGGCCATACAAACACGGGCCAGGTGATGTGCATGCTACTCTGGTTGCCAAAGGGATTGAGTCCGTCGGTGCTCATGCCCAGCCTAACGTTCCTTGGATCGAGCCCGAACTCATCTTGGAATTCGATGTCCAGCGCATTCCACTGGCTAGTGTCCGCGGGGTGTGTCAGGATCTTGCCCTTCTCCGGATCATCTTCCGGCTTCTCCCTCTTCGCGTGCCATTGCATAAGCTCTGCTTCCTTAGGGTCTACGAAATACCGCTGCAGACGGGAAGTGATAGGAAAGTACCACACCACTTTTCGAGGAACTTTCTTGTTCCCTCTCTTGTACCGTCCCTGGCCGCACACAGGGCATGTGGTTCTATCCTTGTACTCGTTCCGGTAAAGTGCGCAGTCGTTGATGCATGTGTGGTACTTCACGTACGGTAGGTCTAGTGGGCAAACTACTTTCCTCGCCTCCTCGATACTTGTTGGCAATGTGTTGTCCTTGGGAAGACGAGCGTGCCAGAATTTCATGTGAGCGTTAAAGCTAGTGTCGGTCCATTTGTGCTCCGCCTTCATCTCCAGAGCCTTCAGCGTTACACTCAAGCGTGTATCCTCGGGCCGGCACCCAGGATACAATGGAGTCCTCCCGTCTACCTCCATCTGTGTCAGCTTGGCTTTCTCTCTAGCTGCAGCTCTCGTGTTGGCTGTCTGCTTGAGGAGTATTTCTTGAAGATGAGGGTCCCGCAAGGCCGAAGTTAGCGGTGTGTCCGTGCTCCCGTCTTCTCCACCACCACCACCACCATCTGCTCCGGCAGCGTCTCCTTCATGATGATCGTGTCTGCCGGCATCTCCTTCTTCATGATGATCATGTTCGTCGGCATCTCCTTTGTCATGATGACCATGTCCAGGAGACCCTTCGTCTTCTCCCCCGCCCCCGGCCTCTTCTTCGTCATGGCCACCGCCATCTACCGAAGGATCCTCATTCATTAAGAAGCCAGGCATGAAACCGCGCGTCAATAGGTGAGAATCCAGTTGTCCGGAATCAGGGTTGATCCACTTCCGGTGTTTGCACGTTTGGCACGGACATCTTATCTTGGTCATGTTATTCCGAACCATGTCGGCTACCGTGTCAGCCTTGTATCTAACCACCCAGCGTTCGCTCATATGGATGACCATGGTCGCCTGCGCGCGAACATAGACCAAATTAAAGAGAGTATGTTAGAACCATGCACACACACACGATGCGCACACATACATGCATGCGCATGATCGCCCGGGAAATTTCGGCATGACCTATCCTAAAAATAGGACGTATGGCTAGTGCAGAAATTTGCCGAAATGGACGTGAATAAACATTTCGGCAAACCTCCATGCACCCGACACCGGCAACATGCATTCAAGCACAACACAACCTCACTCCACAAGCAACATGTATTCAAGCACAACACAAAGCGAAGGAACATCATCTCTCGCCATCGCACACCGCCCGCGGGACCATCTTCACCTACAAAACATCCATACACACCGCGCCAAGGCCCGCCGGCCACACAAAACATGCATCACACAAGTACCCATGCACACATGCCTCACAAATCTACAAACCCCATATGCATATATATAGTGTAGCAAGAGGGGGGTGTTGGGATGTGTGGAGGAGGAAAGTATGAGTGGTTTACTACCTTTACAAGTAGGAGTAGCTTCCCCTCACAAGTACATGAACCAAAGTAGGTCTAGCTATCAACAATGGAGGTGAGTATGAGCAAAATGGAGTGGGAGGGAGGAGGGGGACGAGCTAGCTAGTTGGAGGTGGTGGGAACAAGGGAAAGGGGGGCTGCTACCTTTTGTAGATCTGTTTTGCACATTCTGTGGCGCATATAGCTACATGCGCCACAGAAAGTGAGAATTCTATGGCGCATATGCTATATGCGCCACAGAATTTTGATATTCTGTGGCGCATATATCCATATGCGCCACAGAATTTTGACCTGCCCATGTGCTGGGGTCAGGCACACATGGGCCCACAGGAATTATGTGGCGCATGTAGCTATATGCGCCATAGAATTCTCACTTTCTATGGCGCATATATCCATACGCGCCACAGAATTGCAGGAATTCTGTGGCGCATTTGCTACATACGCCACAGAATTAATTTTAGTGGAGCATTTTTTGCATATGCGCCACAGAATTAAAATCTACCTATAATCATTTTCCTAGTAGTGCGACGGGCAGCCCGAACCTGAGTAAAAATCCTTGTGTTTTCCGTGTTTCGTCATCCTTGATCTTGAAGCACCTCACGCCCTTACCGAACAAATATGGTGTGTTGCACATCTTCGATGTCCATGTTCCGACACGTGACATCTAGTGTGCCAGGTAGGGGGCGCGCTTGCTGCGAGCTCGACTAATCAGCATACCTGTTTCTATCCAGAAGGTGTAACCCTGGCGTAGCAGAGAGATGATAGTGCTGCAGCCAGGGACATCACCATTGAAGGCATGCTCGCCCTTAGCACTCAGTTATTAAACCCAACAACAATAGGGGCTCTGTGTGCGGGCAGCATGAGCAGCTAGGCAGAGCTGTGGAGGACCACAACTCTTGTTCTTGGCGAAACATGGCCTCGCCTCCACAAATGTAGTCATGGTTCGTCATCGTGGAGGCCAGGAAAATAGACGGACAAGTAGAGAAGCATCAAGGCACACCGTGCGGAGCCAGTAGTGGCACCTCCCTTCTAGCTAGCAAGGGGTGCCACCAGCGGGATCCTGCCCACCCAAGGGTCTAAGGAGATAAACCCCATGATTGAACCCCAAGCGCGGGCTAATCGCGACTCCGCGCCAGACCTGCTATTGCCTGGAAATCGATGCACCAACATTCATCTAGCGCGTGGGGAATCACACTAGGGACGAGGCCTTGGTCGCAATTGCTGCTCTAGTGTGATACCCCTAGTGGCCGAAACAATCATGTTCGAGTAGTGGCAGTTGGACATTAGGATGGGGGATGACATGCTGGCGACTGGCACAACAGGGCCCACTACCGCCTCCAATGAAGCTTCTTTGGTAGGAGAGTTCTTCGCCAGCACTCCTGCCTAGTGAGAGATATACTACACCGCCATGGTAGCGGTGAAGGCTGTCGCGTCTCACATATGCTGACATCGGGGATGTTGACACCCCCTATTTGTTTGGTAGTGGACACGAAGGTGTTTCGTCCTCATCGTCGACGAAGGAACCTATTCATACGAGCACACAGCACACACAACCATTTTTTAACTAGGTTCAGGCCGCCCTTCGGCTAACAACCATACGTCCTTTGGTGGATTATCTGGGGTGGATCGAGGTACACGAAGATGATCTCTACGATGTCGGGGAGCCGCTTTCTCTCTAGCTTCTACACTCCCCAGGCTTCCTCTTTCTTCCTTCCCTCACTTTTCTACCTCTCTCCCAACTCTCGAACCCTTTGATCTCTAAAAACTCCCCTCGGAAGCTCTCCTCCAAAAGACCCTTCTCTAGAAACCCTCTCCAAAAACCGCTTCGGTAAAAATACACCCCTCAACCTTCTGATGACTACAAGTGCATAGATCGTTTGTAGCTAGATTCAAAATAAATATATTGATCCCATAGGGAGCAGGAGTCTGAAGTCTAATAACTCTTTGAACTAAATACTGAAATAGTAATGCTAAATAACATTCTAAGTAACAAGATAAAATTCAAGTTTTGTGTAAAAGATATTTTTGGGTTTTCAAATAATAGAACAATAAGTAAACTAAAGTTGTAAGTAAACAAGAGCATGCGAGTATGATTACGAAAGTCTGCAAGATGATGGAAAGAGTTCTCAGGGAGTAGTGGATCCACCGCTAGTAATTAGAAAGAGTGATCAAAATTATTATAATGAATAAGACCATTTATAATATGTGTGGGAGGAGCTCCATATATGAATGAATAGGCAGCAACCAGTGCACACATCATCCGTCATAACCACAGCAGACAGCAATCGACATCAATTAAATTACTGCGCTATTAAGGGACTTTACCCCGTAGGATGTATCCCATGGCATGGACTATGTTCCGTGAGTTCTCCTCGGTTCCCAAGTTGATACGTAAGGAATGACAACTGCTTTATAGTCACCATAAGTGCTATCATCCCTCCATCTACCAATAAGTAGTTCCCTACATCTAGTCCTCAGTGAGGAAAATATTGAGTGGTGCACTTCACCCGACATCAAGATGAAGGAAATCTAACACAAAAACATAATGAATAATATCACATAATAATCTTTATCTCAATTCAATCTCATACTAGGGTTTCTCCATCTCCCCAAGAACAAAGGAAACTACTCACACATGAAGGCAATCAACATCCTGGATAGAATATGGATGAAGTATGTGATACAATTGAAGACAAGTGCAAATCCAAGATTCAATCTAGAATTACAACAAGTAACCAAAGGGGATCGGTGATGGAGACGTTATTAATGAAGATGATGATGTAGATCGATATGGAGGCCTTCAAGATCCTAGTCCCTTCTCCTCTTGTGTAATGGTGATGGTGTAGATCTGATTGGAGGTGGCTATGGTTGTGGCACGGTGGCAGGGCTCCGCCATGGTGGAGGATATGGCTTGGTGGCTCTCTCTTGGGTCCTCCCTCCTTTATATAGGCCTTAGGGTGCCCTAGGGTTCCCCCAATACTGTCATATGACTTAGGGAAGGTTCTGGAGCTTCTCTGGGGTGAAATCCTGTCGTTTCTGACCTTTTTACCAACCATACGGCCAAACTATACGGCGGGAACTTTTAATTCCGGTCGTATAGTTGGTCGTTGAACTTGTAGATCCTTTAGTATTTTGGTCGACATTTCTTCGTATGAATTCTGTTTTGGGTGTTCTTGGGCTTGTTGAGTTCGTCTCATCGAGGGCTACAACCCCATGGTTTTGTATATTTATTTTGAGAAGTTGGGAAAATTCACTTTTCCAACCTCTCAAAATGGCTAAGTCTGGTCCCTGCAGCTCCTCCATACTATGCTCTCTTTGTTCCTTTTTATCCATTATATTCACCAACACCTACACACATGTCATAGACAAGCAAAGTGATAAAATTCTACCTAAACTACTAAAATGTGCAAATCTCATATGAAAGTAAATGAGAAGTAGAAGTCATGCATATAAAGCATAGCTATAGCTGGAAGAAACATGATATGAGAGATAAATGACACATTTTATATGGATAAAATAGGTGGTATTTCACAGCCATCAACTTCCCCAAGATAGACATTGCTTGTCCTCGAGCAGGAAGGGTCGATAATAAATTAATGGTTGTGAAATAGCTTATCATTGGAAATCAATTCCTTGCATCCTTATTTATTCTACAAGATCGAAGAGAGAAAACATGTATTCATACAAGGCAACACAAGCTCAGTTATAAAGACCACTAAATATTCATCAAAACTTATATGCTCCATGGCAATAGTGAATTTACTTGCAGACAAACTTGTCATCCTCTTATTGCACCTTTTGTATAACTTTTCATATGTTTTTATGAGGCAAAACTTAGTCACAAATGGATGACAATGATAAATAGGAATAAAGTATATTGATTCTATCCAATCATGTCATCTAGTTAAGGCTCTCAAGTGCAAACATCAGTTATTGAGTTTTAGAAAGTTTATCTCTTAGTAACGAGATTTATGCCAAAAGGAAATGTGAGAACATGTCAAAATAAAGCATAGCATTAGGGTGTCTCATTTGGTCATCCACATCAATGAATCATGGCTATCAAACACTCATTTTCTATTCTTTGTCTTTCTAAAACTTCAGTTTATCAGTAATGAGATCATGCCAAAACTTAGTGTGTTTAATTAGACTATGCAGGCTAAGAATGGATACTCGTGACCATTACCAAGGTTTCCCTTTTCGGTATAATGATTTATCATAACGGTCAGAGGAGTATTCCCTCTTTTTCTTTGAACGCGGGCCCATGAGAATACCAATGCATACCCAATTATAGCATTTCTGCTACATATGTTGGGCAAATCATAGCCACACTCCAAGAGTTTCCTTGTTTTGGACTATTCAAAGGCCAACGGAGTTGTTAGCATCCCATGTTGTGCGACGGTGGTGCAGACATGCATAAAGCAATATCATACTTTAATCAACATGTCAAGATTTGGCATGCATCTCAATTACCGATAAATATTTGTTCTTCAAACAAATCCTTTCAAAGAGTACTATCAAGTCAATCATAACATTTATGGTGTTGAGTATCTTTAAGGCTAAACTCTTAAGACAATTAAACAATACCTTACTTAGCATAGAAATCAAAAATTCGAAATATCATTTCCAATTGACAACTACCAAGTCTATTGTTTTGACATTATGGGGTCGAGCATAACCTATTTATTTAAGACAAAGCTATTTAGTTACAACCAACAAATTTCAAAAGATCTTGATCAAGTATTCATTCTTTCCAAGTGTAGAGATTGTGGCAATGTTTTCTAGAGGATCACAAATAGTGTCACAAGCTTGATAAACAATTTGGCAAGATGCATACAAGCTCTAAGTCAACTCCTATGGTGCCTATCATGAGCAAGTGTATCCCCATATGAATGCTGAACTAGACTCACTTAAACAAGCATTCAAAAATAGTGGGATAAATGATTGCATTAAACCTTCATCGAATACGAACATTGCACAGGACTCTACACATGCAGAAGTAACCTCCCCAAGCTTAGAACTTTGCAAGAACCAAACTTGAGTATATCACCAAAAGAAAAGAGAAAATACAATTTCCAAAAGAGAGTGTGATAAGTGGTTACCTCCCCAAGCTTAGTTGAAAACAAGGGTGACACACTTTACAGATGAGGTACAAGTAACCTCTCTTTTGATGGACAAAGAACCTTTGCTTCAACATGTATTTCTTGATATGGCCCGGTGTGCCTTCCTTGAGGACCTGCTTAAAGACTAAAAAGAAAATGAAATATTTTTGTGTTTCTGAAGACACGGGTTTAGCTCACAAGTGATAAAAATACAAGTCCCGTTGAGTCGGTTCATCAACCTAAGCACCATGCTTAAGTCAACAAACTAGTTCTAGAAGATGCCTCTCCTAGATTGTGATGAGGTGCAAGCGAAATAGGATACGAGACACGAGTGTGCAGTCCATATGCGCTTATTAAAAGAGGTTTAAGTTGGAAGGTTTTACCAGACACTAGTTGTCGAAGCGTTGAATTGAGGCAACCAAGTGGCTCATGCGAGTGTTTGCACAGTTGACACTACCGTACACGTCGTCGCACAAGGTTCAAGTCCATGCAAAAATAACACACAAATTAAAATGCATCGGTTTGGTATACGAACATAGTTCGTTTACCCCACCGATAAAAGGAAAGTAAAAAAGAAAACACGAACTTCTATAGAGAATTACAGTCTAGAAGGTTTCTGAGGTAGAAATTTATTGCTTACATATGCTCGGCTTCTCTAGATCATGGGAGAAGCTCCCAGGAGGTGTTTCGAGGTTTTTAGAAGAAGAAAGAATAAAATTTTGAGCAATGGTTACCTTCCAGTTGGCGTTTGAGGGGTTTTCTCAACTATACGGATGCAACTATATGGCCGGACCAAAAGGGTCTCGCCGTATAGTTGGTCCTTAAACTTACTGTACCTTGGAAAAGAATTTTGACGAAGGCATCAATATCTATACGATCAGAATTTTTATTCCTGCCATATAGTTGGTCATTAAACCTTCAGTATCCTAGAAAAGAATTTTGACAAAGGCATCGATAACTATACGGTCGAAACTATACGGCTGGAATTTTTATTCCCGCCGTATAGTTGGTCGTTAAACCTTCTGTACCTAAGAAAGAAAATTTGTCGATGGCAAAGATATCTATACGGCCAAACTATACAGCTGGAATTTTTTATTCTCGATGTATAGTTGGTCGTTAAACCTTCAGTAGACATCAAAAAAAAATTATTTCATCGAGAATTCTTTCTTATCCTGAAACTTAGTGAAACACCTTGTTTTGACAGTAAAATAACAACTTTAATTTTTGACCAACAACAGCATGTATAAAACGGGATTTAAGTACAACCGAGTTATGCAACACATAGTAACAATAAATTCTACCTTTTGAAAACTACAACAAGATAACTCTAATAACAAATCATGCAAAGAATAAAAAATGCCAATGCAACATGAATGCATCAAGACTCAAGACACAAAACTAAGAAAGACACCTAATGACTTCTGGGTTGCCTCCCGGGAAGCACTTTCTTATAACCAAGTAGCCAGGCTTTTCTCCAATATGATTTCAATGGATAGGAGCTAGAGAATTATTTATTCTTACCTCTAAAAGAGGTCTGGAGCACTTATTATTCTAGCTTCGTCGAAGTCTCACTCGCTTGCGGTGCATCAGAGTCTTGTAGATAAATGTGTTATTGCTCACAAATTATGATTGATGCGCCATGTGTGGTGAGCATACCTCCCTAGATAGCTTGAACAAACGGATTAGATATTTACATGTTAAAGTCAAACATTTTACCTTTGATAGCATCATCGGGATACAATTCATAGTACTCTTCTTGGGGTACACTATCACGAGGAAACACTTCATAATACTCATCTTTAGCAGTAGGGAAAAATTCAAAAGTGTCTCTATTCTCTAGTTCATCACCCTTGCTAACAAGTTACTCAGTTCTAGAGTTATCAATCCAATCACAAAAAGAAGCATCATCAACAAATGTTTCATCAAAGATGTGCTCTCCCAAAACCTGCTCATTAATACTACAAGGATTTATCTCTAGTTCATAATTATTAGTGTTCTCCAAATGAGTATCTAGGCATAAAGCCTCCGCAGATAAATTATCTTCAGTTTCAACACAATTAAAATCATCACTAGAGATTGAGGCATCATAAACAAACTTATTATTAGTAGAATGATGTTTGTCTTCAACCTCACCTTTTTGGTGTTCCTCCTTGTTATCCAGTGGTTCCTGCAAAATGTTAGTTTCGGGAACTATTGTTTTACATACCTCCTTACTCTTTATCACAAGTGCATTCCCACTAAAATGGTCTTGACAATAATTGATAGTATAATCCATAATATTACGATACCTTGCTAAATCCTCATTATCGCTACTTTTCATAATAATACCAATTTTTCTAAGCAGCTCATGAGACCCTTCATAAACTATGTATTCTAAGAGTTTTACATTATTACCATTTATGTGAGTATTGGCTGATAAGAATTCTTTAAAGAGAGGAATGCATTCATAATCATAAAGCTTGTTAGCTTACCATTATATTGCCTCGTCCCTTCGAATAAATTTGACAAATTACCAGAACAGTAAACCTCCTGCTCCCACATGTCCATTAGTTGCATATCCTCAAGGATTAGTGGTTCTTCTTCGTGTTCATCCTCTTCTTGGGAAGGAACTTCATCCTCCTCCAATGGGATTTGTAGTTCTTCTTCGTGTTCATCCTCTTCTTGGGAAGGAACTTCGTCCTTCTCCGATAACTTTGTGCACTACGGGTTTTCTCCGTGCCTTACTCCTGATAATAAGTGTATTCTCACTAAAATGTTCATGAGAATACAAGGAAATACGTTGCAGGATTTCATAAGTTGTTTTTATGAGAACAATATCTTCACTATTAATACGTGATATGACATGTATTATCAACTCATGGGCACCTTCAAAGATAATATACTCTAATACTAACTAGTAACATCACCATTATTATAAGACACTAAATATTGATTAAAGGTATCAAAGCATTGAAAACAAAACTAGTGCCCAAGTTTCATACATTGAGGACATATTATTGGATCGTCTATCGTATCCGAAGGAATTAACTTTTTAGCATATTCCACTATTTGGGAATACATTTCTCTGACCATCATATTGCTCACTTGTTCTTCAAAATACTCATCCTCCTTTTCCAATGAGGATTCCTGTCCCATGTTAATAGCATCACAATATTAATAGAAAGATTCATCTTCTAGTCCCTCACCAAAGTCCCCAAAATCATTGTCTAGGCACGAATCCTCGTCAGAACAATCATCATAAGTTTGGGACTTATAGAAATCGTTAGTAGATAATGATATATCGTTTGCATGCATACTATTTGTGTGTGGAAAGTTATTTTCAGAAGTAGGAGATTCAAGTGGTTGATCAAGTTGCTCCTCTTCATTCTTACAAAGATAATTCGCGAATAGCTCAGCGATAGTCTTACCTTCGGGCATACCTTCCACTAGTTGAGAGGGTGCAACATTAAGTGCCACCTCTTTATTAACAACATGTTCCAGTGGTTTAGGTGGAGGCTCTTTGAGTGGATTTCCCTCCGCATTATCTTTTGGAGAACCCTGCAAAAGGTTAGATTCTTCCATGGCAGCTTTAATCCGCCAAAACATAAATTCATTTTCATGGAAGTTATCTTGGCAATAGCAGAATCTAGGGTGAACTTCTTTATAGATCATATCACGTGGTTTACTTTCTACCTGTATATCTCTTTAACAAAATACCAACTCTTGGCAACCAGTAAAAAGCACAAATTGTAATGTGTCCTCCCCAGCAAGGCACTTAAACCCATCTCTATTATAGTCTGCTAGTTCAGTATCAAAATTATACTCACATTGATAATTGAGGTGATTTGGAGAATCGCAACAATCACAACATAATTGATAAGAAGCACATAGTGTGGATGAATACTTGTCCACCCAAGTCAACCATTCTTTTAATATTCCTTGCCTCTTATGAATATCTCCCAAAGTCCTTCCCTTTGACTCCTCCATTATAGATTTCATCTGTTGGAAGGTAGTTATCTCGGAAGACATGATTAGTAACAAATATTTTTATGGGTTTTTGGTTTGTAAAAAAAAGCAAAAATACAAATGCAGCAAATAAAAAAAGCTTTAAACAAAATCGAGCAAAACTAAAATAAATAAACAAAACCTAAAAGACCTACAGCGCTTAGCTCCCTAGCAACGGAGCCAGAAAATAGATTGATGACTGCAAGTGCATAAATCGTTTGTAACTAGTTTCGAAATAAAGATATCGATCCCACAGTGAGCAGGAGTCTGAAGTCTAATAACTCTTTGAACTAAATACTGAAATAGTAATGCTAAATAACGTTCTAAGTAACAAGATAAACTGCGAGTTTTGTGTAAAAGATATTTTTGGGTTTTCAAATAAGAGAACAATAAGTAAACTAAAGCTATAAGTAAACAAGAGCATGCGGGTATGATTACAAAAGTATGCAAGATGATGGAAAGAGTTCTCAGGGAGTAGTGGATCCACCGCTAGTAATTAGAAAGAGTGATCAAAGTTATTATAATGAATAAGACCATTTATGATATGTGTGGGAGAAGCTCCATATATGGATGAATATGCAGCAACCACTACACACATCATACATCATAACCATAGCAGACAGCAATCGACATCAATCGAATTACTGCTCTATTAAGGGACTTTACCCCGTAGGATGTATCCCATGGCATGGACAATGTTCCGTGAGTTCTCCTCGGTTCTAAAGTTGAAACGTAAGGAATGACAACAGCTTTATAGTCACCGTAAGTGCTATCATCCCTCTGTATACCAACAAGTAGTTCCCTCCATCTAGTCCTCAGTGAGGTAAATGTTGAGTGGCGCGCTTCACCCAACATCAAGATGAAGGAAATCTAACATAGTGAGGTAATTATTATAATATCATACTAGGGTTTCTCCATCTCCCGAAGAACAAAGAAAACTACTCACACATGAAGGCAATCAACATCATGGATAGAATATGGATGAAGTATGATGATACAATTGAAGACAAGTGAAAATCCAAGATTCAATCTAGAATTACAAGAAGTAACCAAAGGGGATTAGTGATGGAGACGTTGTTGATGAAGATGACGATGTAGATCGATGTGGAGGCCTTCAAGATCCTAGTGCCTTCTCCTCTTGTGTGATGGTGATGGTGTAGATCTGATTGGAGGAGGCTATGGCGGTGGCACGGGGGCAGGGCTCTGCCATGGTGGAGGATATGGCTTGGTGGCTCTCACTTGGGTTCTCCCTCCTTTATATAGGCCCTAGGGGTGGCATAGGGTTCCCCCAATACTGTCATATGACTTAGGGAAGGTTCTGTATCTTCTCTGTGGTGAAATCCCATCGTCTGCAACCTTTCTACCAACTATACGGCGGGAACTTTTAGTTCTGGCCGTATAGTTGGTCGTTGAACTTGCAGATCGTTTAGTATTTTGGTCGCCATTTCTTCATACAAACTCCGTTTTAGGTGTTCTTGGGCTCGTTGAGTTCGTATCGTCGAGGGCTACAACCCCATGGTCTTGGATATTTATTTTGAGAAATTGGAAAATGTTCACGTTTCCAACCTCTCAAAATGGCTAAGTATGGTCCCTACAGCTCCTCCATACTATGCCCTCTTTGTTCCTTTTTATCCATAATATTTACCAACACCTACACACATTTCATAGACAAGGAAAGTGATAAAATTCTATCTAAAATACTAAAAATCAAAGCTCATATGAAAGTAAATGAGAACTAGAAGTCATGCATAGGCATAGCTATAGCTGAAAAACATTATATGAGAGATAAATGGCACATTTTATATGGCTAAAAGAGGTGGTATTTCACAGCCACCACCTTCGGCCAAGTGTCTCATTTTATACCCCAAGGGGTCACTACAAGGGCCGTCGGGGAGCACCGTCCGGGGTGTTCCCGGGATCAATCGCGGCGTGCCACGCAGTCTTCAGGAAGATAGGCAGCGCCTATGGACAATGGATGGCTAGGGGAGGTGCATAGGTGCACTCGATCGCCGAGTGATAGCTCAGGCTCCGAGCTATCACACTTGTCAGTGGCGCACTATAGCGGGCTAAAGCGCCATGATGATGTCCAGCAGTGATGGCGTGTCGCCAGTTCCCAAGGCAGGGTCTGACACGCATTGTCAGGCTTAGTTGACCCTAGTTCCTGGGTCACGCCTTGCCTAGGAGAAGCGTCCCCTTGGTCCTTCTGAGGCTCGGTCGAGGCTGCTCCTCGGCCTCGCTACCCCCAACCGCACCCTCACCCTCCTTTCGAGGAAGCCCCTAGAAGGAGGGATCAGACCTCCTTGCGCACGTCGTTGTCTTTTCCTTCTTGTCCGTGCACGGATGGTGGATCGAGGCTTGTCTCATAGGATTCATATCATCCATAGGCACCTACATCATAGTCGATAGTCAGTCTCCTTAGGCTCATAATGCCAAGGCAATACCTGCTTGGAGCACATGGTGCTTGCATCCTTGCGATGCCCTTGCCAGCCAGCCCACGCATCTGCTGAGTCACTGACCGGTGGGTCCTGGCCCACGCGCTACGACACAATGAGAGGGCCCCTCATCCCATTACACCGACAGAAGCCCCCGGGCGAGGGCCAGCAACTTGCTATGATGGTCGTTGTTTGACAAAGAGGTCGTTGCTAAGCTTAGCCCTTCAATAGCGCGTGGGCCCAGTCCACGTCACAACAAGCGCGACATGACTGGATGGCATGCTTTCTATCCCGTAGAGCTGACATGCGCATGCCTGCGCACTCAAGTGGTTGCGGGACTGCCGGACCATGCCTTGGCTCCCGCGGCAGCGCACATTGACTACACCTGCTTTGATTCCTACAAAATAACATTGGTGGGGCACAATTGTTGCCCTCCCGCGAGTTAGTGAGGTGGGCAGCAACCGTTCCCCCTCCTTATTGGTTATAAAAGGAAGGGAAGGCACGGGGCTTTGGCTTACTCTCAACTTCACCCGCAGCCTTTCCCTTCCAACTCCCTGCTCGGTGGCAAAGATAAAGGCGTCGGGCAGCTCCGGTGACGACGATCCTCCTTCACTAGTGGGGGAGATAGCTTCGGCCTCGTCGGAGAAGCCGCAACACAGGAACAGGTGTGAAGGCTGCCGCGTCTCCTCCACTGCTGGCGTGAATCTCCCGCAACCGCCCGCGGAGACCCCGCCCTGCTGTGGCCGCCAGGAAGGCGGCAGCGGATGGGAGTCCCTCCTGGTGTTCATTCTCCTTCTCCAAGGCACGGACATGGCCCTCCTTGCTGGGGTCGCTATGAATGGCATGAGCCTGATGGGTACTACCCTTCCCCGTCGCTCCTTCGCAGGGAAAGTGATGATGAGATGGCGGGCCTCATTGGCTTTGAGTTCCTCATCTTCCTCCAGGTGAACTTCAAGTGGTGGTTGCATCTACCAGACTTGTTCTACGAGGAGCTCAGAGAGCACCCTTCGTGCGAGCTCCGGGTGCACGAGGCTAGCGGCGACCAACCCATCTGGGACTTGCAGAGGTGGGTGGATGGTGCCATCATCCTATACCTGAGTGATGGCTGGCTGGACTTCGTGGACCACTATGAGCTGAAGGTTGGCGATGCCATGAAGTTTCGCTACCGCGTTGGGGGATGCCTGTCAGTGAAAATCTTCGATGACACCCTCTGCCACAAAAGCTATTACCCGTCGCATGTCTTCGACTCGGACCTCAGTGATGCCTGATACGTTCATAACGTATCTATAATTTTTGATGGTTTTATGCTAATAATATGCTTTTAATACTCCTTTTTGAATAAAGTTTATGATTAATTTGGACTAACCTACTAATAGTTGCAAAAGTGCACAATGTTCTTGTTTTACACTTTGATGTGTAGGAATTACCAAGAATACAAGTGGAAACCTTGTTGGAGTCAAATTGCGATTTTTCCAGAAATCTGTCTCAAAACTCTTTTTGAAGATGATCACGTTTCGGGTCGAATATGGCATCAAACAGAAAACTATTCAACTACAAAGTTGTTGGAAATTTTGCGACAAACGTTCTAGACATAAAATTTAGCTGATTCCGAGTCTAGACGGGGCCGATAGGCCCAATTTACTGCAGCCCAAGATGGGGTGACTAGAATCCGAGAAGCTATACAAAGGGAGGAAACCTAATTCGCCCAAGACATCTCCATCCACGAATTTGAAGCCACCAAAGCCACGTTTTGCCTCCCCCATGGATCCCATCTCCATGGGGGAGGGCTACCAAGAAGCCATGAAGGAAGGGGGCTAAGGGGCGGTGCTCCCCCATGATACCGGCGGCGGGGAAGGAGTCCCCCGTGCCGCTGCTGCCGCCGCCGCCCTCTTCACCATATTCACCGCCATCTCCATCACCTAATCCTCCTAGTATGCAGTGGTTTATCCTCCCACACACCTCTGTACCGTCTAAACATGGTGTTTGATGCTATAAGTTATAATTCTATGATCTATGTCATGTTTGCGTAATTTCTTTGTTCTTAGATTGAATGGTTGAACGTCTTTGGTTCATTAGAGTTGTATGTTGATATGGTACAGTCCTTTGGTGTCCATTATATTTGTGTGCGCATGGATTAAACATCATAAGGTTTGCAGTATGTGTAAAAGGAAGGGGGAGTTCTGCCGGAGTGACAGAAACCTGAGGACGCGAACCGGAACGTTGCACGTATGAGAGTAAGAGGAACATTAAACTTAAGGCTATGGTTGGGGAAACCTTAATGCATTTTTAATACTTACGGATGTTTGCTAACAATCCAATCATATAGTACATGTAATTCCAAGTAGTGAAGAGCATGTATATTTAGCCTCTCCCACATAGAAAACGGCATCAAAGACAATGATCATGATCTATTCGCTATTTAAACTTGGACAAAGCCACCACAATTACCACCACTATTCCACACTCATGGTTCTGTTAGTTTAGTGTATTTTATTGCTGCAGCAACTAGTTTTACTTTCTTGTTATTTATTATCATGCAAATCTATCTCTATTACTCGTATTGTTGCTCTAGTTTTATTTCCTAGATAATGCAAACGTTTAGTATGCGTAGAGTTGTATCAGTGGTTGATAGAACTTGAGATAATATTTATCCTACCTTTAGCTCATCATTGGGTTCGACACTCTTACTTATCAAAAAGGCTACACATGATCCCCTATAATTGTGGGTTATCAAGACCTTTTCTGGCGCCGTTGCCGGGGAGCAATAGCGTGTGGGTGAATATTCTTGTGTGCACTTGTTTGCTTTATCTCTAAGTAGTTTTTACTTTTAGTTTTAAGTTGTTCTCTATCTTAGTATGGATAGGGAATGCGAATTACAAAAAAAATTAGTTGTACTTGTTACCTAAAAACATTTTCAAAAAGGAAAGTGATTGGAAAGATAAGTAATGGTTAAGTGGGGGTCGACCTTGAACACTTGTGTTCATGCCTATGAAACCAAAACAAATCTTCCCATGGAAGCTTTTCAGTTAAAAACCACAGAAAAGAATGGGAAAGTTTTTGTGTTGAAGTTTTTTCACAGAGAATAAGGAACACCAAACAGAGAAATTGAAGAATGGCCAAAGTTTCTTCAACAACCCCTCGGTTTGCAAACCTTTAAACTTTGTTTTTTGAGCAGCATAGAAACTTGAATAAATTTGGAGCGTTTGTATCTTTTTATTTATTTGTCTTAGCATCAAACACCAGTTACATTTGTTTTCTTTGAGTCTTGGAAGTTGTTACATTTGTAGCAACCTCTCCTTATCCTTTTTATTTGCTTTTTGTGCCAAGAGTAACATCTAATGAGAGAGAACTAATGCTTGGGAAAGTTGTTATCCCGAAACAGATTTTTGTGCTTCGCTGTAAAAATTCGTGTAAAATCTCTGTACGTCGGTTTGAGCTGTAATTGTTTGTGCTTCTGCCCCAGGTTGTTATCCAACTTTCGTTAGTTCAACACTTTTCGATTTGAGCAACATAAGGTCTTCGGAAAAAATTGTTTCTCTCTTCTGGTCTGTTTTGACAGATTTCTGCCATTATTTGCATTTGCTTCTTGTTGATTCCTTTTTGGGTTCTCTTTGGGGAATTGAGATTTTTAAGGAAGTTCTATAGTAGCTTGTGTTTAGTGGAAGTTTTATTGGTGTTGAGACTGAACCCAAATACTTATTATCTTGAGTACACTAATGTTGCTAATGAAGATTATGTGAAGTTTTGTATGAAGGAAAAATTTCAGGTGTTAAGGAAAGAATGATGTAATGAGATGAAGAATGGACTAAAGCTCAAGCTTGGGGATGCCACCCCGTGTCACCCCAAGAAATATCCAATAAGTACAAGCATCAAATCTTGGGGATGCCCAAGGCATCCCCTTCTTCATCAATAAAAATCTCAGGTTCTTCCAAACACTTCATTTTCATTGTTTCATGCACAGTTGTGTTGTTCTTGGAGCGTCTTTGTTTTCGTTTTTGGTTTTCGTTTGCTTGGTTTGCTTAGTTTGCTTGAATAAATTGGTTGGACCCCCAAATTCATACATTAGTTTTCAAATAAGATTGGTTTGGATTGGAAAAGAATAGGAAAAGTTCATGCTTAAGTACAAAAGGAGCTTGTTTAGACTGTGGCCTAGACTTTATCATGTCATGTTTGATATTGTTTTGACTTTATGCTTAGTGATTATTGATTTAGCATGACTTGTTCCAAACAATTGAGATTTCTTAATGTGCCTTGAAAGGATTATGCATTGTTTTAGCATTCAAAAGCATAATATTGTGGTATTATCCTTTGATGCTTTATTTGGGTTGACTTCGTGCATGCTTACACCATGTTAAGACTATGAACAAGTCACCTTAGCCTCTATGATCATTTAGTTTTCGACTTGTAATATCACTTTATGCTTTAATTAATGATGTTTTGTCGCTTTGCATGATTATGGCCATTATTGCTCTCTTAGTTGGTCGCTCCCAGTCCTTTGCTAGCCTCCATAACCATGTATAAGTTCCACTCATGCATCCAACTCCAAATAAAACCAAGTTATTTCAAAGAGTCCACCATACCTACATATTAGCATTTGCTATTCCAAGTATATTCATGTTTTTATCTACCTTCCGAATTAAACTTATTATGAGAAAACTAGTGATTAAAGCTCTCACAAACTTGATGGCACACTTTACTTTTCTTGCCCCTAATAAACTTGAACCATTGTGTTGTCTATGTTGTATATGCTTGCACTTATTTGTTGGGATTAGCAGAACCATGCTTTCATGGGAAACGCTTTCAACATTGCACTTGTACATTGTACCTAGTTGATATCATGCTCTTTTGTCTATGGATGTCGTCGGTGTGAAATGAAAGGGGAGCTTGTAAGTCCATAGAGTTATGTATGTGTGTTAGAGAAACGCCTGGGCCGCTGGTCTAATCCATGCCTAATCATGGTGGAAACCTACAGCGTAACCATAATGAGCAATCTATGAAGCATTCTTCTTATAAAAAAAAGAGATACAGATTGAGAAAAAGAGAAAAAGGAAAAAGATGAGAAAAGAGGAAAACGAGAAAAAAGCACCATTTTCCCATGGTAAATAAGAAGATTGCTTAGATTCTCGTTGTCTCCTTGCCTTGTCGTTTTGATATGGGGATTCTTCCGTATCATCGGGCAAGGGGTACCCCGTTGGAGGTTCTCTATGATACACATGTACTTACTATGACAAGACCTTATCGGTAACTAAACTTGAGTAGCATGAGGAGCGGCCCTCGTATTCAAGGGACATGAGATTTCCAACTTATACTTTGTCAAGCATATACTCAGTAGTTTGTTCACTTTCACCTTAATCACTTCAAGATGCTTATGATAGGGGCAATGAGAGCTGAAAGCTAATAAGTACCATAGTTTTTGGAAGCTTTTTATGAGACTTGAATCCCTGCTTCCTTCTATGAAGGCCTTTCTTTTACTTTTATGTTGAGTCCCCATCTTCTATCTTTATGCACCTATTGAGAGAGCACAGTGGTCATTCTTAGTTTAATGTGCATTATCCCAAGACTTGTTGATTGATTCATAACTTTGATATTGCTTGTTCTTAAACTATTTGTATCTAGTCACCCTTATGAACTTTGAAGGTGTCTTATGCATTTATGTTTTGCTATACCATGAGGGACAAGCTGAATACCACTCTTATTATGTTTTCTATATGTGAAACAAACAAACGTCTTTAATGCATTGTTATTCATGATCTTTTGTTTGTAACTTTTCATGTTACAACATAGTTGCTATATTGTTAGAACTCTATCTTTCATGTTCATGTTTAGAGTACCTTTGATCTCAACTATCAGAGCTTTTATAATAATGATGATTAAGATTGTGTTGTCTGCATGTCACCTCAAAAATTATATTGTTTTTATCATTTACCTACTCGAGGACGAGCAGGAACTAAGCTTGGGGATGTTGATACGTCCATAACGTATCTATAATTTTTGATGGTTTTATGCTAATAATATGCTTTTGACACTCCTTTTTGTATAAAGTTTATGATTTATTTGGACTAACCTACTAATAGTTGCAAAAGTGCACAATGTTATTGTTTTACACTTTGATGTGTAGGAATTACCATGAATACAAGTGGAAACCTTGTTGGAATCAAATTGGGATTTTACAGAAATCTGTCTCAGAACTCTTTTTAAAGATGATCATGTTTAGGGTCGAAGACCGCGTCAAACGGAAAACTATTAAACTACAAAGTTGTTGGAAATTTTGCGACAAACGTTCTGGATATAAAATTTAGCTGATTCTGAGTCCGGACGGGGCCGATAGGCCCGATTTACTGCAGCCCAAGATAGGATGACTGGAATCCGAGAAGCTATATAAAGGGAGGAAACCTAATTTTCCCAAGACATCTCCATCAGTGAATTTGCAGCCACCAAAGCTATGTTTTTGCCTCCCCCATGGATCCCATCTCCATGGGGGAGGGCTCCCAAGAAGCCATAAAGGAAGGGGGCTAAGGGGCGGTGCTCCCCCATGATACCGGCGGTGGGGAAGGAGTCCCCCGCGCTGCCGCCGGCGCCGCCACCGCCTACTTCACCTTTCTTCACCGCCATCTCCATCACCTAATCCTCCTAGTATGCAGTGGTTCATCCTCCCACATAGCTCTGTACCGTCCTATGTAAACATGGTGTTTGATGCTATAAGTTATAATCGTATGATCTATGTCATGTTTGCGCAGTTTCTTTGTTCTTAGATTGAATGGTTGAACGTCTTTGGTTCATTAGAGTTGTATGTTGATATGGTACAGTTCTTTGGTGTCCATTATATTTGTGCGCGCATGGATTAAACATCATAGGGTTTGTAGTATGTATAAAAGAAAGGGGGAAGTTCAGCCAGAGTGACAGAAACCTGAGGACGCGAACGAGAATGTTGCACGTACGGGAGTAAGAGGACCATTAAACTTAAGGCTATGGTTGGGGAAACCTTAATGCATTGTTAGTACTTACGGATGTTTGCTAACAATCTAATCATATAGTACATGTAATTCCACGTAGTGAAGCGTATGTATATTTAGCCTCTCCCACATAGAAAACTGCATCGAAGACAATGAACCTGATCTATTCGCTATTTAAACTTGGACAAAGCCACCACAATTACCACCACTATTCCACACTCATGGTTATGTTAGTTTAGTGTATTTTATTGCTGCGGCAACTAGTTTTACTTTCTTGTTATTTATTATCATGCAAAGCTATCTCTATTACTCGTATTGTTGCTCCAGTTTTATTTCCTAGATAATGCAAACGTTTAGTGTGCGTAGAGTTGTATCAGTGGTTGATAGAACTTGAGAGAATATTTATCCTATCTTTAGATCCTCATTGGGTTCGACACTCTTACTTATCGAAAAGGCTACACACGATCCCCTATACTTGTGGGTTATCAATGCCTGAGGCAGGGGGCGCGTTGAGCAAGTGATGTAGTCGCGCGTGAGGTGGAGGAGGCTGTGCGGGATCCTCCCTTGAACCGTCGACTTTCGGCTTTCTCCTTTATGTCCGGGGTCCTCCCCGAGCAAGTTTCTTCATTGTACATTTCCCAAATGTAATGCCAATTAGCCATTATCAACGAATTTACCTTTGTCTTCGTGTTCTTTGCTCTTTTTCCTGTCGTATCGTGCTTAAGGTTGCCCTTGATCCGCCTGTCCCTTGTCGCCTTTACGCCTCTGTGGGGCCCATAGGGGTGTTGTTCATCATCTCAGGCGCCTTGCTCTCGTTCCTTAGTTCCAACTTTGCGGTCGACTCATGCCTTTCTTGCGGGGCCAGCTGCCCCTGGAAACCGTGTGGCTGCTGCTATCTGGCAGCGAGCCTTACACTCTTGTCGAGACCTTGCCCTGGACTCTTCTTGCTCATCCATCCACTGCTCATCGTGAAACACGATGAAACACACCTTACGGCATCTTACCCATGCATCAGGTTTAAAACAAGGTGTCATGCGCTTTATCAGGGCGAACAGTGTTGCCAATTCGGGGGCCTGACGTGGGAGGTGTGTCTTCAGAATTTAGTGTTCGTCGGTAATGCCTAGAGCACAATGCTCATACCTCAGAGCGGATCATGGGAGTATGATGTTTCCTGGCCTGACAGTCTTGTTACCCACGTCTGACCCCGAGAAAATCCAAACGAATGCAAAATCCCAAAAAGGCTCGGCAAATGAAAACGGACGGAAGAACGAGAGAAACGGGATTTTCATTCCAAAACGGGGACAACCCCCGGGTTACAAGTAGTTTACACATAGGCGGGCCAGGCTAGATACGCTAGTATTCATTACATTTGTCGGGAGTACTACACTCACTCCTGGGCTTTCAAGGTTGCCGGGAGCACCACACACACTCCCGGGCTTTCATTTCCTGGGGGAACCTCCACTCACACCTGGGCTTTTAAGGTTTCCAGGAGCACCATGCACACTCCCGGGCTTTCATTTGCCAGGGGAACCTCCACTCACACCCGATCTTTTAAGGTTGTCGGGAGCACCACCGCACACTCCCGGGATTTCATTTGTCGGGGAACCTCCACTCACCCTCGGGCTTTTAAGGTTGTCGGAAGCACCACGCAAACACCTGGGCTTTTTAGTTGGTAGGGTGCATGCAAGAATTTTTTAGCTTACTCAGAGAGCCACCAGTACCAGAATTGTCATCGGAACTAGGTTCTGGAAAGGGTCACAGCCTCTTCCCGAGCGAGCCCGGAATCAGGGAAAAAGGTTGGTCCGAGTCAGACAAAGAGTCAGTGTGAGTCACAGGGAAAGCGGTGGCTGGCAGTTTGAACAGTTGTTCAGAGTAGAACACGGTGTCCCTGATATCACCTTTGATGGTCAAGGTTCCCCACGAGGAAGGAATCTTGAGCGAGTTGTAGGCATGGGGGAAACCAACATGAAATTTGCCAAGGCAGGGCGCCCTATTATGCCGTTATACGGCAGGGCAATGTCCGCAACATCAAAGATAATGTTCTCAGTGCGGTAATTGTCTTGAGTGTCGAATGTGACCGGAATCTCGATCTTCCCCACGGCTGGATAGATCCCGGGATTACACCCAAAAAAGACCCCATAGGGGCTAATTGATCCTCAGTGATCTGGAGCTTATCCAGCAGCCTTGCTAAGAGGATGTTGAGGCCAGCCCCTCCATCCACGGCATCTTGGTAACTCTGACGTTCTTTATGATAGGGAGACCACCAGGGGTAGCATGCCGACCCCGGTGATTCGGTCCGGGTGATCTCCTGCATCAAAAGTAATAGGCACATTAGACCACCGAAGTGGTCGTTGCGCCTCTGGGCTGGGTTGCATGACGCATAGTTCATGAGAGAAACGCTTAAAATCCCCATGGGAAGTCATGGTGTAGGCTCCTCCGTGTGTGCACGTGCAGTCGTGTACTTGTGGGTACTGTCCACACTCGTCGTCATTGCCGCCTTGGTTAATGGCAGGGACGTTGCCGCGCGGTTGAGGGGCTGCGTTGCCGTGGCTCCCTCCGCGCCCTACTCCTACTCCATCTCCAGCGCCTCCATCCCCTCCTTGTGAAGTGCCCACGTTGCCCATGCGACCTCCGGCGGGGCACCTGGGACAAGTTGGACCGGGAAGTTATTTGCATGATGGCGAGCCTAATTTCAGCGGTAACGGTTCCTGAAGGTACCATTAGCCCCCTGCTCAGTGATGCGCCTCTTTCGTCCCTTGGTGTAACCAAGGATGGAGAGGTAGTTCAGAGCGTCATGCTCGTCGGACTCGTGCATAGGGCACCACTTCCTTGTGGCGGGCTTGGCAGCCACCACTTCTTCCTCCGGTGGTCTTCTTTTTAGCCCTAGTGGGAGCACTAGGCTCTGTAGCCAAAGCCTGTCGAGGGCCCCGCTTACGCGAGACACTCTTCTTCGCAGCAGTGCTGCCCGGGCAGCGTCCTCGGGCGCGAGGCGTCCTTCCTCTGCTAAGGAGCAGAGGTCAACCAACGCCCACAAGTCGTGGATGCTCTTGACGGGATGCATGTTAAGCTCTTTGCGCATCTTGCTATCACGCACATTCATTGTGAATGCGCCAATAATGGTGGCATCCTCCGCCTCTAGGATAGTGTGTGTGATCTATGAAAATCATAGCATTAAGTCTCATAGCCACTCACCACTCCCCTGGACCACTGTGTGGAGCTGAATGAGTGTTCCCGGGTGATTGAAGGCTCCCTAGAACGCGCTAACAAAGTGAGTACACAACTCAGCCTAGGAACAAATGGACTCCTTGGGTAAATGCATGAGCTAGGACAAGGTCGTGCCCTTCAGGGCCATTGGAAACCAATTGGCCATGACCTTCTCATCAGCACCAGCAGCCACCATTGCGGTGGAGTAGATGGCCAGAAACTCCTTCAGGTTGGTGTTGCCTTCAAACTTGACGGGGACAACGGGACGGTACTTCGGTGGCCATGCCACCTGTCGTAAGGCAAGAGAGAAGGCAAGGAAGCCTCTTTCTTATCCCAAAGCCATGCTCCCTGCCTCAGCTGCACCCCGTAGGTTAGGGACGGCTGAACCCGCAGCCTGTTGACACAGCTGCAGCAGGTAATCTTGGACTAGCGCCTCGTTCACCGTGGTGGAATCGCCTCGGCATCCTTCGGCTCGCCTGTGCGCGGGGTCAGCAGATGACCCCACAGGGACCGACAGCTCGATCTTCCTGCACAGAGATGTGGTCACTTTTTGCTATTGATTTTCCTCTTGTCTATTGCTGGGTTTCACCGAAGATTACCCCTTTCTACTAACATTAATGTCACAATTAGTGAATCCTCGGTTTCTTGTGATGGTTTTTAGGTAATGAACATTTATTGAAGATCTAATAGCATTTATGGGCTAATTGCATCCCAAGAAGTAAATCCCTAATTGGAGCCCCTTTCATTGGAAGCATTCAGAATGCTTAACGACCATCGGTACGGTCAGGATGCACCCATACCATTTGCCCGTACTACACGCCGACAGCTTCGTTGTATCAATACAAATAACTTTTGTGAAGGGAGGGAGACGAGAAAGAGAATATAATTTTGTGGCCCGAAAGTTGAGACGCCAAGGTAAAGCAGTGCCCAAGTTGCTTGTAATTGGCCATGTTGCCCACAGTTGGTGTGCCAATTACTCAGAGGGTCTTTTTTGGGACGAATTCACATTAATGTCCGAATACAAAATATCAGGCTAACGCCCGTCAAGTTGGGCCCCCTGTCAGTTTTCGCCGTCATGTCGCTGCCATCTTGGAGGCGTCGTTGCTGCCATGTACTCCCTCCGCCCCAAGCCTTAAGGCCTATAACTATGTTGAAAAGTCAAGGCGCTTGCCACCTTGTAGTACTGGCGCCTACATCCATTCCTCATTACGCCATCTTCTTCTTCCCTGGAGGTTGCGGCCATGGCGTGGAGCTAGGACGCCATCTTGTTCAGTGGTGAGATCCGGGGCGTGGACGGAATGGCTCAGCCCCGCTCTCCTCCCCAACCCGAATCGGAGCTCGCCCTCACCATGGACGCACCCATGGCACGGTGCGGGGACGAGAATTGGTTCCCGGTGAGAGCTGTCACCGTGCCAACCATGCTCGGTCCTATTTTTCTCGTAAAGAATCCAAGATCGCCGTCACTGTGGTCACACCCACACCAATTCTGCCACCCTGCTGAGGTCTCTGTGGGAGTTGTACCTTCAGGAGCTCAAGTTTTGCCATGTTGAACATGTAAGCAAATTCAGAGATCGGCGATGGCAACCCGTTGTTGAATATAGTAATGCCGATACCCGTTGTTGAATATAGTAATGCCGATGTGAGATCATTTAGTTACTTCAATACAAATTTTCCACCAATTTAAAATCTTGTTGATGTATTCCTTGACAATTATTATAATATAATCGAGCACTAGAAATTTGGTAGTGTGCCTGAGCATGATCAGTAATATAAGTCAACACTGAAAATTTAAAGGAACTCCATATAAAGGAGTATATATATAGACGAGGTTCACAAGAGACACCACGGATATATTGTCTTACATTTAACCACGGGTAATAATTAACTTAAACAAAATAAAAGCAAGAGCAGCAGCAGGAGGCCGGGACTCGGAGATGCCTAGCAGGGCAGGGACAGCAGCAGGAGGCCGGGATAGCCTACTCAAGGGGATACATGCCAGTCCTAACGTAATCCTGGAGAAATTTGCCCAAGGGTGCATGCCGCGCCAAGGTCTTCGGCTGATGCCTTCCGCCTCTGCTTTTGCCAATGCACACCGCGTGTTGGATCATGTTGTAGAGGTCCATGTTGGTGGCTCTGCCACAGAATGGGCAAAACAGTCCCCCTATGGTAGAAAGGGATTTTTCCCACATCCTAACCGCCTCAGCATGTAGCGGCTCTTGTTGTCTCTGGATTCCTTGCTAGATTCCATGTCATCAGAATCCTCTTGTTGATTTTTAAGAACATAACTTAGAACTCATACATATGATTGAATTGTATTACAACTCAAGAATTGACAACATATATATGTAAGACAATATTAAATTGATATCAAAGAGAAAGCATCTCAGCAATAGTTTGATCAGTTCATATATCATTTCATCTCAACAAAATGACAATTAATTGGATCAGAGTGTATGTAGAACAAAGATTGCATCCTCATAAGTTTCTTCAGGGATGGCGTAAGCAAACCAAGTAACAATTGCACAACTTATATTGTTCTTGTACATCGCCCTAGGTTCTCTAACTCATCCCTGAAAAAATCTGACACCAATGTGTCAGCCTCTTTTTTGGGGCAAATTTGAATCATTGGCCACAATAAGAAATTGAAATGTAATCCTACGAAACAATATTCAGGGATATACATATTCAGGTACAAAAACAGTCCTAAGTATTGTAATTATAAATAAAAAAACCAAACAATTAATCTTCAGGTACATGTTGAAAAACCTTATGATCAAAACCATGCATATATATATGCATCATACGAATCATTCCAAGATCAGAAACAATTCAAGGATCATACATGTAGTTCCATATGAGAATAAGTCAAGGGCCTAATAATTTTGCTTAGAGAAGGAGGTGGTGAACCAAAGTACCAACAACACAACCTATATTGTTTGTGTGCATTGCTACCTCAGGTTCACCAACCCATTCCTAAAAAAATGACACCATCATATGTGTCTCCCCTTGCACTCTTTTGGGGAAAGTTTCAATCATCGGCCTCGGTGACAAACTGAAATGTAATTCTTATACACTATGAATGCATGCAATACATAATTCAAATATCATAGTTCTATGAATGTAGAATAAATCTGGGGGCCTCATAAGTTTCTTCAGGGATGGCGTTAGTGAACCAAGTGCCAATTGTACAACATATTTCTCTAGTACATTGCCCTAGGTTCACTAACTCATCCCTGAAAAAATCTAACACCAATGTGTCTGCCTTTCTTTTGGGGCAAATTTGAATCATTGGCCACAGTAAGAAATTGAAAAGTAATCATATGAAACAATATTCAGGGATATACATATTCAGGTACAAAAACAATCCTAAATATACATCAAAACCATGCATATATATATGCATCATACGAATCATTCAAAGATCATAAACAATTCAAAGATCTAGTTCCATGTAAGAATAATCAAAGGCCTCACAATTTTTTTCAGAGATGGAGTTGGGGAAACCAAAGTACCAACAGCACAACATATATTTTTTGTGTACATTGCTACCTCAGGTTCACCAATCCATCCCTAAAAATGACACCATTGTATGTGTCTCCCTTGCACTCTTTTGGGACAAATTTCAATCATCGGCCTAGTGAGAAATAGTTCAAAGATCAGAGTTCAAAGATCATAGTTCATATGTGTAGAATAAATCTAGGGCCTCATAAATATTTTAGAGATGGAGTTAGCAATCCAAAGTACCAATTGAACAACTTATATTTTTGTACATTGCCTCAGGTTCACAAACCATCCCTAAAAAATCTAACACCATCATGTATGTGTCTCCCCTTGCACTCTTTTGGGGCAAAATTGAATCATTGGCTTATATGCATGTTGTGTATCGAAATCAACACTCAAGTAGCAAACCCTAAAACCCCTAAATCTAATGTTATAGATCAATTAAATTTACAGCACAAGAAGAACCATATGAACAACAACGAGTTAAGCAAATGTAAATTTACTAGATGGCAGATGAGTAGATTGGGGTTTTATGACTAGACAGATTGGGGTTTTGTGACTAGATGGCAGATGCAGCAATTGACCATTCGAACCATATAATATACTACCCTACTTAAAGAGCAAAAGAATCTATAGATGATTGAGCAAATCCTAGATATGAACAGTGAAATCTGCGGTTGTGACTAGAGAAGCTAGCAATGTAGTACCTCGGACTCCTCATCGGGGACCTCCTCCTCGAACTCGACATTCTCCATGATTGTGTTGATGATTTCTTGGATGACGATGGGGTCATTGATGTAGAGCACTAGGTTGCCTCTGCCTGCCGCCTTCCCCTCATCCAGATCTGCCGCTGGCACCACGACATTGTCGGCCACCAATTGCTCGATAGCGACGGCTAATGGCTAGATGGATGAGCTCATAGCCTCGACGGCACGGTGACGAGCAGCGTGCGTGCCCGGAGAAGACGCATCCGCCTGCTCGGCTACGACCGAGCCATCTGCTGCTGCGCCTCCAACTGGCTTCACCTCCAGCTTGTCTCCACGTGTACGCTTCATGGCACACCTAGGGGTGGCGGTGGTGCAAGCGAAGGAGCTGCGGCATGCACGGAAGGTGAAGATTGGGGTTTGGGAGTGGACAGATTGGGGAAAATGACACGAGCTCATGGAAGAAGAAGGCCAAGCAGGTTTATATACACTGGACCCTTGGTAGTCCTCGAGTGGACACATGTGGGTGGGTGGGTGGGTTGGGAGGGGGGCTACCATGATCTCCACTTTTTTTTGAAACAACCATGATCTCCACTTTCTCACTGTGTTGATAACACGCGCAGGTGTTTCCTAAAAAACGCGCATACTACCTCGGGAAGGTGCACGACTCTTAGATCGTGCATGGAAGACCTCGATTTCACTTCATGCAAGTGGCGCAGAACCAATTTCTAGCAACGTTAGGTCTCCTCAAGGGGCCCCCTCCTCGAGACCCATTTCTTAGCTCTTCGGCCTCCCGCTGACGTGTGGAAGTTTTTTGCAGTAGAGCCCAGTTGGAAGTGAGATTGGGAGCGGGCTGTGTAAAAATGGGATATGTCTTCATCGACGACCGTGCACGCGATGACCCCGTTGCCCAGTGCATGTGTGGTGGTATAGTAGTAGTAGTAATAGTAGTAGTAGTAGTAGTAGTAGTAGTAGTAGTAGTAGTAGTAGTAGTAGTAGTAGTAGTAGCCTTTTCAGACGTGATTAAACGTGACATGACTACTGATGTCTGCAAGTGCACATATCGTTTGTAGCTAGTTTTGAAGTATAGATATCGATCCCACAGGGAGCCCAAAGGTAAGTGTTTATGGGTGAAGTCTCTTTCACACTCAAAGTTGTCACAGGTCTTCGGGTGAATTGACTGCAAGTGCAAAATAAGAATGAGATTTGGATTAAACTGGATGTATTTAAATAAAACTAAAATGTAAACTTTAGAAATAAAAAGCATAAAAGTAGAGAACGATTCGCTTGTTTGTTGTTTTCTATAGATGACGGAAAAGGCGCGGGGAGATACAGTTCATGGTGATAGTGACTGTGCCAGGTGGACGAATGATAAGTGTGACAATTATGTAATATTATAAGTATATGTGTAGGCGAACAACCCATAATTAGTCGGAACTCCTCTTGGTAGATTCATCCCAACTTTAATAATCCTACTAGCATGTTATCAAAACCATGGTCAGACACTAGACGATTAAGACCCTTTAGGTTATTTAGCAATTAAGCTCCTTGGATCGGACTAATGCAATAAGAACAGTGGTTCCTCGTTATCCTTGAGTCAACTAGTTTCCCATTGATATCCCCGTGTCACTCGAGGGTTGCCGGTTTGCTAGCGAACAAGATCCTATCTATATAGAACAAAGCATCATGTTGTCTAGGCCCTTAATTGGACAACAAGCATTAGGCATCCCACAGATAGTCAAGCACACATAATATAGTAATTAAAATCAATCACAAACTAATGGAAAATATATGAAGGCACATCACATCTCACCAATTCCTTACATCTCCCACGCCAAAGGAACTTACTCACACATGATAAGAAAGCATCATCGATATAATTAAATAAAGGGAGTTCTTCTCGATATTATTGTGGAGATCCACAATAAGAATGGAAAAGTAATCCAACACAATTCAAGATAGGAAGAAACAATCACAAACCCTAATATTGCAAGGTGAAGATCTCTCTCTGTCAAGTACAAGCAATGGCTATGGGGGTGTGATGGCTAGGAGGTCGAAGATCGTGGAGTGAGATGAAGAACGTCTCCCCCTTCTTCTCCGGATCTCTTCTATCTCCTTTCTGGATGGGATGACAGCTGATGTGTTATGATTTTGCGTCTGGCCTCTTCACGGAAGTTGTCCCTTTTGACAAGACGGAGGTGGGGGCAGCTATATAGCAGGAACTATACGGCCAGAGAAAATGTTCACGCCATATAGTTGCTCCTTAAAGCCTCTGTGTGCTTCCCTCGATTGCTTCCAAAGAGAGACTTACTTGTTTTCGCTAGAATATTGTGTTTCTCTGGTTCAAACCTTATGTTTACGTTCAGAACCTGAAACACATATTAAAAACCAAGTTTTCTTTGCTACCGAAGTATTAGCGTTAGGTAAAGCTAGAAAACGATCAAATTCGGGAGAAAACCATCAATAAAAACCGTCAAAAATGTGTCGAATCTCATAGCTATCAACTCCGCCAAGCTTAGATGTTGCTCACGCTCGAGTGACAAGGAAATAAGGAAGAATAGCGGAGATTCGAGACTGAAATAAAAGAACTTACAAGCTTGAATTGGTGTCAAATTCTTTTCTTCACAATTCCTGCAATCTTAAATATGATCATACAAGTATTCACAAGATTGCCCTGAGTCCACTTCCTAACCACGTATATCTTGCTAGCAAATAAATCATATGCCCGAGCAAGTGTCAAAAGTTTAGCTAGGAAAGTGAGATAAATTATTTTGGTGTCTCTCTTTGTTGAGAGATGAAAACTTTTTCCTCTTGTTTCTTTCATCAAGTAAGAGTACTCAAGTTAGCACCAAAACATTTAATTTAAGAACAACTCATCTATTCCCATGTCAAAATTTCAAGACTCTCAAAGCACCCTTTTCCTTTCCTTGCCTTTTGTAACATCCCAAAAATACTAATCAAGATTATCAAGTCTAATCACCCAAGTTTAGGGTTAACAAAAACTTTTATTACTAAATTGAATATGAGTGCATGTGTGATTTGCATTAGTATATGATTGAGTGAAATTGCCATGTTTGGTTGCTACAAATGATAAGAAATGGTTTAAAGATGAATACTACATCATCTAGGCTAATTCCAAACAAAATCCAAAGAAAAAGAAATCAAATATAAAGCATATGATCAAATGGTCATTTTGACCAAAATTAACCACTAGGCCACTTTGAGTGTTCCTAGTAAAGAATTTCTAACGGAAACATCTCCATTTATTTTCACCCCCTGCTAGACCAAGTCAAAGTGAACCCAAGCCCACTTTACAAACTCACAGAAACTATTTTCAAATCTATTTAAAGGACAATTCAAAATTGAATCAAGTGTATGTACTAAGATCACCATTTTGCAAAAACCACTCAAACCAATTCACCTTGACTTTTCCAAGCAACCAAAGACACTCAAGCATAAGATTAGATCACTCACCAAATTTCATTCAAAAATTTCAAACTTAAGTTCATGCGGCCATTTGGTCGAACAAATTGTAGACACTAATTAAACCCTGCCTAACTCCACTGTTTGGAGCAGTGATCACTCGACCATTTGCCCACATTGCACTCCCCTGTCTCCCCCAGCATCTAGCAGCGCAAGACACGCACCCCCCTTTGTTGTTGCGCCAGTGCACCACTGCCGAAGCTGGCCACGTTGGCTAACCATGGACCGCTCGCCACAGTCCACGCCGCCCTCGTCCATGATGTCCAGGAGGCAGGCCACTATCCACCGCCACCCCCTATCCAGCTCTAGACCGCAGGCGAGCCATGGACCACCAGAAAACCGCCCACGCCCGTCCATTCTCGACCGCCCCGTGTCGCGCCTTTAAGCCCATGATGACCGCCAGGGAGCACCACGCCACCCCTGCCCTCAACCACGCCGATAGCTCGTTGTACCGCCGTCGCCAGAGAAACTAGCCCATGCCGCAATGTCCCTCTCGCCGATGTATAAATAGAGGCCCCCTTCGCCTCAATTCACCACACCACCTCACTCCCCACTCCTCACAGCACCTCCCACACCTCTCCCTGGCGCAAGGCGAGCATCGCATCGCTCGAATTTGGCCGGAGTCCGCCGCTTAAGAGGAGAAGAGGAGCCGGCGATTGGAGCTGCCCAAGAGATGTCGTGACCACCGTTCGAACCACCGTCATCGACAACGTCGTTCGCCCTCATCGCCGACTCTAGTTGGAGCCCAGGTGAGCCTCACATGACCCCCACCACCGCGTTAGGGTTAGAACCTCGCCGGAGCTGTTCGTCGTAGACGATGAACCTCAGCCGTTAGATCGCATTCTAATCATAGGGCCTAGATTGAAAGATACCTCTTCGGTTAGATAGAGCCACTGACTAGTGGGACCCCTCTGTCAGTAGCCTTCTGCGCCGCGCTGTGCAGATTGGACCGGCCCGTTTACTTTCCCGCGCAGACCTATAAATTCAAATAGGATTTTTCCATTTTAGTTAAAACCAGATTCTATCAGTAGATTCAAAAATCATTTCAGAGAGATTCACTGGACCAAATTGCATGATTCCAATTTTTTTAGAAAGCTATTCAAATTATCTATCCAAGCCCGTTGGATTAAAGTCATTTGAAATTAGAGATCACCTATACCAAAAATAACAAGATAGAGACTTTTCCACATTCAAACATTTTTCAAAAATCAACCATAAATGCTTTTGAGTTGATTCCAACTCTCAAAAAATCACATTTGATAAGATCTATATGAATATGTAAAAGTATTTAGGTTTACATGCAGTGACATTGGACTAGTACCAAAAGAATGCTCTATAGGCATTTCTAGTTACTTTAATTCTATTAAATGATAATCTTAAACTTTATAAAATATGACCAACACTTTAAATCACATCCCCAAGTATTAGAATATGTGGTGATGACATGTGTCAACATGATCCCATATTTTAATTGGAGAATATTAAATCTTAAGTGTTTTCAATGAGTAGAAATTACTTTTCTAAAATAAGATAAATAAGACCAAGTTTTATTTCATGTGATGATTGTGATGATGCTAGATCATCTAGTGTGAACCTTAGTTTGCTAAATAGAAATAGTTAAGTATTGTTTGGTGATTGTGTACCCCGTCTTCATTGATAAACGATAGTACCAACCTGGGATACGAGGAGGAGTACTACCAAGAAGAAGAAGAATAAAACTTCAACCACTACACTACTCAAGGCAAGCTAACACTTGCAAGTATTATACCTATGCAAGCCATCACTAATTGCAAGCTAGAACTATGCAAGCAATCCTTGGAAGATAACCTATGTAAGATGCCTTAGGCATGCTTGGTTATCCAACCTTGTTTATACCAATCCCAAGTTTTACTTGCAAGCTTTATTCTTTTACTTTACCAAAGTTCTTTACTTTTAGTGAGTGCTTGGTGAGTATTGGAAAAATAGGATAGATACCATAAAGAGTATAAAACTAGGCCTAACTTGTTATACTTAGATGTCATCCCGAGGCATGAGATTAGAATTGCATAGTTACCCTTGATTAGTCCCTCATTAGTGAATACCCTCAACTTTAGTTGCTAGTTCTAAGCATAAAAGTTGATCACTTTAGATGGGAATACTTGGTGAAAATGATTATGAAAACCTTGGAATGATGATTCATTCTATTGAGATGTTTTGACATGTGTTGAGAGACACAATGGTTTGATGATGAAAATGTTGAGGCATGAGCCTTAGCCCTTTATAAAAACTGATGGTTGGGTTCGGATGCGATACCATTCCAATTTTACCATACAACCACAATACCTGTATTGGGTAGGGATTAACTAGAAGTTTATATGCCTTATTATGGGTTCCCTCGTGGAAAGAGGTTGAGCTGAGGCTACCTCGTGAGAGTGAATGTCCACCTATGCAGTGCCCAGGATGGCAGATGGCCATGGCTGGGAGGCCAAGCTCATAGGGGAGGTGCCTGTACTAGAGTGTGTAATTGAAAGGTTATGATTGATTATCCGCATACTAAGTATGATGATTCAGGGTTATCCCTGATGGATGTATCGAATTTTGTGGTGAGAGTGTACCACTTATGTAGAGTGTCAAACTATTCGAATAGCCACGTCCGCGGTTATGGACAGTTGGATTGACCATACTGTTCCGTTGTCCGATGTTTTCAAAATGACTTGTGAAGTGAACTATGACTATTACTTGACCATAATAGGGTTGTGGATATGAAAACTAGGTTCCCACTTAGGTGATATAGAAAATTAAATTAGTTTTCTTTACTTCTTAACTCAGTATGAAATAAACCTGGCTTTTTGTAAATAAACCTAGAGCTTAAGATTCCTACTAGAACTACCTTACTTGTTAGTGATAGTTTGCGAGTACTCATGGCTTTGTCCATGGCTATTCCCATGGCCAGACTATGAGGAGGATGGACAGTAGGAGGTCTACGACAACTAGGATCATCTCCCATCATCAGCATTGCCTGTGACCCTGAAGATGGAGCCCCTACTATGTTTATTTTTTTGCTTCTTGATTTGTATTAAGACTGGATCATGAGGTCCTTTATTTGTAAGACCTTATTATGGTTTGCAATGGATGATGTACTGTGGTACCAATTCTATTATGTCTCGCAAAAATGGTAATCCTGGGATTGCGAGGTATGGCATAACAAGCATCTAGGATTAAAAATCCGGGTGTTGACACCTTTCAAAAACTTCAGCTCTTTCATAGAGAAATCATGCCACTGTTTTTAACATGTTAATTGGGACTGTGTTGTGCACTCGTGACCATGCCAATAAATAATTGTTGAGAAATAGTGGGTCAGAGGAGTACTACAACTTCACTTGGAATGTGAAACCACGAGGAGACTAAAATTTTACCCGTCATAGCATTGCTGCTACAGACGTTTACATAACTCAATAGCCGAAATCAAGTGGTTTCTCACATCTAGATCGTTCGTTGGCCAACGGAGTTAATAGTTCCCCATGGAGTATGATAGTGTTGTAATGACACGCATAAAGCAATATCTTATGGTAATTATTAGAAAAAGCATTGGAATAATCTCTACTACTTCGAAGCATCCATTTATCAGACAATTTCATTCAAGGGTACTATCGAGTCTATTTACATTAAGCTCAAATGGGATGGAGTAGTTCTAAAATCAAATCCTTTGGGCTAAACATGGACTCAAGTCATCTTTTAGATTCTTTTTATTTTCGTAACAATGTAGGAAGTATTTTTTTACCAAGTTCATTGCACATTGTTTCAAAGCTAAAAAGGAGACACTAACAAAGGAATATAATTTACAGGATAGCAAGCTAAGTGGGGAGTGACTCTAGTGCAAGCGAGTAAATAATTGTAGGATTAATTCAAGGTTGCCGAAAAGGTGATGAAAGGAATGTGATACCTCCTCATGCTTGCTTCGTTCTCGTACTTGAGTCGAAATCCCTCCATATTTCCCTATTGCCAAGTCACCTGAAATTGAGCAATCTCTGAGAGAAATAAAGAAACGAATTTGCAATAAAGGTTACAACTAGTTTTTTTGTATTTTTGGTTTAGGAATGCAAACTGAAAGTAAACATGCAATTTTTAAGAATTAAAATAAATCAAAAGAAGAAATAAAAATATGAATGCAAGGTTTGGAGGATTTCAAACCTCCCCCAAGCTTAGGATATTGCCAGGCTCAGTTGTTGCCATCATTCAGCGATTGGTGTAGATACTACTGATATTAGTTGGGCAAGTTGGTCATGAAGTGACTGAAGCTTTGAGTTAAGGCACTCACATCTTCATTCACTCCTTGTAGAGTGTGGTCAATCTACCCAACGCGCTGGTTGAGCTGCTGAAATTCTTGATAGTGGACGTAGTTGAACCCCTGTTGTGGCTGATTGGGCCATGGGTCCCAGGGTCCCCCTGCTCCAGCTGCTGCTGTCCCTCCCAAGCAGGGTTGTATTGCTGCTCCTGCTCTTGCTCCTACTCATACTCATCCTGTCCCTCTCCTTCTTCATCTTCCTCTTGATCAGGCTGGAGTTCAACAATGATCTCCATCACCTAATCCTTGGTTAGGATCCAGGTGTCCTTCTCCATATCAAGAAGGCTTGGGGACAGGGCAACAGAACCTGTTCAACCTACACATCACCAGGATAACCAAACTGATATTCTCGGAGCCTCCTGTTAGCTCGGTAAACACCAAGGAAGGCACAAGCAGTCAAGTATTTGGCAACCATAAGTTTGGAGCCATCAACAGGTTACATCATAGGTAAGACAATGTTTAATTGATGAGCAAGGTGGGTTACCAATCCACCAATGCGAATGTCACCTTTCGTCTTGTTGCTTTGGTGACAGAAGTGATGGATGAGTAGAGCCCCTGGATTGGGACTTTGTGGTGCATTGGGGAAGAGTGCCTTGGTGATCATTGCCATGTCCACATTGGCCATGGAACTGGTATCTCCTCTTCCCAACGGTGTGTTGGCGAGGAACAAGGTGTAGTAGCGAATTGTCAGGTTCCGAATGGTGGACATCTTCTTCTGAAAGAAGTCTGTGCCACCATTAATAGAAACAACCTCCCAAGTTTCTCCCCTTGTGACGCTGTATAGGTTAGTAACATTTTCCTCCTCGTCGAGAGGGAAGCAGAAATCATTGCAAAATTGTTCAAAAGTTATTTCATATGGTTGTCGGTTCATGGTGAAGCTTATCGTGCATGCATTACGTTTCTCCCTGTGATCATCATAGAAGGAGGCAAGGAACTCATAGGTGAGATCGGCGTAGGTGTTTTGGCTTGCGTAGGCGAGTACTGCAAGTCTTGAGTTTGCACACATGAGGTCGAAGTCCGCCCTCAACCCCGCCGGGGTGAGAAAGCTATCATCGGCCCAACGTGTGGGCAACATCCTCCTTGATGAAACAACGGCCAGCTTGGGGTTGAGCTCGGCCCGGTGCGCTGAACTCTCGCCACGTTGGCGCTTGCCCTTGCAAAAAACGCTACCAATTTTGTTCATCTTTGATGCACTGAAAAATTTCACCATAGAACCTTAGGAATATAGTTTCTACATGATATATGAACGATTCTACGTGGGAAAATTTAATCCTATCGTGAGAAAATAAGAGGAAAAGCAAAATAAGCTTGAGTTCATCCACTAGATAAATGTGAGAATTTCAACCATGGAAATCTGAAAATAAAGCATGGATAGGGAGAGAAACATACCGATTTGTCGATTCCCCCACTCAAACGAATGAAATTCGCAAAGAATCAAGAGTTCTAGGTGGGTTTGGAGAGGTTTGGAGAGAGAATATGAGAGAAAAAAGTGAGGAGAGGAAAAACATAGCTGCCTTGGCGCGATTTTGAGGTCGCGCCGAACTATACGGCCGCAAATATACGGGCGGGATATGTTGTTCCCACCATATAGTTGCGACGGCACCGCCAACTAGGTTTTCTTTATGCAGAACACAGCTATAAAGACGCAACTATACGGCCAAATCATAATGATCCCGCCGTATAGTTGGTCGTCAATCCGTCTATACCCTCGAGATACATCTTCTAAAACAGGCATCGATATCTATATGACCAGAACTATACGGCCGGAATTTTTATTCCCGTCGTATAGTTGGTCGTTAAACCATCGGTACTTTTGAGAAGAAAATGTATGAAGGCATCGATATCTATACGACCAGACCTATATGGTGGGAATTTTATTCCCACCGTATAGTTGGTCGTTAAATTCTCTGTGCCCATGCAGGAAAATTTATTAATGGCAAAGATATCTATACGGCCAAACTATACGGCCGGAATTTTTATTCCCGCCGTATAGTTGGTCGTTAAACCATCATTACTCATAAAAAATTATGTTTCTTCAAGAATACCTTCTTATCCTGAAACTTAGCGAAACACCTTATTTTTGACAAAAAAAATATAGTTGAAATTATAGACCAAAAAAAGCATGTATAGAGCAGAATATCTAGCTCTACCTATCTTCTTCTCCTGAACTGGAGGTTCACTTTTTGATCTTGACTAAAATGATTAAGCCAGTTTTTGTAGATAAAACTCAAACTTTTTATTTTATACTTAGTCTACACTTGTTCAATCGATATTTCTACTACTTTTTGACAGTTGCATCTTCACGGGCGCGCTTCCGCAAAAATGTCTGTGAAAAAGTTGTAAGAATGCGATGAACACTTTATTCTATAGTTTATTATATTAATGTAATGGGTTGACTCCCATTAAGCATTTTATTAAGGATGGTTGAATAACTCAACCCCTTCTCCGTTCTCGAATTCTTACCTTATGTTGCCCCTTATCAAAGGCACTTACCACATGAACTCATTTTGCCGTTGGAATATATCTTTCTCCTACTTCTAGCTTCTTTGGAAAATACCGGATGATTTCAGCATCATAAACACTGAAGATTATTTTTCCTTCAGCACAATCAACTGATGCTCCTGCAGTACTAAGGAAAGGTCTTCCAAGTATTATAGATAATTTTTCATCCTCTGGCATTTCAAGAATAATAAAATCAGTGGGAATAACATGCTCATCTATTCTAAGTAGAACATCCTCAATCATACCAATGGGTTGTTTAGTGGACTTGTCAGCCATCTGTAAAGTGATAGTAGTAGGGGAATACTCCCCTAATCCTAACCTTTTATAGAGGGAATATGGCATTACACTAACTCCTGCACCTAAATCACACAAGGCATTGTGAATATCAGTTTTCCCAATTGAGCATGAAATAGTTGGCATTCTGGATCTCCCGATTTAGGCAATAGCTTCCCATTTGCAGGATAACTAGTCACCATGGCAAAGGTTTCAGTTATTTCTTTATTTCTACTAAGAATATCATGGAGTAATTTAGAATAGGTGGGAACTTTTATTGCATCCACAAATGGAATTTCTAGACGATGATCACCAAGTGCTTTTTTGAAAGAATCATAGATTACCTAGTCCGGTGCTTTCTTTTTTCGATCTAGATAAGGAAGCTTTTGATCACCTTTCTTATTTTTGTCTTTTACCTTTTGTGGGGGATCAGGCTCTTTTGCTGCTTTCTTTTGTTGTTGCTTATCACTTTTATTCTTCTCTACTACAAAAACTTCATATTCATTGCTTGTCTCTTTTTCTTCTCTTGGATCAATTGTCTCTGCTTTAGAGTCATAACGATCATCATGTGCATCATTTTGGTCCTCCTTGGTTTGATCTTGTGTTTCTTGAGTAGTTTCATCTTGAGGATCCACCAGTGTATCATCTTCTTGGATTGCTTTGACCAAGGCTTTTTCTTTTCGCTCTTTCTCAGCTTCATATTCGGGTGGTCCTAATGGTCCTATAACAATTGCACCTATTCTTGTAAAAACATTAGTAGAAACAGGAATATCTATATCATCTCGAAGAAAAATTTGATAACCAGATGCTATTTGTTCTCATTGAGTTTCAATCATACTAGGATACTTGTGAAATAATTTTATTTCTTGGCCAATATCATCATAATTTCCTTGAGTTCTGCCAAAATCTTTTTATGTTTTTGAAAATGCTTATGTAGGTTATTATGAAATTTTGCTTGTCGATGTTTTAACTCTTGAAAAACTTTTGTAGTCTCATCTTCTTCAGTAAAAACTTGTTAGAAGTCTACTTTGTTCTCCTTACAAGTTCAGAAGGTATACCTTTTTCTTTCATTGTTTTGCGTACTTCAGGCATAAGATCAGGATTTATACAAAGCATCCCTTTTTCTATCTTAGTGTCGAAATCAGGATTGTATAAAGAATCATTCTTAGATCTAGTAGACATCAATTCTAAACATGCTTTAACAGTTAAAGTATTTATCGATCCTCCCGCTGATAAATCAAGCAACTCTCTGCTTTGAGTATTAAGACCATGGTAAAAGAAATGGCAAATAGTTGATTCAGAATAGCCATGATTAGGAACTTTATTGATCAGTCCAAAGAATCTATCCCAGGCTTGTGGGTTGTTTTCTCCCACGTTCTGACTAAAGTTGCCTATGTTCTTTCTAGTTTCTGTTACCTTTTTAAAAGGATTAAACCTATTTATAAATTTGACATTGCAGTTTTCCCAACATTTAATGTAGTGGCGAGGGAGAGAATATAACCAGTCTAGAGCTTTACCTTTAAGAGACCAACAAAAAAATTAGACAAGAGAAATCTCTTGTCAAACCTTTTGGTCCAAGTGTTGTCATCAAATCTTCAAACTCTCTAATATGTCTCCCTGGGTCTTCATCTTCCCTTCCACTGAAAGCTTTTTCCTACAATTTTTTTATAATTTCACCTTCAAATCGACATTCTCTAACTCCAGGGTTAGGAAATGCTATTGGTTGTTTAAGGAAAGCATAGTTTGGAGCACTGTATTCTCTGAGAGTTTTCTCAGGTTTCTTGGGAGTTGTCCTGTAAATAGACATGATTTCCACAATATCACTCAGGTTTTCAACTTCAACCTTGTATGATCTTAAAAGTTTTTCAATAATTTCTTCGCGCCTCTGAATAGGCACACGCTCAAAATAATCTGGTAAATAGGTCCTACCAGAGCGTGTAGACCCTTTGTCTCCTAGGGAGACCATTTTGTAGTAGTAACACCTGAAATGTCAAGAGACAAACACTTAGCGCTTAGCTCCCCGGCAACGGAACCATAAAATATCTTGATGTCTACAAGTGCACAGATCGTTTGTAGCTAGTTTCGAAGTATGGATAACGATCCCACGGGGAGCCCAAAGGTAAGTGTTTATGGGTGAAGTCTCTGTCACACTCAAAGTTGTCACAGGTCTTCGAGTAAATTGACTGCAAGTATGAAATAAGAATGAGATTTGGATTAAACTGGATGTATTTAAATAAAACTAAAATGTAAACTTTAGAAATAAAACGCATAAAAGTAGAGAACAATTCGCTTGTTTGTTGTTTTCTACAGATGAGGGAAAGGCGCAGGGAGATACAGTTCATGGTGATAGTGACTGTGCCAGGTGGATGAATGATAAGTGTAACAATTGTAATCTTATAAGTATATGTGTAGGCGAGCAACCCATAATTAGCCAGAACTCCTCTTTGTATATTTCATCCCCACTTCAATAATCCTACTAGCCTGTTACCAAAACCATGGTCAGACACTAGATGATTAAACCCTCGAGTCATCTAGTTTCCCATTGATATCCCCGTGTCACTCGAGGGTCGCCGGTCTGCTAGCGAACAAGATCCTATCTATGTAGAACAAAGCATCATGTTGTCTAGGCCCTTAATTGGACAACAAGAATTAGGCATCCCATAGATAGTCGAGAACACATAATATAGTAGTTAAAATCAATCACAAACTAATGGAAAATATATGAAGGCACATCACATCTCACCAATCCCTTACATCTCCCATGCCAAAGGAACTTACTCACACATGAGAGAAGGAAGCATCATCGATATAATTAAATAAAGGGAGTTCTTCTCGATGTTACCATGGAGATCCATAATAAGAATGGAAAAGTAATGCAACATAATTCAAGATAGGAAGAAACAATCTCAAACCCTAATCTTGCAAGGTGAAGATCTCTCCTCTCAAGTACATGTAATGGCTATGGGGGTATGATGGCTAGGAGGTCGAAGATCATGGAGAGAGATGAAGAATGTCTCCCCCTTCTTCTCCGGATCTCTTCTATCTCCTTTCTAGATGGGATGGCGGCTGCTGTGTTATGATTTTGCGTCCGGCCTCTTCACGAAAATTGCCCCTTTTGACAAGACAGAGGCGGGGGCAGCTATACGGCGGGAACTATATGGCCAGAGAAAATATTCACACCATATAGTTACTCGCTAAAGCCTCTGTGTGCTTCCCTCGATTATTTCCAAAGAGAGACTTGCTTGTTTTCGCCTGAATATTGTATTTCTCTAGTTAAAACCTTCTGTTGACGTTCAGAACCTGAAACACACATTAAAAACCAAGTTTTCTTTGCTACCAAAGTATTAGCATTAGGTAAAGCAAGAAAATGATCAAATCTAGGAGAAAATCATCAATAAAAACCATCAAAAATGTGTCAAATCTCACAGCTATCAACTACTCAACGACTTCTTCATGTTCCTTCTCGAAGAAGTCTCACTGAGAGAGACGTCCGTGATGTCTCACGCTGTACTATGAAGGGCACGACGTGTGCAACGATACGTGTGGGATCACAGAGGATCAACGGTTGATGCGCACGATCCACGTGACAATTTTGACAACCAATCATGGCGTAGCAGATACAGCGAGTAGAGAGAGGGCAAAACTGAGTAGTATCAAAAAACCAAGGGCAAAACTGAGTAGTATGAAAATGGAAACTAAGTGTCTTATACAACGAAATACATCTTGGCATACATCAAATTATGCCAAGATGGATCCACTAGAGTTCACCGCATGTGTGTTCTTTTCATAAACAACATGGATCCACTAGATGCCATTTCATGTGTGTTCTTTTCATAAACCACATGGATCCACTAGATGTCATTGTATATATGTTCTTTTCATAAACCACATGGATCCACTAGATCTCATTGTATATATATGTGTGTGTATCAGTGTCCATAATTTTGGTTTTGGAGAAGAATACATGGAAATATGCCACTACAGCATGTGGTGTCTAGCCATGTTCAGGAACCCTAGCAGCATGCTAGGATTCAACTGCAGCATGCATTCTACCACCAGTTTGAAAGATGCTACATCACCACACCCACTTGGATGTGTGTGTGTGCGTATCAGTGTCCATGATTCTGGTTTTGGATAAGAACACATGGAAATATGCACTACAGCATGTGGTTTCCAACCATGTCTAGGAACCCTAGCAGTATGTTGGGTTTCAACTGCAGCATGCATTCTTCCACTAGTTTCAAAGATGCTGCATCACCACACCCACTTGGATGTGAATGCAGCGTCCATCATTGTAGTTTTGGAGAACACATGGATTGATTCCACTACAGCATGTGGTGTCCAACCATGTCCAGGAACCCTAGCAGCATGCTGGGATTCAACTGCATCATGCATTCTACCACCAGTTTGAAAGATGTTGCATCACCACACCCACTTGGATGTGTGTGTATTAGTGTCCATCATTCTGGTTTTGGAGAAGAACACATGGAATGATGCATTACAGTATGTGGTGTCCAACCATGTCCAGGAACCCTAGAAGCATGCTGGGATTCAACTACAACATGCATTCTACCACCAGTTTGAAAGATGTTGCATCACCACACCCACTTGGATGTGTGTGTGTATCAGTGTCCATCATTGTGGTTTTATAGAAGAACACATGGAATGATGCCACTACAACATGTGGTGTCCAACCATGTCCAGGAACCAAAGCAGCATCCTGGGATTCAACTGCAGCATGCATCCTACCACCAGTTTGAAAGATGTTACATCACCACACCCACTTGGATGTGTGTGTAGCAGTATCCCTTATTGTGATTTTGGACAACACATGGAATGATGCCACTACAGTATGTGGTGTGCAACTATGTATAGGAACCCTAGGAACATGCTGGGATTCAACTGCAGCATGCATTCTACCACCAGTTTGAAACATGCTGCATCACCACACCCACTTGGATGTGTGCGTGTATCAGTGTGCATCATTGTAGTTTTTGTGTTCTTTTCATAATCCACATTGGATCCACTAGATGTCATTGCATGTGTGTTTTTTTCATAAACCACATTGGATCCACTATATGCCATTTCATTGGTGTTCTTTTCATAAACCACACTAATCCACTAGATGTCATTGCATATGTGTGTTCTTTTCCTAAACCACATGGATCCACTAGATGCCATTGTATATATGTTATTTTCATAAACCACATGGATCTACTAGATCTCACTGCATGTGTGTTCTTTTCATAAACCACATTGGATCCACTAGATGTCACTTCATGTGTGTTCTTTTCATAAACCACATTGGATCCACTATATGTCATTGCATTGGTGTTCTTTTCATAAACCACATGGATCAACTAGATGTCAATTCATGTGTGTTCTTTTCATCCACCACATTGGATCCACTAGATGTCATTGCATGTGTGTTCTTTTCATAAATCACATTGGATCCACTATATGGCATTGCATTGGTGTTCTTTTCCTAAACCACATGGATCCACTAGATATCACTTCATGTGTGTTCTTTTCATAAACCACATTGGATCCACTAGATGTCATTGCATGTGTGTTCTTTTCCTAAACTAGATGGATCCACTAGATGTCACTACATGTGTGTTCTTTTCATAAACCACATTGGATCCACTAGATGCCATTGCATTAGTGTTCTTTTCCTAAACCACATGGATCCACTAGATGTCACTGCATGTGTGTTCTTTTCATAAACCACATTGGATCCACCAGATGCCATTGTATATGTGTGTGTATCACTATGCATCATTGTGGTTTTGGAGAAGTACACATGGAATGATGCCACTCCAGCATGTGGTGTTATTTTCATAAACCACACTGATCCACTAGATGTCACTGCATGTGTGTTCTTTTCATAAACCACATTGGATCCACTAGATGTCATTGCATGTGTGTTCTTTTCATAAACCACATTGGTTCCACTATATGTCATTGCATTGGTGTTCTTTTCATAAACCACATTGATCTACTTGATGTCATTGCATATGTGTGTTCTTTTCCTAAACCACATGGATCCACTAGATGCCATTGTATATATGTTCTTTTCATAAACCACATTGGATCCACTAGATGTCACTTCATGTGTGTTATGTTCAAAAACCACATTGGATCCACTAGATGCCACTGCATGTGTGTTCTTTTCATAAACCACATTGGATCCACTAGATGTCATTGTATATATGTTCTTTTCATAAACTAGATGGATCGACTAGATGTCATTGTATATATATGTGTGTGTGTATCAGTGTCAATCATTGTGGTTTTGGAGAAGAATACATGGAAATATGCCACTACTGTTGGGGATATACTTTCCCGGTATCCTCACAGTTCCTCACTGACCAGGGTGGCCCACTTCGGGTTAGAGCAATGCTTCATGGGTGGCCTAGTCAGGAAGAAAGACAGAGTCCAATCCGGCTACGGGAAGGCCCAGAAGACTTACCGACTTAGGCCCATAATGTTACTTGTAGTTCAAGATGTACTCTGTAACCGACTCTCGGTCGTAGCCGGATAGATCTCTCATGTAAACCCTAGGCCGGATATCTATATAAGTCGTCCTAGGGAGAGCCTTTAGGGCACCTCAATAGTCTACAATCTCAACTCGCACAGGCGAAACCCTTGTGACCCATATTCCGGCTATGCCGTATTACTGGATTGCTAGCAGGAGTAGGATCCGTCCAAAGCCGGCGGATTCGAACCTGGGTAAACTTGTGTGCTCACCATCCCGGAATACCGTACGTCTCACACTCCTCTGTTCCGCACGCCTCGAGGACCCCCACATGGTGTACTTGTCATCAATCCGACGACAGTTGGCGCCCACCATGGGGCAAGTGAGCTTCGGATCTGCGTTCCGAGCGGAATCTGCAAGAATCGGAATCGGCGAGACCATCACCGTTGGTCGCATCCTCTACGCCAGCGATGTCCCTCTCATCGTTCTCGATGAGACTTCGATTCCAGCGGTGATGATAGAGGCAGAAGAATCTTTTGGGTCCCCTTTGTCCGCGGAGGCGGCAGAGTTCCGGATCTCAGAAAACCCTAATCCCACCCAGCCCGCACCAGTTGCGGAGATCGTGGAGAAATCCGAGCCTGAAGAAGACATAGCAGTCCAAGTCGAATCTGGAGTGGATCTCCCTAGAGGAGCCGGATCCCAGATCAACCCACTCACGGAAGTCGAAATCCAGGAGGAGCATATTAGTGACACTGATTCCAGCTCTGATGATGCCGGGACAGACATACCTTTCCTAAGGTACACACTACGACGTATGATACTGCAAGGCGAAAGCGCAGATGCAATTCTCGAGACCATCAAAAGTTTCGACATGGCTGATCGTGAAAGCCGCAGGTACCTCAAGAAGCATGCGTCGCACTTCGTCGGATATGTGGGATCCGGATCCGGCTCTGCCGATGCCGGAGAAAACACCGACTCGGTGTTGGAGGCAATTGGAACAAACACCGACGTACCCACATCCTCGGATGAATCGATGACGTCGGCAGATTTCCGAAAGTTCTCCGCGGAATATGAAGAGGAGTACAACTCCAAGGCTACAGAAGAAGAAGAAGCCATGGATGAAGGTTACGGGGAACACTCTCCCAAAGGATGACATGGACGTCGGAGATAATCCCGAGGTCCAGATGTCTGAAAGTACCGATCAGAGCTTGACTCCGGGAAACGAACCCAAAGCCATCCTTGCTACTGGCGCTGCCAAGAAGGTAAAGAAGAAGAACAAGAAAAACAAGACCCCGGCAAAAGACCCTCTAGCTGAGGAGGTGATTGCCGAGGAATACGAAGAAGACTCGGATGGAGCACTTATCCTAGACGAGCCAAAAAAAGAAGAATCGGCGGATGGACACGTGATCACCGAAGGTGCGCGTAAACTCATCGATGCTGCATTAACCACACCTATCCCTACAGCTGCAAAACTTACTGCTGAAGAGCTGGATGAAAGGGCCCAAGCCCTAGAAGCGCGTCGTCAACAACTCCTCGATGAAGCCAAAAACATCGAGGTGGAGAAGAAATGCATGGCAACTAAAGACTACATGTCTCGGTTGCACCAGAAGACACGGAAACGTCACACCAATGACGACCAGTTCCCAACTGTCCGTGCCGTCCTTTTCGGAGATGCGATGGGGAAGCCACGGAAAGATAGCAAAGGAGATTGGGTATACCCAACCCCAGTACAGAATACCATGGCGGCCCGAGAAATTCTATCGGCTAATCCAGGACCGGAGGAGATCCGTTTGGGTATCAAGCTACTCAATAAGGGACTGGAGCAGCAAAAGGTCGCCCTGTCCGGAAGTCAAAAACTGGTCTCAGATTCTGACCAATGTCGCACAGATCCGGCATGGGCTGACGTAAGACCCCATCACGTCCAGGAGCAGTATCATCGCCCCGAACGCCGAGAAGATAATTATTCAAGAACCGGATCGTCAGGACATCACTACAAGACCACGCGCAACTGGAGCAACGTTGTTCCAGCGGCCGAGAAAGATGCCATTGCTACACTGAATCCGACGAACCCTCCCCGACAAGAATCTAATGATCAAAGGGGAGAAGATAAAGAGAAACGATGGGAGGAGGATCGTCAAAAAATGCCACCTCCTAATATACGAGCCGTCCGACTGATCCTCACCGTGGTGGGAACGACAGATGAAGGAACGGAAACCACGCTGGAACAAGCCGGCATGGGGCTCGTCGTAGTCAAGATCCTCTCCAGAACCGGAATAATGACGCTCCAGACGGAGGCCGGCGACCAGCCGGAAACTATCCAGCTGCTCCACCCTCTCCACCACACAGTCATCACAATGGCTCCCATGGAGGGCAAGGAGGACGACATGGCGAAGGAGGTGGTGGCAGAAGCCGAAGTCCGGCTCCAAGGCACCATAGCCACAGCCGGCATTCGGGACGATCTCTATCCCCAAACAACGCAAGGCACATGATCAGTTCCAACATAGAGGCACGGCGCTATGAAAACGATGACATGTACATGGGCCCAAAGTGCTTCGGACCACGCATCAGAGCTACAAGATTCCTAGAAGGATTTGCTATCTCAAGGCACATCCAAGCCTACGACGGCATTGCTCGGCCAGACACTTGGCTACAGGATTTTTTCCAAGCTTGCTGCATCGCCAAAGGCGGAAATAGCCTGGTCGCAACCCGATATCTCCCACTTATGTTGCGGAAGACGGCGCGATCATGGCTCAATGAACTTCCGGAGAACACCATCCATAACTGGTATGACATGCAAAGTGCATTCTTTCGTAATTTCGAAGGCACATATCGGAGGCCCTATTCGGTCGAAGACCTACATCGTTGCACCCAGAAAGCCGGAGAAACTTGCCGAGATTATCTCGGACAATGGATCGACACCAAGAACTCCTGTGAAGGAGTAAACGACCAAACTGGGATTGAAGTTTTCATCGCAGGGCTCCCAATTGGTCTATTACGTCACCGATTGAAGTGTGATAAGGTCACTGATTTGGGAGAAATGATAGAAACAACGAGCAAGTATGCGGATGCTGACGACGATGCAGAGGGATTACTCAACGTCCTGGTTGTATCTTAGTCAGCAAAAACAAAGCAACAAGCTCAGAAGCGTAAGAACACCTCGGAGGAAAAACCCAACATGGAAACATCGATGGTTACTACTGTTTCCGGGTCTGGAGGACGTGGCAGAGGCCGCGGGCATGGTCGTGGGACTTCAAGGGTCCAAGGCGTGGCATAGGAAAGCGTGCTCGTCAAGTTCCTCCAAGCAAATCAAGATATCTTCGCATGGCAGCCATCTGACATGACCGGAGTACCTAGGGAACTTGCCGAGCACTCTCTAAATGTAAACCCGGACGCTAAACCCGTCAAACAGTCCTTACGACGGTTTGCCGATGAAAAGCGTAAGGCAATAGCTAAGGAACTAGCACGGCTCGAGTTAGCCGGATTCATAGAAGTGGTCATCCACACTGAGTGGTCGGCCAATCCTGTAATGGTCCCTAAAAAGGACACCACTAATTTAAGGATGTGTGTTGATTATACTGCCTTGAACAAGGCTTGTCCAAAAGATCCGTTTGCTCTGCCTAGAATTGATCAAGTTATCGATTCTATGGCAGGCTCGGAACTCCTCTGTTTTCTCGACGCATATTCCGTTTATCACCAAATCCGGATGAAGGAATCTGACAAAGTCAAAACTTCATTCATAACCCCTTTTAGAACCTTTTGTTTTGTTACGATGCCCTTTGGGCTGAAGAACGCAGGAGCTACGTACCAGCGCACGATGCAGTGTTGCCTCCATGACCAACTCAGACGCAATGTACATGCATACGTGGATGATATCATGGTGGTGTCCAAAAAGAAGGAAACGCTAATTTCCAACTTGGAGGAAATGTTCGCCAATCTACGAAAATACAACATCATGCTTAACCCGAAGAAATGCTTCTTTGGAATACTAGCCGGAAAATTGTTAGGTTTCATCGTGTCTCAAAGAGGCATAGAGGTGAACCGAGACAAAATCAAGGCTATACTCAATATTTCCAGGCCAACTCGCCTGAAGGACGTACAAAGATTAACTGGCTGCATCGCTGCGGTCAGTCGATTTGTAAGTCGGCTTGGTGAAAGAGCCGCACCATTATACAAACTCCTGAAAAAGACCAAAGATTTTGTTTGGACTGATGAAGCTAAAGCTGCACTACAAGACCTGAAGAAAGTACTCTCATCTGCTCCTATCCTTGCAGCGCCGGAACCTAAGGAACCGACGTTGCTCTATCTTGCTGCGACAAATAAGGTCGTTAGTATCGTCATGGTGGTGGAGATACCAGAGGAAAATCAGGAACACCTGGTGCAGCGCTCGACTTACTTTATCAGCGAGGTTCTGACAGAATCAAAACAGCGGTATCCGCACTATCAAAAGTTGGCTTACGGTGTTTTTCTAGCATCCCGTAAGTTACGACACTACTTTCAGGAGCATCCAACTACCATGGTGAGCACAGCTCCCATGAGAGATATAATCAACAACAGTGACACCACAGGACGCGTCACCAAATGGGGCATAGAGCTCTCAGCTTTCGATATTGAGTACAAACCTCGGACAGCAATCAAATCCCAGATCCTTGCTGACTTTGTCGCTGATTGGATAGAGACGAAGGAGAATATGATCCTCCCTAAGTCGGAATATTGGACCCTCTTTTTTGATGGGTCTAAGGCTCGAGGGGGCTCGGGGGCTGGCGTGGTGCTCAAATCACCCCAAGGAGATAAACTTTTATACGTGTTGCAGATCCACTTCACAGCGACAAACAATATTGCCGAGTATGAAGCACTGCTACATGGAATTTTGATTGCTAAGGACATTGGCATCCAACGTTTGATGTGTTACAGAGATTTGGATCTTGTTGCTCAACAAGTGTCGGATATTTGTAATCCAAATAAACACATGGCAGCATATAAAGCTGTCATGGATGATCTATCTAAATTGTTCGAAGGGTTTGAAGTTCAACACATCCCTCGAGCAGAAAATGAGGAAACAGATGCACTATCTCGGATAGGTTCTGCGTGGAAAGAGGTCCCGGATGGCGCTTTTTTAGAGCACCTCAAAGTTCCCTCAATAAAGGGAGTAGATGAGGAATATCCGACCAAATCCGACTCACCTTTAATAGCAGTTCTGGCTGAAATTCCCAGCTGGACTCAACCCTACCTCGATTATTTGGTAGATGGCAAATTACCCGAAGACGAGGTGCTGAGCCAGCAGATTATCCGACGAGCAAAAGCCTATACTATTGTTAAAGGTGAGCTCTATAAACGGAGTGTTTCTGGGGGTTTTCAGCGCTGTGTATCTCCGGAAGAAAGAGTGGAAATCTTAAGGGAAATCCACGAAGGCGAGTGTGGTCACCACGCTACAGCCAAATCTTTAGTGGCAAAAGCTTTTAGACATGGATTTTTCTAGCTTACAGCTCAGGCAGATGCCGAACGATTAGTCAAGACGTGCAAAGGCTGCCAAAAGTATGCCAAACAAGCTCATGTTCCGGCTGATCAGTTGCGAACAATACCTATAACATGGCCCTTTGCGGTCTGGGGGCTTGATATGGTAGGACCTTTTAAACGAGCTCCAAGTGGATTTACTCACCTCTTAGTGATGGTGGATAAATTCACCAAATGGATTGAGGCTAAACCCGTCACAAGTTGTGATGCAGCAACAGCCAAAAGATTTGTCGAGGATGCTATAATCTGGTATGGTTATCCGCATAGCATTATCACGGACAACGGGAGTAACTTTTCTATGGGAGAATTGGCTAAATTCTGCGACGAGCAAAATATCCGGCTTGACATTGCGTCAGTCGCACATCCACAAGCTAACGGACAAGTCGAAAGAGCAAATGGTTTAATCTTACAAGGCCTAAAACCGAGACTCGAAGCACCACTACGACGTGTTGTGGGGGCTTGGCCAGAGGAATTACCCTCTGTAATTTGGAGTTTACGAACAACTCCAAACAGGTCAACAGGATACACACCTTTCTTGTTGGTATATGGCGCAGAAGCAGTTCGCCCTAGTGATTTGATTCATACTTCTCCTAGAGTGGCCACGTATATCGAAGAGGATCCCGAGATTTCTCGACAAAATGATCTCGACTTAGTCGAAGAAGTTCGCGTCGTTGCTGAAATGAGATCTACAGCCTATCAGCAGAAGTTACGCAAGTATCATAGCCAGAGAGTCCGAAATAGATCCTTCAATAAAGGTGATTTGGATCTCCGGCTTGTGCAACAAAGAAAGCATAAACTTGCCCCAGTATGGGAAGGGCCCTTTTTAGTTAGTCGAGTATTGCACAATGGATCATACTACTTAACTGACATGAGGCTAGTCAAAGAAAGACCTGCTACTCAGAAGAGAAAGAGAGTTGGAGGCAGTACAAATCCGGATGAGTTAGACAGACCATGGAATATTGTTCAGCTACGTCCCTTTTATCCTTAGTTTGTCCTTCTTTGTAATCATACATATGTACGTGTTCTGAAAGAAATAAAAGTTTTGGTTGCCCCAAATTTTTCTGAGAAGTTTTTACCATCTTATTTACGAATGATCATGTCATAGTCGAAAATCCCAGAATGCTTGAAAGTACTTTATGCTCATGTTCGTTCTGGTTTAGATTTCCGATTCTAAAACTGATACCCTTGTGTATAACTCTACTGTTTCTAGTCTTTACTTTGGTTATTTGTCTGATTGTTGGATGCGGGCATTTTCTGAGTAGTGAATTATTGGCACTGGAAGCCGGCTTTGTTTCCGAGTTTAAACTAGTTTAGCAATTGAGCTCCGTTGCTCGGCAAAGTTTCCGGCAGAAGGTTTAGCTGGCTCACGAAAGGGACGAGGCGGAAAGCCAGATAAACGATAAGTAGAGATGAAAAAATACAAGTGCTTATGTAAACATTTCAGGCACACCAAAAAAATTTCAAAGCCGAAAAGTGCTGAATAGATCAAAAGCTTAGCACTAGCAAAGATAAAGTATTACATATTTACAAACACGTCATGTTTTTTCTGGAATAATACATAAGTTTCTGGTCAATGATGCAGGAGGAGATGAAGGAGCTGCCGGCTCGCTGGTTACTCCGCCTTGATATCGTTCCGAGATGTCCGCATCCGAGTTGGTGCGTTCATCGTCGGAAACTTCTGTTGGTTCTTTCGGAGGAGGAGGCGGAGTATCCATGCGGGTGAAGAAGGGGATCTCGTAGCTGGTCAGGTCAGCCACGTGACACCCATATCCGGCGCAGGAGTGCATGATGGCTTGAAGGTCTTGCTCCTGGCCGTCTTCGTCTACCTTGCAGTACCCTCTGGTCACTTGCCATATTTCCATGTTTCCATGGTGGCTCATGACCATGGTGAGAGCGTTCTATGCAGCAGTCTGCGCGTAGGACATGTTCCAGTCCCGAACAAGTTGCGGCATCTCCTTCGCCTTGTCCCGCACCTGGAAGTCTGACATGCTTGGCATGTCCGGAATCTTGAGAGCTTCGCCGACGTCCTCAAGGGACTGGCGGAAGTCATGAAGCAGGTCACCGACTTGGGTAAGCCGGTGGGTGCGGGGCTCGGAGGAGGAAGAATCCATCAAGTTCAGAGGACCTATGCACAAAACAAGTTAAGAAAAATCTGACATCGATAAAAGTCAAAGAAAGAGACAAGTTAGATAGATGGAACGTACCAAAAATGACGTTGTCAATTTTGGTCTTCTCCTCCCGAAGACTTTGGAGTTCAGCTCGGAGCGCCTGGGACACATCCTTTTCTCTGTCAAGCTCATTTTTGAGATCCGAGATTATTTTATCTTGAGCAGCGATCTTGCGATCACGCTCATCAGTGGCCATGGAGGAGGATTCAAGGACTTGAGCTATGCTCCTTTCATGATCCGCCTTAAGCTTATCCAGCTCTTGGCGAAGTCCCTTGTTCTCCACCACCAGGGTCTTGAGGTTCTAGGCCTCTTCAATCATGGCGACGGATTGTTTCACCAGCGCTGTAAGTCAAAAAGAACAAAAGTTCAGAAAAAATCGACATTGAAAATAACAAAGACAAGGTTTGAGTCTCGGAATGTTTACCTTCAGCCTCATCCTTGGCAACTTTGAGTTCAGCATTTTTAAGCCAGAGAGCTTTGATCTCTCTCCGCTTGTCGCAGACATTGGTCAGTAATTCCTGGTTATAGGAACATACTTTCTGTAAGTCAGAATACCCAAAGTCAGAAAGCTACTTAAGACTCGGGTTAATATTTTTGTTAAATATCACCACGAGCCTTGGGGGCTACACTAGTTCGTTCTTTGGCATCCTAATGAAGCATAAACCTGGATTGTTTATCCTACTTCATGCTTGGGGGCTAGAGGATATGATATAAAATACAACAAAGAAAAAATAGGAGTTGGAATTCCGACTTACATATTGTTCGCGGGTGAGTTTATCCAAACCCGCGGTAACTTCAACAGCCACCTTCTCGACGAGAGTTAGAGGAATCACTGGGGCTGTTGGAAGCTCACCAGTCCTAATCCTCTCGTCGCGGAGGCGCACTTGAGTGAGAAGGTCGGAGAACTTGACGTCCTCTGCTTCTTGTGCTTCTTCCTTGGCGGATAAAGTTCTCTTCTCCAAGCATTGCTTGGAAAGCCGCTGGATTTCTTCAGCAGATTTCCGGGACAAGCCAAACTTGGCAAGTCCCGGATTACTGATGAGGTTTTCGGCGAAGGTTTTTGCCAAGGGATCATTACCCAAAGAGGGTTCACCCTTATCTAGATCTGACGCACCCGTGGTGACGTCAGTTTGCGATCCAAGGTTCACAGGCCCCGTTGAAGGAGCCGGATCTTCTGTAGCGTCCGGCGAGATAACCGGCGTTGCAGAAGGTTGAGGGGCAGGAGTCGAAGGAGCCACGGCAGGGGAAGCTATGGTAAGCTTCATCTGCCGCTGCGGCTTTGAAGAAATCCCTTTCCCCTTGGCCTTGACGAGCGGTTTTGCTCTAAGAATGTAGTGAAGTCGGAAACATTACATCTCGGAAAGAAATTTGAGTAAAGTACAAAGGTGGAAAGTTGTGACTGAAATTTATGTCTTCACGACAGGCACCTCCTTTGTGCCAACAGCCACTGTCAGAGCTTTGCGCTTCTTGAGCGCAAGATCCGGCAATGGAACCACTTCTACCTCCTGAGAGAACTCCGGAGGATATCCTTCGAGCGGAGCAAGTTCCGACTCGGGGATGTCAGCAAGCTGAAAAGAAGAAAACATATCAGTATTGCAGTATAACTCAAAGAATGAAACACATAAAAGGTATGATGATGGAAGCTTACCGGCACCACGGGGTTTTCCGCCATGTGCATATCCATAGAAACCTCCGGAATTCTCCTCTCGATCTGCTCCTTGATCAGCCACTTGATTTGGCTTATGTAGCCTTGAGTGGTGATAGGCTTTGGGGCTGATGCGGAGGGAGTCGGTTTCGGAAGACGTGATGGAGTGCATCAGTCTATCCCCTTGGTACTGAAGTGGCTGGATCCGACGTGAGACCCAGCACTAGACCAAGTCGGATCCCTTTAGACAATTGTGCTTAATCAAATATTCGATCCGCCTCTTAGCGAGGATCAGATCATCGGAAAGAGCCGAAGTAGCCTCGTCCCAGGAAGGCTGAGCTGTGGCGGCTCCGTCGACAAAAGCCGGCAAAGCGGTAGCTTTGTCGGGAGCTGAAATATCCCTATGATAGAAAAATGTGGCTGGCCATTGTTTGACCGAGTCACTGGCTAGACTTTTGGGATAAGCCCGGTCGCGTCTAAGTGAAAAGCTGATAGTGACGGTGATGTAAGGAACACCGGCAGTAATAGAATTCCTCCGGACATGGAAATAATACCGGAAGAGAGTCAAACTTGGCCTAATGCCGAGAAATCCCTCACAAAGCAAAGCATACGCACTCATCTCTAAGAGAGAGTTGGGAGGAAGGTTATGGAGTTGAACTCTATAATGATCTATCACCTCGGAAAAGAACTCCGAGGGAGGAAAAGACAGACCTCTATCGAGGTGGGTGCCGAAGTGGACCCGCTCACCGTCGCGCGGGTTAGGGACAGTTTCATCGTAGCCGCTCTGCTAGTCGCCGGCGACGAGAAGCCCCTCCTTCTCCACGTTCTTGAGGCCCTCCTCGTTGAGAGCGCAGGGGATCCAGATTCCCCGGAAGCTCTCTTTTTTCCGCTGCTGCTTCCGCCTCCGCTGCCGCCAAGCCGGAGGAAGAATACGAAGCCATTTCTCTGTTGAGAAGATGACCTAAAAGGGGCAGCGCTGGGAGTTCTGTGGGGGAAGAATGAGGAAGCTCTGTGCGCGCAGGAGGATTGGGAGGAAAGGAAACGGCAAAGGATTGGTGGAAAGGAGAAGGAAAAATCCAAACCCCTTATATCCACCTAATGCGCCAATATTCGTGCAAATACTATAGTGTAACCGCCACGCGTTGTGGAAGGAACTGGGAAGGACCCACGCGATGATTGTGTCGCCTCGATCTCCACGCACGCATTGAAACGGCGCCTCGGTTCCGCGGACCGCGGACCCACCAACGGTCGTGCTGACAGAATGCCTGTCAGATGACGTGACTTGACCATGCTTGTGTCAGGTGGCGTTAGGGACCAAGTTCCGGCTTAGTTTGAAATCGAGCTGGAAAATCGGAGTAACCTACAGATAGGTCTGACTTATTTTTAAGACCCGGATCGTATTTTTGTTGTGAAGTTTCAGGAACCCTTCAAGATTCTGCAAGCCGAAGATCAAGCTAGACGATGATAAATCTGACTTTGGATCTTGGAGGCCTCTGGGGGCTGCTGTTGGGGATATACTTTCTGGGTATCCTCATAGTTCCTCACTGACCAGGGTGGCCCACTTCAGATTAGAGCATTGCTTCACGGGCGGCCCAGTCAGGGAGAAAGACGGAGTCCAATCCGGCTACAGGAAGGCTCAAAAGACTTACCGACTTAGGCCCATAATGTTACTTGTAGTTCAAGATGTACTCTGTAACCGACTCTCAGTCATAGCTGGATAGATCTCTCCTGTAAACCCTAGGCCGGATATCTATATAAGCCGTCCTAGGGAGAGCCTTTAGGGCGCCTCAATAGTCTACAATCTCAACTCGCACAGGCGAAACCCTTGTAACCCATATTCCTGCTATGCCGTATCACTATATTACTAGCAGGAGTAGGATCCATCCAAAGCCGGCGGATTTGAACCTGGGTAAACTTGTGTGCTCATCGTCCCGGAATACCATACGTCTCACACCCCTCTCTTCCGCACGCCTCGAGGACCCCCCTCATGGCGTAATTGTCATCAATCCGACGACAACTAAAGCATGTGGTGTCCAACCATGTCTAGGACCCCTAGCAGCATGTTGGGATTCAACTGCATCATGCATTCTACCACCAGTTTGAAAGATGCTGCATCACCACAACCACTTGGATGTGTGTGTGTGTGTATCAGTGTCCATCATTGTGGTTTTGGAGAACAACACATGGAATGATGCCACTACAGCATGTGGTGTCCAACCATCTCCTGGAACCCTAGAAGCATGCTGGGATTCAACTGGAGCATGCATTCTACCACTAGTTTGAACGATACTGCATCACCACACCCACTTGTATGTGTGTGTATCAGTGTCCATCATTCAGGTTTTGGAGAAGAACACATGGAAATATGCACTACAGCATGTGGTTTCCAACCATGTACAGGAACCCTAGAAGCATGCTGGGATTCAACTGTAGCATGCATTCTACCACCAGTTTGAAAGATGCTGCATCACCACACCCACTTGGATGTGTGTGTAGCAGTATCCATTATTGTGATTTTGGAGAAGAACACATGGAATAATGCCACTACACCACTTGGATGTGTGTATGTATCAGTGTCCATCATTATGGTTTTGGAGAACACATGGAATAATTCCACTACAGCATGTGGTGTCCAACCATGTCTTGCAACCCTAGCAGCATGTTGGGATTCAAGTGCAGCATGCATTCTACCACCAGTTTGAAAGATGATGCATCACCACACCCACTTGGATGTGTGTGTGTGTATCAGTGTCCATAATTGTGGTTTTGGAGAAGAACACATGGAATGATTCCACTATAGCATGTGGTGTCCAACCATGTCTAGGAACCCAAGCAGCATGCTGGGATTCAACTACAGCATGCATTCTACCACCAGTTTGAAATATGTTGCATCACCACACCCACTTGGATATGTGTGTGTATAAGTGTCCATCATTGTGGTTTTGCAGAAGAACACATGGAATGATGCCACTACAGTATGTGGTGTCCAACCATGTCCAGGAACCCTAGCAGCATGTTGGGATTCAACTTCAGCATGCATTATACCACTAGTTTGAAAGATGCTGCATCACCACACCCACTTGGATGTGTGTGTGTGTATCAGTGTGCATCATTGTAGTTTTGGTCTTCTTTTCATAAAACACATTGGATCCACTAGATGTCATTGCATGTGTGTTATTTTCATAAACCACATTGGATCCACTATATGTCATTGTATTGGTGTTCTTTTCATAAACCATACTGATCCACTAGATGTCATTGCCTATGTGTATTCTTTTCCTAAACCACATGGATCCACTACATGCCATTGTATATATGTTCTTTAAATAAACCACATGGATCCACTAGATGTCACTGCATCTGTGTTCTTTTCATAAACCACATTGGATCCACTAGATGTCACTATATGTGTGTTCTTTTCATAAACCACATTGGATCCACTATATGTCATTTCATTGGTGTTCTTTTGATGAACCACATGAATCCACTAGATGTCACTACATGTGTGTTCTTTTCATAAACCACATTGGATCCACTAGATGTCATTGCATGTGTGTCCTTTTCATAAACCACTTTAGATCCACTATATGGCATTGCATTGGTGTTCTTTTCCTAAACCACATGGATCCAGTAGATGTCATTCATGTGTGTTCTTTTCATAAACCACATTGGATCCACTAGATGTCATTGCATGTGTGTTCTTTTACTAAACCACATGGATCCACTAGATGTCATTGCATCTATGTTCTTTTCATAAACCACACTGATCCACCGATGTCATTGCATGTGTGTTTTTTCAAAAAACACATAGATCCACTAGATACCATTGTACATATGTTCTTTTCATAAACCACATGGATCCACTAGATGTCATTGCATGTGTGTTCTTTTCATAAACCACATTGATCCACTAGATGTCACTTCCTGTGTGTTCTTTTCATAAACCACATTGGATCCACTAGATGTCATTGCATGCGTATATTTTCATAAACCACGTTGGATCCACTATATGTCATTGCATTGGTGTTCTTTTCCTAAACCACATGGATCCACTAGATTTCACCGCATGTGTGTTCTTTTCATAAAGCACATTGGATCCACTAGATGCCATTGTATATGTGTGTGTATTAGTGTGCATCATTCTAGTTAGGAGAAGTACACATGGAATGCTGCCACTCTAGCATGTGGTGTTCTTTTCATAAACCACACTAATCCATTATATGTCACTGCATGTGTGTTCTTTTCATAAACCACATTGGAACCACTAGATGTCAGTGCATGTGTGTTCTTTTCATAAACCACATTGGATCCACTATATGTCATTGCATTGGTGTTCTTTTCATAAACCACACTGATCCACTAGATGTCATTGCATATGTGTTTTCTTTTCCTAAACCACATTGATCCACTAGATGTCACTGCATGTGTGTTCTTTTCATAAACCAAATTGGATCCACTAGATGTCACTTCATGTGTGTTCTTTTCATAAACCACATTGGATCCACTATATGTCATTGCATTGGTGTTCTTTTCATATACCACATTGGATCCACTAGATGTCACTTCATGTGTGTTCTTTTCATAAACCACATTAGATCCACTAGATGTCACTTCATGTGTGTTCTTCTCATAAACCACATTGGATCTACTAGATGTCACTACATGTGTGTTCTTTTCATAAAAAACATTGGATCCACTAGATGTCATTGCATTGGTGTTCTTTTCCTAAACCAGATGCATCCACTAGATGTCACTACACGTGTGTTCTTTTCATAAACCACATTGGATCCACTAGATGCCATTGCATTGGTGTTCTTTTGCTAAACCACATTGGATCCACTAGATGTCACTTTATTGGTGTTCTTTTCATAAACCACGTGGATCCACAAGATGTCACTTCATGTGTGTTCTTTTCATAAACCACATTGGATCCACTAGATATCACTGCATGTGTGTTCTTGTCATCAACCACATTGGATCCACTAGATGCCATTGTATATGTGTGTGTATCAGTGTACATCATTGTGGTTTTGGAGAAGTACACATGGAATGATTCCACTCCAGCATGTGGTGTTATTTTCCTAAACCACATGGATCCACTAGATGTCATTGCATGTGTGTTATTTTCATAAACCACACTGATCCACCAATGTCATTGCATGTGTGTTTTTTCATAAAACACATGGATCCACAAAATACCATTGTATATATGTTCTTTTCATAAACCACATGGATCCATTAGATCTCACTGCATGTGTGTTCTTTTCATAAACCACATTGATCCACTAGATGTCCCTACATGTGTGTTCTATTCATAAACCACATTGGATCCACTAGATGTCATTGCATGTGTGTCTTTTCACAAACCACATTGGATCCACTATATGTCACTGCATTGGTGTTCTTTTCCTAAACCACATGGATCCACTAGATGTCACTGCATGTGTGTTCTTTTCATATACCACATTGGATCCACTAGATGCCATTGTATTTGTGTTCTTTTGAAAAACCACATTGGATCCACTATATGTCATTGCATTGGTAATCTCTTCCTAAACCACATTGGACCCACCACATGTCATTGCATGTGTGTTCTTTTCATAAAACACATTGGATCCACTTTATGTCATTGTATGTGTTTTTTTCATAAACCACATTGGATCCACTATATGTCATAGCATTGGTGTTCTTTTCCTAAACCACACGGATCAAGTATGTCACTACATGTGTGTTCTTTTCCTAAACCACATTGCATCCACTAGATGTCACTTCATGTGTGTACTTTTCATAAACCACATTAGATCCACTATGTGCCATTGCATTGGTGTTCTTTTCCTAAACCACATGGATCCACTAGATTTCACTGCATGTGTGTTCTTTTCATAAACCACATTGGATCCACTAGATGCAATTGTATATGTGTGTGTGTATTAGTGTGCATCATTGTGGTTTTGGATAAGTACACATGGAATGATGCCACTCCAGCATGTGGTGTTCTTTTCATAAACCACACTGATCCACTAGATGTCACTACATGTGTGTTCTTTTCATAAACCACATTGGATCCACTAGATATCATTACATGTGTGTTCTTTCATAAACCACATTGGATCCACTAGATGTCATTGCATGTTTGTTCTTTTCCTAAACCACATGGATCCACTAGATGTCATTGCATGTGTGTTCTTTTCATAAACCCCACTGATCCACCGATGTCATTACATGTGTGTTTTTTCACAAAACACAAGGATCAACTAGATACCATTGTATATATGTTCTTTTCATAAACCACATGGATCCTCTAGATGGTACTGCATGTGTGTTCTTTTTACAAATCACATTGATCCACTAGATGTTACTTCACGTATGTTCTTTTCATAAACCACATTGGATCCACTAGATATCATTGCATGTGTGTATTTTCATAAACCACATTGGATCCACTATATGTCATTGCATTGGTGTTCTTTTCCTAAACCACATGGATCCACAAGATTTCACCGCATGTGTGTTTTTTTTTATAAACCACATTGGATCCACTAGATGCCATTGTATATATGTGTGTATTAGTGTGCATCATTCTGGTTATGGAGAAGTACACATGGAATGATGCCACTCTAGCATGTGGTGTTCTTTTCATAAACCACGTTGATCCACTATATGTCACTGCATGTGTGTTCTTTTCATAAACCACATTGAAACCACTAGATGTCAGTGCATGTGTGTTCTTTTCATAAACCACATTGGATCCACTATATGTCATTGCATTGGTGTTCTTTTCATAAACCACACTGATCAACTAGATGTCATTGCATATGTGTGTTCTTTTCCTAAACCACATTGATCAACTAGATGTCACTGCATGTGTGTTCTTTTCATAAACCAAATTGGATCCACTAGATGTCACTTCATGTGTGTTCTTTTCATAAACCACATTGGATCCACTATATGTCATTGCATTGGTGTTCTTTTAAGATACCACATTGGATCCACTAGATGTCACTTCATGTGTGTTCTTTTCATAAACCACATTAGATCCACTAGATGTCACTTCATGTGTGTTCTTCTCATAAAGCTCATTGGATCCACCAGATGTCACTACATGTGTGTTCTTTTCAAAAACCACATTGGATACACTATATGTCATTGCATGTGCGTTATTTTCATAAACCACATTGGATCCACTAAATGTCATTGCATTGGTGTTCTTTTCCTAAACCACATGCATCCACTAGATGTCAATGCATGTGTGTTCTTTTTCTAAACCACATTGGATCCACTAGATGCTATTGCATTGGTGTTCCTTTCCTAAACCACATTGGATCCACTAGATGTCACTACATTGGTGTTCTTTTCATAAACCACGTGGATCCACAAGATGTCACTACATGTGTGTTCTTTTCATAAACCACAGTGGATCCACTAGATGCCATTGTATATGTGTGTGTATCATGGTGCATCATTGTGGTTTTGGAGAAGTACACGTGGAATGATGCCACTCCAGCATGTGGTGTTCTTTTACTAAACCACATGGATCCACTAGATGTCATTACATGTGGTGTTATTTTACTAAACCACATGGATCCACTAGATGTCACTGCATGTGTGTTCTTTTCATAAACCACACTGATCCACCAATGTCATTGCATGTGTGTTTTTTCATAAAACACATGGATCCACTAGATATCATTGCATGTATGTTCTTTTCATAAACCACATGGATCCACTAGATGTCCCTACATGTGTGTTCTTTTCATAAACCACATTGGATCCACTAGATGTCATTGCATGTGTGTCTTTTCATAAACCACATTGGATCCACTATATGTCATTGCATTGGTGTTCTTTTCCTAAACCACATGGATCCACAAGATTTCACCGCATGTGTGTTTTTTTTTATAAACCACATTGGATCCACTAGATGCCATTGTATATATGTGTGTATTAGTGTGCATCATTCTGGTTATGGAGAAGTACACATGGAATGATGCCACTCTAGCATGTGGTGTTCTTTTCATAAACCACGTTGATCCACTATATGTCACTGCATGTGTGTTCTTTTCATAAACCACATTGAAACCACTAGATGTCAGTGCATGTGTGTTCTTTTCATAAACCACATTGGATCCACTATATGTCATTGCATTGGTGTTCTTTTCATAAACCACACTGATCAACTAGATGTCATTGCATATGTGTGTTCTTTTCCTAAACCACATTGATCAACTAGATGTCACTGCATGTGTGTTCTTTTCATAAACCAAATTGGATCCACTAGATGTCACTTCATGTGTGTTCTTTTCATAAACCACATTGGATCCACTATATGTCATTGCATTGGTGTTCTTTTAAGATACCACATTGGATCCACTAGATGTCACTTCATGTGTGTTCTTTTCATAAACCACATTAGATCCACTAGATGTCACTTCATGTGTGTTCTTCTCATAAAGCTCATTGGATCCACCAGATGTCACTACATGTGTGTTCTTTTCAAAAACCACATTGGATACACTATATGTCATTGCATGTGCGTTATTTTCATAAACCACATTGGATCCACTAAATGTCATTGCATTGGTGTTCTTTTCCTAAACCACATGCATCCACTAGATGTCAATGCATGTGTGTTCTTTTTCTAAACCACATTGGATCCACTAGATGCTATTGCATTGGTGTTCCTTTCCTAAACCACATTGGATCCACTAGATGTCACTACATTGGTGTTCTTTTCATAAACCACGTGGATCCACAAGATGTCACTACATGTGTGTTCTTTTCATAAACCACAGTGGATCCACTAGATGCCATTGTATATGTGTGTGTATCATGGTGCATCATTGTGGTTTTGGAGAAGTACACGTGGAATGATGCCACTCCAGCATGTGGTGTTCTTTTACTAAACCACATGGATCCACTAGATGTCATTACATGTGGTGTTATTTTACTAAACCACATGGATCCACTAGATGTCACTGCATGTGTGTTCTTTTCATAAACCACACTGATCCACCAATGTCATTGCATGTGTGTTTTTTCATAAAACACATGGATCCACTAGATATCATTGCATATATGTTCTTTTCATAAACCACATGGATCCACTAGATGTCCCTACATGTGTGTTCTTTTCATAAACCACATTGGATCCACTAGATGTCATTGCATGTGTGTCTTTTCATAAACCACATTGGATCCACTATATGTCATTGCATTGGTGTTATTTTCCTAAACCACATGGATCCACTAGATGTCACTTCATATGTGTTCTTTTCATAAACCACATTGGATCCACTAGATGCCATTGTATATGTGTTATTTTGAAAAACCACATTGGATCCACTATATGTCATTGCATTGGTGTTTTTCCTAAACCACATTGGACCCACCACATGTCATTGCATGTGTGTTCTTTTCATAAACCACATTGGATCCACTGTATGTCATTGCATGTGTTTTTTTCATAAACCACATTGGATCCACTATATGTCATAGCATTGGTGTTCTTTTCCTAAACCACATGGATCCACTATATGTCACTACATGTGTGTTCTTTTCCTAAACCACATTGGATCCACTAGATGTCACTACATGTGTGTTGTTTTCATAAACCACATTGGATCCACTAGATGCCATTGCATTGGTGTTCTTTTCCTAAACCACATGGATCCACTAGATGTCACTGCATGTGTGTTCTTTTCATAAACCACATTGGATCCACTAGATGCCATTGTATATGTGTGTGTGTGTATCAGTGTGCATCATTGTGGTTTTGGATAAGTACACAGGGAATGATGCCACTCCAACACGTGGTGTTCTTTTCATAAACCACATTGATCCACTAGATGTCACTACATGTGTGTTCTTTTCATAAACCACATTGGATCCACTATATGTCATTGCATGTGTGTTCTTTCATAAACCACATTGGATCCACTATATGTCATTGCATTGGTGTTCTTTTCATAAACCACACTGATCCACTAGATGCCATTGCATCTATGTGTTCTTTTCCTAAACCACATGGATCCACTAGATGTCAGTGCATGTGTGTTCTTTTCATAAACCAAATTGGATCTACTAGATGTCACAACATGTGTGTTCTTTTCATAAACCACATTGGATCCACTAGATGTCATTGCATTGGTGTTGTTTTCATAAACCACATTGGATCCACCAGATGTCACTTCATGTTTAATAATCCACTAAATGTCACTACACGTGTGTTCTTTTCATAAACCACATTGGATCCACTAGATGTCATTGCATGTGTGTTCTTTTCATAAACCACATTGGATCCACTATATGTCATTGCATTGGTGTTCTTTTCCTAAACCACATGCATCCACTAGATGTCATTGCATGTGTGTTCTTTTCCTAAACCACATTGGATCCACTAGATGTCATTGCATTGGTGTTCTTTTCCTAAACCACATTGGATCCACTAGATGTCACTACATTGGTGTTCTTTTCATAAACCACGTTGATCCACTATATGTCACTTCATGTGTGTTCTTTTCATAAATCACATTGGATCCACTAGATGTCACTCCATGTGTGTTCTTTTCATCAACCACATTTCATCCACTAGATGCCATTGTATATGTGTGTGTGTATCAGTGTGCATCATTGTGGTTTTGGAGAAGTACACATGGAATGATGCCAGTCTAGCATGTGGTGTTCTTTTCCTAAACCACATGGATCCACTATATGTTGTTGCATGTGTGTTCTTTTCATAAACCACACTGATCCACCGATGTCATTGCATGTGTGTTCTTTTCATAAACCACATGGATCCACTAGATGACATTGTATATATGTTCTTTTCATAAACCACATGGATTCACTCGATGTCACTCCATGTGAGTTCATTTCATAAACCACACTAATCCACTAGATGTCACTGCGTGTGTGTTCTTTTCATAAACTACATTAGATCCACTAGATGCCATTGTATATGTGTTCTTCTCATATACCACATTGGATACACTATATTTCATTGCATGTGTGTTCTTTTCCTAAACCACATTGGACCCACTAGATGCCATTGCATGTGTGTTATTTTCATAAACCACGTTGGATCCATTATATGTCATTGCATGTGTGTTCTTTTCATAAACCAGATTGGATCCACTATATGTCATAACATTGGTGTTCATTTCCTAAACCACATGGATCCACTATATGTCACTGCATGTGTGTTCTTTTCCTAAACCACATTGGATCCACTAGATGTCACTGCATGTGTGTTCTTTTCATAAACCACATTGGATCCACTATATGTCATTGCATTGGTGTTCTTTTCATAAACCACATGGATCAACTAGATGTCACTTCATGTGTGTTATTTTCATAAACCACATTGGATCCACTAGATGTCACTACATGTGTGTTCTTTTCATAAACCACATTGGATACACTAGATGTCATTACATGTGTGTTATTTTCATAAACCACACTGATCCACTAATGTAATTGCATGTGTGTTCTTTTCATAAACCACATGGATCCACTAGATGTCATTGCATGTGTGTTCTTTTCATAAACCACATTGCATCTACTATATGTCATTGCATTGGTGTTCTTTTCCTAAACCACATGGGTCCACTAGATGTCCCAACATGTGGTGTTCTTTTCCTAAACCACATGGATCCACTAGATGTTACTGCATGTGTGTTCTTTTCATAAACCACATTGGATCCACTATATGTCATTGCATGTGTGTTCTTTTCATAAACCACATTGGATACATTATATATGTCATTGCATTGGTGTTCTTTTCCTAAACCACATGGATCCACTAGATGTGATTGCATGTGTGTTATTTTCCTAAACCACATGGATCCACTATATGTCATTGCATGTGTGTTCTTTTCATAAACCACATGGATCCACTAGATGTCATTGCATGTGTGTTCTTTTCATAAACCACATTGCATCTACTATATGTCATTGCATTGGTGTTCTTTTCCTAAACCACATGGGTCCACTAGATGTCCCAACATGTGGTGTTCTTTTCCTAAACCACATGCATCCACTAGATGTTACTGCATGTGTGTTCTTTTCATAAACCACATTGGATCCACTATATGTCATTGCATGTGTGTTCTTTTCATAAACCACATTGGATACATTATATATGTCATTGCATTGGTGTTCTTTTCCTAAACCACATGGATCCACTAGATGCCATTGCATGTGTGTTCTTTTCCTAAACCACATGGACCCACTAGATGCCATTATATATATATATTCTTTTCATAAACCACATAGATCCACTAGATGTCATTGCATGTGTGTTCTTTTCATAAACCACAATGGATCTACTATATGTCATTGCATTTGTGTTCTTTTCCTAAACCACATGGAATGATGCCACTCCATAATGTGGTGCCCAACCATGTCCAGGAACCCTAGCCGCATGCTGGGACTCAACTGCAGCATGCATTTTACCACCAGTTTGAAAGATGTTGTATCACCACACCCACTTGGATGTCATTGCAGGTGTGTTCTTTGCCTAAACCACATGGATCCTAACCTTAGCCCCCAATGGTGGCTGTTAGATCAAGTCTTCTAGAAGGCATGTCCAAAGACACTTGTTCTTCATCACAATTGTGCCATACCGTTTGATCGGGGCGCTTGGACGATTGTGATGGTTCTTTGTAAGAGCGATCTGCGAGTAGGCTGTTCCACGACATGATTGGCCACGCTTACCGTCTGATTGCTCCGGACAAACTGGCAAAACCGGGCGCTCCCACTTGCTAGTGTCACGTGTTTTGTGGGCCCACCTGCCAGTGTCACGTCCCATTTACTTCTCTTCTTTCCCCTCAAAGCCTCTTTCCCCACCTGCATGCGGGAAATCTATGAATAAATGGAGCTTGCAAGTATGAATAATGGTGTATGAACATTGAGATTCTCTCTTATTCATCTTGTTAAGTTAAGCAGTTCATTTGGGCTAGGTGCAAAAATTTAAGCCATAAATTGTGTTTCTGTGTTTTGTGCAACAAATGCCATGAATGTTGGTGTTACCTGCAATTTTCTCTACACATTCTACACATTCCTGTGCTCCCAGGGATAATTAAATACAATGAGGTTATGATACTACTACTAGTATCATCCTACACATTCGCATGCTCCCGGGAGTCGTACACTGGTTTGCACGTCTGTTGTCTATAATTAGTGTGCGTGCACAGGCGTAGGCGCGTGCCCGTGCCAGTTTGATGAAACGTGGTTGCGGTTGCTGTGTGCATGCCATCGTCTTGGCTTTCCCAGGCATTTTTTAAATGTGTGTCTCTGGAACCGCTTCTTTTGCCAGTTAACAGGACCGAGACCACACAAACGCCATCATCCATGGCCTACAAGAAGCAGGAAGACTCACCGTGGGCTAGTCTCCTTAAGGGAATCTTCCAGAAGATATGTGACATCTTCCTTTCGACGGACGACTTCGACTACTATGCCGCCTTCCGGGCAGTATGCAACACCTGGCGCGGCTGCACGGAGGAGAACTTTATGCCAACCAACTGGATTGTTTTGGAGCACCAGTTGTCGGAGGAGTATCCGGTGGACGATGCCGCCATCACGTTGTTGAATGTGAGAACTGGCCGCCACCTTGAGAAAAAGATTAGCCAGGTTATTCGCAGGTGCTTTCTTGATATTCATCTGTATATATTCGATCCTTTTTGCATTCACATCCTATACTATCTGTTTTTCCAGTTCTGTTTCTTCGTCCACTTGTTGCGCAGGATTTTGCTTCATGGTTTACCTTGATTGAATTTTAGTCTGTTTACCTTGACTGAATCTCTATTTCTCCTCTCTCTCTCTCTCTCTGGAAGGTACTTTTATGTCGGTAGCACAATCGGCAGCCTCCTTATACTTGGACAGAGGGTGCACCCGTACAAGATCAGGTTGTACAACCCCTTCTCGGGCGCTATCAAGTGCCTGAGGCGGAGATACCAACCGAACAGGTGGCTTCTGTCGCTGTGACGATGTTCCCGTCATTGATGGTGTTTACATCAAACCATCTGCACAACAACATTTGGTGGGCATATGAGGGCACAGAGGAAGGGAGATGCCCGGTCTTTGGTGAAGGGTCGTACTTACCGTATGACTTCGCGAAACTCCAAAGAATGACTTCTTACATCGATGATTTATTCGTCGCAGACAGATACGGGTATGTCCTCTCGACTATGTGTGGTGCTGCTCATGGAGATGTCCAGCTGTAGCGCTCCGCACGGACCCTGGAGATGCATCCCACCGTTGCAGGCCCTATTTCAGGCTGCTAGTTCCCAAAGAATCATTTTTACCTCATCGAGTCTGATGGGGAGCTATTGTTCGTTGTGAGTGGACCGGTCTACGGCAGCAGGCCGGTTGTTTACCGGGTTGATACCCAGAATCGCCTCCTTCAGCAGATCAGATGCATCAGAAGTCATGCTCTCTTCGTTGCTAACAATCAGTCTGTCTGTGTCGACAGAGCCAGGATAGCCACGGTGCAGGAAGGCAGCATATACTATGCAGAACTATTAGAGATTTCTTAAAACTTTGAGGCTCTTGCGTGGGAAGAGGAGCCAAGGGTTGTACATGGGTATGGAGTAGGAGGATTATGGATCAATGACCATCCTTTTGAACTCGATCGATTGCTGGCGGAGTATTGTAGAAATTTTGAGCATTTTGAGCTAGAGATGGTGCCGCCTTATGGCGAGGATGGTACCACCCACTACAATTACTACAATAGATATCCGTCAAATTGATAGATCGTGTGGGTCTACTCCTGATGTATTCTCTTCTGTTCAGCTCTTTGTGAGTTCAGTTTGTTGAGTGAACGTCTATGAATTATGCAAGTTCTATGGTGCCCGTGTAATACAATAGATGTTCTCCCTATTTCCAGAAGATCGTGTGTTATACCTCTTACAATTTAACCGTTTCTTCATGTTCGTGTAGTAATTCCGATGGATGCTCGGTTTGTAACTATCCTCACATAACTTACAACTGCGAATTACAGTAGATTGTTACAATCCTCAGTAAAATTGACAGTAATAAAATGAAGCATAGAATTTGCAGTCACACTAAACACAACTGAAATTGCAACCAGTCTAAACAATATCTAAACCTAGATCACACCTACTGTAAACAGCGGTAACTCACCCGCAATTAGCCACAACTACTTCATCGGTAGTAGGATCTACCATCCTTCATGTTGCTCAACTCATCGGCAACAGAGTCAGGATAGAGCCTCGCAATGACGGCTATGGCATGCGACATTGGAGCTTGGGATCAGGCACAGCAACTTGGCGCCGGAAGTCAAATGTCCGAAAGGACCGTTTTGCTTGGAGGGTGGATTTCGATGTTACCGGTGCTAGGGGAAAGGAGGGAGTGGATTTGTGAAATTGGTCAATGCACCAAGCCACTTAGTTCCTCGATTTGCCTAAGAGGTTGCCGTGTTGGCGCTCGCATCATGGACAGATCAACGACATGTGGGTCCCGACCATCTACTTCATGGGGCAGTTTAACGAAATGTTTGAATTTGGTAGCGGTGAGATGAGTTTGCCTTGAAATGGCCCCTCTCGATAGTTGGCAGCCCAACTTTACGAAACACGGCAGTTAGAGGGAACTTGGGTACCACGATGCACTCACCCGGGAACTTTCAGGCCGCAAACCAACAAGACCGATGAGAAGGATGACAAAAAAGAAAACACAGCCGCTGCAAACCAATCAGAGAGGGTTAGATCAGATCTGGAAGAGGAGAAGAACTTCCCCTTGTTCCTCGAAGATCTTCAACCCCTCAACCATAGACTCCACCATCATTCCCATCATTACTTAGACAGAGAGAGATTGGCACTTGTAAGATTAGGGTTTGACAATTTGATATACCTTTATTTTGTATTTTGATTTGATCTTTGATCACTATTGTGGTTTTCTACAATAACTTTGAGATGATTCCTATTTGCAATATAGTTATGCTTTTTCTTTGTCTTCCTATGTCTGAGTAAATCCCCATAGGCATGGGAGATGTAGGGGATTGGTGAGATGTGTTGTGCCTCCTTTAAATCCATCCATTTGTGATTGTTGTTGTGTTTATCAAATAGTGAGAATGATTATATATGTTTTCCTAATGCTTGTTATCTAATTCATGATCCAAAGATCTCATAGGTATGAGCTTGTATGCTAGAGATTCGGTGAGCCCCGAGTGACACGGCCGATATCAATGAGGAGCTAGCACTACTCGAGGATAACAAGGAACCATCAAGACTAAAGCCTTGATCCGGTCACAAGACCTTAATTAATGTGCTAACCATTGCCGTGGTAACAAGCAAATGGATCATTGGGACTAGGAAGAAATGGCCATGAGGACTCTTAGTCGGTATATGGGTTGCTTACCTACTCACTTATAAATAAGAAATATCACTATCACTTATTCCACTTTATCCATTTGGCACTTTCACTATCACCATGTAATGTTTCTCTCCGTGCCTAACTTCTCATTTGCAAGACCTTTACACACCTTTCGCATCTTTACTTTTATGCAATTTATTTATTTCCTAAGAAAGTTTCCTCTATCTTTTACTCACCACTTCCACCGTCAGCTTTTGCAGTTAATTCACTCAAGACCTGCGACACCTTGAGTGCGACAGAAACACCGCATAAAAACACTTACCTAGGCTCCTTATTGGGATCAACATAAAAACTAGAATTAATACTTCCGCGAAAACATTTTCTAACGAACCTATGCACTTGCAGTCCATCAAGATATATTCTGGCACCATTACCGTGGAGCTAAACGCTAAGTGTTGTTTCTTGACAATAGTAGTTGTTGACACCATTCATGATGTCCGTTGAAGACAGAGGTACCACTCGATCAGGAAAAACTTATTTACCTCCGTATATAGATCGTGTTCCAATCGAGAGACGCCTAGAATTTATTGAAATTTTTACTAACTCACGTATTGTAGACGTGAACAGTTTGATTCCACTGATGGCAGATTTGACCATCACCCGAGGGGCCGAACCTGAGCTACCATTGGGAGAATATGGGAATCCATATAGGAACTTAAGGATAATGCCTATTATTTGTCCCGAACATGAAGGCCAGGAATTCAAAATATATCGTTAACTAATTTATATGATGAAAGAAATTGCTTTCGCAGTAAAAGAAGAGGAAGATCCTATTGACCATTTGAAAAAGGTCTATGACCTTTGCTCACTCTTAAACCAGCAAGTTTACCAATAGAGTTTGTACTTCTTAAACTTTTTTGCTGGTCACTGAAAGATAATGCTTTTGCTTGGTTACAATCATTACATCACAATATAAAAAGCTGGGAAGATTGCATCCGAGAAATTCATGCATAAATATTGTTCATTCACTAAAATCATGCAAATTAAATGTAGTATTACAAACTTTCTTCAAACCATTGGAGAAAACTTTTATCAAGCATAGAATGGATTTTATACAATGATTATGAAAGTCCCAAATCATGGTTTTCACGAGCATTTAATTACTAAGTATTTTTACAATGGACTTAATGATGAGGCAAAAGAAATGATTGATCTATCTGCAGGAGGAGCTATATGCAACTTAACACTGTCGGAGTGTGTAAAGCTTTTAGAGGTAAGATCCTTTAATGACGAACAATACAATCCAGTTGAGTATGTTGAACCACGAAAAGGTATGATTCACATACCACCAAATATTATACCCAAAGTAAAAATTCCAAGGAAGAAAAAGGTATAGCCTTGGAACTTGTTAAAGAAAATAAAATTGACATTCTTCAAACTTATGTAATAGAGGATGATATAAATTGTGTAACACAAAAGTTTAGATATCAACAAAATCAGTTCCGCAAGAAAAACTATAAATGTCTCATGGCACAAGAAAAGAATATAAGAGACCTAACATAAGCTTTGATGACTTGGGTCAAGCTACAAAACATTAGATAGATATCTAAGTATGGTTAAAACTCAATGTGAGCAAATAATTGAAACCAAAACTTTAATTTTGAACCAAGAAAATTTCAATACTATTTATACTAGCATTGTTTCTAGACGTGGTACAAAAACACAGGAACCACAAGGACCACCTTGGTATCAAGAAGAACAAGCTTGCAAGGCAAGAGAGACTCAAGAGATGAGTCAAGAAGAAGAGGATTCAGTGGATCCTCAAGATGACATTGATTATGAGACCCGGAAGATGGAGCATGAAGCTTCCAAAGAAAGAGAAGAAGAAGCAGAAGAAGAAGAAGAAGAAGAAGAAGAAGCAGGAGACACATATAAACTATATGATTCAGACTCTGAGGCAACCGATTCAAGGGAAGAAGCTGATCTCAAAAAGGAACAAGAAGAGTGAGTTATCATCCCGTGTGAAGAACACGCCGATAAGAAAAAATCATCGGCAAGGAAAACCAAAAAGAATTTTGAACCAGAAGCAAAGGTAAAGGAGAAGGTAATACCTACCAAAAAGGAAATTCCTTATCCTAATCATGTTCAGTATGAACCAGATAAAGCTATTTATGACTCTTTTGCTGAGGCACAGGGAAGCTTACGCTTAGAACTTCCTTTAACTGATGCTATTCAAGTTCCTACTTATAAAATGTTTATGCAAGATATTATTAATAAAAAAGAAGGTAACTAAGACTATAACAGTAATGACAAGATTTGGTGATAAGCTGCCTGCTAAGCTTGGGGACCGAGGTATACAAACCATCTCCTGCGCAATTGGGAAAACTAATATATTTAACGCTCTTTGTGATTTAGGAGCAGGTGTTAGTGTTATGCCTTACTCCCTGTTCAAAAAATTGAATCTTGGAGAGTACTCTCCTACTTCAATCACCTTACAAATGGCAGATAAAACAACTAAACAACCTGTCGGTATGATCGAAGATGTTCTACTTAGAATAGATCAACATGTTATACCCACTGATTTTATTATTCTTGATGTTCCTGAGGATGACAAACTCTCTATCATCCTTGGAAGACCTTTTCTTAGCACAGCTAGAGATAACATAGACTTCTCTAGCAGTAAGATTGTCTTCAATATATATGATGATCAGATTGTTCGATACTTGATGTCTACGCACTTCTATTCTTGTAGACAGTTGTTGGGACTCCAAGTGCAGAGGTTTGTAGAACAACAGCAAGTTTTCCCTTAAGTGGATCACCCAAGGTTTATCGAACTCAGGAAGGAAGTGGTCAAAGGTATTCCCTCTCAAGCAACCCTACAATCAAGATACAAGAAGTCTCTTGTGTCCCCAACACACCCAATACACTTGTCAGGTGTATAGGTGCACTAGTTCGGCGAAGAGATAGTGAAATAAAAGTGGTATGGATAATTATAAGTGGTAACAGTGCTAGAAAATAACTTGATGGCATGAAAGAGACTAAAGGCAAACTGAAATAAAGGTGGAAGCAAGCAAACATGTAACAGATCTAATTGCAAATGGTGTTTCAATGCTAAGAAACAAGTCCTAGGGATCATACTTTCACTAGTGAACACTCTCATATAAATATCTTCTCTTCATGATACTACTCTTAACTACTCTCCGGTTGAACACTCTAATCGATGGTAGGGCTATAATAGCACACCTCAAAGTTCATCTTTCCCATCTAGAAACCCCACATTGTCACCTTGAGTACTAGATGAGTCCAACAAACACCACAATTTCATAAACACATCCAACTCCAAATATAACTCATAACAAGTATTTGTAATCTCTAGCCTAAGTGCCACCATGGTGTGCACGCTGTCACTTTCACACACATGGGGAGAGAAGAGATCTATTAAAGCACTTGAGTAGCAAGGTAGATCTATAGATTACAAGCTCATGATCTCAATAAGGTCATGCATAGAGAGAGAGAGATGAACACATAGCTACCGGTAGAACCCTTAGCCTCGAGAGAGAACTACTCCCTCCTCATCATGGGAATCGGCAATGGTGATGGAGATGGTGGTGGAGATCGATGGAGATGGCTCCGGGGGCACTTCCCCGTCCCGGCAGGGTGCCGGGACAGAGACTTTCTGTCCCCCGAATCTCCCCTTAGGTGGCGGCGGCGCTGCGGAACTTTTCGTGGCTGGAGGCTTGATGATTTAGGGTTTTTGTATCGGAGGCTTCTAATAGGCGAAGGGGCAAGGTCGGGGGAGTGCCAAGGGGCCCACACCACCTGGTGGCGCGGCCAGGGCTAGCCCGCGCCACCACATGGTGTGGCCAGGCCCTGGCCCTCCTCCGTCTCTGCTTCGGGCTCCGTGAGTCTTCCGGTAAAATAGGGAACTTTGGCTTTTATCCCGTCCAATTCCGAGAATATTGATTTTCTGACTTTCCTGGAACCAAAAACAGCAGAAAACAGGCAACTGGCACTGTGGCTCTTGTTAATAGGTTAGTCCAAGAAATCATATGAAAAGTACTCCAAAGTTGGAACAAAACACAAGAAAGTGGATAAAACCAAGCATGGAACATCAAAAATTATAGATACATTTGCAATGTATCAATACTTTCCAAAGAAACCAAAATATAATGGAAAATATGTTCCACCACCGAACATGTTCAAGCAGCAAGGACCAAAGATGAAGAGCAGTTTGAGGTAAACACCAATGCTATGGAGTTTGGCTAGAATCAAAACTCTAGAATAAGATACTTAATGGGAGTTAACCCATTCTCAATAAATTAAGTTTTAGTTTTTATTTTATCTATTTGTGTGTACTAATAAATTTATTTCAAGTCTTGAGTTGTTCAGAGAAATAACCTTAGAGAAGTTAAGAAGCTAGGGTAAAATGAAGAGAAGAAATAAAATAAGAGGTTCAGATCACATAACGAGCGCTGGTACGGTCTGGTGTGCCCGTACCATGCACCCATACTGAACTACGACAACTTCACCAAGGGGCGCCATACCAATAAAAAGCAGTGGTACGGTCGAATGCGCCCGTACCACGCGCTCGTACCAAACTTCGACGAAGACGACCAAAGTTCACAGTATCGGTAACGAGCAACGGTACGGCCAAAAAACGCCCATACCGTGTGCCCGTACCAGACCGACCAGGTTTGATCTCGAACCCTAACTTTGATCCAATGGTGACGATCACCGTTACAGACGGGGTGCGCCCGTGCCGCCTGCCCATACCGACTGCATCGCCAGGTAAAGGCCGACGGCAGCTAGCTCCCAGCTAGACTCCTTCTTCCTCCTATTTCTTTCTTGTTCTTTCTCTCTCCACCTCAAACCCTAGCCTCTTAGAACCTTTGATTCTTTATTGATTTCGTGTTTTTGAGTTGGGGAATCTTCACATCGGTAAGTTTCTCATCTAATCCATGCTCTATTTTCTGAAATCCATGGTTGAATTCATGACATTGGCCATTTAGATGAGTTCATCATATTTTGAGATTATTATTGTTTCTCATGTTAGGATTTGTAACTTCTCCCTATAATCGTCTGTTCATGTGATAGAAACTTGATGCCTATATTTTTTCTTTAAAGAAATTGTAGCACAATGCATAACATTGGAAGGATTTTCTGCTCGGGCAAGGGCTCGGGTTCCACTAAGCCGTCGGGGTCGAGGAATAGACGTTTAGATGTGGACAACTTGAGGTCCGCCATGAGGCGATACTATGAGAGGGTGAGCAACCGCAAGGTTTTTCCCACCAACTAGGTAGACCGTGAGCTCCTCTCTCGCCGCGGTCTTTTGGAGGACTTCGAGCATATGACTATGCAAGTTGGCATGGTCAACTTCTCCGACCTCTCCATCGACACTTACAAGCTCTCCACGTATGAGTTTCTGTCATCATTCCATCATGACCTTGAAGCCCAAGAGCATAATTGCATTGTAAGTTTTGTACTCAATGGGTAGCTCCACAACCTTTCCTTCTATGAATTTTGTGATAGTTTTGGATTCTCCCATGAGGGGGAGCTTGATATTACTAACAATGTGCACATGGAGGCAATGCATTCTTGGGAGTGGATTTCTGTCCATAGGAACACTGATTATTTGCGCAAGAAGAGTGCCATAATCCAGAATCCCACTATCCGTTATTTTCATACCTTCCTAGTGAATTCTATTTTTGGGAAAGGAGATGTCGAGGCAATGGCAGGCCCCGAGATGAGCGTAATTCATATGTCCTTGCATCCAGAGATGGAACACAAGGTAAACTTAGGTGCTTTGCTAATCCAGCACTTTCGCCGCCAAAGGTCGGCTTCCAGTAGGGATATTCACTATGGTGGGTTGATCACATAGATCGCCTACGCAAACGAGTTTGTCCTGCCACAGGAAAGGGTTGTGGCTGGCAGTAAGAGCCTGGATGATATTCATATGGCTAGCACCAAATTCATGGGAGTCTATAGGCCCGAAAACTCCTTCGTGCTTATCAGCTTTATTTTGAGCCTAACGGTGATCTCCACCAAGTTTTGCTTCCTTTTGTCCAAGCTTTTGGTTTGCCGGGTAAACAGAGTTGGATCCTTACTAAGGAGGAGTTCCGGCAAGCACTAATCCTCTCATGGAGGGTTGCGCCGCAAGGATCTCACCCCAACTGGGAAACACAGTAGCTGGCCAACAACAGCAGGATCAATGTGGAGAAGATTGGAGCGCTGCATGCTGGGATACTACGCCAACAACACCATAACCAACAACCTTTCCCTCAGCACCAACAGCAAGGTATGCCTCCACCACAACCGGGATTCAACTATGTCCCGAGAGGTGAATTTGACTAGGTGGTGCATCGCATTGACAACATAAAAAACACGTTGTATGATGCGAACGCCAACATAGTCAACCTCACCCAAGATTTCACATCTTTCATGACCGACTTTATGAACCACTACCCGAACTTCCCATACCAGCAGCCGCCACCCGACGGTGGTGACTTTTGATTCCAGATAGGCTAAGAGCCTAAGCTTGGGGAGGTTAAACTCCTCCCACCTTTTTGCATCCATATTTTTCGTTCTACTTTTGATTTATTTTGTTTTCATTTCAGTGCATGTTTACTTTTAGTTTTGCATTTGATAAAAAGAAAACCCAAAAATATTAGACTAGCTTTTAATTTTATTTGTGCAAAATTCTCTCGGCTCTCATTGATTTTTCTACAGGATACTCACTTCTAGTGATTGATCTATGGAGACGAACGCAAAGAGTTGGCTCAAGTAGGAGATGATCAAGAAAGAGGAGGTACCACATTCCTATTTTCCTTTTTATGTAAGATTACTCATGAACATTTTATGTCTGTTTGGGTGCACTTGAGCTCAACTCCGTGCTTAATTTGTTATCTTTTAGGACTTGAGCTCAATGGTTTTTGTCAATACTTTGGTTAAGACTTTCGACAATTAATATCAGTTTGAAAACAACCCCTTGGATTAAATTCCAAAGTTTTAAAAATAAGAGAAAGTGTCTTTTGACAACTTTGGTGCCATGTTTTTGTATTAAGGGCTTAATCTTAGTAGTACTCAACCCCACATATTGATCATTGACTTGGTGATACCTTCTGAAAAAGAATTGTTTGATAGAATGAACTTTTTATGGTGGGAGAGGGAGATGCCAAACCTGTTTTGACCAGCTGTACATAAAAGGAGAGAACAAAGAAATAAAAGTACTATTTTTATAATACACATCTTTTGGCTGCCAACAACTCCGCTAGCCTTTGAACGGCCTATGGTATAACCCCGGATTTCGGCTATGAGTTGATGGCATGAGTAGCATACGTGTCGCTATATGGGCAAATTATTGGTATTCTCAAAAGGTTGTGAAAGCTTTTATAAAAAGAAGCATTCGTTGATCCTTGAGAAAGGAAGAAAAAATTACCGTCAAGATATGAGCTGAAAATATTCGATACTTTTGAGATCTTTGGCATCACCTCGCCACTTAAATTGAACAATTAGAGTTCTTGAAAGGCAAGGAAAAGAAGAGGTGTTTGATAGCCGCGATTATCAAAGTGGGTGTTAATGAAAAAGCTATAAGTTTATCCTTCTTTTAACATCTACTTGTGCACCCTTAATTTTAACTCTAGCAACCTCGCTTGAAACATTTTCACTCTCGTAATAAGAGAGGCGCTGAAACAAATTGATTTGCAAGCCTAGAATTTTTTTTAACAATCTCATTTGAGTTATAAGAACTATTAGATAGCGAGTTACTTGTGTTTAGGAATTAAACTTAAGTGCAATTGTTTAGGTATATTATGCTCATGTTTAAGGTTGCCTGATTTGAGACAATGGAATATGATACAACCTCGAACTTGTAAGTTTCCATGTTGATTCAATTCTTCGCTATTATTCATTATAGCTTTGTCACTCGACGGCGAGTAACCGCTAAGCTCGGGGATGTTGATAGCTCCAAATTTCATCACTTTTTACTATTGATTTTCCTCTTGTTTATTGCCGAATTTCACTAAAGATTATTCCTTTCTACTAACGTTGATGTCACAATTAGAGAATCCTTGGTTTCTTGTGATGGTTTTCAGGTAATGAACATTTATTGCATATCTAATAGCATTTATGGGCTAATTGCATCCAAAGAAGTAAATCCCCAATTGGAGCCCCTTTTATTGGAGGCGTTCAGAACGCTTAACGACCATCGGTACGGTCGGGATGTGCTCGTACCATCCGTCGTACTACACGCTGATAGCTTCATTATATGAATACAAGTAACTTTTGTGAAGGGAGGGTGACGAGAAGGATGATAGAAAAGAAAACAGAGCTGCCGCAAACCATTCAGAGAGGGTTAGATCAGATCTGTAAGAGGAGAAGAACCTCCCCTCATTCCTCGATGATATTCAACCCCTCAACCAGACACTCCACCATCATTCCCATCATTACTTAGATAGAGAGAGAGATTTGCTTGTAAGATTAGGGTTTGATACTTTGATCTACCTTTGGTTTGTATTTTGATTTGATCTTTGATCACTATTGTGGTTTGCTACAATAACTTTGAGATGATTCCTATTTGCAATACAATTATGCTTTTGATTTGTCTTCCTCTCACGTCTGAGTAAATCCCCATAGGCGTGGGAGATGTAGGGGATTGTGAGATGTGTTGTGCCTCCATTAAATCCAACCATTTGTGATTGTTGTAGTTTTAATTAAATAGTAAGAATGATTATCTATGTTTTCCTAATGCTTGTTATCTAATTTAAGGGCCCAGGTAACATGATCCAAAGTTCTCATAGGTATGAGCTTGTATGCTAGCGATTCGGTGACCCCTGAGTGGCACGGCCGATATCAATGAGGAGCTAGCAATACTCGAGGATAACAAGGAACCATCAAGATTAAAGCCTTGATCCGGTCACAAGACCTTAATTAATGTGTTGACCATTCCCGTGGTAACAGGCAGACGGATCATTGGGACTAGCAAGAATTGGCCATGAGGACTCTTAGTCGGTATATGGGTTGCTTGCCTACTCACTTATAAATAAGAAATATCACTATCACTTATTCCACTTTATCCATTTGGCACTTTCACTATCACCATGAACTGTTTGTCTCCGCACCTAACTTCTCATATGCAGGACCTTTACACACCTTTAGCTTCTTTACTTTTATGAAATTTATTTATTTCCTAAGCAAGTTGCCTCTGTCTTTTACTAACCACTTCGACTCTCAGCTTTTGCAGTCAATTCACTCAAGACTTGTGACACCTTGAGTGCGATAGAAACACCGCATAAAAACACTTACCTAGGCTCCTTATTGGGATTGATATAAAAACTGGAATTAATACTTCCGCGAGAACATCCTCTCATGAATCTGTGCACTTGCAGGCCATCAGCAGGTCTTGGGGTGCCACCACCATTGCGGGGTCCAGCAGCCCCGGCCCGGAGCAGCATTCCAGGAACATGGCCTCGGGGCAGGGTTTTGCATGGGCCCTGTAGCGGTGGTGGGAGCGTGCTCTGCCCCACGCATCGGTCCCAGGTTGGACTGGGAACGAGCACGTGCAGACTCCTAATGCAGCCTGATGAACTGCAACTATGTGTCGAGGTCGTCCCTCCATGCCACATACTCCGCCATCCCAGGAGCTGGTGGGTGCCGAGCTATGGCACGGGTAGTACTGGGCATTCGGTCTTTTTGATTTGTTCGGTCTGGTCTTTTCGGTCTTCCAATATTTCGGTCATCTAGAAATGATACCCGAAATAGATACGGTTATTTCAATTTTTAAGTATTCGGTCTTTGATTTTTTGGTCTGGTGTTCGGTCATGACCAAACTGACCGACGTGAGACCTCACCCTGTCGCTCGCTGCCTCGCCTCATCACGCTCGCTGTTGAAAAGGCTTGAGGACCCGAAGGCTAGAGCACATGTGGGAGCCGGGGATATGATGGGAGGGTTAGTGATGGCTTTGATATATAGCCATCTACGTCCACATTTAAACTGGATATTAATCATAGTTTTGATGAAATATCTCTCTAAACCCTGCCACTAATACTAATATTCAGAGGGGTATGCAATCCTTTGTTCTTGTATTTTTCCTGCACATATAATGTCGTTTAAAGGAGGGAATCACTACATTAAAGTCAAATATACGATATTTCCTTCAACCAGAAGAAACCAGGAGCTGTCCAACAAAGGCAAACGCTGTAACAACCAACTATACGGCCGGAGCAAAAATTCCGACCATATAGCTTCGATCGTATAGTTGGCGCCACCACCGTTAGGTCAAACAGAACAACTTTCATGAAGGGACCCCTATATAAAGAAGCCTCAGGCGACGGGAAAACAACGCTCACCTCACCCCGAAGAAGACAGACTCCGCCAAAAAGCCATCTCAGATCTCCAAACCCTTCTCCATCTCCATAGCCATCTTCCACCACTTGTAATAGTAGATCTCTTCTCCGATTGGCGACATTGTAAGACTATTGCTATCAATCTTATGATTTTCATTACAATGTTTGTGATTGTTGATATCATCTGTATGAGTAATTCTCCTTGGGCTAAGGGCTTCAGGCTAGCCATGTAGCAATTGTGCATGTGATTTATCATAGATGGGATCATGTATTAGTTTGTATGACATGATGATTATTGTATCCTCTCTTACCTCAATCCAAGGACTTGTCAGGTACCCAAGACCCCGAGGGTTGAGCCAGGTATAGGGAGTATGAGTGATGACTGATTTGCAGGTTGGGAACCCCAGTGACAGAAGGGGTAGTATGGCTGTATGTGAGGGATTTGCTTGGGATTAATGGTGACATCACTATGCATATCATTAGTTCTCTTTCTTCTATGGATGAGACTAGTAGGATATTGCTATAAGAAATTGCGGAGGCAATAGCAATTATGGATGCACTGTCCATATATAATTTATCTTCCTCTAACAAGTACATGCATACTTTATTTCTATCTTTTATTTCCATCAGATGTTTTTGCACAGCTACAGGTGAAACTGAACGCCCTAGGCCCTCTCTCTCCATCATCGACAACAACAAAAAGATGCAAGCTATTAGTCCGATAAAAACACAAAAGGAAGTCCAAAACTCCCGAACATCCGTTAAAGTAACTTCACTATGCATTCGCTTCCCGAGGATTCGATAACCTAGGTCTACTAGGGAAAAAGAAGCTATACTACATACGTAATCCGGATCGAAGGTATCAACCCCCACGGTCGGTCAAGGAAGAAAGCTAAGTTTTTCTATCTCATGTCTCTCGTCACACATGACTTGGGGCCTTTCACACGTAATGTAAAACCTCACCTTTCAAATGGCTAGTGTGGGATGGCATTCCTAGGAAGTGTGGTTCTCACCTGGCATCCCGGGTCCGGCTCGAGAGCAGTGTGCATGGAGCCAACTTGCTTGGGAGTGGAGTGATGACTAGGAAGCACTTTACCCCGCGGATACATAGTCTAGATCCGGTCTAGCATCACGCGGTCCGGTAGAGGGGCGGACCCAGGGTGTACCCCGGATACACAAGGCATATCGTCATTCGAAAGGCGTGGCAACCCATTTCGGGAACAGGAGCACCAAGTCATGGGCAAAAGATGACGATTAATTTACCTAAATAACAAAGTTATTGCAGCAGTTTGCTTAGAGATGAACATGTGTTGTAGGGAGACACGGATAAAAGATAGTGCACGGGGCCGGGAACTAATCCTACCTACTTGCCTCGTAGCTGCTTCTTGACTTCATCAATATAAAACGCCATGGCACGCTCTACGGTCTTGCGATCGTCGTCTAACCCAAACGCGTCCAAAATATTGTTGTACGGAAAGTCAGGGGACAGGTGGCATATGCTGGCAAGAAGCATGGTGGCCACAGTTTCGGCAGCCTGCTCGGCGACCTCCCAAATCCTCTGTGCTACCACCAAGCCTAATGGTGCTAGCCTTCCTACCACGTCTACAAAATAGTGGGAAAGGCTAGTGATGTCCCGGTCGTTGGTGGGTGTGGGTGCAATGACCAGCGCTAGAAGCACCACGGCCATATCCGAAGAAACCCGCCAAAGACCGGCAAGCTCGAGGCGGCACTCTTCCTCCAGCTTCGCGATGGATGTTGCCAGCACGGCCCGGATATCCACCAACTCCTTCGACAACATGCTGATGCAGATGTCTTTCTTTGAACTCACTGTATCAGCGTCAAATGCGGCCTTCTAGGCGGCGACAAGCAGATCTTGGGCATCCTTAAGCAGCCACTAAAGATTGCTCTCCTGCCTGGCGGCCGCCCTGGGTCACCGGCTTCTCCCGGGAGACCTCATTGTGCAGATCACACATGGCAACACTGTATGCATTGATCATCTTTGTCTGCTCGTGAATCCTACCTTGAGCATAGGCGAGCTGGTGATTGTGTGCCTCCTCTGTGGCCACCCGAGATGGCTCATCCCATAGTTCATTGCTGGCGTTCGTGGACTTTTCTTCTTCGAGCAGTTGTCGAAGCTAGGTTATTGCGTCTAGTGAAGTTGACGCAAAGAAGTGGCCTCTCCATGTTCCGCGACACGATCCCACGATAGCTTCGTGTGGGCCTCTTCGATATCTCGCCATTGAAGCTCCAGGAACGCCTCTTTTCGGCGTTGTTGCTCCTCCGTCTAGAGGGCGGCAACTATGAAGTCGCGCTGCTACCTCTCCATGCGGTCGAGGGCTTGGTACGCCACGTTGAAGGTGGTCGGGTCCACCCGCAAGCTCTTAGGAATGAGAGATGTATGATGGAGGACAAGCTCGCGGCTGTCCGGGCCCACGTCAGTGATCTGGATGCGCGGAAGACCCCTGTCGATTCCCCCTGTAGGCACACCCAGCTCCAGCTCCGGGGCTGCCACTACATCCTGGGGGATGCTGTAGGGGCATGGCGAGCGGCGGCCGTGAAGGCGCCCTCCAACTCACTACCCTCCTTGACAAGTACCATCTCCTCTTCAATGGGGCCTGAGGGGCAAATTGGAAGAAGCTAAGCACATGACCTTGAACATCTAATTGGATGTAAGAACGGATTTATGTACATGCGAGACTGCCGTTGGCTACATGGCGAGGCAATAGAGTGCGTTGAGCCATCACGAGCCTTCTTATCAGTGCGGGAGCCCTCCCGGGTTTCACCCAGAGAACTCTTCCCCATAGAACGTAAGTTGGCAAACCAAAAAAATCAGGTAAGCATAAATGAAGGGAATTTGGGGAATATATACAGGTTTGTGTGTGAAGATACTAACCTCAGGGGACCAAGCTAGAGAGACTGAATGTAATAGGGTTCAGAAAGTATGGAAGGGGATCTGGAGCCCACCATGCCTAGAGATCCCCCTAGAACTGCTCCTACCGCACCCAAGGCCACCCCGGGAACAACACCATGTACCGACATCATGGAAGACGCTAGGGCTCGGAGAAAAGATCTGATGAGTGTTGTCGACATAGCAGTTGCGGGGATTGAGAAAGAACTCCCGGCGGGTACGCTTAAACCTGCTCCCAGGGCCAGAGATGCCACCTCGACCGGCTGCCTAGCGGCCGCTCAGCGGCGCCTCCGAATGATGAGCGGCTCATTGTCCCTGAAATCATTGTCGGATTCGACTAGCAGTGCGGTTAACCCGCTCATGCACCGCTCTTTCTCCTTTGGATTTAGTAGGCGGCCTCGACGCACCCCTATCGAGGAACCCTCCCCTCCACTAGGGGCTTCTGCCCGCGGCATCGTATAGATAATGGAAGAGTACTCTTGTGGCACCACCTAGACCAGATTGATCCCATGCTCATTGCACAAAGTCATCCAAGCAATGTTGGCATTGAAGTTTTCCCGGTCCTGGTGCAGCGGCATGACTAGCGGCGGATGACGAATCCCATCCCCTCCACCCAGGAGCGTGTTCACCAGAAAGCATGCATCATCACGAGAATATGACCTTCCAAAGAAAAGCCTGGTGCGGTCCTGGTGCCCCTCGTGCAGCCACACCCAGTGGGACCGCTCTTGCAATGAGATCATGGCATAGTAGAGCCATGAAGTCACCACGTGTTACATGGTCAATCCCGCGGCTGCAAGCTCTTCGATTTGATGGCAGACTGGCTAAAAATAGGCATCTCGGTCAGCGAGGCTTGACTAGTCCTTGCCAGGAACTGACCCGGAGCTGGGCATGGCGAGGCAGTCTTCAGGCTAGGGCACATGCACATAGTACCAATGCACCCGCCACTCTAGCCATTCTATCTCAATGAATTTGCCCTCCACAACGACCAGATGCGGAAGATCACCACCCGGAGATCGCGCCTCCTGGAAGAATCTCGGGAAAGAAGTAGTGGTGGACGAGAGCCACTTATGGAAGCACACCAAAAAGGTACCCACACATCCACTGAAATACCGTGAGCACAATGATCGACGTGGGATGGAGATGCGCTAGGTGAAGCCCATAAATGGTGAGCGTGGTATGCAGGAATGCCGACATCGACGGCACATCCCCCGCCAACAAGAAATCCAAAAATATCCAAACATCTAGAACTAGGTGGTGCTGCTCGAGGGCAGTCTGCGAGCGCCACATGATGGTAGCGACATTCTCATTATCCTCCAAGGCGACCATGGCACGGTACACCTCAAGCTCGATGTCGGTCAACTCGGATGGGAAAAAGGCCTCTAGAGTGCATCGCTCCTTGTCGCTGGACCCCACTTCTGGAGGCCTCCTACCTCTCCTCTTGGGGGGTTTGGACTAGGGCGAGAGATGGAGCAAGAGGAAGGGTGCACTGGGAGAAGAACGGGGTAGGATAAGGTGAGTCTGTAAGCCCTTGCCATGAACCTGCACTCACCTTTTACGCAAGAGGAAGGAATCAGAGCGTGGGCGGTTGCTCTTCTAATCAGGCACACCCATCGCGCATTTTCACACGACGCAGTAAATGTGCAAATGCCCCACTTCATGCACGATCTCTGACGCGTGCGTAAATAAAGGAGCAGGTAGAAATTATGCGGAGCCGAATCGTCAGAATCGCATCACGTTGCTTCGGTCCCGCTACCACTTGATTGCACGAGGGAAGAAACACAACCACAGTGAAGACCAGACGTTGACCGTAATAATGTCACGTCACGAATCTTCTTTCAGTCCCATGCGTTACTTAGGACGCAGACCGGCAACCCAAGGTGCGGGTGGCACGCAGTGGACAACACCCGGGGAGTTGCTGGCCCATGCACGGGGGCTACTGTCGACACAGAGGCTCCGGGGTACCCCCGTCTATGCCATGATGTGTGCCCCCCATGGAAAAGGTAAAGGAACAAACTGAATACCTCATACATTTGTGCCGCTGTGTGTTTTTCTGAGTGCAGGAAACCCGTCAAGAGGAGTGTGGAGGCATGTCAAAGAAACCCTCGCAAGGCCAAGGGTCGCGGAGCATGGATCACCCGGCAAGCACAGGCAGGCAACCTGTCCCCATGCCTACTGTGGTCATGGAACCCAAGTCGACAACACGAGTAGCTTTAGCACACACACCGGCATGGCACGCATGTGGCATGACTATCCCGGCAACTCTGCACAAGCATTGATGGCGTTGTAGGCGTGCCAACGTGGACAAGGCGGGACGACGGCCGTCCCATCCCATCGTCATCGATTACGACTACAGCGCCCAAAGCACGGGAGAGGCTCGCAACGCCACCCATTTGCATCAACGACATGCGGCGAAGAGTGCTTGACGTCGAAAGGCATGCAAGACAACAATGTGGTGACTAATGCATATAAAATACATACATGAACTTTGCAGTTTGATGTCACATATTATAACATATTTGCATCATATTAGTATTTATTATCAATGTTCTTAATGATTTCGGGGATTTTCTAAGCATTTCCCTCTCCTCTGGTTCTTCTTACTCTGTCTGGCAGAAAAAACCTTATGTTAGTATGTTTAGATTACAAGAGCTACGGGCTCCAAAAAGGGCAAGGTCAGAGATCATGGTTCAGAATTTTCGAGAAGCATCAAGCTGGACAAAGGAGGTCTCCAGGATCTTAATGGTCTGGGAAGAGTCCCAATGGTGTGGGCTCCTACCTAGGTCACGCCACCTACCCTCTTTCTCACCTCGTTGCTCGGATGTCATCGATTCCACTGCCATCCTCTTCGTATTAACCTAAAACCTTCTATAAAAAGGGTCCTCGACGCGAACTCAAAACATATGGAGGCGGAGATCGAAAACACATAAATAGAGAGTCTGCAAGTCACCGCCGACAAAGATCGGAGGGGTAAGCGCTACCGGAATCGCCTCCGATGGACTCCACCCCCCTCCGGTGTGGTCATCATCAACATCTACAGCAACATCCCTCTCATATCCCTACTATAATCTCTTGGAAAACATGATGTTTGATGCAATCTATTATTGAAGGAAATATGCCCTGAGAGGCAATAATAAAGTTGTTATTATGTATTCCTTATATATGATAGATGTTTATTTTGCATGCTATAATTGTATTGATCGAAAACGTTAATACATGTCTGTTTAATAAACAAAAAGGGTTCCTAGTTATGCCTCTCTTTGTTGATTAACAAGATGATCAAGGTTTCCTGATCATGGACATTGGATGTTGTTAATAACAAGGTCACAGCATTTGTGAAATGATGTGATGAACATCCATCCGAAGTATAGCATTACGATCAAGTCATTATGTTTACATTGCTATAACATCATACGAAGTAATCTTTATCCTTAGACCATGAGATCATGTTAATTGCTAACACCGGAAGAGTATCTTCATAACATCAAACATCACACCGTAACAGGATGACTATAAAGATGGGTTCAGTGCTACGAAGGTGTTATATTGAGGCTCATGGATCAAGAGTGGAATTTGTCAATCCCGAATGACGGATAGATATACTCTGGGCCCTCTCGGTGATATCACATTAAGATAGCTTGCAAGCAAGTGATGTGATCACTAGAATGTTATATCACGGGAACGAGAAAAGAGTGCATGTCGGTAACGAGATCAAACTAGGTATTTGGATACCGATGATCGAATCTCGGACATGTATTATATCATGAGACAAAGAGATTAAATTAAAAGCGTTAAAGGTTCTCACGATCACAGAAGTCATCGTTGAATATGCAGGAGTCAGTATGGATCTCCAGGTCCCGCTTCTGATTATTGATCTGAGAGGAGTCTCAATCATATCTGCATTATTCGCGAACCGTAGGGTGACACACTTAAGAGTTTCTAGACACCATTTTGGAGCACATATGTTTCAGACGAAAAAATTGCAAAGCACAGGAATTGTTTCGATAGAAACCGGAAATTGTTTTGGGTGAAATTGCAGAAAGTGGTTCTGCATGTGATATTAAAATATTGCAAGGGGTTATATGTGAATGTTTGTTAATTAAAGTAATTAACAAAATTCTGAATAAATTTAATAAAAGAGTTTTATTAAATGAGAGAGCATTAAACTTAGAGAATTTTAATGCATTTAAAGTGGGGACTTTAAAGGGGAATGTGAAGAGTCATTTTAATGTGGAGGGGTTACCACCACATGAATGGGGGAGGTGAGGGGTCACCCCCCATGAGGCGCCGGACATGGGGAGGGGCACCCCTCCTCCTCCTATAAAAGGCCCCCCTCTTCCTCCTTCTTCCTTACACCTCCTCATGAAGGATCTGTCTCCCCCTCTAGAATTATTCCCCCATGGTCTCGGATTAGCGAGATACATGTTCTCGGTGGCATTTCGTCTGGAAGGAGTTGCTGCTTCCGCTGGATCGCTGGAGCGAGGAGGTGGAGGCTGTCCGGTGGCTTGAACGTGTGTGCGAGGACGGATGCGCTGCTGATTTGTGGCGCTCGGACTTCCACACAATCTTGAGATCGGCAAGTGTATGACTACATCAACCACGAGTTCCTACTCGTTAACAAAACTCGTTGTCTTCGAGGGTAAGTTCTTGATGGATGTATGTCCACTCGTTGCTCTATACCTAGTAGATAGATCTTGGCGTGTAGTTCTCATCGTAGGAATTTGTTTTGTTTTCTATGCTGCGGACCCAACTATGGTATCAGAGCCTGATCTATGCATAGGTGCTTTGCATGGGTAGTACACATGTGTTTATATGTGGGCGATGATGATCATGTTATTGCATCTTCTATGTATTTTGGATATTGGTGGCATAGTGGGATGAAGCGGCCTAGACCAACCTTACATGTCATCGTACATGAGACTAGTTCCACAACTGACATGCAACTAGTTTTGCATAAGTGGCTGGCGGGTGTCTGTCTCTCCTACTATAGTCAATATCTGATTTACAACGAGTTGCTAATAACTTGGTTATCCTCGTTGTGGTTCATGTTCGTAGGTAAGAATGGTTCTATCTCCGAAAGCCGTAAGCCATGTAAACTTGCAATTGATAAATTAGAGGCGTCTAGTTTAGATCGTTGCTGGGCTAGTGTATTGATATGGTATTGTTGTAAGTAGATGTATGATAGATACTCTTACAACATATTCAACGTGTAAGTTCCATAGACCTTGGCCTTACACACAAAGGAATGATAGAGATCATACCACGATGCAAATGATAGAGATCAAATACATGGACCATATCATATCACTTTACACATTAGATGTTAGCATCTTATACTGCTAGTTTGGCACTTTCTGTAGCATTGTAAGATGATCCCTCATTTAGATATCAAGATAAAAATGTGTTCTTCCTTAAGTATGCACCGTTCTGTGGATCGTGTTTCGAGACATCACGTGATGATCGGGTGTACTCGAATCTACGCTTCCATAGGAACGGGTGTAAAACAGTTTTACACACGCGAATACTAAGGTTCTTACTTGGCGAGGCTAGCATGTACAAACATGGCCTCGGAACCCGGACCGAAAGGTTAAGCATGAGTCATATAGTTGATATGATGCCCATATAGATGCTCGCCTTTGAAGCTACATCAACTCACATGATGATCGGACTTGGTGTAGTGGATTTGGTTCATGCAATCACGAAAAGGACACGAGGGATGTCGTTTTTGAGTGGGAGTTCATTAGTAATTTGGATTAGTTGAACTCACTTTATCATAAACTTAGTCTAAATAAACTTTACAAATTCTGGTGTAGATGGCACCACCTGCTTTTAATTTCAATGTGTTCATGGAGAAAGAGAAACTTGCTGCGAATGGTAGCAACTTCACCAACTAGGCTATGAATTTGAGGATTCTCCTCAATGCTGCACAAAAGCAATATGTGCTAGAGGCACCGCTAGGCCCCCCACTAGCTCCTGATGCCCCTGACGAGGAAAAAAATGTCTATATGACTCGTCAGGAGGACCACAACTTAGTTCATCGTGGCATACTGTATGGGCTAGAGCCAGAACTTCGAAAGCATTTTGAAAATGGCAATGCCTTTGATACCATGGGAGAATTGAAAATGATTTTTGATACTCATGCTGCCATAGAGAGTTATAATGCTTCTGAAAAGTTCTTTAGCTGCATGATGGAGGAGAACAGCTCCGTTAGTGAGTGATACGTCCAAAACGTATCTACTTTCCCGAACACTTTTGCTATTGTTTCTCCTCTAAACTTGTGTGATTTGGATGCAACTAATGCGGACTGACGCTGTTTTCAGCAGAATTGCCATGGTGTCTACTTTTTGTGTGCAGAAAATCAACTATCAGGAAAAATCCCGAAAAATATGCCAAAAATCCTATTTCACCGGAAGCCTCCAGGAGCCAGAATACGAGACGGAGAAGAGCCAGAGGTGGCCACACCACCTGGTGGCGTGGGCCAGGCCAGGCCACACCAGGGGGTGGTGTGGGCCCCCAAGGCACCCCTCGGTCTCCCTCTTCGCCTATAAGGAGCCTTCTGACCTAAAAACTTTGGGGGGTTCGATGTTTTTCTAGAAGGAGTTCCGCTCCGCCGCCACCACCAGATTCCATGAAACAGCACCAGAAACTCTATTCTAGCACCCTGCCGGGACGAGGAATTGGAGGAGATCATCGCCATCATCATCACCATCGCTTCTCCATCGACCATCCATGTTTCCCCCATCTATGAGTGAGTAATCCCCCGCTGTAGGCTATGGGGATGGTAGAGATTGGATGAGATCGTTCATGTAATGGCATCAGATTGTTAGGGCATGGTGCCTAGTATCTTTTATTAGTGCTTTATTACTTTGTTGCGACTTGTTATGCTTAATGCTTGTCACTAGGGCCCGAGTGCCATGATTTCAGATGTGAACATGTTATTGATTCATTATGATAGTATTGTTTTTGGTCTTATCTGCAAGTTGTATACACACGTTGTTGTTCGGAACCAATGGCCCTGAAGTGACAGAAATCGGGATAACCGGAGGGAATGGCTTTGATGTGAGGATCACATGTGTTCACGGAGTGTTAATGCTTTGCTCCGGTGCTCTATTAAAAGGAGCACCTTAATTGCCAGTAGTTCCCTTGAGGCCCCGCTGCAAACGGGCTGGCAGGACAAAAGATGTTGTGCAAGTTCTCATTGCGAGCACGTATGACTATATATAGAACACATGCCTAGGATTATCTAGTACTTGGATGCTTTATCTTATTTATCTGCAATTGCCCTATGTTCTGATTGCTATGTGAATTGTCTTGTCCATGCAACGCCCGTCCATCCATCCCTATGCCTACCGCACTCGAATCCCACTGTTTACTGCTATTGTTACTACTGTCTTTACTTTACTACTGCTGCTACTTTGCTATTCCTACTACAAAACTGTTGCTACTGATAAACTGCTGTGAGCAAGATTGTTTCCAGGTGCAGCTGAATTAACAACTCAGTTGTTAAGGCTTATAAATATTCTTTGGCTCCCCTTGTGTTGAATCAATAAATTGGGTTTCACTTCCCTCGAAAATACTGCGATACACCCCCTATACTTGTGGGTCATCAAGACTATTTTCTAGCGCCGTTGCCGAGGAGAATAGCTTTATTTATCAAGTTCACTTGGATTCTCTATTGTTCGCTGCTATCCATCCATCATGGGTAAGTCTCGTGATGGCAAGGTTCCTATTTTACCATCCACTACAAGAAGAGGTACGGTTCTGAACACCTCTATTGCTCTTGATTCACCATCTGTTATAAGTAAGCTCGTTACACCACCACATACACATGCTACACACACTGCTACTACTGCTGAATCTGAAACTTCTGATGCTTATGATTTTGCTTCTACTGTGCTTGATAAGAGTGGTTCATTAGGTCCTTTCCTAGATGCTACGATTCCTAGAACTATAGCTGGAAATACTGAAACTCCTAATGAAGACACTACTACACCTATTAGTTCACCTGAGTCTAGTGAGAGTTATGATATTGAAGATGGTTATGTTGAGATGACCGATGAATTTATTAAAGAATGTAAAAACACCCATGATAGGAGCGTTGCTAAGAGTCTCCTTGAGAGGCGTACTATTAGACCCAAATTATCTCCTGCTGCTAAGTTTGCTGCTTCTCCCATGAACATTATAGATGAAGATTATGATTTCTCTCTTGATCTATCTTACATAGGTATTGTTGAGAAAGAACCTTTTTTGTGGGACTAAGAATGAAAGTGCGGTAGCACATATGAATGAACTTTCTACTATGAGTGGCTTGTTTTCTGATGATATTAAGATGCGTACTTACTTTGTTGCCAAGATCTTCCCCTTTTCACTAAAAGGAGAAGCTAAAACTTGGTTTAGTAATTTACCTCCTGGATCTATTGATAGCCCTGAGTGTTTGATTAGTACTTTCCTGCAGAAATATTTTCCTCCTAGTGCTAGACATGCTATTTTGTAGGAACTTTTTGATTTTAAACAGGGAGAAAAAGAGGTATTGCCCGAATCTTGGGCAAGGTTTTGTGCTTTGATTCATGCACAGGCTGGAAGCCCATTACCTAAGAATGAGCTTCTTGATATATTTTATAATGGACTAACTGAAGAATCTAGGACATACCTAGATAGTTGTGCTAATTGTGTTTTCAAGAATAGGACTCCTAAGGAAGCTGAGGAATCAATGGCTAAAATAAGCAAGAATTATGAAGATTGGACTCCTCCTAAACAAGCTATACCTAAAGTAATTGTACCTAAACCATCTATTCCGGTGCCTATTCCAATATCTAAGAAGAGGGGACTTATTGAATTAAATGATGAAGTGATGAAGGAAGCTAAGAAATGTCTTAAAGAGAAGGGAATTAAAGCTGCAGATGTCAAGAATTTACCTCCCATAGAAGAATTATGTAAGCATATTCCCTACTCATCCACTATTGAGGTACACTCTCTCCAACACTTTGATGAAGGTGATATCCCTTACTCTAAACCTCCTGATCAATGCTTAGAAGAATTCGATATCTTTATTGTTAAGCAAGATAACTTTAATAAAAGGGTGCAAAAGCATCTAATGGAAAACACTAGAGCTATTGTTGAGTTGAAAGATATTGTGGAAAGAACCTCTAATGATGTCAAAATGATTGTTAAACACTTTCAAATGGTTCAAACTCAAATAGATCAACTCGTTAAAGTACAAAATGACTTGCTAGTTAATGCTGCTAAAGAAAAACATGCTTATGAAATTGAGCTGCTACCCAGGATCCTCTATATCCTGAGGGGCATCCCAAAAGAATTGAGCAGGATTCTCAACAAGCTGAAAATAGTGGTTCTACTCGTAAGAAAAGGAAAAAGAAGCATAAAACTGTTGTAGAACCCTCTGAACCTGCTATAGATCCTAATAGTATATCTATCTCTGATGCTGAAACTAAAAGTGGTAATGAAGAAAATGAAGTTCCTAATGAAGAAAAAGTTGAAGAAGAACCTGAAAACCACACTAAGAATACTAAATACACCAAAGAAGATTTTATTGCTAAGAAACATGGTAGTGAAAGAGAACCTTGGGTCCAAAAACCTATGCCTTTCCCTGATAAGAAACACAAGTCAAAGGAAGATGAACACTATAATAAGTTTTGTGAGTGGATGAAACTTTTATTCTTGCAAATTCCTTTGACTGATGATATTAAATTGCCTCCTTACTCAAAGTATATGAAGGATATTGTCTCGAATAAAAGGAAGATCCCTAATGAAGAAATTTCTACTTGCTTTCTAATTAGTCTTTCAATGGTAAGGTTCCTAAGAAACTTGGAGACACAGGGATTCCAACTATCCCTTGCTCTATTAAGAACAGTTATGTTAGAACTGCTTTGTGTGATTTGGAAGCTGGAGTTAGTGTTATGCCTTTCTCTCTCTATAAGAGGCTTCAACTAGAAAAATTAATACCAACTGATATATCTTTGCAAATGGCTGATAAATCTACCACTATTCCTGTGGGTATATGTGAGGATGTACCTGTTCAAGTGGCTCATAATTGCTTGATATTAACTGACTTTGTTGTGCTTGAAATGCTTGAAAATGATAATATGTCTATTATTCTTGGGAGACCTTTTCTTAATATTGCAGGAGCTGTTATCAATTGTAATCAAGGAAAGGTGACCTTCAATGTTAATGACAAGGAACATACTGTCTATTTCCCCAAGAAGATTGAAAGAACTTATGGTTTGAATTCTATTGAACATGTGAGGGTATTCAAGTTGGAGAAATATATTGTCCCATACCAAGAGAAAAATTTGAAACTATTATGATTGGGACCATTGCTATCAAGGTTGAGGTAACATAATCATCAGTGGAATACAAAGTTTTGTCTCATATGGAATTGTTTTGGTAGCAAGACCTGATCAACCTTGTTAACAAAAGGATTTCATTGAACAAAACAATGTTTTCACTATGATTATCTTCATTTACTTCTATCCTATGCATTTTAGTTTTTGTTTTCGTTTAGTTCTCTTTTTGTTGTTAGTTGCTTGCATATTAGAGTGTTTTAGAACTTCTGTAGTTCTAGCTTTGTTTTGTCCTTGCATCATGTTTCCAAAAAAAAATTCTGTCTGTCAGAAAATCATTCTTCTATGCCTGAAAATGCCCAAAAATAAAGTGTCTCGAAAAATTCCAAAAAATTAATATTAAATTTCCACGTGAAAAAAGGGGCAGAGGAGTACCTAGGAGGTACCAGGGGGGCCCACCAGGCAGGCACACCACATGGTGGCGCGACCATCCCTGGGTGGCGCCATGCCCTGGTGTGGGCCACCCCTAGCCTCCCACTAACTCTCTCACATGCCACGTTCTTCTCTCTCCCGATTAAGCTCCAGTTCATTGCTCAAAATCGTGTTCTTGCTGTGCTTGCTCTCGATTTTTTTGATCTCCTTGCTCAGCCCATCTTTCTTGCTGAAATTTGGAGCATTTGTTCCCTGGTATGTGACTCCTCCCCTTGTCCAAGTAGATTTGTGTTTAGTGGATTATATCTTGAGTATTTTTCTACTGTAGATGACTGGTTATGAGAGCTTGTAAGCTTGTTTGATGCTTAGAGATATAGTTTTGATGCATGTTTAGGCCTCTTGCAAGTCCCTATGAGTAGAATCCTTCATTATATTTACTTTGCAATCACTTGTTTAATAGGTGTTTAAATTTCAGAATACCAAGCATGAACAACAATACTTTTGGAGAGATATTTGAGAGTGATGCACCTAGGAGGTCGAGGCCCTCAAGATCAGCCTCTCAGGCTAGGCCATCATACAACGAAGATCTCATTGCAACTCGTATTGGTAGTGAAAGGGATGATGGGGATGCTCACCCATCCTCTTTTCCTTGTTTTACTTTCTTACAAGATGCAGGTATTCTTGATGATTTCTTGCTACTGATTGAGATGGTTGGTTTGACCTCATATATGCAAGATGAGAGTGCGCAATATGCTATGCTCACCAAAACTTTTGTTGAGAGCTTCACGTTTACTAACACATCCTATCAGTCGACTGTCTCTTTTAAAATCTATAATCTGCCCTTCACCATGCCTTTGGAGAGATTTTGCAGTATTGCAGGTGTATGCATGACAGGGACGTGAAGAAAATTCAAGGGCGACCCACTGATTTGTTGGAGCTTTACCGAGGGGTGACCAATGATGATGACCGCGTGGCGCAACGCGGAAAGATAAGAAATATCCAACTCCCTGATCTTAGATACTTTGCATATTATCTTTCTACCAGTGTACTGGGTAGGGAGAACACAAGTAATATCTCCAACTATCATTTAGCATTCCTTGCTGCTGCGCTTAACAATGATACTCGGTACAATCTTGGCTCGCTTATTACTCGCCGCCTAGCTGCTAGTGGGCCTATCTATGGGGGCATCATTGCCTCGCGTATAGTCAATGCATTAGGTCTTTTAGTGGATCCCAATGATGCTATGCTGGCACCACAGAGGCTTGACCTTGTTGCTATGAAAACTCATCACTTTGTCACTGCTACTTCTGATTTGGACAGTCTAGTATATAGGATGCTTTTCACTGACGGGGATGAAAGGGAGATCCTTTTGCCACAGCCTTCTTTGTTTAGTGTTCACAGGAGACCGTGGTCGTGCTCCAAGGAGGAGGTGGACGAGAAGCTTCGCTTGCTGGGTTTCCATGAGAAGCGCCAGGAGGATGTGCCCTCCTATGATTACTCCGCGCATTACGGAGGACATACTCGAGTTCACACCAGGACGAGGGGACCTCTTCGTCGTACCAGGGTGACACTTCATCCTGGCCAGCTTGGGATTGATACCCACTTAGGCCAAAAGCCTAAGCTTGGGGGGCGTGTTCACAGGAGACCGTAGTCGCACTCCAAGGAGGAGGTGGACGAGCAACTTCGCTTGCTGGGTTTCCACGAGCAGCACCAGAAGGATGTACCCTCCTATGATTACTCTGTGCATTACAGAGGGACGTACTCGAGCTAGCACCAGGACGAGGGGACCTCTTCGTCGTACTAGGGTGACACTTCATCCTGGCCAGCTTAGGATTGATACCCACTTAGGCCAAAAGCCTAAGCTTGGGGGGAGGTACGCCGACACCGCACTCATCTCCATATCATGTTGCGTCGGTACTTTGTATATTCATGTTTTCGTTCTCTTTTTAGTTTTCGTTCTTCTTTGCTTTTGCTTTCTAAAACACAAAAAAATCAAAAATATTTCTGTTGTTTCTCTTTGGTTTGCTTCTTCTTTTTTCCTTGGTTTGATTTTCCCTTTTTGCTTTGTTTGAACTATTTGAAAAACCCAAAAAGATTTTGCTTTGCTTGTTTTTCGTCTTTGGTTCTTGTTTTAAAAATCAAAAACAACAAAAATATTTGTCGTTCTTCTTTGGTTTTTGTGAGTTTGCTACAGGGTTTAGCAGTCCTCAGTGGATATTGGTTTCATATTATTATTCAAGCCACACAAGTGAAGAGCAATAATGAGGATTAATGACAACTTGAGGCGTGGTAAGAGGCTGGTAACGAACTCTATTTGTTTTCATTTTTGTACATATACTCATCACTCTGGGCATGCTTAGTCCGTTCATGTAGAGTGTATGTTATCTTTGGATGCTTAGTAGTTCTTGCTTTCTTATGATTAGCTCCAGCTCGCTAATAGTTAGTAGCATGTCTTATGAATGTTTGTATGCATTGCTCTATTCATAACTTGGTATGACACCGTGGTATCCTCCTCTGAATGTTTTATTTGAATTGACTTGGCACATGCTCATGCATGCACATGTATGTAATAATTAGTTAATCCTTGATGAATTATTTTGCCTTGAGGATCTTGAATCACTTTCATGCCATGATTAGTCATGTTTTGTTGCAAGTATGATCATGACAGCTATTGTTCTCTCGTTGGTCGCTCCCTCACTATTGCTAGCCTTCACTTCCACTGAGTGTTTTACTCATGTTTCTAACTCCCTAAAACCAAATATTGCCAAAGTGTCCACCATACCTACATTAGCATGATTTGCTACTTCCGTGCATATTCAATATGCCTTGTTTTCTTCCGAATAAAATGTTTGCTTGTTATGAGAAAGTTAGTTAGTAAAGCTCTCACGAACTTGATGGCACACTTTATTTTCTTGCACTTAATAAACCTGAACCATTGCGTCCTTCTTTGTTGCGTATATGCTTGCGCTTGATGAGTTGAAGTTAGCAGAACCATGTATCATGGGGACCGCTTTCAACACTTCATTGATACTTTGCACCTAGTTGATATCATGTTCTTTTTCTTATGGATCCCGGCGGTGTGAAATAAAAGTGGAACTTGTAAGATCATGGAGTTTGTATGTATGTTACAGAAACGTCTGGGCCGCTAGTCTAAGCCATGCCTAATCATGGTGTAAACTTGCAGCATAACCATAATGAGCATTCTATGAAGCATCCTCAATAAAAATCTAAAAAGATCGTCGAGATGCTCATTGTCTGCTTGCCTTGTTATTTTGATTATGGGACAACTCCCATGTCATGTGCAAGGGGTACCCCGTTTGCGGTTCTCTATGATACGTATATACTTACAATGATAAGAGCTTACTTGTGACTGAAGTTGAGTAGCATGAGGATCGGTCTTCATAAGTAAGGGGCATGAGACTTCGATTTATAATTTGTCAAGCATATCCGCTTAGTTATGTCACTTTAACCTTAACCATTTAAAGATGCTTATGATAGGGGCAATGAGAGCTCAAAGCTAACGAGTACCATACTTTCAGCATTTGGAAGCCTTTCAAATTATTTAAAACCTTTTCTTGTTGAGTCTCCATACATTCTCTGAGCACCTTCTTGAGAGCATAGTTGTCATTCATTGTGCTTGTCCCATTACTTGATTATTTGTGTTATGACTTTGATGCTTGTATCTTTGATATCTTTACTTCTAGTCATCACTTGAACTTCAAAGGTGTCTTGACATTCATAATCAAAGGAAAGCGAGATACCACTCTATCATACCTTTTTATGAGCATTGTAATGTTGCTTATATTTATGCTTCATGCTACTTATTATTTTTGAGTTGGAATCTCTTCATAGCTCGCAATGCCTATTAAGTAAACTTAGTTGCATACTCTTTATTATGAACTGTCTATGTAGTTGATCACATTGCTGAGAATATTTACATCATATGAAGCAAATGTGTTCGTGAAAGTTCTTTTATCGCACTCAGTTTTCAACTGAATTGCTTGAGGACAAGCAATAAGCTAAGCTTGGGGGGAGTTGATACGTCCAAAACGTATCTACTTTACCGAAGACTTTTGCTATTGTTTCTCCTCTAAACTTGTGTGATTTGGATGCAACTAATGCGGGCTGACGATGTTTTCAGCAGAATTGCCTTGGTGTCTACTTTTTGTGCAGAAAATCAACTATCAGGAAAAATCCCGGAAAATATGCCAAAAATCCTATTTCACCCGAAGCCTCCAGGAGCCATAATACGAGACGGAGAAGAGCCAGGGGGTGGCCACACCACCTGGTGGCACGGGCCAGGCCAGGCTGCGCCAGGGGGTGGTGTGGGCCCCCTAGGCACCCCCTCGGTCTCCCTCTTCGCCTATAAGGAGCCTTCTGACCTAAAAACTTCGGGGGGCTCGACGTTTTTTCAGAAGGAGTTCCGCTCTGCCGCCACCACCAGATTCCACGAAACAGCACCAGAAACTCCGTTCTGGCACCCTGCCGGGACGGGGAATTGGAGGAGATCATCGCCATCATCATCTCCATCGGTTCTCCATCGACCATCCATGTTTCCCCCATCTATGAGTGAGTAATCCCCCACTGTAGGCTATGGGGATGGTATTGATTGGATGAGATCGTTCATGTAATGGCATCAGATTGTTAGGGCATGGTGCCTAGTATCTTTTATTAGTGCTTTATGACTTTGTTGCGACTTGTTATGCTTAATGCTGTCACTAGGGCCCGAGTGCCATGATTTCAGACCTGAACATGTTATTGATTCATTATGATAGTATTGTTTTTGGTCTTATCTGCAAGTTGTATACACACGTTGTTGTCCGGAACCAATGGCCCTGAAGTGATAGAAATCGGGATAACCGGAGGGAATGGCTTTGATGTGAGGATCACATGTGTTCACAGAGTGTTAATGCTTTGCTCCGGTGCTCTATTAAAAGGAGCACCTTAATTGCCAGTAGTTCCCTTGAGGCCCCGCTGCAAACGGGCTGGCAGGACAAAAGATGTTGTGCAAGTTCTCATTGCGAGCACATATGACTATATATGGAACACATGCCTAGGATTATCTAGTACTTGGATGCTTTATCTTATTTATCTGCAATTGCCCTATGTTCTGATTGCTATCTGAATTGTCTTTTCCATTCAACGCCCGTCCATCCATCCCTATGCCTACCGCACTCGAATCTCACTGTTTACTGCTATTGTTACTACTGTCTTTACTTTACTACTGCTGCTACTTTGCTATTCCTACTACAAAACTGTTGCTACTGATAAACTGTTGTGAGCAAGATTGTTTCCAGGTGCAGCTGAATTGACAACTCAGTTGTTAAGGCTTATAAATATTCTTGGGCTCCCCTTGTGTCGAATCAATAAATTAGGTTTCACTTCCCTCGAAAATACTGCAATACACCCCTATACTTGTGGGTCATCAGTGAGTACGTACTCAAAATGTCTGGGTACGCCGATAAGCTTGTGTCCTTGGGAATAACGATTCCCATTAACTTAGGCATACATCATGTTCTCCAATATCTGCCACCTAGCTACAAGAGCTTCGTGATGAACTATAATATGCAGGGCATGAAGAAGTCTCTTCCCGAGCTTCTGTCAATGCTTAAGACTGCATAAGTGGAGATTAGGAAAGAACATCAAGTATTGATGATCAATAAGACCACCGATTTCAAGAAGGACAAGAAAGGCAAGCACAAGGGAAAGAAGGGTGGCAAATCTGTTGCCACACCTGAAAAGAAACCCCGAGATGGCCCTAAGTCCGACACCGAGTGTTACTATTGCAAGGGGACTGGCCATTGGAAGCGCCATTGTCCCAAGTATTTGGCGGACAAGAAGTCCGGAAAGGCAAACAAAGGTATATGTGATATATATGTTATTGATGTGTACTTGACTAGTACTCACATTAGCACCTAGGTATTTGATACAGGATCAGTTGCTAATATATGTAACTCGGTTCAGGGGCTGCGAAACAAGCGACAACTAGCAAGGGATGAGGTCAGGATGTGGGTCGACAATGGATCAAGAGTTGATGTGACCGTCGTCGGGACGCTACCTCTCCATATGCCATCGGGATTAGTTATAAACCTGAATAATTTTTATTTGGTGCCTGCACTGAGCATGAACATTGTATCCGGATCGTGTTTGATGCAAAGTGGTTATTCCTTTAAATCTGAAAACAATGGTTGTTCGATTTATAAGAATGATATCTTTTATGGTCATGCATCTATGTTGAATGGTTTATTTCTGTTGGATCTCGATAGTAATATTACGCATATTCATAATGTTAATGCTAAAAAGATTAAACTTGATAATGATATATCTGCATATATGTGGCACTGCCGTCTAGGTCATATTAGCGTTAAACGCATGAAGAAACTCCATTCTGATGGACTTTTGGAATCACTTGATTTTGAATCATTTGCTACATGTGAGCCATGCCTTATGGGCAAGATGACTAGAACGCCATTTTCCGGTTCAATGGAACGGGCGACAGATTTATTGGAAATCATACATACTGATGTGTGTGGACCAATGAGTGTGTTGGCGCGAGGTGGATATCATTATTTTGTTACTTTCACGGATGATTTGAGTAGATACGGGTATATCTATTTGATGAAACATAAGTCTGAAACCTTTGAAAAGTTCCAGGAATTTCAGAATGAAGTGGAAAATCATCGTAATAGAAAGATCAAATTTCTTCGGTCTGACCGTGGAGGTGAGTATCTAAGTTACGAGTTTAGCACACACATGAAACAGTGTGGAATAGTTTCACAACTCACGCCTGCCGGAACACCACAACGTAATGGTGTGTTGGAACGTTGTAATCGTACTTTATTAGATATGGTTCGATCTATGATGTCTCTGACTGACTTGCCACTGTCATTTTGGGGTTATGCACTGGAAACAGCTGCATTCACTTTAAATCGGGCACCATCTAAATCCATTGAAACGACACCGTATGAATTATGGTTTGGAAACAAACCTAAGTTGTCATTTCTTAAAGTTTGGGGATGCGATGTATGTGAAGAAACTTCAGCCGGATAAACTCGAACCCAAAGCGGAAAAATGCGTCTTCATAGGATACCCTAAGGAAACGATTGGGTATACCTTCTATCACAGATCCGAGGGCAAGGTTTTTTGTTGCCAAGAATGGATCCTTTCTTGAGAAGGAGTTTCTCGCGAAAGGTGTGAGTAGTCAGAAGGTAGAACTCGAAGAGGTTACTGAACCTTCTCTTCATGAAATGGCGAGTAGCACAGCACCGGAAATTGTTTCGGAGTTGACTTCACCTAATGAAGAGAGAGCTAATGATAATGATCATGAAACTCCGAAATAGGACACTACCGAACCTCGCAGATCAAGCAGGACACGTGCAGCTCCTGAACTATACGGCAATCCTGTTGTGAATTTCATGGTTGATGAAATGGATGACCCTGCGACGTATGAAGAAGCGATGATGAGCCCGGATTCCAACAAATGGCTAGAATCCATGAAATCCGAGATGGAATCCATGTACGAGAACCAGGTTTGGACCTTGGTGGACTTACCTCACGATCGAAAGGTCGTTGAGAATAAATGGATTTTTAAAAGAAAAACTGATGCTGATGGTAATGTGACCATCTATAAGGCTCGACTTGTCGCAAAGGGGTTTCGAGAAATTCAAGGAGTTGACTACGATGAGACATTCTCTCCCGTAGCGATGCTTAAGTCGGTTAGGATTATGTTAGCAATTGCTGCATATTTTGATTATGAAATATGGCAGATGGATGTCAAAACTGCATTCCTCAATGGTAATATTGAAGAAGAGTTGTATATGATGCAACCTAAGGGTTTTGTCGATCCTAAGGATGCTAATAAGATATGCAAACTTCAGCGATCCATCTATAGACTGAAGCAAGCATCCCGGAGTTGGAATCTCCGCTTTGATGAGGTGATCAAAGAGTTTGGATTTGTCCAAACTTATGGAGAGGCTTGTATTTTCAAGAAAGTGAGTGGGAGCAATGTGGCATTTCTGATATTATATGTGGATGACATATTATTGATTGGAAATGATATAGATCTTTTAAACCGTGTTAAAAGTTATCTAAACAGCAAATTTTCGATGAAATACCTTAGTGAAGCGTCATATATATTAGGCATTAAAATCTATAGAGATAGATCAAAGCGCCTAATTAGGCTATCGCAGAGTACATACCTTGATAAGATATTAAAGAAGTTTAATATGGACGGAAGTAAGAAGGGGTTCTTACCTATGTTGCAAGGCAAGACATTGAGTAAGACTCAAAGTCCGGCTACGGTGGAAGAAAGAGAGATAATGGATAAGATTTCCTATGCCTCGGCCATAGGCTCTATTATGTATGTCATGCTATGTATAAGACCGGATGTGGCACATGCTATTAGTTTGACTAGTAGGTACCAATCTGATCCAGGTTCGGAACACTGGATAGCGGTCAAGAACATTCTCAAGTACTTGAGAAGAACTAGGGATATGTTTCTTATATACGGAGGTGAAGAAGAGCTAGTCGCTAAGTGTTATGTCGATGCTAGCTTTGACACCGATCTGGATGACTCTAAGTCTCAATCTGGATACGTATTTCTCTTGAACGGAGGAGCAGTTAGTTGGAGGAGTTCCAAACAACCTGTGGTGGCTGGATCAACGACGGAGGCGGAATATGTTGTTGCTTCAGAAGCGGCGCAGGAAGCGGTTTGGATGAAAGAGTTTATTACGGAACTAGGTGTGGTTCCTAGTGCATTGGACCCGATGGTGATCTATTGTGACAACAATGGAGCCATAGCCAACGCCAAGGAACCGAGGTGTCACAAGAATTCCAAGCATATTAAGCGCCGGTTTCACTCCATCCGCGAACATGTCAAGGATGGAGATATAAAGATTTGTAAAGTACATACGGACCTAAATGTAGCAGATCCATTGACTAAAGCTCTCCCTAGGGCAAAACATGATCAACACCAAAATTCCATGGGTGTTAGATTTATCACTATGTGAACTAGATTATTGTCTTTAGTGCAAGTGGGAGACTGAAGGAAATATGCCCTAAGAGGCAATAATAAAGTTGTTATTATATATTCCTTATATATGATAGATGTTTATTTTGCATGCTATAATTGTATTGATCAGAAACGTCAATACATGTGTGTTTAATAAACAAAAAGGGTTCCTAGTTATGCCTCTCTTATAGACTAGCTTGTTGATTAACAAGATGATCAAGGTTTCCTGATCATGGACATTGGATGTTGTTAATAACAAGGTCACAACATTTGTGAAATGATGTGATGAACATTCATCCGAAGTATAGAATTACGATCAAGTCATTATGTTTACATTGCTATAACATCATACGAAGTAATCTTTATCCTTAGACCATGAGATCATGTTAATTGCTAACACCGGAAGAGTATCTTGATAACATCAAACGTCACACCGTAACAGGGTGACTATAAAGATGGGTTTAGTGCTACGAAGGTGGTATGTTGAGGCTCATGGATCAAGAGTGGAATTTTTCAATCCCAATGACGGATAGATATACTCTGGGCCCTCTCGCTGATATCACATTATGATAGCTTGCAAGCAAGTGATGTGATCACTAGAATGTTATATCACGGGAACGAGAAAAGAGTGCATGTCGGTAACGAGATCAAACTAGGTATTTGGATACCGATGATCGAATCTCGGACATGTATTATATCATGAGACAAAGGGATTAAATTACAAGCGTTAAAGGTTCTCACGATCACAGAAGTCATCGTTGAATATGCAGGAGTCAGTATGGATCTCCCGGTCCTGCTTCTGATTATTGATCTGAGAGGAGTCTCAATCATGTCTGCATTATTCGCGAACCGTAGGGTGACACACTTAAGAGTTGTCGGACACCATTTTGGAGCACATATGTTTCAGACAAAAGAATTGCAAAGCGCAGGAATTGTTTCGATAGAAACCGGAAATTGTTTCGGGTGAAATTGCAGAAAGTGGTTCTGCATGTGATATTGAAATATTGCAAGGGGTTATATGTGAATGTTTGTTAATTAAAGCAATTAACAAAATTCTGAATAAATTTAATAAAAGAGTTTTATTAAATGAGAGAACATTAAACTTAGAGAATTTTAATGCATTTAAAGTAGGGACTATAAAGGGGAATGTGAAGAGGCATTTTAATGTGGAGGGGTTACCACCACATGAATGGGGAAGGAGAGGGGTCACCCCCCATGAGGCGCCGGCCATGGGGAGGGGCACCCCCCTCCTCCTATAAAAGGCCCCCCTCTTCCTCCTTCTTCCTTACACCTCCTCGTGAAGGATCCCTCTCCCCCTCTAGAATTATTCCCCCCATGGTCTCGGATTAGCGAGATACATGTTCCCGGTGGCATTTCGTCTGGAAGGAGTTGATGCTTCTGCTGGATCGCTGGAGCTAGGAGGTGGAGGTTGTCCGGTGGCTTGAACGTGTGTGCGAGGACGGATGCGTTGCTGATTTGCGGCGCTCGAACTTCCACACGATCTTGAGATCGGCAAGTGTACGACTACATCAACCACGAGTTCTTATTCGTTAACAAAACTCGTTATCTTCGAGAGTAAGTTCTCGATGGATGTATGTCCACCCGTTGCTCTGTACCTAGTAGATAGATCTTGGCGTGTAGTTCTCGTCGTAGGAATTTTTTTGTTTTCTATGCTGCGGACCCAACAATTATTTCCACATGATTTACTGTGTCTCTATGTTGATGTTGAGTAGTAAATTATTTATGGCAATTGCGAAATAGTTCGTTGATGGTTGCATACAAGTATATGATGTCTTCTATGATAATATTATGTACTAATATATGAGTGCACACATATGTTGGGGAAATATATAAAGGTTGTCACCGTTGCATGATGATAGGAGGAGGGATAGCGAGAGTTTGATAGAACCCGAATCCCAAGTCTTAGATATACATGTTATATTAATTTTTGGTTAATTAACGGGAGGTATAACTATGGGGACCTTAAATCTAAATGTGGTGGTTGAACTTTATGTCTTGATAATTCCCTTGTTTGCTCTTAATTGGCCTTAGGATCAATCACTAGGGATGTACTTGCTCATGTATATGGTTGCACCTATCTATGGCTCATCTGTAGGAAAAACAATAAAAAAGACCATCCATATGCTTTACTAATTATGACAACCAAACGAATGAAATAACAATTTACCTAAACACTTGCTCCCTTGAGTTATCCGCCTTTACTTTTACTTGCCTTACTTGTTTTTACTTTACATGCAATAGTTTACTTCTTGTATTTACTTTCAACACTTTACCATGATCTAGTTCATTACTTTGCACGAAGGGCCATATAAGTGGATTATAGGGCTTTAGAGAATAGATAGTTTACCTTCATCTCTTCGTGGGTTCGACACTCAAATACTTATTGAATTGTACTACAATGATTCACTACTCTTGGGGATTATCAAGTACTTTTTGGGCGCTGCTGCCGGGGAGCGTAGCGCTAGGATTCTATTCTCATTTGCATTGCTATTTTAATTTCAGTACCTTTCGTATAAAACTATAACTAAAAAATTATAAAATGAAAAATATATAAAATGCTCTTGTTATGTGGCGGCATCACACACCACCTTCTCAGCCGCCTCCTTGTCTGCGGCATGGCACAGATCACATACCGTATCAGCAGCTGCTTCGCTAGCCACCGTCTCAACCGCCGCTTGGGCGGTGGCGTGTTCGATGTCTCGTATCGCGGTTGCGGCGGCATCGCATGCCACCTTCTCGACCAACTCCTCGAGTGCCTGCTGGGCCACGTTGCCTTGGCGCTCAAAGTCTTGCACCTGCATGGCCATCTCCGCCGCCTCCTACTCCATATCCTGCTCGGACTGCTCCGGGAAGCGGGCACGACATAGGTCTTTCAGGTGGGACCAAGTGTCTATCTTACGGCGTGGCATGGCTGGTGAGAATGGGTTGGTTTCTTGGTGACCTTCATGCGGCCGTGGCCATGATTTATAGCTCGCGGCCTGAGCAGGAAACACCCTGGTCTAGTGCTGGAGATTTCTGGCCATGGGCAGGAAACGACCACGACACATACATGATTAACCTAGAGGGAGAGAACCCCAGCGGCCACGCAGGAAGACCGGCGAGGCGGTTGATGATGTAACGTGAATCCTTGACAATAGGCGGGAAGTCAAAATGTGTTGGCCCGCTAAGCGCAGGGTAACGGACCGTGACCTATTTCTTGTCCGGGGTCCGACTCAATCTAAATAAGTCAGACCGTTTGGTGTGCCAAATCGGTCATGGATATGCCCATAGAGCATCTCTAGCAGACCCCTTAAAATCGCGGCCTTTAAAACGCGTATAAAAGGCCAGAAAACCGCGATTTTACAGGCCGAAAGAGCCTAGGCGGAACAGACAGGGTAAAACGGAACGGTAGAATGGCATATTCTCGTTATATTCTTTTTTCCCTTACTCACACGTTATCTTCAACCTATGACCTGAACGAGCGTATCCCACGCCCCCACGCCTGCCCCGCTCGCTGTCCCTGTCGGCCGCGCCTGGCCGCCGCGCCTTCCCGCGCAAGCCCGCCGCGCCTGCCAGCCGGCCACGCGCCCCCCTTCCCATAACGCAGAGCCTCGAGCTCGGGACTTCCCTGTGATGGTCTAATTCACCGGAGTTAAGCTTAATTCAGTCGGAGTTGGCCCTACTCGGCGAATTTTGGCGGAGGTCCAGCGGCGGAAACACTATTGCAAGCTGAAAGTCTCCCACCAAAGTAATAAGCATATAAGGGGCAGTGTCGGGTCGAAGGCGAAACCCGTGTATTTTTGGACTGGGATGTTTTTCTCAGCTTTTTTAATAGTGGAGTGCTCCTGTGCTTTCCGTCTGTTTTTTGGCACGCTTTCCAAAGCAGCCTGACGGCTGAGATTAAGAGAACAGACATCAGATCCCGACCACTCCTGTTTTAATAAATATTATAGGTTGGGGTGTTTTATAGTGTCTGGTCTTTTTTTTTCGGGGCGGAACGTTCCTCTTCTGGCAGACCTTTTCCATACGCTAGAAAAAATCTCTTTAAACGTCTCGGTCAGCGCTCTGCGTTGTAGTACTGGGCTGTAATCTTTAAATTCTGCAATAATTTTTTTTTTTGCTACTCAAGCGTCTACCTAAGAGTCTAGCAATGTACGTGCCCTTACTGCTCCAGCACTTGTGCCTCATCCCCGGCGGCCAACGAGCCTGTAAACAACGGTGATAACGGCTTCTTCCCATCAGAGTGTGTATTACTTCAACATCTTGGTACAGCATGCAAACGAAATAGGAGCTCTATGAAGCCTGACATTACAAGATTTTCTCTGAAAAAACTACGACCGAAGGGCGAAGGGAGACCTTCGAAGGTTACCTTTGATATCCAATTACTTGAGCTTTCCTCCTAAGCTTTATTTACTGCCTATGCTAATATAGTTCGTAGCTTGATGGCTTGTCACTTTGAACTTTTAGGTTGCAGCCATTTGTTGACGAAGAAGAGCAAGAAACAGTCACTTGTTGAACAAGAAGAGCAGGAGCATGTCCGTCATTATCCTTCCTTCTGCACATCATCTGCTGCCAAATCACCCCTTCCGCAAACCCTCCGGCTGCTGACATCGGTGGAAACTGATCTCTGATACATTGATGTTTTTGTTTACTGAACCCTTTTAGCAGTAGGTTCATCCATTGGGTTCATCTATTTAGCCACATCGGAGCATGTGTAAGATCTCAGGTTCATCTGTTCATCCACTGACATGATTGCCACTGTTGCTAAATCTGGATCACTGGATACATGTCAAAGTGTTTGTGTAAATATTTTAATGTACAGGACGGACCCAGAAATTTAATGAAGCCTGGACCAGTCGCAAGGCAACATTTTTTTTTTAAAAATGGTAACGAGACTAAATATAAGTTCACGTGATCTAAAAATATGTTTACAGTGGTTCGATAAAATGTTCTTGGTTTCATAAAAAATCTTGATGGTCCAAAAGAACATTTTAAACGGATTAAAAAAAGTTCACTAGTTCAAAACAATTTGTGCCATATTTCTTAGAATATTCACGGGTTTGAAAAATATATAAGGGTTCTAAAAAATGTCCATGGGCTAAAAAATGCATTCACGAGATTCAAAAAATATTTGCCGGGTAGAAAACATATTCATAGGGTTTCTAAAAAAATCATGGGATGAAACTAGATTAATTTTTAAGATTTATTTAAAAACAATACCGTTTTATTTTATTATACTCCCCGATGGTGCTTGCATCACGGGCGGTGGTGCTTGCTTCTGGGACGAGCGGGGCTGACCTGATGGGCTCCTTGCGCCAAGGCCTCAAGGCCGAACTGTTGGAAGTTGGAACCACGTGTGGGCACATGCGCACAGCCAAATCGCTACTATGGGCTGATGTAAGTGGGCTACAAGAGATTAAATAGTATATCATTGCTTAGTTGGAGGGGAGAGAAGATGAGAGAGAAGTGGAGTGGGCTCTTAGCTAAGAGCCAGCTGCACTATATAAGAATGAAAGGTGGACCATGTCCTTAACAAAGTAGTATAATTTATATTTATTTATTGTACATGTTAGCTCTTAGATTGAGACTTATAGCCAGCTGCTGGCTCTACTATTATCCTTGCTCCAAGCAAACTTTGCTCCATCAATAATTATCGCTTTCCTTGACTGAAGAGCCTCTCGCGCTTCACATCGAAGCCCGGGCAAGCACCGGGCAGTAGGGACGCTGCGTCCACGCATGGTACAGTGCATCTGTTTAAAGCGGCGACACTTTGTTGAAGCTAACCTTTCTACAAGTTGCAATGCTCTTGATAGTCCACGTGTACCTTTAGAATGTTTGGAGAAAATATTCTAAATTTTGTAAAGGAGTGCAAATAATATGTGTAAAAAAATAGCTGTCAACACTTTTTTTTACTATTATACTAAAATAATTTATAAATGTATGATTCGCCGTGCGTTGAACTAAACAAACGAAAATTCTCAGGGTGTGAGTGGAACTGAAAATTTCTTTGTTTGCGCAAAGTAAATATATGAAAAAAAATCCTGCCATTATGTTTTAAAGAAGTATAACACTCCAATTTCCTATGAAAATACTTTGGACCCAAGACATCACCGAAAAATTCTCCAAAGTTTCTTTATAACATCTTATAATTCCCCAGTTCCAAATTAATTGTTGTTTTTGTTGTGTAATGTCAAACTATTTTAAGTTTGACCAAGTTTAAGAAAAAATATAAACAAACAAGAGCAATGGCAAGTCCGTTTCATTAGATTTATGATAAAGTTTTCATGTGCTCCCTCTGTTTCACAATATCAGGAATAAATAATATCGCTACATTGTTCGGCTCAAACTGCTATCCACATCATTTTCCTTTTTTTTGACCGTGAGATGGACGCCCGCAAGGACAGTCCTTGCAGCAACGTCACAAGGGAAACCTGCTATCCCGTGAGGTGGGTCTCGCTGTGGGCCAGGACGAAAGATTTCAGACTGTGTCGGGCTCCTTCGTACCCTGCGTCGGTGGACGATGGACCCATGCGTGTCATGGGCTCGCTGTCAGCATACGTGGGCAGATTCTAGGAAGATGCATGTTCTCGCGGAGGCGGGGCCCGACCAGAGGCAACATTGTGGCATACAACATGGATGTTCGCGGGTTATCGCGTCAGAGAGGTGAGATGGCAGCCTAGGTTGCATTAGACAGGATGGGCGTATGCGTATTCTCACGGAGGAGGGACGAGGTGACAGCGTAGGCTATAGACAAGTGCGGGTTCTCGCGGGCGTCCTACGTCCTATCTACAAGAGTAGTCTATAGAATACGCGGGTTCTCGCGTACCTCGACTGAGCTGTCAGTATTATCTCTCCAAGTACCTATGTTCTCGCCGCTTATACCCGATCTGGTAGCGGACGTGGCATCTGAAAACTTGGTAAACCGCAGTTTCTTGGGTTCAACAAGCGAGCTGGCAGCGGACGCGGGTTTTCGCGGCCGGAACGTGTGTTGGATCCTTCGCTTACGGCACGATACGCTCGCTCGCATCTTTTTATATTTATACATACTCTTCTTCCCCATCTCTCGGTCTGTTCTCTGCTAGGTCGTCTGTTGTCGTTATCGTCGTACCGGCGTCAGCCATGGGGAGAGGATAGTCGCCGGTGCTGGCTAGGGCTCGCATCGGCGCATACCAAAAGCGGCACCAGGCTGCCGATACAAGTCAGACGCTCTCCACGGTGACCGCACGCGTTGTACACTAAGCTATGTGAGGTCTTCTACTCATCTAGCTTGCACGGCCCTTATCTAGCGCGTCTTTTCTTTTTTTTCTCTACTGGTCGTGTTTGGAAAGGCGTCTGGCTATGAGTTCGTCGCCGTGCATGTCGTCCCTGCGTCCTCTTCTCTTATTCTCCGGCTTATCTCACTATACGTCAATATATAACACGTTTCGCTTTTTTTATAGGTCGCGTCTAAAAGAGTTCTTTCGGTGTCTCGGTAATCGGTATGTCCTATTCTGTTTTCCCTTTTTTCTTCTTGTTTTTTTGTATCTTTATCGAGGTCTGCTTTCGTCTTTTGTAGGTCTTTGTCGACGCCTTCACTTCGTCTTAGGATGGATTTTTTAGGCTGCGCTCGAGTCAGCTGCGGGAGTCCTCGCTCGACTAGAGGCGTCGAGGAATCCAATGGTGTGTCACGTGTACGAACGGCTGTGAAGCCAGCCGGTCCACTTCCTGTGTCGGCATCTTTATTGTGCGCAAAGAAAGATGGCTCCATTCCTGACCAAAGAGAAGAAGGCGACCTCCTGTGTTTGTTGCTAGAGTGGAAACAAGGAGGGCTCGCTTCAGCGCTTTCGCTTCGACTAGGGATGGATCTCTTCGTCTGCGATCGAGCGACTGGCAAAAGTCCACGCCATACCACCGCCGGCGACGACCTCCTTTCTGTGACGCCTGTGTGTTTACCTGCGAGGCCAATCGAGTCATGCTTGGTGCCGCCGCCTTCGTTCTTCGCGAAGAACAATGCCCGCGCTCCCGCCGACAGGAAGAACACACCTTGTTTTGTGCTGCCGTTTGCGACACTCGCTCCTACGAATGCATCCTCCAAGTGCGGAGGCGATCGACCTCTCTTGCAAGGTATCCTTCTGTTCCTTCATGGGGTTTGCTGTCGCCTTCTGGTATGCTCCGTTCCGTCTTCCCTTTGCTCCTCTCCCTCCGCTCGGCTACCTAGAACATGGTGAGCTTCGTCCTAATTCCTATGTTATACCTAATATCTTCTTCCTTCTTCCGACATTCGCCCTTGCTCACGGTGTCACCATCCTCCTCTTCTTCCGTCTACTTCATCTACGCATTAACATCTTTTCGTTTCTCGGAAATGTGGAACTTTTCCAGCTCAAACGAAGAACGTGACATCTCGAGCACGGAGAGATCGCCTTGCGTCTTCGTGCGCACAAGCTCCTGCAAGAGAAGCTTCGTATGCTTACCAAAATGACAAAGAAAGGACGCGGATCTATACGTGAACGATCATATTGTCTTTGTTGGTGGAATGAAAGCGGAAGGCAGCGGGAGCGGCGGCGATCATGAAGTCTTCTACACACGGAAGCCATTCATCTTCGTAAGCGTCACTCTATGGAGTAGTCTAGAATCTAGCCATTAGCATATCAGACAGAACTAAGTCAGTGTTATTTTTTAGTTTGTTAGTCTTTGTAACCTGTGGTGTACCAGACTCTGAAATAAATAAGTGGTTTTTGTTTTCTTTGCTTAGTGTTGATGTAACTTTTGGTTTGCGTGTCTAAGAGTTAATTATTCTTTGTAACGTGAAATATTTGTGATGCTTTAAGATCAGACACCTTTTTAGCACATGTGATTTTTACGACATCACACCCGTCAATGATCTATGCCCTTCCTCTACCATTAGACTTCTGACGGTATCTCCCGTGCTCCTAGACACGCAAGCGTGTGTGGAATCATGCTGCTCTACGGACAGATCTATTACGTACTATGATTACGAGCTGACATGTCAAACAACCGTGAAACGGTTTTACTGTAACTAGAATTTTGAATAGATGCCGTAGAGCCTACGAAGAACCTTTGCGCATAAAAAAATTCATCTTGAATCATCGGCGTTTGACCTGCCTGCATAGGTCTGGTCTACGAAATGACTTATACCCGCGAGACGATCTTAGACTTGAAGTTTACCAGTCTCGCTTAGTTTGTCTACCTACGTAAGAGTCATCATGTAATAACCGGCGCCGACTAAATCGTAGACTACATGCTTCAGAATAATATCGTAAGATTTAGCACGAACTCGGTTTTAAGACGCGGTGAGGCCGGCAACATAAGAATGCGACGTTGGCTTAGCGTTCTGAGAACATCTTTTTTTTTTGCATGTAGACGTAGCACTATCACATCATAAAACATTATGTCTACGGGCCGTGCCCGAGGCACATAGATAAAAAAGCTTACATTATGAAACTATAAACCCAGTTTACATCATGAAACTATAAACCTAGTAAGTTAACCCCTCTAACAAAACTAAAGCTTAACTAAATGGACTGATCAGAGACACGCCATCTTCTCGAGAAACACGGTTTGCTCGTCGTGTCATGTGCAGGAGTTAGTCTTTGATCTACGCGCCACCGTAAAATTTTCTTCGAGGGGGATACCCGCCGGCCAGTAGTTACTAATTAAGCCTCCTCAACAGAAATGCAGTACTAGGGAGTTGTTTAAGACATTTGCTTGTTTCAGAACAGAATATAATAAGAATTGTTTACGGTGTCATGTGCATGCTAATGAGCTGAACACAGTCACAAACCCGACACATACACTGTAGTAGGGTTTAGCTATTTTTTGATAAACAATATTTTATTACTTAAAAAGTTTTAAGTATTATATTCGGTCTCTGCATAACGAGAATGCACACATCCAACCAAATACAGAACCCGAAAGAGACTAAATAAAAAAAAGTGAATTACATATCATAATAAGAAATTGTAAAAACCCTAAGATGGTAGAGACTATATCCGTAGATTATGATACCATCTATGACGAGTATATAAGTCCTTTGTTGTGTTTTCGTGTCGTGTACACACCTTCGTAAAGAAGTCGTGAAACTCCGCACAATATAGCGAGAACCAAATGTGAAACGTATCTGTACACCGGTAGATAATCTGCAAGAAAGATAAATTTTTATTGTTAAACACTTTAAGCCGTAATTATCAAATTAAGGCAATTGCTCGCATCTTAGAAATAATTGTACTTGTGATCAATACAATGTGCCAATTTCAAAATATATTGGTAACGCTACTCGGTGGATACAATCCTGAAGCTGCTTGAATGGTAAACCATATAGAACGAGTAAAATTGCACAGGAAAACAGATAGTTTATTGTCTCATCATGTTGATAGAAACACATGTTTTACTTCTGTCTCAATTCCGCCTCGTAAGATTGTCTTTAGTAAGTATAATTACTCGACGAAGATACCAAGCAAAGATTTTATTCTTTAGAGGTATCTTCATCTTTCATATTTTCTTATTATTATCCACTAGTAAGTCAATGTGGATGAATGCATTTTACATAGAAGCAATCCATAAATATACATTCCCAAGAAGGTTCCATTGTTATTCATCATACCCAGTTTTTAGTTGGACGGAAGCCAAATGCTAAATCAATGCATACTAAGAAACAAGTGTAGGACCCAATGAATCTTTCATGAACATCATGTTGGGAGGATCCAAACACTATGACGATTATATCACCCTTATTATGTACAATATCCAAAGTAGGATAATATTCACGGAGGATAGCGTTTCTAAGCCACTTATCCTCCCAAAACTAAATATCAGATCCATCCTTAATTGAAAAAGATTCAAAGCGCAATAAATGCTTATTTGTCACCATCAGACCAGCCCATAAATATGAATCCTCTGTTTTTCATAGGACCTAAGATAATGCTTTCAAGTCCACATATTCTCTTTTACGGAGATTCTGCCATACCCCATCCTCAATAAGCAACTTGAAGATCCATTTACCAAGAAAGGTTGTATTTTTCATCTCAAGATCATGAATACCAAGCCTTTCCTTATCTCTAGGGCGACAAAGCACACTCCACTTAACCAGTCTATGCTTTCTTTTGTCACTATCTCCTTGCCAAAAGAATCTTGATCGAAAATAATCTAATCTTTTTAAAATTGCTTTGGGAAGTTGAAAGAATGATATCATATAAAATACCATGTTAAGGACTGGATTGATAAGAACCATATTCCCCCTAAATACAACAGTTTACCTTTCCAACTACTTAGAGAAACTCTAGCAGATCTCGTAAATCCGACCGAACCATAAAATAACCGCTCGTTTATATTTTTCGTGGAAAAATAGCGCCTAGCAGATACCGTAACCCGGGGTTTACTGTTAATTTTTTTATATGGGACTGAAAAACTAGCGCCCCGACCCCTACATATGTGGGTTGCGCGACCGAGCCGAGTGCGACCCGTACTCGTCGAGATATTCGCATGGGAGGGACATTTCAACTCACCATGTTGTCGCTTCCACGTCATCGTCGATCAACTGCTCCCACACTCTCCAACTCTACCGCGTCCCTTAATCGAAGGCATGGATCTGACCGAGCTCACTCCTACTGCCAGCGAGGTCGCGGGCCCTCAACTGCCACCTCCTACCACTCACGTGGCTCCGGGATCTTGCGCGGGCTCCTTGGTCGTCATTGCGTTTGCTCAAAGCATAGCCACCACGGGGGGAAAGAAGAGCAAGCGCACCGACACCCACGTTGTCCCTCAAAGGCCCGCCAATCGCCGTTCCCCCTCTGCTGGCTAGACGAAAGAGCCAATTCACGTTATTGCTCTGGCTCCGAAGATTCCGGGGTGGAGCCGAAGAAGCAGGTCGTGATCCCAAGCCACGACAGCATGCCTCCCATCGCTCCTTCTCCAGCTGCTGCCGATGTGCCACAAGACAACCACCTCAATGTTGGCAATGTGTTCGCTGGAAGTGACCCAAGGTATGAAATACCAACCTTTTCAGACGTGGTGGCCTTCTCGAATACTTAACGAGTGTGAGGTTCCAACCTTTATGTTTTTGCGATTGTAGCTATGATGCAAACGAGACCCCATCTTCATTTGTGAATTTACTTAACGAGAGTGAGGTTAACATCAAGGATGCGCCACTTGATTCTTTCTGTATGGATGGGGAGGAGGTCGAGGACGACATGGATGGGGAGGAGGTGGAACAAATCAAGGAGGGAGTGTTCGATTCTTCTCAAAATGGAAGGAAGAAAAGAGCGGTGAACTACACAGAAGTTGAAGACACTTGCTTGGTGCGGGCATGGTCGATGGTGTGCATGGATGCGGTGGCTGGCATAGATCAAACCGGGAAGCGCTATTGGCAACATATCTAGGAAAAAATTCAAGCTCATGCTTCGGGTTGCTTCACCAATTGCTCGCTCGTATAGATCCCTACAAGGATGGTGGGACATGATCAAAGCATGTTGTATCCATTAGAGTAGAGCTATGGAGCAAGTGCGTATAGCACCACCAAGTGGCATAGTTATCGATGATTATGTGAGTTCATGTTGCATCTCCTATGTGTTCTTGTTGCTTTTTGATCAAGTACATGTACTTTGTGATCATGTTGCTAACAAATGAATGTATGTGCTTGTAGGAATGTGTTGCAATGGATAGATACAAAGCTATTGCCAGATCCAAGCGCAAACCATTCACACTTCAACATTGTTACAAATTGCTAGGGCATATGGATAAGTGGAAGTTCAGGGATCAAGAAGAATCACCCCAAAAAAGGGGCCTTGCTTGAATTGGATGATGCTAGTGATGAGGACAATGGTGGAAACAATAAAGGGAAGCGGTATGGAAACAAGAGGGCTAAAGATAAGCTAAAGCATCAAGTTTGAAAGATAAGATCGATGAAATTACCAAGTCAAGGTAAGCAATGGTGATGAATACATTCGTGGAAAAGATGATCATGGCCGAGAAGAACAATGAGATGAAGCGTGCAAGGTGGGAAGAACTTTGGGAAGATTCCAAGTACAAGGCCGAATTGGAGGAGAGGATTTTCAACTCAAAGAGAAGAAGGCAATGAAGGAGCTCATGGCCTAGGAGAACAAAACAATGATGATGGATCCAACCAAAATGGATTCATACCAATTGGAGTGGTGGAAACTTGCAATAATGGAGATCTTAGAGAGAAGGAAGCAAGCTCTTCTAGGTGGTGGTGCTTTGGCAAGTGGTGCTGGCAGTGGATCAGCAAGTGATGGTGACGGCTTTCGTGAATTCGGCAATGGCGGTGTTGCTTGATGCGATCACGAACCCCAAGATGAGATGAAGGTGCAATTTTTTGGTAGATCGTGTTAGTGAAATGTTTATGCATGAAATTTTTATTGTGTCTTGCAAAAACTATGAACTATTGCATCTATTTATCAAAAATTGCATCTATGTTTATTCCCTATTGAAAAAGAAAAAAAACTAGATTTACGGTTCGGCTTGGGCCAACGAGTAAAGGATCCCACACTCTAGACACGTAAAGCGGAATAATCTATTTTATGGGCCTAGAATGCAGGATATGTTCCGTGCCGGCTCAAGCCGAACTGTAAAACCAGTTTTTCATGCCCCGTAAATGTGTTTTATAGGCCACGAATTTATGGGATCTGCGAGAGTTGTTCTTAAACATAATTGCAGTCTCTTATCAAAAAGCTTCCATTCGGCACTCGTAAGTCTCCTATAATGAATCGGGATACCCAAATACCTAATAGGAAACTGATCTTGACTCCAGCCAAATAAATTAGCATACAGATTGGCCTCATCCTAAGCCTCACCAAAACAAAACAATTCACTCTTATGGAAGTTAATTTTTAGACCTAAAAGGTGTTCAAAATCTAAAAGCATCAACTTAAGATTTCTCGACTTTTCGATATCGTGTTCCATAAAGAGAATTGTATCGTCGGTGTATTGAATGATAGAAAGACCACCATCAACCAAATGGGGAATCACTACTTCAACTAGACCATCAGATTTTGGGTGTTCAATCATAATAGCTAGCATATCAACCACTATATTAAATAGCATTGGTGATAATGGGTCACCTTGTCTTAGTCTCTTTTTTCCTGAAAGTGGTTGCCAGCATCATCACAAATTTTAATGGCCACACTACCTCTAGACACAAATGTGATGACCCGAAGAATATGAGCGTTTAGAGTACGAAGTTGTGATGAGTGTTTTTGCATAGCTTGCATTTGCAAAAGTGTGGAAAAATTAAAAAAAATGTTTAAAAGAGTTACAAGTGATTGAGATTGAACTCTAGTGTTGAATTTTGACTTAGGTCAACACCAGGATTTGAATTCAAATTTCAAAGTTAGCTTGTAAATTCAAAAGTTCGGATTTTAAAATGATTTTCATATTTGTTTGAGTGTAATACTCAAATCAATGATTGCATTTACATTGAAAACAACTAATAACTATAAGTGATTATGCAATTCAAAATGGAGGTTTCAATAAATCAACTTGAATTCATATATTCACAAACAAAAGAATATATACACGCAAAAAGAAAATAAAAGAGACAATCTAAAGGAAGGGAATCTTTACTGATATAAAATGATAGAGATGATTCTTTACAAATAGATCTTTACAAAATAAACCACCTAATACAAACTACAAGTAAGAAAATAAAAGAAACTAACTATAACCTAATCTACTTGTCCATTTTCATGCTCTTCTTTATTTTCTAGCCTATCTTGACCTACAACAAACAAACACAACCAAAGAACAATGGTTATTGTTAAAATGTAGATTTTGCCCTAAGACAAAACCAATTGATTTAGAATGCAAGGACAAGGTCCATGAACTTTTCCTAAACCTATGAGTTTGAGGTTTTGAGACAGCAGATGATAACATCAATAGATAGTCAGCAAGAAACATAGAACATAAAGTGTAGAAACCAGAATGATGGAAGGAACTAGGACTAACTGAAGTAGTAGCTAGAAGTAGAAAAAACCAGAACAACATCAGTTGTAGCTAAAATAACAAGTACTAGACCACATTAGATGAACCAACACCAGTAGATAACAAGTGTAGGTAGAGTCAATAGAAAGTAAACCATAGAAATCACAACAATAATTAAAATACCTCAAAAAGTGTATTCGTTTTAAAAGAACCAACAAAACAACTAATGAGCACTTACTGACATGGGTATGACCTGTCGGGTCTCTGTTATTGGCATACCTGGTACGAATCCAGGACAATTCCCATAAGGAGCCAAAGGTTATGGAAGCACCCAAAGCCCAGGAACCAGACATACCTATCAAGGCGAAGCCCAAGATGTAGCCGACATAGTCATAAGGTTACCTTTTATTCTATAACCGACTTGGGTTGGACTCTGATACCCAACCTCTCATATAAAGGTTGGGAGGATCCAACAGGGAGGGCACCTGAATCTACTCATAGCAATCCACTGTAAGTTAGATCACATTTAGCAACCCGATGACTTTGTACTCGCCATCAATAAAGATCAGACAAGCAGGAAGTAGGGTTTCCTCTACGAGGGCTCAAAACTGGGAAAATCTCTCCACCTTTGTTTGTCTGATAATCCAACTAAATCACCAGCGCACCCCTTTTCCTTGAAATCCAAGTCCATAACAATGGACTTTGCTGAGGTTACCCCTCATCAATTGGCGTCGTCTATGGGAAATATGGGCACTAGAATCAGAAATTCGGCGGCTCCCTCTTCACAAAGATACAAATAAAAAATCGGGAGCAGTCAGATGTGTTTAAGATCCGTCAACTTCCTTCCACACCCGCCCACCCTTCTCCCGGCCTTCGACAACCTCGACTATGGATAGATCTAACGATTTGTACTTTCGTGTTGGTTCACTAGGCACTCTCCACCTCTCGGATCCGATCTATTTGAGTTTGCCTGTATCAGTCCCAACACCAATTGCAACATCGATGTCTTCTATCGGCTCCAATGGCCAGACAAACTCGTCCCCAGTAACCACTATGAACGACTGCAACTCGGTCATGGACTCGTGGTATCTGGCCGATATTTATGACAATGTCTCCTCCATTTCCGATAGCAAGCTAACATCACCTCCAGCACTCCACTTCGTAGGCTCAATAAGCTTCATCAACCGCAAACACGATGACCACATCGATTCTAGGATCAAGAAGGTCGACCCGTACCCATAATCGCACTCGATGGACTTCACCAATCTTAATGACGGTGTATCCTACAACTTTGACAGTTGCAATAGCAGCCCCTACTCGATGCGCCATCAGGTGTGCATGATCATCGGGTCTGGATCAAGGACCACACATGGAGAGTCAGCAACATCGAAGTAATTCGACTCCAATGTCAACCCCATCATCAACCCTGAAGATATCTCCATGGATGTCAACCCAGAGGCTCACATCGGAGGCCGGACTGATGCACCCGTGGACAACCGCAACGACATGGAACACAAAAGGGGTTGTCCAAGCAACGAGACCGAATAACTGTCTAGATCTCGATCGAATCTTGGCAAAAAGCAAGAAACTCCGCCAGGGGTGCATTCCCTATGGCGGCGGATGCTACACGTGAAGAACTCATGTCTTACTAGTATCTACTTCATCGCCAGAAGCAGGAGCTGATAAAGATGAAGAGACAACTCATTGAGCATAAGGGGCAAGCCGACGCATCAAGTCTTCGACAGTCATAGTTAAGTTCCACCCGCAATTCCGCAAGTGTCACAAGAGGCGCGCAACCAAGGAGGGGTGTCTCTCGATTGGAAAATATCCCCGAACACAACAGGCACAAGTTAATGAGAGACCTTGATCTATCCTTCATGTTGGTGGACTCAGCGGGTAATATAAAACCGAAGACACCCCAAGCTCACACCCGAAGATAAGGAGGTCAACCCTACCTAATAGCTACCCAATCGCTAGCCAATGATCCGTGGACAGCCATCCATCGTTGCGCTCTCATGGGTCTCGTCATGGTCGGAGCCAAGCTCACACCCAGAGATAAGGAGGTTACCCCATGATACAACAGGTCACCACACCGTCGCAGCAGCACTCAGCATGCGGTTGAGACCCAAAGATCTAGGTCACCGCACCACGTGCACTTTAATCAAAGCCCATGTAGCCAAGACGCCATAAACAAGATCACACAACGAAGAGTCGACAGATCTCGGGCTAAGCGCAACAATTGAAGGCACTCAGATTCCAAGGATAATGAGGAGGACGACGACAATCGTGAACCCTACGATGTGAGTTGCTTACCTGGCAGGTTCCCAAACAACGGTGCTAAAAGATTTCAAATTACTTCATGATCTCCTACAGTATGATGGTCTCCAGGATGTAGAAGCTTGGTTGGGTGATTACCTACAAATTGTCGAACTTCAGGGTGGCTCAAAAGCTACCGTCGTGCAAAGTCTACAACTGCATTTGAGTGGAGCCGCATGGTCTTGGCTTAAAAAATCCCTGAGGAGTCGTGACTTAGAGGACAAGTTCATCCGCAACTTCAGGTCCACCTTCAAGCGACCCGCATCTATAGAGGAGTTGCAGGCGTGCGTGCAAAAATTTGGCAAGCCAATACGCATGTACATACAATGCTGCAACATGATAAAAAACACAGCCAAAAACATCTTCGAGGAGAGGGCAATCGACCCCTTCAACAATGGCCTACACCGAAAGGACCTCATTGAGGAACTGGACTGATCCAAGCCAAGAACAATCTCTCTAATGATGGACATCGCTAATAAATGGGATGATGGTGAGGATGCGCTAAACAAAAAAAGGCATGCTCACCCGAAGATGACCGCGACATACACGATCCCAACATCGACCGCGGGAGAAGGCACAACCGCAACTAGGGATGAAAATGGAGCGGAAATGGACGGAACTGAGTGGTGCCATATTTGTTTTCATATTTTTTGCGGAAAAAACCAGAAACAAAAATGGAAGTAGATACTCTCGAAAACAGATCCAGACCGAATACGGGACGAATGCGGAGTGATGTAGATTTTACACGGATCCAGGGGAACCCTGAAATCACGCAAAATTCTCAAGCATTCAAGCAAATCAACAAAATTGTTCTAAAATATTAGCACATTTCTAGTTTTACAAGGGAATAAGAGAAAGGTCAAATTATGAAAGCCTCCTCGAATTCATAATGGGATTACATGATCACCGATTTTGGGATGAGATGCTCTACAGGTTTGGCTTGACAAGGTCATGTAATGCGTTGGTTGGATTTGTCCATGCACATCAACCCTAAAACAGAAATTCCATATTATATGGAAATGGAAATTCCGTTTTCATGTCTGTTCTACCGAAAAACGTTGTTCTACTTTTGTTTCCGTTTCCATCAAGAAAAATATGTTTCCATTTCTGTTTTGTAAAATTATGTTTCTGTTTTCATATTTTCATTCCATTTTCATTTTTCCACAGGAAATCCGGAAACTTTCCACTCCACTTTCATCCCTAACCGCAACTAGGACGATTATGACGGACCCAACCAAGTCCCAGTTGGTTTCACTAATGACGAAGAACAGAAAGGTGGACACCGTAGAAACAATTAGGATGAGGCTGGATCCAGCATGCCAACTCAGCAATACCGACCACAACCTCCTCAGGATGTTGAACAATCACCCCTTTAGATGCTCAAGGGACCCTACAACATGCACTACTACACTGACTCAAAAGGAATAAAAAGATCGAGTCACCTTATGAACAATGTTCGTGCCTTTTTGCGGCTATAGGGAGATTTCAACACCAAACAACATGAAGCAACAAGCCAAGGGTTTAACGGTGCACCCGGAACCTTAGCGATTAATGCACCACAACCACCACCATTGCCAGCACCAAAAACCACAGCAATCTAGCAACAACCCGTGGCAAATAGAACCCAGAACAAGGATTACCCTCCATCTAGAGGGTCCATAAACATGATCAAGAAGGGACGTTCGTCCAATAGGACCCAAAATCTAATGACCCGATAGGTGAACTTGGCGACTAGAGCACATCCGCCGACACCCGAGTACCTCAAATAGTCCGAGCAACAGATTACTTTTGGCTAAGATGACCATCCTCTTTAGGTCCCATGACTAGGCCACTTTGCCCTGATAGTCGATGCTCACCTTGGCAGATTCGACATGATGAAGGTCTTTCTGGATGCTGGGAGCGGCATTAACCTCATCTATGCCAAAACACTATGCGCAATGAATCTCTGTTTGACCAACCTCACACCCACGGATTCCTCCTTCCATGACATAGTTCCCAGGAAGCCTGGGATCCCTTTGGGAAAGATCGCACTCGATGTCGTATTTGTCTCACATGACAACTTTAGATGCGAGAAGATCAACTTCGAAGTGATGGACTTGCCATCGCAGTATCACACAATTCTCGGACGAGCCATGTTCGCGCAGTTCATGGTGGTCCTGTGCTACATGTACCTCGTGATGAAGATGCCAGACCCAACAAAATCATAACCATGAGGGGAATCTTTACTCGCTCAGACAACTGCGTCCGAGAATTCAACAAGATCTCTGAGTTTTTCGGGATGGAAATAGAGTTCGCTCAACTAAAGATCTCCACCGATCACGATGTTTTGCCAGAGGCAAAGAGATTCATACCGAACCAAGCTTTCAACTCCACCAAGGACACGCGAGAGGTCCAAGTTCACCCTACTGATCCGAAGAATATGACCTTTTTGGTAGCCAACCTTGGTGCCGCAAAGGAAAGTGTGTTCATTGAGTTCCTCCATGAGCGCTGGGAAATCTTCGCCTGGTGTCCAGTAGACATGACAGGTATACCAAGGGTACTCGCCGAGCACACACTTAACCTATATCCCAATGCCAAGCCAGTCAGACAGTCACTTCATCATTTCGTGGAGCCAAAGCGCAAGGCTATTAGCAGAGAGCTTCATCAGCTCCTCGAAACCAACTTCATCCGGGAGATCAAGAAATCAACCTAGGTAGCTAACCCAGTAAAGGTCCGAAAGAAGAATACGGACATACTCCGCATGTGCGTTGATTTTACTACACTAAATAAGCACTACATGAAGGGTCACTTCCCGCTCCCGTTAATTGACCAGATCATCGACTTGACCACGGGGTGTGAGCATATTTTCTTTATGTATGCTTATGTTGGTTACAACCAGATCAGGATGAAGGTTGAAGATCAAGACAAAACCACTTTCATCACACCCTATGATGTATTCTGCTATGAGACGATGCCCTTTGGGCTGAAAATATGGGTGCTACATACCAGCAGATGATGGAGAACTATCTTGGAGAGAAAATTGGTAGGAACATCCAGGTCTACATTGACGACTTCGTGATCACGATAAAGCAAGAGGCAACATTCATCGACGATATCCGTGAAACTTTCAACAACCTCGACTAGTACAACATCAAGCTTAACCCGACAAAGTGCTCCTTTGGAATCCCTGCAGGGCAACTCCTTAGATACTTAGTGTCAGCAAGGGGAACCGAGGCCAACCCTAAAAAAATTCAGGTGATCATGAAGATAAGAAGCCCACAAACCTAAGGGGTGTATAGTAGCTAGCTTGGCGTGTTGCAGCACTAAGTCGATTCATCGCTCGACTAGGTGGAAAAGCGTTATCCTTCTACGCATTGATGAAGAAGTCGAATACCTTCGAGTGGACTGATGAATACCAGAGAGCCTTTAAAGATCTCAAGCGCATGCTATCGACATCACCATTCTGGTGGCACCTAATGAAAGAGAACCATTATTTCTATACATCTCCGCCACCAACTAGGTGGTTAGCATAGTGCTAGTCATCGAGCGACCCGAGGAAGGCAAAACCCACGGAGTCAAGCGACCGGTCTACTACCACAGCGAGGTGCTCTCTCCATGCAAGCAGCGATACCCAACTACTATAAGTTGGCATATGGTGTCCTCATGACAGCGCGCAAACTTCACCACTAATTCTAAGCGCATCCGACATTGGTGGTAATTAGGCCCCTCTGTCCAATATCCTCAATAACCCTAAGGCAACAGGGCGAGTCTGCCTTTGGGGAATCGAACTTTCCCCTTGGGACATCACATATGATAAGCGCAAAAATATAAATTGGCATGTACTATGTGACTTCATGACAGAGTGGATGGGGCTCCAGAGTGCGGGTCCTCCAGATCTATCAAGTGCCTAGACCATGTACTTCGACGGGTCCAAAAGAACTTAAGGAGCAGGCGTTGGCGTCTGATAGCTCCAAATTTCATCACTTTTTATCATTGTTTTTCTTCTTTTCTATTGTCGGATTTCACTGAAGATTATCCCTTTCTACTAACATTAACATCGCAATTAGCGAATCCTTGCTTTCTTGTGATGGTTTTCAGGCAATGAACATTTATGGAAGATCTAATAGCATTTGTGGGCTAATTACATCTAAAGAAGCAAATCCCCAATTGGAGCCCCTTTCATTGGAGGCGTCCAGAGTGCATAACGACCACTGGTATGGTCAGGGTATGCCCGTACCGTCCGCCCGTACTACCTGTCGCCAGGTCTGTTATATCAATACAAGCAACTTTTGTGAGGGGGGATTTGTAATTTCTACCTGTAATTGTTTGTTTATGTGATAGAAACTTGATGCCTATATTTTTGTTTGAAAATTTTGCAGCACAATGCATAACATTGGAAGGATTTTCTGCTCGGGAAAGAGCTCAGGAATGGCAGGGGCCTCGGGCTCCACTAGGCCACCGGGTTCGAAGAAGAGGCGTTTGGAGGCAGATAGCTTGAGAGCCGCCATGAGCCAAGACTATGAGAGGGTGAGCCAATGCAGGGTTTTACCCACTAAGTGGGTAGACCGTGAGTTCCTCTCCCGCCAGGGTCTTTTGGAGGACTTCGAGGATGTAACACCCTCAGAATCGGCCCTATGCAAGTCTTAGCGATTCTCGCCAAACCCGCATAGAAACGATTCAAAGGTGCCCACCAGGCACTTTCGTGCGGGTGGAAAACGAAGTAATAACATTACACAACAGTCCTCGATGGGACCCACAGAACAAATATATATACAACACGACTCCATGAGTCAAGAATACAGATATACAAGACAAAGATCCAAATCACCTTGAACGATAGAGCGTCCGAGTACGAACAAGATGCAAATTGAGCTAAGAGCCCTGAAGAATAGCTAATGGCGTCCATAACCCTGCCCAGGCCAAGCCGGAAGGGTAACCCTGCTAACGACGTCGATCTCAAAGCCTGCTTAAACAAAAGGGGTGCCGACAAAGGGCAAAGGAAAAAGAGAGAGCGGTCAGTACTGAGGCCAGTACACGGCGAGGCTAGAATTCGGCGGTCCTCGCCTACATAGGTATGGTGGACTGAAGCGGCAGCGTAGCATGTACTAAACAACCTATAGAGACTCGATATAACTGTCGGCTATCATAGAGGGATAAGAAAGACCTATTCGGAACCATCCTGATACTACCACCAAACATACCCATCCTGGTATTTTCCCCTCGACACCAAACGAGGAAGTCAACCGAGGAACTCACACAGTTGGCAGTTTTATTTATTCAGTTATCGTTGCAGCAATTACTAGTCAAGTATAGATAGTCATCCTGATAAAATAAGCAGTGGGCAGTTTTATTTAACCATTCCGTTGTAGTTGCGACACTTACTAGTCCAATACAATTAGCATGAGATATCCCAAAAACCCAGCAGTTGTTGGCACTTTTATTTAGCCATTCCGTTGTAGTTGAGCTGATTACTAGTCACATCGGATACAAGTCAAATTATAACAGTAAACTTTAGTTATAGTTGTCTATGATCGAGAACTGTGCTCCAAGTCGTCCATAACCGCGGACACGGCTTTTCGAAAAGATTTAACCCTGCAGGGGTGCACCAAAGTATCCACACGCACTTCGACCCTTTTTGCCAGATCAATTAACATACATCCATCGGTATGTCGGCGGGGCCTAAGTCATGACGTTTCCCAGACCCAAAGCAAGTACATGGGGGCCACCCCACTAAGTCTACCCGCAACGAAGTCGGCCGGTCTCCGAGACGGACTCAGGGTTTGGGTGGACGGCTATAAACGACTGGGAACCCGAAAAGATGACTGGGCTTGTCGATACAGCGAAAACGTGTCCCGATCCTAAACAGTACAGGTGCAGTACATCGCACAATTTAAATAAAGCAGTAAAGCATGGCATAAGTACAGAATAGTAAATAAAACCTTAAACTAGTTGTGGCCCCTAGTACAATACTTTGAAATCAGGTACTAATCGATGGGGTGCCCACACATCCCACATGTGGTTAGCGCGCTCGATCTCGGAACAGGTGTCAAGAACTCGGGGTCCTACGGGACACCAGTGAGCGGTCGGAAACCAAATATTGTCTATCACCCACCGGTGCCTCTGCATTACCTACTTCAATTTTAGTTATTAAACAGTAATTAAAGTCTTGATCAACTCCAACATTAAACATGCGGCAACACTCCAACAACTGTGGTACTGGACGAGACGCAACAGCACTAGAGCAAGCGACTACGACGCGCAAGTCCAACGATCTACCAACAACAGGTAATAGGATGTGTCCAAGGCAATATAAGGCTGCAAGGGATATCACGGGTACGAAAACTATAGCATCGCAACACAGATAGCAATAGATCAACAGGAGGAAATAAAGACTATAAAAGTAAGATAGGTAGAAAGGGGGAGGTGCTCGCCTGAAAACATTGCCGAAGGTTTATCCGAAGATCGGATCGACACTCGCATCAACTCATCGGCCTAGTCCGTGAAGAAGCAAAACACTGGCACAAACACCGGATGCACTATTTAATACTACGATATAAGACCGGGCATGATGCATGTATGATGTATGACAAGGCCAGATGCGATGCAATTAGGTCATATTAAGCGGAACCGGGGTCCCGGCATTTATTTAGAAGGTTCATGTTATTTATCTACCCCGCAAATTAAATGTTGGATTAGCAAGACAAAACATGGCTTCGGTTCGCTATGCCAATTTAAATGGAGTCCGCAATAAGACAAAGATATCCCGCATATAGACTTCATATTTAATTATGAGGTGAATTTGCATAATGCCCCCAAACCACAGACAAGTATGCATGCATGAACAATTTAATATGCGACATACGTTAATGTCATATTATAAAAATACTGGGATCTCGGATAGGGAATCACATTAGGGTTCGGCGAACTTGGGCTCCGAGGGGTTCAGGGTCGGTCTTAGGGTTCGACGGAAGAACGGCTCAACGAGATCGGTCTCGGACGACGGAAGTCGATCTTGTCGCAACTGAGAAGAAGAACTTGGTTGGCGTCGGGGGCACATCGGATCTGCCCTGGTCGGTGTCGATCTTGTCGGCCCCGCGTATCAGGTCGGCCTTGGCGTCCGGGATGAAGAACTTGGCGTTCCGTGTCGGTGACCTTGGCGTCCTGGTTCTCGGGCGTCGGAGCCGAGAAGGAGAACTCGCCGCATCTGTGGAGATCTTGGTGTTCCGGGCATCTTCTGGTCGGGGTCTCGGCGTCCATGAAGAAGATCATGATAAACTAGGAAGGAGATCTTGTCGGTTCCATGTCGAAGGCCTTGGCGCTCCGGATCGGTCTTCGGGTCTGGATCCGGTAGAAGTTCTTGTCGGAAAAACAATACCACAACATCCTTGGGTCACACGGAAGAATCACTTAACACATACATCCATCCACAAGGATCTGTAGCTGCCTGTATCAACAACTCAACCAAAAATTGCCAAACCCCAGAAGCACACGCGAGGCAAGCACTTGGACAGGGCCAAAACAAGCCAGGAGCCTCCCGAAAGACGAGCTTGATAGGATTGAAGGGATTGGCGGACGTGGCCACGAGGAGGGGACGGCAACGATGCCCGTTGGCGACACGTGGTACGGTGGGGGTCCGCGTGAGGCAGACGGAGAGAGGGTGAAGGAGGTTGACCGAAGTCGAGCTCAAGCGGCGACGGAGGTCGGGGGAGGCGCCGGGACGAGCGGAGGAGGGAGGGCGTCTGCGAGCGGAGCAGGGGCGAGGCCTGGGCGAGCGCGACGGCGACGGGGCCCGGTGCGGGGAGGACCGGGTCGGCGCGCGGGGCCGAGGGCGGACGGCGGAGGTGGTCGAGGCCGACGGGGCCAGCGCGGAGCTCCGGGCCGCGCGGGACAGAGGAAGAGGGCGGCGCAGCGAGGTTGGGCGGAGGAGGCAGAGGGGCGACGAGGAGGTCCGGGGAGCGCCGAGAAGGGGAGCCGCGGAGGCGGCGAGGAGCGCCCAGGCGGTGGCGGGAGGTTGGAGAGAGGGAGAAGAGGGACGCGGGGTGCGGGGCGACGGGGACGGCGACGCGGGGAGGCTCGGGAGGCGCGCAGCCGCAAGCTCTGGGCGGCGCGGAGGACGGCGCAGCGGGAGAGCGGGCCGCTCGAGAGGAGGCGGCCAGGGAGGCTCGTAGGCGGCGGCGGCGGACGGCCCGGCGAGGAAGGAGGAGGAGGGGCAGAGGTTGGTGGGGGATAGGACGGGGCGGTGGGGAAGAGGGGGTGTGGGGCACGCCAGGGGAGCGTCTGTCCGCCCCAGGAGGTGGGGTCCGCGCGGGGCAGGATCCCGAGGCGGGCAGGTGGGCGTGTCGGGCGGGGCAGTGGGGCCGGGGTGGGGCCAGGGGGTTTGTCGGGTGGTGCAGGCTGGCGCGCGCGCATGGCGTGTGTTGCGTGTGTGGCAGGCGGGGATTGGGTGGGGTTTGGGCCAGGGGTGATGTGGCGTGCTAGGATAGGTTGGGGTGAGGTGGCTGGGGACTGGGTAGAATAGGTCTGGGTAGGAAAAGATTTAGGGTTGTCTGGTTTTGCACTGGGGGTGGCCGACTGGGTCGGATCGGCAGAATAGGTCTGGGTAGGAAAAGATTTAGGGTTGTCTGGTTTTGCACTGGGGGTGGCCGACTGGGTCGGATCGGCCCGGTTCGGCTGCCCCCTAAAAATAAAATAAATATTGTAATATTTAAAACGGGACGTTTGAAAACTGTTGGTAGACAAAACAAAATAATCCGGACAAGCTCGGGTTTTGGATTTTGAAATGAAGGCGAGGTATTTAGAAAACCAAATATGTTTTTCGGAATTAGTCTCAGTCAAACAAATGCATGATGAAGAAGATGCTCAAATGCAATGTGGCATAATGACATTAGCATACGGTCATGATAATGCAATGCACAAAAACAACGCGATTTTCTAGTAGTGGTTTTTACGGGGCGCCACAGAGGAGATGACTGTGCAAGCTCGCATGGTCCCTTTCTCCTTTCTCTCCGTTGACACCTACCAGCTCGCCACGTATGAGTTAGTTTCATTGTTCCAAGATGATCTTGAGGTCCATGAGCGTGATTCACTGTAAGTTTTGTGCTCAATGGGCAACCCAGCAGCCTTTCCTTTTATGAATTTTGTGATTATTTTGGATTCTCCCATGAGGGGGAACTCGATATTAATGACAATGTCCATGTAGAGGCAATGAATTCTTGGGAGTAGATTTCTATCCATAGGAACACCGATTATTTGCGGAAGAAGAGCGCCACTATCCAGAATCCCACTATCCATTACTTTCACACCTTCTTGGTGAATTCTATTTTTGGGAAAGGAGATGTCGAGCAATGGCAGGCCCCGACATGAGCGGAATTCACATGGCTCTACATCCTGAGATGGAGCATAAGGTAAACGTAGGTGCTTTGCTCATCCAACACTTTTGCCGCCAAAGGTCATCTTCCGATGGGGACATCCGGTGTGGTGGCTTGATCACACAGACCGCTGATGTCTATGCACTTCTATTCTTGTAGACAGTTGTTGGGCCTCCAAGTGCAGAGGTTTGTAGAACAGCAGCAAGTTTTCCCTTAAGTGGATCACCCAAGGTTTATCGAACTCGGGAAGGAAGTGGTCAAAGGTATTCCCTCTCAACCAACCCTGCAATCAAGATACAAGAAGTCTCTTGTGTCCCCAACACACCCAATACACTTGTCAGGTGTATAGGTGCACTAGTTCGGCGAAGAGATAGTGAAATACAAGTGGTATAGATAATTATAAGTGGTAACGGTGATAGAAAATAGCTTGATGGCGTGGAAAATACTAAAGTAAAAGTGAAATAAGGATAGAAGCAAGCAAACATGTAATAGATCTAATAGCAAACGGTGTTTCAGTGCTGATAAACAAGGCCTAGGGATCATACTTTCACTAGTGAACACTCTCATATAAATATATTATCTTTATGATACTACTCTAAACTACTCTCCGGTTGGACACTCTAATTATTGGTAGGGCTATAACAGCACACCTCAAAGTTCGCTTTCCGCATCTATATAACCCCACACTGTCACCTTGAGCACTAGATGGTTCCAACAAACACCACAATTTCATAAAGACATCCAACTCCAAATATAACTCATAACAAGTATTTGTAATCTCTAGCCTAAGTGCCACCATGGTGTGCACACTGTCAACTTCACACACATGGGGAGAGCAGAGATCTATTAAAGCAGTTGAGTAGCAAGGTAGATCTATAGATTACAAGCTCATGATCTCAATAAGATCATGCATAGAGAGAGATGAACACATAGCTACCGGTATAACCCTTAGCCTCGAGAGAGAACTACTCCCTCCTCATCATGGGAATCAGCAATGGCGATGGAGATGGTGGTGGAGATCGATGGAGATGGCTACGAGGGCACTTCCCCGTCCTGGTAGGGTGCCGGAACAGACACTTTCTGTCCCCCGAATCTCCCCTTCGGTGGCAGCGGCGCTGTGGAACTTTTCGTTGCTAGAGGCTTGATGATTTAGGGTTTTCGCATCAGGAGGATTTTATAGGCAAAGGGGCAAGATCGGTGGCCGGCCAGGGGGCCCACACCATGCCCTGGCGCGGCCTGGGGGGACCCGCGCCTAGAGGTGGTTTGGCCACCCTGTGGCCCCCTTCGTCTCTCCTTCTAGCTCCGTGAATCTTCCGGGAAAATAATGACTTCTGCTTTTGTCTGGTCCAATTCCGAGAATATTCATTTTCTGACTTTCTGGAACCAAAAACAGCAGAAAATAGGCAACTGGCACTATGGCTCTTGTTAATAGGTTAGTCCAAGAAATCATATGAAAAGTACTCCAAAGTGTGGACAAAACATAAGAAAGTAGATAAAACCAAGCATGGAACATCAAAATTTTTGGATACGTTAGCAACGTATCAACATCCCCAAGCTTAACTCCTGCTCGTCCTCGAGTAGGTAAGTGATAAAAAGAAATAATAATTTTTGAGGTGACATGCACCATCATAAACTTGATCAAAGTATTTGTAAAACATTGATAGCTGGGATCATAGTACTTCAACATAACATGAAAGATAAAGTTCTAGCAACATGAAAGATCAAGTTCTAGCAATAAGACAAAGCACTAAGTTGCAACATGAAAAGGCATAAACAAAAGATTCATGAATAACAATGCTTTGCAAGACGTTTGTTTGTTTCACATAAAGAAAACATAGCATAGTGGCATTCAGCTTGTCCCTCATGGAGTAGCAAAACATAAATGCATAGGACACCTTCAAAGTTCATAAGGGTGACTAGATACAAATAGTTCAAGAACAAGCAATATCAAAGTTATGCATCAATCAACAAGGTTTGGGACAATGCACATTAAACTAAGAATGTCCACTATGCTCTCTCAATAGGTGCATAAAGATAGAAGATGAGACTCAACATAAAAGTAAAAGAAAGGCCTTCATAGAAGGAAGTAGGGATTCAAGTTTCATAAAGAGCTTCCAAAAATTATGGTACTTATTAGCTTTCAGCTCTCATTGCCCCTATCATAAGCATCTTGAAGTGATTAAGGTTAAAGTGAACAAACTATGGAGTATATGCTTGACAAAGTATAAGTTGGAAATCTCATGTCCCTTGAATACGAGGGTCACTCCTCATGCTACTCAAGTTTAGTTACGGGTAAGTTCTTGTCATAGTAAGTACATGTGTATCATAGAGAACCGCCAACGGGGTACCCCTTGCCCGATGATACGGAAGAATCCCCATATCAAAATGACAAGGCAAGCAGACAATGAGCATCTCGGTAATCTTCTTATTTACCATGGGAATATGGTGCTTTTTTCTCTCTTTCCTCTTTTCTCACATTTTTTTCTTTTTTTCTTTTTCTCATTATCTAACTCTTTTTTTATAAGAATGCTTCATAGACAGCTCATTATGGTTACGCTGCAGGTTTCCACCATGACAGCATGGATTAGACAAGCGGCCCAGGCGTTTCTCTAACACATATACATAACTCCATGGACTTACAAGCTCCCCTTTCGTTTCACACTAACGACATCCATAGACAAAAGAGCATGATATCAACTAGGTACAAAGTACAAGTGCAATGTTGAAAGCGTTCCCCATGATAGCATGGTTCTGCTAATCCCCAACAAATAAGTGCAAGCATATACAACATAGACGACACAATGGTTCAAGTTTATTAAGGGCAAGAAAATTAAAGTGTGCCATCAAGTTCGTGAGAGCTTTAATCACTAGTTTTCTCATAACAAGTTTAATTCGGAAGGTAGATAAAAAACATGAATATACTTGGAATAGCATATGCTAATAGGTAGGTATGGTGGAATCTTTGGAATAACTTGGTTTTAGGATTTGGATGCATGAGTGGGACTCACACTTGGTTATGGAGGCTAGCAAAAGACTGGGAGCGATAAACTAAGAGAGCAATAATGGCCATAATCATTTAGAGCGACAAAACATCATTAATCAAAGCATAAAGTGATACTACAAGTTGAAAACTAAAGGATTATAAAGGCTTATGGTGAGTTGGGATAGTCATAACATGGTGTGAGCATGTGCCAAGTCAACCCAAATAAAACATCAAAGCATAATACCACAATACTATGCTTTAATATGCTAAAACAACGCATGATTCTTTAAAGGCACATTAAGCAATCTCAATTGTTTATAATATGTCATGCTATAGCAAAGAATACTAAGCCTAAAGCCAAAACAATATCAAGCATGGTGTGACAAAGCATAGGCCACAGTCAAAAACAAGCTCTCTTTACCACTTAAGCATGAACTTTCCTACTCTTTTCCAATCCAAACCAAACTATTTGAAAAAAAATGCATGAAAGAGGGGGGTCCAACCAATTTATTCAGCAAACTAAGCAAACAAAGCAAACGAAAAACGAAAATGAAAACGAAAAATAAGACGCTCGAAGAACAACACATCTGTGCATGAAATAATAAAAATGAAGTGTTTGGAAGAAACCTGAGATTTTTATTGATGAAGAAGGGGATGCCTTGGGCATCTGATGACCCACAAGTATAGGGGGTGTATCGCAGTATTTTTGAGGGAAGTGAAACCCAATTTATTGATTCGACACAAGGGGAGCCAAAGAATATTTATAAACCTTAACAAGTGAGTTGTCAATTCAGCTGCACCTGGAAACAATCTTGCTCACAGCAGTTTATCAGTAGCAATAGTTTTGTAGTAGAATAGCAAACTAACAGCAGTAGTAAAGCAAAGATAGTAGTAACAAAAGCAGTAACAGTGGGATTCGAGTGCGGTAGGCATAGGGATGGATGGACGGGCGTTGCATAGGGATCCAAGTACTATACAATCCTAGGCATGTGTTCCATATATAGTCATACGTGCTCGCAATGAGAACTTGCACAACATCTTTTGTCCTGCCAGCCCGTTTGCAGCGGGCCTCAAGGGAACTACTGGCAATTAAGGTGCTCCTTTTAATAGAGCACCGGAGCAAATCATTTACACTCCGTGAACACATGTGATCCTCACATCAAAGCCATTCCCTCCGGTTATCCCGATTTCTGTCACTTCGGGGCCATTGGTTCCAGACAACAACGTGTGTATACAACTTGTAGATAAGACCAAAAACAATACTATCATAATGAATCAATAACATGTTCAGATCTGAAATCATGGCACTCGGGCCCTAGTGACAAGCATTAAGCTCAACAAGTCGCAACAAAGTCATAAAGCACTAATAAAAGATACTAGGCACCATGCCCTAACAATCTGATGCCATTACATGAACGATCTCATCCAATCCCTACCATCCCCATAGCCTACAGCGGGGGATTACTCACTCATAGATGGGGAAACATGGATGGTCGATGGATAAGCGATGGTGATGATGATGGCGATGATCTCCTCCAATTCCCCGTCCCGGCAGGGTGCCAGAACGGAGTTTCTGGTGCTGTTTTATGGAATCTGGTGGTGGCGGCGAAGCGGAACTCCTTCTGGAAAAACGTCGAACCCCCCGAAGTTTTTAGATCAGAAGGCTCCTTATAGGCGAAGAGAGAGGCCGAGGGGGTGCCTGGGGGCCCACACCACCCCCTGGCGCGGCCTGGCCTGGCCCGTGCCACCAGGTGGTGTGGCCACCCCTGGCTCTTCTCCGTTTCGTATTCTGGCTCCTGGAGTCTTCTGGTGAAATAGGATTTTTGGCATATTTTCCGGGATTTTTCCTTATAGTTGGTTTTCTGCACAAAAAGTAGACACCAAGGCAATTCTGCTGAAAATAGCGTTAGTCCATGTTAGTTGCATTCAAATCACACAAGTTTAGAGGAGAAACAATAGCAAAAGTGTTCGGGAAAGTAGATACGCTTTGGACGTATCAACTACCCCCAAGCTTAGCTTATTGCTTGTCCTCAAGCAATTCAGTTGAAAACTGAGTGCGATAAAAGAACTTTCACGAATACATTTGCTTCATAAGATGTAAATATTCTCAACAATACGATCAACTACTTAAACAGTTCATAATAAAGAGTATGCAACTGAGTCTACTTAATAGTCATTGCAAGCTATGAAGAGATTCCAACTCAAGGATAATAAGTAGCATCAAGCACAAACATAAGCAACATTACAATGCTCATAAAAAGGTATGATAGAGTGGTATCTCGCTTGGCTTTGATTATGAATGCCAAGGCACCTCTAAAGTTCAAGTGATGACTAGAAGTAAAGATATCAAGGATACAAGCATCAAAGTCATAACACAAATAATCAAGTAATGGAACAAACACAAAGAATGACAACTATGCTCTCAATAAGGTGCTCAAAGAATATGTGGAGACTCAACAAGTAAAGAAAAAGGTTTTGAATAATTTTGAAAAGCTTCCAAATGCTGAAAGTATGGTACTCGTTAGCTTTGAGCTCTCATTGCCCCTATCATAAGCATCTTTAATGTGGTTAAGGTGAAAGTGACACAACTAAGAGGATATGCTTGACAAGTTATAAACCGAAGTCTCATGCCCCTTACTTACGAAGAGCGATACTCATGCTACTCAACTTCAGTCACAAGTAAGCTCTTGTCATTGTAAGTATATACGTATCATAGAGAATCGCCAATGGGGTACCCCTTGCACATGACACGGGAGCATAATCAAAATAACAAGGCAAGCAGACAATGAGCATCTCGGCGATATTTTTATTTACTATTTGCATAGATTTTTATTGAGGATGCTTCATAGAATGCTCATTATGGTTATGCTGCAAGTTTCCACCATGATTAGGCATGGCTTAGGCTAGCAGCCCAGGCGTTTCTCTAACATACATACAAACTCCATGATCTTACAAGTTCCACTTTTATTTCACACCGCCGGGATCCATAAGCAAAAGAACATGATATCAACTAGGTACAAAGTACCTATGAAGTGTTGAAAGCGGTCCCCATGATACATGGTTCTGCTAACTTCAACTCATAAAGTGCAAGCATATGTGCAACAAAGAAGGACGCAATGGTTCAGGTTTATTCAGTGAAAGAAAATAAAGTGTGCCATCAAGTTCGTGAGAGCTTTACTAACTAACTTTCTCATAACAAGCAAACATTTTATTCGGAAGAAAACAAGGCATATTGAATATGCACGGAGGTAGCAAATGATGCTAATGGGTAGGTATGGTGGACACTTTGGAAATATTTGGTTTAGGGAGTTGGGAACTTGAGTAAAACATACTCAGTGAATGTGAAGGCTAGCAATAGTAAGGGAGCGACAAACAAGAGAGCAATAGCTGTCATTATCCTGCTTGCAACAAAACAGGGCTACTCATGGCATGAAAGTGATTCAAGATCCTCAAGGCAAAATAATTCATCAAGGCTTAACTGATTATCACAGTCATGTGCATGCATGAGCATGTGCCAAGTCAATTCAAATGAAACATTCAGAGGAGGATACCGCGGTGTCATACCAATTTATGAATAGAGCAATGCAAGCAAACATTCATAAGACATGCTACAAACTATTAGCGAGCTGGAGCTAATCATAAGAAAGCAAGAACTACTAAGCATCCAAAGATAACATACACCCTACTTGAACAGACTAAGCAAGCTCACAATGATGAGTATATGTACAAAATGAAAACAAATAGAGTTCGTTACCAGCCTCTTACCACGCCTCAAGTTGTCATTGATCCTCATTATTGCTCTTCACTTGTGTGGCTTGAATAATAATATGAAACCAATATCCACTGAGGACTACCGAACCCTATAGCAAACTCGCAAAAACCAAAGAAGAACGACAAATATTTTTGGTGTTTTCAATTTTTAAACAAGAACCAAAAGGTAAAAACAAACCAAAGCAAAATCTTTTTGGGTTTTTCAAAAAGTTCAAACAAAGTAGGCAAAAATAAGAAGCAAACCAAAGAGAAACAACAGAAATATTTTTGGTCTTTTTGTGTTTTTAGAAAGAAAAGAAGAACGAAAACATGAATATACAAAGTACCGACGCAACATGATATGGAGATGAGTGCGGTGTCGGCATACCTCCCCCTAAGCTTAGGCTTTTGGCCTAAGTGGGTATCAATCCATGTATGAATAGGGGTTCCAAGCGGGCGGATCTTGGTAAGAATGGTCGTAGCTGGGCCCATGAGAAGAAGAAGTAGCTCCCCAATCATAAGCGGGCTGCTGATATGAAGACTCTCCCTCATTCGAGGGCTGGACCGAATCATCCGTGACCTCCCTTCTAGTATCCTGCTCCTGTTGGGAGAGCTCTCCCAAGTACGTGTCAAGCTCCTCCTCAGTGAGGGACCATCCTTCCCTGTTATCAAGGTTAAACAAAACAGGTGCAGGCAAAAGAACAACACGCTCGGACTTGCTCTTTCTCCAACCAGCTTTTAGAAAGGTTATTTCATAAGATAACTCACTCATACTAGCCCACGAGGAAACTAATTTATGTTGTATCATGGAATTAAGATCAAGCCTCTCTATGGGAAACTGTAGGTCTAGATGATGAGGCACTAAACCATGCAATGCTAGTAAACGAGAAGCAATGAGGCCTCCACAAATTCCACCTTTCTCACGGTTAGCAGCAAGACGGAAAGCTATCAAAGCACCCAAGTTGTAAGACCTATCTCGTCTAAGAGCAGCAGAGATAAATGCTAGATCAAACGGAGATAACTTATTAGATGTTTTCCTAGCAAGAACACACTTGGCAATAAAGTAGGCAAAGTCGTGAATGGAGGGAAAATGAATGTTACGGATTTTTCCACTCTCATTCGGGAAGTTACTCCCTTGGCAAATTTCTGCGTATAATTCCATGAGTGGTTCAGGTCTCTCCTTAATCTTCCTACATGATCCCCATTGAGGTACCTTAATAGCTGCACAAAAATCATCAAGAGAAAGGCTGACAACAATATTGTAAATTTTGTAATGGACCATAGGGTTAGGCAAAGAGTGACTAAATTGGAAATCCTGCACCACAGACATGGTTAGCTTCACAAATTGACAAGGTTCATCTTCCAAAAAGTGCTCGAACCCTGCATTGGAAACCAAAGTGTGGAAATCTTGTAGAATTCCCGTGGCTCTCATAAACTCAGAGCAAGGATAAATGGAGGGAAAAACTTCTTCCTCCCGGTGGACCTTCATGACCTCAGGTACCCAAAGCTCATGTTGGTTTAGGTGATGTTCACTCATCTTCTATTCTGAAATTTAAATACCTATTAAACAAGTGATTGCAAAGTAAATATAGTGAAGGATTCTACTCATAGGGACTTGCAAGAGGCCTAAACATGCATAAAAACTATATCTCTAAGCATCAAACAAGCTTACAACCCCTCATAACCAGTCACCTACAGCTGCAAAATACTCAACATATAATCCACTAAACACAAATCTACTTGGACAAGGGGAGGAGTCACATACCAGGGAACAAATGCTCCAAATTTCAGCAAGAAAGATGGGCTGAACAAGGAGATCGAAAAAATCGAGAGCAAGCACAACAAGAACGTGATTTTGAGATATGAACTAGAGCTTACTCGGGAGAGAGAAGAAAGTGGCAGGTGAGAGAGTTAGTGGGGGGCCAGGGGTGGCCCACACCAGGGCATGGCACCACCCAAGGCTAGCCGCACCACCATGTGGTGTGCCTGCCTGGTGGGCCCCCCTGGTACCTCCCAGGTACTCCTCTGCCCCTTTTTTCACGTAAAAATTTAATATGAATTTTCTGGAATTTTTTGAGACACTTTATTTTTGGGCAACTTTTAGAAATAGAAGAATGATTTTTCTGACAGAAAGATTTTTTTCTTTTTGAAACATGATGCAAGGACAAAACAAGGCTAGAACTATAGAAGTTCTAACATGCAAGCAACTAACAACAAAAAGAAAACTAAAAGAAAACAAAAACTAAAGTGCAAAGGATAGAAATAAACGGAGATAATCATAATGAAAACATTGTTTTGTTCAATGGAATCCTTTTGTTAACTAGGTTGATCAAGTCTTGCTACCAAAACAATTGAATATGAGACAAAACTTTGTACTCCACTAATGATTATGTTACCTCAAACTTGATAGCAATGGTTCCAATCATAATAGTTTCAAAATTTTCTCTTGGTATGGGACAATATATTTCTCCAACTTGAATGCCTTCAAGATGTTCAATTGAATTCAAACCATAAGTCCTTTCAATCTTTTGGGGAAATAGACAGTATGTTCCTTGTCATTAACATTGAAAGTCACCTTTCCTTGATTACAATTAATAACAGCTCCTGCAGTATTAAGAAAAGGTCTCCCAAGAATAATAGACATATTATCATCTTCAGGCATTTCAAGCACAACAAAATCAGTTAATATCAAGCAATTGTGAGCCACCTGAAAAGGTACATCCTCACACACTACAAGGAATCTGGCTATATATGACCCTCTATTTTCGTCACAGAATCGTCACAATAGTTCGTTTATGATGATTTTATGACGATTTTGAGATCGTCGAAAGTTGGGCGTCGCTAATGAACTATAACAAAGTTTTTGGCAAAATCGTCATAATCGTCTATGACGATATTGGATCGTCATAACCGTTATGACGATCCAATATCGTCATAGGCAGTCTGCCCCAACCACGTCAGATCCTACATGGCTTGTCCTATGTGGCAAAATTGTGACGAAATAAAATCGTCGTTGTGCAAAATAAGCCTAGTCCATTTAGTTGGTACATATGGGCTGAGCCCAATAATTCCAGACTTGTTTTTACTATGACTTGTCCTTTTATGATCCATTTCTCTTTTGGGCCTTAGCCTTTTTACAGCCTTTTTCTATTCTAGGCCTTGGTCTGTCTACGGTCCATTTCTTCTTGGGCTGGTCCTACTAGCCAGAGGGGTCCCACTTGTCAGACTACTCGAATAATAATGTCAAATGTGACGATTCCATTTTCTACTGGCCCCACTTGTCAGGTTTATTTCACCACAATTTAACAGCAATTAAACAACAAATAATAATTTAACCAGAACCAAAGTAATACATGAAATCCTTTCGATAACAACTTTAAGTCTATTAGAATATTTCCCAGCTGCTGGTTACATATCACCACCGGTCCAACTGAATCACATACATACAATAATAACCACGCTACAACTGAATCTAGCTCACAATGGAGACCCTCAAGACCATATACCTAGAGCAGGAATAATCCATCGTTAGTTGAAGCATCATCAGAACCTCCCTTTCTACCAATGAAAGGAAACCTGTCGACTGCTCCCGATGTGCACAACTCCCTCTGGCACCATGTCCCAGTAGCTGGTTACATACCACCACCGGTCCAAGAACAAGCCTCCATCATCATTCATCCATCCTGTATGATAACGACCATCCATAGGAAAATTAGTCCATCATTATTCTTTGACATGTGACCAAGCTGTGCACCTGCATCCAGCTGGCAGTTGATTCGTCCAGCAATGCAAAATATAACCCTAGATGCAATAGATAAACTACAGGCCTACAAAAGCTCAAAGTGCGAGTAGCTCAAAAATAGACATTGTTCAAAGACAAACATATTAACTCGTAATTCCACAAACATTATATCATGTTATAGGACCTCCATACATAGACAAAGGTCAACCGAGTATGATCACAGAATTAAAAATAACTATAGTAATCACCATATAACACACTCTGCTAGTGAAAAAACAAAATAGCAGAGGTACACTACTGGTGTACAAATTCACCCTACTGCTACACCTAAAACAGTTAACTGTAATCTAACAAACAGATTTTACATGCTAAGAAGGTACATGCCCCAGCACATACCTATGGGCAAACAGCAGCAACATGTACAAGCCCACGTCTCCTCCCGTGCAGATCCAGTGAAGTGCTTGATGATGGTGGTCAGTGAGCAAGACAGTGTTGCTTAGTCTACATCCACTCCTTCAGCAAATATATGGCTCGAAATCCTTGAGAAAAATTAAGCCATTAACAACAATAATAGACAGAATGTCTTATAGAAACCATAACAAAATCAATTGATAACCTAGTTTCTAATTTCACAGTTCTCAGATCTTACGAAGATACTGATGTGTCGACACATCAATGGCATCTAGAAGATTTACAGAATAAAGAGAAATGAAATACATGAGAGACAGTGATGTCCGAAGATAACTCTAAAAATGTCCAGTGTGGAAAACATACACAACTCACATAGTTTGTTTCATGCATGCCATATATGTATCAAGTCACATCAGTATAGTTTATGAAGGAAAATAAATGCATGCTCTATGATTTCTCTAGTAATATGAATGATGTCTTTGTTTGGCCAAGGATCACACACCGAGACTAGCTACTTGCTGAGCCTCCATCTGTCCAAGGAAAATTCCGCTATTCTAACAAGCGACCCCACAAGATGCACCCCTTGGATCCTGTAGCGCCACCTTCATAAGAAATTAGAAGTATCAGAAACAGTCGACAAAAAATTTGATCAACTACATGGAAACTACAACAAGCGTACTAAAATAGCAAAGAAATAGTGATCTGGGTAGCTTTTCTTACAAAGGGAAAAAAGATGAAGCAAACATATGTACATTCATAATTAGAAACATAGGAATAAGGTAGTGTTGCTGCCGAACATGAATCTATAACAATACAAACAGAACTGACTTAAACAATGTGGCTACACAGGATAACTTTGAATATTTCAAATAGTAATATTCATTCCCATTTCAAGCAGCCTGCATCTCTATAAGCTTCCATAATACATGCAGAAATAAACCCACTCCATGGTACTATCAGACTAGTTTGAAAATTAGATGTGGTAGTCTGAATGCGGATTACAAATTTAATAACTTACATGAAAATTGCTCAAAGAACTCGTAGGCAACATTAAATTTAATATGATTCTCGTTCAATCAATGTCGTAATTGGAGCAATCTTGTTTAACAGCAAAATATATATCAAGTTGATCTCAAAAATTAGCAGGGACAGTATAACACATAGAATATAACCTACACAAAAATTATTGAGACACCTAGTGCTAATACAATCAGATCATGGCATTGTTTACTTGGAGACTGCAGTGCGCAATATATTGAGGCATCTAGTGTTAATACAAACTAAGCTACATAATATGTTTACTAAGCAGCAGGACATGGATATTTAGATCAACCTGTTGCAAAAATTTACTGACTAGCAAGCTTTTGCAAACAAGAACGACTACTAACCAAGAAATTCAGATAAAACTGAACTCTACTGATATTTTGCATTTGTACCTGCTAGGAAGACAAGGGCGACAACAAGGCTGAAGAAAAACAGACATAGAAGCCCTCCCTCGGCTGGAGGCAGAGCTTCGCTCACGGAGGAGATGGACACGGAGCCGGTGGAAGCGGAAGTGGCCATGGGCCGCAGCTAGTGGTACAACACATGCTTGAATACAATCCTGGTACCTACGCATGGACGGAGACAAACCCTAAGAGCTCTACAGAAAAAATAAGAGGCAAGAGGGGGAACAGGGGGATCTGGCTCAGACCGTCTTGGGGTCCATGGAGAGACCAATTTCCTGCTGCGACGGTGTCGTGGAAGGCTCTCGGGTGCTCCGCGGAAGCCGGATCTGGCGGTGTAGGGGCTCGGCTAGCAGCAACCCGTCGTGTCCATCATAGGAGAGAAGGGACAGCGCCAGAGCCAGAACAAGCGGACATGGCTGCCAACGAGCAGGGTCGGCCATGCCGCGAGATGCAGAGCTTGTTCGTCCTCGACGGCGGCCTGTAGGGGTCTCGCTAGGGTTCACGCGTGGTGCTTCCACCGGCGAGGAGGGGTAGCTCGACGAGAGTTTGGAGTTGAGGGTGAGGGTGAGGGGGTCGGAGGTGATGCGGAGGGTAGGAGGGGCACCAGCCACCGGAGGTTTAGGGAGGACGGAGATGTGGCGCCGGGAAAGGAGGAGATCGCATCGGGGTGGAGGCGGCGCGATGGGTGTCTGCGCGATGGGTGGGTGAGAGGAGAGCAGGGAGGGGGTGTCTGCGCGATGGGTGGGATGCGGCCTGACCTAGAACAAATTTTTGGGCCAAATTTTTAGTCTCCCGCAGCCCAAAATCGAAAGCTTTTGCCGCTAACAACAACTTGGCAACGCGCGCAGGTTCGGTGGTTGAGGTGTGAGTTCGAAGTATTGGATCGAGCTATTATGCATGGCTAAGATCCACTTTGGTGGGATGATCCATGGGAGCCTCCTTTCTGCATTCTGATTGGTTGGCCAAAAGAGTGAACGGATTGAGGTTTGTATACGTTTATTTTTTAAATGCCAAAAATGTGGCGTGTTGTGAACCAACCACCAGGCATGATTCAAAATTCTGTCATCGTATTTAAAAAAAATACTAGACCATCTTACATAGACAATATCGTAACTAGAGTATCTTAAACATTTTCATCCACCCCTGATAAAAAAGATAAATTCATATGAATCGACAGGAAGTGGGTCCGGTTTAAACAGCCGTTTTACGAAGCAACCACCGAATGGATAATTCAAAATGCTACGACCCCATTTTTCAGAAACACTAGACCATCTTACATAGACAATGTACCAACCGGGGGTTCTCAAATATTTCCATCCACCCTTGGTGAAAAAGACAAATTCCTGCCAAATCAGTAGAAAGTGGGTCAGATTTGAACTACAGTTACATGATATGATGCTCATGATTTTTTGTAAAAATCATGTTTAGGTTCATAATATGCCATTTCTTCAGAGATACAATGCAAGTTTAGCGAGGCTCAACTCCTAGCTAAGAACCTTCATGCCCGTCGTTTTGACCATAGTTTGAAACTGGCATAAAAAATTCAAAAACAATCCGAACAATGTAAATACTTCGCGTGGCGTCATGCTATGTGATATATTTGCAAGAAAAAATATCAAACTTGGTATATTGATTGCATCTCGAATAAACCTTCTCACAAATGACCTATCATGTCCGAGGTTTTATGGCTTTTAGGCCAAAAGACCAATGTTATGGCTAGATTCATGGCATAGTTTGTGATAATGTGCCCATAGTGTGCGTGCATGTACATCTTGGGATGGCGAACAATATTGCAAGAGGAAGTTTTCCTTTCCGTCGCACAGAAAAGCCATTTTCTATTTTCCGAGCGGCAAGAACGGGGCATTTTGTGAAGCAACACCGAATGTTCGATTCAAAAATGCTACCATCCCATTTTTCAAAAATACTAGTCCACCTTACATGTACAATGTTCCAACCGGAGATTTTAAAACCTTTCCTTCCACCCCCGGTGAAAAAGACAAATTCATGCCGAATCGGTAGAAAGTAGGTCCGGTTTGAACTACAGGTACATGATCTGGTGCTCATGATTTTTTGAAAAAATCATTTTTAGGATCACAATATGATGTTTCTTCAGAGATCCAATGCAAGTTTAGCGAGGCTCATCCGCTATCTTCATGCCCATCGTTTTGACCATAGTTTGAAATAGAATTTTTTTGAAACGGGTATAAGAAATTCAAAAACGGTCCGAACAATGTAAATCCTTCGCGTGGCATTATTCTATGTGATATAGTTGCAAGGAAAAATACCAAACTTGGTATATTAATTGCATCTCGAATAAACCTTTTCACAAATGACCTATCATGTCCGAGGTTTCATGGCTTTTAGGCCAAAATACCAATGTTATGGCTAGATTCGTGGCATAGTTTGTGATAATGTGCCCATATTGTGTGTGCATGTACATCTTAGGATGGCGAACAATGTTGCAGGAGGAAGTTTTCCTTTTCGTCGCACAGAAAAGCCATTTTTCCATTTTTTTGAGCGGCAAGAATGGGGCATTTTGTGAAGCAACACCGAATGCTCGATTCAAAAATGCTACCATCCCATTTTTCAAAAATACTAGACCACCTTACATGTACAATGTACCAACCAGAGATTTTAAAACCTTTTCGTCCACCCCCGGTGAAAAAGACAAATTCCTGCCAAATCGGTAGGAAGTGGGTCCGGTTTGAACTAAAGGTACATGATCTGGTGCTCATGATTTTTTGAAAAATCATTTTTAGGCTCACAATATGATGTTTCTTCAGATATCTAATGCAAGTTTAGCGAGGCTCATTCCCTATCTTCATGGTCGTCGTTTTGACCATAGTTTGAAATAGATTTTTTTTGAAACGGGCATAAGAAATTCAAAAACGGTCCGAACAATATAAATCCTTCGCGTGACGTCATGCTATGTGATATAGTTGCAAGGAAAAATACTAAACTTGGTATATTGATTGCATCTCAAATAAACCTTCTCACAAATGACCTATCATGCCCGAGGTTTCATGGCTTTTAGGCCAAAAGACCAATGTTATGGCTAGATTTGCGGCATAGTTTGTGATAATGTGTCCATATTGTGCGTGCATGTACATCTTGGGATGGCGAATAATGTTGCAGGAGGAAGTTTTCCTTTCCGTCGCATAGAAAATCCATTTTCCATTTTCCAAGCGGCAAGAACGGGGCGTTTTATGAAGCAACACCGAATGTACGATTCAAAAATGCTACCATCCCATTTTAAAAAAATACTAGACCACCTTACATGTACAATGTCCCAACCGGAGAATTTAAAACATTTCCGTCCTCCCTCGGTGAAAAAGACAAATTCCTGCCGAATCGGTAGGAAGTGGGTCCGGTTTGAACTACAGGTACATGATCTGGTGCTCATGATTTTTTGAAAAAAACATTTTTAGGCTCACAATATGATGTTTCTTCAAAGATCCAATGCAATTTTAGCGAGGCTCATCCCCTATCTTCATGCCCGTCGTTTTGACCATAGTTTGAAATAGAATTTTTTTGAAACGGGTATAGGAAATTCAAAAACAGCCCGAACAATGTAAATCCTTTGCGTGGCGTCATGCTATGTGATATAGTTGCAAGGAAAAATACCAAACTTGGTATATACTTTCTACATATTACCTTGGACCACTCACTATTTATGGTGAAATTTTCGGAGGCATAGAAAATAGGGTTCCTTTGTAAAGTGGAAAATGCATAATTAATAGTTTGTTCATTAAATTTTTTTTAAACAATAAAATATATGTAAAATACGAATTCAACCATAAGAAAGTTTTTTATATCATCGAGACAAACCAAATTGGTTTTTATGTCATCTTAATCCGAGATAGTATGCAAATTGTATGATAGAATTACTAATTTACTTTATTTCTAAAAAAAAATGTGTTTTTTTCCAAATCATCTTGGGCCGCAATCGGCCCTCCCACGAGCTGTTCCTATGTGGCCTGTTGATGGGTCGGACAACAAAGCCCATGGCAGTCCATTGTTGCAGCAGTAAATCAATGGGAAAAAATAGGTCTCTGGCCCATCATTGGCCCATCCGGCTGAAGGCATGTGTCCAGCAACACGATTAATAGCTAACTACTTCTTGTATGGACGCGAACACATTGGTGGTCTCGTGGTTGCCCTGCTGTGTGAGGAGGGCAAGGTCCCTGGTTCGATTCCCCGGCGCGCTAGTTTTTTGCAGATTAATTCGGTGTAGCGCGGATATTCGGATAAATAAAAGAACTACTGAAGTATGACACGAACGAATGTGTAGCTCGGTGGTAGTGATGGTTCTACGGGTGGGTTGGTGCTGGGTTCGACCCCCGCCCCCGGCCCCTTCTTTTTAAGCATCATATAATTTATTTTCGGCTATGGACGTGGTGGTATGGAGCTGGAGACACGTGGACACGCCACATAAGCAAAAATTGACACATACACGTGACACGTAGATGGAATGGATGATGTGTCAATTGAATATATTACTGTTTAAACACTATGACGATCTAATATGGTCATAGTCCGATCCAAATAAGGGCATATGTTGTTTCTCCCGGACTATTTCATCTAATGAAACTGTGACGTTTTTTACCAAATTGTCGTAATTTTCTAGGGTTTTTGAGCCTCTCGAACGGCTTACGACCATCTGATGCGAAATTGTCATAACTCTATGATGACTTTGTCCACGGTCACAATTATAAGGTCATAGAATAACACATTTCTTGTAGTGACATATACCCACAGGAATAGTGGTAGATTTATCAGCCAGTTGCAAAGATATATCAGTTGGTATCAATTTTTCAAGCTGAAGCCTCTTATAGAGAGAGAAAAGCATAACACTGACTACAGCTCCCAAATCACACAAAGCAGTTCTAACATAATTGTTCTTAATAGAGCAAGGGATAGTTGGAATCCCTAGGTCTCCAAGTTTCTTAGGAACCTTACCATTAAAGGAATAATTAGCAAGCAAAGTAGAAATTTATTTATTAGGGATCTTCCTTTTATTCGAGACAATGTCCTTCATGTACTTTGAGTAAGGAGGCAATTTAATAGCATAAGTCAAAGGAATTTGCAAGAATAAAGGCTTCATCCACTCACCAAACTAATTATAATGTTCATCCTCCTTTGACTTGTGTTTCTTATCAGGAAAAGGCATAGGTTTTTGGACCCAAGGTTCTCTTTCACTACCATGTTTCTTAGCAATAAAATCTTCTTTGGTGTATTTAGTATTCTTAGTGTGGTTTTCAGGTTCTTCTTCAACTTTTTCTTCATTAGGAACTTCATTTTCTTCATTACCACTTTCATTTTCAGCATCAGAGATAGATATACTATTGGGATCTATAGCAGGTTCAGAGGGTTCTACAACAGTTTTATGTTTCTTTTTCCTTTTCTTACGAGTAGAACCACTATTTTCAGCTTGTTGGGAATCCTGCTCAATTCTTTTGGGATGCCCCTCTGGATATAGAGGATCCTTGGTAGCAGCACCACTTCTAGTTCTAATTTCATAAGTATGTTTTTCTTTAGCAGCATTAACTAGCAAGTCGTTTTGCACTTTAACGAGTTGATCTATTTGAGTTTGAACCATTTGAAAGTGTTTAACAATCATTTTAACATCATTAGAAGTTCTTTCCACAATATCTTTCAACTCAACAATAGCTCTAGTGTTTTCCATTAGATGATTTTGCACCCTTTTATTAAAGTTATCTTGCTTAACAATAAAGATATCGAATTCTTCTAAGCATTGATTAGGAGGTTTAGAGTAAGGGATATCACCTTCATCAAAGTGTTGGAGAGAGTGTACCTCAATAGTGGATGAGTAGGGAATGGGCTTACATAATTCTTCAATAGGAGGTAAATTCTTGACATCTGCAGCTTTAATTCCCTTCTCCTTAAGACATTTCTTAGCTTCCTTCATCACTTCATCATTTAATTCAATAACTCCCCTCTTCTTTGATGTTGGAATAAGCACAAGAATAGATGGTTCAGGTACAATTACTTTAGGTATAGCTTGTTTAGGAGGAGTCCAATCTTCATAATTCTTGCTTATTTTAGCCATTAATTCCTCAGCTTCCTTAGGAGTCCTATTCCTGAAAACACAATCAGCACAACTATCTAGGTATGTCCTAGATTCTTCGGTTAGTCCATTATAAAATATATCAAGAAGCTCATTCTTAGGTAATGGACTTCTAGCCTGTGCATGAATCAAAGCACAAAACCTTGCCCAAGATTCGGGCAATACCTCTTTTTCTCCCTGTTTAAAATCAAAAAGTTCCTACAAAATAGCATGTCTAGCACCGGGAGGAAAATATTTCTGCAAGAAAGTACTAATCAAGCACTCAGGGCTATCAATAGATCCAGGAGGTAAATTACTAAACCAAGTTTTAGCTTCTCCTTTCAGTGAAAACGGAAAAATCTTAGCAACAAAGTAAGTACGCATCTTAATATCATCAGAAAACAAGCCACTCATGGTAGAAAGTTCATTCATATGTGCTACCGCACTTTCATTCTTAGTCCCACAAAAAGGTTCTTTCTCGACAATAGCTATGTAAGATAGATCAAGAGAGAAATCATAATCTTCATCTACAATGTTTATGGGAGAAGCAGCAAACTTAGCAGCAGGAGACAATTTGGGTCTAATAGTACGCCTCTCAAGGAGACTCTTAGCAGCGCTCCTATCATGGGTGTTTTTACATTCTCTAATAAATTCATTAGTCATCTCAACATAACCATCTTCAATATCATAACTCTCACTAGACTCAGGTGAGCTAACAGGTGTGGTAGTGTCTTCATTAGGAGTTTCGGTATTTCCAGCTATAGTTCTAGCAATCGTAGCATCTAGGAAAGGACCTAATTAACCACTCTTATCAAGCACAGTAGAAGCAGCATCATAAGCATCAGAAGTTTCAGATTTAGCAGTAGTAGCAGTGTGTGTAGCATGTGTATGTGGTGGTGTAAGGAACTTACTCATAACAGACGGTGAATCAAGAGCAGCAGAGGTGTTTAGAACCGTACCTCTTCTTGTAGTGGATGGTAAAATAGGAACTTTGCCATCACGAGACTTACCCATGATGGATGGATCCCAGCAAACAATAGAGAATCCAAGTGGACTTGATAAATAAAGCTATGCTCCCCGGCAACGGCGCTAGAAAATAGTCTTGATGACCCACAAGTATAGGGGGTGTATCGCAGTATTTTCGAGGGAAGTGAAACCCAATTTATTGATTCGACACAAGGGGAGCCAAAGAATATTTATAAGCCTTAACAACTGAGTTGTCAATTCAGCTGCACCTGGAAACAATCTTGCTCACATCAGTTTATCAATAGCAACAGTTTTGTAGTAGGAATAGCAAAGTAACAGCAGTAGTAAAGCAAAAACAGTAGTAACAAAGGCAGTAATAGTGGGATTCGAGTGCGGTAGGTATATGGATGGATGGACGGGCGTTGCATGGACAAGACAATTCACATAACAATCAGAACATAGGGCAACTGTAGATAAATAAGATAAAGTATCCAAGTACTAGACAATCCTAGGCATGTGTTCCATATATAGTCATATGTGCTCGCAATGAGAACTTGCACAACATCTTTTGTCCTGCCGGCCCGTTTGCAGCGGGGCCTCTAGGGAACTACTGGCAATTAAGTTGCTCCTTTTAATAGAGCACCAGAGCAAAGCATTAACACTCCGTGAACACATGTGATCCTCACATCAAAGCCATTCCCTTCCGGTTATCCCAATTTCTGTCACTTCGGGGCCATAGGTTCCGGACAACAACGTGTGTATACAACTTGTAGATAAGACCAAAAACAATACTATCATAATGAATCAATAACATGTTCATATCTGAAATCATGGCACTCGGGCCCTAGTGACAAGCATTAAGCACAACAAGTCGCAACAAAGTCATAAAGCACTAATAAAAGATACTAGGCACCATGCCCTAACAATCTGATGCCATTACATGAACGATCTCATCCAATCCCTACCATCCCCATAGCCTACAGCGGGGGATTACTCACTCATAGATGGGGGAAACATGGATGGTCGATGGAGAAGCAATGGTGATGATGATGGCGATGATCTCCTCCAATTCCCCGTCCCGGCAAGGTGCCAGAACAGAGTTTCTGGTGTTGTTTCGTGGAATCTGGTGGTGGCGGCGGAGCGGAACTCCTTCTAGAAAAACATCGAACCCCCCAAAGTTTTAGGTCAGAAGGCTCCTTATAGGAGAAGAGAGAGGTCGAGGGGGTGCCTGGGGGGCCCACACCACCCCCTAGCACGGCCTGGCCTGGCCCGCACCACCAGGTGGTGTGGCCACCCCCTGGCTCTTCCCCGTCTTGTATCCTGGCTCCTGGAGTCTTCGGGTGAAATAGGATTTTTGGCATATTTTCCGGGATTTTTCCTGATAGTTGGTTTTCTACACAAAAAGTAGACACCAAGGCAATTCTGCTGAAAACAGCGTCAGTCCGCGTTAGTTGCATTCAAATCACACAAGTTTAGAGGAGAAACAATAGCAAAAGTGTTCGGGAAAGTAGATACGTTTTGGACGTATCAGCATCCCCAAGCTTTGACGCTTGTACTTCTTGGATATTTCTTGGGGTGACACGCGTGGCATCCCCAAGCTTGAGCTTTAGTCCATTCTTCATCTCATTACTCATTCCTTCCATACACCTGGAATTTTTCCTTCATACAAAACTTCACACAATCTTTATTACCAACATTAGTGCACTCAAGATAATAGGTCTTTAGGTTCAGTTCCAACACTAATAAAACTTCCACTAAAACACAAGCTACTGTAGCACTTCCCTCAAAAATCTCAATTCCCCAAAAGAACTCAAAAAGGAACCAACAAGAAGCAAATGCAAATAATGGCAGAAATCTGTCAAAACAGACCAACAGGTAAAGACCTTCTGTTGCTCAAATCGAAAAGTGTTGAAATAACGAAAGTTAGATAACAACCTGGGGAAGAAGCACAAAAATTCACGCCTTAAAAGGACGTACAGAGATTTTACACGAATATTTACGGTGAAGCACAGAAATCTGTTTCGGGACTGCAACTTTCCCAAGCATTACTTCTCTCTCATTAGAGGTTACTCTTGGCACAAAAAGCAAATAAAAAGGATAAGAAGCAGTTATTACAGAGGTAATAACTTCCAAGACTCATCTAAAACTTTTGGGCTGTCTCCCAATAAGTACTTTTCTTTAACGCCTTTAAGTTAGGCATGATAGTTTGAGAAGATGCTCACATAAGAAATATAAATTGAAGTAAAAGAGAGCATCAAGAAGCAAATTCAAAGCACATTTAAGTCTAACCCACTTCCTATGCATAGGAATCTTGTAAATAAACAAGTCATGAAAGAACAAAGCAACAAGCATAGGAAAGCAAAACAAGTTCAACTTCAAAATATTCAACATAAAGAGGGGAAACTTAATATTGTTCAGATACATAAAACCATGTTTCCCTCTCTCATAATAACTTTCAGTAGCATCATGAATAAAATTAACAATATAACAATCACATGAAACATTCTTATCATGAGCCATATGCATAAAAGAATTAATACTCTCCACATAAACATAGTCATTCTTATTAATTGCAGTGGGAGCAAACTCAACAAAATAGCTATCATTATTATTCTCATCACCATAATCATCAAATATAAGAGGCATATTGTAATCATAATTAATTTTCTCCTCAATAGTAGGTGGACTGAAAATATCATATTCATCATTGAAATCATCATATATTGGAGGTATAACATCATCATAAGCAATATAATAGTTATCTCCTAAAGTGTGTTCATTTGTAAACATATCATCATTGGAAGAAACATGGATAGTACTAATAGTGCAGCAATTATTAACATCATCATTTTCAGAATTGGTACTGAAGAGATTATCAATATCAAAAGTAGTGTGCTTTTCCCAATCATGATCACTACTATAGGTAATAGCCATAGGAACATCATCAAGTTCAGACTCATCAAAAACTATAATAGGAGCAACATGCTTAGGGGAAAATACCGTTTCCTCTCTCCTTTTACTCCTCCTCTTCTTCTTTTTATTCTTCTCTTTAGGAGGGAGAGGCTTGAAATGAAGCTTCTCCATATACCCTGGTTTATTTTTAGAGACAATAGAAGAAACTTTGGAGGATTCCTCCTTTTCATTAATAAGAACAAAACACATATTAGTCTTGTCATATTTTGGTAAAACCTCATCTTTTATAATATTTGGTATGCAAGTATTTGTGTGGCAATTATCAACACAATAAATATGACAACCATGCAGGACACTATTCATATCAAAAGCACCCATATCTACCAAAGAGGTTTTTCTTGATAACTCTTCACATCCCAAAAATAATGTAAGTTCATCATGCTGATTAGGAGTGATCATGTCATCACAATACAAACCTGCAGTACTCATTGGATTAGAAGGGCTATTATTATGGCCTGAGCATTGAAAATTGAAATGACCCACTTCAAAGCAAAGTTCGCAAATAAAAGGATAGAGGGCACAAACTTTTTTACCAAGGTCATTTAGAGCCCTATACAACGTTCTAGTTTTTTCATTCCTGTGGATGATACAATATTCTTCTTCAATTTGATTATTCTCACAAGGTCTATGTATTCCACAAAAATTAACATGCTTATAAGAAGTAGTAATTTCAGAGGTTTGAGCATGTTTATTGCTATCATTAATAACAATTTCATTTTCCATGCAAGTGTCTTTATAAGGCTCATGATACATGTCCCATTTTTCTTTAGGAGCATTAATATGAGAAGCAAAGGTTCTATAACAATCAACAAGAATTTGAGGATCAAGACCATATTTAGCACTAAGCTCTTGAAAATTAGCAGTTTCAGCGAAAGACTTAATGCAATCATACTCATAGTTTATACCTGGTTCTTTACCTTTGTTGTTATCCCAATCTTTGGTATTGCTTTGAATTGCTTCAAGAAGATCCCATTTAGCTTTGACCTCCTTACTTGTGAAGGATCCCTCTAAACAAGTATCTAGATAGTCCTTGTAATGTCCTGAAAGCCTTGCATAGAAATTATTAATAACAATATTACTAGGGAGCTCATGAATGGGACATTTGAGGATTAGTGACTTCAATCTCCCCCATGCTTGGGCAATACTTTCTCCATCATGTGGATGAAAATTGTACATGTAATTCCTATTTTTATGAATTTCACGAGGAGGATAAAATTTAGAGTAAAAGAGAGATTCAAGTTCCTTCCACTCCAAATGATGAGGATCATCTAGTAGCTCATACCACTCTCTTGCTTTGCCCTTAAGTAACAAAGGGAATAGCTTCCTCTTAACTTGGTTCATTGAAATACCTGCACACTTGAACAACTCGCATAATTCGTGTATAAAGAGTAAATGATCACTAGGATGGACAGTTCCATCTCCCAACAGTTGTTCATAACACGTTCAACAATTTTTATAGGTATTTTAAAAGAGATGCTTTTAGTATGTGGATTTAAAATATCACAAGTATAATTAGAATTACCACATATGGGAGATAAAGTATCATCAGAGCAAATTTTCTTCTTTAAAGCTGGGGAACTAAAAAGATCATTTTCATAAAAACTAACTTCCCCAAGCTTAGATGTTTTCATAGCATTAGTAACAAAGGTGTTCAAAAGATTCATAATAATAACATTGCTATTAGCATGCAAAGAAAGTTCCATGGGTTTTTTTAATTTTCTTTTCAGACAATTCATGTTCTATATTAGGAAAAATACTAAAAAGCTATCTAATTTTGTTGTTGTTTTCCATTAAGCCTAACTAGTGAAAACAAGAAACAAAAAGAAAAAATTACAGAATCTAAAGGAAATAACTTCGAGCACTCACACCAAAGGATGTGAGTACCTTTTACCTTACCTCCCTTGCAACGACACCAAAAAATAGCTTGATGTCTACGCACTTCTATTCTTGTAGACAGTTGTTGGGCCTCCAAGTGTAGAGGTTTGTAGAACAACAGCAAGTTTTCCCTTAAGTGGATCACCCAAGGTTTATCGAACTCAGGGAGGAAGTGGTCAAAGGTATTCCCTCTCAAGCAATCCTGCAATCAAGATACAAGAAGTCTCTTGTGTCCCCAACACACCCAATACACTTGCCAGGTGTATAGGTGCACTAGTTCGGCGAAGAGATAGTGAAATACAAGTGGTATAGATAATTATAAGTGGTAACGGTGATAGAAAATAGCTTGATGGTGTAGAAAAGACTAAAGTAAAAATGAAATAAAGATAGAAGCAAGAAAACATGTAATAGATCTAATAGCGAACGGTGTTTTAGTGCTTAGAAACAAGGCCTAGGGATCATACTTTCACTAGTGAACACTCTCATATAAATATATTCTATTTATGATAGTACTCTGAACTACTCTCTGGTTGGACACTCTAATCATTGGTAGGGCTATAACAGCACACCTCAAAGTTCGCTTTCCGCATCTAGATAACCCCACACTGTCACCTTGAGCACTAGATGGTTCCAACAAACACCATAATTTCATAAAGACATCCAACTCCAAATATAACTCATAACAAGTATTTGTAATCTCTAGCCTAAGTGCCACCATGGTGTGCACACTGTCAAGTTCACACACATGGGGAGAGCAGAGATCTATTAAAGCACTTGAGTAGCAAGGTAGATCTATAGACTACAAGCTCATGATCTCAATAAGATCATGCATAGAGAGAGAGATGAACACATAGCTACTGGTAGAACCCTTAGCCTCGAGAGAGAACTACTCCCTCCTCATCATGGGAATCAGCAATGGCAATGGAGATGGTGGCGGCGATCGATGGAGATGGTTCCGGGGGCACTTCTCCGTCCCGGCAGGGTGCCAGAACAGAGACTTTCTGTCCCCTAAATCTCCTCTTCGGTGGCGGCGGTGCTGTGGAACTTTTCGTGGCTGGAGGCTTGATGATTTAGGGTTTTCGCATTGGGAGGATTTTATAGGCGAAGGGGCAAGGTCGGTGGCTGGCCAGGGGGGCCACACCATGCCCTGGCGCGGCCTGGGGGGACCCACGCCTAGGGGTGGTTTGTCCACCCTGTGGCCCCCTTCGTCTCTCCTTCTGGCTCCGTGAATCTTCTGGGAAAATAATGACTTTGGATTTTATCTGGTCCAATTCCGAGAATATTCATTTTCTGACTTTCTGGAACCAAAAACAACAGAAAACAGGCAACTAGCACTGTGGCTCTTGTTAATAGGTTAGTCCAAGAAATCATATGAAAAGTACTCCAAAGTGTGGACAAAACATAAGAAAGTAGATAAAACCAAGCATGGAACATCAAAAATTATGGATACATTAGCAATGTATCAACCGCCAACGCAAGCGAATTTGTCCTACCTCAGGAAAGAGCTGTGGCTGACAGTAAGATTCTAGATGATATCCACATGGCTAGCACAAAATTCATGGGGATCTATAGACCCCAATGCTCCCTTTGTGCTTATCAGTTTTATTTTGAGCCTAATGGTGACCTCCACCAAGTTTTGCTTCCTTTTGTCCAAGCTTTTGGTTTGCCAGGTAAACAGAGTTGGGTCCTTACTAACGAGGAGTTCCAGCAAGCATTGATCCTCTCGGGAAGGATTGCACAGCCGGAAGGTCACCCCAACTTGGAAGACGCAATAGCTAGCCAACAGAAGCAGGAGCAAGGTGGATAGGACTGGAACGCAATAGGCTGCAACGACTATAGTTAGCAGCACCATCACCAACAACCTTCCCCTCAGTACCAGCAGCAAGGTATGCCCCCACCACAACCAGGATTCAAATATGTCCCGAGAGGTGATTTTGATTAGGTGGTGCATCGCATCGACAACATAGAAAATACGTTGCATGATGCGAATGCCAACATATTCAACCTCACCCAAGACTTCACATCCTTCATGACTGACTTTCTAAACCTCTACCCGAACTTCCCATACCAGCAGCCACCGCCTGATGCAGGTGGCAACTTTGGATTCTAGATAGGCCAGTAGTCTAAGCTTGGGGAGGTTTAAATCCTTCCACCTTTTGCATTCATATTTTTCGTTCTTCTTTTGATTTAATTTGTTTTCATTCCAGTGCATGTTTCGGTTTTGCATTGATAAAATGAAAACCAAAAAATATTAGACTAGCTTTTATCTTGATTTGTGCAAATTTCTCTCGGCTCTAGTTGATTTTTCTGCAGGTTATTCACTTCTAGTGATTTAGCTATGGAGATGAGCGCAAAGAGTTGGCTCAAGAAGGAGATGAGAAAGCAAGAGGAGGTATCACATTCTTATTTTCCCTCTTCCTGTAAGTTTATTCATGAACATTTTATGTTTGTTCGGTTGCACTTGAGTTCTACTCCACGCTTAACTCGTTATCTTTTAGGACTTGAGCTCAAAGGTTTTTGTCACTACTTTGGTTGAGACTTACGACAATTAATATTAGTTTGAAAAACAACTCCTTGGATTAAAATCCAAAATTTTAAGAATAAGAGAAAGTGTCTATTGACAACTTTGGTGCCATGTTTTTGTCTTAAGGTCTTAATCTTAGTAGTACTCAACCCCACATACTGATTGTTGACTTGATGATACCTTCTAAAAAAGAATTGTTTGATAGAACAAACTTTTTATGGTGGGAGAGGGAGATCCAAAACTTGTTTTGACCAGCTGTAAAAAAAGGGAGAAGAGAGAAAAAGTTCTATGTTTCTCATACACACCTTTGGGATGCCAACAACTCTGCTAGCTTTTGATAGATCTATGGTATAACCCCAGATTTCGGCTATGAGTTGATGAAAATTATTGGTGTTCTCAAAGGTTGTGTAAGCATTTGTAAAAAGAAACAATCAATGATCCTTGAAAGAGGGGAAAAACTACTGTCAAGATATGAGCTAAAAATATTAAATACTTTTGAGAACTTTGGTATCACCTCACCACCTAAAATGAATAAATTAGAGTTCTTGAAAGACAAGGAAAAGAAGAGGTATTTGATAGCCATGATTATCGAAGTGGGTGTTAATGAAAATCTCTAAGTATATCCTTCTTTTGACATCTACTTGTGCACCCTTAATTTTGACTTAAGCATCCTTGCTTGAAAATATTTTCACCCTCATAAAAAGAGAGGCGCTGAAAAGAATTGATTTTCAAGCATAGCCAAAATTTTGACAATCTCATTTGAGTTGTAAGAGCTATTAGCTAGCGAGTTACTTGCATTTAGGAATTGAACTTAAGTGCAATTGTTCAGATATATTATGCTCATGTTCAAGGTTGCAGGATTCGAGACAATGGAATATGATACAATCTCGAACTTGTAAGTATTTCGTCTGGATTCAATTCCTTGCTATTACTCATTATATCTTTGTCACTCGAGGGTGAGTAACAAGCTTAGAAGCTTGGGGAAGTTGATAGCTCCAAAGTTCATAACTTTTTATCATTGTTTTTCCTCTTGTTTATTGCTGGATTTCATTGAAGATTAACCCTTTCTACTAACGTTAACATTGCAATTAACGAATCCTTGGTTTCTTGTGATCGTTTTCAGGCAATGAACATTTATGGAAGATCTAATAGCATTTATGGGCTAATTACACCAAAAGAAGCAAATCCCCAATTGGAGCCCCTTTCATTGGAGGCGTCCAGAGTGCATAACGACCACTGGTACGGTCAGGGTGCGCCCATACCATCCGCCCGTACTACCTTCCGTCAACTCTGTTATATCAATACAAGCAACTTCCGTGAAGAGAGACGGTGAAAAATAGAATATAGCTGCCGCAAACTCATCCAGAGAGGGAGAGATCAGATCTACAGAAGGAGAAGAACCCCATATCATTCTTCGACGATCTCTAGCCTCTGAATCACCCACTCCACCATCATCCCCATTGTTCCTTAGAGAAAGAGAGAGTGATTGGCACTTGTAAGATTAGGGTTTGATACTTTGATCTACCTTTTCTTTGTATTTGATTTGATCTTCAACTAGTATTGTGGCTTGCTACGATAACTCTAAGATGATTCCCATTTGCAATACAATTATGCCTTTGATTTATCTTTCTCTCATGTCCGAGTAAATCCCCATAGGCATGGGAGATGTAGGGTTTTGGTGAGATGTGATGTGCCTTCCTAGATTCCATCCATTTGTGATTGTTGTGGTGTTTATTAAATTGTGAGAATGATTATCTATGTTTGCCTAGTGCTTGTCATCTAATTTAAGGGCCCAGGTAACATGATCTAAAGATCTCATAGGCATGACCTTGTATGCTAGCGAATCGGTGACCCCCGAGTGACATGGCCGATATTAATGAGGAGCTAGTACTACTCGAGGACAACAACGAACCATCAAGATTAAAGCCTTGATCTGGTCAGAAGACCTTAATTAATGCGCTGACCATTGTCGTGGTAACAAGAAGATGGATCATTGGGGCTGGGAAGAAATGGCCATGAGGACTTCTAGTCGGTATTTGGGTTGCTTGCCTACTCACTTATAAATAAGAAATATCACAATTACTTATTTCACTTTATTCATATGGCACTTTCACTATCTCCATGAACCGATTCTCTCAGCGCCTAACTTCTTATCTGCAGGAACTTCAAACACCTTTCTCGTCTTTACTTTTATGCAATTTAATTCTTATTCTTCCTTACGAAAGTTTCATCTATCTTTCACTCACCACTTTCCACCGTCAGCAATTACAGTCAACTCACTCAAGACTGGTGACACCTTGAGTGCGATAGAAATGCCACATAAACACTTACCTAGGCTCCTTATTGGGATCGATATAAAAACTGGAATTAATACTTCCACGAAAACATGCTCTGCTGAACCTATGCACTTGCAGGCCATCAAGTTATTTTCTGGCGCCATTACCGGGGAGCTAAGCGCTAAGTGTTGTTTCTTGACAAAAATAATTGTTGACACCATCCATGATCTCCATTGAAGAAAGAGGTACCACTCAATCAGGAAAAACCTGTTTACCTCTGTACATTGATCGTATTCCAACCAAGAGACGCCTAGAATTTATTGAAACATTTTCTAACTCACGTACTGTAGACGTGAATAGTTTGATTTCTTTGATAGCGGACTTGACCATCACCCAGGGGGCTGAAGAACCTGAGCTACGTTTGGGAGAATATGGTAATCCATCTAGGCACTTAAGAAAATACCTATTTTTTGTCCTGAACTTGAAGGGCAGGAATTTGAAATATATCCTGAGCTAATTTATATGATGAAAGAGATTGCTTTCGCAGGAAAAGAAGAGGAAGATCCCAGTGATCACTTGACAAGGGTATATAACCTTTGCGGTTCTCTTAAACCAGCAAGTCTACCAATAGAGTTTGTACTCCTTAAATTTTTGCTGGTCTCTGAAAGATAATGCGTTTACTTGATTACAATCATTACCTAATCACACTATAAAAAGCTTGGAAGATTACATCTGAGAGTTTATGCATAAATGTTATTTATTCACTAAAATCATGCAGATTAAACATAGCATAACAAACTTTCTCTAGACAGTTGGAGAAAACTTTTATCAAGCATGGAATAGATTTTATGCAATGATTATGAAAGTCTCGAATCATGGTTTCCATGAGCATTTAATTATCCAATATTTTTACAATGGGCTTAATGATGAATGATGAATGCAAGTGCACAGATCGTTTATAGCTAGTTTCGAAATAAAGATATCGATCCCACAGGGAGCAGGAGTCTGAAGTCTAATAACTCTTGAAATAAATATTACACCAGTAATGCTAAATAAAGTTCTAAGTGACAAGATTAAATGCGAGTATTGTGTAAAAAAGAGTTTTTGGATTTTTGGTATAAGAGCAATAATAAGTAAAGTAAAACAACTGAATAAAGAAAGTAAGTATCGCGTATGTAAAAGAGGTTGGAACTACAATAGGGAAAAACCGTTCTCAGGGAGTAGCGGATTCACCACTAGCATTATAAGGAGCTAAGGTAAAGATTATTATCATGAACATTCTCAACTATGTATGTGTGGGAGGAACTCCGTATTTGGACAAATAGGCAGCAATCGCTGCTCACATCATCCTTATAACCACAACAGTCAGCAATCGACATCAATTGAATTACTGCGCTATTAAGGGACGTAATCCCATGGCATGGATAGTGTCTGTGAGTTTCCTCGATTTTCCAAATTGATACGTAAGGAGTGCCAACAGCTTTATAGTCACTGTAAGTGCTAACATACCTCCGTTTACCAACAAGTAGTTCCCTCCATCAAGTGCCCATGAGAGGCAAATATTGAGAGGTCGACCTCTCTCAACATCAAGATGAAGACAATGTAACACATGGTCACAGCGATGAATATCATAATAAACTTTATCTTATCCCAATCACATACTAGGGTTTATCCATCTCCCAAGAACTAATGATCTACTCAGACATGGAAGCAATCAACACCATGGAAATAACAATGGGATCTATCATAGATGAATAGTACTTGTATAAATCCACAACGAGTACGGAAATTACAACAAGATCTAGACAAGATGTAGATGGGATGGATGGAGATGGTGGTGATGCAGCGGTGGATGATGAAGATCGATGCCTTAGCCTCCTGGATCTGCGCGGGGCAAAGATGGATCCTCGGTAGACGGGTTCTCCCTCCAGATGCCTTCTGGAGGTGAGGTTTCTACGATTTCTGGGTGTTCTGTATGTCGTCTCTCTAATTTAGTTGCACGGGGTAAAACTATTTGAGGAGGCGGTGGCGGTGCCAACTATACGGCGGGAACTATACGGCCGGAAAATTTATTCCCGCCGTATAGTTGGTCGTAAAACTGTTTGTCTCCCTTGATTGCTTTGGGTTTTCTTCTGGTATTATTAATATTTCCCGAACTAGCACGGTGGCCCGTTCAATGCGCAGGCAATGTCTGGAATTATTTCTGGGTAACATTATAGTTAGAGAAAAATAGTTAAATGTAATTCTATTGCATAAAATATGTTGAATGGAAGAAATTTGTTATAGGGTAGGAGGTAAACATGGTCTACTCAAATCGACCATTTGTGAAATTAATGTCATAGAACAGGAACGTTCTTTTCAAGGTAAGTATGTCTAAGTGATTATACAACCAAGAGATATGGGGTTACCAGTATTTACACGCTGCACAATCTTGGGATTTATATTGAACACATGTCGATCGGATATCCTATGTGACCTTTCTAAGCAGAAGTAATAAATTTCTTTACTGATTTATATTCAACACAGGATTCAAACCTTTCTAAGCACAATCTTTGGATTTATATTCAACAAAGGTCGATGGGATCTCCTATGTTAATATTTGCTCCTTCTCACCGAGAGCAAATAACTGGTTAACAGAAAATCTTCATAGGACAACTTTTATTTAATATATAAAGGAGAGAACTACAAAGACAAAAAGAATCACAAATGTTGTATCCAATAAGAAAACTATTTCGAGTCTTTTCTTCTTCCATACGAACGAAATCCATTTTATGTTTAAAGCTTTGGCGCCACTAATCAAAAGTCAGGGCTCCATCTTCAAAGATTTTCTTAGTTCATGTTACCAAGTACTCCAAACAATTAGGATGACCATTTTCCTTTAGAAAGGTTTCTGAAGTTTGTCCTTCATATCCAGGAAAGCTACATGAAAGATAAATGTTGAGAGCGTGGATGGGCAAAAAGAATCCCACCAGTGTTTAGTAAACAGGAAGGATCAAAACAAATGGTGCAATGTTTATTCAAGTTGTCAGTCTCTTAGCGCACATTTACAGCTTGCGGCAGCGAAATTCTTCCATTCAAGTAGGTTCCTTGTATTTGGCCAATCATTCAAGAAAATCAAGAAAAACCTTTGCTTCAATTGGTAGGAGTCGGATGATATCCATTTAAAATGAAGAATCATAGTTTTCCACTCAATCATACATTTGTAAGATTTGCTGGATGAATACTTGAGAATTCCAATTATTATTGGTCCAACTATCTAGACCATTATCCAGATTTAACTCTTCACATGTATTTTCCAATGTGACAACTCCCCTGTAAGAAGGAAAAGAATGTGAAATAGATATTTTGTATATTCCCGGTAACCTATGTGTTGCAGAAGGAAGGTCAAACATATCTTCCACATATTCCTCGGAAGATAGTATTTTACAACATAAAACATTTACCAATGAACCAAAAAGACATTGGACTATAGAAATATTAACAAAATGCCAAGAAGCATAGGAATGTGCTAAGCAGATATATAGTCCATAGAAAAAGTCCGGAATGCTAAGATTTATACTAAAATAAATTAACTAATTAAGGTCACTATTATTCCCTCGTGAACAATCCAAAGGAGTAAGATTTGAAATCATGTTATCTCCTCATGAAAAGTATGCAATGAAAATAAATAATATCAAAAGTAATAATCATGTCTAAATATAAGACCTTAACTACAAAGTAGTCCTAATCCACTTATTTAAAATTCAAACCGGGCAGTTTCCATCTTATGTACTTAGAGCAAAAGGTCCAGAATGCAAGAAAGTTACATATAATGTCTTTCAGTTAAGTAAGGAAAGGTTTGCACTAAGAATTTCACCTGACTCATGCCCAAACCCCTTGGGTAATCTACAACTATACTTGGTACTGTAGCATAATGTGTTGTGAAATTAAAACATATAAGAAATTTTATCCAAGAATTGAGTATATAGAAGTGTGAAAAAACAAACATAACGGTAGAATAGTTGGAATATATCACATGGTAGGATCTAGAGAAAGGTACGTACCGTGTCACTAACATGACCACAATTCCATTCAGATCCTGAACTTGTGCACTTCAGGAACATATATGTGCTCCGGAAGTCTGAAGCTAAGAAACATGGCTGCAGTATTAACCAAAACACCCATGCAAATAGTCTTTGTTACTGAAATTGACGAATAATATTTTATTGTAAAACTTGTTGGCAAACGTGCGAAAGAAAGCATTTTAATATTAAATACTGCTTTAACAATCACCTTTAATATGTGATGCCCAAAACTTTTGCAGTCTACAGAGTTATTTTCCAATTAGGACATGTCGAATAGTACAGAGTTACTCTCTTCTGTCCATATTATTGTTCCCAGATTTATTTAGGTTCGAATGTATCTAACCATGTTTTAGTATTAGATACGTCCGAATCTAGACAAATCAAAGAACATTAATTTAAATCGAACCTAGTATTAAAGATAGATGACGTAGAGAGTATAGAGTTATTAAAGATGGATGCCGTAGACCAATAATTACCTCTTTAGCTTCAGCACATAATCAGACTATAACCTCCAAGATGGGTAATATAATTAGTAACATGTTTTGGCAATATTATTCCAAACTGCCTTAAAGTGGTAATCTCGTATGAAATAAAAGCCATTAACATATTTGATTTCTAGAGCTAAGCCAATCACCATGTTCTGCATCTTACCAAAGGAAACATAAAACGGCACCCCCTCCGTTCAGAAATATAAGACATGTTAGCTTTATGAAATGAACGTATCTAGACACTTTTAGTATATAGTTTACTCCGAATCTCTACGAACCTATACACTAAAAGACGTTTAGATACATTTGATTCATAAAGTTAAAACGTCTTATATTTGTGAACGGAGGGAGTATTGGTCAGGTTCATTCTATATGGAATAAATGAAAAAGTAAAAGTAAATATGTACTCAATACGTGAGAAAGAAAAGATAGATCTTGCTGAATACGTGATTTTTTTAGCTCAATCTATACTGAATACAAAAATTGGATGGCACATAACTTATGAGGTGGATCCAGCTGCACATTCGATGGAAATAGGGTAGGATATGTACCATAGGAGCCCATCGCGCGGCAGCAAAAACAGTGTATGGTGTTGCAGTCCTGGACACAGCCAAAATTGAATTAGGTATTAACAAAACAGATCAACGGAGTGCACCCGTGCGACGCTGAGGAGCAGATTAGAGTTTTTTAGGATATACTATGATCCATTTTTTTACATCATCGGTTAGTGGCATTGGACTCATGGCTTTGTTGGTCGCTCGGGTAAGTAAGATCAAAGATCTAACAAACATGGTGCTTTCAATTCTGGTTTTGCAGTTGGGGCGCTGTATGATGCAATTAATGATTAAATTAGAAAACAAAAAATTCATCAAAGGCCACCCAAAGAAGAGCGCTAGATCTGTGACCGAGGGATTTGCAAGGTGATTGACAGGGGTCACCATAGGTGAACAAACCTTCAGGCCTGCACGTAGCCTCGAAGCATCAGGACGGCGTTATCGAAGACATCACACAATGATTATGAAGTGGGTACTTGAAGTGCGCCACACCGATCGTGTCTTTGGGTACAACTTGGGGACAAAGACATAGGACGTCCACCTGAGGGAGCCGACGGCGCAAGATTGTATCGAGGTTGGTGATAGATTCATCTGTGCATCTTTCTTTGGGGCCTACTAAGAAATTCGAATCTTCAAGTATTATATGAAAACAATGGAGAATTACCATCTGTCACCTGCATCTTTCGTCCGGAGACTGACCTGATGTCTGCACCATAGAGATTGGAATTCCAGCACGAACAATACAACCGGATGCATGCCCGTGACCATGGTAATGCATGAGCTAGGGTTGTCGCAGCTTAGATGAATTATCCCGTGTTGTGGACACAGCCCAACGACCATACAATGAGGAAAGAGAAGGAACGGTCGGGCGTTGAAGACGGCTACCAAACCATTTGTGATTCCTACACAGGCGTTTGGATCGGGAGAATTCTTCCTGCAGAGGTTTGAGAGGACGCCTCCATTGATGTGGCGACCATGTTGTGGAAAAAAGAAAGGGAACTGTGACCAAGGTTTTGGTTCCCGGTACGAAAAAAATCCCGAGGGTGGTCGGGATTTCCGGTTACCGCGGTTACCGAGAAATCCCGACCGGTTACCGGACGAATTTAAATTTCAAAATTCAAATTCAAAGTCCTCGGTATGACCATTTACATCGGTTTTTTGTTAAAATTCATAAATTTTATACAATTCAAATAAATTCGGGATTTTTTGTCCGGTAAACCGATTTCCCGAGGGTGGTCGGGATATCCGGTTACCGACCGGTAACCGGATTTCCCGACCGGTAACCAAAACGTTGACTGTGACACGGATATTGGATAGGTTATTCCTATTGTAATGGCATTGGTGGGTAATTCCACTTAAGTCTAATCTAATGACTATAGATTTTCCGGCTATATAATAAACAGTCAGATTATTCTGATTTTTGTGAGAATTTCTAGCAGATTTCTCTTAATTCTGGTTAACCTATATATTACTTTTAGTATATAATAGATAAGCGATTTACATTGTTTTTGACTTCTTTTCTCCTCAGTACAATTTCTTCAAGAATTGTGTCCATTGTATCCATCATCTGTCATGATCCTGGTGAAAACAGACATAAAATATGCACGGGAGCATCGTAAAATACCAAGATCCTATATCTACAATGCAAAATAACAATATAAAACATGATGCAAACTCATCAATGAAACAAAAGGAATGATTGATCTATCTGCAGGGAAAGATATTTGTAACTTAATATTGCCAGAATGTGTAAAGATTTTTGACGTAAGATCCTTTAATGATGAACAATACAATCCAGTTGAGGATGTTGAACCACAAAAAGGTATGATTCACATACCCCCAGATCTTATACCTGAAGTTAAAAACTCCATGAAAGAAAAAGGAATAGCCTCGGAACTTATTAAAGAAAATAAAATTGACATTCTTCAAGCTTATGTAATGGAAGACGATATAAATCTTGTCATGCAAAAGTTTAGATATGAACAAAACTAGTTCCGTGAGAAATATTATAGACGTCTTATGACTCAAGAAAAGAATATAAGAGAGTTAACCGAAGTCTTTGATGACTTGGGGCATGCTACAAAGCATTTAGATAGATATTTAAGTATGGTTAAAACACAATGTGATCAAATAATTGAAACCCAAATTTTGATTTTGAACCAAGGAAATTTCAGTAGTGTTTCCACGTGGCACAGAAACGCAGGAACCACAAGGCCACCTTGGTATCAAGAAGAACAAGCCCGCAAGGCAAGTGAGACTCAAGGGATGAGTCAAGAAGAAGAGGACCTAGTTGATCCTCAAGATGATATTGATTATGAAGCTCAGAAAAGAGAACACGAGGCTTCCAAAGCTAGAGAAGAAGAAGAAGCAGGAAATAAACATAAACTATATGACTCAGATGCTAGGACAATCGACTCAAGGGAAGAGGCCAATCTTAGATAGGAGCAAGAAAAGCAAGTTATCGCTCCACCTTAAGAATGTGCTAATATGCAAAAATCAGCAAAAAAGAAAACTAAAAAAGATGCTGAACTAGTGGCAAAGGTAAAAGAGAAGGTAATACCCACCAAAAAGAAAATTCCCTATCCTAATCGAGTTCAACATGAACTGGATAATATTTATGATTCTTTTGCCGAGGCACTGGGAAGCCTTCGTTTAGAACTTCCTTTAACTGATGCTATTCAAGTTCCTAGTTATAAAAAATTTATGCGAGATATTCTTAATAGAAAAAGAAGGTAACTAAGACTGTAGAAGTAATGACAAGCTTTGGTGATAAGCTGCCTGCTAAGCTTGGGGACCCAGGTATACCAACTATCTCTTGCGCAATTGGAAAAACAAATATAGTTAATGCTCTTTGTGATTTAGGAGCAGGTGTTAGTGTCATGCCTTATTCCTTGTTTAAAAAATTGAACCTTGGAGAGTATTCTCCCACTTCAATCACTTTGCAAATGGCTGATAAGACAACTAAACAACCTATCGGTATGATCGGAGATGTTCTACTTAAAATAGACCAACATGTTATACCTACTGATTTTATTATACTTGATGTTCCTGAAGATGACAAACTTTCTATCATCCTTGGAAGGCCTTTTCTTAGCAGATCTGGAGCTAACGTAGATTATTCTAGCGGTAAGATTGTCTTCAATATATATGATGATCAGATTGTTTGCTATTTTTCAAATAAACATGAGCATAATGGAAAATATGTTCCACCACCTAAGTGTATCCAAGCAGTAAATGATGGGTTCGTAGCATGAAAAACAAAAAATTTCTACCGCAAGAACGAACAAAACCCAGATCTAATCTAGATAAAAGCCAAGATCTAATCTATTAGACATGTGCAACAAGATAGATCTGTACTAACCCTCGCAGATCCGAAAGCGTTACGAGATTAGATCTCGGGGTTGATGTAGTCGATCACTTGCCGATCTTAAGATCGTGTGGACGATCCTTCCGGCGCCGCGTTCCGGCAGCGCTTCCGCAGTCAGTCACACATGCAGAGTCGAAGCAGACCTTCCTCTCCCCGTTCCAGCGAGCAGCGGAGGTAGTAGATCTTCTCCACGGAATCCCAGCAGCACGACGGTGTGGTGGTGGTGGTGGAGTAGAGAATTCTGCAGGGCTTCGCCTAAGCCTGAGCAGAGGGAAGGAGGAGGAGAGAGGCGGCGGCTAGGGCTTGAAGTGGAGGGTGCCAGGGGGTGGCGCCCCCACCCCTCTATTTAAAGGAGGGAGACGCCATGGGAGGGGGAGTCCTAGTAGGACTCCCCTTCCTTCCTTGGCCGACGGATTGGGAGGGGGGGAGGAGTCCTCCTCCCCACAACTCCTTATCTTGCCCCACAAGGACTCCTTGATCCTTTCTTGGTTTTCAAGCAAACTCCAAGATATCCCCTAGAACCTTCCGGAACATTCCGAAACCTTCTAGAATCCCCATACAAATACTCCGAAACATTTCCTAACTTAGAAAATGATCCCCAATATATGAATCTTATTCTCCGGACAATTCCGGATCTCCTCGTGATGTCCCGGATCCAATCCGAGACTCCGAACAACATTCGGTCTCCAACGCATATTCCATATCTACTTAAAATAACTTCGAACCTTAAGTGTGTCACCCTACGGTTCGTGAATATGCAGACATGATGAAGACACCTCTCCGATCAATAACCATCAGCGGGATCTGGAGATCCATAACGGCTCCCACATACTCAACGATGACTTCGTGATCGATAGAACCATTAACATACGAAACCAATTCCCTTTTTCACGCGATATTCTACTTATCCGAGGTTTGATCGTCGGTATCTCCATACCTAGTTCTACCTCGTTACTGATAAGTACTCTTTACTCGTTCCATGTTATGTCACCCCTTGTGACCTAGTCACATGCTTGCAAGCTAACTAGATGACATTCCACCGAGAGGGCCCAGAGCATATCTATCCGTCATATGGATGGACAAATCCCAATCTTGGTCCATGCGCTTCAACACATACTTTCAGAATACCCAATGACACCTTTATAACCACCCAGTTATGAAGCGGTGTTGATGTCATCAAAGTACCCATCCGGTGATGGTGATTAACATAACCTCATGGCTGAAGGATTAGGTTACTATGCATTTGAAAGCTTATAGCAATACGAACTTAATGACTTGATCTTATGCTACGCTTACTATGGGTATGTGTCCATCACATCATTCTCCTAATGATATAACCTTGTTATTAATGACATCCAGTGTCCATGATCAGGAAACTATGATCATCATTTAATCAACAAGCTAGTTCCACAAGAGGCTTACTAGGGACTCTTTTATGTTTACAAAACACACATGTATTAGTGTTTCCTTATAATACAATTATAGCATGGGATGTAAACATTCATCATAAACACAAAGATATAATAATAACCACTTTTATTATTGCCTCTTGGGCATATCTCCAACAGTCTCCCACTTGCACTAGAGTCAATAATCTAGATTACATGGTAATATACCTAACACCCATGGCGTTCTGGTGTTGGTCATGCTTTGCTCTAGGGAGAGGTTTAGTCAACGGATCTGCCACATTCAGATCAGTGTGTACTTTGCAAATTTTTATGTCACCATCTCGGACATACTCACGAATAGCATGGAAACGTAGCTTGATGTGCTTCAGCTTGCTATGTGACCTTGGCTCCTGTGCATTAGCTATGGCACATGTGTTGTCACAGTAGATGGCCATCGGGTCCAACGCACTGGGAACCACGCCAAGTTCAGTAATGAACTCCTTCATCCATATGGCTTCTTGTGCAGCCTCCGAAGCAGCTATGTATTCTGATTCAGTTGAAGATTTCGCTACAACGCTTTGCTTGGCACTCCTCCAGCTCACTACAGCACCATTCAAAATAAATACGTATCCAGACTGTGACTTCGAGTCATCTGGATCGGTGTTCAAACTAGCATCAATGTAACCGTTTACAACAAGTTGTTCATCACCTCCATAAGAAAGAACCATATCCTTAGTCCTATTCAGGTACTTTAGGATATTCTTGACCGTTGTCCAGTGTTCCATTCCAGGATCACTTTGATATCTGCTAGTCAAACTAACATCATGTGCTATATCCGGTCTTGTACACAGCATGGCATACATGATAGAACCTATGGCCGAGGCATAGGGAATATTATTCATCTTTTCTCTATCTTCTGCCGTAGCCGGACTTTGAGTCTTACTCAAGGTCTTACCTGACAACATGGGCATGAACCCTTTCTTGCTCTCTTCCATTCTAAACTTCTTTAGAACTTTGTCTAAGTATGTACTTTGTGGAAGCGCTATTAGGTGTCTTGATCTATCTCTATAAATCTTGATGCCTAGAATATATGCCGCTTCGCCAAGATCCTTCATTGAAAAACTATTATTCAAATAGGTTTTGACGCTATTAAGAAGTTCTATATCATTCCCAATCAACAATATGTCATCTACATATAGTACTAGGAATGCTACAGAGCTCCCACTCACTTTCTTGTAAATACAAGCTTCTCCATAAGTTTGTATAAATCCAAAGTTTTTGATTACTTTATAAAAACGTTGATTCCAACTCCGGGATGCTTGCTTCAGTCCATAAATGGAGCGCTGAAGTTTGCATACCTTGTCAGCATCTTTAGGATCGACAAAACCCTTGGGTTGTACCATATACAACTCTTCCTCAATGTCACATTAAGGAACGCCGTTTTGACATCCATCTGCCAAATTTCATAATCGAAATATGCAGCGATTGCTAACAAAATCCTCACAGACTTTAGCTTCGCTACTAGTGAGAATGTCTCATCATAGTCAACTCCTTGAATTTGTCGGAACCCTTTCGCGACAAGTCAAGCTTTATAGACGGTAACATTACCATCAGCATCTGTTTTTGTTTTGAAAATCCATTTGTTCTCGACAGCCTTACGACCATCCGGTAAGTCCACCAAATTCCACACTTGGTTTTCGTACATGGATCCCATCTCGGATTTCATGGCTTCTAGCCATTTGTCGGAATCTGGGCTGACCATAGCTTCTTCATACGTCGCAAGGTCATCAGTGTTGTCCACCAACATGACGTTCAAGGCAGAGTCATACCAATCAGGAGTGGTACGAACCCTCATTGACCTACGAGGTTCAGCAGTAACTTCGTTCGAAGTTTCATGATCACCATCATTAGCTTCCTCTCCAATTGGTGCAGGCGGCACAAAAACATCTTCCGGTGCTGCGCTACTCTCAACTCCGAGAGAAGGTTCAATAACCTCGTCGAGTTCTACTTTCCTTCCAGTCACTTCTTTCGAGAGAAATTCCTTCTCAAGAAAGGATCCATTCTTGGCAACGAAAACTTTGCTTTCGGATCTATGATAGAAGGTATACCCAATTGTTTCTTTAGGGTATCCTATGAAGACGCATTTCTCCGCTTGGGTTTCAAGCTTATCAGGTTGTAACTTCTTTACATACGCTTCGCAACCCCAAACTTTAAGGAATGACAACTTAGGTTTCTTAGCAAACCACAATTCGTACGGTGTCGTTTCAACGGATTTAGATGGTTCCCTATTTAAAGTGAATGCGGCTGTCTCTAATGCATAGCCCCAAAACGATAGTGGTAAATCTGTAAGAGACATCATAGACCGAACCATATCTAAGAGAGTTCGATTACGACGTTCGGACACACCATTACGCTGCGGTGTTCCCGGCGGTGTCAACTGTGAAAGTATTCCACATTTCTTTAAATGCATGCCAAACTCATAACTCAGATATTCACCTCCGCGGTCAGAACGCAGAAACTTAATCTTCTTGTTACGATGATTTTCCACTTCACTTTGAAATTCCTTAAACTTCTCGAAAGTTTCGGACTTATGTTTCATAAAGTAGACATACCCATATCTACTTAAGTCATCCGTGAAAGTGAGAACATAACGATATCCACCACGCGACGCTACACTCATTGGACCGCACACATCGGTATGTATTATTTCCAATAAGTCTGTAGCTCGCTCCATTATTCCAGAGAATGGAGTCTTAGTCATTTTTCCCATCAGACATGCTTCGCATCATTCAGGTGATTCAAAATCAAGTGATTCAAGAAGTCCATCAGAATGGAGTTTCTTCATATGCTTCACTCCAATGTGACCAAGACGACAGTGCCACATGTATGTAGAATTATCATTCAATTTTATTCGTTTAGCATCTATGTTGTGAACATGTGTATCACGACTATCGAGATTCAATAAGAATAAACCATTCATCTCAGGTGTATTACCATAAAAGATATTACTCATATAAATCGAACAACCTTTATTCTCAGACTTAAAAGAGTAACCGTCTCGTAATAAACAAGATCCAGATATAATGTTCATGCTTAACGCAGGCACCAAATAACAATTATTTAAATTTAAAACTAATCCTGAAGGTAGATGTAGAGGGAGCGTGCCGACGGCGATCACATCAACCTTGGAGCCATTTCCAACGCGCATCGTCACCTCGTCTCTTGCCAGTCTTCATTTATTCCGCTGCTCCTGTTTCGAGTTACAAATATGAGCAACCGAACCAGTATCAAATACCCAAGCACTACTACGATTACTAGTAAGATACACATCAATAACATGTATATCGAATATACCTTTCTTCTTGATGTTCCCGTTCTTCAGATCCGCCAGGTACTTGGGGCAGTTATGCTTCCAGTGACCAGCACCCTTGCAGTAGAAGCATTCAGTTTCAGGCTTAGGACCAGCCTTGGGCTTCTTAGCAGGTGCGACAGCTTTCTTGCTGTCCTTCTTGAAGTTGCACTTTTTCTTAGGCTTGCCCTGTTTCTTGAAATTGGTGGTCTTATTGACCATCAACACTTGGTGCTCCTTCTTGATCTCCACTTCAGCAGTTTTCAGCATGGACGATAGTTCAGGCAACGTCTTGTTCATGCAGTGCATATTGTAGTTCATCACAAAGTTCTTATAACTCGGTGTCAGTGATTGGAGGACACGGTGAATCCCTAACTCATTAGGAATCGTTATCCCCAACTCTTGGAGCTTGTTTGCGTGCCCAGACATGGTGAGCACGTGCTCGCTAACAGAGCTTCCCTCTTCCATTTGCAGGTAAAGAACTTTTCGGAGGCCTCATAGCTCTCCACGGCCGCGTGAGTCTCAAAAATGAGCTTGAGCTCCTTAATGATCTCGAACGGGTCGTGGTGCTCAAAACGCTTCTGGAGCTCCGTTTCTAAACCGTACAGGATGGCACACTGAATTGTGGAGTAATGATTTTTCTGAGTGGCGTAAACATTCTTTACGTCATCGGTGGCATCATCTGCAGGTGGGTCACCTAGCGGTGCTTTGAGCACATAGGTCATCTGACCAGCCCTGAGGACAATCTTCAGACCACGGAGCCAGTCCATGAAGTTGCTTCCATTGTTCTTAAGCTTTTCTTTCTCTAGGAACGCATTGAAATTGATGGAGAGGTTCGCCATAATCTACAACAAATTTGCAAGTAGTTTAGACTAAGTTTATGACAAATTGAGTTCAATTTTAATTCTTAAATTAACTAGGTGAACTCCCACTCAAAACAACATCCCTCACATTGTCTTAGTGATTACACGAACCAAGTCCACTACACCAAGTCCGATCTTCACGAGAGAAGATGTAGTTTCATCGGCGAACAATCTTCATGTTCATCATATCACTTATATGATTCATGATCTACCTTTCGGTATTCCGTGTTCCGAGACCATGTCTGTACATGCTAGGCTCGTCAAGATTAACCTTAGTTTCCGCATGTGCAAATCTGGCTTGCACCCGTTGTATGCACACGTAGAATCTATCACATCCGATCATCACGAGATGCTTCGAGACGACGAGTCTTAGCAACGGTGCCAACTAAGGACAAACACTTTATTACTTGAAATTTAGTGAGAGGGATCATCTTATAATGCTACCGTCGCGATCTAAGCAATACAAGATGCATAAAGGATTAACATCACAGGCAATTCATAATTAGTGTGATATGATATGGCCCTTTCTTCTTATGCCTTTGATCTCCATCTCCAAAGCACGGACATGATCTCCATCATCACCAGCAACTATTACAACTACTTGGAATAAAGCTATTACAAGATGAATAGACACACATGTCTTAACAGAATTAAAGACAACGATTAGGCTCCTGCTGGTTGCCATATTACAACAAGGATCATTGCATACATCAAAATATAATCACAATCACATGATGGCCATATCACATCACAAAACCCCTGCAAAAACAAGTTAGACGCCTCTAATTTTCTTTGCAAGTTTTACGTGGTTTGGGGCTTTCGAATAAGAACGGATCTTACCTACGAAACTGAACCACAACGTTGATACAAGTGCTATCAAGTGCAAAGTGTAGATTGGATCTATACTATGGTGGGGAGAGACAGACACCCGCAAAGCCACTTGTGCAAAGCAAGTTACACGTCAAGCGTGGAGCAAGTCTCATGTGCGATGACATGTAAGGTTAGCCCGAGCCGCTTCATCTCACCATACCGCAAGATGCAAAGTACACAAAGCAAAAGACGGCACGAGCACCAACACCCACAAAACCATTGTGTTCTACTCGTGCAACAGATCTACGCATAGACAAGGCTCTAATACCACTGATGGGTTCGTAGCATGGAAAACAAAAAATTTCTACCGCAAGAACGAACAAAACCCAGATCTAATCTAGATAAAAGCCAAGATCTAATCTATTAGACATGTGCAACGAGATAGATCTGTACTAACCCTCGTAGATCCGAAAGCGTTACAAGATTAGATCTCGGGGTTGATGTAGTCGATCACGTGCCGATCTCAAGATCGTGTGGACGATCCTTCCGACGCCGCGTTCCGGCAGCGCTTCCGCAGTCAGTCACACGTGCGGAGTCGAAGCAGACCTTTCTCTCCCTGTTCCAGCGAGCAGCAGAGGTAGTAGATCTTCTCACGGAATCCCAGCAGCACGACGGTGTGGTGGTGGTGGTGGTGGAGTAGACAATTATGCAGGACTTCGCCTAAGCCTGAGCAGAGGGAAGGAGGAGGAGAGAGGCGGCGGCTAGGGCTTGAAGTGGAGGGTGCCAGGGGGTGGCGCCCCCACCCCTCTATTTAAAGGAGGGAGGCGCCATGGGAGGGGGAGTCCTAGTAGGACTCCCCTCCCTTCCTTGGCCGGCGGATTGGGAGGGGGGAGGAGTCCTCCTCCCCACGACTCCTTGTCTTGCCCCACAAGGACTCCTTGATCCTTTCTTGGTTTTCAAGCAAACTCCAAGAAATCTCCTAGAACCTTCCGGAACATTCCGAAACCTTCTAGAATCCCCATACAAATACTCCGGAACATATCCTAACTTAGAAAATGATCCCCAACATATGAATCTTATTCTCCGGACAATTCCGGATCTCCTCGTGATGTCCCGGATCCAATCCGAGACTCCGAACAACATTCGGTCTCCAATGCATATTCCATATCTACTTAAAACAACTTCGAACCTTAAGTGTGTCACCCTACGGTTCGTGAATATGCAGACATGATGAAGACACCTCTCCGATCAATAACCATCAGCGGGATCTGAAGATCCATAACGTCTCCCACATACTCAACGATGACTTCGTGATCGATAGAACCATTAACATACGAAACCAATTCCCTTTGTCACGCGATATTCTACTTATCCGAGGTTTGATCGTCGGTATCTCCATACCTAGTTCTACCTCGTTACTGATAAGTACTCTTTACTCGTTCCATGTTATGTCACCCCTTGTGACCTAGTCACATGCTTGCAAGCTAACTAGATGACATTCCACCGAGAGGGCCCAGAGCATATCTATCCGTCATATGGATGGACAAATCCCAATCTTGGTCCATGCGCTTCAACACATACTTTCAGAATACCCAATGACACCTTTATAACCACCCAATTATGAAGCGGTGTTTGATGTCATCAAAGTACCCATCCGGTGATGGTGATTAACATAACCTCATGGTCGAAGGATTAGGTTACTATGCATTTGAAAGCTTATAGCAATACGAACTTAATGACTTGATCTTATGCTACGCTTACTATGGGTGTGTGTCCATCACATCATTCTCCTAATGATATAACCTTGTCATTAATGACATCCAATGTCCATGATCAGGAAACTATGATCATCATTTAATCAACAAGCTAGTTCCACAAGAGGCTTACTAGGGACTCTTTTATGTTTACAAAACACACATGTATTAGTGTTTCCTTATAATACAATTATAGCATGGGATGTAAACATTCATCATAAACACAAAGATATAATAATAACCACTTTTATTATTGCCTCTTGGGCATATCTCCAACAGTAAAAACCATAGATGAAGAGCAGCTTGAGGTAAACACTAATGACATGGAGATTGGCTGACAAGCTAAACTCTAGAATAAAATGCTTAATGAGAGTCAGCCCATTCTCAATAAGTTAAGCTTAATTTTTTTACTTTGTGTGTGTATTAATAAATTTGTTCGATTCTTGAGATTTGCAGAGGATTTACCCTAGTGGAGTTTAAAGAAGCGAGAGAAAAGTGAAGGGAAGACGTAAACGGGGTTCAGACTGTGTAAGAAGCACCAGTACGGCCGGAGGCTCCCGTACCACCTGCCCGTACTGAACTTCAATGAATTCACCAAAAGGTCACTATATGGATAATGAGCATCAGTACGGCCAGAGGCACCCGTATCTCCCACCCGTACTGAACTTCAACAAATTCACCAAGAGTTTATCGTATCGGTAATGAGCACTGGTACGGCCGGGATGCGCCCATATCGTCCGCCCGTACTAGACCATCCATGTTTGATATTGAACCCTAACCTTGATCCAACGGTGACGACCACCGGTACGGGCGGGATGTGCCCGTACCGACTACATCGCCAGGTAAAGGCCGATGGCGGCTAGCTCACAGCCACCTCCTTTCTTCTTCTTCCTCATTCTTTCTTTCTCTTTCTCACTCCACCTCAAACCCTAATCTCCTAGAACCTTTGAATCTTCATTGATTTCGTATTTTTGAGTGGGAGAATCTTCACATCGGTAAGTTTCTCATCTGATCCACGCTCTATTTTCTAAAATGCATGGTTGAATTTCTCACATTGGCTATTTAGATGAGTTCATCATATTTTGAGATTATTTTTGATTCCTCGCGCTAGGATTCGTAATTTCTGTTTGTAATCGTTTGTTTATGTGATAGAAATTTGATGCCTATATTATTATTTGAAAATTTTGCAGCATAATGCATAACATTGGAAGGATTTTCTGCTCGGGAAAGGGCTCGAGAACGGAAGGGGCCTCGAGCTCCACTAGGCCACCGGGTTCAAAGAAGAGGTGTTTGGAGGCAGATAGCTTGAGAACCGCCATGAGCCAAGACTATGAGAGGGTGAGCCAACACTGGGTTTTACCCACTAAGTGGATAGACCGTGAGATCCTCTCCCGCCAGGGTCTTTTGGAGGACTTCGAGCAGATGACTGTGCAAGCTAGCATGGTCCATTTCTCCTTCCTCTCCGGTGACACCTACCACCTCGCCACGTACGAGTTACTGTCATCGTTCCAAGATGATCTTGAGGTCCAGGAGCATAATTGAACTATAAGTTTTGTGCTCAATGGGCAACCCCGTAGCCTTTCCTTTTATGAATTTTGTGATTATTTCGTATTCTCCCATGAGGGCGAACTCGATATTAATGAAAATGTCCATGTAGAGGCAATGAATTCTTGGGAGCAGATTTCTGTCCACAGGAACACCGGTTATTTGTGCAAGAAGAGCTCCACTATCTAGAATCCTAGTATCCATTACTTTCACACCTTCTTGGTGAATTATATTTTTGGGACAGGAGATGTCCGGGTAATGGAAGGCCCCAAGATGAGCGTAATTCACATGGCTCTGCATCCCGAGATGGAGCATAAGGTAAACTTAGGTGCTTTTCTCATCCAGCACTTTCGTCGCCAAAGGTCATCTTTCGCTGGGGACATTCGCTATGGTGGCTTGATCACATAGATCGCCTAAGCAAGCGAATTGGTCCTGCCTCAGGAAAGAGTTGTGTCTGGTAGAAAGATTCTGGATGATATCCACATGGCTAGCAAAAAATTCTTGGGGATCTATAGACCCCAATGCTCCCTTCATGCTTGTCAATTTTATTTTAAGAATAATGGTGACCTCCACCAAGTTTTACTTCTTTTTGTCCAAGCTTTTGTTTTTCCATGTAAATAGAGTTGGGTCCTTACCGAGGAGGAGTTCCAGCAAACATTGATCCTCTCGGGGAGGATTACACATCCGGAAGGTCACCCCAACAAGGAAGACACAGCAGCTGGCCAACAGAAGTAGGAGAAAGGTGGAGAGGACTTGAACACAGTAGGCTGGGACGACTATGGTTAGCAGCACCATCACCAACAACCTTTCCCTCAGCACCAGCAGTAAGGTATGCATCCACTATAGCCGGGATTCAACTATGTCCCTAGAGGTGATTTTGACCAGGTGGCGCATCGCATCGACAACATAGAAAATACGATGCATGATGCGAACGCCAACATATTAAACCTCACCCAATACTTCACATCCTTCATGCCCGACTTTCCAAACCATACCCAAACTTCCCATACCAGCAGCTGTCGCCTGATGCAGGTGGAAACTTTTGATTCCAGATAGGCCAGTAGCCTAAGCTTGGGGAGGTTAAACTCCTTCCACCTTTTGCATTCATATTTTTTGTTCTTCTTTTGATTTATTTTGTATTCATTCCAGTGCATGTTTACTTTCGGTTTTGCATTTATAAAATGAAAACCCAAAAATATTAGACTAGCTTTTATCTTGATTTGTGCAAATTCCTCTCGGCTCTGGTTGATTTTTCTGGAGGTTATTCACTTCTAGTGATTTAGCTATGGAGATGAACGCAAAGAGTTGGATCAAGAAGGAGATGAGCAAGCAAGAGGAGGTACCACATTCTTATTTTCCCTCTTTCTGTAAGTTTATTCATGAACAATTTATTTCTATTCGGTTGCACTTGAGTTCTACTCTATGCTTAACTCGTTATCTTTTAGGACTTGAGCTCAAAGGTTTTTTTCACTACTTTGGTTGAGACTTACGACAATTAATATCAGTTTGAAAAACAACTCCTTGGATGAAAATCCAAAATTTTAAGAATAAGATAAAGTGTCTATTGACAACTTTGGTGCCATATTTTTGTCTTAAGGTCTTAATCTTAGTAGCACTCAACCCCACATACTAATCATTGACTTCATGATACCTTCTGAAAAAGAATTGTTTGATAGAACGAACTTTTTGTGGTGGGAGAGGGAGATGCCAAAACCTGTTTTGACCAGCTATAAAAAGAGGGAGAAGAGAGAAAAGATTCTATGTTTCTCAGACACCTTTGTGATACCAACAAGTCCGCTAGCTTTTGAACGATCTATGCTATAACCCCGGATTTCGTCTATGAGTTGATGACATGAGTGACATATGTGTCACTATATGGGCAAAATTATTGGTCTTCTCAAAGGTTGTGTAAGCATTTGTAAAAAGAAACAATCAATGATCCTTGAAAGAGGGAAAAAAAAACTACCGTCAACATATGAGCTGAAAATATTAAATACTTTTGAGAACTTTGGTATCACCTCACCACCTAAAATGAATAAATTAGAGTTCTTGAAAGACAAAGAAAAGAAGAGGTGTTTGATAGCCGTGATTATAGAAGTGGGTGTTAATGAAAAGCTCTAAGTTTATCCTTCTTTTGATATCTACTTCTGCACCCTTAATTTTGACTTAAGCATCCTCACTTGAAAATATTTTCACCCTCGTAAAAATAGAGGCGCTGAAAAGAATTGATTTGCAAGCATAGCCAAATTTTTGACAATCTCATTTGAGTTGTGAGAGTTATTAGCTAGCGAGTTACTTCAATTTAGGAATTGAACTTAAGTGCAATTGTTTAGATATATTATGCTCATGTTCAAGGTTGTAGCATTTGAGACAATGGAATATGATACAACCTCGAACTTGTAAGTCTTTCGTCTTGATTCAGTTCCTCGCTATTATTCATTATAGCTTTGTCACTCGAGGATGAGTAACAACTAAGCTTGGGGAAGTTGATAGCTTCAAATTTCATCACTTTTTATCATTGATTTTCCTCTTGTTTATTACCAAATTTCATCGAATTAACCCTTTCTACTAACGTTAACATCGCGATTAGCGAATCCTTGGTTTCTTGTGATGGTTTTTCAGGCAATGAACATTTATGGAAGATCTAATAGCATTTATGGGCTAATTACACCTAAAGAAGAAAATCCCCAATTGGAGCCCCTTTCATTGGAGGCGTCCAGAGTGCATAACAACCATTGGTACGGTCGGGGTGCGCCCGTACTGTCCACCCATACTACCTTTTGCCAACTCTGTTATATCAATACAAGAAACTTTCGTGAAGGGAGATGACGAACAAGAGAACACAGCCGCCGCAAACTCATCTAGAGAGGGAGAGATCAGATCTAGAGAAGGAGAAGACCCCCGTCTCATTCTTTGACGATCTCTAGCCTCTAAATCATCCACTCCACCATCATCACCATTGTTACTTGTAGAGAGATATTGGCACTTGTAATATTAGGGTTTGATACTTTGATCTACCTTTTATTTGTATTTGATTTGATCTTCAACTAGTATTGTGGCTTGCTACGATCACTTTGAGATGATTCCCATTTGCAATATAATTATGCCTTTGATTTATCTTCCTCTCATGTCTGAGTAAATCCCCATAGGCGTAGGAGATGTAGGGGATTGGTGAGATGTGATGTGCCTTCCTAGATTCTATCCATTTGTGATTGTTGTAGTGTTTATTAAATTGTGAGAATGATTATCTATGTTCGCCTAATGCTTGCTATCTAATTTAAGAGCCTAGGTAACATGATCTAAAGATCTTCTAGGTATGAGCTTGTATGCTAGCGAATCGGCAACCCCCGAGTGACACAGCTGATATGAGTGAGTAGCTAGTAGTACTCGAGGACAACAAGGAACCATCAAGATCAAAGCCTTAATCTAGTCGAAAGACCTTAATTAATGCGCTGACCATTGCCGTGGTAACAGGCAGACGGATCACTAGGGCTGGGAAGAATTGGCCATGAGGACTTCTAGTAGGTATTTGGGTTGCTTGCCTACTCACTTATAAATAATAAATATCACAATTACTTCTCTCACTTTATTTATCTGACACTTTCACTATCTTCAAGAATCGATTCTCTCCGTGCCTAACTTCTCATCTGCAGGAACTTCAAACACTTTTCTCGTCTTTACTTTTATGCAATTTAATTCTTATTCTTCCTTACACAAGTTTCCCCTATCTTTCACTCACCACTTTCCACCGTCAGTAATTGCAGTCAATTCACTCAAGACCGGTGACACCTTGAGTGCAATAGAAACGCCACATAAAAACACCTACCTAGGCTCCTTATTGGGATCGATATAAAAACTAGAATTAATACTTCCGCGAAAACATGCTCTGACGAACCTGTGCACTTGTAGGGCCATCAGAATCGTACTTGTGTCATCACAAGGAGACAAGATGCACTACATACTATGGATGATCTTTCAGAACGCATCCTATAATAAAGTTGAATATGAGGCCTTGTTACACGTCATGCGTATGGTCAAGGCTTGCGGTGCAACTCGCCTTAAGATTTCCGATGACTCTAATCTCGTCGCACAGCAGGCGATGAACAAGTGTGATGCCATCAGCGATAACATGGTCGTGTACCACGACATGTACAACACCATGGAAGGAAATTTCGACGGATGCGAGGTCTCTCACATTAGCAGAGGAAGCAACGAAGAAGCCGACAATTTGGCCAACATCGGTCACTATATTTATCCATACCACCTGGAGTCTTTTGTGAAGATATCAGCGAGCACTCCATAAAAGTAAAAAAAACATTGATATTGCGGAGCCAAAAGCATGCAAGGGGGCTAAGTCACAAGCCAACTCGGGGGCTACACCGGCTCCTGACCCCGAGCCATCACTACAAGAAATGTGTTAATCTATGACCTTCTAGTTGTGACCGTGGATTCCGGATTAGATGGTCATGGGATGTTCGCGAGGGTCAAAACCTATAAAACTTGTGACGATTTTTCTCAGAAACATCGTAATTGCATAAGATAAAATCGTCATATCTAAATGATACATCGTACAAACTTATTTTGAGTCGATTATGACTAATGTAGACCATCATACCATCTAAATTCTAATATTCCCTCCGTCCCAAAATAAGTGACGTGAGTTTATCTAGATTCGGATGTGCCTATATACTAAAACGTATCTACATACATCCGAATCTTCACTTATTTTGAGACGGAGGGAGTATATTGAAATGATAAGTCTGCCACGTCACCAATTTTTCATACGTGTGGATAACACTAGATTTGAATATACCACTTACAGGTGTAACCACATGTAGGACATACAAATAAACTCACACGCAGGACACAAATGGCCCCACCGAATTGACTCATGAGGTCCAACAGGGGAATTGAACTCATGTCCTCCTACAAGGAACCCAGACAACCTAACCACTATGCCATCTGTGTGATTGTGACTAGTTAGCGCACTACACGTTTTTAAAGCTTGTCGACCGCAATTTTTTTTGGCGAATTTCCAAGTTGGGATTTGCCATTTGACTGGTGTGCCACCACCAAATGGAATATTGGCCCACACATGGTGCGCCGGTAAGGATGAGCATATATGGGCTCCCCGATAGTTCTAGCCTAGTTCGCTTCCAAATTCTTTTTTATAAAACAAATAATTTTATTTGAGTATATTAATCATCAATTTTGTATACCACCTCAAATTGAGATTATACAAGAATATACTTTGTACATATCAATGCAACACATTATTTTTGTCTTATTATGTGAATATTTTTTTAGGATTTTATTTATTTTTTTATTTGTTTTTAATATGTGCTCAAAATCGCCAGCATCTATATTCTTAACTAGTGGTGGAATCTTGAGATATATGCAATATTCCAAATTCTAGTGGTGGAAACTATGATATAACGGCATATTGTGAATCTAGAGATGATTTTCATAAACAATCACGATCATCATATCATTTAGTGGTTGTTTCACAAAACACCCTGTTTTTTGCGACGAAAAGGAAAACTTCCTCCTGCAACATTGTTCGTCATCCCATAATACACATGCATGCACAATATGGGCACATTATCACAAACTATGTCGTGATTTTATCCATAACATTGGTCGTTTCGTCTAAAAGCCATAAAACCTCGTACATGATAGGTTATTTCTGTGACGGTTTTTCGAGATGCAATTAATATACCAAGTTTGGTATTTTTCTTTGCAACTATGTCACGTCACACCATGCGAAGGATTTACATTATTCGGGCCATTTTTGAATTTCTTATACCTATTTTCAAATTTTCTTGTTTCAAACTATGGTCAAAACGGCAGGTATGAAGATAGGGGATGAGGCTAGCTAAACTTGCATTGGATCTATGAAGAAACATCATATTGTGAGTCTAAAAATTATTTTTCAAAAAATCACGAGCATCAGATCATGTACCTGTAGTTCAAACCGGACCCACTTCCTACCGATTCGACAGACATTTGTATTTTTCATCAGGGGTGGACGAAAATGTTTTCGAATCCCCGGTTGGGACATTGTTCATGTAAGAAGGGTCTAGTATTTTTGAAAAATAGGGTGGTAGCATTTTTGAATTGAACATTTGGTGTTGCTTCACAAAACGCCCCGATTTTAGCACTCGGAAAATGGAAAATGGATTTTCTGTGCTATAAACAGGAAAACTTTATCCTACAACATTGTTTGCCGTCCCAAGATGGACATACGTGCATAATATGGGCACATTATCACAAACTATGTTGCGATTCTGGCCATAACATTGGTCGTTTGGTTTGAAAGCCATGAAACCTCGTACATTATAGGTCATTTCTGTGAAGGTTTTTTCAAGATGCAATCAATACCAAGTTTGGTATTTTTCCTTGCAACTATGACACGTAATATGACACCATGTGAAGAATTTACATTGTCCGGACCGTCTTTGAATTTCTTATGCCTGTTTCAAAATTTTCCTATTTCAAACTATGGTCATAACGACGGGCATGAAGATAAGGGATGATCCTTGCTAAACTTGTATTGAATATCTGAAAAAACATCATATTGTGAGTCTAAAAATGATTTTTCCAAAAAATCATGAGCATGGGATCATGTAGCTATAGTTCAAATCGGACCCACTTCGTGCTGATTCGGCAGGAATTTGTCTTTTCACCAGGGATGGACGGAAAGGTTTGCAAAACCCCGGTTGAGACATTTTTCATGTAAGGTGGGTCTAGTATTTTTGAAAAATGGGGTGGTAGCATTTTGTATTCGCCGTTTGGTGTTGCTTCACAAAACGCCCCGATTTTGGCACTCATAAAATAGAAAATGGCTTTTCCATGTGATGAAAAGGAAAACTTCCTCCTGCAACATTGTTCTTCATCCCAAGATGTACATGAGTGCACAATATGGACACATTATCACAAACTATGCCGCGATTCTGGCAATAACATTGGGCGTTTAGCTTAAAAGCCATGAAATCTCGAACATGATAGGTCATTTCTGTGAAGGTTTTTTCGAGATGCAATCAATATACCAAATTTGGTATTTTTCCTTGCAACTATGTTATATAATATGACACAACACGAAGATTTCGCCTTGTCCGGATCATTTTTGAATTTCTTATACCTGTTTTCAAATTTTCCTGTTTCAAACTATGGTCAAAACGGTAGGTATGAAGATAGGGTATGAGGCTAGCTAAACTTGCATTAGATCTATGAAGAAACATCATATTGTGAGTCCAAAAATTATTTTTTTTTCAAAAAATCACGAGCATCAGATCATGTACATGTAGTTCAAACCGGACCCACTTCCTACCGATTTAGTAGACATTTGTCTTTTTATCATGGGTGGACGAAAATGTTTTCGAATCTCCAGTTGGGACATTGTTCATGTAAGGTGGGTCTAGTATTTTTGAAAAATAGGGTGGTAGAATTTTTGTATTCACTGTTTGGTGTTGATTCACAAAACGCCCCGATTTTGGCACTCGGAAAATGGAAAATGGCTTTTCCATGCTATGAAAAGAAAAACTTTCTCCTGCAACATTGTTCGCCATCCCAAGATGCACATGAGTGCACAATATGAACACATTATCATAAACTACGCCACGATTTTGGCCATAACATTGGGCGTTTGGCTTGAAAGCCATGAAAGGTCGAACATGATGCGTCATTTCTGTGAAGGTTTTTTCGAGATGCAATCAATATATCAAATTTGGTATTTTTTTCTTGTAACTATGTCACATAATATAACGCAACACGAAGATTTCTCCTTGTTCGGATCATTTTTGAATTTCTTATGCCCGTTTCAAACTATGGTTAAAACGGCGGGAATGAAGATTCTTAGCTCGAGGTTAATCCTTGCTAAACTTGCATTGGATCTCTGAAGAAACAATATATCATGAGTCTAAACATGTTTTTTGTAAAAAATCATGAGCATCAAATCATGTACATGTAGTTCAAATCTGATCCACTTCCTATCGACTCGGCAGAAAATTGTTTTTTTATGAGAGATGGACGGAAAGGTTTGAGATACCCTAGTTAAGACATTGTTAATGTAAGGTGGTCTAGTATTTTTGAAAAATGGGGTGCTACTATTTTGCAAAATTCATTTGGTGATCACTTCACAAAACACCCCTTTTTTGCACTTAGAAAATGAAAAATGGGTTTACACATGCGACGAAAAGGGAAACTTTCTCTGGCAACATTGTTTGTCATTCCAAGATACACATGTGTGCAACGTATCATGTCTATGCGACGGTTTTCAGTGTGCACTCTGGAGCGAGCAACTCTTCGGTGAAAAAAACCCTATGAAATCATCTGCAACCAATCAAATTACAGGAAACAACCACCCGTGGATTGTCCATCTCAGCCTAATCTGAGCCGTTCAAGCACATCCAATAGCCACCGAAGAAACACACGTTGCCCACCAACCTACCTCCACCTCCACCGTCCACCACATCCCACCAACTCCAAGTCCCCATTCTCCCGGCCGCATCGCCCTCTCCCAAACCCTAGCGGCGCCTGAACCCCCCCAAGCCATATCCACCGCCAGCCACGCCATCCCTCCCTTCTCCGCCACTCTCGCCCCTCCCTCCGCTCCCCGGTCTTCCCCGAACCCCACACCGCTGCTTCTTCCCATTGTATCGCCTCAACCCCACACCGCCGCCATTAGATCCAGCCGACCAACACCACCTTCTTGCCTCCTCCCCTCCGCACCTGCCAGTAGATGGCAGGCAACGTGTAGGAGCAGGTCGTCGCCTTCCTCTCCCTCCCAAGATGGTGCATCTGCAAGTATAGGAGGAGCTCGCCATTGCTGGTGCTCCCTTCCGACGAGGTCGCGTCCTTCTCTATGGTGGTCTCGCGATGTTCCCTCACCTTCTCTCCCTCGCTGAGCTTTCTCTCCCACATTTCTTATACCACAACCGCCGCCTCCCTCCTATGCCTCACCCTGCCCCCACATTAACTTCCGTGACGTCCTTGTCCTTGGCGAGGAGCCGTGATTCTGGCCGCCATGCTCGCGGTCTGGAAGTGGCTGTGTTCCTTGCCGAGGACCCATCGACCCTTCGTGAGGAGGAGCTATGATTCTAGCTGCCGTGCTCGAGGTTTGGGAGTGGTTGCGCGCCGGTGACGCACGTCGTCTGCCCCATCTCCTTCACACAAGGCGCCTCAGACCCCTCTCAATCTTCTCCCATATTTCCACAGCAGCGAAGACGCGGGTCTGATGTTTTTTGTCTTGTTGGTTTTACAGGTTTGATGGCCACCGGTGATCTCGCACAAGAGCTGGGGTCGACCTTACGTCAGGTACAACTTCCAAGTCCATCTTTCCATTTTGTACCAGTGCGTTGAAATGTTGCTTGCTTCCCTGTACATCTAATATCACTGGACCTATGATTTATTTGCAATTTTAATCTCCACACGTTCCAAATCTGTCCCCAACTGACTATAGTGTTGAATTGTCAAATCCTCTTTGCCAATAATTCCCACAGGACACCCTATCTAAAACTAATTTCCAAGAATCTTAGTTGTATGGCATGTGAATTGTGAATATAACTGTGAGTCACCAGTTGTAGGTGATATTGACTTCTGGTAATATGCCTATGTATTTAAACTTCGAGTTTCCTCTCAAATCGGCCCAAGTATTGATTTAAATCTATACCTAAGGAGTTGTTGCTTTTTATTGAATTGATTCATGATGATTGTTTAAATACCTGATGCTCTGTTAGTTCTGCTTGTCTGCTAATTCTAACCTGTGTAGTGCAGCTACATAGACAGATTGGAACATGTTGAATAAGTAAAGTTGCTTGTTTTTCTTACTTTTTCCTTGTCCTGCAATTAGCAGGCCTATGTTGCACCACTTTCTCGAGAGATTCTTGCAGCGTGCATACTGGTTTCGAAGTAGACTCGTGTACACAAGAAGTGTGGCAGCCTGCTAATTCTTCTTATTACAATATTGATTCATATGTTCTTCCTTTCCACTGGCTTTGTCCCCTATTTTCTTGGCAGGTATGTCTGGGTTCTCCATCCTTCCCTGTAGACTCATGTTTGTGCTGCTTGTGGTAGAGTCCAATAGAAATTGCACTGATAAATAATACAAGTTAAGGTCTGAATCTTCATACAAGTTATGGTCTCATAAATATTTGTTCAATAGTTGTGTGTGTGTAAATATCTATTTAATGTGGTAAATATCATTACAATGAGATCAAGCTTGTATCTCACTCTGTTGCTCTGATCATACAAATTAGAAAACTTGTAGTGGGAACTCTTATCATAAGTAATTTTACTTCTGTGAGATTCTAAAATGTGAGAACGGATGTATTTTTCTACTAGTTGAGTATCTTTTCTTTATTATGATTTTAGTTTTGCTATTATTGTAAAATGCTACTCAAACTTCATGTGTGAATGTTTTGCACATACTGATAGCCAGACTAGAGACTTGTGATTAAGACTTGCCATAATTTCTTTTTTACAGGAGATAGTGGTGTCGAGAATGGTAGCACTATTTTGGTAGGATGTGATCTTGGATGTGCACTTGGTGATCCTGGAGCTAGTGGTGTCAAGAATGATAGCACCATTTTTTGGTAGGAGATAATCCTGGAGCTTGGACGTGGTGTATTCCTTGGTTAACTTGATGGTTGCGTAGCACATGTTACAATTGGTGCTATTTGCTCATAAGTTATTGTAATATTGAATTGTAATCTTGGCTGTGCACTTGTGAACCTGCTATTTGTTGATAAATTATCTGAATGTTGTGTATTTTATGATTATCCAAACTCTTGAATATTTTCTTGATGTATGGCTTGGCTGAAGCAATTCCAGAGTTGAAAATGCAAATTCTGGATACAAAATTGCAATAATCTAGACGGGATGAAATGTATTTGGGCTCTAAAAAGGTTGTGGCCCAAAATATATTGAAAAAACAATTTGGAAATGTTTTTGAAAATGTAGACAAGTGGATTGTAAGAAGGAAAGGCTGAATTCAGGCTGAATGGATCAGGCTGAATTCAGACCCATTTAGACACCAAAATAGATCAGGCTGAATTCAGACTACGACGATCTCATTTCTTCACAATTTTTCCACGTAGGATTTGACCTGGCCTGGCTAGATGGTCCATGATGATATTGGATTATCTTAACGGTTATGATGATATTGGATCGTCATAACGGTTATGACGATCCAATATTGCCATAGATGGTTATGGCGATTTTACCAAAATCGTCGTTATAGTTCATTTGTGATGCCCATCTTTCGACGATCTCATTTTCGTCATAAGATCGTCACCAATGGACTACTGTGATGATTTTGTGAAAAAATGGAGGGTCATAGAAGCCCAAATTCCTTGTAGTGCATCTACAGCAGAGGATGATGAAGAACCCAAGGATGTCATGATCGAGCTCATATGGATGCAATCATACTTGGTGTACCTGATAAATCAAGATCTCCAGATGACCCAGCTGAAGCACGGTGGATTTCTTGTTGCTCCAAGGATTTTAGAGTAATAAAGGATGAACTCTACAAGTGAAGCATCTCGGGTGTGCTCGAGTGATGCGTGACACCCGAAGAAGGAAAAGTCATCCTCAGGAACATCCACGAAGGCATCTGTGGCCATCATGCCAGTAACCGAGTGATAGCAGCCAAGGCTTTCTGGGCAGGTTTTTATTGTCTCACTTCAGTTCAAGACGCCAAAGACATCGTACACACATGCGAAGTGTGTCAGAGGTTTGCCCCAAATCCTCATGCACCCGCGGCGGAGTTGGATCCCATACCTTTGTCCTGGCCTTTCGCCTAGTGGGGACTCGACATGGTAGGCAGACTTCACAGATCATCCCCGAGCGGACACGTCTATCTGCTCGTCATAGTTGACAAATTCACCAAGTGGATTGAGGCAATTCCTATCACCATCCAAGATGCCACATCGGTGGTGAACTTTATCAAGTCGATAGTTTTTTCGCTTTGGGGTTCCCCGCAGCAACATCACCGATAATGGATCCAACTTTACCTCAAGGGAGTTCCAAGACTACTTTAAAGAGATGGGCATACAACTGAATTGCGCATAGGTTTCCCACCCGTAGACCAATGGCTAGGTGGAGAAAGCCAGTGGACTCGTTTGTCGCGGTATCAAGAAAAGGCCCCTGGCACCACTTGAAAAGGCAAAGGGCGTTTGGGTAGATGAGTTACCCTCTGTCCTATGGAGCCTATAGACAACTCCAAACACTACAACGCATGCGACACCTTTATTCATAGTCCATGTTGCTGAGGCCATGCTTCCTATGGAGATAACTCATGAATCTCCGCAAGTCGTCGCCTACGATGAAGCCACATCTACAGAGGCACTTTAATATGACTTCTATGCACTCGATGAAGTAAGAGATCTAGCAATCACCAGATCGACGGCATACCAGCAGAACCTGCACAGCTACCATAGCCGTTGGCCTGGTCCTTCAATGTGGGTGATCTGCTCCTTCGTGTTAAACAAGATGGCCACCACAATCTAGAGTCACCAAGGGAAAGACCCTACATCATCACGAATGTGATCCCTGGAGGAGCATATCACCCCAGGATAAGAAGACCGGATTCGAGTACTCCAAAATATGGAACATCGTGCAGCTATGTAGTTTCTATGCTTAGGATTTTTTATTCCAGTATTTACTTTAAATAAGGCCTACGGCTAGGCTACTTAGCCGAAACATGTACCCGTGTACCTGCTACAAATAAGGACTATGGATAGTCTACTTTTCCAAAACATGTACCTGCGTACCCGCTATCAATAAAACCTAAGTTCCCTCTATTGAGTTTTGATTCCAATTTCCTTTACTTTCATCATACCGATACTCGGGGGTTACGCAAACTAGCCTAACACAGTACACTAGATACTTGGGGGCTGTATTGATCAGTTTAAGCTTAGCACATTGTCGACTCTGTGTATCAAACACCTAGCACATCATGACCCAAGTAGCTGATACGGCCTAACAAGCATCAAGATAACGAAAAGGTCTCGCATAAGGTGTAAGCGCAACAAACCTCTGCAAAGACACATAAACTTTACTTCGCAATGAATTTCTTTTCATGCTCAGTTACAAATATTCTTTACATGGATCAATTCAAAAATTATATAGGGAACTTAACGAAAAAATCTTCGTCTTATGCAAGGAATCAATGAATTATCATGATAGCTAGTTGTCGAGCAACAAGATAATGCAGAGCCATAGACACGAGACCGCCCTCTAGAGAAGGAGGAAGATCTCACGGAATTTCTTCAAGGTTAATTATCGGATGATGCATGCCTGATAGAGAAATGCCACGTGGAGGTGGCAGGTGTAGGACCCCGATAAAACCACTACTAGAAAATCGCTTGCTATTTCTGTTTTGTGCATTATCATGACCGCATGCTCATGTCTTCATGCCAATTGAATTTTAGCATCGTCATCATCATGCATCTTTTTGCCTAAAACTATTTTCCAAAAGCCTATCTTTGTTTTCTAAATATCCCCCGTCTTAATTTTCAATCAAAACCCCGGCCTCATCCGGATAGTTTTGTTCTGTCTAAAAATAATTTACAAAGGTCTTTAAAATAAAAGAGAACAAATATGTATAATAAAACAGTTTTTATAAAACCCTGGAGAGGCAGTCCAGCCGGTCAGGCCAGAGGCCCAACCAGGCCAAACTGCCTACTACTAACCCTAGTCTAGACCTACCCAACCCTCGGCCGCCACACCACACAGCAGCAGCCGCTGCAGCGACGCAACACAGCGACCGACACAGCACGTGCACGCACTCGCGCGTGAAGCCACAGACGCGCGATCCACCCTCCCTTTGTTAGGTACACGACCTAGTCCCACCCGTGCCTGTCTGCTCCCTGGCCCCACCACCGCACCTACCAACCGTGACCACCTCGCATCGGATCCCCAGCCCCGCACACAATCCCACACCTCCGCCTCGCGATTCCCTCTTGCCTCGCTTCTCCGCCCTCTCTCTGACGGTGCCGCCACCCTCACCTAGCAGACGTGCGCTGCGTCGCCTCTCCCCGCTCGCTCGCTTCGACAACCCCGTGCCCCAACCCCCACCTCCTCGATCCGGTCCGCCGCCAGCGCACCGGCTCGCCCTGCTCTAGCTCTGTAGCGCTGCCTAGGGCCCCGGCCTCACCAGCGACCTCGTCTCTGTGCCATCACCTGCTGCCACCCCGTGATGCGCGCCTCCGGGCTCGACCACGACCCCGCGAGCGTCCCCGGCCGCCGTCCTGCACGTTAGCGACCCCGGTAGCGTGCGCCTCCTTTCTCGCCGTGGACCCCCTCGCCCTGAGCCCGCCTTCCGCAGCAAGCCCGCCAAGCTCCCCTCAGGCGTCGCCGAACCTCTCCCTCAAGCTCCTCCCACCGTCGTCCTCCCGTCCTGGCGCCTCCTGCCATCCATGGCTGCCTAACAGCTCCAAGTTTGGCGCCTCCCCTGCTTCCATCCCGCGAGGCCACCGTTGTCGTCCTCATCTTTCCCCACCACCGTGGCCCTTCTCCGCCGATGGCGGGCACGCCCGCTGCCTCTGCGTCTGGCGCCCCTGCTGCCTACCGACGTCGTCCATGCCTTCGGATCCAATATGAGGTGCTATGCAGGTTAAATCGAGGAGGCACACTGGTTGTGTTACATTGTGGCACTGTATCCCGGTTAACTTATTACCATCTTGGCCCATGTGATGCGTTAGTGACAGGTGCTTGCGCTCGTGAAGATTCTGAACCTTTGTTGCTTGAGCTGTTGTCCTTGGACTCGATCTGTTTCTGTGCGACAACTCGGTGGTGATGTTGTTCTGGACCCGATGACTAGGAACAATAGTTGGACCTCGAAGGCCATTCCAAAAACCGAATTCCTCGGAACCCCAAGATCTTCGAACCACGATGTGTGACCCCTTTTCTGAGACCCCTATTTTGATAAATATAATATATCTTGTTGCATTTAAATTGTTCATGCTCGCATACATATTCATTTGTTTGGGATATTTTGTTAATTCACCTAATAATTAAAGATGGAGACCATATGCAGGCTATTCTAGTCTTATATTGACTCCATTTAAATTTGTGTAGTGAACCGATGACATGTTTTGCCTTGTTAAGAAAACATTTAAATTGCAGGGTATCTAAACAACTTGAATCATCTAATTAATTGTCGGGACCCTCGTTCCGCTTAATATTGTCTAATTGCATCGCATCTTTGCCATGTCATGCATCATATCATAAACATGCTGATTCTTCTGCTGTAGTATTAAATAGTGCACTCGGTGTTTTTTCTAGTGCTTTGCTTCTTCGCGGATTAGGCCCGTTGAGTGGATGCGAGTATCGACAAGTCCTTTGGATAATGTACCTTCAGCAATGTTTCCCAGGCGAGCAATCTCCCCCTTTCTACCTATTTTGCATTTATAGTCTTTACTTCCTCCTGTTGATCTATTGTTATCCGTATTGCGATGCTTTAGTTTCCGTGCACCATTTATATTCCTTGCAGCCTCTATATTGCCTTGGACACATCCTATTGCTTGTTGTTTGATAGATAGTCGGCCTTGCGAGTCGTAGTTGCTTGCTCAGGTGCTGCTTCGCGTCGTTGTTGTTCCACCCTTGTTGGAAGGTTGGCACATGCTTAATGGTGGAGATGATCATGAATTTAATTACAACTTGATATTAAAGTGCTAGGAATAGATATAACTAATGCAGAGGCACCGGTGGACAATAGCTATTATTTGGATCTTCCACGCTCACTTGTGTCCCGTAGGCCCCGAGTACTTGATACATGTTCCTTGACTATTCGCACTATCCACATACAGGAGACTCTACGAATCCCCCTTTGCCTGAACTTGATTCACACTTTATTTCTTGGGGCCACAAACTAGTTTGGGGCTTTATTACTATCCTGTACCTATGCCATGCTTTACTACTTTATTTACGATTGTGCGTGGAGCACCTGTACTGTTTTGGAATGCGGAGTGTTTTCGCGGTATCGACAAGCCCAGTCACATTTTCGGGTTCCCAGTCGTTTACAACCATTGATGCAAACCCTAGGTCCGTCTCGGAGCCAGCGAACTTTGTTGTGGGTAGCTTAGTGGGGTGGCCCCCTGAAATGATTTATGAATCCTGTGAATGCTTTATCGTGAGGCCTTGTTGCGTTTTGTTTGGTTCTTCCCGAGGTTGATTGTGTGTGTGTTGCTATTTGTGCACCCCTGCAGGGTAAAACTTTCTGGAAGCCGTGTTCGCGGTTATGAATGACTTGGAGCACAGTATCTCGATCATAGACAACTATAACTAAAGTAGTGTTATAAATTTGACTTTGACATGTCTAGTAATCAGTTTCACTACAACAGAATGAGTAAATAAAAGTGCCAACAACTGCTGGATTTGGGATATCTCTGGCTAATTGTATCTGACTAGTAAGTATTGCAACTACAACAGAATGGTTAACTAAATCTGCCCACTGCTCATGATATCAGGACGACTCATGCTATCTATATCTGACTAATAAGTGTTACAACTATAATGGAATGAATAAAACTACCAACTGTGTGAGTTCCTCGGTTTGACTTCCTTGTGTGGTCTCGAGGGGGAAATACCAGGATGGGTATGTTTTGGTGTTACTATCAGGTTGGATCCGAATAGGTCTTTCTTATCCCTCTCTATTAGCCGTCAGTCGAATCGAGTCTCTATAGATTGTTTAGTGCATGCTTTGTTGCCGCTTCAACCCATCATACCTATATAGGCGAGAGCCGCCGAATTCTAGACTCGCCGTGTACTGGCCTCAGTACTGACCGCTCCCTTTTCCTTTGCCTTTGTCGGCACCCATTTTGTTTTAGCAGGTTTTGAGATCGGTGTCGTTAGCAGGGTTACCCTTCCGGCTTGGCCTGGGCAGGGTTATGTACGCCATTGGTTATTCTTCAGGGCTCTTAGCCCCATTTGCATCTTGTCCGTACTCGGACGTTGTATCATTTTCAAGGTGATTTGGATCTTTGTACTGTATATCTGTATTCTTGACTCATGGAGTCGTTGTTGTATATATATATGTGTGTTTCTGTGGGTTCCATCGTGAACTATTGTGTAATGGTATTACTTTGTTTTCCACCCGCACGCAAGTGCCTGGTGGGCATCTTTGAATCGTTTTATGCGGGTTTGGCGGGAATCGCTAAAATCTGCATAGGGCCGATTCAAGGGTGTTACAAAGTGGTATCAGAGCTGAGAAGTTGCGATACTCCACTGGTCCAGCCTATAGGATAACCTAGCTAATAGACATTATAGAGTGTCAAAACTATTTTGCAGAATCGGTTGGATATATCTGCTTAGCTCTGTTTTTACTCCTTATCCCTATGCTATTTTCCTCTTACCTCTGCGTGTTTTGAATCTATTCTTATCTTTTCTTCAAGTCCAGGATTTCTTGTGGTCGGGTTTCCATCGTACCTTCAGGGTTTCACTTCCTTCCTTTTTTAACGGTGGAGCTACAACCATATAATCTACATCTTGTTTGTTGTACCCTTCATCCAATCTTTTTGGTCCTTGAACTCTTTATCTGTATCGGCACCTTGACCGATATCTGTATCATGGAAAAACATTATGATAAGAATGAGCATTGGTGAAGTTGGAGTATACCTTGAGCATGTGTTATTCATGCCAATGGAACCATCACGAAACCTAATCATTGTGTCTTTTCATACAATTTCTTTTGAGTCTTCCGGTGTTTCCCAACATGATGACATCATCTGCGGCAAATTCGACGAAGAGCCTACATCACTCCTTTGTTCTCCGCACATCGCTTGTGGAGATCTTCAGTCTAATTTCGGGAGTTGGGTTACACGATTTTCCTGTTCATGTACGAAGTTAATAGTTTGCGAATGGGATGGACTGATCACCCTACCCGACTCTTACTGTTCACTCTTGTACATTGAACTGGTGGATCAATGCAATATTTACTCCTTTCATGGAAGTTAGAGGTGGCCTTTTCTTTCGATACCTTTACCTTCGTCTTTGTTTCTCTAGAGTTTTCTCTTGACGAACGTGAACAATGACCTCTTGTTGGTGGTGTCGCCGATTTCAAGATGGAGAAAGAATCTTTGTTAGTGGTGTAGCGAGGATCTACACGAAGCATGACGAATCCGATCGTCGACCTTCTCCCCCGTACCATGAGGCGGATCTCGAGAACGAGATCCATTGTTAGTGGTGTCGAATTGTAGCACCCCCATAAAACAATTACTAGAAAATCGCTTGCTATTTCTGTTTTGTGCATTATCATGACCGCATGATCATGTCATCATGCCACATTGCATTTGAGAATCGTCATCATCATGCATCTGTTTGCCTAAAACTATTTCCCAAAAGCCTATCTTTGTTTTCTAAATATCCCCCGTCTTAATTTCCAATCAAAACCCTGGCCTCATCCGGATATTTTTGTTCTGTCTAAAAATAATTTACAAAGGTCTTTAAAATAAAAGAGAACAAATATATATAATAAAACAGTTTTTATAAAACCCTGGAGAGGCAGTCCAGCCGGTCAGGCCAGAGGCCCAACCAGGCCAAACTGCCTACTACCCGGCCCAAATTAGTCAAACCCTAGCTAACCTAACCCTAGCATAGACCTACCCAACCCTCAGCCGCCACACCACACAGCAGCCACCACCGCAGCGACGCAACACATCGACCGACGCAGCACGCACTCGCGTGTGAAGCCACAGACGCGCGATCCACCCTCCCTTTGTCAGGTACATGACCCAGTCCCACCCGTGCCTGGCCGCTCCTTGGCCCCACCCCCGCGTTTACCGACCGTGACCACCTCGCATCGGATCCCCAGCCCTGCATGCAATCCCACACCTTCGCCTCGCGATTCCCTCTTGGCTCGCTTTTCTGCCCTCTCTATGACGACACCACCACCCTTACCTAGTAGACGCGCGCTGCGTCGCCTCTCACCGCTCCCTCGCTCCGACAACCGCGTGCCCTGACCGCCACCTCCTCGATCCGGTCCGCCGCCAGCGCACCGGCTGGCCCTGCTCTAGCTTTGTAGCACTGCCTAGGGCCCCGGCCTCGCTAGCGACCTCGTCCCCGTGCCATCACCTGCCTCCGCCCCGTGATGCGCGCCTCCGGGCTCGACCACGACCCTGCGAGCGTCCTCGGCCGCCGTCATGCACGCCAGCGACCCCGTAAGCGTGCGCCTCCTTCCTCGCCATGGACCCCCTCGCCCTGAGCCCGCCTTCCGCAGCAAGCCCGCCAAGCTCCCCTTAGGCATCGACGAACCTCGCCCTCAGCTCCTCCCGCCGTCGTCCTCCCATCCGGGCGCCTCCTGCCATTTGTGGCTGCTTAACAGCTCCAAGTTTGGCGCCTCCCCTGCTTCCACCCCGAGGCCACCGTCGTCGCCCTCATCTTTCCCCACCGCCGTGGCCCTTCTCTGCCGATCGCAAGCGCGCCCGCTGCCTCTGCGTCTGGCACCCCAGCTGCTACCGACGTCGTCAATGCCTTTGGCTCCACTATGAGGTGCTATGCAGGTTCAATCGAGGAGGCACACTGGCTGTGTTATGTTGTGGCATTGTACCCCGGTTAACTTATTACCATCTTGGCCCATGTGATGCGTTAGTGACAGGTGCTTGCGCTCGTGAAGATTCTGAACCTTTGTTGCTTGAGCTGTTGTCCTTGGACTCGATCTATTTCTGTGCGACAACTCTGTGGTGATGCTGTTCGGGACCCGATGACCAGGGACAATAGTTGGACCTCGAAGGCCATTCCAGAAACCGAATTCCTCGGAACCCCAAGATCTTCGAACCATGATGTGTGACCCCTTTTCTGAGACCCCTATTTTGATAAATATAATATACCTTGTTGCATTTAAATTGTTCATGCTCGCATACATATTCATTTGTTTGGGATATTTTGTTAATTCACCTAATAATTAAAGATGGAGACCATATGCGGGCCATTCTAGTCTTATATTGACTCCATTTAAATTTGTGTAGTGAACCGATGACATGTTTTGCCTTGTTAAGACAATATTTAAATTGCAGGGTATCTAAACAACTTGAACCGTCTAATTAATTGTCCGGACCCTGGTTCCGCTTAATATTGCCTAATTGCATCGCATCTTTGCCATGTGATGCATCATATCATAAACATGCTGATTCTTCTGTCGTAGTATTAAATAGTGCACTCGATGTTTCTTCTAGTGCTTTGCTTCTTCGCGGATTATGCCGTTGAGTGGATGCGAGTATCGATAAGTCCTTCGGATAATGTACCTTCGGCAATGTTTCCCAGGCGAGCAATCTCCCCCTTTCTACCTATTTTGCGTTTACAGTCTTTACTTCCTCCTGTTGATCTATTGCTATCCGTATTACGATGCTTTAGTTTCTGTGCACCATTTATATTCCTTGCAGCCTCTATATTGCCTTGGACACATCCTATTGCCTGTTGTTTGATAGATAGTCCGCCTTGTGAGTCGTAGTTGCTTGCTCAGGTGATGCTTCGCGTCATTGTTGTTCCATCGTTGTTGGAAGGTTGGCACATGCTTAATGGTGGAGATGATCATGACTTTAATTACAACTTGATATTAAAATGCTGGGAATAGATGTAACTAATGCAGAGGCACCGGTGGGCAATAGCTAATATTTGGATCTTCCACACTCACATGTGTCCCGTAGGCCCCGAGTACTTGATACCTGTTCCTTGACTATTCGCACTATCCACATAGGGAGACTCTATGAATCCCCCTTTGCCTGAGCTTGATTCACACTTTATTTCTTGGGGCCACAAACTAGTTTGGGGCTTTATTACTATCTTGTATCTATGCCATGCTTTACTGCTTTATTTAAGATTGTGCGTGGAGCACCTGCACTGTTTTGGAATGCAGAGTGTTTTCGCGGTATCGACAATCCCAGTCACATTTTCAGGTTCCCAGTCGTTTACAACCATTGACGCAAACCCTGGGTCCGTCTCGGAGCCGGCCAACTTTGTTGCGGGTAGCTTAGTGGGGTGGCCCCCTGAAATGATTTATGAATCCTGTGAATGCTTTGTCGTGAGGCCTCGTTGCGTTTTATTTGGTTCTTCACGAGGTTGATTGTGTGTGTTGCTATTTGTGCACCACTGCATGGTAAAACTTTCTGAAAGCCGTGTCCGCGGTTATGGATGACTTGGAGCACAGTATCTCGATCATAGACAACTATAACTAAAGTAGTGTTATAAATTTGACTTTGACATGTCTAGTAATTAGTTTCACTACAACAGAATGAGTAAATAAAAGTGCCAACAATTGCTGGATTTGGGATATCTCTAGCTAATTGTATCTGACTAGTAAGTATTGCAACTACAACAGAATGGTTAACTAAAACTTCCCACTGCTTATGATATCAGGACGACTCATGCTATCTATATCTGACTAGTAAGTGCTGCAACTATAACGGAATGAATAAAACTACCAACTGTGTGAGTTCCTCAGTTTGACTTCCTTGTGTGGTCTCGAGGGGGAAATACTAGGATGGGTATGTTTTGGTGTTACTATCAGGTTGGATCTGAGGTCTTTCTTATCCCTCTCTAATAGCTAACAGTTGAATCGAGTCTCTATAGATTGTTTAGTGCATGATTCGCTGCCACTTCAGCCCACCATACCTATGTAGGCGAGAGCCGCCGAATTTTAGACTCTTTGTGTACTGGCCTCAGTAATGACCGCTCCCTTTTCCTTTGCCTTTGTCGGCACCCCTTTTGTTTTAGCAGGTTTTGAGATCGACGTCGTTAGCAGAGTTACCCTTCCGTCTTGGCCTGGGCAGGGTTATGGATGCCATTGGTTATTCTTCAGGGCTCTTAGCCCCATTTGCATATTGTGCATACTTGGACGTTGTATCATTTTCAAGGTGATTTGGATCTTTGTACTGTATATATGTATTCTTGACTCATGGAGTCGTTGTTGTATATATATGTTTCTGTGGGTTCCATCGTGAACTATTATGTAATGGTATTACTTCGTTTTCCACCCACACGCAAGTGCCTGGTGGGCATCTTTGAATCGTTTTATGCGGGTTTGGCGAGAATCGCTAAAATCTGCATAGGGCTGATTCGAGGGTGTTACAGCAGGAAAGAGCAATTGTGGCACATGCAACGAGATGCATCATGACAAACTCGTGGAATGCTTCACCTCGCCAAAATTTCTGCATTAGAGTCGCAAGTCCTCGAGGTTGAGGATCTCTTGAAAAGATCGGATTATAAACCAGCGCCAAGCTAGTCAGAGTGGCAACACTTGACAAATTTTCCTACTTTGGAAACCCAATCTTGGAGGAGTGCAAGTACATGGATCCGTTTGTGGTCTATCAAGAAGTCATTGGCTGTCCTTGAAGAAGCTTCACAAAGAGCGTTCATCGGATTCCTAAACCGTTGCATTTCATCCACAACCTCTAATCGGATGCCTGTATAGTACGAGAGAAGATAGTCAATTTCTAGTTCAAAACAAGCAGTTGGGGGCTTTACGAAACACTTACGCAACATATCTTCGCCCGCCCATGATATTTCATCAAGTAGGAAAGTTTCACATTCCGCAACCCGATGTGCCTTTGAATTATAGACATCTTCATTGCCCTTCACAATCTTGAGTTCATCTTCCAGCTGCTTAATGCATCAAGTTTTCTACGCATAGAGTGAAGGTTCAATAACTCGAGTGATGATGTTGGCATTTTAGGGTGCGCTTGTTTAATTTAGTGACAATTCCTAACTTGAAGAACTGGGTGCAGTCATAGGATCGGATGAGTCATTGTTTGTTTTCTGAAGAGCGGATGGAAAGAGTTCAAAGAAAGATTCATTTGAAGCATAGGAAACAGCAGACAACATTCAAACTCAAAATTACGCATCACAAAAGAGAGATACTCACATTACTAGTTAAAGCCATATATATGGTGGGTTCATTACATTCACAAAAGAGAAGGCTAAAGTTAATCTACAGAGCACTATCAGTGGGAGTCATGCTAGCTGAAGACTGATGACCCACAAGTATAGGGGGTGTATCGTAGTATTTTCGAGGAAAGTGAAACCCAATTTATTTTTTTGGCACAAGGGAGCCAAAGAATATTTATAAGCCTTAACAACTGAGTTGTCAATTCAGCTGCACCTAGAAACTATCTTGCTCACAACAGTTTATCAGTAGCAACAGTTTTGTAATAGCAATAGCAAAGTAATAGCAGTAGTAAAAGTAAAGACAGTAGTAACAATTGCAGTAAACAGTAGGATTAAAGCGCGATAGGCATAGGGATGGATAGACAGGCGTTGCATGGACAAGAAAATTCATATAGCAATCAAGACGTAGGGCATTTGCATATAAATAAGATAAAGCATCCAAGTACTCAATAATCATAGGCATGTGTTCCATATATAGTCATACGTGCTCGCAATGAGAACTTGCACAACATCTTTTGTCCTGCTATCCCGTTTGCAGCGGGGCCTCAAGGGAACTACTGGCAATTAAGGTGCTCCTTTTAATAGAGCACTGGAGGAAAGCATTAACACTCCATGAACACATGTGATCCTCACATCAAAGCCATTCCCTCCGGTTATCCTGATTATTGTCACTTTGGGGCCTTTGGTTCCAGACAACAATATGTGTATACAACTTGCAGGTAAGACCACAAACAATACTATCATCATGAATCAATAACATGTTCAGATCTGAAATCAGGGCACTCGGGCCCTAGTGACAAGCATTAAGCATAACAAGTTGCAACAAAGTCAAAAAGCACTAATAATAGATACTAGGCACCATGCCCTAACAATATGATGCCATTACATGAACGACCTCATCCAATCCCTACCATCCCCATAGCCTACAATGGGGGATTACTCACTCATGGACAGGGGAATCATGGATGGTCGATGGAGAAGCGATGGTGACGATGATGGCGATGATCTCCTCCAATTCCGCGTCCCGGCAGGGTGCTAGAACGGAGTTTCTGGTTCTGATTTGCGGAATCTGGTGGTGGTGGCGTAGCGGAACTCTTTCTGGAAAAACGTCCAACCCCCCTTGGTTTTTAGGTCAAGAGGCAACTTATAGGCGAAGAGGGAGGCCGAGGGGGTGACCGAGGCGACCACACCACTCCTAGGCACGGCCAGGTGGTGTGGGCCCCTCGTGGCCCTCCTCCGTCTCGTCTTCTGGATCCGTGAGTCTTCTGGTGAAATAGGATTTTTGGCATATTTTCCGAGATTTTTCCTGATAGTTGATTTTCTGCACAAAAACTAGACACCAAGGTAATTCTGCTGAAAACAGCGTCAGTCCGTGTTAGTTGTATCCAAATCACACAAGTTTAGAGTTGAAACAATAGCAAAAGTGTTCGGGAAAGTAGATACGTTTTGGACGTATCAACTCCCCCCAAGCTTAGCTTATTGCTTGTCCTCAAGCAATTCAGTTGAAAACTGAGTGCAATAAAAGAAACTTTCACGAACACATTTGCTTCATAAGATGTATATATTCTCAGCATATGATCAAACACTTAGGCAATTCATAATAAAGAGTATGCAACTAAGTTTACTTAATAATCATTGCAAGCAATGAAGAGATTCTAACTCAAAAATAGTAAGTAGCATGAAACATAAACATAAGCAACATTGCAATGCTCATAAAAAGGTATGATAGAGTGGTATCTCGCTTGCCTTTGATTGTAGAGAAAACATAAATGCCAAGGCACCTCTGAAGTTCAAGTGAAGACTAGAAGTAAAGATATCAGAGATACAAGCATCAAGGTCATGACACAATTAACCAAGTTTTGAGACAAGCACATTACACTAAGAATGACAACTATGCTCTCAAGAAAATGCTCATATAATATGTGGAGACTCAACAAGGAAATGAAAATGTTTTGAAAAGTTTGAAATGTTGGGAAACGGGTAGGCTACACTAGCGTAAAATCAAACTTTTCTACCGTGTCAACCAGGAATACTATTGTCATAGATCACGGGATTACCGCTAGACGCGCAGGTGCGGAACTCGATGAAGCACGTTGCGGTAGTGTAGATGTTCTACGTCTCCTCCTCGTCCTCGTCCCATGAGCAGCTCCGCTTTGTGCGGCTCGTCCAAGTGCTACAGATGCAGCACCTCCGAGGTATCCACACGTCCGGAGTGGAAGCTGTCACCCGCCAGACTGCTAGGTCTACGCGTGCAACACAGGCGGAAGAGGAGTGGCGGCTGGGTGGAATGCTCAACCCTTTTCAGCTTGCCTCACCCTCTCTTATATAGGCATCCCTGGTGGGCTTCTACATTAGCAGCCCATTAGCAGCCTAAGCCTGGTCTAATTCGGATCCAATCCTCATTAGGCTTCCAGCCCCTAAAGTGTGTGACCCTATAGGTTCATACACGTATAGACATGACGCGAGTACACTTACTCCGTCAATAGTTGGTAGCGGCCTCTAGCAAGACGTGCCAACTCCTAAACACATATAAAGATCATTCGGACGAACCATCACAAGGTTGAGTACATGTCTTTCCCTTTGCCTCACGATATTTGGTCTAGCTCCAAGCTGACCTCTCTTTCTCGATACTGTGATTTGGAATCCCTTTACTAGGTTAACTCTTAACCATATGTAGCACGGCCATGCATTTCTGGATCCGATCACTCGAGGGGCCCAGAGATATCTCTCTCAAGTAGAGAGGGGCAAATCCCATCTTGATTGACCGATGCCTTGCAGCATGTATCAGGACAAACCCAAAAGCTACCTTTATAACTACCCAGTTATGGAGTAGTGTTTGATAGCCCCAAAGTAGGTCGATCCACATCTCAAGTACATGCGACAATCTCAGGTCTAAGGACAAAACGTACATGATATGTAGAGAGAGCTGCAAGTATTATTGCCAGTCTCATGTTGGGTCAGTCCAACCCCATGTTCATAACATGTGTCCACATCATTGGTTTGACATCTCCATGTCTATGACTTGCGAAACATAGTCATCAACCAATCGATGTGCTAGTCTAATATTCACGTGTGTCCTCGCATGAACTCCGACTAGGGACAATTATTAGATAACCATACAAGTAAAGAGTTTCACAAACAATTCACATAATTGCCAATCAATACAAGTTGCCTGGTATATGGATATTCAAGGAACATTATAATAACTCATGGATACACATGAAATACAATCATCTCTATGATTGCCTCTAGGGCATATTTCCTTCATGAAAGGCTTCCAAATGCTGAAAGTATGGTACTCATTATCTTTGAGCTCTCATTGCCCCTATCATAAGCATCTTTAAATGGTTAAGGTGAAAGTGAGGTCCAATACGAGTTATATGCTTGACAGACCATAAACTGGAAATCTCATGTCCCTTGAGTACGAGGAACGATCCTCATGCTACTCAACTTTAGTTACCGGTAAGTTCTTGTCATAGTAAATACATGCGTATCATAGAGAACCTCCAACGGGGTACCCCTTGCCCGATGATACAGAAGAATCCCCATATCAAAATGACAAGGCAAGCAGACAATGAGCATCTCAGCAATCTTCTTATTTACCATAGGAAAATGGTGCTTTTTTCTCTCTTTCCTCTTTTCTCATCATGTTTTTTTCCTTTTTCTCAATAACTATCTCTCTCTTTTTTTATAAGAAGAATGCTTCATAGATTGCTCATTATGGTTAAGCTGCAGGTTTGCACCATGATTAGGCATGGATTAGACCAGCCGCCCAGGCGTTTCTCTAACACACATACATAACTCCATGGACTTACAAGATCTCCTTTTATTTCACACCGACGGCATCCGTAAACAAAAGAGCATGATATCAACAGGGTATATATTTACAGGTGTTGAAAGCGTTCCCCGTGATAGCACAGTTCTGCTAATCCCCAGCCTATAATTTGCAAGCATACAACTTTCATGGAAAGTCACAATGGTTCAGGTTTATTAAGTGCAAGAAATAAAGTGTGTCATCAAGTTCGTGAGAGCTTTACTAACTAACTTTCTCATAACAAGCAAACATTTTATTCGGAAGAAAACAAGGCATATTGAATATGCACAGAAAAGCAAATGATGCTAATAGGTAGGTATGGTGGACACTTTTGGCAATATTGGTTTTGGGGAGTTGGAAACACGAGTAGAGCTCATACTCAGTGCAAGGGAAGGCTAGCAATAGTAAGGGAGCAACAAACAAGAGAGCAATAACTGTCATAATCATGCTTGCAACAAAACAGGACTAATCATGGCATGAAAGTGATTCAAGAACCCTGAGGCAAAATAATTCATCGAGGCTTAATAGATTATTGTTTCAGTCATATGCATGCGTGAGCATGTGCCAAGTCAATTCAAGTGAAACATTCAGAGGAGGATACCACAGTGTCATACCAAGTTATAAATAGAACAATGCAAGCAAACATTCATATGACATGCTACAAACCATTAGAAAGCTGGAGCTAATCATAGGAAAGCAAGAACTACTAAGCATCCATAAATAACAAACACCTTACATGAACAGACTAAGTATGCCGACAATGATGAGTATATGTACAAAAATGAAAACAAATAGAGTTTGTTACCAGCCTCTTACCACACCTCAAGTTGTCATTAATCTTCATTATTGCCATTCACTTGTGTGGCTTGAATAATAACATGAAACCCAACTCCACTGAGGACTGCTGAACCCTGCGACAAACTTCACAAAACCAAAGAAGAACAATAAATATTTTTGGGTTTTTGATTTTTAAAGGCAAGAACCAAAAGGAAGAACAAGCAAAGTAAAATATTTTTGGGTTTTTTGAATAATCAAAACAAACAAAAAGGAAGAAGCAAACCAAGGCTAGAAAGACAAAGAAGCAAACAAAGAGAAACAACAAAAATATTTTTGGTCTTTTTTTGTGTTTTGGAAAGCAAAAGTAAAGAAAGAACGAAAACTAAAAAGAGAACGAAACATGGATATACAAAGTACCGACTAAACATGATATGTAGATGAGTGTGATGTCGGTGTACCTCCCCCCAAGCTTAGGATTTTGGCCTAAGTCGGTATCAATCCCAAGCTGGCCAAGATGGAGCGCCTCCATAGTACGGCGAGGAGGTGCCCTCGTCCTGATACGAGCTCGAGGACGCCACAACATAGTGCGCAGAATAGTCATGAGGGCACATCCCTTTGGTGCTGCTCGTGGAAACCAAGCAAGTGGAGCTGCTCGTCCACCTCCTCCTTGGAACGCGACCATGGCATCATGTAAATACTGAACAAAGTGGATTGTGGCAAAGGAATTTCCCTCTCGTCTCCGTCAGTAAACAACATCCTGTATACTAAACCCTCCGTACTAGAGTTAGTAGTGACAAAGTGATGCGTTTGCATAGCAGCAAGATCAAGCCTTTGCGGTGTCAACACAGTATCATTAGGATCAGCAGAGAGTTCCAAAGCAGCAACCATGCATGAGGCAATAATGCCCCCATAAATAGGTCCTCTAGCGGCTAGGCGGCGAGCAATGAGAGAACCAAGATTATACTTGGTATCATTATTAAGTGCAGCAGCAAGGAAGGCTAAATGATAATTAGAAATATTACTAGTGTTCTCCCTACCAAGAATGCTAGTGGCAAGATAATAAGCAAAATATCTAAGAGTTGGGAGTTGAATATTCCTTATCTTCCCGCGCTGAGCTACATGGTCATCGTCATTTGTCACACTTCGGTAGAGCTCCAACAAATCAGCGGGTCGACCTTGGATCTTCTTCACTATCCCAATCATGCTTATGCCTATAATGCTGCAAAATCTTTCCAATGACATGGAAATAGGCAGATTATAAATTTTGAACAAAACAGTTGACTGATAAGGGGTGTTAGTGAAAACGAAACTCTCAATGAAAGTTTTGGTGAGCACGGCATATTGATCACTCTCATCCTGCATGTAAGTGCTCAAACCAACCCTCTGAACAAGAAGTAAGAAATCATCAAGCATCCCTCCAGCCTGTAAAAAGGTAAAACAAGGGAAGGTAGATGGGTGAGCATCTCCCTCATCTCCTTCATTTCCAAAGCGTGGTGCAATAAATCTTCATTATATGATGGCCTAAACTGAGAGGCTGATCTTGAAGGCCTTGCCCTCCTAGGTGTGTCCCTCTCAAATATTTCTCCAAAAGTGTGCTTGTTCATCTTTAATATTCTGAAATTTAAACATCCATTATACAAGTGATTGCAAAGTGAATACATAATGAAGGGAACTACTCATAGGGACTTGTAAGAAGCCTAAACATGCATCAAAACAATTTCTCTAAGCATTGAACAAGCTCACAAGCTCACAAAACCTGTCACCTACAGCAGCAAAATACTCAAGATATATACCACTAAACACAAATCTACTTGGACAAGCGGAGGAGTCACATACCGGAGAACAAATGCTCCAAATTTCAGCAGCAAAGATGGGATGAGTAAGGAGATTGAAAAATCGTGGAAAAGAACAGCAAGAACACGATTTTGAGTAATGAACTGATGTTTTCTCAGGAGAGAGAAGGAAGTGGCAAGTGAGAGAGTGAGTGGAGGGCCAGGGGTGGCCCACACCATGGCTAGGCGCACCCCTAGGGTGGCTACGCCACCAGGTGGTGTGCCTACCTGGTGGCCCCCCTGGGTCACTCCAGGCACTTCTCTGCCCCTTTTTTCACGTAAAAAATTAATATGAATTTTCTAGAATTTTTCGGGACACTTTATTTTTTAGCAATTTTCAGGTATTGATGAATGAATTTCTGACAGAAAGATAATTTTGGAATGATGCAATAAAAAAACAAAACCTAAACTTCAGAAGTTCTAAGACACTCTAATATGCAAGCAACTAGCAATAGAAAAGTAAACTAAGTGGAAGCAAAAACTAAAATGGATAAAAATAAAATTAAGCGAAAACAATCATGGTGAAAACATTGCTTTGTTCATTAAAATCCCTTTGTTAACAAGGTTGATCAGGTCTTGTTACCAAAACAATTTTATATGCAACAAAACTTTGTATTCAACTAAATGATTATGTTACCTCAACCTTGATAGCAATGGTCCCAATCATAATAGTTTCATATTTTTCTCGTGGTATGGGAAAATATATTTCTCAAACTTGGATACCCTCAACATGTTCAATTGAATTTAAGCCATAAGTCCTATCAATCTTCTTGGGAAATAGACAGTATGCTCCTTGTCATTAACATTAAAATTCACCTTCCCTTGATTACAATTAATAACAGCTCCTGCAGTATTAAGAAAAGGTCTCCCAAGAATAATAGACATATTGTCATCTTTAGGCATTTCAAGCACAACAAAGTCAGTTAATATCAAGCAATTATGAGTCACTTGAACAGGTACGTCCTCACATATACCAACAGGAATAGTAGTAGATTTATCAGCCATTTGCAAAGATATATCAGTTGGTATTAATTTTTCCAATTGAAGTCTCTTATAGAGGGAAAAGGCATAACACTTACTCCTGCTCCTAAATCACACAAAGCAGTTCTAACATAACTATTTTTAATAGAGCATGGAATAGTTGGAATCCTTGGGTCTCCAAGTTTCTTTGGAACCTTACCATTAAAGGAATAATTAGCAAGCAAAGTAGAAATTTGTTCATTAGGGATCTTCCTTTTATTAGAGACAATATCCTTCGTATACTTTGAATAAAGAGGCAGTTTAATAGCATCAGTCAAAGGTATTTGCAAAAATAAAGGTTTCATCCACTCACAAAACTTATTATAGTGTTCATCTTCCTTTGACTTGTGTTTCTTATCAGCGAAAGGCATAGGTTTTTGGATCCAAGGCTCTCTTTCACTACCATGTTTCTTAGCAACAAAATCTTCTTTAGTGTATTTAGTATTCTTAGTGTGTCTTTCAGGTTCTTCTTCAACTTTTTGTTTGTCAGGAGCATCATTTTCTTCATTACCACTTTCAGTTTCAGCATTAGAGATAGATATACTATTAGGATCTTTAGCAGGTTCAGAAGACTCTACAATAGTTTTATGTTTCTTTTTCCTTTTCTTAGGAAAAGTACAACTATTTTCAATTTGTTGAGAATCTTGCTCAATTCTTTTAGGATGCCCCTCAGGATATAGAGGATCCTGGGTGGCAGCACGACTTCTATTTCTAATTTCATAAGCTTGTTTTTCCTTAGAAGCATTAACTAGCAAATCTTTTTGTACCTTAATAAGCTGATCAATTTGAGTTTGATACATTTGGAAATGTTTAACAAGCATTTTAACATCATTAGAGGTTCTTTCCACAATATCCTTCAACTCAATAATAGCTCTAGAGTTTTCCATTAAATGATTTTGCACCCTTTTATTAAAATTATCTTGCTTAACAATAAAAACATCAAATTCTTCCAAGCATTGATCAGGAGGTTTAGAGTATGGAATATCACCTTCATCAAAATGTTGGAGAGAGTGTACCTCAATAGTGGATGAGTGGGAGATTGGCTTACATAGTTCTTCTATAGGAGGTAAATTATTCACGTCTTCAGCTTTAATACCCTTCTCCTTAAGACATTTCTTAGCTTCCTTCATCACTTCATCATCCAGTTCGATAATTCCCCTCTTCATTGATGTTGGTGTTGGCTCAGGCATAGTTAACTCACGTGTACCCGTCTCAGGTGTAATTGGCTCAAGTGGAGTCCAGTCATCATAATTCTTGCTTATTTTAGCTATTAATTCCTCAGCTTCCTTGGGAGTTCTATTCCTGAAAACACAATCAGCACAACTATCCAGGTATGTCCTAGATTCTTTAGTTAGTCCATTATAATATATATCCAGAAGCTCATTTTTAGGTAATGGACATCCAACCTATGCATGAATCAAAGCACAAAACCTTGCCCATGATTCAGGAAATATCTCTTTTTCTCCCTGTTTAAAATCAAAAAGTTCCTGCAAAATGGCATGTCTATCACTAGGAGGGAAATATTTCTGAAGGAAGGTACTAATCAAGCAATCAGGGTTATCAATAGATCCAGGAGGAAAATTATTAAACCAAGCCTTAGCTTCTCCTTTTAGTGAAAAAGGGGAAAATTTAGCAACAAAGTAGGTGCGCATCTTAATATCATCAGAAAACAGGCCACTCATGGTAGAAAGCTCAGTCATATGTGCTACAATACTTTCATTCTTAGTCCCACAAAAAGGTTCTTTCTCAACAATATTTATGTAAGATAAATCAAGAGAGAAATCATAATCCTTATCTTTAATGTTTATGGGAGATGTCGCAAACTTATCATTAGGGGACAATTTGGGTTTTATAGTACGCCTCTCAAGGAGACTCTTAATATCACTTTTACCATGAGTATTTTGACATTCTTTAATAAATTCATCATTCATTTCTATATATCCGTCTTCAATATCATAGCTCTCTGTAGACTCAGGTGAACTGACAGGTGTAGTAGTGTCTTCATTAGGAGTTTCAGTATTTCCAGCTATAGTTCTAGCAATCGTAGCATCTAGGAAAGGACCTAATGAACCACTTTTATCAAGCATAGTAGAAGCAGCATCATAAGCATCAGAAGTTTGAAATTTAGCAGTAGTAGCAGTATGTGTAGCATGTGTGTGTGGTGGTGTAAGGAGCTTACTCATAACAGATGGTGAATCAAGAGCAGCAGAGATGTTCAAAAATGTACCTCTTCTTGTAGTGGATGCTAATATAGGAACTTTTCCATCACGAGACTTACCCATGATGAATGGAGGGCAGCGAACAATAGTGATTCCAAGTGAACTTGATAAATAGAGCTATGCTCCCTGGCAACGGTGCTAGAAAATAGTCTTGATGACCCACAAGTATAGGGGGTGTATGATGACCCACAAGTATAGGGGGTGTATCGCAGTATTTTCGAGGGAAGTGAAACCCAATTTATTGATTCGACACAAGGGGAGCCAAAGAATATTTATAAGCCTTAACAACTGAGTTGTCAATTCAGCTGCACCTGGAAACAATCTTGCTCATAGCAGTTTATCAGTAGCAACAATTTTGTAGTAGGAATAGTAAAGTAACAACAGTAGTAAAGTAAAGACAGCAGTAACAATAGCAGTAAACAGTAGGCATAGGGATGGATGGACGGGCGTTGCATGGACAAGACAATTCACATAGCAATCAGAACATAGGGCAATTGCAGATAAATAAGGTAAAGCATCCAAGTACTAGATAATCCTAGGCATGTTTTCCATATATAGTCATACGTGCTCGCAATGAGAACTTGCACAACATCTTTTGTTCTACTAGCCCGTTTGCAGCTAGGCCTCAATGGAACTACTGGAAATTAAGGTGCTCCTTATAATAGAGCACCGGAGCAAAGCATTAACACTCCATGAACACATGTGATCCTCACATCAAAGCCATTCCCTCCGGTTATCCCGATTTCTGTCACTTCGGGGCCATTGGTTCCGGACAACAACGTGTGTATACAACTTGCAGGTAAGACCATAAACAATACTATCATAATGAATCAATAACATGTTCAGATCTGAAATCATGGCACTCGGGCCCTAGTGATAAGCATTAAGCATAACAAGTCGCAACAAAGTCATAAAGCACTAATAGAAGATACTAGGCACCATGCCCTAACAATCCGATGCCATTACATGAACGGTCTCATCCAATCCCTTCCATCCCCATAGCCTACACTGGGGGATTACTCACTCATAGATGGGGGAAACATGGATGGTCGATGGAGAAGCGATGGTGATGATGATGGCGATGATCTCCTCCAATTCCCTGTCCCGGCTGGGTGCCAGAACGGGGTTTCCGGTGTTGTTTCGTGGAATCTGGTGGTGGCGGTGGAGCGTAACTCCTTCTGGAAAAACGTCGACCCCCTGATTTTTTAGGTTAGAAGGCATCTTATAGGCGAAGAGGGAGACCGAGGGGGTGTCTAGGGCGGCCAGACCACCCCCTGGCGCGGCCAAGCCTAGCCCGCGCGGCCAGGTGGTGTGGCCTGGGCCTAGCCCCCCTCCGTCTCGTATTCTGGCTCCAGGAGTCTTCTGGTGAAATAGGATTTTTGGCATATTTTTCGGGATTTTTCCTGATAGTTGATTTTCTGCACAAAAACTAGACACCAAGGCAATTCTGCTGAAAACAGCATCAGTCCGTGTTAGTTGCATTCAAATCACACAAGTTTAGAGGAGAAACAATAGCAAAAGTGTTCGGGAAAGTAGATACATTTTGGACGTATCAACTCCCCCCAAGCTTAGCTTATTGCTTGTCCTAAAGCAATTCAGTTGAAAACTGAGTGCGATAAAAGAAACTTTCACAAACACATTTTCTTCATATGATGTATATATTCTCAGCATGTGATCAACTACTTAGACAATTCATAATAAGGAGTATGAAAATAAGTTTACTTAATAAGCATTGCAAGGTATGAAGAGATTCCAACTCAAAAACAATAAGTAGCATGAAACATAAACATAAGCAACATTACAATGCTCATAACAAGGTATGATAGAGTGGTATCTCGCTTGCCTTCGATTATGAATGCCAAGGCACCTCTGAACTTCAGGTGAAGACTAGAAGTAAGGATATCAAAGATACAAGCATCAAAGTCATAACACAAATAATCAAGTTTTGAGACAAGCACATTACACTAAGAATGACAACTATGCTCTCAAGAAGGTGCTCATAGAATAAGTGGAGACTCAACAAGGAAATGAAAAGGTTTTGAATAGTTTGAAAGGCTTCCAAATGCTGAAAGTATGGTACTCATTAGCTTTTAGCTCTCATTGCCCCTATCATAAGCATCTTTAATATGGTTAAGGTGAAAGTGAGGTCCAATCTGAGTTATATGCTTGATAGACTATAAACTAGAAATCCCATGTCCCTTGAGTACGAGGGCCGCTCCACATGCTTCTCAACTTTAGTTACCGGAGTTCTTATCACCGTAAATACATGTGTATCATAGAGAACCGCCAACAGGGTACCCCTTGCCCGATGATACGGAAGAATCCCCATATCAAAATGACAAGGCAAGCAGACAATGAGTATCTCAGCAATATTCTTATTTACCATGGGAAAATGGTGCTTTTTTCTCTCTTTCCTCTTTTCTCAAATCTCTCTTTTTTTCTTTTCTTTTTCTCAATAGTTATCTCTCTCTCTTTTTTATAAGAAGAATGCTTCATAGATACTTATTATGGTTACGCTACAGGTTTCCACCATGACAGCATGGATTAGACCGGCGGCCCAGGAGTTTCTCTAACACACATACATAACTCCATGGACTTACAAGCTCCCCTTTTATTTCACACCGATGACATCCGCAAATAAAAGAGCATGGTATCAATTGGGTATATATTTACAGGTGTTGAAAGCGTTCCCCGTGATAGCACGGTTCTGCTAATCCCCAGCCTATAATTTAAAAGCATATAACTTTCATGGACAGTCACAATGGTTCAGGTTTATTAATTGCAGGAAATAAAGTGTGCCATCAAGTTCGTGAGAGCTTTGCTAACTAACTTTCTCATAACAAGCAAACATTTTATTCAGAAGAAAACAAGGCATAATCAATATGCACTGAACAGCAAATGATGCTAATAGGTAGGTATGGTGGACACTTTTGGCAATATTTGGGTTTAGGTAATTGGAAACACGAGTAAAACATACTCAGTGTAAGTGAAGGCTAGCAATAGTAAGGGAGCGACAAACGAGAGAGCAATAGCTGTCATAATCATGCTTGCAACAAAACAGGACTAATCATGGCATGAAAGTGATTCAAGACCCTCAAGGAAAAATAATTCATCGAGGCTTAACTGATTATTTCAGTCATATGCATGCATGAGCATGTGCCAAGTCAATTCAAATGAAACATTTAGAGGAGGATACCACGATGTCATACCAAGTTATGAATAGAGTAATGCAAGCAAACATTCATATGACATGCTACAAACTATCAGCAAGCTAGAACTAATCATATGAAAGCAAGAACTACTAATCATCCATAAATAACATACGCCCTACATGAATAGACTAAGCATGCCCACAATGACGAGTATATGTACAAAAATGAAAACAAATAGAGTTCGTTACCAGCCTCTTACCACACCACGAGTTGTCTTTAATCCTCATTATTGCCCTTCACTTGTGTGTCTTCAATATAATATGAAACCAAATCCCACTGAGAACTGCTGAACCCTACAACAAACTCACAAAACCAAAGAAGAACAACAAATATTTTTGGTGTTTTCGATTTTTAAAACAAGAACCAAAAAGGAAGAACAAGCAAAGCAAAATCTTTTTGGGTTTTTCGAATAGTTCAAACAAAGCAAAAAGGGAAAAACAAACCAAGGCAAAAAGAGAAGAGCAAACAAAGAGAAACAACAGAAATATTTTTGGTCTTTTTGTGTTTTAGAAAGCAAAAGCAAAGAAACAACAAAAACTAAAAGGAGAATGAACATGAATATACAAAGTACCGACAAAACATGATAAGGAGATGAGTGCGATGTCGGCGTACCTCCCCCCAAGCTTAGGCTTTTGGCCTAAGTGGGTATCAATCCCAAGCTGGCCAGGATGAAGTGTCACCGTGGTATGATGAGGAGGTACCCTCGTCCTGGTGTGAGCTCGAGTACGTCCCTCCGTAGTGCGTAGAGTAATCGTAGGAGGTCACATCCTCCTGGTGCTGCCCGTGGAAACCCAGCAAGCGGAGCTGCTCGTCCACCTCCTCCTTGGAGCACGACCACGGTCTCCTATGAACACTAAACAAAGTAGATTGCAGCAAAGGGATCTCCCTCTCGTCCCCGTCAGTAAACAACATCCTATATACTAGACTGTCCAAATCAGAATCAGAAGTGACAAAGTGATGAGTTTTCACGGCAGCAAGGTCAAGCCTTTGTGGTGCCAATATAGTATCATTGGGGTCCACTGAAAGTCCTAATGCATTGACCATACGTGAGGCAATGATGCCCCCATAGATAGGCCCCCTAGCAGCTAGGCAGCGAGCAATAAGTGAGCCAAGGTTGTACCGAGTGTCATTGTTAAGCGCAGCAGCAAGGAAGGCTAAATGATAGTTGGAGATATTACTCGTATTTTTCCTACCAAGAACACTAGTAGCAAGATAATATGCAAAGTATCTAAGAGCAGGGAGTTGGATGTTTCTTATCTTTCCGCACTGAGCCACGCTGTCATCATCATTTGTCACCCCTCGGTAAAGCTCTAGCAAATCAGCGGGTCGCCCTTGAATCTTCTTCACGGTCCCTGTCATACTCACACCTACAATACTGCAAAATCTTTCCAATGGCATGGTAAAGGGAAGATTATAAATTTTGAAAGAGACAGTCGACTGATAGGGCGTGTTAGTAAACACAAAGCTCTCAACAAAAGTCTTGGTGAGCATAGCATATTGCTCACTCTCATCTTGCATGTATGAGGTCAAACCAACCCTCTGAATCAGTAGCAAGAAATCATCAAGAATCCCTGCAGCTTGTAAGAAAGTAAAACAAGGAAAAGTGGATGGGTGAGCATCCCCATCATCTCCTTCATTACCAATGCGAGGTGCAATGAGTTCTTTGTTGTATGATGGCCTGGACTGAGAGGCTGATCTTGAGGGCCTTGACCTCCTAGGTGCATCCCTCTCAAATATTTCTCCAAAGGTATGGTTGTTCATGTTTGATATTCTGAAATTTAAACACCTATTAAACAAGTGATTGCAAAGTGAATATAATGAAGAGCACTACTCATAGGGACTTGTAAGAGGCCTAAACATGCATCAAAACTATATCTCTAAGAATCAAACAAGCTTACAAGCTCTCATAACCTGTCACCTACATCAGCAAAATACTCAAGATATAAACCATTAAACAAAAATCTACTTGGACAAGCGGAGGAGTCACATACCGGAGAACAAATGCTCCAAATTTCAGCAGCAAAGATGGGCTGAGCAAGGAGATCGAAAAAATCAAGAGCAAGCACAGCAAGAACGCGATTTTGAGCAATGAACTGGTGTTTGCTCGGGAGAGAGAAGAAAGTGGAAACTTAGAGAGTGAGTGGAGGGCCAGGGGTGGCCCACACCATAGGCAGGCGTGCCCCAGGGCTGGCCGCGCCACCAGGTGGTGTGCCTGCCTGGTGGTCCCCCTGGTACCTTCCAGGCACTCCTCTACCCCTTTTTTCACGTAAAAATTTAATATGAATTTTCTGGAATTTTTCGAGACACTTTATTTTTGGGCATTTTCAAGTTTAAATGAATGATTTTCTGACAGCAACATTTTTTGGAATGATGCAATGACAAAACAAGGCTAGAACTACAGAAGTTCTAAGACACTCTAACATGCAAGCAACTAACAATCGAAAAGAAAACTAAACTAAAGCAAAAACTAAATGGATAGAATAGAAGTAAGCAGAGATAATCATGGTGAAAACATTGTTTTGTTCAATGAAATCCTTTTGTTAACAAGGTTGATCAGGTCTTGTTACCAAAACAATTTTATATGAAACAAAACTTTGTATTCCACTAGTGATTATGTTACCTCAACTTTGATAGCAATGGTCCCAATCATAATAGTTTCAATTTTTTCTCTTGGTATGGGACAATATATTTCTCCAACTTGAATGCCCTCAACATGTTCAATTGAATTCAAACCATAAGTCATATCAATCTTCTTGGGGAAATAGACAGTATGTTCCTTGTCATTAACATTGAAAGTCACCTTTCCTTGATTACAATTAATAACAGCTCCTGCAGTATTAAGAAAAGGTCTCCCAAGAATAATAGACATATTATCATCTTTAGGCATTTCAAGCACAACAAAATCAGTTAATATCAAGAAATTATGAGCCACTTGAACAGGTACATCCTCACATATACCAACATGAATAGTGGTAGATTTATCAGCCATTTGCAAAGATATACCAGTTGGTATTAATTTTTCTAGTTGAAGTCTCTTATAGAGAGAAAAGGCATAACACTAACTCCGGCTCCCAAATCACACAAAGCAGTTCTAACATAACTATTCTTAATAGAGCAAGGGATAGTTGGAATCCCTGGGTCTCCAACTTTCTTAGGAACCTTACCATTAAAGGAATAATTAGCGAGCAAAGTGGAAATTTCTTCATTAGGGATCTTCCTTTTATTCGAGACAATATCCTTCATATACTTTGAGTAAGGAGGCAGTTTAATAGCATCAGCCAAAGAAATTTGCAGGAATAAAGGTTTCATCCACTCACAAAACTTATTATAGTGTTCATTTTCCTTTGACTTGTGTTTCTTATCAGGGAAAGGCATAGGCTTTTGGACCCAAGGCTCTATTTCACTACAATGTTTCTTAGCAATAAAATCATCTTTAGTGTATTTAGTATCCTTAGTGTGCTTTTCAGGTTCTTATTCAACTTTTTCTTCATTAGGAACATCATTTTCTTCATTACCACTTTCAGTTTCAGCATCAGAAATAGATATACCATTAGGATCTATAGCAGGTTCAGAGGGTTCTACAAGAGTTTTATGTTTCTTTTTCCTTTTCTTACGAGTAGAGCCACTATTTTCAGCTTGTTGAGAATCCTGCTCAATTCTTTTGGGATGTCCCTCAGGATATAGAGGATCCTGGGTAGCAGCACCACTTCTAGTTCTAATTTCATAAGCATGTTTTTCTTTGGCAGCATTAACTAGCAAGTCTTTTTGCACTTTAATAAGTTGATCTATTTGAGTTTGAACCATTTGAAAGTGTTTAACAATCATTTTAACATTATTAGAGGTTCTTTCCACAATATCCTTTAACTCAACAATAGCTCTAGTGTTTTTCATTATATGATTTTGCACCCTTTTATTAAAATTATCTTGCTTAACAATAAAAATATCGAATTCTTCTAAGCATTGATCAGGAGGTTTAGAGTAAGGGATATCACCTTCATCAAAGTGTTGGAGAGAGTGTACCTCAATAGTGGATGAGTGGGGAATTGGCTTACATAATTCTTCTATAGGAGGTAAATTCTTGACATCTGCAGCTTTAATTCCCTTCTCCTTAAGACATTTCTTAGCTTCCTTCATCACTTCATCATTTAATTCAATAACTCCCCTCTTCTTTGATGTTGGAGTAGGCACATGAATAGTTGGTTCAGGTATGATTACTTCGGGTATAGCTGGTTCAGGAGGAGTCCAATCTTCATAATTCTTGCTTATTTTAGCCATTAATTCCTCAGCTTCCTTGGGAGTCCTATTCCTAAAAACACAATCAGCACAACTATCTAGGTATGTCCTAGATTCTTCAGTTAGTCCATTATAAAATATATCAAGAAGCTCATTCTTAGGTAATGGACTTCCAGCCTGTGCATGAATCAAAGCACAAAACCTTGCCCAAGATTTAGGCAATATATCTTTTTCTCCTTGTTCAAAATCAAAAAGTTCCTTCAAAATAGCATGTCTAGCACTCAGGGCAATCAGGGCTATCAATAGATCCATGAAGGAAATATGCCCTGAGAGGCAATAATAAAGTTGTTATTATGTATTCCTTGTATATGATAGATGTTTATTTTGCATGCTATAATTGTATTGATAGGAAACATCAATACATGTGTGTTTAATAAACAAAATGGTTCCTAGTTATGCCTCTCTTATAGACTAGCTTGTTGATTAACAAGATGATCAAGGTTTCCTGATCATGGACATTGGATGTTGTTAATAACAAGGTCATAGAATTTGTGAAATGATGTGATGAACATTCATCCGAAGTATAGCATTACGATCAAGTCATTATGTTTATATTGCTATAACATCATACAAAGTAGTCTTAGTCCTTAGACCATGAGATCATGTTAATTGCTAACACCGGAAGAGTATCTTGATAACATCAAACGTCACACCGTAACAGGGTGACCATAAAGGTGGGTTCAGTGCTATGAAGGTGTTATGTTGAGGCTCATGGATCAAGAGTGGAATTTGTCAATCCCGATGACGGATAGATATACTCTGGGCCCTCTCGGTGATATCACATTAAGATAGCTTGCAAGCAAGTGATGTGATCACTAGAATGTTATATCACGGGAACGAGAAAAGAGTGCATGTCGGTAACGAGATCAAACTAGGTATTTGGATACCGATGATCGAATCTTGGACATGTATTATATCATGAGACAAAGGGATTAAATTGCTGACGTTAAAGGTTCTCACGATCACAGAAGTCATCGTTGAATATGCAGGAGTTAGTATGGATCTCCAGGTCTTGCTTGTGATTATTGATCTGAGAGGAGTCTCAATCATGTCTGCATTATTCGTGAACCATAGGGTGACACACTTAAGGGTTGCCAGACACCATTTAGGAGCACATATGTTCCAGTCAAAAGGTTTGCAAAGCGCAGGAAATGTTTCGATAGAAATAGGAATTGTTTCGATAGAAACCGGAATTGTTTCGGGTGAAATTGCAGAAAGTGGTTCTGCATGTGATATTGAAATGTTGCAAGGGGTTTTATGTGAATATTTTTTAATTAAAGTAATTAACAAAATTCTGAATAAAATAAATAAAAGAGTTTTATTAATTGAGAGTTGCATTTAATTTGGTGGAAATTAAATACATGTGAGTGGGATTTTGGGTGGAGGCCATGTTTATGTGAGTGGAGGTTCACCACATGAATGAAGGAGGGGAGGAGTCCCCCCCCTCATGCGCCGGCTATGGGAGGGGAGGGGTCTCCCTCCCTCCTATATAAAGCCCCCCTCTCCCCTCTCACAAACCACACCTCCTCGTGAAGGATCTCTCACCCCCTCTAGATATTTCCCCATGGTCTCGGATTACCGAGATACATGTTCCCGGTGGCCTTGCGTCTGGAAGGAGTTGCTGCTTCCGCTGATTCGCTGGAGCGAGGAGGTGGAGGTTGTCTGGTGGCTTGAACGTGTGTGCGAGGACAGATGTGCTGCTGATTTGCGGCGCTCGGACTTCCACACGATCTTGAGATCGGAAAGCGTACGACTACATCAACCACGAGTTCCTACTCGTTAACAAAACTCGTTGTCTTCGAGGGTAAGTTCTCCATGGATGTATGTCCACCCGTTGCTCTGTATCTAGTAGATAGATCTTGGCGTATAGTTCTCATCGTAGGAAATTTTTTGTTTTCTATGTTGTGGACCCAATAGTGGTATCAGAGCCTGATCTATGCGTAGGTGCTTTGCACGGGTAGTACACATATGTTTATATGTGGGCGATGATCATCATGTTATTGCACCTTCTATGTACTTTGGATATTGGTGGCATAGTGGGATGAAGCGGCCCGGACCAACCTTACATGTCATCGTACATGAGACTGGTTCCACGACTGACATGCAACTAGTTTTGCATAAGTGGCTAGCGGGTGTCTGTCTCTCCTACTATAGTCAATATCTGATTTACAACGAGTTGCTAATAATTTGGTTATCCTCGTTGTGGTTCATGTTCGTAGGTAAGACCGGTTCTCTCTCCGAAAGCCCTAAGCCACGTAAAACTTGCAATTGATAAATTAGAGGCGTCTAGTTTAGATCGTTGCTGGGCTAGTGTCTTGATATGGTATTGTTGTAAGTAGATGTATGATAGATACTCTTACAACTCACTTAATGTGTAAGTTCCATAGACCTTGGCCTTACACACAAAGGAATGATAGAGATCATACCACGATGCAAATGATAGACATAAAATGCATGGACCATATCACCTCACTTCACACATTAGATGTTAGCATCTTATATTGCTAGTTTGGCGCTTTTGGTAGCATTATAAGATGATCCCTCATTTAGATATCAAGATAAAATGTGTTCTTCCTTAAGTATGCACCGTTTTGTGGATCGTGTTTTGAGGCATCACGTGATGATCGGGTGTTCTCGACTCTACGCTTTCATACAACGGGTGTAAGACAGTTTTACACACGTGAATACTAAGGTTCTTACTTGACGAGCCTAGCATGTACATACATGGCCTCGGAACACGGACCGAAAGGTTAAGAATGAGTCATATAGTTGATATGATGCCCATATAGATGCTCTCCTTTGAAGCTACACCGACTCACGTGATGATCGGACTTGGTGTAGTGGATTTGGTTCATGTAATCACCAAAAGGACACAAGGGATGTCGTTTTTGAGTGGGAGTTCATTAGTAATTTGGATTAGTTGAACTCAATCTATCATAAACTTAGTCTAAATATATTTTAAAAATTCTGTTGTAGATGGCACCACCTGCTTTTAATTTCAATGTGTTCATGGAGAAAGAGAAGCTTGCTGCGAATGGTAGCAACTTCACCAACTAGGCTATGAATTTGAGGATTCTCCTCACTTCTGCACAAAAGCAATATGTGCTAGAGGCGCCGCTAGGCCCCCCACCAGCTCCTGATGCCCCTGATGAGGAAAAGAACGTCTATATAACTCGTCAGGAGGACCACAACTTAGTTCATTGCGGCATACTGTATGGGCTAGAGCCAGAACTTCGAAAACGTTTCGAAAATGGCAATGCCTTTGATACCATGGGAGAATTGAAAATGATTTTCGATACCCATGCTGCCGTAGAGAGTTATAATGCTTCTGAAAAGTTCTTTAGCTGCATGATGGAAGAGAACAGCTCCGTTAGTGAGCACGTACTCAAAATTTCTGGGTACGCCGATAAGCTTGTGTCCTTGGGAATAACGATTCCCATTGACTTAGGCATACATCATGTTCTCCAATCTCTGCCACCTAGATACAAGAGCTTCGTGATGAACTATAATATGCAGGGCATGAAGAAGTCTCTTCCCGAGCTTTTGTCAATGCTTAAGACTGCAGAAGTGGAGATTAGGAAATAACATCAAGTGTTGATGATCAATAATACCACCGGTTTCAAGAAGGACAAGAAAGGCAAGCAGAAGGGACAGAAGGGCGGCAAATCTGTTGTCGCGCCTGAAAAGAAACCCCGAGCTGGCCCTAAGTCTGACACCGAGTGCTACTATTGCAAGGGGACTGGCCATTGGAAGCGCAACTGCCCCAAGTATTTGGCGGACAAGAAGGCCGGCAAGGCAAACAAAGGTATATGTGATATACATGTTATTGATGTGTACTTGACTAGTACTCGTAGTAGCACCTGGGTATTTGATACGGGATCGGTTGCTAATATATGTAACTCTGTTCAGGGGCTGCGGAACAAGCGATAACTAGCAAGGGATGAGGTCACGATGCGGGTCGACAATGGATCAAGAGTTGATGTGATCGCCGTCGGAACGCTGCCTCTCCATATGCCGTCGGGATTAGTTATAAACCTGAATAATTGTTATTTGGTGCCTGCACTGAGCATGAACATTGTATCCAGATCGTGTTTGATGCAAAGTGGTTATTCGTTTAAGTCTGAAAACAATGGTTGTTCGATTTATATGAATAATATCTTTTATGGTCATGCACCTATGTTGAATGGTTTATTTCTGTTGGATCTCGATAGTAGTATTACGCATATTCGTAATGTTGATGCTAAAAGGATTAAACTTGATAATGATATATCTGCATATATGTGGCACTGCCGTCTAGGTCATATTGGCGTTAAACGCATGAAGAAACTCCATTCTGATGGACTTTTGGAATCACTTGATTTTGAATCATTTGATACATGTGAACCATGCCTTATGGGCAAGATGACTAGAACGCCGTTTTCTGGTTCAATGGAACGGGCGTCAGATTTATTGGAAATCATACATACTGATGTGTGTGGACCAATGAGTGTGTCGGCGCGAGGTGGATATCGTTATTTTGTTACTTTCACGGATGATTTGAGTAGATACGGGTATATCTGTTTGATGAAACATAAGTCTGAAACCTTTGAAAAGTTCAAAGAATTTCAGAATGAAGTGGAAAATCATTATAACAGAAAGATCAAATTTCTGCGGTCCGACCGTGGAGGAGAGTATCTTAGTTACGAGTTTAGCACACATATGAAAGACTGTGGAATAGTTTCACAACTCACGCCTGCCGGAACACCACAACGTAATGGTGTGTCAGAACGTCATAATCGTACTTTATTGGATATGGTTCGATCTATGATGTCTCTGACTGACTTGCCACTGTCATTTTGGGGTTATGCACTGGAAACCGCTGCATTCACTTTAAATAGGGCACCATCTAAATCCGTTGAAAAGACACCGTATGAATTATGGTTTGGAAACAAACGTAAGCTGTCATTTCTTAAAGTTTGGGGATGCGATGTTTATGTGAAGAAACTTCAACAGGATAAACTCAAACCCAAAGCGGAAAAATGCGTCTTCATAGGATACCCTAAGGAAACAATTGGGTATACCTTCTATCACAGATCCGAGGACAAGGTTTTTGTTGCCAAGAATGGATCCTTTCTTGAGAAGGAGTTTCTCGTGAAAGGTGTGAGTAGTCGGAAGGTAGAACTCGAAGAGGTTATTGAACCTTCTCTTCATGAAATGGCGAGTAGCATAGCACCAGAAGTTGTTTTGGAGTTGACTTCACCTAATGAAGAGAGAGCTAATGATATTGATCATGAAACTCCGAAAGAGGACACCACCGAACCTCGCAGGTCAAGCAGGACACGTACAACTCCTGAACTATACGGCAATCCTGTTATGAATTTCATGATTGATGAAATAGATGACCCTGCGACGTATGAAGAAGCGATGGTGAGCCCTGATTCCAACAAATGGCTAGAAGCCATGAAATCCGAGATGGAATCCATGTAGAAAACCAGGTTTGGACCTTGGTGGACTTACCTCACGATCGAAGGCCGTTGAGAATAAATGGATTTTCAAAAGAAAAATTGATGCTGATGGTAAGGTAACCATCTATAAGGATCGAATTGTCGCAAAGGGGTTTCGACAAATTCAAGGAGTTGACTACGATGAGACATTCTCTCCCGTAGCGATGCTTAAGTCGGTTAGGATTATGTTAGCAATTGTTGCATATTTCGATTATGAAATATGGCAGATGGATGTCAAAACTGCGTTCCTCAATGGTAATATTGAAGAAGAGTTGTATATGGTACAACCTAAGGGTTTTTTCGATCCTAAGGATGCTGATAAGGTGTGCAAACTTCAGCGATCCATCTATGGACTGAAGCAAGCATCCCGGAGTTGGAATCTCCGCTTTGATGAGGTGATCATAGAGTTTGGATTTGTCCAAACTTATGGAGAGGCTTGTATTTACAAGAAAGTGAGTGGGAGCAATGTGGCATTTCTGATATTATATGTGGATGACATATTATTGATTGGAAATGATATAGATCTTTTAAACAGTGTTAAAAGTTATCTAAACAGCAAATTTTCGATGAAGGACCTTGGTGAAGCTTCATATATATTAGGCATTAAAATCTATAGAGATAGATCAAGACGCCTAATTGGGATATCGCAGAGTACATACCTTGATAAGATATTAAAGAAGTTTAATATGGACGGAAGTAAGAAGGGGTACTTACCTATGTTGCAAGGCAAGACATTGAATAAGACTCAAAGTCCTGCTACGGCGGAAGAAAGAGAGATAATGGATAAGATCCCCTATGCCTCAGCCATAGGCTCTATAATGTATGCCATGCTATGTACAAGACCGGATGTGGCACATGCTATTAGTTTGACTAGTAGGTACCAATCTGATCCAGGTTCGGAACACTGGATAGCGGTCAAAAAAATATCCTTAAGTACTTGAGAAGAACTAAGGATATGTTTCTTGTATACGGAGGTGAAGAAGAGCTAGTCGCTAAGTGTTATGTCGATGCTAGCTTTGACACTGATCCGGATGACTCTAAGTCTCAATCCGGATACGTATTTCTCTTGAACGGAGCAACAGTTAGTTGGAGGAGCTCCAAACAACCTGTGGTGGCTGGATCAACGATGGAGGCAGAATATGTTGCTGCTTCAGAAGCGGCGCAGGAAGCGGTTTGGATGAAGGAGTTCATAACGGAACTAGGTGTGGTTCCTAGTGCGTTGGACCCAATGGTGATCTATTATGACAATAATGGAGCCATAGCCAACGCCAAGGAACCAAGGTCTCACAAGAATTCCAAGCATATTAAGCGCCGGTTTCACTCCATCCGCGAGCATGTCAAGGATGGAGATATAAAGATTTGTAAAGTGCACAAGGACCTGAATGTAGCAGATCCGTTGACTAAAGTACTCCCTAGGGCAAAACATGATCAACACCAGAACTCCATGGGTGTTAGATTTATCACTATATAAACTAGATTATTGTCTCTAGTGCAAGTGGGAGACTGCAGGAAATATGCCCTGAGAGGCAATAATAAAGTTGTTATTATGTATTCCTTGTATATGATAGAGGTTTATTTTGCATGATATAATTGTATTGATAGGAAACATCAATACATGTGTGTTTAATACACAAAATGGTTCCTAGTTATGCCTCTCTTATAGACTAGCTTGTTGATTAACAAGATGATCAAGGTTTCCTAATCATGGACATCGGATGTTTTTAATAACAAGGTCACGGCATTTGTGAAATGATGTGATGAACATTCATCCGAAGTATAGCATTACGATCAAGTCATTATGTTTATATTGCTATAACATCATACAAAGTAGTCTTAGTCCTTAGACCATGAGATCATGTTAATTGCTAACACCGGAAGAGTATCTTGATAACATCAAACGTCACACCGTAACAGGGTGACCATAAAGGTGGGTTCAGTGCTATGAAGGTGTTATGTTGAGGCTCATGGATCAAGAGTGGAATTTGTCAATCCCGATGACGGATAGATATACTCTGGGCCCTCTCGGTGATATCACATTAAGATAGCTTGCAAGCAAGTGATGTGATCACTAGAATGTTATATCACGGGAATGAGAAAAGAGTGCATGTCGGTAACGAGATCAAACTAGGTATTTGGATACCGATGATCGAATCTTGTACATGTATTATATCATGAGACAAAGGGATTAAATTGCTGACGTTAAAGGTTCTCACGATCACAGAAGTCATCGTTGAATATGCAGGAGTTAGTATGGATCTCCAGGTCTCGCTTGTGATTATTGATCTGAGAGGAGTCTCAATCATGTCTGCATTATTCGTGAACCATAGGGTGACACACTTAAGGGTTGCCAGACACCATTTAGGAGCACATATGTTCCAGACAAAAGGTTTGCAAAGCGCAGGAAATGTTTCGATAGAAATAGGAATTGTTTCGATAGAAACCAGAATTGTTTCGGGTGAAATTGCAGAAAGTGGTTCTGCATGTGATATTGAAATGTTGCAAGGGGTTTTATGTGAATGTTTGTTAATTAAAGTAATTAACAAAATTCTGAATAAAATAAATAAAAGAGTTTTATTAATTGAGAGTTGCATTTAATTTGGTGGAAATCAAATACATGTGAGTGGGATTTTGGGTGGAGGCCATGTTTATGCGAGTGGAGGTTCACCACATGAATGAAGGAGGGGAGGAGTCCCCCCCCTCATGCGCCGGCTATGGGAGGGGAGGGGTCTCCCTCCCTCCTATATAAAGCCCCCCTCTCCCCTCTCACAAACCACACCTCCTCGTGAAGGATCTCTCTCCCCCTCTAGATATTTCCCCATGGTCTTGGATTAGCGAGATACATGTTCCCGGTGGCCTTGCGTCTAGAAGGAGTTGCTGCTTCCGCTGATTCGCTGGAGCGAGGAGGTGGAGGTTGTCTGGTGGCTTGAACGTGTGTGCGAGGATGGATGCACTGCTGATTTGCGGCGCTCGGACTTCCACACGATCTTGAGATCGGCAAGCGTACGACTACATCAACCACGAGTTCCTACTCGTTAACAAAACTCGTTGTCTTCGAGGGTAAGTTCTCCATGGATGTATGTCCACCCGTTGCTCTGTATCTAGTAGATAGATCTTGGTGTATAGTTCTCATCAGAGGAAATTTTTTGTTTTCTATGTTGCGGACCCAACAATCCAGAGGGTAAATTACTAAACCAAGTTTTAGCTTCTCCTTTCAATGAAAAGGGGAAAATCTTAGCAACAACGTAAGTACGCATCTTAATATCATCAGAAAACAGGCCACTCATGGTAGAAAGCTCAGTCATATGTGCTACCGCACTCTCATTCTTAGTCCCACAAAAAGGTTCTTTCTCAACAATAGCTATGTAAGATAGATCAAGAGAGAAATCATAATATTTATCTTTAATGTTTATGGGAGAAGCAGCAAACTTAGCAATAGGAGACAATTTGGGTCTAATAGTACGCCTCTCAAGGAGACTCTTAGCAGCGCTCCTATCATGAGTGTTTTTACATTCTTTAATAAATTCATCGGTCATCTCAACATAACCGTCTTCAATATCATAGATCTCGCTAGACCCAGGTGAACTAACAGGTGTAGTAGTGTCTTCATTAGGAGTTTTACTATTTCCAGCTATAGTTCTAGCAATCGTAGCATCTAGGAAAGGACCTAATGAACCACTCTTATCAAGCACAGTAGAAGCAGCATCATAAGTATCAGAAGTTTCAGATTTAGCAGTAGTAGCAGTGTGTGTAGCATGTGTATGTGGTGATGTAACGAGCTTACTCATAACAGATGGTGAATCAAGAGCAATAGAGGTATTCAGAACCGTACCTCTTCTTGTAGTGGATGGTAAAATAGGAACCTTGCCATCAAGAGACTTACCCATGATGGATGGATGGCAGCGAACAATAATGAATCCAACTGAACTTGATAAATAAAGTTATGCTCCCCGGCAATGGCGCCAGAAAATAGTCTTGATGACCCACAAGTATAGGGGGTGTATCACAGTATTTTCGAGGGAAGTGAAACCCAATTTATTGATTCGACACAAGGGGAGCCAAAGAATGTTTATACGCCTTAACAACTGAGTTGTCAATTCAGCTGCACCTGGAAACAATCTTGCTCATAGCATTTTATCAGTAGCAACAGTTTTGTAGTAGGAATAGTAAAGTAACAGCAGTAGTAAAGTAAAGACATCAGTAATAATAGTAGTAAACAGTAGGATTCGAGTGCGGTAGGCATGGGGATGGATGGACGGGTGTTGCGTGGACAAGAAAATTCACATAGCAATCAGAACATAGGGCAATTGCAGATAAATAAGGTAAAGCATCCAAGTACTAGATAATCCTAGGCATGTGTTCCATATATAGTCATACGTGCTCGCAATGAGAACTTGCACAACATCTTTTGTCCTGCCAGCCCGTTTGCAGCGGGGCCTCAAGGGAACTACTAGCAATTAAGGTGCTCCTTTTAATAGAGCACCGGAGCAAAGCATTAACACTTCGTGAACACATGTGATCCTCACATCAAAGACATTCCCTCCGGTTATCCCGATTTCTGTCACTTCGGGGCCATTGGTTCCGGACAACAACGTGTGTATACAACTTGCAGGTAAGACCATAAACAATACTATCATAATGAATCAATAACATGTTCATATCTGAAATCATGGCACTCGGGCCCTAGTGACAAGCATTAAGCATAACAAGTCTTAACAAAGTCATAAAGCACTAATAGAAGATACTAGGCACCATGCCCTAACAATCCGATGCCATTACATGAACGATCTCATCCAATCCCTTCCATCTCCATAGCCTACAACGGGGGATTACTCACTGATATATGGGGAAACATGGATGGTCGATGGAGAAGCGATGGTGATGATGATGGCGATGATCTCCTCCAATTCCCCGTCCCGGCTGGGTGCCAGAACGGAGTTTCTGGTGCTGTTTCGTGGAATCTGGTGGTGGCGGTAGAGCGGAACTCCTTCTGGAAAAACGTCGAACCCCCTGAGTTCTTAGGTCAGAAGGCATCTTATAGGCGAAGAGGGAGACCGAGGGGGTGTCTGGGGCGGCCATACCACCCCCTGGCGCGACCAGGCCTACCCCGCGTGGCCAGGTGGTGTGGCCTGGGCCGAGCCCCCTCCGTCTCATATTCTGGCTCCGGGAGTCTTCTGGTGAAATAGGATTTTTGGCATATTTTCCGGGATTTTTCCTGATAGTTGATTTTCTGCACAAAAACTAGACACCAAGGCAATTCTGCTAAAAATAGCGTCAGTCTGTGTTAGTTGCATCCAAATCACACAAGTTTAGAGGAGAAACAATAGAAAAAGTGTTCAGGAAAGTAGATACGTTTTGGATGTATTAGTTTATTGCAGTATTTTCGAGGGAAGTGAAACCCAATTTATTGATTCGACACAAGGGGAGCCAAAGAATATTTATAAGCCTTAGCAACTGAGTTGTTAATTCAGCTGCACCTGGAAACAATCTTGCTCACATCAGTTAATCAGTAGCAACAGTTTTGTAATAGCAATAGCAAAGTAATAGAGTAGTAAAAGTAAAGACAATAGTAACAATTGCAGTAAATAGTAGGATTAAAGCGCGGTAGGCATAGGGATGGATTGACGGGCGTTGCATGGACAAGACAATTCATATAGCAATAAAGACGTAGGGCATTTGCATATAAATAAGATAAAGCATTCAAGTACTAAATAATCATAGCCATGTGTTCCATATATAGTCATACGTGCTCGCAATGAGAACTTGCACAACATCTTTTGTCCTGCCATGTGATACGTTGCTAACGTATCTATAATTTTTGATGTTCCATGCTTGTTTTATATCTACTTTCTTATGTTTTGTCCATACTTTGGAGTATTTTCATTGATTTTCTTGGACTAACCTATTAACAAGATGCCACAGTGCCAGTTGCCTGTTTTCTTCTGTTTTTGGTTCTAGAAAAGTTAGAAAATGAATATTCTCGGAATTGGACGGGACAAAAGCCAAAGTTGATATTTTACCGGAAGACTCACGGAGCCAGAAGACGAGACGGAGGGGGGCCACAAGACGGCCACACCACCCCTTGGCGCGGGTAGCCCTAGGCCACGCCAGGGCATGGTGTGGGCCCCTGGCCGGCCACCGACCTCTCCTCTTCGCCTATAAGAAGCTCCCGATGCATAAACCCTAGATCAAACAGCCTCCAGCCACAAAAAGTTCCGTAGCGCTGCCCGCCACCGAAGGGGAGATTCAAAGGACAGAAAGTTTCTGCTCCGGAACCCTGCCAGGACGGGGAAGTGCCCTCGGAGCCATCTCCATTGATCTCCACCACCATCTCCATCGCCGTTGATGATTCCCATGATGATGAGGGAGTAGTTCTTCCTTGAGGCTAAGGGTTCTACCGGTAGTTATGTGTTCATCTCTCTCTCTATGCATGATCATATTGTGATCATGAGCATTGTAATCAAGTAGATCTACCTTGCTACTCAAGTGCTTTAATAGATCTCTGCTCTCCCCATGTGTGTGAAAGTGATAGCGTGCACACCATGGTGGCACTTAGGCTAGAGATTACAATTACTTGTTATGAGTTATATTTGGAGTTGGATGTTTCTATGAAATTGTGGTGTTTGTTGGAACCATCTAGTGCTCAAGGTGACAGTGTGGGGTTATCTAGATGGGAAAAGCGAACTTTGAGGAGTGTTGTTATAACCCTACCATGGATTAGAGTGTCCAACCGGGGAGTAGTTTAGAGTAGTATCATAAAGAGATGATATTTATATGGCAGTGTTCACTAGTGAAAGTATGATCTCTAGGCCTTGTTTCTAAGCATTGAAACACCGTTTGCAACTAGATCTGTTACATGTTTGCTTGCTTCCATCTTTATTTCAGATTGTCTTTAGTCTCTTCCTACCCATCAAGCTATTTTCTAGCACCGTTGTCTTTTATCCATACCACTTTATTTCACTATTTCTTCGCCGAACTAGTGCACCTATACACCTGACAAGTGTATTAGGTGTGTTGGGGACACAAGAGACTTCTTGTATCTTGATTGTAGGGTTGCTTGAGAGGGATACCTTTGACCACTTCCTCCCTGAGTTTGATAAACCTTGGATGATCCACTTAAGGGAAACTTGCTGCTGTTCTTCAAACCTATGCACTTGGAGGCCCAACAACTGTCTACAAGAATAGAAGTGCGTAGACATCAAGCTATTTTCTGGCGCCGTTGCCGGGGACTGAAGAAGAAGAAGCTCCCACGTCAACCACGTGCCAGCAAATATTTTCTGGCTTATTTGCCAGGGAGGTAAGGTAAAAGGTACTCACATCCTCCGGTGTGAGTGCTCGAAGTTATTTCCTTTAGATTCTACAATTTTGTCTTTTTGTTTCTTGTTTTGACTAGTTAGGCTTATTGGAAAACAACAACAAAATTAGAGAGCTTTATAGTATTTATCTTGAGTTAGGACATGAAGTGTTCGAAGAGAAAATTAAAAAACCTATGGAACTTTATTTGCGTGCTAATAGCAATGTTATTAGTATGAATTCTTTGAACACCATTATTGCTAATGCAATGGAAAAGTCTAAGCTTGAGGAAGCTAGTTTTTACGAAAATGATCTTTTTAGTACCCCAAGCACGGAGGACAAAAATTACTTTGATGATACTATGCCTCCAATATATGATGATTACAATGATGAATATGATATTTTTAGTCCACCTACTATTGAGGAGAAAATTAATTATGATTACAATATGCCTCCTATATTTGATGATTATGGTGATGAGAATAATAATGATAGCTATTTTGTTGAATTTCCTCCCACTACAATTAGTAAGAATGACTATGCTTATAGGGAGAGTAATAATTCTTTTATGCATCTCATGATAAGAATATTTCATGTGATTGTTATATTTTTAATTTTATTCATGATGCTACTGAAAGTTATTATGAGAGAGGGAAACATAGTTTTATGCATCTCAATAATATTAAGTTTCCCCTCTTTATGTTGAAAGTCTTGAAGTTGCACTTGTTTTGCTTTACTATGCTTGTTGCTTTATGCTTTCATGACTTGTTTCTTTACAAGATTCCTATGCATAGGAAGTGGGTTAGACTTAAATGTGCTTTAAATTTGCTTCTTGATGCTCTCTTTTACTTAAATTCATATTTCTTATTTGAGCATCTTCTCAAACTATCATGCCTAACTTAAAGGCATTAAAGAAAAGTACTTCTTAGGAGATAACCCCATAGTTTTCTTGAGTCTTGGAAGTTATTACTTCTATAATAACCTCTCCTTATCCTTTTTTATTTTTATTTTTGTGCCAAGAATAACCTCTAATGAGAGGGAAGTAAGATTTGGGGAAGTGCTGTCCCGAAACAAATTTGTGTGCTTCTCTGTAAAAATTCTTGAAAAATCTCTGTATGTCGGTTTGAGATGTAAACTTTTCTGCTTCTGCCCCAGGTTGTTATCCAACTTTCTTTAGTTCAACACTTTTCAATTTGAGCAACATAAGGTCTTCGAAAAAATCGATTTTCACCTGTTGGTGTATTTTGACAGATTTCTGCCATTATTTGCATTTGCCTCTTTATCGATTTATTTTTGGGTTCTTTTTGGTGAATTGAGCTTTTTGAGGGAATTGCTACAGTAGCATGTGTTTTTTGAAAGTTTTTTTGTTTTAAAACTAAACCCCAAAGGTTTATTATCTTTTGAATGCACTAATGTTGCTAATAAAGATTGTGTGAAGTTTTGTATGAAGGAAATTTTTAGGTGTATGGAGAGAATGATGTAATGAGAAGAAGAATGGACTAAAGATCAAGCTTGGGGATGCCACCCGTGTCACCCCAAGAAATATCCAAGAAGTACAAGCGTCAAATCTTGGGGATGCCCAAGGCATCCCCTTCTTCATCAATAAAAATCCCATGTTTCTTCCAAACACTTTATTTTTATTGTTTCATGCACAGTTGTGTTTTTCTTGGAGCATCTTTGTTTTTGTTTTTGGTTTTCGTTTGCTTAGTTTGCTTAATTTGCTTGAATAAATTGGGTAGACCCCCTCATTCATACATTAATTTTCAAATAGTTTGGTGTTGGAAGAGAGTAGAAAGCTTCATGCTTAAGTGGTAAAAAGAAGCTTGTTTTTGACTGTGACTTAGACTTTATCATGTCATGCTTGATATTGTTTTGGTTTTATGCTTAGTGATTATTGTTGTAGCATGAAATGTTATAAACAATTGAGATTGCTTAATGTGCCTTGAAAGAATCATGCATTGTTTTAGCATATTAAAGCATAGTATTGTGGTATTCTCCTTTGATGCTTTATTTCGGTTGACTTGGCACATGCTCACACCATGTTATGACTATCCCAAGTCACCATAGCCTTTATGATCCTTTAGTTTTCAACTTGTAATATCACTTTATTCTTTAATTAATGATGTTTTGTCGCTTTGCATGATTATGGCCATTATTGCTCTCTTAGTTGGTCGCTCCCAGTCTTTTGCTAGCCTCCATAACCAAGTATGAGTTCCACTCATGCATCCAACTCCTAAAACCAAGTTATTCCAAAGAGTCCACCATACCTACCTATTAGCATTTTCTATCACAAGTATATTCATGTTTTTATCTACCTTCTGAATTAACCTTGTTATGTGAAAACTAGTGATTAAAGCTCTCACGAACTTGATGGCACACTTTACTTTTCTTGCCCTTAATAAACTTGAACCATTGTGTCGTCTATGTTGTATATGTTTGCACTTATATGTTGGGGATTAGCAGAACCATGCTGTCATGGGGAGCGCTTTCAACATTGCACTTGTACTTTGTACCTAGTTGATATCATGCTCTTTTCTCTATGGATGTCGTCGGTGTGAAATGAAAGGGGAGCTTGTAAGTCCATGGAGTTATGTATGTGTGTTAGAGATACGCCTGGGCCGCCGGTCTAATCCATGCTTTCATGGTGGAAACCTGCAGTGTAACCATAATGAGTTGTCTATGAAGCATTCTTCTTATAAAAAAAGAGTCAGATATTGAGAAAAAAAGAGAAAAAGAAAAAAAAGAGATATGAGAAAAGAGGAATGAGAGAAAAAAGCACCATTTTCCCATGGTAAATAAGAAAATTGCTGAGATGCTCGTTGTCTGCTTGCCTTGTCATTTTGATATGGGGATTCTTCCGTATCATCAGGCAAGGGGTACTCCGTTGGCGGTTCTCTATGATACACATGCACTTACTATGACAAGAACTTACCGGTAACTAAACTTGAGTAGCATGAGGAGCGGCCCTCGTATTCAAGGGACATGAGATTTCCAACTTATACTTTGTTAAGCATAAACTCCATAGTTTGTTCACTTCAACCTTAATCACTTCAATATGCTTATGATAGGGGCAATGAGAGCTGAAAGCTAATAAGTACCATAATTTTTGGAAGCTCTTTATGAAACTTGAATCCCTGCTTCCTTCTATGAAGGCCTTTCTTTTACTTTTATGTTGAGTCTCCACCTTCTATCTTTATGCACCTATTGAGAGAGCATAGTGGCCATTCTTAGTTCTATGTGCATTGTCCCAAGACTTGTTGATTGATGCATAACTTTGATATTGCTTGTTCTTAAACTATTTGTATCTAGTCACCCTTATAAACTTTGAAGGTGTCCTATGCAATTATGATTTGCTACATTATGAGGGACAAGCTGAATGCCACTATGCTATGTTTTCTTTATGTGAAACAAACAAATGTCTTGCAAAGCATTGTTATTCATGAATCTTTTGTTTGTGCCTTTTCATGTTACAACATAATTGCTATGTCTTATTGTTAGAACTTTATATTTCATCCTATGTTAAAGTACTATGATCCCAGTTATCAATGTTTTACAAATACCTTGATCAAGAATGTGATGGTGCATGTCACCTCAAAAATTATTCTTTCTTTTTATCACTTACCTACTCGAGGACGAGCAGGAGTTAAGCTTGGGGATGCTGATACGTTGCTAACGTATCTATAATTTTTGATGTTCCATGCTTGTTTTATATCTACTTTCTTATGTTTTGTCCATAATTTGGAGTATTTTTATACTATTTCTTGGACTAACCTATTAACAAGATGCCACAGTGCCAATTGTCTATTTTCTTCTGTTTTTGGTTCTAGAAAAGTCAGAAAATGAATATTCTCGGAATTGGACGGGACAAAAGCCAAAGTTGATATTTTACCAGAAGACTCACAGAGCCAGAAGATGGGACGGAGGGGGGCCACGGGGCGGCCACACCACCCCTTGGCGCAGGCAGCCCTAGGCCACGCCAGGGCATGATGTGGGCCCCTGGCCGGCCATCGACCTCGCCTCTTCGCCTCTATGAAGATCTCGATGCATAAACCCTAGATCGAATAGCCTCCATCCACGAAAAGTTCCGCAGCGCTGCCGCCACCGAAGGGGAGATTCAGGGGACAACAAGACTCTGTTCCGACACCCTGTCGGGATGGGGAAGTGCCCCGGAGCCATCTCCATCGATCTCCACCACCATCTCCATCGCCGTTGTTGATTCCCATGATGATGAGGGAGTAGTTCTTCCTCGAGGCTAAGGGTTCTACCGGTAGCTATGTGTTCATCTCTCTCTCTATGCATGATCACATTGTGATCATGAGCCTTGTAATCAAGTAGATCTACCTTTCTACTCAAGTGCTTTAATAGATCTCTGCTCTCCCCATGTGTGTGAAAGTGACAGCATGCACACCATGGTGGCACTTAGTCTAGAGATTACAATTACTTGTTATGAGTTATATTTGGAGTTGGATGTTTCTATGAAATTGTGGTGTTTGTTGGAACCATCTAGTGCTCAAGGTGACAGTGTGGGGTTATCTAGATGGGAAAAGCGAACTTTGAGAAGTGTTGTTATAGACCTACCATGGATTAGAGTGTCCAACCGGGGAGTAGTTCAGAGTAGTATCATAAAGAGATGATATTTATATGAGAGTGTTCACTAGTGAAAGTATGATCCCTAGGCCTTGTTTCTAAGCATTGAAACACCGTTTGCAACTAGATCAGTTACATGTTTGCTTGCTTCCATATTTATTTCAGATTGCCTTTAGTTTCTTTCTACCCATCAAGCTATTTTCTGGCACCGTTGTCTTTTATCCATACCACTTGTATTTCACTATATCTTCGCTGAACTAGTGCACCTATACACCTGACAAGTGTATTAGGTGTGTTGGGGACACAAGAGACTTCTTGTATCTTGATTGCAGGGTTGCTTGAGAGGGATACCTTTGACCACTTCTTCCCTGAGTTCGATAAACCTTGGGTGATCCGCTTAAGGGAAACTTGCTGTTGTTCTACAAACCTCTGCACTTGGAGGCCCAACAACTGTCTACAAGAATAGAAGTGCGTAGACATCACCAGCCCATTTGCAGCGGGGCCTCAAGGGAACTACTGGCAATTAAGGTGCTCCTTTAATAGAGCACCGGAGCAAAGCATTAACACTCCATGAACACATGTGATCCTCACATCAAAGCCATTCCCTCTGGTTATCCCGATTATTGTCACTTCGGGGCCTTTGGTTCTGGACAACAATATGTGTATACAACTTGCAGGTAATACCACAAACAATACTATCATCATGAATCGATAACATGTTCAGATCTGAAATCATGGCACTCGGGCCCTAGTGAGAAGCATTAAGCATAACAAGTTGCAACAAAGTCAAAAAGCACTAATAATAGATACTAGGCACCATGCCCTAACAATCTGATGCCATTACATGAACGACCTCATCCAATCCCTACCATCCCCATAGCCTACAGCGGGGGATTACTCACTCATGGACGGGGGAATCATGGATGGTCGATTGAGAAGCGATGGTGATGATGATGGCGATGATCTCTTCCAATTCCCCGTCCCGGTAGGGTGCCAGAACAGAGTTTCTGGTTCTGATTCGTGGAATCTGGTGGTGGCGGCGTAGCGGAATTCTTTCTGGAAAAACGTCTAACCCCCCTTGGTTTTTAGGTCAAGAGGCAATTTATAGGCGAAGAGGGAGGCCGAGGGGGTGACTGAGGCAGCCACACCACCCCCAGGCGTGGCCTGGCCTGGCCCGCGTGGCCAGGTGGTGTGGGCCCCTCGTGGCCCTCCTCCGTCTCGTCTTCTGGCTCCGTGAGTCTTCTGGTGGAATAGGATTTTTGGCATATTTTCCGGGATTTTTCCTGATAGTTGATTTTCTGCACAAAAACTAGACACAAGGTAATTCTGCTGAAAACAGCGTCAGTCCATGTTAGTTGTATCCAAATCACACAAGTTTCAAGGAGAAACAATAGAAAAAGTATTCAAGAAAGTAGATAAGTTTTGGACGTATCAAAGGTGCATCACCCGAGGGTTTCGCGACTTGGGTTTCTTGCGCCTCCACCATGGTAACAAGTAGCATAGAGAATTTCTTCTGCCTCGTAAGTAAGGGCTTGAGTGGCTCCTCTTCGCCAACTTCATTTACGGGAAGGGAAGAGATGACCTTCTCCCTATCGACCTTGGCACCGAGGGCCATCACTAGCACCACCAAAATCACCGAGCTGGTCTTCGTCTAGATGCGGTTGTAGTCTAGCAGCGAGTTCGGTTCAGCATTGAAAACAACAACAAGGTCGCTGAAGTCTACAGGTGCCTCCTTCTTTGGGAAGATATCTCCATGGAGGAGTTTGAAGGCTCGACGAGACCGTGTTATCAGATTCCTGGCTCGGACATTGTTCCCCTACAAGATAGACAGGGCATCTAGTAATGGATCGGATCAATGATCCTCTTCCAGCTCCAAGGAGTGGCCAGTAATATCTGTACCAAGGAGGCGAGTTTAGAAAACAAGAAAAATAGCAATCCGAGAAAAGATAAGAGAGTCGAAAGTCAAGACATCTTACTTGTCAAGGAGGCGTTCAGGGAGTTTAGCCTTTTACCCAGGTCCTCCTCATGGCTCGCAAGCTTGGCGGCTTCTTCACGCCGTTTTCCTCGGATTTGGCCACAGTCTGGGCCTCTTCGAGTGTTGTTTCGGCGGCCTTCAATTTTTTTCTCTAATTCATCAGCAGGCTTTAGGGCGGCCTCTCAAATGACCTTAGATTCTTCTATGATGGCTACAGTAGTAAATAAGTTCTTGACTAAAACAAACTATTCTACAAGCGCTGAAGAAAAGGAAAGGGTAAATATAAGTACCATGGAGGTTGGCAGATTCATCCCATATTTTGATAAAGCGAGTGGCCATGCCTACCATATCGTGCATTATTGACTGCAAAGGGAAAATGAATTCAATAAGAAATTAGGGTCTGCCAAGGTATTGGTCACTCAACGGAGTAAGAAAGGTAGAACTTATGTTATGCATATGGGGATCAGAGTGGTTCTCAGATAGACCGATGCCTTTTTTGCATCTTTTCTTTTCTTCTTGGGCGGAGCCTTTGCGGCACCCGCGTGATCCTTAGACACCAATGAGTCATCGAATTTTTCTTGTGGGTCCACCGACTTCATCAGCGCTTCGGCAGGGGCCTCCACCGGCTTGGCTCCCACAACAATGAGCGAATTTAGAGAACTTTCTTACTCCTCATCACTATAGGAAAACTTGCAGCATTTATTTCAAATAAATTTATCTTCTTACCAAATATAACCAAGAAGTCGATACTTACGAGCTGATTTCCATCGTAAGGGCAAAAAAGCCTCTTTTCGTACAACTTCTTGGCAGGAGGAGCTGACCTTAGTGGTGGGATCATTTGTGGCTTGGAACAACTCAAGTTTTCAAAGTCTTTGGTAGCCTCAATGTCTTCGTGGGATCGCTTCCTCTTGCCCTTCGTGGCATCAACAACATCATCCTGAGAATTGGGGAAAGGGATCCTCATCAGAGTAGGAAGATTCAATGGATGAATCTTTTGCGTTCATATTTTCTTTGACAACCCCCAGTTCTGTGTGGGATCCACAGCGGCCTCGGATACTTCGCCTCCCTCAGGCAAAGGAGGAAGGGGTACATAACCACGTGATCCTACCGTCAAGAAGATCATGGTTGGAAGGAGAATAACAATAGAAAACAAGATAGAAAGGAAGCAGAAAACAAAAACTTACCAGTAGTGGCAGATTCTTTATGCTAAAATGCTTAACTTGACAAAATGAGGGAATCTCATTGTCCTGATTGAGATTGGTGAAGGACCTGACCCTCTTCTTGAGTTTGGTGGTGGAGAGGTCTTCTTGGGAAATCCTCATCGGGTCCTTCTTCCCGGCATATGTCCACATAAACAAAATTCTGGTATGGAGAGGTTGGATCCGATGGCAGAGAAAGAGAGACATGATTTGAAGGCCTGGGACCTCCTTGCCCTTCTCATACAGCAGCTCGTGGATTCACGTCATCAATGGGTCCATCTCTTCAATCTCAGCTTTGGATAACTTGTGATCCCAAGACTTGGCCTTCACCATGCCCTTCGTCAGGTTAAAGGGCACAAGTCCGTATTGTTGGGAATTGAGCTTCTCGTCCTTGACGTAGAATCATTCCTTCTCCAATCTTGGATGGAGTCATAAATCTTGAAGTTAAAGTAGTCGACCTTCACACGAATGGAGATGATGGCACCACCGACATCGTAGACGACGTGATTGCTCATGTTCCTCACACAAAATACAAGCATTTCCATAGGCCCTAATGTGGATGGATGCCAAGGAAGCACTTGCATAGCGTGATAAAGCAAGGGATGTGGAGAATAGAATTTATCATGATCTAGTGCAGTTGCATGCCGTAGACAATTAGGATCCCATGAAGGAACTTGTGGGAAGGAAGATAAATACAGTGCAAGAGAAAGGACATGAACATTACCCTACGACCTTCTTTGGACTCTGGCATGTCCTCGTCCCCGGGGTCTTGACCTTCGTCTCCGGTTATAGTAGACTGGACTTGCGAGATTTTCAGAGGTCCTGGTCATAGCACGTGGATCTTTCTCCAACCTCCAATCTTTATCTTCTTTGTTGTGGCATTGGCGATAGAACCGCTAGTCCTGGCCTTCCCCATGGCGAGTAGAGAATTTATACTCCAATGATTACAATGGAGAGGAAGGATCTTGATCTCTTGTTGGCAATGGATAAATGAGCAAGGAAGAAGATGAAAGTGAGTGGCGATAGGGAAAGTGAACACATTAATTCTCTCCCATTGTTAATAAAGGTAACAGAAGTAGAAGAGGACCATCGGATTGTCGTATCTATTCACATGGACTATATTCATGCCGCCACGTGGAGGAGATAGAAACGAATCCTCCCTCATTTATTCTATCGCTGTGTAAATCGAGGAGGTAAATTGCCTGGCGTGCCACCGTGCGCCTCAATTTACGTGCAACATGCGGTCGTGTGGTCAAATCAACCACTAACGCGCAGTCCATGCGTTGGTCAGCTTGTGTCATGGGCCCATGTATGTTGCATCGCATCAAGTCTTTTCTAGAGGAATTCGAGCACACTGTCATCCCCGACGTCATGAGCAGAGAGAAAATTTCGTCGGGTTTGCTCAAATAGACTCGACAAAATCACCGGTATCTCCAAAAAGAAGACCCGAGTTGAGTACCTCCTTAGATGAAGATAATATTTGAGCCTATGCTCAGTTGTAATCATGTGAACATAGTCTCGGATGCTACTCCCATCAGGAGCGCTAGTCGCGCACCCGATAAAAAACAATTCTCCAACTGAGACAATGATTATTAATTTCAATTAGGGACAACAAGACCTAAGTTGAGTACCTCCTAAGAACTTCGATCCTATGCTCGGCTACAAGTAGTCTAACATAGCCTCGGGGGATACTCCCATCGGGAGAGCTATCCGCACACCTGATAGAAAGAAAATTCCTTCAGTGGAGTCAACATAAAATAATACTCGAGAAAATAACTTTGAGCCTATGCTCGGATGCAAGCACGCGAACATAGCCTTGGGGGCTACTCCCATCAGGAGCGCTTGTCATGCACCCAATGAAAATGCCTCAAACCGTGGATTATTTTTAAAAGAACCAACAAACCATCTAATGAGCAATTACAGTTCATCAAGCTAGTACAAGTAAAACCTAGCAGAAAATCACTTAAGCTACCAAAACATGATTACTAAATTACTAGAAGGCAGTGACAAAAATAACAAATTAAACATAAATGTTTGGCCAAATTGGTAAAGGCAAAATCACTAAAATAGCCCCTAACCGACATACCACTTATGGCATATGACCTAAGCTGGTTAGAACACTAGAATCCAAGCTAGAGAGGTGGTTTGAAGCAACTTAGTCATTGTTTGCATGCAATGAGGTGTCATAGCCACATGAACCATAGAACACTATAAATAGGACCCAGTCCTAGCTCTAAGATCACAATACTCAGAGTCAAACTCATAAGAAACACTCTACGACCAGAGGTTGAGAGAGAGGACTAACATCTTTCCATGCTCACTAGTGGGACAAAACGATCTAGAGGAGAAATTTAAGCAAGAACAGGAGAAAGCTGTAGGAAGGACTTCATCAGATCTTCTTCAATCCCATTTTGGAATCTCCAAAGGTTTACAGCTTAACTTTAGAATATAATTAGCCCGAGAGAGTGTGTCAATAGGTAGCACCTAGTCTACACTAGGGCTAACTTCTGTGCATCCCCATTAATGGAGAACACCATAGAAGCCATGCCTCTATAATTAGCTAGCATATCCAAGGCACAATTAGATAATAAATCATCTTAAAATAACTACACCTTATAAGAAATCCCCACATCCGTAGATATGATCAACTAATCACCTAAGGATGAGAAGATTGCTTACAGATAAGAAGATCTGAATATATTAAACCTACATAGAAGTAAATCATACTAATTAATACACATTACATTAACACTGAATCAAAGATTCAGAGGAAGTAAGTGAACTATACAAGAACACATGACAAGATCATGTTGTAAACTAAAAGTTAGAATTAGTGTAACATTATCTCAAACTTTGAGTAAACAACTAACAAAAGTAATCAAAGATACAAAACTAAACCTAAACAAGGTGATTGAGTTGTGGATTTTGACTACACTAATCATAAATTCATAACCATGCCATTATCACGCTAACACACTACTTACTATTAGATAAACACCAAACATTGATACCACTTTAACTAGAATTGTGGTCATCCCTTCCTAAAATAGGATTGCAATATAACAATAAGCAAAGGAACAAAGTAGAATTTAAAGAGTATTGTTCATGGAATTATAGTGAGAAGTACCATAGTAATTAGTAGATTAACAAAACAATCGTGAGAAACCACTAACTAAAACCTAGAACAGTTAACATAAGTCTTTACTGAACCTACATTGTCAACATAATTAATTAGAAGTAATCTAGCAAGCAAACATAGGACTAGTAGAACACTAGTAGCCTAAGATTAATAGAGAAGCTACTAGAAGCTTCTAGAGAATACTAGAAACCCTAGAATCATAGAGCTACAATAGAAACCCTAGAATCAAGCCGCAGTAGAAATAGTTGTATAATGAGAAGAAGAAGTTGAGAGAGAAGGCCTACCTTTGGCCAAAACAGGAGTCGAGCTCACCGGGGCAAGAGAGGAGAACGATAAGCACTACATGCAGCACAGGGAGAACACAGGGAAGGGAACTCGACATGCACGAGATAGTAGCACATAGGGGATATGCCATGGAGTGCGCTGGTAGCATTTCGATAGGGAGAGAGCATCGGAGGAGCACCAGAGCACAGCGACACCATGTCGTGAGAGGGCTACCGCAAGAGGGGGAGCTAGACGAATCTATATGGTGGAAAGGTAGAGCATCGAACGCTGGGTTGATTGCTGGCTATGGCGGCGATGGAGGAGACTAGGAGCGACCGGAATCTGGTGCAGCGATGATAAGCATAGTCGCTAGAGGAGTCGTGAGAGAGAGAGAGTAAGCAAGCACGACTGAGAAGAGAGGCGAGTGACTGTGTGGGCCGGTTCGGTCCCACCTAACTATGTCACCTAGTTTTGACCACTTGAGTCTGACTAGTGGGCCCATGGCTATTTTAGTATTTTCACTTCTTCTTTAAAAGGCCAATTGACAAAACAACCCTAGACATTTTCTAAAAATAAAATAAAAATATATCCAAATAGGGAAAATGCGAGGGTTCCAAATGATATATTTTTGGAATTATTCAAAGTAGTTTTAATAGGATTAAAATTTCAAGTAAGGAAATTGATTTAATAAAATACTTTAAAAATGAATAAAAATACTCAAAAATCCTAATAAGCCTAAATAATATTCTTTAAAAATAGGGGAATATTATTTCAGATCTAAGAGATTAGAAAAGTGAATTTTAATAGATTTATATAATACGGATATATGAAAATTCTAAAGTGAAATCCAAATAAAACACTAAAAAGAGGGAAATTCAGCAAAAATCACAATAAATCAAATAAAAAAGGATCTAAAAGCAATAAAACGAAATCACTGCATAAGATATAGTTGCATTAAAATTATATTGGTTTTTAAAATATTGTGTTTATCGGACAATGATTGATTTTTACTGAACCCGAGGTTAAGGGTCAACTCGAACCTTCGAACTACATTATCTCGCAGTTACCAGGCAAGTTCAACCTTGCATAGAATTGGCAAATTAAAACTTGCACAACTCTTTCAGGTTATATTTAGCAAATACTTTTCCAAAGTATCATAAAAGTTCCTACAAAAGCAAATATTGTTTTATGAATGAAATGAATGACTAGAAGGTAAATAGAAACCACAATTCGAGATATTGTGGGAACAGATTCCATTATTCCAAGAGAAAACTTGGGAGTAAATAATAGTTGTAGTCAGTTATTCCAAGGCATCGTACAAACCACATTAACCATAAATCTTGGAATGGGATGAGCAAGTTAGAAGTTTTGCTTTGTTCCTTGTAACTTCAAATGACTAAGTTGTGTTGCATTCCCAGAGAGAAATTGCCGTGGGTGGGAGCCCATAACATCCTCATCTTGTGCTACAAGATGAAAACTTTAGTATCTCTAAAAGGATAGCATTTGAGAACTGGTCATGACCAGGTTCATTGCCAAGGAAGGAATACGAAACAAAGTAGGGCTCGCATGACTTGGAGAATCTTAGTAACATGCAACACACCTAAGGAAGTGTGTTATGGTAAAAGGCCAGGGACCTTTGTGAGAAAAGTAGCACATATCTCGAGAGTGTATAAAACGTGTCATGATACTCCTTATCCGTGGAATGGATTGAGAACACATCACGGAAAGGAACTTAAGAAAATTTTAACAACCCGTGAAAACTGACGGACATAATTTTTCTATAATAAAAACAACCTTTGACAAGAAAATAGTTTGAAAACCAAAAACAAGAACCTGGATGTTTTATCCATGGTTACAACCAACTATCAGAACTTTCTTAGTACGCTCATAATCAAATTATCTTTTTAATCCTTGCTAGACTATGAGAATATTAAGACATAGGAGAATATGATAAACACTGATGATAGAGAGGTCTATTACAAGGAGCCAGATCTTTCTAGAGACATTGAAGGAGTAGACTATCATTACAAGAAATATGGTGATACATGACCCCCATATTGGTCACTGAAAGGTCATAGTTTTTGATCTATGAACTTTTTGTGACCAAATAGAGTTGGTCAAAAGCTGAGCGTCACTAGTTAAACACCATGACCTTTTTTTTGAATTGGTCATAACATATATGACCAAAATAGATCGTCGTCGATTTTACGACCAAAACTTTTGGTCACAGCCTATCTGTCATGTCCATGTCAGATCCTACATGGCAAATTTGTGAGAGTTGTCCACGTCAGATCCAATGTGGCCAATCCTATGTGGACAAATCTGTGACCAAATCAAATAGTCCTAGGTAAGATTCAGCCTGGCCCAGTTCGGTGCCTTACATGGGCCAAGCCCAACATTCTAGCCTTTTTATTTTTGAACTCTGGCCTTTTATAGTCCAATGTTTAGGTCACACTTATTGGCTTTTTAAATTTATAGGCCTGGTGCCACAACCTAGATATGTCCAAAATGGCTGAAACGTAGGTAGGTCCAACACGTTAGTGTTCAATTTGATAAGTTCTCAATAAATAACAAATAATTCAAATCAAACAAATTGAGTAACATACAATAATTCACATTATAGCAAAACTGGTACATTATAATCATTTCACAAGTATAGTTATCATAATACAATAATAACTAATGATCCAAAATAACTAGCTCCAATGAGTTGGAACCCTTTCATGGTTCATGTTCATGATTCTTTCATCTTGGAGCTCTTCAAACATAGCGTTTGGATAAATGAAGGCCAACACCTGCAGGTTACGAAACAAAGTAGTGATGACCAAAATAAAAGCAAACAAAAAAGCATTTAATTTTATAATGAACATATAAAAGGCCTTTATGAGTATTCATGATTACAGTTTGTTACTCCCTCTATCCCAAAATAACTGAATTGAGTTTCTCTAGATTCGTACATATTTATTGTCTAGATACATTCAAATATATACAAATCCAAGTAAATTATTTTGGGATAGAGGAGTATTTAATAGTGTGCATTGTTGGCTCTTAAGTAAACAGTATATATAACTATTGCTATGGTGCCATGCATTCATGTTGTTTCTAGAATGAAAGTCACTACACTTATGAAGATCTCCATTGATGAAGATGAGCCTATGTCATATTGAATTAACAGCTACGGCATTACTAACAGAAGTAAAAATAAGGAACCTCTGAACAAATATCATCTACTACTGAAGCTAAAAATAAACAAAACTATCAAAAATATGACATGTGGTATTTACTTCATACACGATAAAATTATAAGTGTACATGAGTAAACCAAGGGTTTGCAATGATAGTAAGAAAACCCATTCTGTAATCAAAACATTAAAACACTTGGGAAGAATTCAGTAAATAGATTAAGTCGATAGCCAAACAAACATTGAAAATTTAGTGGAGAGGTGCACATTTATATAATAGAAACATCTCACTCAATGAGATCAAACAAGAATAATGGAGAGGTGCACATCAAATGCCCCAATTAAGCTCAATATATATACCTTTAACCATTAAGAAACTCTAGCGTTATCCGCAAACAACAAGTAGAATACAAATATCACTACAAGAAAAGTTAGCTTTTACAATGGATGGTTTTCATGGTTGAAGGCCCGTTTTTCGTGGTTAAAAAGTCTTCTATGACGGATGACCTTCATGGTGAAATCCCTGTCCCAAAAAAATCTACCACGTGTGTTTTTACCATGGTGGATCACACCCTACAGCGACGAAATTTGTTCAGTTGTAAATCTATTTGCCGGCTGCGTTGACTGCTGACATCATGCAAACTGTCACGTGGCAGACATCGTTAATGCCCTGTTACCACCGTTAACGGTCATATAAACCATGGTAGAAGCCTGGCCTAGCCAAGGCCTGCTAATTATTTAGTGGGCCGGCCCATGAGGAGAGCCCAATAAGATTACGACCCTCTACTGTTTCGTCATGCACTATTCAAATTGGGCCCAATAGTGCAACAAGCCGCGACCCGTGAACTTCTGGACCCGATACTGTTTCGGCCTACAAGGTTGATGACCCACAAGTATAGGGGGTGTATCGCAGTATTTTCGAGGGAAGTGAAACCCAATTTATTGATTCGACACAAGGGGAGCCAAAGAATATTTATAAGCCTTAACAACTGAGTTGTCAATTCAGCTGCACCTGGAAACAATCTTGCTCACAATAGTTTATCAGTAGCAACAGTTTTGTAGTAGGAATAGTAAAGCAACAGCAATAGTAAAGCAAAGACAGTAGTAATAAAAGCAGTAAACAGTGGGATTCGAGTGCGGTACGCATAGCGATTGATGGATGGGCGTTGCATGGACAAGACAATTCACATAGAAATCAGAACATAGGGCAATTGCAGATAAATAAGATAAAGCATCCAAGTACTAGACAATCCTAGGCATGTGTTCCATATATAGTCATACGTGCTCGCAATGAGAACTTGCACAACATCTTTTGTCCTGCCAGCCCGTTTGCAGCGGGGCCTCTAGGGAACTACTGGCAATTAAGGTGCTCCTTTTAATAGAGCACCGGAGCAAAGCATTAATACTCTGTGAACACATGTGATCCTCACATCAAAGCCATTCCCTTCCGGTTATCCCGATTTCTGTCACTTTGGGGCCATAGGTTCCGGACAACAACGTGTGTATACAACTTGTAGATAAGACCAAAAACAATACTATCATAATGACTCAATAACATGTTCAGATATGAAATCATGGCACTCGGGCCCTAGTGACAAGCATTAAGCACAACAAGTCACAACAAAGTCATAAAGCACCAATAAAAGATACTAGGCACCATGCCCTAACAATCTGATGTCGTTACATGAACGATCTCATCCAATCCCTACCATCCCCATAACCTACAGCGGGGGATTACTCACTCATAGATGGGGTAAACATGGATGGTCGATGGAACAGCGATGGGGATGATGATGGCGATGATCTCCTCCAATTCCCCGTCCCGGCAAGGTGCCAGAACGGAGTTTCTGGTGCTGCTTCATGAAATCTGGTGGTGGCAGCCGAGCGGAACTCCTTCTGGAAAAATGTCGAACCCCCGGAGTTTTTAGGTCAGAAGGCTTCTTATAGGCGAAGAGGGAGACCGAGGGGGTGCCTGGGGCCACCACACCATGCCCTGGCGCGGCCAGGCCCAGCCCGCGCCGGGGGGTGGTGTGGCCAGCCCCTGGCTCTTCTCCGTCTCGTATTCTGGCTCCTAGAGTCTTCTGGAAAAATAGGCACTTTGGCTTTTGTCCCGTCCAATTCCGAGAATATTCATTTTCTGACTTTCCTGGAACCAAAAACAGCAAAAAACAGGCAGCTGGCACTGTGGCTCTTGTTAATAGGTTAGTCCAAGAAATCATATGAAATGTACTCCAAAGTGTGGACAAAACACAAGAAAGTGGATAAAACCAAGCATGGAGCATCAAAAATTATAGATACATTTGCAATGTATCAACATCCCCAACCTTAACTCCTGCTCGTCCTCGAGTAGGTAAGTGATAAAAAGAAAGAATAATTTTTGAGGTGACATGCACCATCAAAGACTTGATCAAAATATTTGTAAAACATTCAAAGTTGGGATCATAGTACTTCAATCATAACATGAAATACAAAGTTCTAGCAATAAGACAAAGAGACTATGATGCAACATGAAAAGGCACAAACAAAAGATTCATGAATAACAATGTCTTGCAAGACATTTGTTTGTTTCACATAAAGAAAACATAGCATAGTGGCATTCAGCTTATCCCTCATAGAGTAACAAACATAAATGCATAGGACACCTTCAAAGTTTACTAGAGTGACTAGATACAAATAGTTTAAGATAAGCAATATCAAGGTATGCATCAATCAACAAGTCTTGGGACAATGCACATAGAACTAAGAATGGCCACTATGCTCTCAAGAAAGTGCTCATAGAATGTGTGGAGACTCAACAAGGAAATGAACAGGTTTTGAAAAGTTTGAAAGGCTTCCAAATGCTGAAAGTATGGTACACATTAGCTTTGAGCTCTCATTGCCCCTATCATAAGCATCTTTAATGTGGTTAAGGTGAAAGTGAGGTCCAATCTGAGTTATATGCTTGACAGACTATAAACTGAAAAACCCAAGTCCCTTGAGTACGAGGGCCGCTCCTCATGCTACTCAACTTTAGTTACCGGTAAGTTCTTGTCATCGTAAGTATGTGCGTATCATAGAGAACTGCCAACGGGGTACCCCTTGCCCGATGATACGGAAGAATCCCCATATCAAAATGACAAGGCAAGCAGACAACGAGTATCTCCGCAATCTTCTTATTTACCATGGGAAAATGGTGCTTTTTTCTCTCTTTCCTCTTTTCATAAATCTCTTTTTTTTCTTTTCCTCAATAGCTATCTCTCTTTTTTATAAGAAGAATGCTTCATAGATATCATTATGGTTACACTGCAGGTTTCCACCATGTCAGCATGGATTAGACCAGCAGCCCGAGCGTTTCTCTAACACACATACATAACTCCATGGACTTACAAGCTCCCCTTTCATTTCACACCAACGACATCCATATACAAAAGAGCATGATATCAACTAGGTACAAGTACCAAGTGCAATGTTGAAAGCGTTCCCCATGGAAGCATGGTTCTGCTAATTCCCGACAAATAAGTGCAAGCATATACAACATAGACGACATAATGGTTCAAGTTTATTAAGGGCAAGTAAAGTAAAGTGTGCCATCAAGTTCGTGTGAGCTTTAATCACTAGTTTTCTCATAACAAGTTTAATTTGGAAGGTAAACAAAAGCATGAATATACTTGGAATAGCATAAGCTAGTAGGTAGTTATGGTGGACTCTTTGGAATAACTTGGTTTAGGGAGTTGGATGCATGAGTGGAACTCATACTTGGTTGTGGAGGCTAGCAAAAGACTGGGAGCGACAAACTAAGAGAGCAATAATGGCCATAATCATGCAGAGCGACAAAACATCATTGATCAAAGCATAAAGTGATACTACAAGTTGAAAACTAAAGGGTCATAAAGGCTATGGTGACATGAGATAGTCATAACATGGTGTGAGCATGTGCCAAGTCAACCCAAATAAAGCATCAAAGGAGAATACCATATACTATGCTTTAATATGCTAAAACAACGCATGATTCATCCAAGGCACATTAAGCAATCTCAATTGTTTATAACAAGTCATGCTACAGCAAATAATACTAAGCATAAAGCCAAAACAATATCAAGAATGGCATGACAAAGCACAGGCCACAGTAAAAAACAAGCCCTTTTTACCACATAAGTATGAACTTTCCTACTCTTTTCCAAACCAAACCAAACCATTTGCAAACCAATGTATGAAAGAGGGGGTCTAACCAATTTATTAAGAAAACTAAGAAAACCAAGGAAACTAAAAACCAAAATGAAAATGAAAAAGAAGACGTTCCAAGAACAACACAACTGTGCATGAAACAATAAAAATGAAGCGTTTGGAAGAAACCTGGGATTTTTAGTGATGAAGAAGGGGATGCCTTGGGCATCCCCAAGCTTTGACGCTTGTACTTCTTGAATATTTCTTGGGGTGATACGTGTGGCATCCCAAGGTTGAGCTTTAGTCCATCCTTCATCTCATTACTCATTCCTTCCATACACCTGAAAATTTTCCTTCATACAAAACTTCACACAATCTTTCTTAGCAACATTAGTGCACTCAAGATAAATAAGTCTTAAGGTTCAGTTCTAACACCAAATAAGCTTCCATTAGAACACTAGATACTGTATCACTTCCCTAAAAAATCTCAATTCCCCAAAAGAACTCAAAAAGGAACCAACAAGAAGCAAATGCAGAAAATGGCAGAAATCTGTCAAAACAGACCAGCAGGTAAAGACGAATTTTTTAGAAGACCTTATGTTGCTCAAATCAAAAAGTGTTAAACTAAGGAAAGTTAGATAACAACCTGGGTCAGAAGCAAAAAACATTACAGCTCAATCCGACATACAGAGCACTCTCACGAATTTTTATGGTGAAGCACAGAAATCTGTTTCGGGACAGCAACTTTCCCAATCATTATTTCTCTCTCATTAGAGGTTACTCTTGGCACAAAAAGCAAATGAAAAAAGGATAAGGAGCGGTTATTACTGAGGTAATAACTTCTAAGACTCATCTAAAACTTTTGGGTTATCTCCCAATAAGTACTTTTCTTTAATGCCTTTAAGTTAGGCATAAGCAAAAACTAAAAAATGGATAGAATACAAGTAAGCGGAGATAATCATAGTGAAAACATTATTTTGTTCAATGAAATCCTTTCGTTAACAAGGTTGATCAGGTCTTGTTACCAAAACAATTTCATATGAGACAAAACTTTGTATTCCACTAATGATTATGTTACCTCAACCTTGATAGCAATGGTCCCAATCATAATAGTTTCAAATTTTTCTCTTGGTATGGGACAATATATCTCTCCAACTTGAATGCCCTCAACATGTTCAATTGAATTCAAACCATAAGTCCTTTCAATCTTCTTGGGGAAATAGATAGTATGTTCCTTGTCATTGACATTGAAGGTCACCTTCCCTTGATTACAATTAATAATAGCTCCTGCGGTATTTAAGAAAAAGGTCTCCCAAGAATAATAGACATATTATCATCTTCAAGCATAATAGTTTGAGAGGATGCTCTCATAATAAATAAGAGTTGAAGTAAAAGAGAGCATCAAGAAGAAAATTCAAAACATTTAAGTCTAACCCACTTCCTATGCATAGGAATCGTGTATGCAAATAAATTCGCAAAGAACAAAGTGACAGGCATAAGAAGATAAAACAAGAGTGACTTCAAAACTTTCAGCACATAGAGAGGTGTTTCAATACCAGGAAAACTTCTACCACCATATTTTCCTCTCTCAAAATAATTTTCAGTAGCCTCATGAATAAACTCAACAATATAACTATCACATAAAGCATGCTTTTCATGATCTACAAGCACTAGAGCTTTATTATAAACACTTTCAAAAGAATCGTCAGGAACATAACATTCATCCTCCTTTAGTAAGCATGGAGGACAATCAAATAATGTAAGGGATAAAGAGTTACTCTCATTAGAAGGTAGGCATGGGTATCTAATCCATTCTTCCTCCTTTTGTTCATCACTCTCCTCCTCTTTTTCATCTAATGAGATTTCAGGTTCATCAATTTCTTCTTCCATAGGATCCTGCAAGGCATTAGTCTCTTCCATTTGTGGAAAGCATCTATTAAAATACTCAAGAATAGAGTCATTTTCATCCTTGTAATTATCAAAGCAAAATTTAAGTATACCATAAACCTCATATTTGTAAGGTGAATCATCAATATTTTCAAGCAAACTAGCAAGTTCAAAAGCACCCTTTCAAGCAATAAATTCTTCAATTTGTTCTGCATCATAAAAGTCATAAATTCCTTTAGAATAGGAAGATATGGTATCATTATCATTATACTCACATTGAAAAGGGAGGTGTTTATACCTCTTTCTGCAACGAGATTCATCACAGCAATAAGTAACATTATAAGTAGAGCACACGTTTCTAGCAATGGTATACAATCTATCAATTTGTTCCCATAAGTGTTTCCCTTTTTGTGACAAGCGGTGTTCCTTATAATAATATTTTTGATCTTCCGTGAACCCACCTTGCCAATAAGCTTCAGTTTCAAAGAAACCAACCATTGACAACAAGCATGACAAAGCAAGACAATAACAGACCAACGAAAATAACAACTAGAGTAGGAACTAATTTTTTTTGTATTTTTGATAAAGAAACAAGCAAACAAGGAGAAAATAAACTTAGCTTGAACAATATTGATTCCAAGTGGACTTGATAAATAAAGCTATGCTCCCCGGCAACGGCGCCAGAAAATAGTCTTGCTGACCCACAAGTATAGGGGGTGTATCGCAGTATTTTCGAGGGAAGTGAAACCCAATTTATTGATTCGACACAAGGGGAGCCAAAGAATATTTATAAGCCTTAACAACTGAGTTGTCAATTCAGCTGCACCTGGAAACAATCTTGCTCACAACAGTTTATCAGTAGCAACAGTTTTGTAATAGGAATAGTAAAGTAACAATAGTAGTAAAGCAAAGACAGTAGTAACAAAAGCAGTAAACAGTGGGATTCGAGTGTGGTAGGCATAGGGATGGACAGATGGGCGTTGCATGGACAAGACAATTCACATAGCAATCAGAACATAGGGCAATTGCAGATAAATAAGATAAAACATCCAAATACTAGACAATCCTACGCATGTGTTCCATATATAGTCATACGTGCTCGCAATGAGAACTTGCACAACATCTTTTGTCCTGCCAGCCCGTTTGCAACGGGGCCTCTAGGGAACTACTGGCAATTAAGGTGCTCCTTTTAATAGAGAACCGGAGCAAAGCATTAACACTCCATGAACACATGTGATCCTCACATCAAAGCCATTCCCTTCCGGTTATCCCGATTTCTGTCACTTCGGGGCCATAGGTTCCGGACAACAACGTGTGTATACAACTTGTAGATAAGACCAAAAACAATACTATCATAATGACTCAATAACATGTTCAGATATGAAATCATGGCACTCGGGCCCTAGTGACAAGCATTAAGCACAACAAGTCGCAACAAAGTCATAAAGCACTAATAGAAGATACTAGGCACCATGCCCTAACAATCTGATGCCATTACATGAACGATCTCATCCAATCCCTACCATCCCCATAACCTATAGCGGGGGATTACTCACTCATAGATGGGGGAAACATGGATGGTCGATGGAGAAGCGATGGTGATGATGATGGCGATGATCTCCTCCAATTCCCCGTCCCGGCAGGGTGCCAGAACGGAGTTTCTGGTGCTGTTTCGTGAAATCTGGTGGTGGCGGCAGAGCGGAACTCCTTCTGGAAAAACGTCGAACCCCTAGAGTTTTTAGGTCAGAAGGCTTCTTATAGGTGAAGAGGGAGACCGAGGGGGTGCCTAGGGCCACCACACCATGCCCTAGCGCGGCCAGGCCCAGCCCGCGCCTGGGGGTGGTGTGGCCAGCCCCTGGCTCGTCTCCATCTCGTATTCTGGCTCCTGGAGTCTTCTAGAAAAATAGGCACTTTGGCTTTTGTCTCGGCCAATTCTGAGAATATTCATTTTCTGACTTTCCTGGAACCAAAAACAGCAAAAAAACAGGCAGCTGGCACTGTGGATCTTGTTAATAGGTTAGTCCAAGAAGTCATATGAAAAGTACTCCAAAGTGTGGACAAAACATAAGAAAGTGGATAAAACCAAGCATGGAGCATCAAAAATTATAGATACATTTGGAATGTATCAAACGCCCACATTGGTCGAATACTGTGCGGCCCGTTAGCAGCCTATGTCAAGTCGGTCCAATACTTTTATGGCCTACGGTAGGCCGGTTACTGTTCTCACAGCTCATCGTGGGCCATTCACCAATGGCCCTTTTTGAGAAGTTTCGTTACTGTTCTGGCCTTTTACTGTTCCAACCGTCAACTGTTCAAGCCACAGGCGGCCTATTACTTTTCTGGCCTGGCAATATTGTCGGCCTGTTACTGTACTTCTCTGTTAAAATTTGTCGGCCTGCTACTATTCTGGCCTTTTACTGTTGTGGTCCTTTACTATTCTAGTCTACTACTGTTGTGGTCTATTACTATTCTGGCATGTTACTGCTTTGGTCCGTTACTGTTCTGGCATGTTACTGCTTTGGCCCATTATTGTTTGAGCCTGTTACTGTGTTGGCCTACTGCTGTTCAGGCCTACTAATGTTCTGGCTTATTACTATTATGGCTTGTTACTGTTACTACTTACCACCCATGGGTAGGTTCATTACATTACGGACTTCTACAGTTTCAGCCTTTCTGAAGCCCATGCGAATATAATAAAAGGTGTATAATTAGCGAGCATCTTTAACTGTTCATGGTCGGCCTAATACAAGACGGGCCAATAAGAAAGCCCGATATTGTTCCCTAATCGATGTGGCTGGCGCAGTTGTGGTACCACCTACGGCCTTGTGTGGATGGCGTCAACTAAATGCCTACATGGCCTATGCGAGTTATCTATATATTACATCAGCTGCAAACTTCTTAAAATTATTACATATTAACAACTCAAGGGAAAGAAAATTTGGCATTCCAGTTGACAATTGAGTTGATAGCAGAGTTCTCGATTTTCTTTCTCAATCTATCACCTGCATCTCCCTTTGAGTGTGACAACTACATTGGAAAACAACCTTGAGACATGATCTTACAGCCCCCTCTTTGGTGGCGATAGAAATAATTACAGTCTAAAACTTAGTAATAACAAGTTAATACATCAAACAAGACAAACTACTCATTTGACTTATATGACAGGAGCTATGAACTAGAGTTTACAACTGGTCAATGGTTTAATCATTGACCAACACGTCAAACAAATAGGACAAGCAAGCACACATTAAACAAGTTTGCCTACCGTGAAATGAGCAATCAAAAAATGTGTGTGTGTGGCTTAGAATTTCAGCAAATATAAACTAGCTAGGTCATTTCAACCAATATATATGGAAGTAGTTGTATACCCTAGAATGCAAGAGACTTTGGGTGACTCAGAATTTGTGCTGAGCTACACAATGGCATGCATTTATTGTCGTAGCTAAGAATGAACTAGATAGAAATTATAATCACATCATATAAGAACTTGTAGAGCAGAATGCAAACCACGAATGAACTATATATAGTAGAGGACAGTTATGTCGTTGCTTAGGATGAACCAGAACTAGATACGAGATATAATGGTGTCGCTCATGAACCTGTAGGACAGGAAAAACAATCATTGGAGAAGTGTGCCTATAATGAAATGAGCAATCAAACAAAGTGTTTATTAGAATTTCAGCAAATATAAACTAGCCAGGTCATTTCAGCAAATATATTTGGAAGCAATGGTATCTCCTGGAATGCAAGAGACCTTGGGTGACTCAGAATTTGCGGTGAGCTACACAATGGCATGCAGTTATTGTCATAGCTAAGAATCAACTAGATAGAAATTATAATGGCATCATAAGAGAACTTCTAAAGGAGGAATGCAAACCACGAGTGAACTACATAGTAGAGGATAGTCATGTCGTTGCTTAGGACGAACTTGCACCAGGTAAGGAAATAATGGCGTTTCTTGTGAACCTGTAGAATAGGCTATGCAAACCAACATGTTCATTGTTCCATTTTGAGCTCTATGCAAGAAAAACAAAATAGTTAGTGTTGTAGTTTTTCAAGAACTAGATGGCAACAACAAAATTATAATCGAATTAGTATGAAGAGTTTAAACAGGTACTACAGGATAGCAGAACGATGCCAAGGAGGAAATAATAGCAGGAACTTAGCTCAGGACGAACCAGATCGATTTAGCAATTGTGGAGCAGGGAATCCACACTACTATTTTCCACTGAGTTTACATTTGTAGAACTACACAATAGCACACAATTACTGTTGTACGGAGTAGCTAAGAACATGTGCATGACAAAATAATAAACATGTGCATGACTTGAAATTTGTAGAGCAGCGAATGCAAACCAACATGTCTAATGACCTTATATGTTCTACCACGAAGAACAGGCGTGCCCAGTGACTTGTATGTACTAGCACGATTACAAAAATGCAGTTCACTGCGACAGGCTTGAACCTGCTATACTACTGACAAAACAAAAACGGGTTGGAGATTTTGTTAACCTTGGCCAGAGAGGCGTCTAAGCATCATCGGTACCATTCTAGTGACGTCCAGGTCACCGAGGGTGTTGTGGTTGCGGAGCCTATTGGCGTCGGGGAAGCAGATCTTGGGCGGTCGATCCTGGCTTGAGCGTGGTGGACGAGAGCATCACTGAGGCAGATCCAGTACAGTGAACGGCGACGACCGAGCAGCTGGTCTAGAGCGGTGGACATGGCACTCCTTGAACTAGATCACGTCTGGTGTGCACCGATGAAGCGGATCTAGTACGGTTGGATAGCTTTCGGCGGCCGAGAAGCAGAGCTTGGGCGGCCAATGACACCATCAGCATGGTGAACGACACCATAGATCTGGTGCAGTGTCAGAGAGACCCGGTGAACTAGATCTGGTGGGTGAGCGTCGGTGAAGCAACTCCACAGTGGTGCACGAGACCGTAGCTCAAGCGGCTCCAGCCGCCATGGAATTGCTGCCGGCCGATGCGCGTGGTGATCATGGAGGTTAGGGCGTGGGATAGGGGCCTAGGATTTTTGGAAGGGCAAGCGAGAAAATCTGCGCGAATCAGGACTAAGGAGTTGAACAGAAACATAACTATGATCGTGCCCCAAGCTACCGACTTTAGCTTTCCCATAGGGCGTCTGAACAATGGGTAGAATGGAATTCTGAAGTCAATTTTTTTTGAAACAGAGGGACGCAAAATGCTTCAAGGTTTCTATATGATTTTTCGGCTTGATTGAGATTTTGAATTTCTGCTATAATAATAGAAAAATGGTACTGCCCTGGTGGGAGATTTTGCCTCAAAGTTTTTGAAACGGAGGGGCGAGAAATGCTTCATAGTTGGTGTATGGTTTAGCGGCTCGATTGAGATTTTGAATTTGACTAGCGTCCATCTGATAATATACAAAAATGGTACTCCCCAGTGAGAGATTTTGCCTCAAAGTATTTGAAACGGAGGGGCGGAAAATGCTTCAAAGTCGGTGTGTGGTTTTACCGCTCGATTAAGATTTTGAATTTGGCTACCGTCCATCTAATAATAATATAAAAAGGGTACTCCCCCGGTGGGAGATTTTTCTATAATGTTTTTGAAACGGTTAGGTAGGAAATGCTTTGAAGTCGGAGTATGTGATTTTACCGCTCAATTGAGATTTTGAATTTGGCTAGCGTCCATGTACTACTACTACTAGTAGTAAAAAAGGTGGTTGAACGTACAACTATCTGGTCAAGAAGTCATAGCCGAGATTCACATCAACTGATCATCCATATAACCACACTTGAGGTACTCCTTTTGTTCAGGATTACTACTAGGCCGGAGAGCAAAAACAGATACGTAGTAGTATTCTCGAAATACTAGTACTACTTAGTTCGGAGAATTAACTTCACCTATTCGCTTTATCGCTAGTTATTACATGCAGTAGTAATCCTAAAATCTAGCCAATGCATGTGGCCACCACATCTAATTGAAAACATGCAAGCAATGCATGCACTTCCGTTTTAACAACATGAGCGGCCAGGAGCATTACAGGACATGGTGGTTCATATTTTTGGGTCAACTAGAGGAGTAATTGAGCAAAACTAGGAGCATTAATTGGCCCTCCGGCCTAGCAATTGAGGTTGTAAAAATAGTTAAGAACCGTGCTATTGAGCGAACATGAGGTTTTTAGCTCCATGGAGCATACACCCCATCCGGCCACACGGTGAGCATCCAACGGCCCAACCAAAAATTGAAATTGAAACATGGAAATTGCCTATGTTTGCGTGTACCCTGGGGGACCAGGGAGCGCATGTATTCTCCTTAGAATTTGGGATAATTAAATATAATAAGGTTATGATACTATTACTACTAGTATCATCCTACACATTCGCGTGCTCCCAGGAGTCATACGTTGGTGTGCACAGCCATTGTCCCATAATTAGTGCGCGTGCCGGTGCCAGTTTGATGAAACGTGGTTGTGATTACTGTGTGCATGTCGTCGTCTCATTGCCACACGCTTCGCTTGGCTTTCCCAGGCCTTTGTTTAAATGTGTGTCTCTAGAACCGCTTCCTCTGCCAGTCGACGGGACCGAGACCACACGAACACCATCATCCATGGTCGACAACAAGTAGCAGGACTTGCCGTGGGCTAGTCCTCTTGAGGGACTCGTCCAGAAGATATGTGACATATTTCTTTCGATAGACGACTTCGATTACTACATCGCCTTCCGGGAAGTCTGCAATGCCTGGCGTGGCTTCATGGAGGAGCATTTTATGCCTGCCAACTGATTGTTCTAGAGGACCAGTTGTTTGAGGAGTATCCGGTAGATGCCACCGCCATCACGTTGCTGAACGTGAGAACTGGACGCCACCTTGAGAAGAAGATTAGACGGGTTATTTGCATGTGCTTTCTTGATATTCATCTGTATATATGCGATCCTTTTTTTGCATTCACCTCCTATACTATCTGTTTTTTAAGTTCTGTTTCTTTGTATACTTGTTGCCCAGGGTTTTGCTCCATGGTTTACCTTGATTGAATCTTTGTTTATTTACCTTGACTGAATCTTTGTTTCTCCTCTCTCTCTCTCTCTCTCTCTCTCTCTCTCTCTCTCTCTCTCTCTCTCTCTCTCTCTCTCTCTCTCTCTCAGGTACTTTTATGTCGGTAGCACAACTGCTGGCCTCCTTGTGCTTGGATAGAGGGTGCAACCATACAAGACCCGGTTGTACAACCCCTTCTCGGGCGCTATCAAGCGCCTGAGGGCAGAGATACTGACCGAGTAGGTGGCTTATGTCATTGTGACGATGTTCCTGTTATTGATGGTGTTTACATCAAACCATCAGAACACCACCATTCGATGGGGGGATGAGGGCACAGAGGAAGGGAGTCGCCCGGTCTTTGGTGAATGGTGGTACTCGTCGTATGACTTCGCGGAACTCTGGAGCATGAATTCTTACGCCAGTGATGTTTTCGTCACAGGCAGATGCGGGTCTGTCCTCTCGACTATGTGTGATGATGCTCATGGAGATGTCCAGCTACAGCACTCTGCACGAACCCTGGAGATGCATCCCACCGTTGCGGGCCCTATTCCAGGCTCCTAGTTCCTAGAGAATCATTTTTACCTCGTCGAGTCCGACGGGGAGTTGCTATTCATTGTGAGTGGACCGGTCTATGGCAGTAGGCCGGTTGTTTACCGGGTTGATACCTAGAACTGCTTCCTTCAGCCGGTCAGAGGCATCATAAGTCGTGCTCTCTTCGTTACTGACAATCGGTGTGTCTGCGTTGACAGCGCCAGGGTACCCACGGTGCAAGCCGGCAGCATATACTATGTCGACCTATCCGAGATTAGATCTTATAACTTTGAGGCTCTTGCGTGGGAAGAGGAGCAAGGGTTGTATATGGGTATGGAGTAGGAGGATTATAGATCAATGACCGTCCTTTCGAACTTGGTCAATTGCTAGCGGAGTATTGCAGAATCGTCGAGCATTCTGAGCTGCATATGGGGCCGCCTTATGGCAAGGATGATACCACCCACTACGATTACTACGATGGCTATCCGTCAGATTGATGGATTGTGTGGGTCTGCTCCTGATGTATTCTATTTAGGTCAGCTCTTTGTGTGTTCACTCTGTTGAGTGAACGTCTTCGAATTTTGCAAGTTCTATGGTGCCCGTGTAATACAATGGGTGTTCTCCCTGTTCTAGAAGATCGTGTGTTGTACATCTAATAATTTCACTATTTTTCATGTACGTGTAGTAATTCTGATAGATGCTCGGTTTGTAACAATCCTCAAATACCTTACAACTGCGAATTACAATAGATTATTACAATCCTCAGTAAACTTGAAAGTAATAAAATGAAGCATAAAAGTTGCATCAGAGTCCAGACAATTAAAAAACACCATAACTGGTGTTACAGAAAAGGTCTCTATGGAGCTTGCATCGCGAGACACGTAACAACTGGCTTCTCATGAGAGCTGCAGATGAGAGTATGAAGTATGTTCTATGTGAAAGCTTTCCTATTTTTCAATTCATATAAGTCTTTGCGTGCTATGATGATTACTGAATCTGTTTTGTTGGCTTCTTGCTCAACAATATCACGAGCATCTTGGAGGGCATACTCAAATAATCTTTTGTCTATAATAAGAGGATCAGTCGAAGCGGTGTGCCATGAGCAATAGGTATTTTCACTGATGTTGTGTGAAACAAAATCTAAACTTGGAGAAGCGGGTCTTTGTTCGGTATTTAGAGGGTTATTTGTAGCCTGAAACAAACACAAAACAAGTTATAACAATATTACCATGCAATCACACCACCATGAATTTTAAATGTGTCAATATGGTAATATATAAGCAAGGAAGCAATTAACAGTGGTGTCTCATACATCTACTTCTTCTTGAATAACTGGACCAGCTGGCAACATGGAGCGATGTGAGCATGTGTTGCTCTGTGAAATGACTGCTCTACTTGAAGTTGGCTGAGACCAAGACAAAACAAGTTACTTAAACAACAGACTTGGGAAACAAACTACAAGTTCATTTCGAATAACAATGCGATCAATCAACGAAAGTACCTGATGCAGACTGCTCAAACTAGAATGTGCAGAACATGAATAAAACGAATATGAAAACTAAGCCATTATGTTTCTCATATATAAACTGGCTAGACACTACAAAACGAAATCTTCCACTGATTTAATCATGGACAAAAAAAGAATAACTTGGTCAACAAAAACACATAAATTGTGTGCCTCGAATATACTAGCTAGATAATTTCAGACAAGCAATGAATCAAGCAATCATACATTGAGTTATTCATGAACAGCCAGATAATTTCAACGGTTCGGCGGCCTGAGAACAACAAACTGAACCATCATGTGCCTCGTATTAAAATAGCCAGTTCATGTAACTATGATACATAGTAGATACAAGATTGAGATGAAGTGCACAGAGTTCCTTATGATACATGTGTATTATACAGGATCTAATCGCTAGTGTGGCCTTGTTCTTATTATCAGCCAACTCAGATGCAATACACCCGGCCTCTACATATCTAGGAAATTAAACTAAGCACATGGAACAAAAGCAGACCATAGTGGGGCTAAAATGTTTGACACTATTTTTGGCAAAAAAAATGAAAACAAGAAAGACAAATGGTAAATTTAAGCAAAAAATGTGGCAAGGACCAAACTTTGGTTGCCAAACTTCGGGTGGGGGGCCTTACGGTAGGTGTTACACGAGATCTACGATGACTCGTGTGGACGGGCGGAGTATGTACTTCATTGTTGTTCCTCTGCATAAAGGTAAGACCAACTGTAAATACAAACAGGTTCCAACATGATATATGTTGGCATGAAGTGAAACAAAAGTGATGGGGTCTTACGAGATGATAGGAGCCATTCACTCTATGATATTGTGTGCAAACTAAGGCAGCTCTTTGCATAATAACAACAAACAGTTTGAGCCACAGGTTAAGAGGGATCAAATCAACACTACATAATGGTCAAATAGTATGACGAGTGTAAACTTGTAGTATAGGATAGCAGGACAATAACAGGATAGAAATACTATAGTTCGTAAATCAACGAATGAGAGAGATATTATATAATCATATCTCATGTGGATAGATACAATAGAGACTGTAAACAAATATGTTAAGTGAGTAATAATTCACTAATAAAAATATATAAAAAAGTTCAATACGTGGAGTTTAAGCCTAACCACAACGGTTTAATTTAGTACATAACAAGTATATCAAGTAAAGAACCTGTTAGTTAGGAAATTTAGCACAAATATAGTACATTGCCAACAAACAAATCGCGTAGGAGATATCCGCATCCTCACAGGTCACGTCAAGGTCGCCGAAGGTGCTACGGTCATAGTGAGTGTCGACAATAGGGAAGCAGATCTTTGACATGCGAGGATACGAGCAGAGTGCTGGACCGCAGTGTCCGTGGAGCAGATACGGGCGATCGATGATGTGCTAAGCATGTCGGACAAGAGGGTTTGTTGAGTAGATCAGGTGTGGCGGGTACATCGGCTAAAGTGCAGCGGGGATGTTCTAGATGGTGACATATTCCTGGAGGAGAGAAGGGGGTAGGGTTTAGAGATAGTGCTAGAATGGGAATTTTGAGTATCTGAAATTTTGGGGCACGAAGTATGTCCGGATACGCGGGATATTTTACCACTCTATTTTGCTTTTGAATTTGGTCATGTTCCATGTAATAATAGAAAATTGGTCAGCCATACCCCCTCTCTGTTCAGGAATCCAAGGCCGTACTCCCTCAATCCAACACCTCAACTAATCATCCATGTCTGTACTCCCAATATTCAGGAACTCGAAGAAGAATGGATATCATACTTAGGAGTTTCAAAAAATTATGAGAGAAATTACATCATGTTGGGAGGATGATGTTATACAATCATGCAAATTTGCAAGTTCCAACTCATATTTATTTCACGGTCATGTTGGGAGCCATCTTATCAACAAGTTTTTTCACATACATAGGTGATGTCCTAAGATCATCCACAATGTGTAAAAAGGCACACCCTAAGGCCTATGTGGCATCCGCTAATTAAGGTTCACCTTATAGAGTATGTAGAAAATAAAGTTATCTTTAAGCCTAAGGTGCACCTCAAAATCTTGTAGGTTCCCCATAGAAAATAGAAAAATCATTTCCCCTCTCTCCTTATTTCTCATGTGATCGTTTTCAAAAGGGGTTCAAAATTTCCAAGATTCTAAATCTTAGCTAGAAGTCGAACAAGTCGTCAAAACTCTGTGTGGTTTCTGATATATTAACTGACTGGTCTATGGGTACCTCCAAAAGCTTTTTCATAAAACTTTCAAATCAACCTACAATTTATTACTGATAGTTCAAATTCGACCTTATTTTGATACATCGACATAAATTCATTCAAGTGAGTGGAGTTATATAGGTAGGAAGCTTGAAAACTCCTAAAACATGGGAATCGCAAGTACGACATGTTGTTGATCCACTATATGTCCGAAAACTTAACTTGTGGCATTCAAATCAAATATTCTTCGCACTCGTGTTACGAAAAAGAATGATCTCATCATCATTGAGAAAATTGAGAATGTTCTTTCATGGTAGTTGGACACTCACACCCACGACACTGCTTACTACCAGAAGATGCACCCATCTACCTCTGAAATGATATTTAATTAAAAAAATCTATCGCGCTTACTTGTAGCTCAAGTTTGACCTAATTTCACTAAATGTCAACATGCAAAATATTAGCAAGAAGTTGAACCTGTCATCAAAACTCTTGGTGGTTTCTGATAAGTTAATTTACCCCACGATGGGTACCACGAAGAGCTTTTTCATAAAACTTTCAAAGCAACCTATAGTTTACTTGTAGTAGTTCAAATTATACCTACTTTCGATAAATCGACATGAAGTCATTCAAGTGGGCGAAGTTAGTTAGGAAATTTTAGAACTCATAAAACATGGTAAATCGTAAGTACATCATGTTGGTCCACTATATATGTCTGAAAACTAGGCTTGTGGCATTCAGATCCATATTCTTCAGACTTTATTTACGGGAAAGAACAATCTCTCATCATCACTTGGAAAATTGAGAACATTCTTTCCTGAGATAGTTGGAAACTCACACTGACGGCATTGTTTACTACAAGAAAATGCACCTACCTACCTCTGAAAAGACATTTAATTCAAGAGCAATCAATCATGCTTACTTGCATTGTTGCTCAAGTTTGACCTAATTTGGTTAAATTATCAAGATGCAAAATCTTAGAAAGAAGTTGAACATGTCGTTAAAACTCTCGGTGGTTTCTCATATATTAATTGTGACCCCCTTATGGGTACCTCCAAAATCTTTTTGTAAAACTTTCAGAGCAAAACCTGCAATTTTACTTGTAGTTTCAAATTTGACATAATTTCGATAAATCGACATAAAGTCATTCAAATGGGTAGAGTTAGCTAGGAAGTTTGAAAACTCATAAAACATGGGAATCATTGGTACAACATGTTGGTCCACTATATATGTCGGTAAACTTGGCTTCTGTCATTCAGATCAAATATTCTTCGGACATTTTTTATGGAAAAGAACAACCTCGCTCATCATCACTCAGAAAATTGAGCATTGAATGTTCTTTCCTGCTAGTTGGAAAATCACACCGACGACACTGTTTACTACAAAAAAATGCACCCGTCTACCTCTAAAAAGTATTTTATTTCAAGAGCAATCTATCACGCTTACTTGTAGCTCAAATTTGACTCAATTTCGTTAAATAGTCATGATGCAAAATCTTAGCAAGAAGTTAAAACTGTTGTCAAAACTCTCGGTAGTTTCTGATATATTAATTGACCTCGCGCTGGGTACCTCCAAAAGTTTTTTTATAAATCTTTAAAACCAACCTACAATTTAGTTGTAGTTCAAGTTTGACCTAATTTCAATAAATCGGCATGTAGTCATTCAAGTGGGCAGAGTTAATTAGCAAGGGAGTTTATAAACTCATAAAATATATCAGAATCTTAAGTAAAACACGTTGGTCCACTTAATATGTCTAGAAGCTTGACTTATGGCATTGAGATCCATATTCTTCGGACTTTCTTTACGGAAAAGAAGCATCTCATCATCACTCGGAAAACTAAGAATTTTCTTTCCTGATAGTTGGAATCTCACACCGACGACACTGTTTACTACAAGAAGATGCACCCATCTACCTCTGAAAATACATTTAATTCAAGAGCAATCTATTGCGCTTACTTGTAGCTCAAGTTTGACCTAATTTTATTAAATAGACAAGAAGTCGCGGAAGTGTGCGAAGTTAGCTAGAAAGCTTGAAAATCCTAGTACTAAAAACTTGGGTATTACGTATGAGAATCATGGTCCAGTTTGTGTGATAATTGGGGCGTTGCATTTTCTTTTAACTATGGTAGGTCTCATAGGAGCGAGGTGCTTGAGAGTGAACACGGTCAGTGGAAGTACAAGTTACATCAAGGACATCATAAAAATGAAAATTGCATCCAAGTCCATGCATTTAGCACAAGGACCCTGAAACTGAGCAATGAAGTGTGTGTTTTGAGGTTTGCGCATACTAGCGTTCATCGTGCTAAATACTATCAGTAGAATCTTTCTAGATGCTCAGAATGGAAAAGAAGATCCAACGGTTATCAATGTTTGGATTTGCTAGTCTTGATCCAACGGTCAAGGTTCAAAGTTTATCCGTACACTATACAGTGGTATGGTATTGTAAGAGATAAGACAAGATAAATATAATATAAGAAGTACTGCGAATGGCTGATATTTTGAGTAACCTTTCCTCCTGTTGTTTGGGAAGCAAGTGAAAATTTGGAAAACCGGAAAATTTTGAATTTTTTTGCTGCCAAGGACCAATGTGGTTCCTTCCTATGTTCTCCTCGTCCCTTCTCCACACCAACACGGCTGCTGAACACGCAAGAGACACAGAGCCGCCGTACCAAGGCACACGTGTTCAGCACCACATTGTGGAAGAGGGAGAGATCAGTCAGGAAGGTGCACGAGGGGAAAGGGGAGGAGAGATGGAGTATGGATGGTGAGAGGCAGCAAAGGAGAGAGAAAACACACAATTTGTTTTGCGTGTATAGGTCCTGAAATTTACTATTAGTAGAGTGGCCGCAGGAGTACCTCGTGTCAGGAACCCATCATAAGTTTCCTCTAACATTGAACCGCCCCCTCAGATGGGTACCTCCAAGAGCTTTTTCGTCAAACTTTCAAAGCAACCTACACAGTTTACTTGTAGTAGTTCAAGTTTTACCTAATTTCGATAAATCTGCATAAAATCATTCAAGTGGGCGAAGTTAGCTAGGAAATTTGAGAACTCATAAAACATGGAAAACTGTAAGTACAGCATGTTGGTCCACTATATATGTCTGAAAACTTGGCATGTGGCATTCAGATCCATATTCTTCAGACTTTCTTTACGTGAAAGAACAATCTTGTCATCACTAGGAAAATTGAGAATGTTCTTTCCTAAGATAGTTGGAAACTCACACCAATGACATTTTTTACTACAAGAAGATGCACCTATCTACCTTCAAAAAGACATTTAATTCAAGAGCAATCTACCGTGCTTACTTGTAGCTCAAGTTTGACCTAATTTTGTTAAACTGTCAAGATGCAAAATCTTAGCAAGAAGTTGAATTTGTCTTCAAAACTCTCGGTTGTTTCTCATATATTGATTGTAACCCCCCCCCCCCCCTAATGGCTACCTCCAAAATCTTTTTCGTAAAACTTTCAGAGCAACCTACAATTTACTTCTAGTAGTTCAAATTTGACCTAATTTCGATTAATCGACGGAAAGTCATTCAAGGGGGCGAAGTTATTAGCTATGAAGTTTGAGAACTCATAAAACACGAGAAATCGTAAGTAGAATATGTTGGTCCACTATATATGTGTGAAAACTTGGCTTGTGGCATTCAGATCCATATTTTTGGGACTTCCTTTACAGGGAGAATAATCTCGCCCTCACTCAGAAAATTGAGAATGTTTTTTCCTGATAGCTGGAAACTCACACTAACATAATTGTTTACTATAATAAGATGCACCCGTCTACCTCCAAAAAGACATTTAATTCAAGATAAATCTATCGCACTTACTTGCTTGTAGCTCAAGTTTGACCTAATGTCGTAAAATTGTCAAGATGCAAAATCTTAGCAAGAAGTTGAAACTATCGTCAAATCTCTCGGTGGTTTTTTATATATTAATTGTGAGCCCCCGATGGGTACCCCCAAAAGCTTTTTCGTAGAACTTTCAAACCAACCTACAATTTACTTGTAGTTTCAAATTTGACCTAATTTTGATAAATCGACATAAAGTCATTCAAATGGGCAGTGTTAACTAGAAAGTTTGAAAACTCATAAAACATGGGAATCGTTGGTACAACATGTTGATCTACTATATATGTCTGTAAACTTGGCTTGTGGAATCCACATCCAATATTCTTTGGACTTCTCTTTGCAAAAAAGAACAACCTCACTCGTCTTCACTCGGAAAATGTAGAATTGAATGTTCTTTCCTGATAGTTGAAAACTCACACTGACGACATTTTTTACTACAAGAAGATACACCAATCTACCTCTGAAAAGATATTTAATTCAAGAGAAATCTATCGCGCTTACTTGTAGCTCATTTTTGACCTAATTTTGTTAAATTGTCAAGATGCAAAATCTTAGCAAGAAGTTGAACCTATCGTCAAAACTCTCGCTATTTTATGATATATTAATTATGACCCCTCAATTGGTACCTCCAAAAGATTTTTCGTAAAACTTTCAAAGCAAAACCTACAATTTACTTGTAGTTTCAAATTTGACCTAAATTCGATAAATCGACATAAATTTATTCAAATGGGCAAAGTTAGCTAGAAAGTTTGAAAGCTCATAAAACATGGGAATCATCGATACAACATGTTGGTCCACTATATATGTCTGTAAGCTTGGCTTGTGGCATTCACATCCAATATTCTTCGGACTTTTATTTCCAGAAAAGAACAACCTCGCTCGTGTTCACTCGGAAAATATTGAATTGAATGTTCTTTCCTGATAGTTGGAAACTCACACGGATGACATTGTTTACTATAAGAAGATTCACCAATCTACCTCTAAAAAGACATTTAATTCAAGAGCAATCTATCATGCTTACTTGTAGCTCAAGTTTGACCTAATTTCGTTAAATTGTCAAGATGCAAAATCTTAGCATGAAGTTGAACCTACCGTCAAAACTCTCGGTGTTTTCTGATATATTAGTTGTGACCCCTCAATGGTACCTCCAAAAGCTTTTTCGTAAAACTTTGAAAGCAACCTACAATTTACTGTAGTTTCAAATTTGACCTAATTTCGATAAATCGACATAAAGTCATTCAAATGGGAAGAGTTAGCTACGAAGTTTGAAAACTCATAAAACATGAGAATTGTTGGTACAACATGTTGGTCCACTATATATGTAGGTAAACTTGGCTTCTGTCATTTAGATCCAATATTCTTCGGACATTTCTGTACATAAAAGAACAACCTCGCTCGTCATCACTCGGAAAACTGAGAATTGAATATTCTTTCCTGGTAGTTGGAAAATCACACCGACGACACAGTTTACTACAAGAAAATGCACCTGTCTACCTCTAAAAAGTCTTTTATTTCAAGAGCAATCTATCGCGCTTACTTGTAGCTCAAGTTTGACCCAATTTCGTTAAATAGTCATGACGCAAAATCTTAGCAAGAAGTTAAACCTGTTGTCAAAACTCTCGGTAGTTTCTGATATATTAATTGACTCCGCGCTGGGTACCTCCAAAAGTTTTTTTATAAATCTTTAAAACCAACCTACAATTTAGTTGTAGTTCAAGTTTGACCTAATTTCGATAAATCGACATGTAGTCATTCAAGTGGGCAGAGTTAATTAGCTAGGGAGTTTGAAAACTCAGAAAACATATGAGAATCGTATGTAAAACACGTTGGTCCACTTAATATGTCTAGAAGCTTGGCTTATGGCATTGAGATTCATATTCTTCGGACTTTCTTTACGGAAAAGAAGCATCTCGTCATCACTCGGAAAACTGAGAATTTTCTTTCCTGATAGATGGAAACTCACACCGACGATATTGTTTACTACAAGAAGATGCACCCATCTATCTCTGAAAGACATATAATTCAAGAGCAATCTATCATGCTTACTTGTAGCACAAGTTTGACCTAATTTCGTTAAATCGACAAGAAGTCACTGAAGTGTGCGAAGTTAGGTAGGAAGTTTGAAAAATCCTAGTACTAAAAATTTAGGTACACTACAACAGGACCCCTCCTAGAACAATGCATCAATCCGTATCTAAATGCCAATATGGGTGTTGCTAGCACCCTTACCAACGGATTTAGTATGCGTTGCATTTTTGGGAGTTACTAGTATATAACGCAATGCATATATGTGTGTTGGTAACCTATGGGTAAAGCGTTGTAAAATGGCAACATATGCCGAGCAACAATTGTATCCGTTGGAACTTAACGGATACAATTAAATAATTTTATTTAAAAATAACTTATTTACTAAATTGAGTTGCTTGGTCGATGGTAGTACTTTCTCCTCAAAAGATAATACGAACTTTATATGTTATATGTCTGAAAACACGGACAGATCACAAAATATGAATGCCTTGCATAAAGAAACAATTCAATATTGATTATTGAAATCACCATCCCATACATCGATATTATATTATGAGTACACAGCTTACAACCTTGCTTTAGAATATGATAATCTAGCTAATCCTAAATGTATTCTTTCTAATGTTCTACCTTCTAATGTAGGATCACTTGTTCTAATGTAGGATCACTTGTAACGTTGAATCTGAATATAGCACTGCAACAGTCACAGGTATAGTAAATAAGATCCGATAAGCGATACAAATATTAGGATAACAATCCGCTTCCCTGACAAACTTAAAAAGCTCCATAGCAGATATTGATATATTTGGCAAAGTGAATTTCATAACACTTAACTCAGAAATAAGTCCATTTAACTCAACATCACATATATCAGGTTTACTATTTGTACAGTAAAAGTTTTTGCAAATATAGTGCAATGTTCTTTCAGTTGAGAACCATCCAATGCCTTCAAGGATGTCGAACTTATTAAAAACCCAAATATACTTTTGAATGACTAGAGTTTTTCAAATCTGCGCTAAGAATTCTAATTAGAATTAAGATTTAAGAACTAAGAATTATGACGTAACCAGAAGAGACATGGGCGGGAGCGGACCACTAGACCAACATCGAGGCGGTCGATCGTCTCGTCGATGGTCTGACCTTCGCGCCTGGCGTCGATCGTCGAGGGCCTCGAGGCTCCCCGCTCCCGTATCCCGATCTGATATTCCGATCCAGTGGAAGCAACACGACTCGAACAGAAGGCGTACGATCAATTGTTGGTTCCGTTTGCCTGGAAGGAAGCGAAGTGACCAACGCCGTCTAGGACTAGGAGTCGAGCGGTTGGCCTCCGCCTCCGCCTCGCCATGTACCCGTATAAATCGCCTCGGCTCAGAGTCTACAACTGCGGAAAAAAGGCCCAATTAATCCACCAGCGCAATAATTTTTTTTTTAGATGCATACTACACCTGCCTATATAACATATTTCTAGGAGGACCCCTACTTTTTAGATGTATACTAGACCTGCCTATATAACATATCCCACCCAAGGGCCGGCCCTGATAGCAGCCCTTGTTGATCTTCTAGGCCTGCAAAAAAAAGTTTCACTTTTAGAACCGATGTGACAAAAAACTTGACTTTACATTGGCGCATGCTATTTATCTAGCTAAGCTACTTTATTTTGCCACCGAAATTCTAAGCTATACATTAGCATCCTTATTTTCCTTGCAGTCATCCAATTTATAGATTATATACCAGTCATTGTTTTCTTTTTTAGCACCTGCAAGATTTTCCTTGAGGCAAGTGCATGAAAACAACTTGTTTTTGCTTCAGCACTAGCAGGTAGGGTACCCTAGAAGATAGGCAGTCAGCTACTAGTGCCCAATCTGACGTCCTACATTTGTCAAATGAAAAGAGACATACGAACCTGATGTCCGAACATGATGTTTTGTTTGCACATTCCCGTTCTGACACAACAAGCAGCGGAATTCATCTCTAGGTTTGGACTACTTACCAAGGGTCTCCTAAAATACTTCTTATCTTCCTCAGCTTCCATTGCATTGTTTTGACAGTCAGCTCTAAACAACAGGCGTGCGTGACAAAATGCTAGCAGAAACATTGCCTCTTTCCGCCCGACGTGCTAACAGCTGCAAAGGCGTTGCTGCAGAAAAATGCTGCTAGATGGTGTTAAACTTGTTACGTACTGGAGCCAATTGGCAATGCATAACCACAAGGTCCACACCACTGGAACATTTTAACTAGGAAAGTCTGTGTTGGGCTGGTAATGAAACATATCATATCTATGTCATTCTGAATTTAATAGTACTAGTTGGAATAACCAAATAAATCCCTCACTATAACATGGTAGTGATTGTAAAGGACAAGGTCATGTTTAATTGAATTAATAAGTAGCCATATCGATAATCTCAAATGGTCAAAATAAGTAACATTAAATTATGAACTTTGAGTTAACGGTGAGATTCATACCAGGGAACACCATAAAAAGGCTAGAAAGTTGACATATTTCCAACAGAATCAATGTTTGATTCGTCTATCTTCTGAAGCAGTCATGCATGTAGAATCAGCATATACGACACATATCTTTATCAGGACTAAGACATTGTATAAAATGTTCTCACTTCATAATCAGGACCAATCTACAAACCTGTCATTTCCCAATTACAACGGAACCCATTACATCGCATGGTTTCTTCAACCAGAACTGCGACCACGTGGATATCAACAAAAAGTGAAGCAGGATATAAAAAAACAACTGCAACCACATACATCCTCTGCTTAAATGATAAGGTCGAAAAGGAGCAGCGGTAAGTATAGTTAGACAAACAAACCTCCCTGAATCGATGGTTGCATATGCGGAGAGTGCGCCCATGATTCGCAGTGGCAGCTCCCGTCGTAGCATGGCCCCGCAGACAGCAGCAGCGGCCCTGTTGACCGTAAAGCCCCTGAGGTTGACGCACAGGAGCTCCCGGCGGTGCGTATTCCTCGTGCGTCCATGGGGAACGGGAGGTAGGCGAGGGCGAGTGCTGCGACTACGTGGACGTCATGGGTGAGGGCAATGGAGATAAGGCGGCCACGGCGCCCAGCGTCAGATGGTCAGCAGAGAGGAAGGTGGACAAAAAGGGATCTGATGGTTTATAATTTGTGGCGGCTGCTACAAGTGTAGGGTTAAGGTGGAGATGAGGAGGATGGGGGATCGGGAGCTTTTTTTAGATTGGGAGATCGTTAGTTGAAAAGGGTTTCCTAGATGGGGGACGGATTATACAAAGAACTAGACCATTATGGCGCGTCTTGCAGCGCCCGTCTTTTTTAATATAATCGCTAGGAATTTACACAAATATAAGGGTATAAAATGTGAATAATATACTGATTAAATTTATGATTGGTTAACTTCCACCGCTGATGTTATCAAATAGTAGCAAGAGAAAAAAAGGCCTAGCATGCAAGCCATCATTTAATCCAGCCTAGAGTGGACAAATCCATCGGTGCATATGAAGGGACTTTCGTTAATTTAAGATCACGGACATTTTAGACTCAATTGATTCCTAGATGGAAATGATAAAATAAAATCACAAGGATCTCTTATTCTCAAAATAGCGCACTTTCCAATAAGTAACAAGAGCTCCAGCCCTTAAATTTATACATAAACTAAATACAGAGCTATGAATTAACTTGTATGCACTTTAAATCTACTTCAGATGCACAAGGGTATTATATATATGGCGGAGGTAAAAAATGTGCAACCATTAATTTTTTGTTAACTTCAGCTAACTGAAATCAGGCCGGCTAGAAAATAAACATATTCCAGGTTAAAATGGGCAAACTGAGCTAAAGAGAATGGATCTCATGTGTGAGAGCACATAAGTAGAATAAGTGTTCTCACCTACCAAATTCTTTGATTTCAGATGTAAATTTCACTAAAAAAAATACACCGGCAACACACCTTTTGGGTATTAAGGGAAGATGGTTATTGGCGAGCCTAGCTCCAAGTATGTTCAGATGGAGAATATTATGATGAATTATCTGCACGGAGTGAATTATTGGTGAGCATCACATACACGCAGGCACGCACACGTAACGAGTGGGCTTCTGATAAACCTTCATGTAACCAAGTGATAGGTGTTGTTGATTTGGAGGAATCATTCAGTTGCCAATGGTAGACGGTGCAATGATGCAAGGAAACCAAAAACTTGTAGCTCCTGAAACAGAAAACATATAAGAAATGCAAGAGCACGTCATAAAATTAGTAATAATATGAACACAACAGTAGCAAATGAAAATTAAGAGCCTTTTGTTGCGAACATGAAATAACTATTCTTGGACCAATGTTCATCGAATATCTAAACCGAAGTCATAGGTCAATAGCTCGCATGCATGAGGAAAAAAACACCTCTATTCAAAAAACACAAGTGGACAAATAACCATATCACACAGGCTGTATCTATATTGATTTAAGAAGATAATTTTTTCAGCAAGATAACTTTTTTCAGCAACTTTGCTTGACAACTTTTTTACAATGGGGACATGAAAGAGGAATTATGTTATAACAACACATACGGCCTTGAGAAAATATCCATTGGAGAGGGTACTTGGGGCTTTTCTAAAATATTTTTAAAGCCTCTTTTAGTCTTTTCATTGGTACAGTTTCTCACCGAAGATAGTCATTCATCAATTAGAATAGAGAATTGTCGAAGAAACTTTCGGAACAAACAATAAATAGAGCAAGAATTTATCTGCATAGAGGAATAAGAATCAGTCTCTTGCCGTCCTTGTAAGTTGGAACTTTCTTCAGTTACCATTCTGATAGGTGAGAAGGCAAAATTAACAAATCGGTTCCATGACAACTCGATGACCTCAGTGTGTTGTACTCCTGCCAAAGAACAAAATTTTATAATTTGCTAGCAGAAGCAGACTATGCACGAGGAAAATTGTGTAACCATAAGAGAGGAGAATTACTAAGAGCACGAGGTCACAGAGATGATGAAAAGGTGAGCAGCCAGGACCACCGAGGCAGCGCAGTGTTCTCCTGTGTTGGCAAGCTGCAGTTGCGACTGCTTCCTCATGATCCCTCTTTGTGCCTGCCCACTGTCGAAAAGGAGGCCAGGAAGCAAACGAGCTTATCTATGGACGCCAAGGTCAGTCCGGCGGGTGATACTTTTATTCTTGCAAGTAGTTTCTGAAATATCTATTTAAAATTATACTCCACTAAACATAGTGCTCTTTGAGCTGATATCGTATCACTAATTTTGCCCCTGTTAGCTTTTTTCTTATATCTGCAAAATAGTACATAGAAATCATTCACATTTTTTTGTAACAAAATCGAATACTTGTGTCAGGATCAAACTATAGAAAGAGGGCAAGTCCTACATACCCGTCAGATCCGCACCAACGCATGAGGCTGCCTGTCCGGCTACCTACGCAAAAAAATTGGCTGCTAGAGAACGGGAAATTGAAAGGGGGATCGAACCTCAGAATTCAAAGATTTGTGTTACAGAAATTCTTACCAAGATGGAAGCCATGGCAGCACTGCAGCCTAACCGTGGTCCTCCCTGCCGTCACCATGCTCGAACCTGGGTATGCCGACCTAGGGATTTGACTACCTCCCTGCGGCTACCTCTGGCTCACTGCTGGCTTGCCATCAACCATGAGTGAGAGCTGGAGCGCTAGATGTACAATCGGAACCCCATGAAAGAGAGAGGGGTATAGTAAGTCCAAACGATGATGAAGAGAGGCCCTTCGTTCGCCTGAGACAGTAGTAACGCCAGTTTCAATCGCCCGCAGCACATAATTCGGCAGCCGCAACGGCGCTTACGCTTCGCCCCTCTATGCATCGGTAGCCTGTTGGAAGACCGCATCGATCAGCAAGGCCGCAGTGCGTCGGATGGTAACCAGTCGGCCCGTTTGAAGAATATCTGGCCCGATTTACCACAGAACTCCTAGGTTGGCTTGCAGAGCAGCGGCCCATGCTACGTTGGGCTACCTCTTGACGAGAATTGACGGTTTAAATCGGTTCCAGTGACGTTTCGGCAACCCTGGGACGATCTGGTGTGTTGAATAATTTAATCCAACGGCCCAGAGCACCTAATTGCTGTAAGAGGGCATAGGTCATTGAGTTATTCTGTTTCTTAATTAGGCATGAGAACGTGGGAAAGGTGGGCCGTAGATACACACTAGATGACTCAGCGCGTTCTGCCGCGCCGTCCTCTGCTAATGGCTTTAAAATAATATGGCAGGGATGTAGTTTGCTAGAATATTTATGTTTTTTTCTTGTTCATTGTGCCCAGGGCTCGTCTAAAGTATGCTGCACAAAAATTATGCCACAACCGAAGACCCACAGACAAAGCAACTTGTAGCCCCAATTCGGCAGCAGCGAAATGGCAACACACAAACTGGTAGGACCCTAGGCAGCGGGATACAACCCGAGCAACCACATGTGCCAACTCCACCAGAATCGAACCGGTATCACACCGGCAACTAGGCCCCATCCAGTTGGAATGGCCGAGCAACCACAGTCTCTCAAAACCAGGGAGCTTAACTCTTTGAGATATGCATACATTAGGAAAGACGGGCACACCGTTCACGATGGTAGACATATCACTAAGAAGTTAACAAACCCAATGATAAAAGAATAAGAATTTTTTAGGAATCAATATAACAATTAATATAATTCAGAGAGCCTCAGTACAACATATCACGATCAACATAAGAATGCCAACTCTAGTCAATACTCAATAGAACACACAAGACAATACCGATTAAGCAAGCTCACCTACCTTATAGAACCATGGACAAACAGCTAGGTTAACATAGTGACATGATCCATATCCATCGATAAACTCCAACATTACCTCGTTTGACACCACAAAAGGGCATTGGCTATTAAAACTGACCTTGCACCTATCAAACAATGAATTGCCAAGGCAAACTACTGATGTATGCAGCCTGCAGCCGCTGCTGCATGATCACTCCCTCCTCGTTGCCACCGCATGGTAGTTGGTATATGGAACATAGTGAAACTAATTTTAGACCTGATAAAAGCCTCGCCAACCTGACAAAAAAGAGTCCTTAAAAGGGTCACTCAAAGAAAATATATTGACAATAAAACTTCACCTCCTCACCCATGTTGCCAGCGTGCTAATTATTGGTGGCTTCTATTGATTTGTAGACCTTTCCACCTCTGGGCTTAACCATCCAGGACCCACGCAACCTAACCTAAAAAAAGAGTCAAGCTTCCTTATATATGTGTTTACCACTCAACCTTGGAAAGAATCCAACAAATAGTTGATGAATAAGAGGAGAAAAATCATTTTCCTAACACCTGAAATATGCAACTCTGAATGGCTAACAGAAGCTAAACATTGAGTAGAATACGCGACTTAATCAATATATATACTTCCTCCATCCCAAAAAAAGTGTTTTGGGTTTGTCTAGATTCACATGTATTTAGTCTTAGAACGTGTCTAGATACATGTGAATTTGGACAAATCCAAGTCACTTATGTAAGACCTTCTAGATATTTCAAGTTAGTCTAGATTCATACTAAAATGGATAAATCTAAACAATAAAATGTGTCTAGATACATGCATTTTTAAGGAAAGCTACAAGGTCTTACATTAGTGAACGGAGGGAGGAGTACTGTAAGGGTCAGTTTGTTTGCAGTTAGGGTATGCATCTATAAGAAATTTAGAGAAGTACAATATGACATCTAATCAACCAACCAAAATATAAAAATTAAGCCATCGGTAGAAGTACTTGGCAGCAAATTGTAAACATTAGTCATAGCTAGTAGAAGTTTTCTTGCCAATACATCTCAAATCTTCCATTGCTCTAAAAGTTATGACCAACCTTCCATAGTTACAAAAACAAAATTTAAACCATAGTGGTCTGTATCAACCTTCTGAATCAACAACTTTTGTTCAGGTGCATATGCTTCCGAATGAAATAACCTTCCATCGTCCATATCCCCGTCTTTTAGCATCATATAAAAAAGGTATTGTATGATAACTGTTTTTCCTTGAAGAAAGAATGATGGTTTTCCTAAAGAAGAAAATAACATTTCATTTGGATAAAAGGTTATTCAGATGATGCAAAGTTGATTCCTATAAAACACTTCACATGATTTTATACAATAGTGCTCCAGTTAAAGGCATCCAGGTAAGCAGGTTCATATCCTATTTTCAATAATGTATAAGTGAGAATGCTTAGACGCTATTTACATTTTGAAAATAAATGTAGCGGTGATATGCAGGATGCTGCATGAAGATAAACATTATATATATCTCAGAAAAGAGCAGGAAGACATCAGCAATGTTATATGAATTATACTCAATTCATCCACATTATATCTACGTGTTCTCAGAAAAGAAGAACAGGAAAACATCAGCAATGTTATTTGAATTATACTCCATTCATGCAATGTATATATCTTTCATCGCATGAAAGCGGATTTAAGAACCAAAAAAGTTGCTATCAAAATGCAATGTCAGTTTACTCATTATATTATCTTGTAGGCTAATGGAAAACCCCCAAGCATTTTTAGTGTATATTGGCTTCCTAGCTAAGAGGGTAAAAATGACAAAATCCAACAGCACCCGATGTATTTCTAATGATACAGTCTGCCGCTCAACCATAATTAAATAGGTAATATAATAAAAAGAAAGAGCCTCAGTACACAAATTAGTCTTGTGAGCAACTGTAAATTGGAAAATGGCATCATATAAAAGATCAATATATATGTGAAAAAATATTGTCCATGCAAATTGCCAGAATTGTTCTTCTCTCCAGTGAGTAGACATTAACAAACTATCTATTTTATTCTCTACCACATCCATTACATTTTAGTTTTGATATTAAATATTTGGATAGATAAAGCAAGACTCGATACCATGTACTAAACTATATCTTATTGCTTCCATGGTTGAACTCTATGTGTGACCTACTGGCAAGTGTTGATTAAGAAATGGGAATGGGTTCATACTCAATACTTCATACTTAATACTGGCATGTGTAGAGTGAGAAACCACAGAGGGCCTCGATATTAAGGTCCCCAAAATTTTCAGAGGTACACGATAATTGAACTACTTTAAGGAAAAAGGCAAATCTGGCTAAATTGATGACAAAGTCTCTGATCAGTGATCTCATTAGACCTAACCCCATCTGATGTATGATTAGGTGGCAAATTATTTTATTTGTTGGGAAAGTATTAGCACTAAACTTATATATAGGTGCCAAATTATTTTATTTGTTGGGAAAGTATTAGCACTAAACTTATCTAGCACTGTCATTTAAGAACCCAAAGAATTCAAAAATTGACACAAACACAAAATTTATCTTCAGTTTTGATGATTGCCTCATTCTCTGTCGAAAAGTTCTAACATTCTTGGGACTTCACTCACAAATATCATGAACAAATCAAATTGCAGAAGGGGTAACAAATACAAATAAAATTTATCTTTGTGCATTTAACTTGATCCATAGATGAAACAAACCGATATTCCGATATTTGAATGGATAGTCCATGAAATTTGGAGATAAAATGAGACTTCTGGTGGCTCCAGTATTGAATTGAGAACAGAAATCTCTATCATCATGATTTCTATCATCATAGGCGAAGCAATAAAATGGTATTCTATAAACACACGGTAGGTTAAGGGTGAAAGAAGCAACAAAACTCCAAATGCAGAACTATACAGGCTGAACACCATGTGGACGGATTGTGCTATATATCATTTTAACATGATGTTATAGTTTGGATCGTATGTCAAGGCATAGACTATATGCTTCTACATCATCAATGGAATGAATATTTGAGAAACAACATAAGGTACCTGAACCGTGTAGCACCGAAGCAGAGTATAGAGAAAAGGTGAGAAGCGTCTACTCACCTTGCTTTGCAAACCTTTTTATCTTCTCCAAGAAAGATGGATGTCACTGCCCATTCGCTACTCGTCGTCACCGACGCAGGTCACGTGGCCTCTCTCGCCCGATCGGGTCTCCAACTATGGCCAGAGACGCCGGCACCGATGAGGATTTGCCTCCACATCGACGTGTATCTTCGTCGTCAGCACGATGTCACACAATCACGCCTCTGCGTCGACCCGGGGCTCCGGCATTGTCACGGGATCGCCTACATCTTGGTCCCCTCCAGCGCCACTCTGTCCGTCCTCGCCTCCAGCGCCTAGGCCCCATCCTCCTCTAGCACGGCTCTATCCAGCCCTCGTGGTGGGTTGGAAGCGGTGGTGGGAGTCACCGCCGGAGGGGAACCAGGGGATGGTTGCGTACAGAGGCGCCCCATGGGGGAGAAGAAGAGACGCCTTTTTCACCGGAAGTTTCCATTTTTCGTGATGGGAGGTTTCCTTATCTATGCATAAAAAGCAGTGGAATAAAACCGACATACACACTGTGGCAGAATAAAGTGGACTGAACTGATCAACCGGCGTACAGGCAGGGCCGAGACCAATGTGTCACGCAGAGAACCAATTCTACCAGAGCGAAGCACTGACTGACATCCATGTAGGCCCGACGAAAGCGAGCCGCCGATGAACCAGACACGCTCAAAGCTAGGGAGCTTAGAGCTCCTTAGGGATATTAGTTACTTGTTGACAGCATAGATGGGATCCAGTGGGAGATGCTAGAGAATATTAGCAGTCTGTAAAATAAAGTGGCATTACATTGGAGTGATTTTGTCCAACAAAATACATGATGCGTAGTGTAGTATTTTTTAAAAATCTGATGCGTAGAGTAGCTCACATGCAGAGTGTTGCTCAATTTTGGCAAACATAATAGCATAGAAGCAAAGGAGCATATGATTGGATAGCCGGCGACATCTTCCATTACGTAAATAAACAGTTAAAATCAGCGTGAGGTGCAAAAGAAAAATTGAAGTAGACAGAAAATGCAAGCACAATCTAGAGTGACAACCTCACGAAAGTGCACTGTCTCCTTCTGCAAGATGCTAAGAGGCCATGCGCTATATGTAAATAGAGAAAAGTTCTGAGGCTCTGGCACAAAAGCGTGTTGAGTGATCTTGATTTTATATTGATGATATGTTGTCCTATACGTTTTCCGTGCATCGGCAACAATGAGACTCTCTAGGGTATATAGACTGAGCCCTATTTTAGCTACTCCTCAAATTGATCTATGCAGTTGCTTGGTATGCATGCCTTCGTTGTGTTTCTCGGTGATGGGAACAAAATAATAATATTAGCTGTGTGAAAACGAAAAAAGAACCAGATTCTGCAGAGCACTCAGTTACCTTTTTCATGTCAAGTAATACAAAGCATACACAAAATTTGTTCAGGAGATCTACGTTCTGATGAATACAAAGTGTATGCAAATTATGGTTCAGGAGGCTGGATACATTGGTGAATCAATAATTATGAAAATTATCCCTATATGAGATTACAAAGTGAAAATAGATTATAGAAAGTAAGAAACACGGTCTTGCAAGTGGTGACATGCCAAGTATGCTTGATATGGAAGAAGGTCAAATATAAAAAAGATGGTTGATTAGTATACATGATGTTGATATTTTAAGATTGTTGGGGATTAAAAAATAAGTACGGGAGAGGGTGTATATGTGGAGACATAGTACAATATATTTATCAATAGGCAAGTAAAGATATATACTGAATAAGATATACACCAAGAAGTGATTACAAATAGCGTCACAATGTTGTCTTTAGAATAAAATCATGAAGCTATGTAACCATAAATAGAACACCATACTTCTTACTACAAACAAATGTGTTTTTTGTACATATGGGCAAAAGTCGACCTATTGAACTCTAATATATCAAAAAGAACGTGGAAAAATAAAAAATTAAGGCAGACACTCAGTTGGTGCAAAGGATGTGGAGTTCTCCAACTAACCATAATATTAATGACTTTGTGAAGAAAATGGAATATTGCACGTGATCATGAAGGACAATAACAAAAGCTTTGAAAATAATTCGATAGATCAACTATATTCATCAACTTGAGGCAAATGCTAGACATTGATCGCCATTAACCCTCAATAAATTGATTTTTACCTGAAACAACATGATTCGATAGATCGACTATATTCAGCAACTTGAGGCAAATGCTGGACATTGATCGCCATTAACCCTCAACAATTTGATTTTCACCTGAAACAGGGATCATGAGGATGCTATGTCACCGCCCTCGATTCCAACACTGACCACAGATGCAAAAAAATCTATCAACCCCTAGAAGGGGTGATGTGCCCCTGGATAGTGGCATCGTAGAAGAGACATGTCATACAAAAATAGTACATTTGTTTAACAACTAGAATCAGAAGAAACAATTGTAAAAAAATTGTAAAACAGCGACCCAAGCCTCCAACTATTGAAATATGTAGATGCCATCCATGCATTAGTAGAGACACTAACTTAAGATGTAACCACGGTTTCTAAGAATGAGAATGTGTACCTGTACAAATAGTGATCTTCGACATGCAACGCAAACATGCTAAAAAGCAGCCCAATACAATGCAGTGGATCTGTTACTTGCCGATTCAGATTAGAACAATAATAATAATAATCATAAACCAAAATAAAGTTATTGTTTTCTTGCAACAATTGATAACCTGAATATTTATTGAATAATGTAATAGCACCAATCGAGCTTGAATTTGTTTATCTAAAACTAAACCATGAAATGCACGTGTATACTACCCATCATGCTCCATATGAGAGACATTTTTGTTCTCACTTAAAAGGTGGTCCATCCCTCATATGAGAAAATCTTTAAAAAAGCCATGTGTAGGCCTAAAGTCATGGGAATCTCTTAAAAGATGTAATTTCCAAAGTCAGTACCTACCAATCTGAAAGATCCATACATGCTTGGTTTCAGCAAGATCTATCTGATTATGCCCTCACGAATTCCAGATCTTATAGCTAAGGGAAACCATCAGGTCTTAGTTAGGACACAAAATTCCTTATAATGCAAGCACTGATGCGTCTTCTACGTCTACATAAAATCTGATACTGCGGCATACCTCTTCGTCTAGATTCCGAAGCCATACTCCAAATCAGCAGAGTCATGTTCCCAAACAGACGGCAATAGCGATGTTTGTAGATGTTTGTAATCTGTTGACGAAAAAACGATCTGACATGCATACACCTTGTTTGCCAAGTTCTGAAAATAAACATCGCAATATTATAAATATGAGGTGCAAATTACAGAATTCAGTGTACTAAAGACCAGTTCCACGTATCCAAAATGACACGCCGCTGTGGAAACCACATGCTCATCTCATCCACAAGAAGCTTCCACAAAGAAGAGATAAATAGTTCAATTTCTAAGATCAATAGACCACAAACGATGCAAGACAACATGCACGAATGGATACACCAAGTAACATTAATAACTAAGGTGAATGGAACGATCGTGAATTATTGGTAGAATGAGGAACAATCGATTTTGTTGGATGCAACCACCCTGCCTAGCCCAGAAGACCGCACTCCTAGCTCCCACTTCCTCTCGTACATCGCCTCCGACTGGTTAAGCATCAGAAAGGATAACTCTTACCTAAGACAGCAACACCAGCGGTCAGGAGTTGGCTTCAACGGGCCATCGCACCAATCGTTGTCTCTCACACACATTTAAAGCAACATGCTCCTCCACATATCAAATGGAAGCAAGCTCCTCCCACTCCTAGATGAACACCACCAATTCTTATCTGCTTATAGGGGAGAGGGAGACACAAGAAAAAGGAAGCTTACTGGATCGTCACTGATGGAAAAGATGAGGCCAGACCTCCTTAGCTGGCCTGCTGTTGTCTCCATCTAAGGGACGGCGTTGAAGGCTGTGTAGTGGCGCAGGAAGGCGTTTACCGTGGCTGAGTTGACGCGGAGGCCGGTGTGGGATATCTCTTGATGGCAACATCCATGAGTGCGAGCTCATCCGCTGCATCGCGCGGGAGGTCCGACACGGGGGTCAGGACCTCGTCGAAGGGGCCGAGGTGTACATACGCCGGAAGGAGGCGAGGACCACGGTGGCGAGGCACGGTGACCGATCCACCGGTGACGATGCAGACGTCATCTCCTGCACTTAATTCCGTCGGGAAACATGCGTGGAAGAGAAGGACGTTGAGGTCCCCACTGCGCCACCATCAACCTCGGAAAGGATAAAAGAACACCAAGTTGTCCCTCCATGCCGTCAGCCGTCTCGATGTGGCCTTCTGCTCCTTGCTGTACCCGTTGTTCGATGAGACAGAGTAGGCGAGAGGGAAAACTGAGAGGAGGAGGTAGCAGTCAGGCAGCATACCCGACCCTGGACGCGTCTGGGGTCACCTGCAAGCCTCCCATGCCCCGACGCCACTGGATCTTGTCTTGCTCTAGCGATGGTGCCATGCCGAGCATCTTTGTTGGCATGCCATCGGAGAGGAGGACGGCGACATGGATCAGCTACTCGCGACCCTGTCGGGTGGTTGATGAAGGCCTTCACACGCGCTTCCTTTGTGCTGGATCGGGAGGAGAGAGGTAGGGTTCGGCAACCGTGATGGCATCTAGCGTCGCTCTGTATGTCCTCGCCTCCAGCGCCTATACCCTATCCTCCTCTAGCAAGGCTCTATCCAGCCCTCGCGGTGGTGGGAGTCACCGCTGGAAGGGAATCAGGGGATGGTTGTGGACGACGACGCCCCATGGGGGAGAAGAAGAGGCGCTTTTTTCACCCGAAGTTTCCTTTTTTGTGATGGGAGGTTTCCTTGTATGTATGCATAAAAAGCGGTGAAATAAAACCGACATACGCACCCGCCGCAGAACAACAAAAGCTACTTGGCGATGACCAGAGACGCGCTCAAAGCCAGGGATCTTAGAGCTCCTTAGGGATATTGGTACTGTTGCTGGCTCTATGTTGTTGTAGGCCTATTCCTGTTGTAGTGGTATTATGTATAAGAAACCATGGTCCAGTTTGTGTGATAATTGGAACGATTTTATTTTCTTTTAACTGTGGTAGGTCTCGTAGGAGCAAGGTTCTTGAGAATGAACATGGTCGGTGGAAGTACAAGTTACATCAAGGACCTCATAAAAATGAAAATTGTATCCAAGTCTATGCATTTAGCACAAGGACCCTAAAACTGAGCAATGAAGTGTGTTCTGAGGTTTGTGCATACTAGCGTTCAACGTGCTAAAGACTATCAATAGAATCTTTCTAGATGCTAAGAATAGAAAAAAAGATCCATCGGTTAGCAATGTTTGGATTTGGTAGTCTTGATCCAACGGTCAATGTTCGAAGTTATCTATACACTATACAGTGGTATAGGATTGTAAGAGATAAGACAAGATAAAGATAAGATAAGAAATACTATGAATGGCCGATCTTTTGAGTAACCTTCTCTCCCGATGTTTGGGAAGCAAGTGAAAATTTGGAAACCAGAAAATTTTGAATTTTTTTGCTGCCAAGGACCAAAGTGGTTTCCTTCCTATGTACTGCTCATCCCTACTCCACACCAACACGGCTGCCGAACACGTCAGAGACACAAAGCCGCCATACCAAGGCACATGTGCGCAGCACCACGCTGTGGATGAGGGAGAGATCAGTCGGGCCGGTGTGCGAGGGGAAAGGGGAGGAGGGATGGAGGATGGATGGAGAGAGGCAGCGAAGGAGAGAGAAAACACGCAATTTGTTTTGCGTGCATAGGTTCTGAAATTTACTACTAATAGAGTGGCTGCAGGAGTACCTCGTGTCAGGAACCCATCATAACTTTTCTCGAACATCGAACCGCCTTCAACTCCTCTCCGCTGCTGTCCTCTTCTCATGCCTATGTTTTATTCTCTCAGCATGTACACCGCATGGACAGATGTGATCATATGTCTAAGCAAAGAAATATAAATATTATCTTATCTTATCTTACCACTATATAGTGTACGAATTACTTTGAATATTAACTGTTGGATCAAGACTCGTGAATCCCAACATTTCTAACCGATGGATCTTCTTTTCCATTCTAATATCTAGAAGATTCTATTGATAGTATTCATCACAATGAATGCTATGCACAAACCTCAGAACACACTTCTCCATCATTCTAGAATCTTCTCCCTCGTTTCTCTAGACTATGTTACCAAAATTTTCAAGTTTTAGATAGCTAATAATCGTTGACTTCTATATGATGTACAAAGTATAAGAACCAAATATACACCCATACTTTATAGATGTTGATCAAATTTATAATTTTTTTTTGCTTTACCTATTATAATTTTATATAGTGATGATATGTCAGATGTCTATTATCTAAGTCTCATGTGCAGGGCATGTGCAACTTACTAGTCTTACTATCATACCACTATATAGTGTATAAATAACTTTGAATATTGACCATTGGATCAAGACTCATGAATCCCAACATTTCCAACCATTGGACCTTCTTTTCCATTCTAGCATATAGAAGATTCTATTGATAGTCTTCATCACAATGAATGCTATAAACAAACCTCAAAAAACACTTCTCCATTATTCTAGAATCTTCTCCCTTGTTTCTCTAGACTATGTTACCAAAATTTTCAAGTTTTAGATAGCTAATAATCATTGACTTCTACATGATATATAAAGTAAAAGAACCAAATATGCACCCATACTTTATAGATGTTGATCAAATTTATATTTTTTTCTGCATTACCTTTTATAATTTTATATAGTGATGATATGTCAGACGTCTATTATCTGAGTCTCACGTGCAGGACATGTGCAACTTACTAGTATACTATAGTGTACTAGTATTTTCTTTTCCCCTAATAAGGGCATCAACAATGTGTACAAAAGCACACCTTAAGGCCTAGTATGTGGCATCCGCTAAGGTTCACCATATACATTATGGAGAAAATAAAGTTATCTTTAACCCTAAGGTGCACCTCAAGCTTGTGGGTTGCCCATAGAAAATAGAAAAATCATTTCCCCTCTCTCTCTATTTCATATGATCATTTTCAAAAGAGGTTTACAATTTTCATGATGCAAAATCTTAGCTAGAAGTCAACCAGTCGTCAAAACCCTCTATGGTTTCTGATATATTAATTAACAGCTCGATGGGTACCTCCAAAAGCCTTTTTCATAAAACTTCCAAAACAATCTACAATTTATTATTTGTAGTTCAAGTTTAACCTAATTTCATTTAATTCAAGAGCAATCTATGGTGCTTACTTGTAGCTCAAGTTTGACCTAATGTCATTAAACGGTCAAGATACAAAATATTAGCAAGAAGATGAACCTGTGATCAAAACTCTCGGTTGTTTCTGATATATTAATTGACCCCCCTCCTATGGGTACCTCCAAGAGCTTTTACGTAAAACTTTCAAAGCAACCTACACAATTTACTTGTAGTAGTTCAAGTTTTACCTAATTTCGAAAAATCTACATAAATTCATTCGAGTGGGTGAAGTTAGCTAGGAAATTTGAGAACTCATAAAATATGGGAAATTGTAAGTACAACATGTTGGTCCACTATATATGTCTGAAAACTTGGCTTGTGGCATTCAAATAAATATTCTCCGGACTTTCTTTATGTGAAAGAACAATCTCGTCATCACTAGGAAAATTGAGAATGTTCTTTCCTGAGATAGTTGGAAACTCACACCGACGACATTTTTTACTACAAGAAGATGCACCTATCTACCTCAGAAAAGACATTTAATTCAAGAGTAATCTACCGTGCTTACTTGTAGCTCAAGTTTGGCCTGATTTTGTTAAAATGTCAAGATGCAAAATCTTAGCAAGTAGTTGAACTTGTCTTCAAAACTCTCAGTTGTTTCTCATATATTGATTGTGACCCCTTGATGGGTACCTCCAAAGTTTTTTCATAAAACTTTTAGAGCAACCTACAATTTACTTGTACTAGTTCAAATTTGACCTAATTTAGTTTAATCGATGGGAAGTCATTAAAGTGGGCAGAGTTATTAGCTAGAAAGTTTGAGAACTCATAAAACATAGGAAATCATTAGTACAATATGTTGGTCCACTATATATGTGTGAAAACTTGGCTTGTGGCATTCAGATCAATATTCTTCGGACTTCCTTACGAGAGAGAATAATCTTGCCATCACTCGGAAAAGTGAGAATGTTATTTCCCAATAGTTGGAAACTCACACTGACAACATTGTTTACTACAAGAAGATGCACCCATATGTAGCACCCTGATAAAATCACTACTAGAAAATTGCTTGGTGTTTTTGTTTTGTGTATCATCATGACAATATGCTCATGTCATCATGCCATATTGCATTTGAGCATCGTCATGTCATCATGCATTTGTTTGCCTAAAACTATTTTCTAAAAGCCTAGTTTTGTTTTCTAAATATCCTCGTCTTAAATTCAAATCAAACTTCGGTCTTTTTCGGATCTTTTATTTGTCTAAAAACTATTTAGAAAAAAGTCCTTTAAATTAAAATGGTTAAATAAAATGTTTTACCTGGGGGAGGCAACCTAGCCAACTAGGCCCAAAAGCCTAGTCGGTCGAGCCACCTACAACCCCAGGATCAAACCCAAACCCTAATCTGCACCTCACCAACCCACCCCACCGCCGCCAGTACACACCTAGCTACCGACATGCCCGCACCCGTCCCTCACCTAGCTAACCACACCGAACACCCGCCCACCCCGTGAACCACTCCCATTCCTGGCCCCACCATCCACCGCACGCGGACCCCGATCCCAACCCCGATCCCCGTGCCAGGCCCCACCACGACCTCTCTCCCATCTCGTGATCCCCTCCCCACCAACCACCATCATCACCTCCCGTGATCTCGTTTCCGCGAGCGCCGCCGCTGCTGCCTACCCTCCCGATGCAGCACCGCCGCTGGTGCGTCTGCTGCAAGCCACGGTCGCCGCTGCCCTCTCGCTCGTCTCCGACGCCGTCGACCCCGCTCGTCTCCCCGCTGCTCCAGTTTGGCCCGCGTGACGGCCCGTGCCCCGCCTCCCTCAGCTGGCCTCCGCTGCCGCACATCCCCGGCCGCCGCTTGGCTGTGCCTCTCCTGGACGTCACCATCGACCCGGGCCCCATCGCCGGCCACCTCGCTCGCCTCCTCGCCCTCACCCTATGCGGCCTCGACCTCGCCTAGTCCCCCATCTTCCCCACCGCGAGCCTCGCCACCTCTACACCTCGTCGGTGTGTCGCTCGTCACTGCCCTCCTTGTTGGGCCTCGACCCACGCTGCCAAGCTTGACAGCCACCGTCGCCTTCAAGCCCCGCCCCCTCTACAGGTCGCCGTTCCTCGCTGGTGCCCTCCTTCGGCCAAGGCCATCACCACGTCTGCCGACCCCGTGCCATTTCGTTTTGGTCTGGCCTACTTGACTAGTACTTGTGGTTCCCGTGGCTGTGCAAGCCCGATGGCCTCTCTATCTGTCAAGGAGATGCAGGTGATGGTGTGTGACGATAAGACGGCATCCTCCGCTCCGAAGCCTCTGTTGACTCAGTGATGATGCCTTTGAAGAACACACAATGTGCAACCGAAGTACCACCAAGGTGCCCCGTGACAAGATCGCCATCGACAATGGACCCACGATACTTCCAAGATCTCCTTCATGGACCCTCGAAGCCCGAACCACAATGTCTCCTTCCTAAAATCGCCAAGTCCTCCTTCACGGATCCGAGGTCGGACTCGATGACCCGAAGACCGATCCCCCGAACCCTCCAAGCCCCTAAGATCTTTGAACCCATCTGTGACCCCGATCCGATCCCCTATTTTTATAATATATGACATATATCTTATTGCATATTAAATCATCATGCTTGCATACATATTGTGGTTTGGGGGCTTTTAGCTGATCCACCTCATAATTAAATATGGAGACTATATGAGGGATTTTCTAGTCTTATATTGGCTCCATTTAAAATTGTGTAGCGAACCGATGCCATGTTTTGCCTTGTTCATACAACATTTAAACTGCGGGGTACCTAAACAACTTGAACCATCTAATTAATTGTCGGGACCCTGGTTCCGCTTAATTTTGTCTAGTCGCATCGCATCTTTGCCATGTCATACATCATACATGCATCATGCCCGATCTTCTGCGTAGTATTAAATAGTGCATCCGGTGTTTCTTTTAGTGCTTTGGTTCTTCGTGGATTAGGCCGTTGAGTGGATGCGAGTATCGACAAGTTCTTCGGATATGTACCTTCAGCAGTGTTTCCCAGGCGAGCATTCTCCCCCTTTCTACCTATTTTGCATTTATAGTCTTTACTTCCTCCTGTTGACCATTGCTATCCGTGCTATGATGCTTTAGTTTCCGTGCACCACTTATATTCCCTGCAGCCTCTATATTGCCTTGGACACATCCTATTGCCTGTTGTTTGGTAGATAGTCGGCCTTGCGTGCCGTAGTTGCTTGCTCAAGTGCCGCTTCACGTCGTTGCTGTTCCACCATTGTTGGGAGGTTGGCACATGCTAAATGGTGACGATGCTCAATGGTGGAGATGATCATGACTTTAAATAGAACTGTTAAAATGCTGGGAATAGATATAACTAATGCATAGGCATCAGTGGGCAATAGCAAATATTTGGTTTTTAACCGCTCACTTGTGTCCCGTAGGACCCCGAGTACTCGATACCTGTTCCTTGACTATCGCACTATCCGCATGTGGGACCATGAATCCCCTTAGCCAGAGCTTGATTCATTTCTTATTTCTTGGGGCCACAAACTAGTTTGGGGCTTTATTACTATCATGTACTTATGCCATGCTTTACTGCTTTATTTAAGATTGTGCATGGAGCACCTGTACTGTTTTGGATCGTGCCACGTTTTCACGGTATCGACAAGCCCAGTCACACTTTCGGGTTCCCAGTCGTTTACAACCGTCGTCACAAACCCTGGGTCCATTCCGGAGCCGGCCAACTTTGTTGCGGGTAGCTTAGTGGGGTGGCCCCCTGAAATGTTTTATGAATCCTGTGATCGCTTTGTCGTGAAAGCCTCGTTGGGTTTTTATTTGGTTTTTCCGAGGTTGATCGTGCGTGTGTTGCTATTTGTGCACCCCTGCAGGGTAAATCTTTCTGAAAGCCATGTCCGCGGTTATGGACAACTTGGAGCACAGTATCTCGATCATAGACAAGCATAACTAAAGTAGTGCTATAAATTTGACTTAATATGTGACTAGTAATCAACTTCACTACAACGGAATGGATAATAAAAGTGCCAACAACTGGTGGAACTAGGGTGTATCATGTCATGTTATACCTGCCTAGTAAGTATCGCAACTCCAATGGAATGAAATAAAAGTGCCAACAACTGCTGGGTTTGGGATGTCACATGCTAATTGTATCTGACTAGTAAGCACTGCAACTACAACTGAATGGTTAACTAAAACTGCCCACTACTTATGCTATCAGGATGACTCATGCTATCTATATCTGACTAGTAAGTGCTGCAACTATAATGGAATGAATAAAACTACCAACTGTGTGAGTTCCTCAGTTTGACTTCCTCGTTTGGTCTCGAGGGGGAATACCAGGATGGGTATGATTGGTGTTAGTATAAGTTTGGTTCCGAATAGGTATTTATTATCCCTCTCTAATAGCCGACAGTTTATCGAGTCTCTATAGGTTGTTTAGTGCATGCTTTGCTGCCGCTTCAGTCCACCATACCTATGTAGGCGAGAGCCACCGAATTCTAGCCTCGCCGTGTACTGGCCTCAGTACTGACGCTCCTCTTTTTCCTTTGCCCTTTGTCGGCACCCCTTTTGTTTTAGCAGGTTTGAGATCGACGTCGTTAGCAGGGTTACCCTTCCGGCTTGGCCTGGGCAGGGTTATGGACGCCATTGGTTATTCTTCAGGGCTCTTAGCTCAATTTGCTTCTTATCCGTACTCGGATGTTGTATCGATTTCAAAGTGATTTGGATCTTTGTATTATATATCTGTATTCTTGACTTAGTGAGTTGTTGCTGTATATATATCTGTTCTGTGGGTTCCATCATGGACTATTGTGTAATGATATTACTTCGTTTTCCACCCGCACGAAAGTTCCTGGTGGGCGTCCTTGAATCGTTTCTATGCGGGTTTGGCGGGAAGCGCTAAAACTTGCATAGTGCCGATTCGAGGGTGTTACACCATATACCTCCAAAAAGACATTTAATTCAACAGAAATCTATCATGCTTACTTGCTTGTAGCTCAAGTTTGACCTAATTTCGGTAAATTATCAAGATGCAAAATCTTAGCAAGAAGTTGAAACTATCGTCAAAACTCTCGGTGGTTTATGATATATTGATTGTGACCCCCCGATGGGTACCCCAAATCTTTTTCGTAGAACATTCAAAGAAACCTACAATTTACTTGTAGTTTTAAATTTGAGCTGATTTCAATAAATCGACATAAAGTCATTCAAATGGGCAGAGTTAGCTAGGAAGCTTGAAAACGCATAAAACATGAGAATCGTTGGTACAACATGTTGGTCCACTATATATGTCTGTAAACTTGTCTTGTGGCATTCAGATCCAATATTATTCGGACTTTTCTTTACGGAAAAGAACAACCTTGATCGGGTTCACTCGGAAAATGTAGAATTGAATATTCTTTCCTGATAGTTAGAAACTCACACTGACAACATTGTTTACTACAAGAAGATGCATCGATCTACCTCTGAAAAGGCATTTAATTCAAGAGCAATCTATGGAGCTTACTTGTAGCTCAAGTTTGACCTAATTTAGTTAAATTATTAAGATGCAAAGTCTTAGCAAGAAGTTAACCTATCATCAAAACTCTCGCTGGTTTCTGATATATTAATTTTGACCCCTCGATGGGTACCTCCAAAACCTTTTTCGTAAAACTATCAATGCAAAACCTACAATTTACTTGTAGTTTTAAATTTGGCCTAATTTCAAGATATCGACATATAGTCATTCAAATGGGTGGGGTTAGATAGGAAGCTTGAAAACTCATAAAACATGGGATCGTAAGTACAACATGTTGTTGATCCACTATATATGTCTGTAAAATTGGCTTGTGGCATCCACATCCAATATTATTTAGACTTCTCTTTACGAAAAAGAACAACCTCGCTCGTCTTCACTCGGGAAATGTACAATTGAATGTTCTTTCCTGATAGTTGGAAACTCATATTGACGACATCGTTTACTACAAGAAGATGCACCGATCCACCTCTGAAAAGAGATTTAATTTAAGAGCAATCTATCGCACTTACTTGTATCTCAAGTTTGACCTAATTTCATTAAATTGCAAGATGCAAAATCTTAGCAAGAAGTTGAACTTGTCTTCAAAAACTCTCGGTTGTTTCTCATATATTGATTATGACCCCCCGATGGGTACCTCCAAAAGCTTTTTCGTAAAACTTTCAGAGCAACCTACAATTTACTTGTAGTATATAGTTCAAATACCTAATTTTGATTAATCGACGTAAAGTCATTCAAGTAGGCGGAGTTATAAGCTAGGAAGTTTGAGAACTCATAAAACACGAGAAATCGTAAGTACAATATGTTGGTCTACTATATATGTGTAAAAACTTGGCTTATGGCATTCATATCCATATCCTTCGGATTTCCTTTGCATGAGAGAATAATCTCGACATCACTTGGAAAATTGAGAATGTTCTTTCCTGATAGTTGGAACTCACACTGACAACATTGTTTAGTACAAGAAGATGCACCCATCTATCTTTGAAAAGACATTTAATTCAAGAGAAATCTATCACATTTACTTGCTTGTAGCTCAAGTATGACCTAATTTCGTTAAATTGTCACGATGAAAAATCTTAGCAAGAAGTTGGAAGTATCATCAAAACTCTCGGTGGTTTATGATATATTAATTGTGACCCCCCGATGGGTACCCCCAAATGCTTTTTCGTATAATTTTCAAAGCAACCTACATTTACTTGTAGTTTCAAATTTGACCTAATTTTGATAAATCGACATAAAATCATTCAAATGGGCAGAGTTAGCCAGAAAGTCATTCAAATACTGATAGACATTTAATTCAAGAGCGATCTATCGTGCTTACTTGTATCTCAAGTTTGACCTAATTTTGTTAAACTATCAAGATCTATTCTTCGAAGTTTATTTTTGTAATAGAATAATCTCGTCATCACTCGAGAAATTGATAATTTAATGTTGTTTCGTGATAGTTCGAAACTCACACCGACGATATTGTTTACTACATGAAGATGCACCCATCTACCTCTAAAAATACATTTAATTCAAGAGCAATCAATTGCCCTTACTTCTATAGCAAAAGTTTGACCTAATTTTATTAAATCGGCAAAAAGTCACTAAAGTGTGTGAAGTTAGCTGGGAAGCTTGGAACATCCTATTTCTCAAAACTTTGGAATTATAAGAAACCATGGTCCACTTTGTCTGATAATTGGGGCAGCGTAATTTTCTTTTAATTAAGGTAGGTCCCGTAGGAGCGAGGTGCTTCAGTTAACACGCAGTCGGTGGAAGTACAAGTTACATCAAGGACCTCATAAAAATGAAAATTACATCCAAGTCCATGCATTTAGCTCAAGATCCCTGAAACTAAGCAAGGAAGTGTCTTCTGAGGTTTGCGCGTATTCTAGATATTGTAGAGCCAAAATTTGTTCTGAAATAATCTACATTCTAGCTTTTACTACTAGTACGTACGAGTAGTAAACAAGAACACATAAAATAGAGTGATCGTACTAACTATTGGAGTAGTAACTTGGATTGGTTGTTCATATATCTAAGTACTACTGCTAATAATTTCTCAAAAAAAGTATCCCTAATAAATACAGTACTAGTTTGTCTGATTTTTTTAAGATGTACTACTAGTACTAGTACTAGTACTAGTACTAGTACTCCCTCTATCTGGGATTATTAAGGCCAGTTAAATTTAATAAGACCAAAAAAGTTAATTACAGGTTGGTGTCGAAGACATGCATGCAGTCCTCGGTCTCTCCCCTGCAGCACTATACACCCTGCACCAGGCCGCATGATTTTCTGTCTCTCTCTAGGAGTAGATCTTCTTGCCTCTCACGTGGATCTGTTTGTCTGGTACAGTATAGTGTGACACCTGCTTTACTCACCTGACAACTTTCTACAACCTTTTTGTTTTGACGAAGCAGTGAGAATGTACAACGTGTGGACACTATATCTAAGAAAAAATATGCATCTGTCTAAGAAAAGGATTAAGCTCCATTGTTTATACAGTGTCTAACAAAACTTGTGGGGTCTACTAAAAATAAGTGCTAGTAGTACTTTTGAAGCTTGGTCATACCCTTCCAAGTGGGGCCATTAGTTGCTTTTTCTTAGACACTTGTGACTTGTAATAGACATAGGACTAAGAATTTTCTATCTAGCATCACCCTCTCAACCGTGCTAGACACAACTTGGAAGGAAAAAGATGCTCTTAGACACCCTATTCTTGCAACGCTGTGCTTAAAATCTTGTGTTGTAGTGTTGTACTACTACTACATACGTATAGAGGCAGAGGCAAGTGGCCAAGTGAGCCTCGGCCGCCACCAGTACGCCGATGCTTAGAGTATTCCTGTAAACTCGTACCAGTATAATACGAAACTCAATCAGTATACTCTTCAATATACCCACCCAACCTAGGTTTCTGGCCGGCGGGCACTACGTCGGTGAGCCGATCTTCTCTTTGTAACCACTCCCAAAAGTGCGTGTATCGTGTCCACGGATTCGACCATGAGCCGGCTGCTATGGACGCCGTCTAGTCTGATGCGATGATTGAATGCCCCTATGACGGGTGCTTTGGCTTGGTCGCCTTCAACAAGCTCGACGAGCACAAGATCGTGTGCCCGCACGACCTGTGCTCCTGCATCGGTCTCGCTTGTGATTTCATTGGCTCTCCGGCAGGGCTCCTTCCCCACATGAAGGAGGCCCACAGGGTCATAGTAACCAGGACCATCTACGACATCGCCTTCTTTTGCCTGATCCCGATTCCGCCACCGGCAAGCACAAGGGGATTCGCGCGCTTTCTCTACAGGTATGACAGTACTGTGTTCGGCCTAACCATCAGCACGCTCGGCCCGGGAGCCGTCGTGTCCTTGGTGTGCATCAGGCAAGATAGGTGCTTGTGGCCATGGTACATAGTGAAACTATGTGCGCCTAGCCCACCGGGGTTGGCGGATTTATCGATGGTCGAGAGTCTTAATGGGGTAATCAACTGATGAGCAGCTTGTCGCCGGCCAACTTCCCGTCTGACAAGCTCACGATGTACCTCAGGGTCCCGCCACGGTGAAGGGAATATACCCGAGAGGCAATAAGAAAGTGGTTATTATCTTATTCCTTGTTTATGATAAATGTTTATTTTGCATGCTATAATTGTATGAATTTGGAAACGTTAATACATGTGTGTTTAATAAACAAAGAGGGAAGTTCCTAGTTATGGCTCTCTTATAAACTAGCTCGTTGATTAACAAGATGATCAAGATTTCTCGATCATGGACATTGGATGTTGTTAATAACGAGGTCAAAACATTAGTGGAATGATGTGATGAACATTCATCCGAAGTATAGAATTACGATCAAAGCCATTGTGTTTATATTGCTATAACATCATACGAAGTAATCCTAGTCCTTAGACCATGAGATCATGTCAATCACTAACACTGGAAGAGTATCTTGATAACATCAAACGTCACACCGTGAAAGGGTGATTATAAAGGTGGGTTCAGTGCTACAAAAGTGTTATGTAGAGGCTCATGGATCAAGAGTGGGATATGTCCACCCCGATAACGGATAGATATACTCTGGGCCCTCTTGGTCATATCTCATTGGTTAGCTTGCAAGCAAGTGATGAGATCACTAGAATGTTATATCACGGGAACGAGAAAAGAGTAATGTCAGTAACGAGATCAAACTAGGTATGAAGATACCAATGATCGAATCTCGGACATGTAATATATCACGAGACAAAGGGATTTAGTTACTAGCATGAAAGGTTCTCATGATCACAAAAGTCATCGTTGAATGTGTAGGAGTCAGTATGGATCTCCAGGTCCCGCTTCTAATTATTGATCTGAGAGGGGTCTCGATCATGTCTGCATTATTTTCGAACCGTAGGGTGACACACTTAAGGGATACCGACACCATTTGGAGCAAATATGTTTCAGATAAAGATTTAAGAAAGCACTCGAATTATTTCAATATACACCGAAACTGTTTCTGGTGAAATTGCTGAAATTGGTTCTGCATGTAAAATTGAAATGTTACAGGGGTTTTATGTGAATGTTTGTTAATTAAAGTAATTAACAAAATTCTGAATAAAATTAATAAAAGAGTTTTATTAAATGAGAGAGCATTAAATTTGGAGAAATTTAATGCATTTAAAGTGGAGACTTTAAAAGAGAATGTCAAGGGGCATTTTAATGTGGAGGGGGTTACCACCACATGAATGGGGGAGGTGAGGGGTCACACCACATGGGGCGCCGGCCATGGGGAGGGGTATCCCCTTCTCCTATAAAAGTCCACCCCTCTCACCCTTCTGTCAACACCCGGATTTTTAATCCTAGATGCCTGTTGTGCCATACATCGCAGTCCTAGGATTACCATTTTTGCGAGACATAACAGATTGGATATCATAGTACAGCATCCATTACAAACCATAATAAGGTCTTACACAAATAAAGGATCTCATGATCCAGTCTTAGTACAAACAAGTAGCGGAATAATAAGCGTAACGGTGGGCTCCATCTTCAGTGTCATCGGCAATGCTGACGATGGGAGATGATCCAAGTTGTCATAGCCGTCCTGATGTCCTCCTTCCGGATAGTCCTCCTCATAGTCTGGCCACAGGAATAGCCAGGGACAAAGCCATGAGTACTCTTTAAGTACTCGCAAACTATCACTAACAAGTAAGGTAGTTCTAGTAGGAATGCTAAGTTCTAAGTTTATTTGCAAAGTTAAGTTTGAAACCTAAGCTGAGTTCAGAAACAAAGAAAGATAAAATAAAGTTCTAAATCACCTAAGTGGGAACTTAGTTGTCATATTCACAACTCTGTTGTGGTCAAGTAATGTCACAGTTCATTTCATAAGTCATTTTGAAAACATCTAACAACGGAACAGTATGGCCACTCCAACTGTCCATAACCGCGGACGCAGCTATTCGAATAGTTTGACACTCTACAGAGGTGGTACACTTTCACCACAAAATTCGATACATCTGTCAGGGATAACCCTGAATCATCATACTTAGTATGCAGATAATCAAAAATAACCTTCCCTTTACACACTCTAGTATAAGCACCTCTCCTATGAGCTTGGCCTCCCAGCCATGGCCATCTGCCATCCTGAGCACTACATAGGTGGACAACATTGAGAGGTAGCCTCATCTCAAAACTCTCCCGCGAGGGAACTAATACTAATGCATATAAACTTCCGGCTAAGCCTTACGTAATTCAGGTATTGTGGTTGTACGATAAAATTGGAATGGTATCGCATCTGAACCCAACCATCAGTTTTTATAAAGGGCTAAGGCTCATTCATCAACATTTTCATTATCATAAACCATTTGTGTTTCTCAACACATGTCAAAACATCTCAATAGAATGACTCATCATTCCAAGGTTTTCATAAGCATTTTCACCAAGTATTCCCATCTAGAGTGATCAAGTTTTTGGTTTTGCTCTAATCACTAAGTTAAGAGTGTTCACTAATGTGGGATGCTAATCTCAATCTCATGCCATAGAATGACATCTAAGTCTAGCTAGATATGCCAAGTTTTATACTCTTTATGCTATCTATAAACAAAGTAAAGGACTTTGGTAAAATAAAGTAAAGCTTGTAAGTAAAACTTGGGATTGGTATAAATCAAAAAGAGTATAACCAAAGCATGCCTAATGCATCTTGCTTAGGTTATCTTTCTTGCAAGGGTTAGCTTGCATTGTTAATGATGGCTTGCCTTGATTGGTGCAGTGGTTGAAATTCTCCTCGTCTTCTTCGGGGTAGAACTCCTCCTCCTCGTAGACTTGGTCGGTACTATCGTCTATAAATACATACGGAATACACAATCACCAAACAATACTTAACTAGTCTACTTAGCACACTAAGGCACATATTTGATGATCTAGTATCATCATAAACATCACAAGGTTTAATGAACTAGTTTCATTTATTTTATTTGAGAAAAGTAATTTCTACTCATTTAAATTAAGTACGATTTAATATTCTCCAATTAAAATATGGGATAATATGGACACATGTCATCGCCACATATTCTAATACATGGGAATGTGATTTAAATGTTGGATCACATTTTATAAAGTCTAAGATTAATATTTAAAAGATTTAAAGTGACTAGAAACGCCTATATAGCATTAATTTGGTACTATTCTAAAGTCACTGCATGCAAACCTAAATATTATTACATATTCAGATAGGTATTGTCAAATGTGATTTTTGAGAGTTGGAATCAACTCAAAAGCTATTACTATTGATTTTTGAAAAATGTTTGAATGTAGAAAAGTCTCTGTTTTGTTATTTTTGCTATAGATGATATATAACTCTAATTGATTTAAATCCAATTGGCTTGGATAGATATTTCAATTATCTTTCCAACAAAATTGGAATCATTCATTTTGGTTTAGTAGATCTTTCTGAATTGATTTTTAAACTAGTGGACAGAAACTAGATTAAGTCTAAATAGAAAAACCTAAATTTGAATTCTAGGGCCAGCGCGGGAACACTAACAGGCCGGCCCAGTTACACTCCGTGGCACAAGAGCAGCTGACAGGGGGGTCCCGCATGTCAGCGGCTCTTCTAACACAGAGCGGTATGGGGCGATGTGGGCCGCACGATTAGAACCTAGATCGACGGTGGTGGTTCATCGTTGACGACGGACTGGTCGCCGGTGAGACGGAACGCTAGCAGCTCGGTGGGGTTGCAATGGGGGCTTATCAGGGCTCTAGCTAACGTGGCGATGGGGATGATCGAACGAGGAGACGACGACGGACCCAGGCGAGGTTGCGGCGGCTCCTGGGGTGGACGAAATCGACGGGCCCCTTTCTTCTCTGCTACGGCGAACTCCAGCGCAATTCCGGCGAATGGCTGCTCGAGCGGCTCCGGCGATGGTGTGAGGTGGTTCTGAGAGAGAGGTGAGTTGAGTGGTGTGAGGAGTTTGTGCTGGGAAGGGCTCCTTATATAGGCACTACGAGGCGACAGAGCGGCATGGGCGCGGCTCGTCGGAGATGATGGTGTAGGGCGCTAGAGGCATGGGTGGTGTAGGCGGACGGTGGCTTGCCTCCTGGAGGTCAGCTACGACGTAAAGCCGACGCTAGGGGAGGTGGCGTTTGGTCAAGAAAGGGCGACGCTCTGCACGGCAGAGGCGGTGCTCGACGCGGTTCACGGCGGCTGCTGGTCGTGCGGCGGGAAATGGGCGGGTCTAGGGGTGTGCTAGGGTTAAGGCGGAGCGGCGCGCGCGAGCTGAGGGCAAGGCGCGACTTGTGCGGGCCTGTCGGGGACGGTGCTCTAGCGTGAGATGTGCACGGTTGATACATTGGAAATGTATCTATAATTTTTTATGTTCAATGCTTGGTTTTATCTACTTTCTTATGTTTTGTTCCAACTTTGGAGTACTTTTCATATGATTTCTTGGACTAACCTATTAACAAGAGCCATAGTGCCAGTTGCGTGTTTTCTGCTGTTTTTGGTTGCAGGAAAGTCAGAAAATCAATATTCTCGGAATTGGACGGGACAAAAGCCAAAGTTCCTATTTTACCGGAAGACTCACGGAGCCAGAAGCAGAGACGGAGGAGGGCCAAGGCCTGGCCACACCATATGGTGCACGGGCTAGCCCTGACTGCGCCACCAGGTGGTGTGGGCCCCCTGGCACTCTACCAACCTTGCCTCTTCGCATCTAAGAAGCCTCCCGATGCATAAACCCTAGATCATCAATCAGAAATCCACAAAAAGTTCCACAGCGCCGTCGCCACCGAAGGGGAGATTCGGGGGACAGAAAGTCTTTGTTCCGGCACCCTGCCGGGACGGGGAAGTGCCCCCGGAGCCATCTCCATCGATCTCCACTGCCATCTCCATCACCGTTGCTGATTCCCATGATGAGGAGGGAGTAGTTCTCTCTTGAGGCTAAGGGTTCTACCGGTAGCTATGTGTTCATCTCTCTCTCTCTATGCATGATCATATTGTGATCATGAGCTTGTAATCTATAGATCCACCTTGCTACTCAAGTGCTTTAATAGATCTCTGCTCTCCCCATGTGTGTGAAAGTGACAGCGTGCACACCATGGTGGCACTTAGGCTAGAGGTTACAAATACTTGTTATGAGTTATATTTGGAGTTGGATGTCTTTATGAAATTGTGGTGTTTGTTGGAACCATCTAGTACTCAAGGTGATAGTGTGGGGTTTTCTAGATGGGAAATATGAACTTTGAGGTGTGCTGTTATAGCCCTACCATCGATTAGAGTGTTCAACCGAAGAGTAGTTAAGAGTAGTGTCATAAAGAGAAGATATTTATATGAGAGTGTTCACTAGTGAAAGTATGATCCCTAGGCCTTGTTTCTAAGCACTGAAACACAGTTTGCTATTAGATCTGTTACATGTTTGCTTGCTTCCATCTTTATTTCAGTTTTACTTTAGTCTTTTCCATGCCACCAAGCTATTCTCTATCACCATTACCACTTATAATTATCCATCCCACTTGTGTTTCACTATCTCTTCGCCGAACTAGTGCACCTATACACCTGACAAGTGTATTGGGTGTGTTGGGGACACAAGAGACTTCTTGTATCTTGATTGCAGGGTTGCTTGAGCGGGGATACCTTTGACCACTTCCTCCCTGAGTTCGATAAACCTTGGGTGATCCACTTAAGGGAAAACTTGCTGCTGTTCTACAAACCTCTGCACTTGGAGGCCCAACAACTGTCTACAAGAATAGAAGTGCGTAGACATCAACGGTGCGGAGGCGGTGGGCGCGAGTGCTCCTCGGTGGTCCAGGGGCTGGCTGTGTCCGTGGGGTGGATAGGGGACCGCGGTAGGGTGCGGCGGAGCTAAGGGGCAAGCTGGATTGGCGCGGCGCTGTCTCTGGCGCGTTGCCCACGCTCGGCCGGCGGCGACCAAAAACGGGCGGCGCGTTACTGGCGCTGCGGGGTAGGAGGGGGGTTGTCTGTGGGTTAGTTAGGCTAAGAGGGGACAGAGGAGAGATGTGAGGGTTAAATGGGAGACAAGAAATCAATTGGCAACAGTAATAGTTATGCCAATATTTTTCTGCCTACCAACTGTTCGACAAAATGGCCGTAAGAAAATTTTAATTGAATTTTGAAATGATTTTTGGTGGATGTGTTAGTCATATGCTTAAGCATCTGTGGTTGCTTGGGATTGTCAAGGGGAACTTATTTGAGTGGTTTATAGAAAAGTGTGATCTATGCATATGAAATGGATTCCATTTTCAAATGCCATTTAAATTTAGTGTTCAAATGTTTTTGTAAGATTTCAAAGTGGGCCTTGGTAGATCATTACTTGTACTAACAAGGGGTGCAAAGAGTTAGAATTGTTTCTGTTAAGAATTGACTTCTAGGAACACCTAAAGGGACCTAGTGGATTAAAATGGCACAAATAACCATTTGCATTTATTAATCTTATATGATTTCTTTTTCTTTGGATTTTGCTTGGTAATGATCTAGATGATGTGGAATTCACCTTTGAATCATTTTACAACCATTAGAACAAATAAACATGGCAATTCAAAACCATTCTATATTAATGCAACACACATATGCATTCCTAAATGTTTTAATAATAAAAAGTTTTTGTTAACCCTAAATTGGGTGATTTGGATCTTAATATCTTTGATTAAAGATTTGGGATGTTACATGTTCTTCCGCACACCTCCTCGTGAAGGATCTCTCTCCCCCTCTAGTATTTTTCCCCCATGGTCTCGGATTAGCGAGATACATGTCCCCGGTGGCTTTATCTGGAAAGGAGTTGCTACTTCCGCTGCTTTGCTGGAGCGAGGGATGGAGGTTGTCGGGGTACCGGGCGTGTGTGCGATCACGGATGCACCGCTGCTTTGCGGTGCTGGACTTGGTGGTGCTGGACTTGCTGAAGCTGGATCTGATGGACGTGCTGGTGCTAGACCTGCTGGACCTACTGGACTTCATCACGATCTTGAGATTGGCAAGTGTATGACTACATCATCCATGAGTTCCATCTCATTAACAAAGCTTTGTTGTCTTTGAGGGTATGTTCTCTATGGATGTATATCCACCCGTTGCTTGTATCTAATAGATAGATCTTGGCGTATAATAGTTCCCATCGTAGAATTTTTTTTGTTTTCTATGCTGCGAACCCAACAGTGGTATCAGAGCCTGACCTATGCGTAGGTTCTTTGCACGGGTAGTACACATATATTTATATGTGGGCAATGATGATCATGTTATTGCTTCTTTCATGTATTTTGGATATTGGTGGCATAGTGGGATGAAGCGGCCCGGACCAACTTTACATGTCATCGCACATGAGACCGGTTCCACGACTGACATGCAACTAGTTTTGCATAAGTGGCTGGCGGGTGTCTGTCTCTCCTACTATACTCATATCTGATTTACAACGAGTTGCTAATAATTTGGTTATCATTGTCGTGGTTCCATGTTCGTAGGTAAGAACGGTTCTATCTTCGAAAGCCCTAAGCCACGTGAAAACTTGCAATTGATTAATTAGAAGCGTCTAGTTTAGATCGTTGCTGGGCTTGTGTCAGGATATGGAAATGTTGTAAGTTGATGTATAGTTGATACCCTTACAACATACCTAACGTGTAAGTTCCATAGACCTTGGCCTTACACACAAAGGAATGATAGAGATCATACCACGATGCATATTATGGTGATCAAATGCATGAACCATATCATCCCACTTTACACATATGATGTTCGCATCTTATATTGTTAGTTTGGCGCTTTTAGTAGCATTATAAGATGATCCCTCATTTAGATATCAAGATAAAAGTGTGTTCTTCCTTAAGTATGCACCGTTTATGTTTTGCCGCTTCAAGACATCACGTGATGATCGGGTGTACTTGAATCCACATTCATATAATGGGTGTAAGATAGATTTACACACGAGTACTAAGGTTCTTACTTGGCGAGCCTAGCATGTACAAACCAAGATCAAACCGGCGGAAGTGACCGAAAAAATGTCCAAAATACACACGTTTCCTCTACAGAGGAGTCTGACATGTGGACCCAACAAGGAGACATTATACACGTGTTGTATCGAGCAACGTTGCCAACTTCCAAATGGGGAGGCACGAGAGAAGAAAAAAGTCCAACATGCACATGTTTCCTGCAAAGAGCAGGCTGACATGTGGGGACCATCAGCCTGTATAAATGGCTGAAGCAACGAGCAACACTATTAAGTTCGAAACATGAAGGCGCGACCGAGGGTAAAAAATCCATCATACACATGTTTCTTCTAATGAGAGGATAACATGTGGGGCCCAGGAGGTTCATTAAACGGTAGATTCATCCAGCAGCGCTATCAAGTTCGAAACAGGGTAGCACGAGCGAAGGAAAAAAATCCATCATACACACGTTTCTTCTAATGAGAGGATACATGTGGGTCCCACCAGCCTGATTAAATGGCAGATGCATCGAGCAATATTACCGAGTTCAAATCAGGGAGGCGCGACCGAAAAGTATGGTCCGCTAGAGACACTAATGTCTGGGACCCACACGCCTCAAAATACTTTGGTGAGTCTGAAATGGATCGTATGGGCACCTAGAGAGGGGGGGGGGGTGAATAGGTGCTACTTCAAATTTTAATGCCTTTACAATTTTGAGCTTGACACAAAAGGTAAATTCTCTAGATATGCGACTATGTAGAAATTCCCTATATGCAAACCTAACTACTAGTGAGTAAAGGCAAGTAAGATTGAGGAACGAGGAAACTGTAGTGGAGCACGTGGAGACACAAGATTTGTTTTACCGCAGTTCCTTCCTTGTTAAGGGAAGTACATATGCATTCGAGGGGTGGGCGGTACTAAGACCACCACGCCACAATAGGCCTCACCCTGTTCTCGATGGATCTCGCCACCAAAGGCCTGATCCACCTTTCCACTATTGGAACCCTTCGAGGCGGGAACCAGTGCCTTTACACAACTAGCAGGGCACAACTCCAGAAACCAAATTGGAGGCTCCCGTAATGACAATAAGCTGCCACAAGAACAATTGTTATCAATATCGAAACACAAGATCTAGGTATTAACAAGAATACTAGATCGGGAATTCTCCAAGTGAATGGAAAGGAGTTGAAGCGCTTGATTCGTGATGACGATGAGTGAAGTCTCCTCCTTCAATTCCCCCAAAGATCGAAGCCTTCGGGTGGTTGAAGTGAGAGATCTTGAATGAGAGCTTTTGCAACAGGCTAGAATTTTTTCTAATGAATCAAGGAGACTGACAGGAGGGGTGATTGGGGATTATATACCCCATGTCCAGACTGAGCCGTTGGAGTAATCTGGGGCCGAATTATCCAGCCTTAGTGAGGGCCGGATTATTCGGCCTGGGGAAAACTCTGTCCCTGACTCGGATAATCCGGGGAAAAACCCGCCCCTGGACAGAAGCTCGCGCCGAACCATCCTTGGTAGCTCCTCCTGGGGGCCGGATTATCCGGCCTAAGAGGAGGGCCGGAATATCTGGCTGGGGGAAAAATCCGCCCCAACTTCCGATTGTCCGGGGGAAAATCCGCCCCCAGACAGAGACTCATGCCGATCTTCCCTTGGGCACTTCTCCTGGGGTCCGGATTATCCGGCTGGGGGAAAATTCCACCCCAGCCACGGATTGTCGAGGAAAAATCCACCCATAGATAGAATCTCACACGCGACCAACTATGGCCAAGAGGGTCAGGCCAGATTATCCGGCCCTTGATGGGGGCGGATAATCCGGCCCCCAACAACATGATTTATCACCTGCAGCACTTAGCGCACATGAGAAACTCCATGGTATTGTTATCTAACACCCAAAACACAAGGGATCATGAAATGTTCTTTCAATCTCCCCCTTTTTGGTGTTAGATGACAATACTAGAATTTGCAAGATAGCTCTAATAACAACAATTATTTAGCGAATGAAAAAGACTCCCCCTCAAAGTGTGCATACTAAAGATTTTGCATTTGAATACAAATGCACACAATAAGGTACAAGTCTATTTCATTGAAACTTAATCTACACAAAGATAATGGGCTAGCTCCAAAAAATACCATACCACCATGAGAGAGGCGTCATCAATATAGTATGAGAATAGCCAATGTGATAACCATTATAAACGCCTTCCACGGGAGATAGATAACCAATATAGCCAATATGATAGATCCATAGACATGAGGAGATAGTCCACGAGATAATTCCAGAGCCACACATAAACATAGTCTCATACAAGGAAAATCATAAATAAAAGTTCAACGCTAAATGGGCACAAGCAAGATAAAGACTGAAGCGATAGAAGTGCAAATGCTTGTGCCCAACCCATGCAAATCCACGAAGACCTAAATAGAACTACTTCTCCCCCTTTGGCATCGAAACGCCAAAAATAGAGAAGAGCGATGCTAGCGCCCCAGAAGATCACTCGGAGTCCTCATTGTCCTTGTCCCTGTCCTTGTCTTCATCACCAAACTCCTCGATGTCTTCCCCTTCCTCATTAGGAGTGGCCGGGGTAGGGAACAGGTGACGCTCAAGCTCGCCATAGTTGAGACCGGACGAAGAATTCCACTGAGCATATGGTGTGGAAGCGGAGCACCGAAAGCCCCAGACACCTGGTGGAGAATGAGCTGTTGAGTATGAGACATCTCCTGGCGCTGCTTGTACGCCGCGTACTGCCCCTTGCGATGTAGGGGTTCCGCACATAAAAACAATAAAGTTTACTCTACGCCCCTGAACCCCTGAAGCTGCCAGGACCTATCTATTAGTAATACAGTAACGGGAGAGGCTTTTCGCGAACTTACCCTTGAAGACCGAAAAGCGTTGTCAACGCTCAGGAGAGCGTGGTTGATGTAGACGAGCCGAAGCCGACCTCAAGGTCATGATGAAGTGCTTGCGCTCCTTCTGGCTCCAACGACTTGAGTGCCTCAAGTGTGACACCTCGTGGGAGTTACACACGTTCGGTGCCTGACGATGACTCCCGCTTCCCCGATCCAGCAGCAGTTGCGGAAGTAGAGCTCCCGGATCCGAATCCCGTAGCACGACGGCGCTCTGCGGTGAAGATGTCTCTCGCTCGTGCAGTCCAGACTTGGGACCACGGTCACGAGAGAGAGAGAGGGGGGGAGAGAGAAAATATCAATTAGAGGTCCTCCCAAAAGTGGGGAGACCTTTATTGATTATTGGGTGTATTTTCTAGGCCAATGTACCCCACTATATATAGGGGGAGGGGAGGTACTACCTCCCCTCAAGTCCCGGGGTGGGACTAAAGGAGAGGAGGGGGAGGGGAGGCCGCCGGCCAACCCTAGTGGGCCCCGCGGGGGGGGGGGGGGCAAGGCCCAGCCGGCCACCCCCCTTGGTCCTTCTCCATCTCTCCTTTCCCTCATGGGCCTTCTCCCTCCGGAAATTGGCCCATTAAGCCTTTTGACCTTTTAATTTATTTTCTCTTTATTAAATAATTATGAATAAATGATTAAATCAATATTTAACATCCATTCACATATCATTTAATCTCCGTGGCTATGGAACACCTTCCACCTCCACTTCGGACATCCTCCGGACTTATCGAAACCCTTCCGGTTTTCTCCCTTCTTTTCTTCGGTGATTCTACCAATCCTATAAACACTCTCTAAGCATCATCAAGCCCTTAAGCGTTATACCCTATGGTTCGGGAACACTCCAGACATGGTCGGGACACTCTCGCACCAATGATCAACAGAGGGACCTGGATGGACATGTGACCCCTGTGCGTTCGACGAAGATCTTTCGTTGTTTGAACCGAGACAGTCGTGTCTTATTCCCTTTGTCATTCGATACTTGCATTGCCCGAGATTCGATCAATGACATCACCATGTCGTGTTCAATCTCGTTACTGAACAATGCTACTTAACTCGTCCCGACAAGTGATATCCCTGTGATCTAATCACACGCTGCGCAGCTATTGGATATAACTTCTTCGAGTGGGCCCTTGAGTATCTTCCCGTCACATGGACGGACAAATCCGGCTCTCGACATATATTGGCTCTACGGTTTCTTCCGAATACCTGAACACACCTTTATAACCACCGTTTTACCAGATGGCGTTTGATGATATCTACGCACCCTCGGGAGACAGTGATTGATATAGCCTCACGGTCTAAGGAATAGTCTACGAGGATCCATTTCTAATCGTAAATTTGAACTTCGTGACATGATCGGGTCACGATTTTTAGGTTTGGTATTGGTTCATCATCTCATTCTCTGAATGAGATGACCTCATTTCCAACTGGCATAAATGCCACATGATCAGGAAACATGATCATTTGTTGACCAATGAATCAGTGACTAGAGTTTCACTGGGAACCCCTAGTTGTTTGTATATCACACGTGTATTGATGTTTCCACTCAATACAGTTATAGCATGATATAAAACTTAATCATAAACTATATGAAATATGATAATAGTCCTTACTACTATTTGTCTCTAGGGCATATTTCCAACAGTCTCCCACTTGCACTAGAGTACAAATACACTAGCTGCATTTGTTCTCAATTATTGGCACTATATATCCAGTACCCTGAACATGCTTTCTCATGGAAGAGGTTGAGTCTTGGGTCTGTACTTTACAGTCCCAAATCCTTTGCAACTTACTAATGTCACCTTGATGGACATTAATACTCTATCATCACATGATAGCATCTGTGTGTATGCATCATCGCCATGGCAGCAGAATGAGGCCTTATTCCAGGAGCCTACAATGACGTTAGATCAACCTCGAGGGCTTTCTCATGGGCACTGTGCCTTGGGACACATCATTCTACGTTAAAAGCGAACTAGCCCCACCATAACATTATACACCACTTTAGATGGTACCCTTATCTATTATTATAAATGTATTCATCGAAACACTAGTGCACTCTGTGCAACTTTCGATGTTTTGTTCACCTTGCTTCCTACTTGACTTTAATTGGTATCTATAGGAGTTTCCAACATATTCTCTTATAACATAACTCTTTATGCTTTAAGATATGTTATCCTTTACTGATTTGGAAAATATATCCACAGTTCTCTACTAGACACTGCGGACAAACTTAGCTCAACGTTCTGTGATTCGAACTAAATCACCTTTTAAACGTTCCTTATTTAGATCACATATTATGCTAAGTTATCATCATGGTTTACTAAGATAGAACCTATGTCTCAACATAGTGGATGACGATCATCCTTTTCTTTCTTTCAACCATTGATGTTAAACTTAATGCTATTCCTAATTTGAGTTATTAAGGACCAGTTCCTTAATTAACTTCTATTCTGAAACAGCTTTCAGAATCCTTTAAGGAATACTACATAATATCATAATACGGTTATTATCAACTTCTACATCTTATAAATCATTATTTATAAGTATTTGCGCTTTCATCCTTAACTTACTTAAGAATTACTCCTAAAGCTCCCACTCAAACTATGTTGCTAACATATTTGGGTACGAGTCAGTAATCTTACTCAAACTATGTTCCTACATATTTGAATTTGAGTCTTATGTTGCTCCCACTTAAAAATATGTCAATCACATATTGTTTTAGGAAGACTCTCATAGCTCCCACTCAATTTTATGCAAATTGCATATCTCCTTAACTATTTTGAACAATTTCAAAATCCTTCGATCAAATATCAAACTAGGAGATTTATTATGAGATACTAGTACTTTACTAGTTTTAGAATCCACTAGACATTTAGCACACATGAATCAAATTCATTTGAATTTGTCCAATACTTGACAAATTGTGCTTTTGTCATTCACCCTCTTTTCCTACTATGGCTTTACAGTCATTTGGGAAAATTCCAAGTAACCCCTTTTACTTGTGAGATTCAGCAACGAATCACTTTCTAATCTCAAGGGAATTTTGCTATTAGGATTTCTCATAATTCTAGTTTACCATCATTTCCTTTGTAGTTCATAGGTATGTCATATTCCAAAAATCATGACAAGTGATTCACAAATGTCTCCACATAAGATATGGATTTACATTTTGAATCCTACTTTATGTAGTGATAAAACAATAGTGGAGGGGAAAACACAATGATCAGAATCATTGATTCTTTCCTTCCGCGAAGAGAATCGTTCAGGAATGCTGTCTGTTGCACTTCTCAACACTCTGATGCAGGGTTTTGAATCCTCATCATGTTTTACACTAATTTCCATTTGCTCCATAATTGAGAAATATCACTGAAGTGAGCTTTCTCAAGAATGTACCAAAATCCAAGCAATACGAATCTTGCTTTCCTTTTGGTTTCAGCTATGGATTTCGTATTCAAAGTTTCCAATGAATACACTACAAGGACTTATTCGCTATTGTTTTGGTTATATCGAATAACCCCAAAACTTTCACGAATTCAAATGGTTTACTAATTCTAATTGAGTGCTAACTATTTCTAAACTAATGGTCTCTACATATACACTACAACGATTTATTTGGTGCCTTCTATTCAACCCCCTTTTGATATCTAATATCACATGGTGATGCTTTGTATTTTGACGTTTCAAAACACTTTGCATTTCACAATTTCTTTTATGCCATTCTTATAAAGTTGAATTTCATTACTATTGATCAAATCACAGTAATTTGATTCTCTTTTATATTTATACCCTTTGTTGATGAAACACTTTGATCAAATCAAAATAGTTTCATATTCATGTTTCCTTTGGTAAACTTACTTTACACATTTAAACAATCATTTAATGATAATTACCATTTTTGTTAAAATCCAATACATCGAATATGTATTTACTTTTAACTATTCATTAAACACATTGTATTCAAGTAATACACTGTGTTCAAGTTATTTTGCCGAACTTAGGCATGATTTATATGTGAAAAGAAATCGAATGACTTTCACATATTATCGCATAACTTTGAATTTAAACAATGGTTTCATTCATTAATGAAATATCATTAAATTGGGTATTTTAAACAAGGCATTTAATATTTTACAAATGTTCATGCATTATCAATTAGTTTCAAACAACAAGGATAATTCACACATAATAAAACAATATATGAACACAAATAGAAACCATTCATAAAAGCAGAACAATTGTTTGTTACAAACTCATATGAATAACCGTCTCACGAAGTGTAAGACAAACTAAAGAAGTTCAAATCTCTCGATTACAAAAATCATCCTAAACACAAACTAAGTGATAAATGTCGAGGGAGAGTGTCGTTGGCCATCATCATCATGCTCGCCATCAACACGCAACGCCACCTCCTCTCCAGCAAGCACCTCTCATGTAGAAGGACCTGTTTTCACCAAAACAGAACAAGTATCAGATATACTTAACACTGCAAATGTGTTTGCAAGATTATAACATTTATAAAACTGTATATCAAATATATACCTTGGTCGTTGACGACCTGAGCGACATCTTGCTCAACCAACACATTCCTGAGATGTGTCATGAACCGGTGGAACTCCATTGTTTCTATGTCGCCCCTCATTACGCAAGTCCTGACTTGTGCTTGGTAGCTTGGTGGCAGCGACCGCAGCACAACAACATTTGCGAAAGAGCCTGTATTGCAGACGTCAAGGAAGTATGCTGGCCTCATGTACACATCATGCATGTGCTGTAAGTGGCTGTCCAGTGACGAGTTCTCCTCCATCTTAATGGAGAGGAAGTCTCCCATCAACTCATGCTCCCAGATGCGTGTCTGATCCACGAAATGTGTCCTAAGCTGTAGCATCACCGAACGAGGGTTGGCATCACCCACGAAAGGCCACAGCTCGTCCACCATTCTGAAACGCATCACAACTGAAATATAGGAGGCCATCTCGCGACGGAGATAGCGGTCTTTCTGCTCCTCTAGGGTATCAAGGTCTATGGACGGATCCAGATCCATCCCGTTGAGTATGTAGTCGACCATGTCATTCTCGCTAAGGAGAATATGGAGACTGGCAACCCAAGTGGAGAAGTTTGATCCATCTAATCTGAGCTTCTCTCCTTCTAACCATTTAGTTGTCAACACGAAAGAACCCATCTACATTTATAATTGCGAAAGGAATTTAGACTAAGTTTATAATTAAATGAGTTAATAATAACTCCACTCAGAAACACCTATCCCCAAAGAGGGTTCCTAGTGATAACACGACCCCTATCAGCCACATCTCCCCCGATCATCACGGCCATCAATGTGGGTTCAATGGTGGACGCTAAACGTCGGTCACATCATTCATGCGGCTCGTGCTCGATCTTTCGACCATCCGCGTTCCGAGGCCATGCTTCTGTGGCGTGCTAGGCTGACCAACTCAACCTTAGTGTATTCGCTGTGCAACATGGCTTGCACCCACTGTATGCGAACATAGATATGTCTGACACCCGATCATCACGGCCTGCCTCATACCGAAGAACTTTCTTGGTGGTGCACACTAAGGGGGAACACAATCGTTGGTTATTTTAACAGGGATCATCTTATTAGGCTACCATCGAGTATCTAATACTAGCACACAATAAGACATACAAACAATAACATTGAATGTAAATGCTATGTGATATGGTCCTTCACGTCATGATCTCCATCCGTCGTCACCGGGTTCCGGTGCCAGGGTTCCGGCGCCGTAGACACCAGGGTACCAGTGTCATTCCGGCGTGGTAGTTCGTCACCTTCGTGACTATCTACTACTATGTAACAAAAGGTAATCACTTTACCTTTGCCACAACCATATCACAAAGCAACTCCCCCTGCAAAACAAAGTTAGACGCTTCTACTTTATCTTTGCATGTTTTACGTGGCTGAATGGGCTTTCGCACAAGAACCGTTCTTACCTACGAACTTTCAGCACAACATTGATCAAGTAGTTGTCTATACTACACCCCTTTCGGGGCCCTCCGTTGCAAATGGTATACCAACTAATGCGAGAGAGACAGACACCCCCCTAAGCCACTTTATACGGTACAATCCGTATGTCAAGCGTGGACCAGTCTCGCGAATGAACGCGTAAAGTCGGTTGGGGGCCGCTTCATCAAGCATTGCTGCGGTATACACAAGTACACGTGGGAGGGTAACAACTAAAAGATCAACGCCCACACGCTACATCTCGTGTGTTCTACCCGTACTAGCATTACTACGCATAGATCTAGCTCTAATACCACTGTAGGGGTTCCGCGCATAAAAACAATAAATTTTACTCTATGCCCCTGAACCCCTGAAGCTGCAAGGACCTATCTATTAGTAATACAGTAACGGGAGAGGCTTTTCACGAACTTACCCTTGAAGACCGAAAAGCGTTGTCAACGCTCAGGAGAGCGCGGTTGATGTAGACGAGCCGAAGCCGACCTCAAGGTCGTGATGAAGTCCTTGTGCTCCTTCTGGCTCCAACGACTTGAGTGCCTCAAGTGTGACACCTCCTGGGAGTTACACACGTCTGGTGCCTGACGATGACTCCTACTTCCCCGATCCAGCAGCAGTTGCGGATGTAGAGCTCTCGGATCCGAATCCCGCAGCGCGACGGCGTTCCGCGGTGAAGATGTCTCTCGCTCGTGCAGTCCAGACTTGGGACCACGGTCACGAGAGAGAGAGAGGGGGAGAGAGAAAATATCAATTAGAGGTCCTCCCAAAAGTGGGGAGACCTTTATTGATTATTGGGTGTATTTTCTAGGCCAATGTACCCCACTATATATAGGGGGAGGGGAGGTACTACCTCCCCTCAAGTCCCGGGGTGGGACTAAAGGAGAGGAGGGGGAGGGGAGGCCGCCGGCCAGCCCTAGTGGGCCCCACAGGGGGGGGGGGGCAAGGCCCAGCCGGCCACCCCCCCCTTGGTCCTTCTCCCTCTCTCCTTTCCCTCATGGGCCTTCTCCCTCCGGAAATTGGCCCATTAAGCCTTTTGACCTTTTAATTTATTTTCTCTTTATTAAATAATTATGAATAAATGATTAAATCAATATTTAACATTCATTCACATATCATTTAATCTCCGTGGCTATGGAACACCTTCCACCTCCACTTCGGACATCCTCCGGACTTACCGAAACCCTTCCAGTTTTCTCCCTTCTTTTCTTCGGTGATTCTACCGATCCTATAAACACTCTCTAAGCATCATCAAGACCTTAAGCGTGATACCCTATGGTTCGGGAACACTCCAGACATGGTCGGGACACTCCCGCACCAATGATCAACAGAGGGACCTAGATGTCCATGTGACCCCTATGCGTTCCACGAAGATCTTTCGTCGTTTGAACCGGGATAGTCGTGTCTTATTCCCTTTGTCATTCGATACTTGCATTGCCCGAGATTCGATCAATGGCATCACCATGTCGTGTTCAATCTCGTTACTGAACAATGCTACTTAACTCGTCCCGACAAGTGATATCCCCGTGATCTAATCACACGCTGCGTAGCTATTGGATATAACTTCTCTGAGTGGGCTCTTGAGTATCTTCCCGTCACATGGACGGACAAATCCCGCTCTCAACATATATTGCCTCTACGGTTTCCTCCGAATACCTGAACACACCTTTATAACCACCATTTTACCAGATGGCGTTTGATGATATCTAAGCACCCTCGGGAGATAGTGATTGATATAGCCTCACGGTCTAAGCAATAGTCTATGAGGATCCATTTCTAATCATCGTAACTTTGAACTTCGTGACATGATCGGGTCACGATGTTTAGGTTGGGTATTGGTTCATCATCTCATTCTCTGAATGAGATGACCTCATTTCAAACTGGCATAAATGCCACATGATCAGGAAACATGATCATCTGTTGACCAATGAACCAGTGACTAGAGTTTCACTGGGAACCCCTGGTTGTTTGTATATCACACCTGTATTGATGTTTCCACTCAATACAGTTATAGCATGATATAAAACTTAATCATAAACTATATGAAATATGATAATAGTCCTTACTACTATTTGTCTCTAGGGCATATTTCCAACATGCGAGTGTCCACCCCCATGCACAGAATGTTCTGCTGGAACTAGTTCAACTGCTTCACCACACGAGCAATAGGAGGCACTAGGGGCCTACGAGCACTAGCACGGGCATCCCTCATAAATCCCTCAGAAGCAGAAGATGGATGAGAGATATTCCTCGCCCTGATGTAAATCTTCTTGGCCTTATGCATAGTATCAATGTTGAACTCTCCATTGGGAAGTAAGTGCTTGATCAACATCATAATATAAGGCGCATACGGGATGGAGAGCCTATTGAACATTGCATCCGTCAACTCATGATAGATGAAGTCCATCACATCCAGCTTGTAACCAACAGATTCATCTTTAGAGGAGGCCACTTCATGATAAAAGGCAAGTAGCTAAACTAAGTGACCATGAATACTGTTATTGTTTCCTCCACTTGGTGTGATAGAGTCATAGAAAATGCCCACCAAGTTAGCATAAAGGGGGGAGAGACCAGCAAAAGAGCCCACTATACCATTGTCAACCGTGCATGGAGACAGAACAACATCTTTGTTGGGCTTGAGTTGAGTAATGATGTGATGGCCACTAGCACGGTCCCTGTTGCGGAAGGGATATCCAAGCACCTCAGCAAAAGTTCAAAAATTAGTTTGCATGGAAACATCACGAGTCATCCACTTCATGGTACGGTACTCATCGCCACAAATGACCAAAGTGGAGAAGAATTCCTTCACCACCTCGGAGTCATAGGAACACTGAAGGGCCATAAGATGGTTTAGCCCCATCCGCTCAGTCACCTCCATGGCATCAGCAAGCTGGAGCTTCTCCATAGCCTCAACAATAATCATAGGATGCATAGGACGAATCTTCAGCAAAGCATAGACATCTTCATAAATAGACTTTTGGTCTGCACACCAAAAGTGGGAGTCACCAAGCTCAGTATCTTGTGCAGATTCCACAAACAGATCACGATGGCGAATGGAGGAGTAAGTGACAACATTGATCTTCTTATAGTTGATCTTTGGTTCCTTTCCCTTTCTCTTGGACACACCCTAATACGCCCAAAATGTATCTACTTTCCCAAACACTTTTGCTATTGTTTCTCCTCTAAACTTGTGTGATTTGGCTACAACTAACATGGACTGACGTTGTTTTCAGCAGAATTACCGTGGTGTCTAGCTTTTGTGCAGAAAATCAATTATCAGGAAAAATCCTGGAAAATATGCCAAAGATCCTATTTCACCAGAAGACTCACGGAGCCAGAAGACGAGACGGAGGAGGGCCACGAGGGGCCCACACCACCTGGCCACACGGGCCATCCCAGGACGCGCCTGGGAGTGGTGTGGCCACCTCGGGCACCCTCTCGGCCTCCCTCTTTGCCTATAAGATTCCCCTTGACCTAAAAACCCTGGGGGGTTCGACATATTTCTAGATAGAGTTCCGCTGCGCCGCCACCACCAGATACTGCGATTCGGAACCAGAAATTCCGTTCTGGCATCCTGCCGGGACGGGGAATTGGAGGAGATCATCGCAATCATCATCACCTTCGCTTCTCCATCAACCATCCATGATTCCCCCATCCATGAGTGAGTAATCCCCCACTATAGGCTATGGGGATGGTAGGGATTGGATGAGATCATTCATGTAATGGCATCAGATTGTTAGGGCATGGTGCCTAGTATCTATTATTAGTGCTTTTTGACTTTGTTGCAACTTGTTATGCTTAATGCTTGTCACTAAGGCACGAGGCCATGATTTCAGATCTGAACATGTTATTGATTCATGATGATAGTATTGTTTGTGATCTTACCTGCAAGTTGTATACACATATTATTGTCCAGAACCAAAGGCCCCGAAGTGACAATAATTGGGATAACCGGAGGGAATGGCTATGATATGAGGACCACGTGTGTTCATGGAGTGTTAATGCTTTGCTCCGGTGCTCTATTAAAAGGAGCACCTTAATTGCCAGTAGTTCCCTTGAGGCCCCACTGCAAACGGGCTGGCAGGAAAAAAGATGTTGTGCAAGTTCTCATTACGAGCACGTATGACTATATATAGAACACATGCCTATGATTATTTAGTACTTGGATGCTTTATCTTATTTATCTACAACTGCCCTATATCTTGATTGCTATATGAATTGTCTTGTCCATGCAACGCCCATCCATCCATCCCTATGCCTACCGCACTTTAATCCTACTGTTTACTGCAATTATTAGTATTGTCTTTACTTTTACTACTACTGTTACTTTGCTATTGCTATTACAAAACTGTTGCTACTGATAAACTACTGCGAGCAAGATTGTTTCTAGGTACAGCTGAATTGACAACTCAGTTGTTAAGGCTTATAAATATTCTTTGGCTCCCCTCATGTCGAATCAATAAATTGGGTTTTACTTCCCTCGAAGACTGTTGCGATCCCCTATACTTGTGGGTCATCAAGACTATTTTCTAGCATCGTTGCCGGGGAGCATAGCTCTATTTATCAAGTTCACTTGGAATCACTATTGTTCGCTGCCATCCATTCATCATGGGTAAATCTCATGATGGAAAAGTTCCTATATTACCATCCACTACAAGGAGAGGTACGGTTCTGAACACCTTTGTTGCTCTTGATTCACCATCTATGATGAGTAAGCTCCTTACACCACCACATACACATGCTACACATACTGCTACTTCTGCTGAATCTGAAACTTCTGATACTTTTGATGCTTCTACTATGCTTGATAAGAGTGGTTCATTAGGTCCTTTCCTAGATGCTACGATTGCTAGAACTATAGCTGGAAATACTGAAACTCCTAATAAAGACACTACTACACCCGTCAGTTCACCTGAGTCTATAGAGAGCTATGATATTGAAGACGGATATATAGAAATTATTGATGAATTTATTAAAGAATGTTAAAATACTCATGGTAAAAGTGCTATTAAGGAGAGGCATATTATAAAACCCAAATTATCTCCTAATACTAAGTTTTCTACATCTCCCATAAACATTAAAGATAAAGATTATGATTTCTCTCTTGATTTATCTTACATAACCATTGTTGAGAAAGAACCTTTTTGTGGATCTACCATGAGTGGCCTATTTTCTGATGATATTAAGATGCGCACCTACTTTGTTGTTAAATTTCCCCCTTTTCACTAAAAGGAGAAGCTAAGGCTTGGTTTAATAATTTACCTCCTAGATCTATTGATAGCCCTGATTGCTCGATTAGTACTTTCCTTCAGAAATATTTCCCTCCTAGTGCTAGACATGCCATTTTGCAAGAACTTTTTGATTTTAAATAGGGAGAAAAAGAGATATTACCTGAATCATGGGCAAGGTTTTGTGCTTTGATTCATGCACAGGCTGGATGTCCATTACCTAAAAATGAGCTCCTTGATATATATTATAATGGACTAACTGAAGAATCTAGGACATACCTTGATAGTTGTGCTGATTGTGTTTTCAGGAAGAGAACTCCCAAAGAAGCTGAGGAATTAATGGCTAAAATAAGCAATAATTATGTTGAATGGACTTCACCTGAGCCAACTACACCTGAGACAACTACACCTGAATTAACTGTGCCTGAGCCAACACCAACACCAAAGAAGAGGGGAGTTATTGAACTAAATGATGAAGTTATGAAGGAAGCTAAGAAATGTCTTAAGGATAAAGGTATTAAAGCTGAAGACGTGAAGAATTTACGTCCTATAGAAGAATTATGTAAGCCAATCTCCCACTCATCCACTATTGAGGTACACTCTCTCCAACATTTTGATGAAGGTGATATTCCTTATTCTAAACCTCCTGATCAATGCTTGGAAGAATTTGATATTTTTATTGTTAAGAAAGATAATTTTAATAAAAGAGTGCAGAATCATTTGATGGAAAACTCTAGAGCTATTATTGAGTTAAAGGATATTGTAGAAAGAGCCTCTAATGATGTTAAAGTGCTTGTTAAACATTTCCAAATGGTTCAAACTCAAATTGATCAGCTTATTAAGGTACAAAAAGATTTGCTAGTTAATGCTTCTAAAGAAAAACATGCTTATGAAATTAGAACTAGAAGTGGTGCTGCCACTCAGGATCCTCTATATCCTGAGGGGCATCCTAAAAGAATTGAGCAGGATTCTCAACAAATTAAAAATAGTGGTACTTCTCCTAAGAAAAGGAAAAAGAAACATAAAACTATTGTAGAGTCTTCTGAACCTGCTAAAGGTCCTAATAGTATATCTGTCTCTGATGCTGAAATTGAAAGTGGGGATGAGGAAAATGATGCTCCTGATAAAGAAAAAGTTGAAGAAGAACCTGAAAGACACACTAAGAATACTAAATACACTAAGGAAGATTTTGTTGCTAATAAACATGGTAGTGATAGAGAGCCCTGGGTCCAAACACCTATGCCTTTTCCTGATAAGAAACACAAGTCAAAGGAAGACGAACACTATTATAAGTTTTGTGAGTGGATGAAACCTTTAGTTTTGCAAATTCCTTTAACTGATGCTATTAAATTACCTCCTTATTCAAAGTATATGAAGGATATTATCTCTAATAAAAGGAAGATCCCTAATGAGGAAACTTCTACTTTGCTTGCTAATTATTCCTTTAATGGTAAGGTTCCAAAGAAACTTGGAGACCTAGGGATTCCAACTATTCCATGTTTTGTTAAAAATAATTATGTTAGAACTGCGTTGTGTGATTTAGGAGCATGAGCTAGTGTTATGCCTTTTTCTATCTACAAGAGACTTCAATTGGAGAAATTAATACCAACTAATATATCTTTACGAATGACTGATAAATCTACCACTATTCTTGTTGGTATATGTGAGGATGTTCCTGTTCAAGTGGCTCATAATTGCTTGATATTAACGGACTTTGTTGTGCTTGAAATGCCTGAAGATGATAATATGTCTATTATTCTTGGGAGACCTTTTCTTAATACTGCAGGAGCTGTTATTAATTGCAATCAAGGAAAGGTAACTTTTAATATTAATGACAAGGAACATACTGTCTATTTCCCCAAGAAGATTGATAGGAATTATGGATTAAATTCAGTTGAAAATATGGAGGGCATCCAAGTTGGAGAAATATATTGTCTCATACCACGAGAAACATGAAACTATTATGATTGGGACCATTCCTATCAATGTTGAGGTAACATAATCATTTAGTGAAATGCAAAGTTTTGTTTCATATAAAATTGTTTTGGTAACAAGACCTGATCAACCTTGTTAACAAAGGGATTTTAATGAACAAAAACAATGTTTTCACCATGATTATCTTTGCTTACTTTTAGTTTATCCATTTTAATTTTTGCTTTCACCTAGTTTACTTTTCTATTGCTAGTTGCTTTCATATTAGAGTGCCTTAGAACTTTCTGTTGATCCTAATGACACTTGGTTGACACCACAAAGACTTGATCTTGCTGCTATGAAAACACGTCATTTTGTTACTATTGACTCTAGTACCGAAATTTTGTTTACAGGATGTTGTTTACTGACGGAGACGAGAGGGAAATTCCTTTGCCACAGTACACTTTGTTTAGTATTTGCAGGATGACATGGTCGTGTTCCAAGGAGGAGGTGGACGAGCAGCTCCGCTTGCTTGGTTTCGACGGGCAACATCAGGGGGATGTGCCTTCTTACGACTACTCTGCACACTATGCTGGGGCATCCTCGAGTTCATATCAGGATGAAGGCACTTCCTCGCCATGACCTCCCCTACAACAACACATTTATGTGTATCTAAATGTCAATATAGGCGTTGCTAGCAACTTTACCAACGGATAAAAATGCGTTGCGTTTTTGGGCGTTGCAAGGGTACAATGCAACGCATATACATGCGTTGGTAACTAATGGGATAAATGTTGCAAATTAGGTACAAAGTCCAAGCAACATCTATATGCGTTGGTAGGGATAAACTATAGAAATATTAAATTCTAATTCACAAAATATTATTACTGGCCTGGATTGTTTGATCGCTTTGGAATTTGGCAGATTTTTTCCAGCGAGAGAACATAGTTAACACCATATACACCAACACACACAAATTGTACAATGTGAATGCACCGCATCACAAATAATTCGATATTTATTATTGGAAGACCATTCGTTACACGATAAGAGGACAATTGACAATCTTGCATCAATATATGTTATTATACCTAATATATACAATTTTTTCCAAGCATGATTCCTTAAACAAAAATTATCCGAAGAGCTGATATTTACAATCTTGCATCAAAATATGATATTCTACCTACTCATATATACTTGTTCTAATACTTTTCCTAACACGATCAGAGCTGATGATAGCCAAATATCATAAGTCTTGATGATGTATTAGACCTGCAAATACGAAATTTTCAAGTTCAGCATGAAATTAGAAAAACAGAGTTTAAAAGTACAGTAAATTTTATTAAGTACTTGCCTATTACTTTGTAGGTCCGCTCAGCTTTGAGGCTTGGAAAGCTAAGTCACCACACAAGACAATTTTGCTATCCTCTGCATTTGAAATAGCTCATTGGACTCAAAAGTCATAGTGGTTACCACATAGGTGAAAAAATAGTAGGATATCTGGATAAGTAATAACAATGACCAGATCTGAATTAATCCATCAAACAGAAGATAAAATACTTTAATTGGCAAGATAATCCTTCTAACAATAGACCAAATATCTTAATTAACTAATTGACAAACGATGGCCATAAGTAGAGGTTCACTCATAGTGGCATATTGGGATTTGAGGTAGGCAGGGGTGAACATTTAAAGTTTAAACTAATTTAAGGCAAAATACAATTGCACTTATCTTGTATCTTGAAGCTCTGATGGGTTGCGCCGAGGCGATCCGAACATTATGAATCTAAAGTGTGATGATAGTCATAGATTTTACTAAATTGTAGCTATGCAAGTATCATAAGGGAGGATACAAGCTCGTGAAAAGGAATTAACTACCATGATCTTGTTAGAGTTGTTTTGAAACATTGCATGAGAAGAAGAAGTTTTGGACTTGATTTAACTCGCCAAAAGAGGATGAATTAATACCTGTTGGTGGTATAGCTCCTGGTTGTTGCCACCAATGCGCCCATGTATGGCTGATGCGCCCTCTCGTGTCATCGTGTACTTAGAAAAAGCAGGCACAGAAAAAGTACTTGATTTCTACCTTCTGAACATAAAGCATGCAGCTGAACTTGAAAAAACTCACATGAAACAAAGTTTAGATGTGAGACATCAAGATTATGTTTCATATCTATGCTTCCTGATAAGTGTGAGATGTCAAATATGCAATGCATAAGAATGAGAGGGAAATGAAGGAGGTTGTGATAATCTTGCATGTTAGTTTCACATTTATTAAATTTTGATAAGCTCTATTTTAGAGAACATGAATGGAAAAAAATGTTTGTATCCTGAGTTTTGGACAAGATTATCGTGTATATAATTGTAAGGAATATGTAACTGAATGCAATTGTTACGACTAACAAATATATTTAGCTAGATACTAGGTATGTATGTGTTGTATTCTAAGGTTTAACTCAAGAGTTAGAAGATTCAGAAGTCAGAAGCTTATGTACTTACAAGAGAAGCAACACCATCACCCTGCCAAGAATGCCAAAGTGCTGAAAGAAAAAAGAAAACATACAGTCACGGCCATCGACTTTCAAAATCTAACTGTTAAGAGACAACATAAGAACACACGTCTTTCCTGAACTAAAATATTTTCAGAGTATATTAAATGTAGAGAAAATTGAGAAGTATAGAATAAATTATCGTTGCATCAGAAATGTGGGGCATATTCATTTAGTATTACACTGCATGTATGGCTGAATCATTAGGGTCCATAACACTGGTTAGGAATTATTCCATAAAAATAATGAATGGTATCATCTGAATAATCAATTGAGAAAGCACTCTTCTGACTGCCATGAAAATCACAGGAGGCGGACTAACATTCTATAAATAATTCTTGACTAACAGTGGCAATCACCCAGTTCAGATATAAAAAAATTAATGAATAACTCTATCCGAAGTGGCCTCCATACTTTGACCAATAATTGTACTCCCTCCGACCTATATTAGTTGACTCAGATTTGTCTAGATACGGATGTATCTAAACATATTTTAGTATTAGATACATCCGTATCTAGACAAATTCAAGTCAGCTAATATAGGTCGGAGGGAGTACTCTAAATTACAATACAAATTACATAAGTTAGTGTGAGATAAATAAACAAATCGAGTGACTTCCACTACTACTAGTCTACCGCACAACAAACTAGTACTAATAGTAGTATCACTTACTACTGGTGGCAGGCATACCAAACTAGCAAGACTCAATAGGCAAATACCATGGATCGATGCGGAGATTGGTGAGCGCACGATGCGGGGGTGCAGTGCTGCCGGAAGTCAGTCCACAATAGTTTGTTGACCTCTACCCAGGGAGTTGTGCTGCCATGGAGTGGATGCACGCGACACGCCCGGCCGACCGAGATGGCTGTGAGCCCCTTCCTCCACTTACGGGCGGAGCCTGCTTGCCTCATCCCTGAACACCGAGACAGAGCCGGAAGTTGCACATGGCTCAATCTGATAGAAAGAGATGATTAGATGTAGAGGAGGGGCACAACATATGAGCAATGAAGACTAGATAGAGAGGGCCACGCCGCCACAGTGATGGAAACTCCGATGCCTTGACTCGTTGTGGCGATTTTGGTCGTGGTGCACTGTTGCTAGGGTTAGGGTGGTCCTGTGAGGATAATGGGGATCGGCAGGTGGGAGATCAGGGCGGGGATGCGTTGTATAGAATAAATTTCTAAGGGACCTGGTTGTCTCAAATAAAAAATGCTAGCGGACGTGGGAGAGGTGGACCGTAGATACGCTTGCGAGTCACCGTTGCAAGCTATGTGTTGCATTAGGCCTAGTCGTGTTATTATGCGCTCCTTCCTGGCTAGCTTGGGATTATTACCCACTTAGGCCAAAAGCCTAAGATTGGGGGGAGGTACACCGACATCACACTCATCTACATATCATGTTCAATCGGTACTTTGTATATCCATATTTTATTTTCTTTTTAGTCTCCATTTTTACTTTATTTCTTCTTTCCAAAACACAAAAAGACCAAAAATATTTTCGTTATTTCTCTTTGCTTGCTTCTTTATCTTTTTGCATTGGTTTGCCTCTTTCTTTTAGCTTTGTCTTAATTATTTTAAAAACCCAAAAAGATTCAACTTTTCTTGATCTTCCTTTTCGTTCTTGCCTTTAAAAATCAAAAACACCAAAAATATTTTCTATTCTTCTTTGGTTTTGTGAAGTTCGTTGCAGGGTTCAGCAGTCATCAGTAGAGTTTGGTTTCATGTTATTATTCAAGCCACGCAAGTGAAGGGCAATAATGAAGATTAATGACAACTTGAGGTGTGGTAAGAGGCTGGTAATGAACTCTATTTGTTTTCATTTTTGTACATATACTCATCATTGTGGGCATGCTTAGTCTGTTCATGTAAGGTGTATGTTATTTATGGATGCTTAGTAGTTCTTGCTTTCTTATGATTAGCTCCAGCTTGCTAATGGTTTGTAGCATGTCATATGAATGTTTGCTTGCATTGTTGTATTCATAACTTGGTATGACACTATGGTATTCTCCTCTGAATGTTTCACTTGAATTGACTTGGCACATGCCCACGCATGCATAAGACTGAAACAATCGGTTAAGCCTCGATGAATTATTTTGCCTCAGGGTTCTTGAATCACTTTCATGCCATAATTAGTCATGTTTTGTTGCAAGCATGATTATGATAGTTATTGCTCTCTCGTTTGTCGCTCCCTTTCTATTGCTAGCCTTCACTTGCACTGAGTATGAGCTCTACTCGTGTTTCCAACTCCCTAAAACCAACATTGCCAAAAGTGTCCACCATACCTACCTATTAGAATCATTTACTATTCCGTGTATATTTCAGTATGCCTTGTTTTCTTCCGAATAAAATGTTTGCTTGGTATGAGAAAGTTAGTTAGTAAAGCTCTCACGAACTTGATGGCACACTTTATTTCTTGCACTTAATAAACCTGAACTATTGTGACTGTCCATAAAAGTTATATTCTTGCAAATTATAGGCTAGGGATTAGCAGAACCGTGCTGTCACGGGGAACGCTTTCAACACCTATAAATATATACCCAGTTGATATCATGCTCTTTTGTTTACGAATGCTGTTGGTGTGAAATAAAAGGGGAGCTTGTAAGTCCATGGAGTTATGTATGTGTGTTAGAGAAACGCCTGGGCCGCTAGCCTAAGCCATGCCTAATCATGGTGGAAACTTGTAGCATCACCGTAGTGAGCAATCTATGAAGCATTCTTCTTATAAAAAAAGAGATAGAGATTGAGAAAAAAGAGAGAGATGAGAAAAGAGGAAAGAGAGAAAAAAGCACCATTTTCCCATGGTAAATAAGAAGATTGCGGAGATGCTCATTGTCTGCTTGCCTTGTCATTTCGATTATGGGATAGCTCATGTATCATGTGCAAGGGGTACCCCGTTGGCGGTTCTCTAAGATACGCATGTATTTACTATGACAAGAACTTACCGGTAACTAAAGTTGAGTAGCATGAGGAGCGACCCTCATACTCAAGGGACATGAGATTTCCAGTTTATGGTCTGTCAAGCATATAACTCGTATTGGACCTCACTTTTCAAAACCTTTCAAACTTTTCAAAACCTTTTCACTTCCTTATTGATTTACTTTCTTGAGAGCATAGTTGTCATTCCTAGTGTAATGTGCTTATCTCAAAACTTGGTTAATTGTGTCCTGACTTTGATGCGTGTATCTTTGATATGTTTACTTCTAGTCTTCACTTGAACTTCAGAGGTGCCTTGGAATTTATGTTTGCTCTACAAACAAAGGCAAGCGAGATACCACTCTATCATACCTTTTTATGAGCATTGCAATGTTGCTTATGTTTATGTTTCATGGTACTTATTATTTTTCAGTTGGAATATCTTCATAGCTTGCAATGACTATTAAGTAAACTTATTTGCATACTCTTTATTATGAATTGACTATGTATTTGATCATATGCTGAGAATATATACATCTTATGAAGCAAATGTGTTCGTGAAAGCTCTTTTATTGCACTCAGTTTTCAACTGAATTGCTTGAGGACAAGCAATAAGCTAAGCTTGGGGGAGTTGATACGTCCAAAATGTATCTACTTTCCCGAACACTTTTGCTATTGTTTCTCCTCTAAACTTGTGTGATTTGGCTACAACTAACATGGACTGATGCTGTTTTCAGCAGAATTACCTTGGTGTCTAGCTTTTGTGCAGAAAATCAACTATCAGGAAAAATCCCGGAAATATGCCAAAAATCCTATTTCACCAGAAGACTCATGGAGCCAGAAGACGAGACGGAGGAGGGACACAAGGGGCCCACACCACCTGGTCGTGCGGGCCAGCCTAGGCCGCGCCTGGGAGTGGTGTGGACGCCTCAGGCACCCTCTCGGACTCCCTCTTTGCCTATAAGATGCCCCTTGACCTAAAACCCATAGGGGTTCGATGTTTTTCTAGATAGAGTTCCATTGTGCCACCACCAGATACGGTGATTCAGAACCAGAAACTCTGTTCTGGCACCCTGCCGGGATGGGGAATTGGAGGAGATCATCACCATCATCATCACCTTCGCTTCTCCATCAACCATCCATGATTCCCCCATCCATGAGTGAGTAATCCCCCGCTATAGGCTATGGGGATGGCAGGGATTGGATGAGATCGTACATGTAATGACATCAGATTGTTAGAGTGGTGCCTAGTATCTATTATTAGTGCTTTTTTGACTTTGTTGCAACTTGTTATGCTTAATGCTTGTCACTAGGGCCCGAGTGCCATGATTTCAGATCTGAACATGTTATTGGTTCATGATGATAGTATTGTTTGTGATCTTAGCTGCAAGTTGTATACACATATTATTATCCGGAACCAAAGGCCCCGAAGTGACAATAATCGGGATAACCGGAGTGAATGGCTATGATATGAGGATTATGTGTGTTCATGGAGTGTTAATGCTTTGCTCTGGTGCTCTATTAAAAGGAGCACCTTAATTGCCAGTAGTTCCCTTGAGGCCTTGCTGCAAACGGGCTGGCAGGACAAAAGATGTTGTGCAAGTTCTCATTACGAGCACGTATGACTATATATGGAACACATGCCTATGATTATTTAGTACTTGGATGCTTTATCTTATTTATCTGCAACTGCCCTATATCTTGATTGCTATATGAATTGTCTTGTCCATGCAACGCCCGTCCATCCATCCTTATGCCTACCGCACTTTAATCCTACTATTTATTGCAATTGTTACTACTGTCTTTACTTTTACTACTGCTGTTACTTTGGCATTGCTATTACAAAACTGTTGGTACTGATAAACCACTGCGAGCAAGATTGTTTCCAGGTGCAGCTGAATTGACAACTCAGTTGTTAAGGCTTATAAATATTCTTTGGATCCCCTCGTGTCGAATCAATAAATTGGGTTTTACTTCCCTCGAAGACTATTGCGATCCCCTATACTTGTGGGTCATCACACCCTTCCTGCTTGTCGATTCAAAGGGGAATCACCTTTCTAACACACACACACAATGATAGCACTGGCGACTGGATACTTGGATTAGGTCTTGCTGTCCTCCAGTCCCTCCCTTTTATAGGTCAGCACACAATGGGCTTGGGCCTCTTGGGCCAGAATGGTTCAACACTCCCCCTCAAGATGGGTGGTAGATATCTATCAGCCCCATCTTGTCACATGCTAAGTTACGGTCCTTTGTTCCTAGTGACTTTGTCATACAATCAGCAATCTGTTGTCCAGAGTTGACATGTGTAAGGCTGATGATTCTAGCATCAAGTTTCTCCTTGATGAAGAAGCGATCAATTTCTACATGCTTTGTCCTATCATGCTGAACTGGGTTATTGGCAATACTTATAGCCGACTGATTGTCACACCACACTCTCATGGGTCCCTTCCTCAATAGTTTCAACTCACTTAGGAGGTACTTCACCTAGAGCATTTCACTGACCCCTTGAGATAAGGATCTATACTCAGCTTCTGTTGTTGATCTAGAGACAACAGTTTGTTTCTTGCTTCTCCACGACACCAAATTTCCTCCCACAAATATACAATAGCCTGATGTTGATCTTCTATCATCTTGACAGCCAGCCCAATCAGAATCACTATAGACATCCACCTCAAGATGTCCACTCTTTGAAAACCACAACCCCTTTCCTGGAGTCCCCTTCAGGTATCGTAGGATTCTATGCACTATATCAAGATGCCTGCTCCTTGGTTCATGCATGTATCTGCTCACCACACTAATGACATATGTAATGTCAGGCCTAGTATGACATAAGTATAATAGTCTCCCAACCAGTTTTTCATAGTCTTCCTTATTCACTAGCTCACCTGATTGTACTGTCACTTGATGATTTTGTTTAATCGGGGTAGGAGTTGCACGACATCCCATCATGCCCATGGCACTCAAGAGATCCAAGGTGTATTTTCATTGGCATAAAGATATTCCCTTCTCCGTCCTAGCTATTTCTATACCAAGGAAGTATTTTAGGTTGCCCAAATCTTTTACCTCGAACTCTTTGCTTGGGCATTTCTTCAATCTCTTTATTTCCTCCTGGTCATCTCCAGTGATGATAATATCATTCACATAAACTGCAAGAATAGTGATCTTTTGATCAGAATGTCTATAGAACACCGTGTGGTCGCCATTACATTGACCATACCCCATACCGCAAACAAACTATTTGAACCTATCAAACCATGCCCTCGGTGATTGCTTAAGTCCATACAAAGATTTCTTCAGCCTACATACCTTCCTAGTGGTCTCTCGGGTACCAAAACCTGGTGGTATCTCCATGTACACTTCTTCCTGTAGGTCCCCATGCAAGAAAGCATTCTTTACATCTAACTGATGTAATTTCCACCTAAAGTTAGCAGCATAAGAAACCAATATCCTTACTGTGTTCATCTTTGCCACTGGAGCAAATGTCTCATCATAGTCAATCCCATAAGTTTGACTAAACCCTCTTGCGACCAATCTAGCTTTATATTGTTGTACCTTCCCCTCAGGATTCTACTTCACTGTATAAATCCACTTACAACTCACTGCTTTCTTTTTTGCTGGTAGTTTGGTTAGTACCCACATCTTATTTTTCTTTAGTGCTTCTAACTCCTCTATCATCGCGTCCCGCCACTTTGGATCTTGCTTTGCAGACTGCTAATCCCTTGGGATTATTACAGTTTGAAGAGAGGCAACAAATTCTCTATAGGAGGGAGATAGAGCCTTATAAGACATAAATTTCCCAATGTCATGGTCACCGGAAACAGTTTGTAGAGCATGCATTTCACATAGGGCCTTCCTTGCCATGTCACTTTTCCTTGCCGCTTCACGTGTCCCCTTTCGCAACGCAATAGGCAGATTTACCAAATCAGATGAACTATCAACACTGCTTTGCTGCTCCCCTGCACATGTGGTTGCTGTCTATCAGATGAGCTTGCATCATTGCTACCTTTCTGCTCCTCCTGCATATGTGGCTACCGTCGAGAGTACACCTAGAGATTCTGCAGCCATCAATCCCGAACATGTTCAATACGAATCTGGAGAGAACCATTCTCAATAGGAATCTGGAGAGAACCATTCTAAATTATACTCACTATCGGCTGAACCTGAACCCCGTTATCAGTATTAATGCCTACATGATTAGCCCCCTGATGCGCTCGACTTTCAACGTAGAGCTCGTTGGGAACCCCAAGAGGAAGGTACGATGAGCACAGCAGTAAGTTTTCCCTCAGTTATGAAACCAAGGTTTAATCGAACTAGTAGGAGCAAGGAAACACCCCAAAGGTGTTACTATCTGAGCTTTGGCAGGGCGCACTACCGGTGCTAGTAGCAACGTGGAGACCTGCACAACACAACAACAGAACTTTGTCCCCAACTTGCGATGAGGTTGTCAATCTCACCGTGTTTTGTGGAAAACAAAGAATTAAACGTATCGAATGGAAAGAAGTAAAAGTTTGCAGAAAGTAAACACAAAGCAGTAAAAGATTGTAGATTGTATGTAAAAGAAAAAGGACCGGGATCCATAGTTCACTAGAGGTGGCTCTCCTTAGATAGATAACATGCTGGGTGAACAAATTACAGCGGGGCAATTGACAAACACCGAGAAAGCAATACATGCATATACTAATCATCTTGAATCCTTTGAGACTTGATTGGGCAATACAACATAATACATAGACCGCCATCCAACTGCATCTATGACTAATAATCCACCTTCAGGTTATCATTCGAACCCCCTCCAGTATTAAGTTGCAAGCAACAGAGTATTGCTTTACGAACTGCGTGTAAGGTAAACAATACAATTGTTCTATGAATAAAGGATCGTTGTTTTCTCCCTAGTAGCAACAGCACATCTAGTACCTTAGAGATTTCTGTCACTTCCCCAGATTACCAGAGGCATGAACCCACTATCGAGCATAAATACTAACTCTTGGAGTTGCTAGCATCTACTTGGCCAAGATAGCTACTAACAATGGAAAGCATGCAAGATCTCAAATAACAAAGACATGATAGAATCAATAATCAATCTGAAATAGCATCTCAATATCCATCGGATCCCCGCAAACACAACATGTATGGATTACAAATAGATGATCTTGATCATGAACGGAGCTCACAAGATCTAAACATGAAAGCACAAAGGTGGAGAAACCAGCCATCTAACTACTACATGGATCCGTAATCCAAGGATGAACTACTCATGCATCGCACCGGAGGCTTGCATGGTGATGAAGAAGGCCTCCAGGGTGAATTCCCCTCTCCGGCAGGGTGCCGGGAAGAGCTTCAGATCCCTCCCGATCTAGGGATGGAGATGACGGCGGCTATAGACTCTTTCGTAGATTTTTGATCCAGTACCTAGGGTTTTCGTCCCGAGGCCAACTTATAGGCGGAAGGAGAGGCCGAGGGGGTGCTGGGGTCGGCCAGACCACCCCCTGGCGCGGGCCAAGCCTGGCCGTGCGGCCAGGTGGTGTGGCCGGCCCCTGGACCCTCTCCGTCTTGTATTCTGGCACTTGATCCCTTCCGGAAAAATAGGCACTTTGGCTTTTGTCCCGTCCAATTCCAAGAATATTCATTTTCTGAGTTTCCTAGAACCAAAAACAGTAGAAAACAGGCAGCTGGCACTATGGCTCTTGTTAATAGGTTAGTCCAAGAAATCATATGAAAAGTACTCCAAAGTTGGAACAAAACACAAGAAAGTGGATAAAACCAAGCATGGAACATCAAAAATTATAGATACATTTGCAATGTATCAACATCCCCAAGCTTAACTCCTGCTCGTCCTCGAGTAGGTAAGTGATAAAAAGAAATAATTTTTGAGGTGACATGCACCATCAAAGACTTGATCAAAGTATTTGTAAAACATCAAAGCTGGGATCAAAGTACTTCAATCATAACATGAAAGACAAAGTTCTAGCAATAAGCAAAGAAACTATGATGCAACATGAAAAGGCACAAACAAAAGAATCATGAATAACATGCTTTGCAAGAAGTTTGTTTGTTTCACATAAAGAAAACATAGCATAATAGTATTCAGCTTGTCCCTCAATAGAGTAGCAAATATAAATGCATAGGACACCTTCAAAGTTCATAAGAGTGACTACATACAATAGTTTCAAACAAGCAATAACAAGTTATGCATCAATCAACTAGTCTTGGGACAATGCACATAGAACTAAGAATGGACGCTATGCTCTCAAAGTAGGTGCATAAAGTTAGAAGGTGGAGACTCCATATAATGGTGGAAGAAAGGCCTTTTGTAAAAGGAAGTAGGGATTCAAGTCTCATAAAGAGCTTCCAAAAATTATGGTACTTATAGCTTTCAGCTCTCATTGCCCCTATCATAAGCATCTTGAAGGTGATTAAGGTTAAAGTGACACATCTAAGAGGATATGCTTGACATGTTATAAACCGAAATCGCATGCCCCTTACTTACGAAGACCGATCCTCATGCTACTCAACTTCAGTCACGAGTAAGCTCTTGTCATTGTAAGTATATGTGTATCATTAAGAACCGCCAACGGGGTACCCCTTGCACATGATACGGGAGCTTTTCCATAATCAAAATGACAAGGCAAGTAGACAATGAGCATCTCAGCGATCTTTTTATTTGCTATTTGCATAGGTTTTTATTGAGGATGCTTCATAGAGTGCTCATTATGGTGATGCTGCAAGTTTCCACCATGATTAGGCATGGCTTAGGATAGCGGCCCAGGCGTTTCTCTAACACACATACAAACTCCATGATCTTACAAGTTCCACTTTTATTTCACACCGCCGGGATCCGTAAGCAAAAGAACATAATATCAACGGGGTACAAAGTACAAGTGCAATGTTGAAAGCATTCCCCATGAAACTTGGTTCTGCTAACTTCAACTTATAAAGCGCAAGCATATACGCAACAAAGAAGGACCCAATGGTTCAAGTTTATTATAGGCAATAAAGTAAAGTGTGCCATCAAGTTCGTGAGAGCTTTAATCACTAGTTTTCTCATAACAAGTGAAAGGTAGACAAAAGCATGAATATACTTGGAATAGCATAAGCTAGTAGGTAGGTATGGTGGACTCTTTGGAATAACTTGGTTTAGGGAGTTGGATGCATGAGTGGAACTCATACTTGGTGGTGGAGGCTAGCAAAAGACTGGGAGCGACAAACTAAGAGAGCAATAATGGCCATAATCATGTAGAGCGACAAAACATCATTGATCAAAGCATAAAGTGATACTACAAGTTGAAAACTAAAGGATCATAAAGGCTATGGTGACTTGTGACAGTCATAACATGGTGTGAGCATGTGCCAAGTCAACCCAAATAAAGCATCAAAGGAGAATACCACTATATTATGCTTTAATATGCTAAAACAACGCATGATTCATCCAAGGCACATTAAGAAATCTCAATTGTTTATAACAAGTCATGATACAGCAAAGGATACTAAGCATAAAGCCAAAGCAATATCAAGCATGGCATGACAAAGCATAGCCACAGTCAAAAACGAGCTCTTTTTACCACATAAGCATGAACTTTCCTACTCTTTTCCAAACCAAACCAAACTATTTGCAAACCAATGTATGAAAGAGGGGGTCCAACCAACTTATTCAGAAAACTAAGAAAATCAAGCAAACTAAAAACCAAAACGAAAACAAAAAGGAAGACGCTCCAAGAAAAACACAACTGTGCATGAAACAATAAAAATGAAGCGTTTGGAAGAAACCTGGAATTTTTATTGATGAAGAAGGGGATGCCTTGGGCATACCCAAGCTTTGACGCTTGCACTTCTTGGATAATTCTTGGGGTGACACGCATGGCATACCCAAGCTTGAGATTTAGTCCATCCCTCATCTCATTACTCATTCCTTCCATACACCTGAAAATTTCCTTCATACAAATCTTCACACAATCTTTATTAGCAATATTGGTGCACTCAAGATAAATAAGTCTCAAGGTTCAGTTCTAACACCAAATAAACTTCCATTAGAACACTAGCTACTGTAGCACTTCCCTCAAAAAGCTCAATTTCCCAAAAGAACTCAAAAAGGAACCCACAAGAAGCAAATGCAGAAAATGGCAGAAATCTGTCAAAACAGTCCAACAGGTAAAGACGAATTTTTTCGAAGACTTTCTGTTGCTCAAATCAAAAAGTGTTGAACTAACGAAAGTTAGATAACAACCTGGGGCAGAAGAACAAAAAATTACAGCTCAATCCGACGTACAGAAATCTCTCAGGAAGTTTTACGGTGAAGCACAGAAATCTGTTTCGGAACAGCAACTTTCCAATCATTACTTCACTCTCATTAGAGGTTACTCTTGGCACAAAAAGCAAATAAAAAGGATAAGGAGAGGTTATTACTGAAGTAATAACTTCCAAGACTCAATTAAAACTCTTGGGTTATCTCCCAACAAGTACTTTTCTTTAACGCCTTTAAGTTAGGCATAAGAAGCAAAGAAAGAATCAAGTGTTCTCAAATGAAGAAGCATTAAGACCAAATTTCTTGCCCTTACCTCTCTTATTTTTATTCTTAACCTTTGGGAAAATGTGATTGATTGGTGGAGAATAAAGGTGCATGCTCCCCTTTCCCACATCTATTATTGCTCCAAGGAGTTCTAATAGGGACCTTCCAAGTGTAATTTGTCCTTTTCCCGCACATTCAATAACAAGATAATCAGTAGAAATCATTTTCCCAAGGATCTTTGTAAACACTCCTTCAGCTATTCCAATAGGTAACATGGTATCATTATTAGCAAGAGATATTTCTCTTCCTCCTTCAGTAATCCCCCAAAGATTCAAAGATTCATAAATATCTTTGGGCATAAGACAAAATTCAGACATGATATCGCAGCGGGCTTGAAAAGTTTCAGTGTTTATCTCAATCTTTACTGTAGGGAGCCACTTTGATGGTTCAGAATTTATTGGAACATAATTGTGATGCTCCTTAAGCGTATTATAGAAACTTTCTAAGCTAGTAGTGCTAGCCTCAAGAGTGTTGAACCTAGCAAATATTTTTGCGAAAGAAATATCAGTTTGGCTAGGCATATTGTAAGTGAGGATCAATTTCTTTATAGCATTAATGGCATCATCCTCATTACATTGGAGGAAATCTCCTCCCACAATAGCATCTAAAGCATATCTATAGCAAAGAGCAATCCCAAGGTAAAAACTGCTAAGGAACAAGCCTTGAATCATTTTAGGCTCAGTCTTTTCATGTAAATCAGAGATTCTAGACCAAGCTTCCTTAAAACTTTCCTCAATTCCTTGTTTAAAAGTGAGAATCATTTCCTCGGGTGACATAGTGGCAACTCAAGATAGGAACTAATTTTTTTGTGTTTTCAAAATAAGAAAGCAAACAAGTAAAACTATTTTTTTTATGTTTCTGATAACAAAACAAGCAAACAAAGCAAAAAGAAACTAAGCAAAACAAAAACAACAAAGTAAAGAGATCGGTTATGAGGGACTCCCCTTGTGAAGATGTCCTTGACTGCCCAGCAACGGCGCCAGAAAAGATCTTGATGCGCTCGACTTTCAACGTAGAGGTCGTTGGGAACCCCAAGAGGAAGGTACGATGAGCACAGCAGTAAGTTTTCCCTCAGTTATGAAACCAAGGTTTAATCGAACTAGTAGGAGCAAGGAAACACCCCAAAGGTGTTACTAGCTGAGCTTTGGCAGGGCGCACTACCGGTGCTAGTAGCAACGTGGAGACCTGCACAACACAACCACAGAACTTTGTCCCCAACTTGCGATGAGGTTGTCAATCTCACCGTGTTTTGCGGAAAACAAAGGATTAAACGTATCGAATGGAAAGAAGTAAAAGTTTGCAGAAAGTAAACACAAAGCAGTAAAAGATTGTAGATTGTATGTAAAAAAAGGACCGGAATCCATAGTTCACTAGAGGTGGCTCTCCTTAGATAGATAACATGATGGGTGAACAAATTACAGCGGGGCAATTGACAAACACCGAGAAAGCAATACATGCATATACTAATCATCTTGACTCCTTTGAGACTTGATTGGGCAATACAACATAATACATAGACCGCCATCCAACTGCATCTATGACTAATAATCCACCTTCAGGTTATCATCCGAACCCCCTCCAGTATTAAGTTGCAAGCAACAGATTATTACTTTACGAACTACGTGTAAGGTAAACAATACAATTGTTCTATGAACAAAGGATCGCTGTTTTCTCCCTAGTAGCAACAACACATCTAGTACCTTAGAGATTTCTGTCACTTCCCCAGATTACCAGAGGCATGAACCCACTATCGAGCATAAATACTAACTCTTGGAGTTGCTAGCATCTACTTGGCCAAGATAGCTACTAACAACGGAAAGCATGCAAGATCTCAAATAACAGACATGATAGAATCAATAATCAATCTGAAATAGCATCTCAATATCCATCGGATGCCCGTAAACACATCATGTATGGATTACAAATAGATGATCTTGATCATGAATGGAGCTCACAAGATCTAAACATGAAAGCACAAAGGAGGAGAAACCAGCCATCTAGCTACTACATGGATCCGTAGTCCAAGGATGAACTACTCACGCATCACACCGGAGGCTTGCATGGTGATGAAGAAGGCCTCTAGGGTGAATTCCCCTCTCTGGCAGGGTGCCAGGAAGACCTTCAGACCCCTCCCGATCTAGGGATGGAGATGACGGCGGCTATAGACTCTTTCGTGGATTTTTGATCCGGTACCTAGGGTTTTCATCCCGAGGGCAACTTATAGGCGGAAGGAGAGGCCGAGGGGGTGCTGGGGTCGGCCAGACCACCCCTGGCACGGGCCAAGCCTGGCCGTGCGGCCAGGTGGTGTGGCCGGCCCCTGGCCCCTCTCCGTCTCGTATTCTGGCACTTGATCCCTTTTGGAAAAATAGGCACTTTGGCTTTTGTCCCGTCCAATTCCGAGAATATTCATTTTCTGACTTTCCTGGAACCAAGAACAGCAGAAAACAGGCAACTGGCATTGTGGCTCTTGTTAATAGGTTAGTCCAAGAAATCATATGAAAAGTACTCCAAAGTTGGAACAAAACACAAGAAAGTGGATAAAACCAAGCATGGAACATCAAAAATTATAGATACATTTGCAATGTATCACCCCCTGCTGAGGGCGTGACACAGTCCTCTCCCCCTCATGGCCATCTTCCACAGAGTGAAGTTGGTCAAGTTCAGTAAACAACAAGCTCAGATCAGTAGGTTCGCTGTAAAACAGCTCAAATTCCCTGAAGGTGACATCCATACTCACAAAAATACGTTTCGCAGACGGACTCCAACACTTATACCCCTGTTGGCTAGATGAATAACCCACAAAAACACATTTCAGTGCCCGTCGGTCCAATTTCCCAATAGATGGCCTATGATCCCGAACAAAACATGTACTACCAAATAACTTGGGGGGAATAACAAACTTATTCTCTCCAAATACCAGCTCACATGGGGATTTCATACCTAATATCCTGGAAGGTGTCCGGTTGATAAAATATGTGGCTGTCATGACTGCTTCACTCCACAAGAACTTGGGTATATTCATTGTGTACATAAGTGAGCGAGTAACTTCCAAAATGTGGTGATTCTTACGCTCTGATACCATGATGGCCTTCCACTTCTTCCCTTCTGCAATAGTTTTGTCTCCTGGTTCCCCAACAGTACCCAACAAGTACCCCTCAAGATCTTTCTACCCCATAGCCAACCTCGCCCTCCGAGACCAACTCAGATAGTTGGCAGTACCCTCAAGTTTGAGGTCAGTTAACACCAACACAAGCTTCTGAACCACTTTCTCTTGAGGAACGATAGCCCAGAGGTTCGGCCATCTGCCTTGGAGGCAAGGAATGTGGTCAGCTTCTCCAGAGCCTCAGCTAGACTCTTTGCATCAGCCATCTTCACCGCTTCAACCGGCACCCACAAGCACACAGGAGCAACTCTTCAACCCCTAGCACCTTCTGCCCTACCACCGTCGCCGCCTGCAGCAGCCGCAACTCCCCTACCCTCAGCAGCCTTTGACGCCACCACCGCTGCGGTGACCCAGCATACCACTGCATGTTGTAGTATACTATAGTCGTGGACATAACACTAATGGAACACCATTCCGCAAATATTACAACCTCAGAGTGGTACAACAGAAACAAAGCGGGTCCACAAGAATACATTAATATCATTACAATCAGAAATTACATGACAACTTTAAGATTCTCCTAGGTCCATAGAGGAATCTCGATGACAAAACTATACTTTAATGACTTGAGAAGGAGATAAAGAAGCAAACTACACTTTAAGATTATACGAGATTAGTAGATATAGGATAGAGATTTAAACTACTAGGCTTAACTAACTAAATTTGATACATCTACGCTTCAGACTCTTCGGCCTCCATTCCATAGTTGTTCTCGTAGTTGTTTCCCTCGATGCTTCCGGATAACTCTAGCTCCTCATAACGAAATTATGTTTGGTCTTCAGCTGAATATAGTGTTTTACTTCTTGGTCGTCAATGTCTTCAGAATCTAGCAAGGGTTAAGAAGGTACGGTTGAGTACGAGCGTACTCAGCAAGTTCACTAAAAAGGAGTGTTTGATGCACTATCTATGGCTACAGACCATAAGTCGTAGGCTATGCAAGTTTTCGTAAACATTTCTTCAAAGGTTGCTTTTATTCTGAAAAACTATGTCCGTCAGCCTTCACAGGTTTACCAGAACTTTCATGGAGTTCCTTTCTTGCATCTTACGCAGCTCCTTCCCGGAACAAGGAGTAACATGTCATAGTTCTTACACTCTGCATAGGTGCGCTACTTTACCCATAAGAGATCAAATCATTGTTGCACAACCGGGCGATCTTTCCCCTCCACACTTCCTTTGGTGTGGGTCCCAGTTAGATGATCCAAGCCAGTACTACCCCTCTCCGCGACCCCGTATACTCACCCTTTTGCTAGCTCGGGACAACGGCTACGCCGGTTTACACTCCTGAAGAGAGCAAAAGTCGACAACTAATACCGGGGAATTGACGGTTCCCACCCTTGCACGTGCCTAGATGTAGGATCACGACTCTAATAAAAGTTGTCCGTCAGCATACGAAAGGGAGAAGATCCAGTTGACTTCCCAGAGCCATTATAGATCTTATGGTTAACACGTGATATACGGTGCTAGAATCACTTGCGACATTGGTTGTTAAGTCCTAGATGATATATTCCTAGACAATGGTATTCCAATTGCCAGACTTAATAGATTAACTGATCACCCTGGATCAGTAACCAATAGTGCACATTTTTATCAAGAATAGTGTTTTCTGACCTTTTTGAAATGCAGATGATGACAACTACAGTTTGCAAATACTTGATAGAAAATAACCAAAGGACATGAGCAAGTGTGGACTTGCCTTGGTATAGCGAAGTATTGTAGTCAAATGTTTCGACTTGACCCTGGACCTCGGGTTCTACAAAATACCATTATTGCCCGGTAAGGACAATGTTTAAAGAAGCAATATGCTGATATGCATAAGTAATGAGATGCATGTGTTTAAAATCCCCAAAGTATTCTTAACATTACAAGTGAGTTGGAATTTAGATGATTTATTTAAGGCTTGATTGATCTTCAAGTTTACTTAACAAAAGACTAAAATTACAAGGATGTTAAGATTAACTTATAAGACATAAAATGTGAAGTAAAATCATAATACAAAATTTTGGGTTGAGTGGTATCTTGTAATTATTACAAGGATCATGTTTAAAGTTATTGTGACTAAACAGAAATAACATAGTGTGTCTCTTGAAGTGGTAGAAATAGTAATAATTGATGAAAATTATTATTTATGTTAAGTGGATCAACTCCGAATATTGATAGGGCTAAAGTTATGGTTGTTGATAAGATTCAAATGATCTTGAGTTATTATATTCTTAGTTTATGGTATATTGGACCAAAGTTAACTATAATAATGGTTTAAGTCATATTGTTTTACGAGTATGGGATCATTCACTTCTAGTGTAAGTGAATGATGAGTTTAAATGTGATTGATTAGTATGAACTTGATTTGACTTATTAAAGAAAGAAAATTTAGATGGTATCATTAATTGTTAAGGTTTTAAAATTATGTTAAGCATACTTAAAATATAAGAACATTCAGTTTTATCATGAGTGAAATGATGCTTAAAATTTATATGAAATTGTTTATTTAATTTGGATTTATGGTTTTACAGGAGTTTTATAGAGTTAAATGCTTACAATTAAGTTTCATTATAGATTCAAGTTATGGTTTTGGAAGTAGTATTTCAACATAGAAGACTTAAGGTTTTACATAGAATTGTGATTATGTCTTATTTAAGAAATGCTTCCAAGGTATTTACAAAATAGGTATTTTACATAATAGATAAGGATTATTACCTTAAAATCCTAGAAACCCTTGGAGTAATATATTTTGTATTCTTCTAGTAAAATCTAAGTATTGAAGTTCTTAAAAATGGTTTTTATTTGTTTTTAAGAAGTACCCTTATTTTTATAAAATTCCACAAAAGATTAAATGTTCTTAAATATTAGTTATAAGTTTTATTTGTAAACATCTAACTAGTATTTTTATGGAACGGTGAATTTATTTTTGTATGACAAAAATGATTTTTATTCATTTTTAGGATTTCTTCTTATTTTATTAACTTTCAATTAGAGTTTTAGTGTCCTTAATATGTATTTGTATTTTATTTATTTTAACAAGTAAGGTTATATGTTTCTTAGGTAGATATCATTTCTGTGGTCTTTTATATATATTTTTTATATTTTCTAGAGTTAAAAATGTTCAGAAAGCATTGTGGTAATTTAATTTTATTCTTAATATTCTCTTTTTAATTTCTTTTTTTATTTTAACTAGGTCTGGCCTGTGAGCCAACCCAGTCCATAATACCACACCCCGGCCCATTAAGGCCCAATTGGGCTAGGCTAACCCGAGCCCACCCTACACTCTCCCCCTCACTTGGTCGTATTCGCATCTCTTACTCTACTCTCGACCTCACTTGGGCGACGCCATGGCTCTTCCTTCCCCACCCCAGATTCCGGTGAACTCTATCCACTCCGGCCGGCGCTATTGGTCCTAATAGATGTTCCTCAACGAGCTCTTTCTGTCTATCCAATTCGATTTGACAATCTCGCCACTACGCGCTTACCACCAACTCCAAACCCTAACCCTACCTTTTACGCCGACGGGACGGCGAGGTCCAACCGCAACCCCGGTGGTTGGGCATGGCGTTTGGATACTGGCGTCGTGCTGGTGGTGTAGCTCGGTACGGTGCAGCGAGGTGGCGCTCCTCGTGCCACGGTCAATGTGATGGCTGCGATGAGAACGGGAAGTCGTCCTCGTGTGCACGCCATCGTGGTCGCACGGGCCCTACCTCGTCATGCCACAGTGGTTGTGCCATGAGCGTCAGGTGTATGGCTCCTTTTATCTCTCCTCTTCTCACTTCTTCCTATACTCTCCATCAAGCCCTCTCTCTGACTTGCTACATTCATTTGGTTTATGTAAATGCACTTATGCTTCAAAAGGTTACTACTGATTCACTACACCACCAAACCTTTCTTGTTGCTTGTCCCTACTCTGGATGCTAAGGAAACCTGATGTGAATTGGCCTGATCATTGATGCTCTATACTGATCTATGTGGCACACCATTAAGACTATATATGATTTTGTTGGTTGTTATTATGAATACCAATAGATTCAGATAGTGGGTTTGAAATCAAACACAACCTCACTGGCTTTTGGACTAGAGTGGCTGATTTTTAACTTGTGCTTCATGGAATCCTGCATATAGTGTTGCCTGTTAATTACTATAATCTGTATGACAGTGTGCCTAAGGGACTTCACTTAGCAGGATTTGCTGTGCTAAGTGATTTGGATAAATCATCTGATTCTTTCTTTTGGATGATCAAGTGCAAAGCTTTTAGGAAAATTAGCACTGGTTAGTGGTACTAAGACTGAGGCTTTGTTTTTTACAAGTGATTTCCTCTTCTTTGGTCATACTAAAGTGATGATTCTATGATTAGTTATGATACACACCTTCTTGGACCTGTTGGTGGCTACGGTTCTGAGCTAGTGACTTTTGTGGTCTTTAGTACCCACTGTTATGGGGTTTTCCCTAGAAGTATGCCTCCCATTACAGAAAGATTTGATGTTGTTATTAGCTAACCATGCTAAACTCATGCATCCATGCTCTTTGGTGAATTGACCTATAGTTCTGTGATGATATTTATCCCTCCTTGGAAGTGTCTGTACTACATAAAATGATTCTTAGCAATTATAGCTATGAAGATGATTTATCTAAGATGTTGGCTTGATTTTGTTTCTGGTTAATTAACCAAGTAACATCTGGAGACGGAATTCACTTAATAAAAACTACTCCTTGTGAGCTTAGATCAATGTGAAGCCTCCATAAGGATGGTACACAAGATCTATGACTTGCAGGATTTGTGTTCTTTAATGTGGATTTAGATGACTTCAAATATCATATTTGAATTCAAGTGCTGTAGGCTGATATCTTGGACATCTGGATTTGGTGATTTAAGAATTTGTGAAAGATTGGTGCTCCTGTATTTATGGAAAAATAACAAATATGTGTTTTTGATTCCGAGAATTCCTTCTAGGAAAATGATAGGAACTATCTTGTTTAAATGATTTGGATGATTGGCTAGTATGGAAGAATTACTCTAGTGGCTTCTATAGATGATCTTGCTGCTATGGTACCTTTTCAGCGGATGCACAGTAGCCAAGATCATCTGCATGATCTGCTACTTTATTGCCTGTCAAAAATTTGGATAACCCCTAGCCAATGATGCAAAGGCTGAGGCAGCTACTTTTCTGAAATAGAACAGGTACTAGATCTGCTGTTAACACAGCTCTATGATGAGTTTCTCATAACAATACTATGGGAGCCTGAGAGCTCCCCCTCTCTCCCAACCTATTTTCTAGATAGAACTGTTAAGAACAGATGCTTTAGCTAGGCAGTAATATAGCAACCAGCTGCTGTAGTGGTTGCTTGAAACTGTCTGGCTACTCCTGATCTACTTCCTATGCTCCAGCTTGATGTTCTCCTCCATGTTGCTGCTTGCCCTTGATCTCCTTTAGGTTACCTTTCTTAACTATTGACTGGGTTGGTTTAATGTGGTGGAATGGATGGATTTTTGGGATGAACTCGTGAATCTCCTCTATTCCTAGCTTTTGTATGGCTTCCCCAAGCAACCAGAGTGCTAGATATGGAGTGGTGATCTGGATGGTTAATTTTGTGGTACACTGTGGTGGTTTTAGAGCTGAACAATGTATCATGGACGTGTGGAGAGAGGAAATGTGTGGAGAGATGACCAACAGAGTGGTACTCTTGTGCCACCGTCATGCTCTTATCCTCCCCTTATGGTTGTCATGTGTTGATAACACACAGGAAGGTGGTGACTAAGCTCTTTGCTTGTTTGCTTCATACTTGTGGATCATCTCAAGTAACTACAGCTGATTCACTGCTTCCTTCTTACCTTCCTTGGTGAAACATGCCCCTTTGACTAATGCCTATGATGTTGTACTGAGGCATACAAGCTGATAAGAACAGATTCTTAAATTGGTGAAACTTGCCCCTTTAAGATTCAGCTCAGTGATGAAATAATTACAGTGCATAACACTGTCCATTCTGAGAGCAATGTACCTAACATTAACCCTTTTACTTTCCTTTTGTTTACTTCTATGTTCACATGTACAAGATCAGAAAATGATAAGAAGATGAAGATTAGTTTTAGGATTTTCCTTTTATCCAATTTTTGTAATTTCCTTTTCTGTACATTGTAACACATTAGATGATCTTATTATTATAACTATTTCTTATTATTCCTTTATTGTAAAACAATAATGTAATATATATTTTTTCTGTTAATAAAGAATTCTTCTATTTGCTTTATTGTTGTAATTCATTTTCCATTTTCTTTATTCACTTATTTGTTCCATTGTAATCTTCTTTTATTTATTTATTCTTTTGTAAAAGAACAATGTAATGTTAGTCTTAAATATTCCTTATACCTTTATTTATAACACTAGTAATTGTATTCTTGTGAATAATTATTTATAATTCAAACTTCTCCCCTCATAATTCACTTAATCAATAGAGATCATGTCAAAATTAATCCCACTCACCTCGGATGGCACTAAACCTAACTCATCGGAGTGAGAGAATTCTGATCACTCTATTCTTTTATTTTGGCGAAAAATTTACCTGGATTTTCAGACACATGCATGCAGATGCACAAAATCCTAAATCTACCCTTCGTTTAGTCCTAAATGCTAGGATGTTACAGACTTCCCCCTTCAATTAAACTTCGTCCCGAAGTTTGTGATTTCTGATCCTGAAGAGTGTCGAATAGATTTATCTGGAGTTTCCTTCCTTTCTATCAGATTCCCTTCTTCTAGTGTGATGTTTTTAATGAACTCCATACTCCTTGAGTTCAGTCAACCTGTTGATTCAACTATGGATAATACTTAATACTAGGTTTAGACTCAACCCTTATGCTCCATGGGATGCCTTTTACCCTTGGACAATATTACTGAAGAAGGGTTACTAATACTAAACATACCTATTATGGATTGCTCGGAGCAATTCACTTGTTCCATCATGTGATGATGTGATCTTTCGAATGAGCTTCCTTGCTTTCTATTGTTGTCTCCTCCAGAGTTTCTACTACTGAATATTGGTTCTCCATCATTGAGTACTTGCTTGTGAGGGAAAAGATGTCTCATGTTCCCATCTTGTCCTCAAGTATAACAAACGACCTTTGACCTTTTACAGTCCCTCTCGATATGTCCTGGAATTCCACAATTTCCACATATAGTTCTTTTCTTCCGTCTTTGAACACCTTGATTTGAACCATTTTCCATAGATAAAATTCTAGGTTTGAAATCCAAGTTAAGCCTCGGCTCATTTGTCTGGAACTTCATTGGTTCAATCTTAGCTCTTTTCTTGGCTATTTTCTTTCTCTCTTGTAGTACCATCTTGTAATCATCCTCGAAGGTAATTGCTGCATCAACCAATTCTTGAAAGCATCGTGTTGCAGCCACCCGTAACTTCATCTTCATGTAAGGATTTAGTCCCCGCAAGAACCTTTTCTTGCGCTTCTCCTCCGTGTTTACCTCCTCAATGGCATAACGAGATAACTGACTAAACTCCCTAATATATTTCATCACTGTTGGATTGTTTTGTTGTAAGTCCTCAAATTCTATCCTCTTAAACTCCATAATACTCTCTGGAACATGGTACTGACGAAACTTCTGCTTGAACTCTTCCCAGGTGAGTACCTCTTCCGGTGAGTGTATAGCTAATTGATTCTCCCACCAATTCGCAGCTGGTCCTGATAGAAGAAATTTCGCATAACACAACTTCTCCTCATCATTGCATCCAACTGTTTTCATCTTCCTCTCTGTATCCATCAACCAATCCTCCGCATCCATAGGTTCTGATGCCAATGCAAAAGGAATTGGGTTGGCAGTTTGGAAATCAGAAAGGCTTACTCTTGTATCTTTATTTTCTTTTCCGGATCCAACTCGTTTAAGTACCTCCTGCATGAACTTATTCTGGTACTCTTGCAGTATTTGCATGTATTGCATGAAATTTTCCTCCGTCAATGGATGAGTTGATGGTGATTCGGTCATGGTTACATCCTTATTGCCTTCCTTCTGCTTAGCTTCTTGCTCCAAACGCTGTCCTTCGGACCTAGCTTCTACTCCCATATCCATACCCCTCTAGTCCTGCTACATAAAGCGAATACTCATACTTACATCATGCATATGTTTTCTGAGCTCAACTCTATGCACAGTTCTAGTCACACAAGGAAATCAAGAACCAAATCCAAATGACTACCAAACATATACCATGTATTATTCATGGATTTTATAAGCTATTCCAAACAATCCTCACCTAGTACAATACCTGTATATTACTAGACCTTACTTGCCCATGAGAGCATACTCTCACCTATTACGACATGCCTCTCAAACACTACAATAGGCATTTCCGAATATGCACCTTATCCAAGCTCTCTATCCTACAGATTCTTTCTTCTTACTTTTCTCCCCTTATTAGTACTTCTTTGGATTCCATCATGATGATGAAAAGTCCGACGACTATCTTCTAGAGCATATAAACATCCAGAAGATGCGCACTCTTAATTAGAAGTACTAATATTGAGGTTAGTCATTGGAAATGACAAGAAAATGCGTGGTCTCCTGTGGAATTCTACTGTCCACCTTCAAACACACTTTCGAAGTAAGATATGTTCTCTGTCTTTCCCTTGATCCAATAATTCATAGTGGTGTAACAACTGCCAACACACTCTTTCGGGTAAATAGGATTGGTACTACCCCCCCTATGGACCATAGGGTTACTTGGCATTGTAATTGGTTTCTATTTCCAAACCAGAATCACAGGGTATTGGATCCTCCCTTATTCCAGCGTAGAATTCTACTCCATATTTGGCTCTTATATCTTCAGATTTCTAAGGTTCGTGCTAATAATAAGCATAGGTTTCAGACTGTGGATCATTAAACTCAGACTCCTCTAGTGCACTCTTTGAAAAGGCTGATTTAGGATGCCTACCTTCTTCAGCTAAGTCCCTTAAGCGTCCAATTGCCCTTACAGGATGACTGAAATCCTCAGGGATAGTATCCACTCCTGGATTAGAACTTGATAGGTTTTTATGATCGGTATTGAGTAATGACCTATAATGATGGATGAATTCGGCAGCTAAAGTAGATTGAATCTGCACAAGAACAGAATGATCTAACTCGGACTACGACTTAGGGAATCACAAGGTATAATGGTGAGAACTATCTTCCAGCTCCTTGAATTTCTGCTTTCAGATCACGGTTATTGCTTCCATTACCATAATTTTATACGCCACCTCCATACATCTTGCCTCCCTAGATGGCACTTCTCCACTTATCGCCAACTTTTTTGGGTATCATAAGCACTACATGGTACTTGGCTAACACCTGTCCATCATAGTGATTGTAAACCTTGACAAGAAGTCGAGATCCGCAATCCAAACTATGCAGAAGTTGTCGCAAAAGATGCGTCCATCCGCCTCACTAGTCATCTAAAGTCTTATTCAGCACTTGAGCATTCTGGCATTTATACCGAGATGCCAAACCTCACTTCGGATAAGTAACTATAACTAATCCTACTGAGTTATAACTCATTATTATTTCCTAAAATGCATCATAATAAAGAATTATCGCACTAGAAACATGACAATGTAATTCCCAATTGAATCCTCATCATATTTCTAGAGAACTCTTTACCGTTGCTAAAATACTTTCTATAGGTTCTACCCATTTAATAGGTTTCCAACCTAAAATCAAAGATTTTGCTCTGATACCAGCTGCGGTGACCTAGCATACCACTACATGTTGTAGTATACTATAGTCGTGGACATAACACTAACGGAACACCATTCCGCAAATATTACATCCTCAGAGTGGTACAACAGAAACAAAGCGGGTCCACAAGCATACAGTAATATCATTACAATCAAAAATTACATGACAACTTTAAGATTCTCCTAGGTCCATAGAGGAATCTCAATGACTCAAAACTATACTTTAATAACTTGAGAAGAAGATAAAGAAGCAAACTACACTTTAAGATTATACGAGATTAGTAGATAGAGGATAGAGATCTAAACTACTAGGCTTAACTAACTAAATCTGATACATCTACGCTTCAGACTCTTCGGCCTCCATTCCAGAGTTGTTTTTGTAGTTGTTTCCCTCGATGCTTCCGGATAACTCTAGCTCCTCATAACGAAATTTTGTTTGGTCTTCAGCTGAATATAGTGTTTTATCTTCTTGGTCGCCAATGTCTTTAGAATCTAGCAAGGGTTAAGAAGGTATGGTTGAGTACGAGCGTACTCAGCAAGTTCACTAAAAAGGAGTGTTTGATGCACTATCTACAGCCACTAACCATAGGTCGTAGGCTATGCAAGTTTTCATAAACATTTCTTCAAAGGTTGCTTTTATTCTAAAAAACTATGTCCGTCAGCCTTCACAGGTTACCAGAACTTTCATGGAGTTCCTTTCCTGCAGCATTTGTAGCTCCTTCCTAGAACAGGGAGTAACATGTCATAGTTCTTACACTCTGCAGAGGTGCGCTACTTTACCCATAAGAGATCAAATCCTTGTTGCACAACCAAGCGATCTTTCCCGTCCACACTTCCTTTGGTGTGGGGCCCAGTTAGATGATACAAGCCAGTACTACCCTTCTCCGCGACCCCGTATACTCACCCTTTTGCTAGCTCAGGACAACGGCTACACCGGTTTACACTCTTGAAGAGAGCAAAAGTCGACAACTAATACCGGGGAATTGACGGTTCCCACCCTTGCACGTGCCTAGATGTAGGATCACAGCTCCAATAAAAGTTGTCCATCAGGAGACGAAAGGGAGAAGATCCAGCTGACTTCCCCAGAGCCATTATAGATCTTATGGTTAACGCGTGATATACGACGCTAGAATCACTGGTGACATTGGTTGTTAAGTCCTAGATGATATATTCCTAGACAATGGTATTCCAATTGCCAAACTTAATAGATTAACTGATCACCCTAGATCAGTAACCAATAGTGCACATTATTATTAAGAATAGTGTTTTCTGACCTTTTTGAAATGCAGATTTATGGTTTTACAAGAGTTTTATAGAGTTAAATGCTTACAATTAAGTTTCATTATAGATTCAAGTTATGGTTTTGGAAGTAGTATTTCAACATAGAAAACTTAAGGTTTTACATAGAATTGTGATTATGTCTTATTTAAGAAATGTTTCCAAGGTATTTACAAAATAGGTATTTTACATAATAGATAAGGATTTATTACCTTAAAATCCTAAAAACCCTTGGAGTAATATATTTTGTATTCTTCTAGTAAAATCTAAGTATTGAAGTTCTTAAAAATGGTTTTTATTTGTTTTTAAGAAGTGCCCTTATTTTTATAAAAATCCACAAAGGATTAAATGTTCTTAAATAATAGTTTTAAGTTTTATTGTAAAAATCTAACTAGTATTTTTATAAAATGGTGAATTTATTTTTGTATGACAAAAATGATTTTTATTCATTTTTAGGATTTCTTCTTATTTTATTAACTTTCAATTAGAGTTTTAGTGTCCTTAATATGTATTTGTATTTTATTTATTTTAGCAAGTAACGTTATATGTTTCTTAGGTAGATATCATTTATGTGGTCTTTTATATATATATATATATTTTTATATTTTTCTAGAGTTAAAAATGTTCACAAAGCATTGTGGTAATTTAATTTTATTCTTAATAATCTCTTTTTAATTTCTTTTTTCTTTTAACTAGGCCTAGCCTGTGAGCCAGCCCGGTCCACAATACCACACCCCGGCCCGTTAAGGCCCAATTGGGCTGGCTAACCCGAGCCCACCCCACACTCTCCCCCTCACTTGGTCGTATTTGCATCTCTTACTCTGCTCTCGACCTCACTTGGGCGACGCCATGGCTCTTCCTTCCCCACCCCAGATTCCGGTGAACTCCATTCACTCCGGCCGACACTATTGGTCCTAATAGATGTGCCTCATCGAGGTCTTTCTGTCTATCCAATTCGATTTGACTATCTCTCCACTACGCGCTTACCACCAACTCCAAACCCTAACCCTAACATTTACGCCGGCAGGACGGCGAGGTCCAACCGCAACCCCGGTGGTTGGGCATGGCGTTTGGATACTGGCGTCGTGCTGGTGGTGTAGCTCGATACGGTGCAGCGAGGTGGCGCTCCTCGTGCCACGGTCAATGTGATGGCTGCGATGAGAACGGGAAGTCGTCCTCGTGTGGACGCCATCGTGGTCGCACGGGCCCTGGCTCGTCATGCCACAGTGGTAGCGCCATGAGCGTCAGGTGTATGGCTCCTTTTATCTCTCCTCTTCTCACTTCTTCCTATACTCTCCATCAAGCCCTCTCTCTGACTTGCTACATTCATTTGGTTTATGTAAATGCACTTATGCTTCAAAAGGTTACTACTGATTCACTACACCACCAAACCTTTCTTGTTGCTTGTCCCTACTCTGGATGCTAAGGAAACCTGATGTGAATTGGCCTGATCATTGATGCTCTATACTGATCTATGTGGCACACCATTAAGACTATATATGATTTTGTTGGTTGTTATTATGAATACCAATAGATTCAGATAGTGGGTTTGAAATCAAGCACAACCTCACTGGCTTTTGGACTAGAGTGGCTGATTTTTAACTTGTGCTTCATGGAATCCTGCATATAGTGTTGCCTGTTAATTACTATAATATGTATGACAGTGTGCCTAAGGGACTTCACTTAGCAGGATTTGCTGTGCTAAGTGATTTGGATAAATCATCTGATTCTTTCTTTTGGATGATCAAGTGCAAAGCTTTTAGGAAAATTAGCACTGGTTAGTGGTACTAAGACTGAGGCTTTGTTTTTTACAAGTGATTTCCTCTACTTTGGTCATACTAAAGTTATGATTCTATGATCAGTTATGATACACACCTTCTGGGACCTGTTGGTGGCTACGGTTCTGAGCTAGTGACTTTTGTGGTCTTTAGTACCCACTGTTATGGGGTTTTCCCTGGAAGTATGCCTTCCATTATAGTAAGATTTGCTGTTGTTATTAGCTAACCATGCTAAACTCATGCATCCATGCTCTTTGGTGAATTGACCTATAGTTCTGTGATGATATTTATCCCTCCTTGGAAGTGTCTGTACTACATAAAATGATTCTTAGCAATTATAGCTATGAAGATGATTTATCTTCTACTTATAAGATGTTGGTTTGATTTTGTTTCTGGTTAGTTAACCAAGTAACATCTGGAGATGGAATTCACTTAATAAAAACTACTCCTTGTGAGCTTAGATCAATGTGAAGCCTCCATAAGGATGGTACACAAGATCTATGACCTGCAGGATTTGTGTTCTTTAATGTGGATTTAGATGACTTCAAATATCATATTTGAATTCAAGTGTTGTAGGCTGATATCTTGGACATCTGGATTTGGTGATTTAAGAATTTGTAAAGATTGGTGCTCCTATATTTATGGAAAAATAACAAATATGTGTTTTTGATTCCTAGAATTCCTTCTAGGAAAATGATAGGAACTATCTTGTTTAAATGATTTGGATGATTGGCTAGTATGGAAGAATTACTCCAGTGGCTTCTATAGATGATCTTGCTGCTGTGGTACCTTTTCAGAGGATGCACAGTAGCCAAGATCATCTTCTACTTTATTGCTTGTCAAAAATTTGGATGACCCCTAGCCAATGATGCAAAGGCTGAGGCAGCTACTTTTCTGAAATAGAACATGTACTAGATATGATGTTAACACAGCTCTATGATGAGTTTCTCATAACAATACTATGGGAGCCTAAGAGCTCCCCTCTCTCCCAACCTATTTTCTAGATAGAACTGTTAAGAACAGATGCTTTAGCTAGGCAGTAATATAGCAACCTGCTGCTGTAGTGGTTGCTTGAAACTGTTTGGCTACTCCTAATCTACTTCCTATGCTCCAGCTTGATGTTCTCCTCCATGTTACTGCTTGCCCTTGATCTCCTTCATGTTACCTTGCTAAACTATTGGCTGGGTTGGTTTAATGTGGTGGAATGGATGGATTTTTGGGATGAACTGGTGAATCTCCTCTCCTCCTAGCTTTTGGATGGCTTCCCCAAGAAACCAGAGTGCTAGATATGGAGTGGTGATTTGGATGGTTAATTTTGTGGTAAACTGTGGTGGTTTTAGAGCTGAACAATGTATCATGGAGGTGTGGATAGATGACCAACAGAGTGGTACTCTTGTGCCACCGTGATGCTCTTATCCTCCCCTTATGGCTGTCATGTGTTGATAGCACACAGGCAGGTGGTGACTAAGCTCTTTGCTTGTTTGCTTCCTACTTGTGGATCAGCTCAAGTAACTACAGCTGATTCACTACTTCCTTCTTACCTTCCTTGGTGAAACTTGCCCCTCTGACTAATGCCTATGATGTTGTACTGAGGCATACAAGCTGATAAGAACATATTCTTAAATTGGTGAAACTTGCCCCTTTAAGATTCAGCTCAGTGATGTAATAATTGCAGTGCATAACACTGTTCATTCTGAGAGCAATGTACCTAACATTAACCCTTTTACTTTCCTTTTGTTTACTTCTATGTTCACATGTACAAGATCAGAAAATGATAAGAAGATGAAGATTAGTTTTAGGACTTTCCTTTTATCCAATTTTTGTAATTTTCTTTTCTGGACATTGTAACACATTAGTTGATCTTATTATTAAACTATTTCTTATTATTCCTTTATTGTAAAAGAATAATGTAATATATATATTCTGTTAATAAAGAATTCTTCTATTTGCTTTATTGTTCCAATTTATTTTCCATTTTCTTTATTCACTTATTTGTTCCATTGTAATCTTCCTTTATTTATTATTCTTTTGTAAAAGAACAATGTAATGTTAGTCTTAAATAATCCTTATACCTTTATTTATAACACTAGTAGTTGTATTCTTGTGAATAATTATTTATAATTCAAACTTCTCCCCTCATAATTCACTTAATCAATAGAGATCATGTCAAAATTCATCCCACTCACCTTGGATGGCACTAAACCTAACTCATCGGAGTGAGAGAATTCTGATCACTCTAGTCTTTTATTTTGGCGAAAAATTTACCCGGATTTTCAGATGCATGCATGCAGGTGCGCAAAATCCTAAATCTACCCTTCGTTTAGTCCTAAATGCTGGGATGTTACAACCGCCCCCAACAACCATAGCTCTGATACCATGTCGATTCAAAGGGGAATCACCTTTCTAACACACACACACACAACGATAAAACTGGGGGCTGGATACTGGGATTAGGTCTTGCTCTCCTCCAGCCCCTCCCTTTTATAGGTCAGCACACAATGGGCTTGGGCCTCTTGGGCCAGAATGGTTCAACACTACTCTTGTCCCTCTTTTCCTGTTCATCCATGCGGTCAGCCTCTTTGTTCCTTCTCCTTAGTTTAACCTCGTCCACGAGACCACCCTCATCGTCGTCTCGGAAGTAGAGCCCACGGGGACGGTGCTTGTAGGCTTTGGGAGCATTGGGACCACCCTCACTCATTGAAGGAAGAACGTGGAGGAGAAGATACCCGGAGGCGTGGGGAAGAAGATCCGGGGGAGGCCTGGAGAATCCGGTGGCCGGGAAGGCTCTGGGGAGGGTGGGGGCGGTAGGCGGCGGCTGGGGAGAGGGAGAGGGGTCGGGGGAGAAGAACTGATCTTTGTGAGCCCTTCCCCCCAATGCCCAGCCCTTAATAGAATGAGTCCGCTAGGGACGGATTATCCGGCCTACACTTGGGACGGATTATCCGGCCTACACTTGGGACGAATTCCGGTTATACACAGGTTCATGCCCGCTTGTCCCCAAACAAAACCCCCACAAGATGAACAATGGACTTGTGTGCTAGAAGAGATGGCTTAGGGATGGCTTAGGGATAGAGAGAGGCTTGGGATTAGACAACCAAACTAAGATGGTACTACACACTCAAGATTGCAAGAATCAAATCAACTAAAATCCAAAATTGAGTCTGATTTACATAAGAACAAGAGATGAGCAATAACAGCCAAAAAGATACATATAGAACCAACTCTTCGCACGGAAGAGGGCGGTGGCCGAGGCCACCTTGTTGGAGTGCATGGTATGACACCACGAAGATATATCTTGGGTTCATAACCAATACTCATCAAAAAGCTCACATATCACAAAATGATATTAAGAGGAATGATTTTACTTGCTTTCGGCATTATGGGGGGAGGGTTATCCCAATCAATTCGGACCACCCCCCCTATATACATGCCCACACCTAGACCAAATAAGGAGGAGATATAAGAGTGAGTGCATGGGTAATCAAGACAAGGTCCTTGAATCAACAATATTTACCTCATTCCTCAAGTAACAAAACCTTGCTTCATCAAGTGGCTTCGTGAAAATATCAGCAAGTTGGTTCTTCGTGCTCACAAAAGATAGATCAATATCACCTCGAGCTACATGGTCTCGAATAAAATGATTCCGAATCTCAATATGCTTCGCCTCGTGTGTTGCACCGGGTTGTATGCAATTTTGATTGCACTTTCATTATCGCATAAAAGAGGCACTTTTTCACAATTGACACCGTATTCCTTTAAAGTTTGCCTCATCCATAATAATTGTGTACATGCACTAGCAGTAGCCACATATTCAGCCTCGGCGGTGGAGAGAGATATACAATTCTGCTTTTTAGAAGACCAACAAACCAAGGATCTTCCCAAGAATTGGGAAGCTCCAGAAGTTGATTTCCTATCATCCTTATCACCAGCCCAATCTGAATCAGTATAGCCACATAGAGAGAAATTCGATCCCTTGGGATACCATGGACCAAAATTAGGGGAATGAACCAAATATCGAAGATTCTCTTGAACGCCACTAAGTGGCTTTCCTTAGGAGCTGCTTGATACCTTGCACACACACCTACACTCAACACAATATCGGGTCTAGATGCACATAGGTAAAGAAGAGAGCCGATCATGGACCGGTATACATTTTGGTCCACATCTTTACCATGGGGATTGAGTTCGAGATGACATTTAGTTTGCATCGGTGTGGCGATGCCATTAAGATCCGTCATCTTGAATCTCTTGAGCATGTCTTGGATGTATTTTGCTTGATTTATGAATGTTCCGTCTCTAAGTTGTTTGATCTCAACTCCAAGAAAGAACTGTAACTCCCCCATCATAGACATCTCAAACCTGTCAGTCATAAGCTTTGAAAATTCATCATTAAAAGCTTTATTAGTAGAGCCAAAGATGATGTCGTCTACATATATTTGGCATACGAAGAGCTCCCCCTTAACCTTCTTAGTAAAAAGAGTGGGATCAATTTTCCCAACTTCGAAGCCACGGTCTAGCAAAAGCTCTTTAAGGTGCTCATACCACGCACGTGGGCTTGTTTAAGGCCATAGAGTGCCTTATCGAGTTTGTAGACATGGTTCGGAAAGTTAGGATCCTCAAATCCTAGGGGTTGCTTTACATATACCAACTCATGTAGATGACCATTAAGAAAAGCACTCTTAATGTCCATTTGCTGCTGTAACATCCCAAAACTTTAATCCATGCTTATCAAGATCAAATCATCCAAAATAGGGTTAACAAAAACTTTTCCAAATTAAAAATGAAAGCATTCATATGTGTGTGCATTTAAAATAGGAGTTGAATTTTAGTGCCTTGTTTAAGTGATCCAATGTTTGTAAAATGTTTCTTAGGTGAATTAAACATCATCTAAGTCATTCCCAAACTTTTCCCAAAGAAAAATAACTCAAAATGAATATTTGAAGTGAATGGTCATTTTGGCCAAATTAACTCTCATGCCTACTTGGGGCATTCCTAGTACTCAAAACTTAACAGAAACATGTGTGGATCTTTACAGCCCTTGCTAGTACACATACTGAGGTACCAAGGCCCACCTTGTGATCTGCAAAAATCTTTCAAATGCTAATTTTAAATGACAGTTCAAAATTGAATCTATTTCATATGGTAAGATCCCACTTTTTCAAAAACCATTCAAACAATCTCACTTTCAAAACCCTTGCAACTAGAGACTACCTAGCACTAGTGTAGATCACCCAGAAAAATTTGAAACCAAAATTCAAAAGTTTATTTCTTGCGGCCATTTCATCAAACACTTGGCAGGCAGGTTTAAACTCTAAATCCTAGCTCACTATTCTGCACAGGGTTTTGCCCCCATTTGATCTCCATTTAATCCCTATGTCCCCTCTTGGTCTAACCAGGCCCTTAGCACCCCTCTCCCTTGTCCCTAGCCCCCATGCCATGCCAACCCGAGGACATGCTCACCGGCAAAACCTTGCCCCGCTGCAGCAGGCCACTCCCCCTTCCCTCGCCATGTCTAGGAGGTAGCCAGCAGCTCACCGCCACCCTCTGTCCCCTGCTCGAGCCGAGCCTCGCCATGGACCACCGAGGAAAGCCCGCGCCCAGTGCCACCGCACCATGCCGAGCACACGCCAGAGCACCGCACCCGGCACGCGTGCACAGACTGCCACTCGACCACAGCCCACGCCCACCGCTCCGCCACGACCCAGGGAACACCCCAGACACCCCCGTTCGCCGCCCAACGCACCACAGCCACCACTCGCCGTGGACGTTGCTGCTTCTGCCGCTCAGAGCGCCACCTCGCCCAGACCGCATACCACCGCCCCTATGCTCACATTCACTTCCTAGAGCACCGCCAGGAGACCGCCTGTCGATCACCACCCTCTGCCATGCCTCTAGCCGGCTGTAGCCATATCGCCACCGTCGCCAGCCCATCCCGCTCGGTCTCACCGTCGGGCCTATATAAACCGGCCTCCCCAGCCTCTTCTCTCCATACCCACTCACTCCCCACCTCTCACTGAACCTCACCCACCTCTCGCCGGAGCCAAGCGAGCTCTGCCTCGCTGGAATTGGAGCCGGAGTAGCCGCAGCAGGAGGAGAAGGGCGCCGCTGATTGCGATCACCCCAAGCTCAGCCGCAGCCGTGCCTCGCCTCGCCGTCGACCACCAGTTCGTTTGCCCGCGTCGTCGACCCTGCTGGACCTCTGGTACGTCCCCAGCAGACCCCCACCGAGCCTCTACGGTTCGAGCTCGCTGGCGACCTGTTCATCGTCGATGATGACCCTCGGCCGTAGATCCCCGTTCTAATTCTACGGCCCACAGCGCGTGTACCGTTTTGCGTGTTAAGACCCACTGACAAGTGGGACCCCCTGTCAGCTGAGCCCCACACCGTGGAGCGCCACTGGGCCGGCCCAAGTTCTTTCCCGCGCTAGCCCAACCGTTCGAATTTGGATTTTTCTTTTTTAGTTGAATCTAGTTTCTGTCCCCTAGTTTGAAAATCAATTTAGAGAGATTTATAAATCCAAATTGCATGAAACTAATTTTGTCTGAAAGGTATTGAAGTAATCTATCCAAGCTCATGGGATTTAATTCAATTAGAGTTATAGATCTCTCCTAATAAAAATAACAAAACAGAAGCATTTTCACCTTGCAACATTTTTATAAAATCAACCAAGTTAGCTTTTGAGTTGATTCCAACTCTCAAAAATCACATTTCATCATATATACCTAAATATGTAATAATATTAAGGTTTACGTGCAGTGAATTTGGACTAGTACCAAAATAATGCTATATAGGCATTTCTAGTCACTTTAAATCATTAAATATTGAACTTAAACCAAAGTAATTTTGATCCAACCTTTAAATCTCATTCCCACATGTTAGAATATGTGGTGATGACATGTGTCAACATGATCCCATATTTTAAGTGGTGAATATTAAATCTTAGTTAATTTTTCAATGAGTAGAAATTACTTTTCTAAATTAAAAAGAATGAAACTATTGAATTAAACTTGTGATGCTTGTGATGATAATAGATCATCAATTGTGTGTCTTAGAAAGCTATCTAGCCTAGTTAAGTATTGTTTGGTGATTGTGTACTCCATATGTATTTATAGAAGATAGTACCGAGAAAGCTTACGAGGAGGAGGAGTGCTATCCAAACGAAGACGAAGAAAACTTCAACCACTTCACCAACCAAGGCAAGCCACCATTAACAGTGCAAGCTATTAGTGTCAAGTTAACCCTTGCAAGTTTAGTACTTAGCAAGCTAGGATCAAACTAGATGGTTTAGCAAGGATGCCTTAAGCATGCTTTGATCACACCCCTTTTACTATTAGTTACCCCAAGTCTTGGTTTACAAGTGTTACCTCCTTTAGTTTACACAAAGTCCCTTAATTGTTTTGAATGTAGCATAAAAATTATAAAACTTGACCTATTTAGAAACCTTTAGATGTCATTCTATGGCATGAGATTGAACCCATCACTTCCACCTTAGTGAACACTCTTAACTTAGTAGTTTAGAGTAGATAAAAAATTTGAGTCACTTTAGATGGGAACACTTGGTGAAAATGAATTGTGAAAACCTTGGAATGATGAGTCATTCTATTGAGATGTTTTGACATGTGTTGAGAAACACAACTGGTTTATGATGATGAAAATGATGAGGCATGAGCCTTAACCCTTTTATAAAACTGATGGTTGGATTCGGATGTGATACCATTCCAAATTTACCGTACAACCACACTACCTGAATTGGGTAAGGCTTAGCTGGAAATTTATATGCATTAGTATTAGTTCCCTCGCGGGAGAGGTTTGAGCTGAGGCTACCTCTCATGATGTCCACCTATGCAGTGCCCAGGATGACTGATGGTCATGGTTGGGAGGCCATGCTCATAGGAGAGGTGCTTATACTAGGGTGTGTAAAGGGAAGGTTATGTTTGATTATCTGCATACTAAGTATGATGATTCAGGGTTATCCCTGACAGATGTATCGAATCTTGTGGTGAAAGTGTACCACCTCTGCAGAGTGTCAAACTATTCGAATAGCCACGTCCGCGGTTATGGACAGTTGGAATGGCCATACTGTTTCGTTGTCAAATGTTTTCTAAATAACTTGAAATGAAGGATGAACTTTGACTTGACCACAACAGGGTTGTGTTTATGACAATAGCTTCCCAACTTAAGTGATTCTAGAACTTTATTTTATCTTTCTTTGCTTCAGAACTCAGCTTAGGTTTCAAACTTAACTTTATAGTTAAACTTAGATTTAGCACTTTAACTTAGAACTATAGTACCTGTTAATAGTAGTTTGCGAGTACTTAAAGAGTACTCATGGCTTTTGTCCCTGGCTATTCTCATGGCCAGACTATGAAGGAGACTATCAAGAGGATGGTCATCAGGACGGCTATGATAACTAGGACTATCTGCCTTCGTCAGCATTGCCTGTGCCCTTAAAGATGGACCCCACCGCTACGCTTATCTTTTATTTCCGCTGCTTGTTGTATTAAAGACTGGATCATGAGATCCTTATTTGTGTAAGACCTTATGTATGGTTTCTAATGGATGATGTACTGTGATATCCAATCTATTATGTCTCGCAAAAATGGTAATCCTGGGATTGCGAGGTATGGCATAACGGGCATCTGGGATTAAAAAACCGGGTGTTGACAAGTTGGTATCAGAGCCATCCTGACCATAGGAGACCCTAGTTAGAATGGACGTCCAAACCAAAAACTTAGCTTCAAAACCAAAGTGAGTATTTATGAAAAACTATTTCCTCTCTTACCCTTGTGAACTCATTCTTTCTCAAAAAAATTCATGTTCCTCAAAATTCTTACGTTACTACTTAAAACTTGACACACTTGATCACTTCACTAACTTCCTCATCCTTAATTCTTGTAGATGGAGACTCAGTTCAGCAAGTTTTAGCAGTTGGGAAACAGAGGTCAGCTGATCTTCGAGAGGGATCTGGATTCACTGTCGGAATTACTGGGACGCCCACATCTGGAGTTTCTTGGAGCTCAACTTCCAGGACCCCCAGGAGGAGACCTACAGTGGCTAGTCACCGCAGATCTTAGAGGAAGCATCAAAACCCACTTCTGGGAGAATTCAGTTCTCTGTGAGAGAGAACAACTGGCTAGATGGATTCGTCAGGGCAATGCATGAAGCTCTCGCACGTCTATGTGCCCTCAGCTTCAACAAGATCCAAGGAACCCGTTTTGCCCACTATGCAAGACATGACTTCATGGGAATGCCGATGGAGATGCCAAGTCACCTAGAGTTGAGGCGTCAAGTGGAGAATCTTGACTTCTTGCTGCACGATAGACGGCAGGAACTGGACAATGCCAGGGAGTTAGCCAACCAGAACCGTGCCATCGCCGACCAGAAGGCCCAGACTTTCGCACTGCTCGTCCAAGTCGCCAGTCTCTTTGCCGCCAGCGTGCCAAGAAGGATTGCACCATCGCCCGTCTTCGCAAGAAGGTGGCCGACCTCGAGAAGACTGTCAAGGAGCAGGAAGCTCAGCTTACCGCCAAGGAAGAAGAAGAGGGTGAAGACATCCAGGGAGACATGGATTCTTACCTCAGCAACGATGATGACTTTCTGGAGGAGGATGCTGTGGACTTCTACACTGATGATGAGGACTCTGACTTCATCGACGATGAGTAGATGTACTAGAGCACTGTCGTAGCATGAGTTGTATCGGTACTGTATCGTAGCTGGCAGAATGGTTCTTCAAACCATCTGCTTTCCTTTGTTTGTTGTGGTGTGTGTTGTATCGTGTGCTTGCTTGCATAAATGAAAATGAAGTTAGTTGAAAAACCTGAGTCTAACTCAAAGTTTTAGCTTTGAAAACCCAAAACCATGAACCTTAGAATTTCCCTCTTACCCCTATATCTATCTCAATCTTCAGATGACTCGTGGAAACCAAGGAGGGAGCAGCTCATCGCAAGACCCAATGCTGCAGATCTTGCAGAATCTCATCGCAGACCGTGAAGCAAGCAGGGCTGAGCGCCAAGCCAACTTAGCAACATTGCAGCAGATCGCCCAAATGGCTCTCAACAACCAAGTACATGGAAATCAGGATCACCATGGATCCAAACTCAAAAATTTCAGAATACCAATCCCCCAATCTTCAACCAATCTGAGAACCCATTAGATGCTGATGACTGGTTACAGACCATGGAAAACAACTTAGAAGTTGCCAGAGTTGATGAAAATGAGAAAGTTCTCTTCGCCACCCACTATCTGGCAGGAAATGCAAGAGCTTGGTGGAATAGCATCCTCAATATGAACCATGGTCAAGTGATGACATGGGAAGCATTCAAAGTCAAGTTCAGCCGCACCCACGTGCCGCAAGGTCTCGTCAACAGGATGAGAGATGAATTCTGCGAATTGAAGCAAGGAAGAATGACTGTGGTGGAGTACCGTGACAGATTCTTGTCACTTACCAGATATACACCTGATGAGATCAACACAGAGGCCAAGAAGAAGGAGAGATTCTTGAACAAACTGTATGATGACATGCAGACTGTCCTCGTCAATATCCGTTTCCAGGATCTCGAAGAGCTAGTCGAATCTGCCATTCAGATGGAAGGGAAGATTAACCAGGCAAACGACAACCGCAAGCGTCGTATGATGCAGCAGTCTGGATCCAGTAGTCACCAGAAGTACCGTCCCAACCCTTCACCGGGATATGCACCAAGAAACAACCGACCCCCAAATTTTCACCCAAGCTACCCTAACCGTAGCGGAGGCAATGTGAAGTCCGGAGGAAACAATCACAACTCCAGTAATACCAACAATTTCAACCGTGCCCCTCCCAAGAGCAACAACAACAGCAACAACACTGCACCCAGAACTGGCAGCAATGTTGTGCCTGTCGCAGTCAAGGACAAGTCCCAGATCACTTGTTTCGAGTGTGGAGTGAAGGGTCACTACTCCAATGAGTGTCCCAAGAAGACTGCCACCAATGCCCCTATGAATGCCCCAGCGCAGCAGCAGCGTCGTGTTCAACCAGGAAGGAGGTTTGCCCCAGGGAACCCTCACAACCGCAACGGTCGTCTCTTCCACATGAATGCAGAAGAAGCCCAAGAAGCGCCAGATGTAGTGTTGGGTATGTTTTCTGTCAACTCAGTTTTAGCAAGAGTATTGTTTGATTCTGGAGCATCGCATTCATTTGTCACCAAAGAATTAGCATGCACTAGTAAGATTCACCCAACCAACCTGAAGCATGTCATGATAGTTCAAATCCCCGGTTCAACTACAAAGGCTAGAAAAATTTGCAAAGTTGTACCTATCAGAATACATGGGATAGATTTTTATGCCAACCTAATTGTACTTGGAACCAAAGGATTGGAAGTAGTACTAGGTATGGACTGGATATCAAGGCATAAAGGATTGCTAGACTGTGCTAAGAAAGCCATCACCATGACCAGTAGTTCTGGAGTAACAGTAGAGCATATCTCTGAAACCTTACCCCGTCAATTCAAGTGCAACAAGAGTGTAGCCCTGCCCACCATAGACAGTGTCAGAGTAGTCTGTGAATACCCCGACGTATTCGCAGATGAATTTCCAGGTATGCCCGCAGATAGGGATATTGATTTCATTATCGAACTAATCCCCGGAACCGGACCTATAGCCCAGAGACCCTATAGCATGAACCCCTCAGAGTTAGTGGAACTGAAGAAGCAGTTTGATGCCATGTTAGCAATAGGCTTGATTCAGCCAAGCGCATCGCCATGGAGATCACCAGTGTTATTCATCAACAAGAAAGATGGAGGCAACCGTTTGTGCACAGATTACAGAAAGTTGAATGACGTCACCATCAAGAACAAGTACCCTTTGCCAAAGATAGAGGATCTATTTGATCAGTTGACTGGAGCCTAGGTATTCTCAAAGATTGATCTTAGGACTGGTTATCACCAACTTAAGATTCGTGCAACGGATATTCCGAAGACCACCTTTATTACTCGCTATGGTTTATACGAGTATACGGTTATGTCCTTTGGATTAACCAATGCCCCTGCTTATTTCATGAATCTCATGAATAAGATCTTTATGAATTTCCTAGATAAGGTTTAAGTTGTGTTCATCGACGACATCCTTATCTACTCCAAGTCAGAAGAAGAGCATGAGCAACATCTGAGAATCATCCTAGAAACCCTGAGAGAGCATCAGTTATATGCCAAGTTCAGCAAGTGTGAGTTTTGGCTGAAAGAAGTAGGATTCCTAGGACATATTGTGTTTGCCGGAGGAGTCTCTGTTGATCCCGCCAAGATCAAAGATGTCGAAGAATGGGAAGCCCCAACCACTCAAACCCAAGTCCGTGCATTTCTCGGATTAGCGGGATACTACCGCAAGTTCGTAGAAGGATTCTCGAGCATTGCCCGCCCCATGACCCAATTGTTGAAGAAGGACAAGAAGTTTGAATGGACCGACAAATGTGAAGCCAGTTTTCAGGAGCTGAAGAAGAGATTGATATCAGCCCCAATTTTGATCATGCTAGACATCAAGAAGTCGTTTGATGTATATTGTGACGCATCCAAGATTGGTCTAGGATGTGTATTGATGCAAGAAGGCAAAGTCATCGTGTATCTGTCTCAATAACTAAAGCAGCATGAGCAGAACTATCCGACCCATGATCTTGAGCTAGCAGCTATGGTTCTAGCATTGAAGACATGGCGTCATTATCTGATGGGTAATCGCTGTGAGATTTACTCAGATCACAAGAGCTTGAAGTATATTTTCACTCAGAAGGATCTGAATATGAGGCAAAGGAGATGGATAGAGTTAATCAAGGATTATGACCTTGACATTCACTATCACCCCGGCAAAGCCAATGTGGTAGCGGATGCTCTTAGCAGATTGTTGTGTAGGCTTAACACCATGATCAAGGAGAAGCGACCAAGTTTGTATGAGGAGTTGGAGCAGTTCAGGACTGAGTTAGTTACCAAAGGATTCTTAGCTAGCATTGAACTTCAACCCACTTTGATTAGCCAAATCAAGGAAGCCCGGAAAGGGAATGAAAGTATCGACGGTATCAAACATCATATTGGTACAGGAAAGGTACCTGGATTCACGGAAGACGAAGAAGGAGTACTGTGGTACAAAGGACGTATCTGTGTGCCAGCAGATTCAGAGCTGAAGGAAATTATCATGAAGGAAGCTCATGATACTCTTTATTCTATCCACCCCACAGGAACGAAGATGTATCAGGATTTGAAAGAGCAATTTTGGTGGCACAAGATGAAGAGAGAGATCAGAAGCTACATCACCAAATGTGACATATGTCAAAGAGTCAAAGCAGAGCATCAGAGACCTGCAGGATTGTTGCAACCATTGCAAATTCTGGAATGGAAATGGGATTCCGTCGGAATGGACTTTATCACCGGTTTACCTACCTCTAGCAGGGGAATGACTCAATCTGGGTCATAGTTGATAGACTGTCCAAGGTAGCCCATTTTATACCTGTCAAGACTACCTACCAGAGTGCAAAGCTAGCAGAGCTGTATATTGCTAGGATTGTTAGTCTGCATGGAACCCCCAAGACCATCGTATCAGATCGAGGAACCTAGTTTACCTCGAGATTTTGGCAGAAAGTTCAGGAAGGTTTACGAACCAAGTTGAACTTCAGTACCGCTTATCACCCGCAAACTGATGGACAGACTGAGAGAGTCAACCAGATCCTAGAGGATATGCTTAGAGCTTGTGTGTTAGAATACGGATCAAAATGGGAAGACTGCCTGCCTTTCGCAGAATTCTCATATAACAACAGTTATCAAGCTAGTTTGCAGATGGCACCATTTGAGTTCCTATACAGAGGAAAGTGTCGTACCCCTTTAAATTGGTCGCAAGTAGGAGAGAGTCAGATCTTTGGACCCGACATTCTCCGAGAAGCAGAAGAGAAAGTTTACAAAGTCCGTGAGCACCTCAAGACCTCCCAATCCAGACAGAAGAGTTATGCTGACAAGCGAAGGAGAGACCTGACTTTCAATGTCGGAGATTTTGTATACCTCAAAGTTTCACCATTGAAGGGAACTCAACGCTTTAGTCTGAAGGGAAAGTTAGCCCCTAGATATATCGGACCTTTCAAGATTCTGAACCGCCGAGGAGAAGTATCGTATCAACTGGAACTGCCTGAAGAGATGTTAGCCATCCACAATGTGTTCCACATCTCGTTACTTTGCAAATGTTTGGAAGTGCCCGAGAAGACGGAAGTTTTCAAGAACATCGATCACAGAGCTGTGGAAATCAACAATGACCTGACCTATAGGGAAGTACCCATCCATATCTTAGAAGAAGCCTACAGAACCACCAGGACCAGGAGCATCAAGTTTCTCAAGATCCAATGGAGCAACCATACCGAGGAGGAAGCTACCTGGGAGCAAGAAGATTACATTAGGACAGAGTTCCTAGATCTCTTTAGTTCCTAGTTTTCCTTGTAAATCTCGAGACAAGATTTTGTTTAAGGGGGGAAGGTTTGTAACATCCCAAAACTTTAATCGAAGCTTATCAAGATCAAATCATCCAAAAATAGGGTTAACAAAAACTTTTCCAAATTAAAAATGAAAGCATTCATATGTGTGTGCATTTAAAATAGGAGTTGAATTGAAGTGCCTTGTTTAAGTGATCCAATGCTTGTAAAATGTTTCTTAGGTGAATTGAAAATCATCTAAGTCATTCCCAAACTTTTCCCAAAGAAAAATAACTCAAAATGAACATTTGAAGTGACTGGTCATTTTGGCCAAATTAACTCTCATGCCTACTTGGGGCATTCCTAGTACTCAAAACTTAACAGAAACATGTGTGGATCTTTACACCCCTTGCTAGTACACATACTGAGGTACCAAGGCCCACCTTGTGATCTGCAAAAATCTTTCAAATGCTAATTTCAAATGATAGTTCAAAATTGAATCTATTTCATATGGTAAGATCTCACTTTTTCAAAAACCATTCAAACAAGCTCCACTTTCAAAACCCTTGCAACCAGAGACTACCTAGCACTAGTGTAGATCATCCAAAAAAATTGAAACCAAAATTCAAAAGTTTATTTCTTGCGGCCATTTCATCACACACTTGGCAAGCAGGTTTAAACTCTAAATCCTAGCTCACTATTCTGCACAGGGTTTTGCCCCCATTTGATCTCCATTTAATCCCTATGTCCCCTCTTGGTCTAACCAGGCCCTTAGCACCCCTCTCCCTTGTCCCTAGCCCCCATGCCATGCCAACCCGAGGACATGCTCGCCGGCCAAACCTTGCCCCACTACAGCAGACCACTCCCCCTTCCCTCGCCATGTCTAGGAGGTAGCCAGGAGCTCACCTCCACCCTCTGTCCCCTGCCCGAGCCGAGCCTCGCCATGGACCACCGAGGAAAGCCCGCGCCTAGTGGCACCGCACCATGCCGAGCACGTGCCAGAGCACCGCACCCGGCACGCATACACAGACCGCCGCTTGACCGCAGCCCGCGCCCACCGCTCCGCCATGACCCAGGGAACACCCCAGACACCCCCGTTCGCCGCCAAACGCACCACAGCCACCGCTCGCCGTGGATGTTGCCACTTCTGCCTCTCAGAGCGCCACCTCGCCTAGACCGCATATCACCGCCCCTATGCTCACATTCACTTCCTAGAGCACCGCCAGGAGACTGCCTGTCGATCGCAACCCTCCGCCATGCCTCTAGCCGGCCGTAGCCATGTCGCCACCATCGCCTACCCATCCCGCTCGGTCTCACCATCGGGCCTATATAAACCGGCCTCCCTAGCCTCTTCTCTCCACACCCACTCACTCCCCACCTCTCACTGAACATCACCCACCTCTCGCCGGAGCCAAGCAAGCTCTGCCTCGCCGGAGCAGCCGCAGCAGGAAGAGAAGGGCGCCGCTGATTGCGACCACCCCAAGCTCCGCCGCAACCGCGCCTCGCCTCGCCGTCGACCACCAGTTCGTTTGCCCGCCTCGTCGACCCTGCTGGAGCCCTGGTACGTCCCCAGCAGACCCCCACCGAGCCGCTAGGGTTCGAGCTCGCCGGCGACCTGTTCGTCGTCGACGACGACCCTCAGCCGTAGATCCCCGATCTAATCCTACGGCCCACTGCGCGCGTACCGTTTCGCGTGTTAAGACCCACTGACAAGCCGGACCCCCCTGTCAGCTGAGCCCCGCGCCACGGAGCGCCACTGGTCCGGCCCAAGTTCTTTCCCGCGCTAGCCCAACCGTTCAAATTTAGATTTTTCTTTTTTAGTTGAATCTATTTTTGTCCCCTAGTTTGAAAATCAATTCAGAGAGATTTATAAATCCAAATTGCATGAAACTAATTTTGTCTGAAAGGTATTGAAGTAATCTATCCAAGCCCGTTGGATTTAATTCAATTAGAGTTATAGATCTCTCCTAATAAAAATAACAAAACAGAAGCATTTGCACCTTACAACATTTTTATAAAATCAACCAAGTTAGCTTTTGAGTTGATTCCAACTCTCAAAAATCATATTTCATCATATCTACCTAAATATGTAATAGTATTAAAGTTTGCATGCAGTGACTTTGGACTAGTACCAAAATAATGCTATATAGGCATTTCTAGTCACTTTAAATCATTAAATATTGAACTTAAACCAAATTAATTTTGATCCAACCTTTAAATCTCATTCCCACATGTTAGAATATGTGGTGATGACATGTGTCAACATGATCCCATATTTTAAGTGGTGAATATTAAATCTTAGTTAATTTTTCAATGAGTAGAAATTACTTTTCTAAATTAAAAAGAATTAAACTATTGAATTAAACTTGTGATGCTTGTGATGATAATAGATCATCAATTGTGTGTCTTAGAAAGATATCTAGCCTAGTTAAGTATGGTTTGGTGATTGTGTACTCCGTATGTATTTATAGAAGATAGTATCTACCAAGCTTACGAGGAGGAGGAGTGTTATCCAGACGAAGACGAAGAAAACTTCAACCACTTCACCAACCAAGGCAAGCCACCATTAACAGTGCAAGCTATTAGTGTCAAGTTAACCCTTGCAAGTTTAGTACTTAGCAACCTAGGATCAAACTAGATGGTTTAGCAAGGATGCCTTAAGCATGCTTTGATCACACCCCTTTTACTATTAGTTACCCCAAGTCTTGGTTTACAAGTGTTACCTCCTTTAGTTTACACAAAGTCCCTTAATTGTTTTAAAGGTAGCATAAAAAGTATAAAACTTGACCTATTTAGAAACCTTTAGATGTCATTCTATGGCATGAGATTGAACCCATCACTTCCACCTTAGTGAACACTCTTAACTTAGTATTTTAGAGTAGATCAAAAATTTGAGTCACTTTAGATGGGAACACTTGGTGAAAATGAATTGTGAAAACCTTGGAATGATGAGTCATTCTATTGAGATGTTTTGACATGTGTTGAGAAACACAACTGGTTTATGATGATGAAAATGATGAGGCATGAGCCTTAACCCTTTTATAAAACTGATGGTTGGATTCGGATGCGATACCATTCCAAATTTACCGTACAACCACACTACCTGAATTGGGTAAGGCTTAGTTGGAAATTTATATGCATTAGTATTAGTTCCCTCACGGGAGAGGTTTGAGCTGAGGCTACCTCTCATGATGTCCACCTATGCAGTGCCCAAGATGACTGATGGTCATGGTTGGGAGGCCATGCTCATAGGAGAGGTGCTTATACTAGGGTGTGTAAAGGGAAGGTTATGTTTGATTATCTGCATACTAAGTATGATGATTCAGGGTTATCCCTGACAGATGTATCGAATCTTGTGGTGAAAGTGTACCACCTCTGCAGAGTGTCAAACTATTCGAATAGCCGCGTCCGCGGTTATGGACAGTTGGAATGGCCATACTATTTCGTTGTCAGATGTTTTCTAAATAACTTGAAATGAAGGATGAACTTTGACTTGACCACAACAGGGTTGTGTTTATGCCAATAGCTTCCCAACTTAAGTGATTCTAGAACTTTATTTTATCTTTCTTTGCTTCAGAACTCAACTTAGGTTTCAAACTTAACTTTATAGTTAAACTTAGATTTAGCACTTTAACTTAGAACTATAGTACCTGTTAATAGTAGTTTGCGAGTACTTAAAGAGTACCCATGGCTTTTGTCCCTGGCTATTCTCATGGCCAGGCTATGAAGGAGACTATCAAGAGGATGATCATCAGGACGGCTATGATAACTAGGACTATCTGCCTTCGCCAGCATTGCCTGTGCCCTTGAAGATGGACCCCACCGCTACGCTTATCTTTTATTTTCGCTGCTTGTTGTATTAAAGACTGGATCATGAGATCCTTATTTGTGTAATACCTTACGTATGGTTTCTAATGGATGATGTACTGTGATATCCAATCTGTTATGTCTCGCAAAAATGGTAATCCTAGGATTGCGAGGTATGGCATAACGGGCATCTGGGATTAAAAAACCGGGTGTTGACAGCTGCAATTTAAAATTATTATGAGCAACATAAGCAAGAAGGATACGGATGGAATCAAGATGAGCCACTGGAGCATAAGTCTCTCCGAAGTCGATGCCCTCAACTTGGGAATAGCCTTGTGCCATGAGTCTTGCCTTGTTCCTTACTACAATTCCATTCTCATCTTGCTTATTTTTTAAAATCCACTTTGTGCCGATAACATTGCGGCGATCCTTGGGCTTCTCTACTAATTTCTAGACCTTGTTGCGCTCAAAGTTATTTAACTCTTCATGCATAGCAACAACCCAGTCCGGATATTCAAGGGATTCAAACACTTTATTGGGTTCCACCATTGATATGTGAGCCTGGTGCTCACCAAAGCTTGCAAGCTCCCTTCTTGTGGACACCCTTCGTCTGAGATCACCTACAACTTTGTCAAGGGTGTGACCCCTTAATTCAAGATTCCTATCTACACGAGCTTTGCGACGAAGCTCAATCAACTTGTTGTCTCTTGGAGTAATAACTTCATCATTTGAGTCTTCGTTGGAATTAATAGCTTGGCCTTGATCTCCAGCTTGATCAGCAGGAATAGAAGGTGACAAATCTTACCCTTGATTTTGATTAGCAGCCATAACAAGAGGTTGCTGTTGTTCAAAATTTTCAGGGCCGGATAATCCGGCCGAGGGAGTGGCCGGATAATCCGGCCTGGGAGAGCTTGGTGCATCTTCACAGTCTTGAACGGTTCTGGCTCGAACTGGAGAGGGGCCGGATAATCCGGGGTCGGCCGGAAAATCCGACCTGGGAGTTTCAGCAGCCTCTTCGACATTGTGTTCACTTCTACCAGTTGAGGAAGGCTGGCCGGATAATCCGGTGTCCACTAGGTAATCCGGCCTGGAGCTTTCTAGGGCAGTTGATTGATGAGCTTCAGTAATTTGAGGTATTGGTGTAGAGGTTTCTCCAGCAGTTGGAGCATGTTGAGCTTGTGTTGATGAGGGCTCTACTTGAGTAGAGCATTTTCCTTCCCGATCCGCCACAAGGGGTTCCTCAATGGGGTGGAAAAATCCCATGCCCATTCTTCTTATGGCTTCTTGGGGTATTTCAACATCTGCATCACAAACATCAACTTGCCCTGCACAGGAGCCATCATTTTCCTCGAACACCACACTACAAGATTCTACAACAGTTCCGGAGAGCTTATTGTAGACTCTATAAGTGCGGGATTCGGTACCATAACCAACAAACATGCCTTCTAAAGCCTTAGACTCGAATTTAGATAGACGAACTCCTTTGATAAGAAAGAAACACTTACAACCAAATACCCGGAAGTAGGAGATGTTTGGCTTGTTACCGGTAAGTATTTCATAAGGTGTCTTGTCCATGATTTTGCGGAGGTAGAGCCGGTTGGAAGAGTGGCATGCGGTAGAAATTGCTTCAGCCCAGAAGTTATATGGTGACTTGAATTCAGCCAACATAGATATTTTCATATCCATTAAAGTCCGGTTCTTCCTCTCGGCTACACCATTTTGTTGAGGGGTGTACGCAGCCGAATATTGGTGTCTTATCCCCTCTTCACTTAGGAATTCATTCAGAGTGTAGTTCTTGAACTCGAAGCCATTATCGCATCTAATTGCCAAAATAGGGACATTATGTTGATGTTGAACCTTGTTGGAAAAATTGATGACCGTTTGTTGAGTCTTGCTCTTCAACTTGAAGAAATATACCCATGTATATGTTGAATAATCATCAACAATTACGAGGCAATATTTCTTCTCACCTAGGCTTGCATGAGATGGAGGACCAAAGAGGTCCACGTGGAGGAGCTCCAAAATCCTCTTTGATGAAATAATAGTCTTCCGTCGATGAGGAGAGTCATGCATTTTCCCTTCAACACAAGCCCTGCAAACACGATCTTTGGCAAAGGAAACATTTTCTTTTAGTCCAAGAATGTGGCCACCCTTGTGAAGACTTTGCAAAGTTCTCATATTGACGTGGGCTAGTCGACGATGCCATAGCCAGCCTACGTCGACCTTTCTGAAAAGACACATCGGGCCTGTAGTGGTTTTCCCCGAAAAGTCCACCACATATAGGTCATTTTCGACGTATCCAACGAAAACGACCTTTAGAGACTTGCTCCATAAGAGTACCACCAAATCACCATCAATAAAAACAGCGAAGCCCATCTTACCAAGGGCACGAACAGAAAGTAAATTGTAACCGAGGGTCTCAACAAGCATGACGTCCACGAGAGAGATATCGTGAGCAACCACAACTTTACCAAGACCCAATACCTCAGATTTTGACTTGTCACCATAGCAGATGGTTATGTGATCATGGTTTGGCCGCATTTCCGAGATGATCTCCTTGCTTCCGGTCATATGACTAGTGCACCCACTATCGAGCACCCATTTGGACCCACCGGAAGCATAGCCCTGCAAGAAAGTTACTTATTGGTTTTAGGTACCCATTTTTCAATGGGTCCTCTCATGTTAGTGACAAGGGTCTTGGGAACCCAAATAGACCAAGAAATGTAACTATCAAATGGACCAACATAGCTAGCATAGAACTCACCATAATAATCACAAAATAATTCATAATTCAGATTATTAGCCCCTGCAAAACCAACATAGTTAGTATTGTCATTCGTTGTGGTGCTTGTCTTTGTTTGAGAAGTTTTGCTCTTCTTCTTCTTTTTATTCTTCTTCTTCTTTGTCTTGGGAACATATCGAAGACCTTCCTTTCCATTGTTTATCCTTTGCTTGCTAAGGATTTCTTCTAGGACTTCCTTACCCTTGGGTTGAGATCCCTTGACAAGTTCTTCTTTCAATCTTGTATTTTCCTCAATAATATCTTCATGTCCACACGATGGTGTGGAGGTGCTAGGCCTATAATACTTATCCAATTAAGTTTGGAGCTGATCATGAGACTCATTTAGAGTAGAATGTTCACTCTCCAATGCCTTGTGGGAAATTTCAAGTTTCTCAAACTTCTCTAAGAGTCTAGCATGAGCATCCCCAAAGTCAATCTTCTCCTTCTTTAGTTTCTTTACCTTAGCAAGAGCATTGTCACGTTCTTTTATGAGCTGGGTAACAACCTCTTCATGGGACTCCTCAATTGACTCGAGTTTCTCCTCCAAAGATACTCGAGCTTCCTCTTCTTCCTCTAGAGCATTCTTCAAAGAGGTTAGCTCCAAGGAATCTTCACTTTCAATTCTTCCCTTCTCTTTGAGAAGTTCTTCGGAATGAGCAAATTGACTCATAAGAGCATCAAACTGAAGTTTGTGCTCACCTTGCAAGTTAGTGAAAAAATTGTCCAAAGCAATAACTTCTTTTTTTATCTTAAGACTAGTATGATCATCCATATCCATATTTATAGTAGTCTTAGGAAATTAAGAAATAGAAGATGATACATCGGACCCTCTTGCCATAAGGAAAGTGGCGTTGTTGTTGATGACATTTTCGTTTGGAGAGTCGAAGAGCGATGTGGGGCTAGATGTGGTGGCTATAGAAGCCACCTCTCGAGATCCATCTTCATCCTCTTCGTCTTCACTTGCAGAAGAATATTCCTCTTGTTCCACCAAGACAATCTTAGGTTGCTTCTTGTAAGGGCCATTCTTCTTGAGAAATGGTTTCTTTCGAGGTTCCTTGGACTTTTCTTTGAGGATGAGCCTGCCCCCATTGTCTTCTCTACTTTGATACAGACACTCAGCCACAAGGTGCAACCGGTCCCCACAATTGTAGCAAGTCCTCAGTTTTGGGCCATTCTCTCTTCGCCCACTTGACCCATTCTTGCACTCAAGTTCAGATAGTCTTGGCTGGGTCCTTCCAAAAGTTCCTTGCGTAGAAGGCCATGTACTCACCATGAGCACGCTTGACCTCCTCGAGACAGCCCATGGAGACAACATTGTATCCTCTATCATCCTCATCTTGTTCAACAACATTGGACTTTAGAGCAACATTAACTCCCTTTTGCATTCCAATCGCTCGAGTACGAGTGTCTTCGGCATTCTTGGCGGCAACCTTGAAGGCCGCCATTTCTTGCATGACTTCATTGGAAGTCATTTGGTGGTAGTTGTGTCTACCTTGCAAAGTCTTCAAGTCCGTTGGCTCAAATGGCATGAGGGCACTCACATATTTCCTTTTGATCCAAGCATCATCAATGTGAGTGGCTCCATGCTTTCTAAATGTTGTTGAAATGCTCTTGAGCCTTCTATAGATGTCTTCATGGTCCTCACCATCCAACATGTAAAATCCTTGAGCTTCATTGCTAAGAGCATCATACCTATTTCTTCTCATGCTTTCATTTCTGATGAATAGGTCGGTGAGAGCATCCCAAGCTTCTTTGGCAGTGTTGAAGTGCTCAATATGTGGCATGTCTTTGGGACCCACTCCAAGCTGAATCATGTGAAGAGCCGTTGCGTTTAGTTGACTTTCCACAACTTCTCTTCTAGTCAAGTTGGCGGGGTCTCCAATATGAAGACCATCTTCAATGATCCTCCAAAGCTCAATCGACGAACTACATACATGAGATTTCATTAAGAATTTCCATTGATTAAATGAAGATGCAGTAAGCTTGGGTGGATCACCCCTATTGTTTATATGAGGATGTGGGATAGGTGGGTCAGGAGAATATAAGTGAGGGACCTCACTATAATCCTCCTTACCACTTCCCTTCTTGGAAGCGGAGCCATTATGTTTCTCACCCACCACCTCATCTTCCTTAGATTCGGCATGAGCCTTATCCTTGGATAGAGGAGTGGTGGCCTCAGAGGAAGATGGAGATGGGGTTGTAGATGAGGTGAGGTGAGCAATCATATGCTGCATCTCTTCCATCTTGGTCTCAAAGGATTTCAACAAGGTTGTTTCCAACGTCTTGAGGTCATCCATTGTGACGTTGTCCACAGCCTCATTCCCATTTTCCTTAGTACCCATACTTCTCTTCGGCGGTTAAGCCCGAATAAAGAGTCGGGGCTCTGATACCAATTGAAATGGATCGTATAGGCACCTAGAGGGGGGTGAATAGGTGCTACTTCAAATTTTAAGCTTGACACAAAAGGTAAATTCTCTAGATATGTGACTATGTAGAAATTCCCTATATGCAAACCTAACTACTAACGAGTAAAGGCGAGTAAGATTGAGGAACGAGGAAACCGTAGTGGAGCACGCGGAGACACAAGATTTGTTTTACCACAGTCCCTTCCTTGTTAAGGGAAGTACATCTGCGTTGGAGGGGTGGGCGGTACTAAGACCACCACGCCACAATAGGCCTCACCCTGTTCTCCGATGGATCTCGCCAGAAAGGCCTGATCCATCTTTCCACTATTGGAACCCTTCGAGGCGGGAACCGGTGCCTTTACACAGCTAGCGGGGCACAACTCCACAACCAAATTGGAGGCTCCTGTAATGACAACAAGCTGGCACAAGAAATTGTTATCAATATAGAAACACAAGATCTAGATATTAAAAAGAATACTAGATCGGGAATTCTCTAAGTGAATGGAGAGGAGTTGAAGCGCTTGATTCGTGATGATGAGTGAAGTCTCCTCCTTCAATTCCCCCAAAGATTGAAGCCTTCGGGTGGTTGAAGTGAGAGATCTTGAATGAGAGATTTTGCAACAGGCTAGAACTTTTTTGAATGAATCAAGAAGACTGACAGGAGGGGTGATTGGGGCTTATATACCCCTATCCAGACTGAGCCATTGGAGTAATCTGGGGCCGGATTATCCAGCCTTAGTGAGGGCCGAATTATCTGGCCTGGGGAAAACTCTGTCCCAGACTCGGATTATCCGGGGAAAATCCGCGCCCGGACAGAAGCTCGTGACGAACCATCTTTGGAAGCTCCTCCTGGGGGTCGGATTATCCGGCTGGTAGAAAAATCCGCCCCAACTTCGGATTGTCTGGGGGAAAATCCGCCCCCAGATAGAGACTCGCGCCGATCTTCCCTTGGGCACTTCTCCTGGGGGCCGGATTATACGGCCCAAGAGTAGCCCGGATTATCCGGCTGGGGAAAAATCCGCTCCAGCCACGGATTGTCCGGGGGAAAATCTGCCCCCAGACAGAAGCTCACACGTGACCAACTCTGGCCAAGAGGGCCAGGCCAGATTATCCGGCCCTTGATGGGGGCGGATAATCCAGCCCCCAACAACATGATTCCTTACCTGCAGCACTTAGCGCACATGAGAAACTCCACGGTATTGTTGTCTAACACACAGAACACATGTGATCATGAAATGTTCTTTTAGAGTCAACATCGCACGTGGAAACAAAAATCTTGCTTCTGTCACGCGCCAGCCGAGCTTTCTCCATGTTTTAAGTGGTTCCGTTGTAGTAGAGGGCCGCGGAACCGGAAAAAAGTTTTCCATCGGCCAGGGTCAAGCCGAGAAATTCATCGTGAAAGACGCGCCTTCTACGACGACCGTCGGGCCAAGTCGTTGCGGATGGACATTTTTCTTGTAGTGTATGTCCAAATAGGTAATATTGGCCAATCATTAACACATTTATCATCTTGTACAACACCTTGTCATCTTGTACCAAACCTAGTCATATTACTAATTCTTCATGAACTAACTATAGCAAGATGGCATGCTCCATAGTTACTGGCATACATCAATAATAATATTGAAATTTTGTACGTAGCAGACAAAGTTCTATCTACACCGCGCCAAACCATGGTGCTAGCTACAGATGGAAAATAGCATACTGTAGGCGTGCAGTTCAGTATATAAATGAATATACTCTACAACTACTGAAAGGACAAGTTCATAAATATAAACAAGAAACATCAATCTGTTTACATGAAACTAGGCAACTATTATCTCTTGTAATGTGTTTTTTCTTGAGACGTTATATATTCAAATAATTGAAACGTAGGTACTAATATACACACTCCGTGTGGAACTGCAATCAAAGAGTTAGGATACTATCCTAGAAAGTCTGTACTAATTTGTCCAGGATAACCATTCAGAAGGTATTTAAACATGAGAATATAACCTTCCCGAAAAGAGATGAGAACAAGCTTGTATATTTTTACAGGTCAGTTGCAAACAGCAAAGTGTTTCTAGTGTTTGAATAGTGTATGAACAAGGTTAACTAAAATAAGGCGCCTTTGATATGGTTCGGATTTGATCTTTTAAATAAGAGATGCACATTAATGGCTCAAATTAGCTCAATGAACCATTTTGTAACACTCTTAGTGAATTGGACAGTCTTATGTGCAGAGATACACTCTAGATCTACACTGGCTATTTAAATATTGTACATGTATGAGAATCTTGGTAGATTTTAAGAAATAACAAAGCTAGTGCTATTGAAAGAACCGTGCAGAAAATGTAGCCATGTGATAACAAAGCAATAAACATGATGGCTACAAATGTAATGGACATGAGCGTTGATCACGATGAAGAACATCATTTCACTAACAATTATTCTAATATAAGAGGTGTTGATTTTCCAGTGAGTAAGACATTCGCTGCCCGCAACTATCTTAATAAGAAAGGAACTCATATAAGGAGATTTTTCTAGACCAAAAACACTATATCTTTTAGCCATATGGTCAAGATGCAAAATAGTTGACCACCTTGTTGTTTCAGACTTTCACTTATCAAATTCAACTATTATTCTCATTTATTATACTATTGACCAGATTCATAATTTGTGAGTTGCAACAACATATGTAGCTAAGGATTAGCAGCACCATATACGTATCCACCAGGAAGTCAAGTACCAACAGTATCCAACAGCAAATTACCCTAACCTATGTAATAACTAACAGAACCTAGAATCATCGGGCCCTAATGCATCTAATTCAATACATGATGTCGAACATCACCAAACTGCTCTCTTTAACTGCACGAGCACAAGTAGGAGCATAAGCAAGATAAAATCTTGCATTTTTAGGTCTAGACACGGATCAGAGAAAATATTAGGATCTCACCATGGTTCCTGAGCTTGATGCTAGAAGATCGAAGTCATGGAGGATGACCTCAATATCCAACACGGGCTTTAGCTTCAGCCATGGCACACTTGCTCTGCCTTTCCATCAGCGTATGAATCCTCCATGGGCTTGCTGCTAGGGTGAGCCTAGGAGGTGGAGGAGGTAGCCGGTACCTTCAACTTATATCCTCACTTTCATAAAAAAGCATCTCGGTTAGTCACCTAAACTATAACACTTATAGGAGATTACATGAAAACAATCAAGAGTTTTTCCTCTTCTAGGAGAACAACTACTTATCATTCTGCATTACAAGTAGCAGTAACACCATGTAGGTGCTCCTCCAAGTTGCATCACAAAAAAATAACTATCATTGTAACCTATATACTAATAGATGGAGACACCTCTAAAATTTCGATTCTGTGTGTAGGCTAGCTTCGAATCTGACTAACAAAGAAAGTGCAACGATCCTACCTAGAGGAAATCTAGAGCAACTCATGAACCTAGGACCAGTATCACTCGGAATCCAATCGCATAAAACATACACCTAGACTTCATCCTACAACAAAGCACTTGACCAAGAAAAGGATTGATACAGGTTTACATTGTAGAAGGCAAAAACTTATATAGAAAGTCAATTATAGAGGGATGATTTAATGTTCACACCGAACAGACACACACACTGTAACCAGTTATCCCATGGCCTAGAAAAAGTTTTACCATGTTGGTTGATACGTTGCTAACGTATCCATAATTTTTGATGTTCCATGCTTGGTTTTATCTACTTTCTTGTGTTTTGTCCACACTTTGGAGTACTTTTCATATGATTTCTTGGACTAACCTATTCACAAGAGCCACAGTGCCAGCTGCCTGTTTTCTGCTATTTTTGGTTCCAGGAAGTCAGAAAATGAATATTCTCGGAATTGGAGGGGACAAAATCCAAAGTTATTATTTTATCGGAGGACACTTGGAGCCAGAATACGAGACAGAGAAGGGCCAGAGGCTGGCCACACCACCTGGTGGCGCGGGCCAGGCCAGGCTGCGCCAGGGGGTGGTGTGGGCCCCTCCGGCACCCCCTCGGTCTCCCCTCTCGCCTATAAGAGCCTCCCGATGCATAAACCCTAGATCATCAATCATCCAACCACGAAAAGTTCCATAGCGCCGCCGCCACCGAAGGGGAGATTCGGGGGACAGAAAGTCTCTGTTCCGGCACCCTACCGGGACGAGGAAGTGCCCCCGGAGCCATCTCCATCGATCTCCACCACCATCTCCATCACCGTTGCTGATTCCCATGATGAGGAGGGAGTAGTTCTCTCTCGAGGCTAAGAGTTCTACCGGTAGCTATGTGTTCATCTCTCTCTCTATGCATGATCTTATTGAGATCATGAGCTTGTAATCTATAGATCTACCTTGCTACTCAAGTGCTTTAATAGATCTTTGCTCTCCCCATGTGTGTGAAACTGACAGCGTGCACACCATGCTGGCACTTAGGCTAGAGATTACAAATACTTGTTATGAGTTATATTTGGAGTTGGATATCTTTATGAAATTGTGGTGTTTGTTGGAACCATCTAGCACTCAAGGTGATAGTGTGGGGTTATCTAGATGGGAAAGGCGGACTTTGAGGAGTGCTGTTATATCCCTACCATGGATTAGAGTGTCCAACCGGAGAGTAGTTCAGAGTAGTATCATAAAGAGAAGATATTTATATGAGAGTGTTCACTAGTGAAAGTATGATCCCTAGGCCTTGTTTCTAAGCATTGAAACACTATTTGCAACTAGATCTGTTACATGTTTGCTTGCTTCTATCTTTATTTCAGTTTGCCTTTAGCCTCTTCCACACCATCAAACTATTTTCTATCACCGTTACCACTTATAATTATCTATACCACTTGTATTTCACTATCTCTTCGCCGAACTAGTGCACCTATACACCTGAACAAGTGTATTGGGTGTGTTGGGGACACAAGAGACTTCTTGTATCTTTGTTGAAGTGTTGCTTGAGAGGGAATACCTTTGGCCACTTCCTCCATGAGTTCGATAAACCTTGGGTGATCCACTTAAGGGAAAACTTGTTGTTATTCCATAAACCTCTTCACTTGGAGGCCCAACAACTGTCTACAAGAATAGAAGTGCGTAGACATCAAGCTATTTTCTGGCGCCATTGCCAGGGAGGTAAGGTAAAAGGTACTCACATCCTCCAGTGTGAGTGCTCGAAGTTATTTCCTTTAGATTCTACAATTTTGTCTTTTTATTTCTTGTTTTCACTAGTTAGGCTTAATGAAAAACAACAACAAAATTACAGAGCTTTATAGTATTTATCTTGAGTTAGGACATGAAGTGTTTGAAGAGAAAATTTAAAAACCTATGGAACTTTATTTGCATGCTAATAGCAATGTTGTTAGTATGAATTATTTGGACACCATTATTTCTAATGCTATGGAAAATTCTAAGCTTGGGGAAGCTAGTTTTTATGAAAATGATCTTTTTAGTCCCCCAAGCACGGAGGAGAAAATTTACTTTGATGATACTATGCCTCCAATATATGATGATTACAATGATGAATATGATATTTTCAGTCCACCTACTATTGAGGAGAAAATTAATTATGATTACAATATGCCTCCTATATTTGATGATTATGGTGATGAGAATAATAACGATAGCTATTTTGTTGAATTTGCTCCCACTACAATTAATAAGAATAACTATGCTTATGTGGAGAGTAATAATGATTATATGCATGTGGCTCATGATAAGAATGTTTTATGTGATAGTTATATTGTTACTTTTATTCATGATGCTACTGAAAGTTATTATGAGAAAGGGAAACATGGTTTTATGTATCTCAACAAAAATAAGTTTCCCCTCTTTATGTTGAAAGTCTTGAAGGGGCACTTGTTTTGCTTTCCTATGTTTGTTGCTTTGTGCTTTCTTAACTTGTTTATTTACAAGATTCCTATGCATAGGAAGTGGGTTAGACTTAAATGTGTTTTGAATTTGCTTCTTGATGCTCTCTTTTACTTCAATTCATATTTCTTATGTGAGCATCTTCTCAAACTATCATGCCTAACTTAAAGGCGTTAAAGAAAAGTACTTATTGGGAGATAACCCAAAAGTTTTAGATGAGTCTTGGAAGCTATTACTTCAGTAATAACCGCTCCTTATCCTTTTTATTTGATTCTTGTGCCAAGAGTAACCTCTAATGATAGAGAAGTAAAGATTGGGAAAGTTGTTGTCCCGAAACAGATTTATGTGCTTCACCGTAAAAATTCGTGTAAAATATCTGTACGTCCTTTTGAGGCGTGATTTTTGTGCTTCTGCCCCAGGTTGTTATCTAACTTTCGTTAGTTCAGCATGTTTTGATTTGAGCAACAGAAGGTCTTCGAAACAATTTGTCTTTACCTACTGGTCTGTTTTGACAGATTTCTGCCATTTTCTGCATTTGCTTCTTGTTGGTTCCTTTTTGAGTTCTTTTGGGGAATTGAGATTTTTGAGGGAAGTGCTACAGTAGCTAGTGTTTTAATGGAAGTTTTCTTGGTGTTATAACTGAACCTTAAAGACCTATTATCTTGAGTGCACTAATGTTTCTAATAAAGATTGTGTGAAGTTTTGTATGAAGGAAAAAATTTAGGTGTATGGAAGGAATGAGTAATGAGATGAATGATGGACTGAAGCTTAAGCTTGGGGATGCCACGCGTGTCACCCCAAGAAATATCCAAGAAGTACAAGCTTCAAAGCTTGGGGATGCCCAAGGCATCCCCCTCTTCATCAATAAAAATACCAGGTTTCTTCCAAACGCTTCATTTTTATTGTTTCATGCACAGTTGTGTTGTTCTTGGAGCGTCTTCTTTTTCGTTTTCATTTTGGTTTTTCGTTTGCTTGGTTTGCTTAGTTTTCTTAATAAATTGGTTGGACCCCCTCTTTCATACATTGGTTTTCAAATAGTTTGGTTTGGTTTGGAAAAGAGTAGGAAAGTTCATGTTTAAGTGGTAAAGGGAGTTTGTTTTTGACTGTGGCCTATGCTTTGTCATGCCATGCTTGATATTGTTTTGGCTTTATGCTTAGTATTCTTTGTTTTAGCATGACTTGTTATAAACAATTGAGATTGCTTAATGTGCCTTGGATGAATCATGTGTTGTTTTAGCATATTAAAGCATAGTATTGTGGTATTCTCCTTTGATGCTTTATTTGGGTTGACTTGGCGCATGCTCACACCATGTTATGACTATCTCAAGTCACCATAGCCTTTATGATCCTTTAGTTTTCAACTTGTAGTATCACTTTATGCTTTGATCAATGATGTTTTGTCGCTCTGCATGATTATGGCCATTATTGCTCTCTTAGTTTGTCGCTCCCAGTCTTTTGCTAGCCTCCACAACCAAGTATGAGTTCCACTCATGCATCCAACTCCCTAAACCAAGTTATTCCAAATAGTTACCTACCTATTAGCTTATGCTATTCCAAGTATATTCATGTTTTTGTTTACCTTCCAAATTAAACTTGTTATGAGAAAACTAGTGATTAAAGCTCTCACGAACTTGATGGCACACTTTACTTTTTGCATTTAACAAACCTGAACCATTGGGTCCTTCTTTTTTGCGTATATGCTTGCGCTTTATAAGTTGAAATTAGCAGAACCATGTATCATGGGGAACGCTTTCAACATTGCACCTGTACTTTGTACCCCGTTGATATCATGTTCTTTTGCTTATGGATCCCGGCGGTGTGAAATAAAAGTGGAACTTGTAAGATCATGGAGTTTGTATGTGTGTTAGAGAAACGCCTGGGCCGCTAGCCTAAGCCATGCCTAATCATGGTGGAAACTTGCAGCATCACCATACTGAGCACTCTATGAAGCATCCTCAATAAAAACCTATGCAAATAGCAAATAAAAAGATCGCTGAGATGCTCATTGTCTGCTTGCCTTGTCATTTTGATTATGGGATAGCTCCTGTATCATGTGCAAGGGGTACCCCGTTGGCGGTTCTTTATGATACATATGTACTTACAATGACAAGAGCTTACTTGTGACTAAAGTTGAGTAGCATGAGGTTCGGTCTTCGTAAGTAAGGGGCATGAGATTTCGGTTTATAACTTGTCAAGCATATCCTCTTAGTTATGTTACTTTAACCTTAATCACCTTCAAGATGCTTATGATAGGGGCAATGAGAGCTGAAAGCTATAAGTACCATAATTTTTGGAAGCTCTTTATGAAACTTGAATCTCTACTTCCTTCTATGAAGGCCTTTCTTTTACTTTTATGTTGAGTCTCCACCTTATATCTTTATGCACCTACTTTGAGAGCATAGTGGCCATTCTTAGTTCTATGTGCATTGTCCCAAGACTAGTTGATTGATGCATAACTTGATATTGCTTGTTTTAAACTATTTGTATCTAGTCACTCTTATGAACTTTGAAGGTGTCCTATGCATTTATACTTGCTACTCTATGAGGGACAAGCTGAATGCCATTCTGCTATGTTTTCTTTATGTGAAACAAACAAACGTCTTGCAAAGCATTGTTATTCATGAATCTTTTGTTTGTGCCTTTTCATGTTGCAACATAGTTTTTTTGTTTTATTGCTAGAACTTTGTCTTTCATGTTATGATTGAAGTACTATGATCCTAGATTTGAATGTTTTACAAATACTTTGATCAAGTTTATGATGGTGCATGTCACCTCAAAAATTATTCTTTCTTTTTATCACTTACCTACTCGAGGACGAGCAGGAGTTAAGCTTGGGGATGTTGATATGTTGCTAACGTATCCATAATTTTTGATGTTCCATGCTTGGTTTTATCTACTTTCTTGTGTTTTGTCCACACTTTGGAGTACTTTTCATATGCTTTCTTGGACTAACCTATTAACAAGAGCCATAGTGTCAGCTGCCTGTTTTCTGTTGTTTTTGGTTCCAGGAAGTCAGAAAATGAATATTCTCGGAATTGGACGGGACAAAACCCAAAGTTATTATTTTACCGGGGGACACTTGGAGCCAGAATACGAGATGGAGAAGGGCCAGAGGGTGGCCACACCACCTGGTTACGCGGGCCAGGCCATGTCGTGCCAGGGGGTGGTGTGGGCCCCTCTGGCACCCCCCTCCTCGGTCTCTCCTCTCGCCTATAAGAGCCTCCCAATCCATAAACCCTAGATCATCAATCATCCAGCCACAAAAAGTTCTGCAGTGCCGCCGCCACCGAAGGGGAGATTCAGGGGACAGAAAGTCTCTGTTCCGGCACCCTGCCGGGACGGGGAAGTGCCCCCGCAGCCATCTCCATCAATCTCCACCACCATCTCCATCACCGTTGCTGATTCCCATGATGAGGAGGGAGTAGTTCTCTCTCGAGGCTAAGGGTTCTACCGGTAGCTATGTGTTCATCTCTCTCTATGCATGATCTTATTGAGATCATGAGCTTGTAATCTATAGATCTACCTTGCTACTCAAGTGCTTTAATAGATCTTTGCTCTCCCCATGTGTGTGAAAGTGACAGCGTGCACACCATGGTGGCACTTAGGCTAGAGATTACAAATACTTGTTATGAGTTATATTTGGAGTTGGATGTCTTTACGAAATTGTGGTGTTTGTTGGAACCATCTAGCGCTCAAGGTGACAGTGTGGGGTTATCTAGATGGGAAAGGCGGAATTTGAGGAGTGTTGTTATAGCCCTACCATGGACTAGAGTGTCCAACCGGAGAGTAGTTCAGAGTAGTATCATAAAGAGAAGATATTTATATGAGAGTGTTCACTAGTGAAAGTATGATCCCTAGGCCTTGTTTCTAAGCATTGAAACACCGTTTGCAACTAGATCTGTTACATGTTTTCTTGCTTCTATCTTTATTTCAGTTTGCCTTTAGTCTCTTCCACACCATCAAGCTATTTTCTATCACCGTTACCACTTATAATTATCTATACCACTTGTATTTCACTATCTCTTCGCCGAACTAGTGCACCTATACACCTGATAAGTGTATTAGGTGTGTTGGGGACACATGAGACTTCTTGTATCTTGATTGCAGGGTTGCTTGAGAGGGAATACCTTTGACCACTTCCTCCCTGAGTTCGATAAACCTTGGGTGATCCACTTAAGGGAAAACTTGCTGCTGTTCTACAAACCTCTGCACTTGGAGGCCCAACAACTGTCTACAAGAATAGAAGTGTGTAGACATCATTGGTTTACATGAAAAACATTCTTAGCTCCCTTACATGTATAGGAAACAGATGATATTCTGAAAATAAGACAAGTGAAGTCCTATAGCATAACAATCAAAAAGTACAGGTTCTATATTCTTTACAAGCAAGTCAACATTTTTCTCCATTTGGTTCATCTATTTTCGCAAACAGGGGGATTCCACCATGTAATCCAATAGTAATAGAAGAAATTTAGAATATTATACCAAGATGAGATTCTATTGAGAACGTACCAATGCATGTTATTGTCCGTGTAGAAGCCCACATTTCACTCCCACATGAATTAGAGAGAATACCTTGCTATAGAGTATCTGATCAGCGACATCGAGGCCCAGGGTAACAAGATCCAAGGGACACAAGGCCGACAACGACCGGATTAGCCTGGAGGGAATGGTGTGGGTGGCACCTGTTGGTCGGAACAGACGAATGGCGTGGAGGCCAAATCTGGCGTTGGCGAGGATAGGGGCAGCCAAATCTAAAGTGGGGTGGGTAGCGGTACTTGTACTCAGCTCCTCCTTGCCCCGCCTCTTCTCTTTACCCTCCATCGCCACATAGCAACCCCTCCTGTGCACCCACACTACTATTATCGTTGTCATCTACTTGGTAAGATAGGGAAGCATAGAGCTAGAGTAGAGGAGGGGGCAATGACATCGTGGGCATGGGAGAGAGTAGCCATGGGAGTAGGACGGGATGTGGTCTCCCTAGATGACGTGTGTGCATGGGGAGCCGGAAGAGGTAGGGATCTAGCACGAGGCGACAGGCGCCGCTGCAATGAGGAAGGAAAGAAGTGGGGAGGAGGGTAGTGAGGGAGTAGATGAGGTGCCCCCGCATTGCCGTCGTAATGGGTTAGGAAAAGGGTGCGGCGGACTCGAGGGGAGTTAGGGTTTGGAGGGGCTATGTCGAGGATGTCCATGTCCACTGTGGCAGCAGTGGTTGTTGCGTTTGGGGGATGGGGAGTATGGAGCCACGCCACGTCATCGATCCACACCAACTGACCCCCGGATTGCAATATCTTCCATCCATTATGCTCTAATCCAATGGCTCTCCTTGCATCTCTTATACCTAAACTAGTGTTGTCCACCTATGACTATTTCGTTTTAGTAAACTATGACCCTCTTGGCAAAATTGGTCGTTATTCTTCAAGGTTTGGACCCTCCCAAATTCTCTACGACCAATTGGTTTAGAATGGTCATAGATGTATGACCAAAAAACCATGGTCGTTAAGAAAAGGTCACTAGTCACCATATTTTTTGTAGTGTATGGTATAGAATATGGAGCAGAACCTGAAGGCATGGAAACATAAGAGTAGTTGTAAGGATAGAATAGATGAGCCGAGCAGCATAATATTACCTAGAATAAGTTGCTAAGCTCCAGTGGCATTTCATCTAAAACATGTAGAACTTCAAAATTTTGAAGAAGTCCTCAATGGACCGGTGAGGATTCTAAACTTTTGTACAATTTTGTTTGAGCATTATGAACATGTAAAAGTTGCGGACCCACAAAGTTTTGTGTTGTACCACTCTGAGGGATGTGATATTTGCGAAACGGTACTTCGTGAATATTATATCAACGACTTGCACACTACAACTTTAGTGGTGTGCTAGGTCACCACAACAAAGTTATGGATGAGAGAACGTGAAAGGACACATATGTCACCTAAAGGGGGCTAAATAGGTAGTTTAAAACTTTTATGATATGGGCTTAACAAATGCAGAATAAAACTAGCATTTACTTTGTGAAGCACAAGATCTATATATATACTACGGTTCAACTATGTGCACCAAAAAATTATGCTAAGCAAGACAAGCTTCTATGTGATAGAAAAATATATGACTTAAAACATGAAGGTTATCACAAAGTAAAGTGCATAAGTAAATAGCTCGGGTATAAAAATAACCGTGGCACACGGAGACGATGATGTATTACTGTGTTCCACCCGTCAAGGGAGTAAGTCTAGTTGGAGGGGTGTGAGTGATACCCAACGCCACTAGAGGCTTCCCCTATTCTCTCGTGAACCTTGCCACGAAAGGTCTGGTTCACTTTCCACTATCGGTATCTTTCAAGGCAGAAACCAAAGCCTTTATAACAAGCTTGGGGCATGGATCGACAACTGAATTGGAGGCTCCTACGATCACCACAAATCTGCAAAAGAACTAAACCGTCTAGGGTTCCAAGAACCCAAGAGTAAAAAGCTTCTCACCTTTCACCCAACTGAATCCTCACCGAGAAATCAAACCCGATGCATCAAATGCAATGGCAAGTCCCTCACTCTCAAACTCCACAAAAGCTACAAATGTTATTAGGGAAAATACGAGAGTACGAACACAAGATGAGAACACCAAATTCTCCAAGATCTAGATCTCAAGGACTCCCTCACAAAAAGGGGATTTGAATTGGTAGGATTGTAGATCTAGATCTGCTCTTCTAAATCCCTCAAAAAGGTGCAACAATCATAGGAGGAATAGAGAGGAAGGGCAAGCTTTTCAAGGTCAACAATGGACAAGATAGTGTAGGAAGAACCAACAGGACCAAGGGGGCCTTTTATAGCCAATCCAACCAAATATGACCATTGGGGACATCCCAGGCCAGATTATCCTCCCCTACCCGGATATTTCGGGTAACACAGGAAAAAATATGGCTAAGGAAATTTTTGGAATGTGGTGCACAGCTCTCAGCACAAGGGCCAGATATTTGGCCGGATAATCCGCTCCCTAAAAATCGATAAAAACAACAAAACTAAAACGATCATAACTTTTACATCCAGTCTCCAATTTTGATGAACTTGGGCTCATTTAGAAGATAATAACAAACTCTAAAGATCATGTAGATAACCATCATAGTATAGAAAGGGAGGATAGAATAAAATTATGAATTTTTAACCTATCTATAAAAGACAAATTTGTAAAACCTCTGATATCAAAAATGCAATAGAGAATGCATATGAAATACGTTTTTGATGAACTTGAGCTTGTCATGGAGATTAACACAAACTCTAAATCCTCACATGGATAAGAACCAATAAAGGTGATGCCAAATATGCAAAGGTTTGATATCTCTTTGAATGATATGATCAAGTTACTCGAGAGCCCCCTTGATAGTACGATTATCTATCCTATAAACCGGTCTCCCCAACTAACACTACGAGACCGGTAAGAAATAAAGCTTATAAAGAACATAACTTTTCCTTGTGCATAATCCACTTGAGCTTGATGATGACAATCTTTTCAACCTCAAGATGAAAGACCTTTCTTGATTATGCGAGCTTGGTGAAGACTTGGAAATTTCTCCCCCATACTCCACTATGGGAGGGCCTCTCTTTTAGGCATATCTTCACATCCATGATCACAATAAGGATGGAAAGCTTCAAGCATATGATCCCTTTGGCATGGCTCAACTTGAACTTGCACATCTTCATTTCTTCTTGAGGTTGATCTACTTGAAGCCTTTCTTCATATTTTATCTTGATCAACCTTCAATCTTCTTCTTTCTTTAATATTGATATATTGAAGTGATGCAAGAATGCTAGCACTATCTTCTTCTTCAAGACATGCTTACAATAGGCTCAATTCTCACAACACCTTGAATATCTCCTTGGATATTGCTTATTCTTCTTCATTTCTTCATCCTTTAACCTTGAAGCCAACACATGGTACAAGTGATACCAATGGACAATTCATACAAGTGAAACTAAATGCAACCATTAGTCCATAGCTATTCTCATTAATTACCAAAACCACACATGGGGGCACACATGCACTTTTAGCACGCCACTCATCAGAGAATCCCTTCATTTTGAGAGTTTGTTGAAGAAAATCATTTGACTTTATCATATGCTTTCTCAAAGCCAATTTTTAAAATAACCCAATTCAACTTTTTCCTATGTAGTTCATGCACCGTTTCATGAAGAATAACAACCCCATCAAGGATGTTGCGACCTTGCATGAAATTAGTCTAAGATAGACAAACCACATGATCAACCACAGAGTTCAGCTTGATTGTCACTACTTTGGTGAATATTTTAAAACTAACATTAAGGAGATTGATATGCATGTATTGTTGGATCCTATTTGCTTCATTAAACTTAGGTAATAAAATAATCTCACCAAAATTCATGCAAAATATCTCAAGTTGTCTAGTGTGAAGAAAAATGAACAACTCCAGGAGATCTAACTTGATGACATCCCAAAAGTTTTGGTAAAACTCTACCGGGAAGCCATCAGGACCTAGAGGCACAACAACCACTAAGGTGGTCGCACATGCCTATCACCTTCGACGCGGTCGATCACCCAGAGCATGTCATAGGGGTCTGTCTCCTCGGTCATCAACAACATTAGGGTTACCAAGATGCTGATTGATGGAGGAGCAGGCCTCAACATTCTCTCTGCCAAGTTAATGGAGAAGTTGTAGATGAAGGAGGACCATCTTGCCTCCATGGGGTCATTGCAGGGTGTAAACCCCGGAGCCACCCCAGCCGGGTGGCAAGGTCAAGCTTCCGGTCACTTTCAACACCAAGGACAACTACTACATGGAGAATGTCATCTTCGATGTTGCGGACCTTGCCCTGCCATACAACGGTATCCCAGGGCGACCTGCCCTAGCCCAGTTCATGGTGGTCACCCACCATGCCTACAACATCATCAAGCTTCCCTCCATGTGGGGACCTTGACCATTAAGGGTGATGTGAGGGACGCAGTGCTCTATGTTGAACAACTGTTCAAAATAGTTGTTGCTACTGCTGTTCCTAGAAATAGTGATGAGGAAATGAATTTTTACCTAATTCCCGGCTTGCCCGGGAAGAGGGCGTGTAGCATCCCAGAACCCGTAGTCGGGGCCTAGGCATGGGTAGTGCACCGAGTAAGTGTAGACTTCTCGGGGTACCTCCCTACCGCCCAAAATCCCGAGAGTGATACGTTACTAACGTATCTATAATTTTTTATGTTCCATGCTTGTTTTATATCTACTTTCTTATGTTTTGTCCACACTTTGGAGTACTTTTACACATTTTCTAGAACTAACCTATTAACAAGATGACACAGTGCCATTTGCCTTTTTTCTTCTGTTTTTGGTTCTAGAAAAGCCATAAAATGAATATTCTCGGAATTGGACCAGACAAAAGCCAAAGTCGATATTTTACCGGAAGACTCACGGAGCCAGAAGACGAGACGGAGAGGAGCCAGGGGCTGGCCACACCATGTGGTGGCGCAGGCTAGCCCTGGCCACACCACCAGGTGGTGTGGGCCCCTCAGGCCGCCACCGACCTTGCCTCTTCGCCTATAAGATGCCTCCCGATGCAAAAACCCTAAATCATCCAACCTCCAGCCACGAAAAGTTCCACAGCGCCACCGCCACCGAAGGGGAGATTCGGGGGACAGAAAGTCTCTGTTTGGGCACCCTGCTAGGATGGGGAAGTGCCCCCGGAGCCATCTCCATCAATCTCCACCACCATCTCCATCGCCATTGCTGATTCCCATGATGATGAGGGAGTAGTTCTTCCTCGAGGCTAAGGGTTCTACCGGTAGCTATGTGTTCATCTCTCTCTCTATGCGTGATCATATTGTGATCATGAGCTTTGTAATCAAGTAGATCTACCTAGCTACTCAAGTGCTTTAATAGATCTCTGCTCTCCCCATATGTGTGAAAGTGACAGCGTGCACACCATGGTGGCACTTAGGCTAGAGATTACAATTACTTGTTATGAGTTATATTTTGAGTTGGATGTTTCTATGAAATTGTGGTGTTTGTTGGAACCATCTAGAGCTCAAGGTGACAGTGTGGGGTTATCTAGATGGGGAAAGCGAACTTTGAGGAGTGCTGTTATAGCCCTACCATGGATTAGAGTGTCCAACTAGAGAGTAGTTTAGAGTAGTATCATGAAGATAATATATTTATATGAGAGTGTTCACTAGTGAAAGTATGATCCCTAGGCCTTGTTTCTAAACATTGATACACCGTTTGCAGCTAGATCTGTTACATGTTTGCTTGCTTCCATCTTTTTGCCTTTAGTCTTTTCCTCCCGTCAAGCTATTTTCTGGCACCATTGTCTTATATCCATACCACTTGTATTTCACTATCTCTTCACCGAACTAGTGCACCTATACACCTGACAAGTGTATTGGGTGTGTTGGGGACACAAGAGACTTCTTGTATCTTGATTGCGGTGTTGCTTGAGAGGGATACCTTTGACCACTTCCTCCCTTGAGTTCGATAAACCTTGGGTAATCCACTTAAGGGAAAACTTGCGGCTGTTCTACAAACCTATGCACTTGGAGGCCCAACAACTGTCTACAAGAATAGAAGTGTGTAGACATCAAGCTATTTTCTAGTGTCATTGCTGGGAGGTAAGGTAAAAGGTACTCACATCCTCCGGTGTGAGTGATCGAAGTTATTTCCTTTAGATTCTGCAATTTTGTCTTTTTTGTTTCTTGTTTTCACTGGTTAGGCTTAATGGAAAACAACAACAAAATTAGAGAGCTTTTTAGTATTTTTCCTAATGTAGAACATGAATTGTCTGAAAAGAAAATTAAAAAACCCATGGAACTTTCTTTGCATGCTAATAGCAATGTTATTAGTATAAATCTTTTGAACACCTTTGTTACTAATGCTATGGAAACATCTAAGCTTGGGGAAGTTAGTTTTTATGAAAATGATATTTTTAGTTCCCCAACTTTAATGAAGAAAATTTGCTCTGGTGATACTTTATCTCCCATATGTGGTAATTCTAATGATACTTGTGATATTTTAAATCCACATACTGAAAGTATCTCTTTTAAAATACCTATAAAAAATGTTGAACGTGTTATGAACAACTGTTATTTGGGAGATGGAACTGTCCATCCTGGTGATCATTTATTCTTTATACACGAATTATGCGAGTTGTTCAAGTGTGTAGGTATTTCAATGAACCAAGTTAAGAGGAAGATATTCCCTTTTTCACTTAAGGGCAAAGCAATGGAGTGATATGAGCTACTAGATGATCCTCATCATTTGGAGTGGAAGGAACTTGAATCTCTCTTTTACTCTAAATTTTATCCTCCTCATGAAATTCATAAAGATAGGAATTACATTTATAATTTTCATCCACATGATGGAGAAAGTATTGCCCAAGCATGGGGGAGATTGAAGTCACTAATGCTCAAATGTCCCATTCATGAGCTCCCTAGTAATATTGTTATTAATAATTTCTATGCAAGGCTTTCAGGACATTACAAGAACTATCTAAATACTTGTTTAGAGGGATCCTTCACAAGTAAGGAGGTCAAAGCTAAGTGGGATCTTCTTGAAACAATTCAAAGCAATACCGAAGATTGGGATAACAACAAAGGTAAAGAACTAGGTATAAACTATGAGTATGATTGCATTAAGTCTTTCGCTAAAACTGCTGATTTTCAAGAGCTTAGTGCTAAATATGGTCTTGATCCTCAAATTCTTATTGATTGTTTTAGATCCTTTGCTTCTTATATTAATGCTCCTAAAGAAAAATGGGACATGTATCATGAGCCTTTTAAAGACACTTGCATGGAAAATGAAATTGTTATTAATGATAGAAATAAGCATGCTCAAACCTCTAAAAGTACTATTTCTTATAAGCATGTTAATTTTTTTGGAATACATAGACCTTTTGAGAATAATCAAATTCAAGAACAATATTGTATCACCCACAGGAATGAAAAAACTAGAACGTGGTATAGGGCTCTAAATGATCTTGGTAAAAAAGTTTGTGCCCTCTATCCTTTTATTTGTGAACTTTGCTTTGAAGTGGGTCATTTCAATTTTCAATGCTCAGGCCATAATAATAGCCCTTCTAATCCAATGAGTACTGCAAGTTTTTATTGTGATGACATGATCACTCCTAATCAGCATGATGAACTTACATTATTTTTGGGGTGTGAAGAGTTATCAAGAAAAACTTCTTTGGTAGATATGAGTGCTTTTGGTATGAATAGTGTCATGCATGGTTTTCATCTTTATTGTGTTGATAATGGCCACACAAATACTTACATACAAAATATTATAAAAGATGAGATTTTACCAAAATATGACAGGACTAATATGTGTTTTGATCTTATTAATGAAAAGAAGGAATCCTCCAAAGTTTCTTCTATTGTCTCTAACAATATACCAGAGTATATGGAGAAGCTTCCTTTCAAGCCTCTCCCTCCTAAAGAGAAGAAGAAAAAAAAGAAGAGGAGGAGTAAAAGGATAGAGGAAACGGTATTTTCCCCTAAGCATGTTGCTCCTATTATAGTTTTTGATGAGTCTGAACTCGATGATGTTCCTATGCCTATTACCTATAGTAGTGATCATGATTGGGAAAAGCACACTACTTTTGATATTGAAAATTTCTTCGGTACCAATTTTGAAAATGATGATATTAATAATTACTGTACTATTAGTGTTATCCATGTTCCTTCCAATGATGATATGTTTACAAACGAACACACTTTGCAAGATAACTATTCTATTGCTTATGATGATACTATACTTCCAATATATGATGATTGCAATAATGAATATGATATTTTCAGTCCACCTACTATTGAGGAGAAAATTAATTATGATTACAATATGCCTCCTATATTTGATGATTATGGTGATGAGAATAATAATGATAGCTATTTTGTTGAATTTGCTCCCACTATAATTTATAAGAATGACTATGTTTATGTGGGGAGTATTAATTCTTTTATGCATGTGGCTCATGATAAGAATGTTTTATGTGATAGTTATATTGTTAATTTTATTCATGATGCTACTAAAAGTTATTATGAGAGAGGGAAACATGGTTTTATGTATCTCAACAATATTAAGCTTCCCCTCTTTATGTTGAAATTTTTGAAGTTGCACTTGTTTGGCTTTCCTATGCTTGTTGTTTTGTGCTTTCATGACTTGTTTATTTACAAGATTCCTATGCATAGGAAGTGGGTTAGACTTAAATGTTCTTTGAATTTTCTCCTTGATGCTCTCTTTTACTTAAATTCATATTTCTTATGTGAGCATCTTCTCAAACTATCATGCCTAACTTAAAGGCATTAAAGAAAAGTACGTATTGGGAGATAACCCAAAAGTTTTAGATGAGTCTTGGAAGTTATTACCTCTGTAATAACCTCTCCTTATCCTTTTTATTTGCTTTTTGTGCCAAGAATAACCTCTAATGAAAGAGAAGTAATGATTGGGAAAGTTGCTGTCCCGAAACAGATTTATGTGCTTCACTGTAAAAAATCGTGTAAAATCTCTGTACGTCGTTTTGAGGCGTGAATCTTTGTGCTTCTGCCCCAGGTAGTTATCTAACTTTCTCTAGTTCAACACTTTTTGATTTGAGCAACAGAAGATCTTCGAAAAAATTGGTTTTTACCTGCTGGTCTGTTTTGACAGATTTCTGCCATTATTTGCATTTGCTTCTTGTTGGTTCCTTTTTGAGTTCTTTTTGGGAATTGAGATTTTTGAGGGAAGTGCTACAGTAGCTTGTGTTTTAATGGAAGTTTTATTGGTGTTTAAACTGAACCCAAAGACTTATTATCTTAAGTGCACTAATGTTGCTAATAAAGATTGTGTGAAGTTTTGTATGAAGGAAAAATTTCAGGTGTATGGAAGGAATGATGTAATGAGATGAAGATTGGACTAAATCTCAAGCTTGGGGATGCCATGCGTGTCAACCCAAGAAATATCCAAGAAGTACAAGCTTCAAAGCTTGGGGATGCCCAAGGCATCCCCTTCTTCATCAATAAAAATCTCAGGTTTCTTCCAAACACTTCATTTTTATTGTTTCATGCATAGTTGTATTGTTCTTGGAGCGTCTTCTTTTTCGTTTTCGTTTTGGTTTTTTGTTTTCTTGGTTTTCTTAGTTTGCTGAATAAATTGGTTGGACCCCCTCTTTCATGCATTGGTTTTCAAATAGTTTGGGTTTGATTGGAAAAGAGTAGGAAAAGTTCATGCTTAAGTGGTAAAAGAGAGCTGGTTTTTGACTGTGGCTTATGCTTTGTCATGCCATGCTTGATATTGTTTTGGCTTTATACTTAGTGATCTTTGTTGTAGCATGACTTTTTATAAACAATTGAGATTGCTTAATGTGCCTTGTAAGAATCATGCGTTGTTTTAAGCATATTAATGCATAAGTATTCTGGTATTCTCCTTTGATGCTTTATTTGGGTTGACTTGGCACATGCTCACACCATGTTATGACTATCCCAAGTCACCATAGCCTTTATGATCCTTTAGTTTTGACTTGTAGTATCACTTTATGCTTTGATTAATGATGTTTTGTCGCTCTACATGATTATGGCCATTATTGCTCTCTTAGCCGGCCGCTCCTAGTCTTTTGCTGGCCTCCATAACCAAGTATGAGTTCCACTCATGCATCCAACTCCTAAAACCAAGTTATTCCAAAGAGTCCACCATACCTACATATTAGCATTTGCTATTCCAAGTATATTCATGTTTTTATCTACCTTCCGAATTAAACTTGTTATGAGAAAACTAGTGATTAAAGCTCTCACGAACTTGATGGCACACTTTACTTTTCTTGCCCTTAATAAACTTGAACCATTGTGTCGTCTATGTTATATATGCTTGCACTTATATGTTGGGGATTAGCAGAACCATGTTGTCATGGGGAACGCTTTCAACATTGCACTTGTACTTTGTACCTAGTTGATATCATGCTCTTTTGTCTATGGATGTCGTCGGTGTGAAATGAAAGGGGAGCTCGTAAGTCCATGGAGTTATGTATATGTGTTAGAGAAACGCTTGGGCCACCGGTCTATTCCATGCTGTCATGGTGGAAACCTGCAGCGTAACCATAATGAGTTGTCTATGAAGCATTCTTCTTATAAAAAAAGAGTCAGATATTGAGAAAAAGGAGAAAAAGAAAAAAAGATATGAGAAAAGAGGAAAGAGAGAAAAAAGCACCATTTTCCCATGGTAAATAAGAAGATTGCTGAGATGCTCGTTGTCCGCTTGCCTTGTCATTTTGATATGGGGATTCTTCCGTATCATCGGGCAAGGGGTACCCCGTTGGAGGTTCTCTATGATACACATGTACTTACTATGATAAGAACTTATCGGTAACTAAACTTGAGTAGCATGAGGAGCGGCCCTCGTATTCAAGGGACATGAGATTTCCAACTTATACTTTGTCAAGCATATACTCCATAGTTTGTTCACTTTAACCTTAATCACTTCAAGATGCTTATGATAGGGGCAATGAGAGCTGAAAGCTAATAAGTACCATAATTTTTTGAAGCTCTTTATGAGACTTGAATCCCTGTTTCCTTCTATGAAGGCCTTTCTTTTTACTTTTATGTTGAGTCTCCACCTTCTATCTTTATGCACCTATTTTGAGAGCATAGTGGCCATTCTTAGTTCTATGTGCATTGTCCCAAAACTCATTGATTGATTCATAATGTTGATATTGCTTGCTCTTAAACTATTTGTATCTAGTCACCCTTATGAACTTTGAAGGTGTCCTATGCATTTATGTGTTGCTACTCCATGAGGGACAAGCTGAATGCCACAATGCTATGTTTTCTATATGAGAAACAAACAAACGTCTTTTAATGCATTGTTATTCATGATCTTTGTTTGTATCCTTTCATGTTGCATGCATAGTTACTATGTCTTATTGTTAGAACTTCATCTTTCATGCTCATGTGTAGAGTACTTTGATCCCAGCTTTCAATGCTTGCAAATGGTTTGATCTTGATTGTGATGGTGCATGTCACCTCAAAAATTATTCTTTCTTTTTATCACTTACCTACTCGAGGACGAGCAGGAGTTAAGCTTGGGGATGTTGATACGTTGCTAAGGTATCTATAATTTTTGATGTTCCATGCTTGTTTTACATCTACTTTCTTATGTTTTGTCCACACTTTGGAGTACTTTTACACATTTTCTAGAACTAACCTATTAACAAGATGTCATAGTGCCAGTTGCCTGTTTTCTTCTATTTTTGGTTCTAGAAAAGCCAGAAAATGAATATTCTTGGAATTGGACCGGACAAAAGCCAAAGTCGATATTTTACCAAAAGACTCACGGAGCCAGAAGACGAGACGGAGAGGGGCCAGTGGCTGGCCACACCATGTGGTGGCACGGGCTAGCCCTGGTCGTGCCACCAGGTGGTGTGGGCCCCTCAGGCCGCCACAGACCTTGCCTCTTCGCCTATAAGATGCCTCCCAATGCAAAACCCTAAATCATCTAGCCTCCAGCCACGAAAAGTTCCGCAGCGCCACTGCCACCAAAGGGGATATTCGAGGGACAAAAAGTCTCTGTTCCGGCACCCTGCCGGGATGGGGAAGTGCCCCCGGAGCCATCTCCATCGATCTCCACCACCATCTCCATCGATCTCCACCACCATCTCCATCCCCGTTGCTGATTCCCATGATGATGAGGGAGTAGTTCTTCCTCGAGGCTAAGGGTTCTACCGGTAGTTATGTGTTCATCTCTCTCTCTATGCGTGATCATATTGTGATCATGAGCTTTGTAATCAAGTAGATCTACCTTGCTACTCAAGTACTTTAATAGATCTCTGCTCTCCCCATATGTGTGAAAGTGACAGCATGCACACCATGGTGGCACTTAGGCTAGAGATTACAATTACTTGTTATGAGTTATATTTGGAGTTGGATGTTTCTATGAAATTTTGGTGTTTGTTGGAACCATCTAGAGCTCAAGGTGATAGTGTGGGGTTATCTAGATGGGGAAAGCGAACTTTGAGGAGTGCTGTTATAGCCCTACCATGGATTAGAGTGTCCAACCGGAGAGTAGTTTAGAGTAGTATCATGAAGATAATATATTTATATGAGAGTGTTCACTAGTGAAAGTATGATCCCTAGGCCTTGTTTATAAACATTGATACACCGTTTGCAGCTAGATCTATTACATGTTTGCTCGCTTCCATCTTTTTGCCTTTAGTCCTTTCCTCCCGTCAAGCTATTTCCTGGCACTGTTGTCTTATATCTATACCACTTGTATTTCTCTATCTGTTCGCCGAACTAGTGCACCTATACACCTGACAAGTGTATTGGGTGTGTTGGGGACACAAGAGACTTCTTGTATCTTGATTGCAGGGTTGCTTGAGAGGGATACGTTTGACCACTTCCTCCCTGAGTTCGATAAACCTTGGGTAATCCACTTAAGAGAAAACTTGCTGCTGTTCTACAAACCTCTGCACTTGGAGACCCAACAACTGTCTATAAGAATAGAAGTGCGTAGACATCAGAGAGCAAGGTTCACGTCTCCCGGCAAGAGCAAGTAAAGTACCGCGTATCTGGCCTAGTCTGTCCATGTCTAACCCGCTGTAATTTAGGGGCTTTCCCCCTTTTGGAATGAAAATCTTGTGCTCTTGAGTTTTTGTAACACCCCAGCATTAGAGATTAGAAATAAGCTGAACACAGGTATGTGCATTGCATTCATGCATTAGAAAATCCGGGGAATTTTCGTGCAAAACTAAAGAAGTTGTAGAGGGATCGGGATCTCTCTTGTTCTGATGAAAACATCAGGGCAAGTGTTACGGATTTTGGACCTCTACTATATTTCTGTGTCTTGGGAAAACAATTCAATTCATATTTGAAATTGAGAATTGAAATACAAATTTATTTCATCATACAACAGATGGACCTTTAAAATTAATAATGGAAAAAGAATTGCAATGAGGCAATAAAATGGATTACTTTTCATAATAAATGTATATTACAATATTCCTTATAATAAGGACATCACAATAATATAATACAAAAGAAATCTTATATATAAAGTGAATATAAATACTTTATTGTCCTATATATAATAAACAAAAGGATACTTCTTATTCTTTTCTCTATTCAGTAGCAACAAATTAAATAAATGTAATAATGGAAGGTTACATTACAGAAATATGAATTCAAGAAACTACAATTCTCAAATTACAAAAGAGAGAAAAAATAACTTTGTTAATAATACACAGTATTACATTGTTTGTACAATTTCCAAACAAAAGAGGAATTACAAAAGAATAAAGAAATTCCAACTAGATACTAAACTCTTTCTTTATCTTGTAATCTTCATATTCCCTGTTCCTGCAAAACAAAAACAAAAGACAAGAGAATAGAAGAGGGAGATTAGTGTTAGTTGTACCGTCAGATTTGCAATGAAATGCATTGCTAATCTCATCATTGGGTATTTCTCAAAGAGGGTCCAAATAGTAGTATCTATTCTTATCGGGCTTTTGCCTCAGTTCAACATCATAGGCCTTAAGGGGCAAGTTTCACCAACATAGTAAACAGGTAAAAGTAAAACGGTAACAACAGCCAGAAAAGATCTTCAGAGTTGAGCTGATCCACAAGTGTAGGGTCCCACTAGCAAGCAGCATACACAGCACATGCACAAGGATGTGCTGTCAACACATTAGAGAGAGGCAATTGCCATTTGAGGTAACAGAGTCATAGCAAGGGTGCTAGCCAGCATCATATCCCTCCTTATACACGAGAACATCACTCTAGAAAACCACTTAATCTTCCCAGCTCATCACCAAGAACATTCATCCACACACATCACTGTTCTTCACTAGAACAACAAATCACCAGCTCGTTCACAGAAATCAGACCCTGCCAAAGTTCATATGCTCACTTAGAGGAGTTAGGAAACAGATCAGCACTAGGTGGAGCAGGACAGCAACATCAATATTTAGTACTACCAGTAGCAGATTCATCTAGGAGGAGGATTAAAAGATCAGAAGGACAAGATGCAGCTGAACTAGTGAACTCAAGGTACATCAACACCACTATCATCTCCACTTAGAAGAAAAGAAGTGGATCAAGATCCAGAAGTATACATCATAAAAGGTCAAGTCTCAGGTTAATCACCACCTCAAATTATAATCATTGTTTCTATAAGACCCGATCAAAGAATAGTTTGGGTGGGTAGAAGAGTTACTCTCAGTCTTGCATACAAGTGGTATGCAAGAATCATCATTGAGTATTTAGGAAAGGAAAGTAGCAGATCATGCTGCTTAGACCTACTATTGTGCACACTCCACATGGGAGGCACCACCACAATAGATCTTGTAGCAGCAGAAGCCACCAAGTTGGTTAAGCACAAAACCAATACCAAATATTCTCTTGTTTAAATTATGGGCCTCAGCCTTTGCATCATAGGTCGGGACATGTGTACCCACAAATCATCAAGAACCAATGATCCAGGATCTTCCAGACTAGCCAAAATAGTAGCAAATCATAAACCTCAGACTGTGCATCATTGGTAGCCAAATCTTAATCCATAGCTAGCTAATTCAGCAACATGTCCTGTTATTAAGAAGCACCACTGTGCACACTCTAAATGGAGGTACCACAGTGGAAAACTCAAACAGGGGAAATCACTGTATTCACTAACCAAGATCAGCATCAAATTAACATGGCATATGAATAGTTGCAGCCAAACAAACTTTTTTCAAATCCTCTTTCTAGCATAACAGCCAGGAATCATTCTAATTAGGTATATCCAATAAGGGACCAAGGTCATTACTGAACCATGGTTCAGTTCACCATGTAAAAAATCTCACACATAAAGCCAAAAACTTGGATATTCATCAATAAATCATTCGTAAAGTGAGTTAAATCATCTTCCTAGAAAAGTTAACTAGGAATCATATATTACAGTACAAAATTATTCAATCAAGTTTCCATGGTCCTAATAGCAGAAGCTATTATTCAAATTAAAGCATCAACCATGCGTTTATTTATTATAATCTGTCTAGCAGTATAGGAAATATTCATAGGATAGATAATTGTATATCCAATAGCAAAATTCATCCTCAGACTTGGCAAGTGAGGTTTAATTAACCACTCCGTAACGATAATTCGTTCAGGGATAGAACCATAGCAAACCATACATTTCTGGGATGAGAAATTCATTCATACCGAGAGAGAGAGGGGAGTGAGGAACAAAGGGGAGAAGGAAAAACTTACTCGATGGCCTCGCCCAGCAAGAAGAGGAAGCAGAACCCGGCATGGCAAGGGAAGCGGTGGCCATGACACGGCGACACGGTGAGCAGCACTGTGCCGAGCCGCACCTGTGGCAGCAGCAGCTCTGCCTAGTCGCAGATGGCGGTTTAGGCAAACAACACCTCACCCAGAGTCACACCACCACACCATCATCTCCACCACCGCAGGTCCGCGAGACGGTGGCAAAGGACGCCATGGTTGCATCAACATGTTGCCATTCCGCCGGCGTCGGGGTTGAGATTTCCATAAGGGGGCAGCAGGAGGCGGGCCTCGACCTGGTGGCGCACGTCGGTGATGGCAAGGACCTGGGGATGCCGAATCGCCCCGTCCTCAGTGCCGATGATCGAGTTGAATCATGGGCTAGGGTTAGCCATGGCATCGCGGTTGGGGGCTGTGAGAGTGGGCGTTGGTAGGATTTGAGCAGAGGAGGTGGTGGCGGAGCCCATCTAGCAAGCGGCGGCGGCAGCGGCCGACGATGCCGGAGTGGCAGATCGCAGTCGGGGCACCGCAAACGAGTGCACGAGAAGAACAGAAGGGGAACGAGACAGAGAGAGATGTGAGAATGAGAGGAGAGGAAGAGAGGGGTCAGGTTGACCCGAGCCAATTGGGCCTGATGGGCCAGATTGGTCTGTGGGCTGGACTGGCTCTTATGTCCGGCCCAGATCCATTTTTTTAATTAAAAATAAAAAGGAATAAAATAAATAAATGACCATATTACCCCTAAACTAATTTCAACTCTAGAAAAAATATAGAAAATTCCTAAAAATAGATATGATATATCAAAATGACCACAAAAATAATATCTACCTAAGAAATATATAACTTTACTTATTTAAGTTAGATAAAATACAAATAAATATTAACGCTATTTAGTCTAAATGAAATTCCATAAAATAAGTAAAAGTCCTAAAAATCAAGAGAAATTGTTTTTGTGTATTAAAAACAATCTACCATCTTATAAATATAATATCTTAAATTTTTACAAATAAAACATGAAGCAAATATTCCAAGACATTTAATTTCTGGTGGAATTTAATAAAAATAAGAATAATACTTAAAAATAATTAAAAATAATTTTTAAGATCTTGAATAAATATATTTTACTAGAAAAATATTAAAAAGATTATTCAAAGGTTTCTAAGATTTTAAAATAATAAATCTTTCACCATATTATAAAACACCTATTTTGTAAATTCTTTAAAGTAATTCTTAAGTCAGAAATAATTACAAATTTCATATAAAACCTCAAATATTTTACATACTACTTCCAAAACCATAACTTGAGTCTATAATAATACTTAAGTGTAAACTATTAACTTTTAGAAAACCTTTAAAAACCATAACTCAAAATTAAACCAACAAATTTGAGTAAACTTTAAACATCATTCACTTATAATAAAAGTGAATGATATTTATCTTTTAACCATTCTTAAACATGATTTCAAACTTTAATAGATTATTTGCAATAATCTTTATATTTACTTTCCTTAATAAGATAAGTTATATTCATAATAACAAATCACATTTAAACTTATCATTCACTTAAATTGGAAGTGAATGATCTCACACTCTTGATCATACCTACCATACCCCTAAAAACCTGATAATTGTTTAGACACATCACACCCAAGTCTACTCATGTTTTAAATTTAACTTTGGTCCACTAAGCTAGAAACACAATATCTAAAGTCTAAATATATAGTTAACTTTGGGCTGATTTCTAGTAAATCTTCAAGCTTCTTCAAACATATCTAGCAAATGCAAATGACATTGATCACATTCTACTAACACCACAGATTATTTAAACGTTAGCAAAGAAACCTTTTCTTCAAAGGTTATTCGTTTTGCCACTTCGAATAAAAACAATATGATAATTGTTTCAATCAACCTAAAGGATAAGCTTCCATAATAGATACATAATATCAAATAACTCTAAGCATGTGTTGTTATATTTACTTTATATCATAAATGTTAGTCTTAAGTTCCTTGCATAGGTATATTGGCTTATACAGTAAACTTATAGATAAACTAAATCTTAAAGAAATCACCTAAGTTTAACTCATTCACCATATTGGGGTATTACTTCGGGGTTTTCCAAACTGCATTACATTACTTATGCATAATTGCATCTTGCTTCTTTAAACATTAGTCCTTACAGGACCAATGATTATGTTTACAGAAGTTGGACCTTCTATTGTCTTGAAGATCATGAGTGCATAATCTTGCAATCACAAAAGGCAAGTTCACAACTTGCTCATGTCCTTTGATTATTTTCTATGCTTGTAACTCAACTGTGTCATTACCTGCATTTCAAAAAGGTCGAAAACACTATTTTCACAATTAACTAGAAATATCGGTTATTGATCCAGGGTGATCAGCTAATCTATCATAACTGGCAATGGAAACGCCATTGTACAGTAATGTATCATCTAGGACTTAACAACCAATGTCGCCAGTGATTCTAGCACCGTATATTATGCGTTAACCATGAGATTTGGAATGGGATAGAGAAGTCAGTTGTATCTTCTTCCTTTCATATGGAGGCAAGATGACCTTCTCGTGACGTTGCAATTCCTGGTGTGGATCCAACATATGGGTGGGCACCCTTAGGCCCCACGATTTTGGTGTTTAGATTATCTATGAGTGGCTGCCGGAGGTATAGTCGGACCTTTATGGAGCTTGCCAGGGGCATCACCAGCTCATAGAGTCTTCGGGAACTCACCAGGGTTATAGCTTGCCCTAGTTGGAGGATTACCGGAGGTGGAGTCAGCCCTAGAGGATCGTGCAGACATATGGGGTCGCGGAGAGGGCAGCGATTGGCTTAGATCTTAAGTTGGGCCTCAAACCAAGGAAGTTTGAACGGGGACATACTCCCGGTTGTGCAACAAAGCTTATGGTCTCTTGTGGGAAAAGTGACGCACCTCTGCAGAGTGTAAGAATTATGACATGTTACTCCCTGTTCCGGGAAGGAGCTACAAACGCGGCAGGAAAGGAACCCCACGAAGGTTCTGGTCAACCTGTGTAGGCTGTCGGACATAGTTTTCAGAATAAAAGCAACCTTTGAAGAAATGTTTATGAAAACCTGCATTGCCTACGACCTATGGTCTGTGGCTATAGAGATAGTGCATCGTACACTCCTTTTTTAGTGAACTTGCTGAGTATGCTCTTACTCAACCATACCTTCTTAACCCTTTCTAGGTTCTAAGCCGTTGAAGATGACGTCAACATCAATTTCTGCTCAAGAAACCATCATCGGCAGCTCAAGTTCTTCGATAAAGTCTATGAAGTCAAAATACACATCATCTAAAGTGAAGAGAAAGTCTCTGTTTATATAGGAGTAGATACTCTAGCCATAAAACCTACTTCTGTAGAGCATTGCATTAGTAGCAATTGCAAGCCTTATGGTTTAGATATTAGTCCTTTGGCCAGATAGTTCGAAGTTATTATTTTTGGTTCTTCCTTGTAAGAAGTTCTTTCTCTCTCTTTAACCTAGAGTGTTCTCTGGATCTTTTGTAAAGAGTCGAGTTGTAATCTACAGCCATGTCTTGGACCTGCTGTGTTTCTGTTGTACCACTCTGAGGGATGTAATATTAGTGAACGATGTTTCATTGGTGTTATGTCAACGACTATAGTGTACTACATCATGCAGTGGTATGCTGGGTCATCGCAGTTTTTTCACTTCATTTTTATTTTCCTGAGCACTTTTGGGATTGGAGTTCCTTTGGGTCTTTCTTGGATTTAGGACATGAGTAACAAAGCCTGTCATGCCAAGAAATGCCATATGCTCATGAGCTGCTCTGAGCTATGAGCGTAGTGTTCCAGGTACGGCCAATGGGCACTGAATCGCGAAGACACACCTCTCACATCCTACCCCGAGTTGGCAAATCGTGCACCCTGATCAAGTGCGTGACACATATTTAAACCCAAGGCATGGGTACGATGACGTATGGTGTGTTCATTGAATTTCAGGGCACGCAGAACTCTACCCACAGGAGGCGCCATTAGCAAGTGTGGGGCTTAGGTTTGAACAAGGGACCCTCATCGAGAACTAGGAGAGTGAGCCAAGCAGTTCCAACTTGGATGCAAAGAGGGTAACATCACCCTACAACGTGAGCCATCATTGCTTCTGCAAGTAGGGTGGATCTGGCGATGGGCGAAAGCGGTACAATAAGAGGAAACGGCAGCCCACCAGCAAGTAGCGTAAGGAAGAGCCGGTACATTGAACTTCGACCAGTGCAAGGCGAAGGAATCGACGAAAGTCACATGAGAGCAAGCACAAACGAAAGGTAAATTTTCATATTAAAATGCTCATCTGCATTACATTCAGGAATGTTAAATGCAGGACAAGCCTAGAGACGGCGATTGGCGGCGGGTCATGGGCAGATGGTTGTGCAAGTAAAAGGGGGAGAGGTTGGCTCCATTCCCTCTCGACAAACTCCCCGCACAACTGCATCGCCCACAGGACTCCGCTTGCCCGCGGCTTCAAGGAGAATACTCCTCTAGCCCCTGGTCACTTAGGAGCGAGGGGTAGAAGCTCTGGCAGCACATGGTGTCATCAAAGACTTTGACCACGAGATGGTCCTAACCGTGGTAGCAAAACTTTAGGACATGGCCGATGCGTAGCTTGTAGAATGTTGCGAAGTCGGGCCAGCCTTTGCGAGAAATAGGCATCCTTCTTCGTCGGTCAGCATCTCCACATCCTAGATGGGCTGCTCACCGCTCGACTCGCACACCCGTACCTCCCAGAAGTGGAGCCCCCACACCTCACTGCCAAACAGGTCTGACAGCTTGAGCCACCACCAGAAACCTACCGGGAGGAAGATGATGAACTCAAAACCGATGAGCTCGGCCGCGGGATCTTCCTTCGACCAGGAAGGCGAGGCGGGCTGATCATGGCGTCTCAGGGAGCGGCGGGTGTGAATATCTCCATGGCCTCGACCATGCCCGCACCCAGGAGCAGGCGAATCCCACTCCTGAGACCCATCGTAGGTTGGGGCACTGGTGGGAAGGGGCACCAGATTGCCCTCGGTATGTGCCGATCCACGATGGGACCGATGACCGAGGCGACGCCTATGTTGTGGGGTATCTGGTGATGCAGGAGCTACCTCACCCCCAGGAAAGGAGGGTTGTTGCCAAAGTAGCAACGTCTATCGGTGCTATTGGACGGCATCTCCAGCAAGCTCGAACTAATGAAAGTGTGCATGGTATGGTGTGGCATCTATGCCCAAGACCATCACACCTTTCTCCTTTTTATAGATGCAGAGGGGGATGGCGGCTTGCCTCCCCGATGGCACGGGGGAAGCCAGTGATGCCTCCCCCACAGTTATGACTTTTTTTGCAAGAATCGAAGCAACTGCAGTCAATGCGGCCGAACTACAGAAGTCAAGATGTGACTTGACACGACACATTGTTTCCACAGCTACTCGAGTGCACGCGCATGCGCACACCAACACGAGGTATCCTGGAACATGTCGAGTGGTCATGTCACACGTGGGTGTTAACATGATAGGCCCACACACCGTTGTAGGGCGAAGCCTAGCAACGGTGTCTAGGCCACTCCCATGAAATGCACCGGAAGAAGGATGCAGAGCAGAAGCGTCGTCGGGCCTCGCCCGGGGGCTTCTGTAAGCACAATAGGAAAGGGGGGCCCTCGCATTGTGCCTCGGCGCGTGGGAAGGGACCAACTCCCGGCAAGGTCATCCTTGTGAATAGGAGTATAGGCCCGGGGGCTGGGTCATGAAAGTGATATGTAACATTGGAGCGTATGCTTACTCGCTTCTCCATGATGTCATCATGGGTGAAAATCCTCCCAGGCCAAGCATGTCCCGGGAACACAAGTCAACAAGGATCGAGTCGATGGCAGCGCGCGGGATGGCATGGGATACAAGTGTCGCCCCTATCCCTGCGCCTGCATAGGGCATTAAAAAGAGCACGGGCGCTGCACTCCCAACGTGATAGAACGCACCCTGTGTTCTCCCCTCGCCATCAATTACTGTGCAACACCGCCCGCGACCAGGGAGTGGCCAACGGCACAACCCTCAGCCAGGAGTGGCCAGCAGCACCACCCATCTGCCGTTGTGCCACGTGGCAAGTCAGTAGGGGATCATAGAATGATAGGAAGGCCCATGCACGTCGGCCACTGTGGTACCCCTTACGCTAGAAAAAGGAGGGCCTCATCCACGGTAGAAGGAGGGTTTTTTTGGAGAGAGGTATGGATAGAGGTCTTGGAGAGAAGAGTTTAGAGAAGAACCAGGGAAAGGTTGAGAGAGGCACAACTGGAGCATCCAATAGTGTCAAGAGAGAGGGAGTTAGAAAATAGTTGAGATAGATATTGGGAGTGAAGAACTAGAGAGAGGTAGAGCTGAGACGCCCTCATGGAGAGAATGTGAGAGAAAAAGAAAGAGGAAGCTGGGGAAGTGTAGAAGCTAGCTAAAAGCGGCTCCCTGATAATAAATTGTTGATCTCGTTGTAAGATACCCACAAGATAATCCACCAAAGCAGGATGTAGGGTTGTTAGCCGAAGGGCGGCCCGAACCTGGGTAAAAACATCGTGTGTGTTGTGTGTGATCTGTGTTTGAGTTGAAGCCGTGTTACCTTAGTGCCCACTACCGAACCAAAAGGGGGTGTGCCAAATCCTCGGTGTCCGCATTACAATACACGACACAAATTACTTTGCACAGCTGGACTGAAGTTGCTCTTGAGTCCGTCCAAGTAGAAAATAGTAAATCGTATGTGTTCCACATCTGGAGTTCTTTAAGGGAATCTCCACCGGGCTGACCCATTTTAGACATGGGAGGTGTCCGAGTCTGTATGTTTGGGTTGGCCTGTGGACACGAAAATAGGCCATCTGGCCTCTGTCCATTTGGGTAGATGTGCCCCCAATGGCGCCGACCTATTCTGGCTGGACATGGCTAGCTAGCTTTTTTCAAATATTTGACCAATTGGCAACAAATTTTACCAATTGGCAACATATTTCATCAATTGACAACAAAAATAGGCAAAAGTAGGAAATAAATCTCCCCAAATTACCAAATATCATAGTTTGAAGAACATAGTACCAAATCATAGTGCAAAATAACATAAGTTTCCTAGGAAATGTGCAAAAGAGGTTGATCTCATGGCAATAGATTGTCATTGAGATCACACTTGGCAGTCGCGGATGTTGTTTTTCCTCTTCTTGAACCAACTCCTTTGAGCTAGATCTAAGATGGTCGGGTCCATCATCAAGATCTTCGTCTCCTTGGCCATGATCTTGGCATCAACCTCGTTGAACCTTGAGCGGGCATTGGACACTTCCACCTCAAGAGCTCTCTTGTTGAGGTCACTTAAGCAACCACTGGTGGCCTCTTTATCTTGGCATCGCCACTCCTTCCTCTAGGCATTTTCCTTCTCCTTCTCCGCAAGCAATCCTTTCAAGGTCCCTTGCAATGCAAGTGTGGTGGCTTGGTGTTGGAGATCTTGCTTACTAGCCTTGTGGCCTCTTGGCCGAAGGGCATGCCCATTGTGTGGGACGCCCATGCTTAGTTCATCATATTCAAGCTCAGTGACATCTGACTCACTCCCACGCTTCCTCGAGCCTTCGATACTCATTTCTTAGAGGGGAAAGCTTGTTTCCCACTTTGGGAATTTCTTGATCTTCATACAAAAATAGGGAAAGGTGAAAGGCTTTTGTCGTACTTCTCATTGAAGTACTCCATAGCTTGGGTAACCTACACAAAATGAGGAGATCCCACAATATTGTTGGAGATATGCCCTAGAGGCAAGTAATAAAGAGTGTTTATTATCATATCTCAATTAGTTCATAATAACTTTTATGCCATGCTATGACTATACCAATTGGAAATATTGGTACACGTGTGGTATGTAAACAAACCAAGTCCCTAGTGGCCTATATTTAACTAGTTCATTGGTCAACTAATGATCAAGGTTTCCTGATCATGGACATTTATGTCAATTGACAATGAGGTCATATCATCAATGAATTATGTGATGGATGCGCTTACCACAACATAAGTATTGCAACACGATCAAGTCATGGAGTTCATCATTGCGATAATTAGGAAATGAAGTAACCTACTCCTTAGACTGTGAGATCATATATAATCACTATCACCTAAGGCTGACTGCATCAATCGTCACACCATAACGTCTCTTAGGTATTCTGAAGGGATAGGTTGAGGCGTATGTATCAAGACCAGGATTTGTTCTCCTATATGACACGAAGATACACCAGGCCCACTCGGTGATATTACATCCAAGAAGTTGTGCAGCATATGACTAGGTCACGAGGATGGAATATCACGGGAATGAGTTAAGTAGCACTTGTCGGTAACGAGGCTGAACTAGATATGCTGATCAGATCTCAGACAAGTCAAGTATCAAAGTAATAATAGGAATTGGACTCAATGTTTATGGTTCGGACAACATTTAAATCATAGAATGCTTAGGGGTAATTATGGACATCTAGGTCCCACTGATGATCGTTGGTTTGAGAAGTGTCTCGATCATGTATGTTGTGTTCCCAAACTATAGGATAACACAGTTAAGGGTTTGATGACGCTTAGAGATAGTTTTGGAATCACAGGATTACCGGAGTAAAGAGAAGAGAGAATCAGAAATGTTATGTGAGAATCTGAAGGATGCTCGGAGTGACCCAAAAGGTGTTCCAGATCATATGGAATTAAATAATATGTATTTAGTATTAATTCATGTAATTAATATTAAATAATATATAAATTTAGTTTTTAGGGGCAACCCACTTTAATGGGCCACTTCTTGGAGGAAGGGCCCATGTGGGCTAGCTGCCCCAAGAGGGAAGAAGGGGGTCGGACGCCTAGGTGCACGGGGTGGGGGCCTCCCTGGACGTCACCTCCCCTAGGGTTTCCCCTTCCCTTATATAAGGAGGGCCACATGGGGAGGGGAGACACACCAAGCCCTTGAAGCATTTGCACTCCCTCCCCTAGAGTTCTCTCCTTCCTCTCTCGTTGGCTTTCACACTCGTGGTTCCAAGAATAAATACGCACGTGGGAGACGACTTCACCATCAGCATGTTGTCACGCTGCTGGTACCTTGATCCAAAAGATCTACTTCCTCATTCTTGTCTAGATTGCAGAAATCGAGAGTCGTTGTTGAGCACCAAACGTGTGCGAAACCACGGAGGTGCTGCAAGTTGTGGCATTGGGTCGTCGTGCGAGGATCAACGCGACCTTGAGGTCGGATACATTGTTCGACTACATCATACACATTCATCGTGAATGTTAAACGCTTTCGGTATACAAGAGTATGTCATCAAAACCTTCCTATTACAGTATGACTCTTAGATAGATCCTGGCAATTGGCATACGCTGGTCATAATAAATTATTGTTTTCTACTGTGAACCCCTATAATTATATGCAAAAATTGCAAATGGAACATTTGTATGATGTAGAAGCAAGAATGACCTAGCCATTACCGAGTCTCGAACGCCGTTGCCGCTCATGGGGCGGCCTACAACATGCTCATATGCACCACAAAACTTGTTGCACTCGACATTGATGAAACCCCACCTCTTCTAAAGAGATGTGCCGTTGTGGTCACTATGGATGCGGTAGGGTTTGAACTTCTTGCGCTCGTGGTAGAACTTGAAGATGCAATGCCAATATATCGAGCCCTTTTTCTCGGTGCCGATAATTGGGTCTTGCTCAATTGTCATCCATGCCTCACAAAGAACCTTGTCCTCCTTGACGGTGTACCAGTCGGTCCTCTTCTTTTTTAGGGTACCACCATCGGTAGGCTCGATACCATCCTTGTCTTCGTCCACATTCATGGCATCGTCGCTAAAGACATTTGGCTCCGGCTTGGGCCCGAACAATGGCTATGCCCCGATGTCGAAGGTGATCATAGGGACTTCCTCATTGTTGGGGTCGTCATCCGCGGACGTGGCCTCGCAAATCATTTCCTGCAACACGGCTCGTCGTTCTCCTCCCTAGACGAATAATTGTGCGGTAATTCGTCGAACAATTGGCGGGGCACATGCATGTTCTCCGCGGGGATCTTGCGAGGCCCCTTGTTGTGCTGCTGCATGAGGTCGCCGGAGTTTGGGGTGCGGTTCAGGTCGATGGACGTGGCCGCCAGTTGTGTAGGGTCATCCGACAACATCGATCTTGACCCCGCCCAACCAGAAGTGCGATTGCCCGTGCACGATGATGGCAGTTGTTGGTGAGTGTGTACGTAGTGGTGGCAACGCGATGGCCGAGGTCACCGAGCTCATGGACGATGCACTTTCCACGACGCTCGGACCAGCCATTGCCAAGACTTCTAGTGTGTCACGGTTGTGGAGGATAAGAAGGGTCTGGGGCGGCGAGCTTGTTAATGGCTTCGGTGTTGGCCCGCATGGCGGCAATGACCTCGGCTTGCTTGGCTCTCGCGAGGACAGCTTCAACTTCCTCCTTCCTTTCCCTCACCATAGCATGAAGGGCGACGCGCTTCCTACTCTGTTCCGCCCACCCCTCGACTGTCTGTTCCTTGACGGTCCGCGCACCCTTCGGCTTGGGCAACCTCTACGTCTTGGCCGAACGTTTGGTGGTTGTGGCAGGGGTTGGGTCGACAACGGCGGCGACGAGGGCATCCTCCATCGCAGGGTAGGGGGTTTTGGCGTCTGTGGCTTTCGATTTTGGTGGGAAGTGGGACGGGTGGAGGTCAATTTTGGGGGGAATGTGGATTTTCATCAACTGACTGGCGGGTCAGGGGAGGACAAAGGGACGACACGCGTGGAGCCGTGCCATGATGGTCGAATAGGTCGTCCTATTGGGATGACCCCTGTTCGCGCGGACAGGTTCGAATACCTAAGGACATCTCCAATGGGCCTCCGCAAACGGACTCTGCAGGTCCGAACCTGTCCTCTCGGACAAAACACAGCACCCAAAAGTCCACCACAAATGCTGATTTGTCTGTTTTTTAGCCCGGATAATTCCATTTCATTCTCAAAATTGGGATGGATTTGCGGTGAAAAGGACCGGCTTGTCCTCTCTGTTAGCCGATGGGCCACCACGTCAACCTCATGAAGCTTCCCACCAACCCCATTTATTTTGCGGATTTGCTAGTTCTCAGGCGCCTGAGAACTTCTTAGTTCTCAGTCGCTTCTTTCACCGTTCGATATACCTCGTGATCCATGCAAAGTGTAAGTTACACATAAGTTGCAACTAAGGTGTAACCGAGAATTTAATGAGTTGCACTAGGTTGTAACTGAGAACTAGTACAAATCTTATAAGTTGCAACTAGGTTGCAACTGAGAATTAACACAAATATTAGGATGACATCAGTGACTTAGACATAAGAAGTTCTCAGGCGCCTGAGATCTAGGCACTCCCTGCTCCGCGCCGCCTCAGACGCTACCTCGGCCTCCGCCGGCCGCCGCCGCAGGCGCTACTCACTACCTCACATCCGGGTATTGGAGGCACTATCATAAAGGCACTTTTTAAAACTGCCTTAAATTGTTTCTTTTTCATGCACTTTGATAAATAATGTCTCAAAAGATAAACAAATGAAAGGCAGTTTTATGAAGTGCCACCAAAAATATACTATTGAAGGTAAGAATTAAGATTGCCTCTAATAGACTACCTTTAAAGGCACTTTCATATCATGTATGCAAAACTTTTTGAGGCAATCCTAAAAAATGCCTCCAAAGATTAACCACTAGAGGCATTTTTAATACCACCTCTAATTGTTAACTTTCAAGACGCTTTCATACCATGTATGCAAAAGCTTTTTGAGGCAATTCTATAAAAGTGCCTCCAAATGTTAACCAATAGACAATACTGTCGCTAATTATTAACTTTTCGAGGCACTTTCACATCATTGGAGGCACTATTCCTATAATCAAAATACCCTAATTTTCTCAATACAGAGCAGTCATTCCGCCGTGCGAGTACATAGTGGGCTGGCTCTGAATGACCGCGTATTATTTTCGAAATATCCTAATTTTGCAAATTGTTTTTTAAATTACTGAAAAAACGTATTATTTTTAAAAAAACATTTTCTTCCATAGTCAATTGCAAGTTCACATTCTTGTTAGAAATAATGGGCTAAATAAATAAGCCCATATAGATTTCAGATTTTCCCTAAATCTCAAAGCCCATGTGTGTGGAAGCCCATGTGTGATTTGGCCCAATTTGATGGCAGCTCACATAAGAGTGGAGTGGGAGCTAAAGTTTAGTCCCACATGGAAAGTTGGAGGAGAGTTACACCACCTTATAAGGTGGAGTGGTTCACCACTTAGTAAAGTGAGTGAGAAGAGGAGAACTACACGCGCGCTCCTCCTCCGACGACGCCGCCGCTCGCACGTCGGCCCGCTTGTTACGTCACGATGCGCGCGCGCCGCGGGCCACGGGATGCGGGAATCTCGTCGAGCCGAGCTTTATTTTTGCTTTTTGAGAAAACTTGTGTGGTTTTGACAGACGTGTCCCGGATCGTGGGCTATCTGTAACCGACCCGAACGTGCGCAACGTGGGTTTGGTCCACGACGTGCCCTATGCGGGATTCCCGAGCCGCTCTATATAAACTCCAGTACGGTTTCCACCACGCACACACCAAAAACCAATCTAGGGTTTGCCAACCTCTCTGCTTGCGCCGCCACCGTAGTCTACTCCATCCCGCTTGCCGGCGTGCACCGGCGGACGGGAGAGCAGGTCTCCGGAACCACTCGCCTTTGCGATCCTGTACGGGAGAGGGCGAATAAGGTTTTTAGGAAGCGCCCTGCGCGACTGCTCAAGTTCTGCATCACGGCTCGTCTTCCATCCAAGTCGGGCGGGGTTGTCTATCGTCGTTTTCGTCGCCGTCTGCTTCGACCAATCTTCCAAAAGGTTACTGCTGCGATTACTGCAATCGAACGTGCGACGTGCTGCTGTCTGGTTATTAATCATGTTCTGCAAGTACATGTTTAGCAGCTGCCTGTTTTCGTTCATCTTGTTGTTTACTATATCTAGTATGTTCGAGTTACATGTGCTAGTAGCTGGTATTGTCATATTTAATATTCTGAAATTAATCTCGAAAATTGTGCCTAATTATCCAACAATTCTGAGATTCCAACGATTTCATCTCCACTTAACTTATACAAACCAAAGCCAAATAGCCAATCGCAGTCGTGCAGGCGGATCGCGTGTTTGTTCTTCATGTAAGCGACAATGTTCCTGTTGTACTATTTGTTTTGTTTTTCTTGTCCTCGTGTTTCATTTTGTCTAAATTTTTTATTCGGTAATCTGTCCCTAGTTGGTCCAAAACTTCATTTCTCTATAAGGCGTTAAAATTCTTGGCCAAGTGCAGTCATGATTTTTTTTCCTTTTTGTCTACATATTTGTTCATCGGGAGCCAAACATTTGTTCTTCATGTAAGCGACGATGTTTCCGTTTTACTATTTGTTTTGTTTTTCTTGTCCTTGTTTTTCATTTTGTCTAAATTTTTTATTCGGTAATCTGTCTTTAGTTGGCCCAAAACTTCATTTCTTTAGAAGGCGTTAAAATTCTTGGCCAAGTGCAGTTATGATTTTTTTTCCTTTTTTGTCTACATATTTGTTCATCGGGAGCGAAACATTTGTTCTTCTTAGATGTGCACGTGTAGTCGAGGTTTGTCCCTCCGGTGATAAAATTGTCTCTCACTTGGTGTAAATTCTCTTCCTTCCGTGCTTGTTATTTTTGTTCCATTTTCTGTAATTTGTTCCCTCGTTGTTATTCCAACTAAGAGCATTTCCATTCGGCCCCCTATATGGGCTTCGGCGCTAGCAATTTTTAGCCCATACGAGGACGCGTCGGCTATTTTCTTAATTTAAGGGGGGTAGTGTTCCCAATATTTAATTTATATCTTACGTTGTGATTCTGCATCGTCAACTCCGCGCCAACCTAATCTACGACGCCGCTTTCATCGCCGTTATCGCCATCCTCGCCATCAGTGCTATCCTCCGCATCACCGTCCTCCTCCTTCGTGTCAGAATCGAGCTCGATGATCCCGGCGGCCTCCGCCCTCCTCATGAATTCTTCACGGCGCGCCGCCTCGGCTCGACGGCATGCCTCGTCGATAGCGGTGTAAACCGCACGCCCGCGCACTGCCCAGAAAGCTGCCTCCCTTCGGGGTTGCGGAGATCCGGGTGGAGTTGCCGTCGGTGAGCTCGGCACAGCGCGGGCTCCTTCGCCCGCTCCTTCTTGAACTTCTTCGGCCAGTACACGCTCGTGGGCGTGTACCGGTCCATCGCCCTCTTCCGCTCCGGAAGCTCGTGGCGGCGCTCCTCTATCTGCATCGCCAAATCGGCTCCACGCAAGGGCGACGCCACAGGCACGGCGGCGTAGTTGAGCTCAAAGCCGGCCGGAAGCCTCATGCGTGGCGGCGCGCGGATGTCGTAGTAGGCGAACATCACAACCTCATAGAAATTGAGTTTGGACCTCTCCGCAGCGGTGATGGCGGCGGGACGTGGAGAAAGGGAGAGAGGGGCGCCTACATATAGCCGGGAAAACGGCGGGAAGATGGAGCAGGAATCACGAAAAAGGCGGGAACAAAGCTTTCTCCCACTGACAGGGCTTGCCCGCGTTATTTTTAGCTCCATCCGGCGCCTCCGCTTGTCTTCCTATATGTAGGGTTCGGCCTAGGGATGCCGGATAATTAAACGGGTTACGCCGACGCGAAAAAAGATTTTGGGGACGGGCTGGACACGATTTTGAGGGCAGGCACCCCATAGCCTTTTAGGGAGCCTTTAGCCCCAAGTGGAGTAATCATGATTTTGTTTCTCGTGTTTTATAGAAAACTCTGATCGATCAATTTTTCTGTTCCATTGTATTTATTTTTTCCATGAGTGCTAAAGTTACGTGTCTGCATGTGCAGGTACGTGTGCCAAGCAAAAGAATTTTGTTGCCTATAGTCAGAGACGGAGTGGCCGTTAGTTACATTTTGAATGGAGCCGACGCCGTACAGTGTTCCCTCACCGAGCAATAGTGGAATAATCAAAGTCGGGTCGGGACTAAGTAACATTTAGTCCTACATCGGTTAGCTAAAAAAGATTCACGCAGCTTATATACCGCATCGGCACAGGCGTACTAGCACAGTGAGCGACGCGGCTAGGGAGAGTGGGAGACCAATCAACCGAGTGAAACCAAAATTACAGCTTAATTGGGCCGCTTGAGATCAAAGCCCACTGTAACGATGCTTCAGCGAAATTGGCAGCCCAACGTAACTATCCTTCAGTGAGTTGAAACTTCTATCCTTCTAAATCGAGGTTGTGGCCCGACAGACTAAGTGAGTTGGAAATTCTATCTCAAGGTGGCCGTGTTTGTCCAATGGTCTATTACAAGGCACTATTGGATTTGCCTCCAAAACTCGTAAATGTTGTTTAATATAATGTGCCTCTAAAACTTGCATTACAAGGCAATACTATATTGACTTTAAAACTTAATTTAGAAGTCACTATTGGGTTTGCTTTAGAATAAAATATAGTCATTAGGCAAATTGCCTCAAAAGGTAACTTTAGAATGCATTTTTTAGAAATGCCTACAAATACATTTAACGACCCTAGCGTATTTGGTATTTTATTTTTTGTCTTTAAAAACAATTAAAGGCATTTTGTCTACTTTTGAAGGCACTTTTTTATGCCTTGCATTTCTGTACGGGAGGTAGTGACTCCGCCACCGCTGGTCTCCCATGTGCGTGCGCCGCTGCTGCTCTACCTGTGCGCGCGCCGCCAACGGGGATGCGGGCGTGCGTGCGCGAGCTGCCACGGCTGCTGGCCCTGCTCCGCGTCCCGACGAGTTGCTGTCGCGGCTGCCTGCTCCGCGTCCCGACGAGCTGCTGTCGCGGCTGCCTGCTCCACGCCCGACGAGCTGCTGCGGTTGCTGGCCCTGCTCCGCTCCCTGAGGAGCTGCTGCCACGGCTACTTGTTAGAAATAATGGGCTAAATAAATAAGCCCATATAGATTTCAGATTTTTCCTAAATCTCAAAGCCCATGTGTGATTTGGCCTAATTTGGTGGCAGCTCACATATGAGTGGAGTGGGAGCTAAAGTTTAGTCCCACATGGAAAGCTGTAGAAGAGTTACACCACCTTATAAGGTGAAGTGGTTCACCACTTAGTAAAGTGAGTGAGAAGAGGAGAACTACACGCACGCTCCTCCTCCGACGACGACGCCGCTCGCACGCACGCACGCCTGCCCGCCCGCTCGTCTCGTCACGACGCGCGCGCTCCCGAATCGTGGGCTATTTGTAACCGACCCGAACGTGCGCAATGCGGGCTTGGTCCACGACGTGCCCTATGCGGGATTCCCGAGCCTCTCTATATAAACTCCAGTGCGGCTTCCACCTCGCACACACCGAAAACCAATCTAGGGTTTGCCAACCTCTCTGCTTGTGCCGCCACCGTAGTCTACTCCATCCCGCTTGTCGGCGTGCACCGGCGGACGGGAGAGCAGGTCTCCGGAACCACTCGCCTTTGTGATCCTGTACGGGAGAGGGCGAATAAGGTTTTTGGGAAGCGCCCTGCGCGACTGCTCAAGTTCTGCATCACGGCTCGTCTTCCATCCAAGTCGGGCGGTGTTGCCTATCGTCATCTTCGCCGCCGTCTGCTTCGACCAATCTTCTCCAAGGTTACTACTGCGATTACTGCAATCGAACGGTACGTGCGATGTGCTGCTGTCTGGTTATTAATCATGCTCTGCGAGTACATGTTTAGCTGCTGCTTGTTTCTGTTCATCTTGTTGTTTAGTACATCTAGTATGTTCGAGTTACATGTGCTAGTAGCTGGTATTGTCATGTTTAATATTCTGAAATTAATCACGGAAATTGTGCCTAATTATCCAACAATCCAAAAACCTTATCTTCGAATTTCCTTTCCTTTAGGGTGATGGGTTGATCATCTCCCGTTGCTATGGGGGAAGTCACTGAGAGCTCTGACTCGGATGAGGTGGAAACTTGTCTCTTTCTCCTTGGTCGGAAGGATAAACTTCCTACCTTCTGGATATATCCCTCGGCTAGATAGAATAGGCAATTTTCCGAGATAAACATGGGACACTTGGCCGATGCGATGAAGCCAGAAAAGTTTACCCGTGTTCATTTTAAGAGGTGGCAGTATAAGACCACTATGTGGCTGCAAAATCTGAAAGTATTCTAGGCTAGTGAGGGTTTACCTGAAGGAACTATATCTGAATAAGATCAGAACAAGTTCAAGGAAACCAATCTTGCCTTTGTGGGATGCGTTCTGAATGTTCTTGACAACAAGCTGTTTGATGTGTACATGCACTTCAAAGATGGCAAAGAGCTCTGGAGGCACTGAATGCTAAGTTCGGTGTAACAGATGCTGGCAGTGAACTGTACATCATGGAGAACTTTCATGATTACAGGATGGTTAACAATCGTTCTGTAGTCGAACAAGCTCATGAGATACAGTGTTTTGCTAAGGAGCTTGAAATCCTTAAGTGTAACTTACCCGACAAGTTTGTGGCTGGGTGCATCATTGCAAAGTTGCCTTCTTCATGGAGGAATTTCGCCACAACTCTCAAGCATAAGAGACAAGAGATATCGGTTGAAAACCTGATAGCGTCTCTTGATGTTGAGGAGAAGGCTCGGGCTAAGGACACTGCTAAGAAAGGAGGCGAGGGTCAGTCTAGCGCCAACATGGTGCAGAAGAGGACCTTCGGCAAGAACAAAGGGAACTATAAGCCCTCCTTCAACAAGCCTGAAAAGACTACAACCTTCAAGAAGAAGAAGAAGCCGAACAAGGCCGAGCTAGGTTGCTTTACCTGTGGAGAGCTCGGGCACTTTTCCAAGGACTACCCAAAATGTGCAGATCGTAAAGGGAAAAAGGGGAAGACTGTCAACGTCGTGACTGCTAGCAATGCTGATGGGTATGGTAATCTATTTACTGTTCTTTCAGTTTTTCAATCACCATGTTGGTGGATTGATACGGGTGCTAATATTCATGTGTGTGCTGACATCTCTATGTTCACTTCTTATCAGGTCGCTCAGGATTCATCCGTCCTAATAGGGAATGAGTCACATGCTTCTGTTCATGGTGTTGGTACGGTGGATCTGAAGTTCACTTCGAGAAAGATCGTGCAGTTGAAGAACGTGCAGCATGTCCCTTCCATGAACAAGAATCTCGTTAGCGGCTCCCTTCTATGCAGAGATGGGTTTAAGGTTGTTTTTGAGTCTAATAAAGTCATTGTGTCGAGACATGGACAATTTATTGGTAAAGAATATGAGTGCGGAGGGTTGTTCCGCTTTTCACTTTCAGATTTTTGTAATAAGTCCGTAAACCATATTTGTGGCGGTGTTAATGATGATACCAGTGTTTGGCATTCTCGTTTATGTCACATTAATTTTGGTCTGATGTCCAAGTTGTCCAATATGAGTTTAATTCCGAATTTCACTATTGCCAAAGGTTCCAAGTGCCATAGTTATGTGCAATCAAAGCAACCTCGAAAGCCTCACAAGGCAGCCGAGGAGAGAAACTTGGCACCTCTGGAGCTCATACATTCTGATCTTTGTGAGATGAATGGTGTGTTGACAAAAGGTGAAAAGAGATATTTCATGACTTTGATTTATGATGCGACTAGATACTGCTATGTTTATTTGTTGCGCACAAAAGATGAAGCTTTAGACTACTTTAAAATTTATAAAGCCGAAGTTGAAAATCAACTAGAGAGAAAGATCAAACGTCTTAGGTCGGATCGTGGTGGTGAATATTTTCCCAAAATCTTCGATGAATTCTGTGAGGAACATGGCATTATTCATGAAAGGACGCCTCCCTACTCGCCTCAATCAAACGGGGTTACCGAGAGGAAAAACTGCACGCTGACTGACTTGGTGAATTCCATGTTAGCCACCGCTGGTTTATCTAAGGCATGGTGGGGGAGGCCTTGTTGACAGTGTGTCATGTCCTAAATAGAGTTCCTAACAAGAATAAAAATAAAACCCCTTATAAAGAGTGGGCTGGGAGAAAACCATCACTTTCTTACTTGCTCACTTGGGAGTGTTTGGCTAAGGTCAACATACCGATTCCTAAGAAACGCAAACTTGGACCAAAGACAGTGGATTGCATCTTTCTAGGATATGCTCCGTGGAGTGTAGGCTATAGATTTTTAGTAGTTAAATCTGAGGTTCCTGATATGCATGTTGATACTATAATGGAATCTCGTGATGCAACATTCTTTGAGAATATGTTTCCTATGAAAGACATGCATAGCACTGCTAGAATTTCTTCTGAAATACTTCCTGAAACTAGTGCATCTAGTGAGAATTTTGAGCAACCACGTGAGGAAGAAGTCCTAGAGAAGGATGACAATGAAGCTCCTACACGGAGTAAGAGACAGAGGGTTGCAAAATCCTTTGGAGATGATTTCATTGTGTACCTTGTGGATGATACTCCCACTTCTATTGCAGAGGCATATGCATCTCCTGATGCAGATGATTGGAAAGAAGCTGTTCATAATGAGATGGACTCGATTCTTTCTAATGGAACTTAGGAACTATCAGAACGACCCCATGGTTGTAAGCCTGTGGGTTGCAAGTGGGTGTTCAAGAAGAAGCTAAGGCTTGATGGTACTATTGAAAAGTACAAGGCTCGGCTTGTAGCAAAAGGCTACACCCAGAGAGAAGGTGAAGATTACTTTGACACCTATTCACATGTTGCTAGACTGACCACCATTCGAGTACTACTATCCCTGGCTTCCTCTTATGGTCTTATCGTTCATCAAATGGACGTTAAGACAGCTTTCCTCAATGGAGAGTTGGAAGAGGAGATCTATATGGATCAGTCTGATGGGTTTGTGGTAAAAGGTGAAGAGAGAAAGGTGTGCAAGTTGTTAAAATCTTTATATGGCCTGAAGCAAGCACCTAAGCAATGGCATGAGAAGTTTGACAGAACATTAACTTCTGTTGGCTTTGTCGTTAATGAGGCTGACAAGTGCGTCTACTATCGCCATGGTGGGGGCGAAGGTGTTATATTATGTTTGTACGTGGATGATATCCTTATCTTTGGTACAAACATGAATGTGATAAATAAAGTTAAGTCCTTTCTGTCAAAGAGCTTTGATATGAAAGATCTGGGAGAAGCTGCTGTTATTCTGAATATCAAGCTGATTAAGCACGAGAGTGGGATTACTTTGACGCAATCACACTATGTTGAGAAGATCTTGAGCCGTTTCGGTTTCGTTGATGGCAAGTCTTCCCCAACATCTTATGATCCCAGTGTGACATTACGGAAAAACAAGAAAGAGCCGAAAGAACAATTGAGATACTCTCAAATCGTTGGCTCACTCATGTACTTAGCTAGCGCGACAAGACCCGACATCTCTTTTGATGTGAGCAAGTTGAGTAGGTTCATGTCTAACCCGGGTACTGAACATTGGTGTGCACTTGAAAGGGTCACACGCTATCTATGTGGTATAATGAGTTATGGGATACACTATTCGGGGCATCCAGCGGTGCTCGAAGGATATAGTGATGCGAACTGGATCTCGGATGTAGATGAACTCTACGCCACTAGCGGGTATGTATTTACCTTTGGAGGTGGCGCGGTATCATGGAGATCTTGCAAACAAACCATATTGACAAGGCCGACTATGGAAGCAGAACTTGCTGCTTTAGACACAGTCACTGTAGAGTCAGAATGGCTGCGTGAACTCTTGATGGACTTGCCGGTGGTTGAGAAACCTATACCGGCCATCCTTTTGAATTGTGACAATCAAACTGTTATTGTTAAAGTGAACAATTCTAAGGATAACGCGAAGTCATCAAGACACGTCAACAGACGTTTGAAGTCTGTCAGGAAATTGAGAAACTCCGGAGTAATTACTGTTACGTATATTCAAACTGACAAAAACCTGGCAGATCCCTTTACAAAGGGACTATCACGAAACGGGATAGAAAGTGCATCGAGAGAGATGGGTTTAAGACCCATAGATGTTACACAGTAGTGGTAACCCAACCTTTTTATCGGAGATCCCGTGAATTAGGACCTGGGAAAAACAAGCTAGTGGCGTGACGGAGGAGAGTATTAGACAACCCTCTCTATGTGAAGATGTACAACTCTCAAAGCTGTAAGGCAGGTTGGCAACATGCCTTAATGTGTTTCTGTTGGCTATGATTAGCAAAGATGCTGTCCTACAGAGCATTCTTGAAAGAACACACCTATACGAGTTCCGATCGTTAAACGTCGCAATCTATGAGATTTGGGTGCTCTCTAGTAAACTCATGAAGAGACCAAGTAGTATGACGCATATGCTACACCCGCGGGTACTAGTTATGACTTTGTGTGAAATCTAAAAGCACCAAACTTGTAATTCAAGGTTCGTTCATTGTTCAAGTTGCTGATAGATGTAGCTCAAGGTTCTAGGCAGAAGTTCAACTTAACAGTCTCTGCTGAAACACTGGTATAAACAAGTAGCGAGAATTGGCAAATCTTCAAATTGACATTTGAGATCTGGTGGGGGATTGTTAGAAATAATGGGCTAAATAAATAAGTCCATATAGATTTCAGATTTTCCCTACATCTCAAAGCCCATGTGTGTGGAAGCTCATGTGTGATTTGGCCCAATTTGGTGGCAGCTCATATATGAGTGGAGTGGGAGCTAAAGTTTAGTCCCACATGAAAAGTTGGAGGAGAGTTACACCACCTTATAAGGTGGAGTGGTTCACCACTTAGTAAAGTGAGTGAGAAGAGAAGAACTACACGCGCGCTCCTCCTCCGACGCCGCCGCCGCTCGCCCGCCCGCCCGCCCGCCCGCCCGCTCGTCTCGTCACGACACGACACGACACGCGCGCGCGCCACGGGTTGCGGGAATCTCGCCGAGCCGATCTTTCGCTCTCGGATCGTGGGCTATCTGTAACCGACCCGAACGTGCGCAACGTGGGCTTGGTCCACGACGTGCCCTATGCGAGATTCCCGAGCCGCTCTATATAAACACCAGTGCGGCTTCCACCACGCACACACCGAAAACCAATCTAGGGTTTACCAATCTCTCTGCTTGCGCCGCCACCGTAGTCTACTCAATCCCGCTTGCCGGCGTGCACCGGCGGACGGGAGAGCAGGTCTTCGGAACCACTCGCCTTTGCGATCCTGTACGGGAGAGGGCGAATAAGGTTTTTGGAAAGCGTCCTGCACGACTGCTCAAGTTCTGCATCACGGCTCGTCTTTCATCCAAGTCGGGCGGTGTTGCCTAACGTCGTCTTCGCCGCCGTCTGCTTCAACCAATCTTCCCCAAGGTTACTGCTGCGATTACTGCAATCGAACGGTACGTGTGACGTGCTGCTGTCTGGTTATTAGTCATGTTCTGCGAGTACATGTTTAGCTGCTGCCTGTTTCCGTTCATCTTGTTGTTTACTATATCTAGTATGTTCGAGTTACATGTGCTAGTAACTGGTATTGTCATGTTTAATATTCTGGAATTAATCACGAAAATTATGCCTAATTATCCAATAATTCTAAGATTCCAACGATTTCGTCTCCACTTAACTTATACAAACCTAAGCCAAATAGCCAATCGCAGTCGTGCAGGCGGATCGCGTGTTTGTTCTTCATGTAAGCGACGATGTTTCCGTTGTACTATTTGTTTTGTTTTTCTTGTCCTCGTGTTTCATTTTGTCTAAATTTTTTATTCGGTAATCTGTCCCTAGTTGGTCCAAAACTTCATTTCTCTATAACGCGTTAAAATTCCTGGCCAAGTGCAGTCATTATTTTTTTATTTTTTGTCTACATATTTGTTCATCGGGAGCCAAACATTTGTTCTTCATGTAAGCGACGATCTTTCCGTTGTACTATTTGTTTTGTTTTTCTTCTCCTCGTTTTTCATTTTGTCTAATTTTTTTATTCGGTAATCTGTCCCTAGTTGGTCCAAAACTTCATTTCTTTAGAAGGCGTTAAAATTCTTGGCCAAGTGCAGTCATGAATTTTTTTCCTTTTTTATCTACATATTTGTTCATCGGGAGCGAAACATTTGTTCTTCTTAGATGTGCACGTGTAGTCGAGGTTTGTTCCTCCGGTGATAAAATTGTCTCTCACTTGGTGTAAATTCTCTTCCTTCCGTGCTTGTTATTTTTGTTCCATTTTCTGTAATTTGTTCCCTCGTTGTTATTCCAACTAAGAGCATTTCCACTCGGCCCCCCTATATGGGCCCCGGCGCTAGCAATTTTTAGCCCATACGAGGAGGCGTCGGCTATTTTCTTAATTTAAGGGGGGTAGTGTTCCCAATATTTAATTTATATCTTACGTTGTGATTCTGCATCGTCAACTCCGCGCAAACCTAATCTACGACGCCGCTTTCATCGCCGCTATCGCCATCCTCGCCATCAGTGCTGTCCTCGGCATCGCCGTCCTCCTCCTCCGTGTCAGAATCGAGGTCGATGATCCCGACGACCTCCGCCCACCTCATGAATTCTTCACGGCGCGCCGCCTCGGCTCGACAGCATGCCTCGTCGATAGCGGTGTAAACCGCACGCCCGCGCACTGCCCAGAAGAGCTGCCTCCCTTCGGGGTTGCGCAGATCCGGGTGAAGTTGCCGTCGGTGAGCTCGGCACAGCGCGGGCTCCTTCGCCCGCTCCTTCTTGAACTTCTTCGGCCAGTACACGCTCGTGGGCGTGTACCGGTCCATCGCCCTCTTCCACTCCGGAAGCTCGTGGCGGCGCTCCTCTATCTGCATCGCCAACTCGGCGCCACGCAAGGGCGACGCCACAGGCACGTCGGCGCAGTTGAGCTCAAAGCCGGCCGAAAGCCTCATGCGTGGCGGCGCGCGGATGTCGTAGTAGGCGAACATCACGACCTTATAGAAATTGAGTTTGGACCTCTCCACAGCGGTGACGGCGGCGGGAGGTGGTGAAAGGAAGAGAGGGGCGCCTACATATAGCCGTGAAAACGGCGGGAAGATGGAGCAGGAATCACGAAAAAGGCGGGAACAAAGCTTTCTCCCACTGCCAGGGCTGGTCCGCGTCATTTTTAGCTCTATCCGGCGCCTCCGCTTGTCTCCCTATATGTAGGGTTCGGCCTGGGGATGCTGGATAATTAAACGGGTTACGCCGATGCGGAAAAAGATTTTGGGGGTGGGCTGGCCGCGATTTTGAGGGCAGGCACCCCATAGCCCTTTAGGGAGCCTTTAGCCCCAAGTGGAGTAATCATGATTTTGTTTCTCGTGTTTTATAGAAAACTCTGATCGATCAATTTTTCTGTTCCATTGTATTTATTTTTTCCATGAGTGCAAAAGTTACGTGTCTGCATGTGCAGGTACGTGTGCCAAGCAAAAGAATTTTGTTGCCTATAGTCAGAGACGGAGCGGCCGTTAGTTACATTTTGAATGGAGCCGACGCCGTACAGTGTTCCCTCACCGAGCAATAGTAGAATAATCAAAGTCGGGTCGGGACTAAGTAACATTTAGTCCTACATCGGTTAGCTAAAAGAAATTCACGCAGCTTATATACCGCATCGGCACAGGCGTACTAGCACAGTGAGCGACGCGGCTAGGGAGAGTGGGAGACCAATCAACCGAGCGAAACCAAAATTACAGCTTAATTGGGCCGCTTGAGATCAAAGCCCACTGTAACGATCCTTCAGCAAAATTGGCAGCCCAACGTAACTATCCTTCAGTGAGTTGAAACTTCTATCCTTCTAAATCGAGGTTGTGGCCCGACAGATTAAGTGAGTTGGAAATTCTATCTCAAGGTGGCCGTGTTTGTCCAATGGTCTATTTTACAAGACACTATTGGATTTGCCTCCAAAACTCGTAAATATTGTTTAATATAATGTGCCTCTAAAACTTGCATTACAAGACACTATTATATTTGACTTTAAAACTTAATTTAGAAGGCACTATTGGGTTTGCTTTAGAATAAAATATAGTCATTAGCCAAATTACCTCAAAAGGTAACTTTAGAATGCATTTTTTAGAAATGCCTACAAATACATTTAACGACCCTAGCGTATTTGGTATTTTATTTTTTGCCTTTAAAAACAATTAAAGGCATTTTGTCTACTTTTGAAGGCACTTTTTTATGCCTTGCATTTCTGTACGTGAGGTAGTCACTCCGCCACCGCTGGTCTCCCATGTGCGTGCGCCGCTGCTGCTCTTCCTGTGCGCGCGCCGGGGATGCGGGCGTGCGTGCGGCGAGCTGCCACGGCTGCTGGCCCTGCTCCGCGTCCCGACGAGTTGCTGCCGCGGCTGCCTGCTCCGTGTCCCGACGAGCTGCTGTCGCGGTTGCCTGCTCCGCGCCCGACGAGCTGCTGCGGTTGCTGGCCCTGCTCCGCTCCCCGAGGAGCTGCTGCCACGGCTACTTGTTAGAAATAATGGGCTAAATAAATAAGCCCATATAGATTTCAGATTTTTCCTAAATCTCATAGCCCATGTGTGTGGAAGCCTATGTATGATTTGGTCCAATTTGGTGGCAGCTTATATATGAGTGGAGTGGAAGCTAAAGTTTAGTCCCACATGGAAAGTTGGAGGAGAGTTACACCACCTTATAAGGTGGAGTGGTTCACCACTTAGTAAAGTGAGTGAGAAGAGAAGAACTAGACGCGCGCTCCTCCGACGACGCCCGCCCGCCCGTCCGTCTCGTCACGACGCGCACGCGCTCGCTCGCTCGCTCCTGGATCGTGGGCTATCTGTAACCGACCCGAACGTGCACAACGTGGGCTTGGTCCACGACGTGCCCTATGCGGGATTCCCGAGCCGCTCTATATAAACTCCAATGCGGCTTCCACCACGCTCACACCAAAAACCAATCTAAGGTTTGCCAATCTCTCTGCTTGCGTCGTCACCGTAGTCTACTCCATCCCGCTTGCCGGCGTGCACCGGCGAACGGGAGAGTAGGTCTCCGGAACCACTCGTTTTTGCGATCCTGTACGGAAGAGGGCGAATAAGGTTTTTGAGACTGCATCATGGCTCGTCTTTCATCCAAGTCGGGCGGTGTTGCCTATCATCGTCTTCGCCGCCGTCTGCTTCGACCAATCTTCCCTAAAGTTACGGTACGTGCGACGTGCTGCTGTCTGATTATTAATCATGTTCTGCGAGTACATGTTTAGCTGCTGCCTGTTTCCGTTTATCTTGTTGTTTAGTACATCTAGTATGTTCGAGTTACATATGCTAGTAGCTGGTATTGTCATGTTTAATATTCTAAAATTAATCACGAAAATTGTGCCTAATTATCCAACACTACTGGCCCTGCTTCGCGCCCGAGGAGCTGCTGCCCGGTCCGGGCGTGCGTGCGGCTGCTTGGCTCCGGCGACGCGCGCATGGTTCCGGCAACCGCTCCGGCGACGCGGGGACGACACGCTCGCCTGCACCGCGCACTGCAGCAGAATTCATGGTGGCCGGCGTCGTGCGCGCGGACGTGGGCACGCACGCACGTCCTAGCTCGCGCTGCATGGTATACGCCGCTCGCCGCATGTGCACGCACGCACGACATGTGTGCTAGCTCGCCGCATGAGGACGCAAGCACGGCAGAGCTCCTCCGCGTGGTGGAGATGCTGGCGGCTGCCGACAGCGACGACGGGCTGCTGGCGACGGCGACTATTTATTTTGTCCGTATACGGGAAGAAGCACCGTGGGGGCTACGTGCCAAATCACCCGTCCGAATTTTATCCACCCACCTCACCCGCGTCCCGCTTAATCCCTGGATATTAGCCAAAATCGGATGTAAATATTATGGATCTTGATAGGTCCTGCTAAACATACGTGGCGTGCAGCTGATTCTCCCGAGCTGAATTTCCGGACCAACCGCTTGAGTCTCCTCCAATTGCCTGATGTCACAACCGCGTCCATAAGATGATTCCGTAGATGCCTTCCGTAAATGTAGCATTACTGGCGCCGAGAGGACGGTTCCGGTCTTCCGGACATCGCCGTGCGTAAAGTACGACATCGTCGTGATAATCCATGCGCTCACGTTGTGATAGTCCATAAATCTGTCGTTATCAAAGGACATATTTAAAACCTCTGAAACAACATATCTTTGGCCGGAAGCGCTCAGCTCACATGTCGCGTTACCGTAGGGCGTAGGACGAGCTAAGAATATTCCTTACGTGGAATTGGCCTCCTCCCACCGCTCTCCCTCATCTCTCCACCGAGCTCTCCTCGTCCTTGGGGCCGTCCGGCCCTTCCCCCTCTCTTCTCCGGCAATGGTCGGCGTCGAGATCGGGCGAGGGACCCACCCCTTATAGATTAGTAGTTGTTGACTTGTCCCCTGTGGCATCTGAGGGTCGGCTGGTGGATTCCGGTGGCCAGATCCGCCTCGCCTCGTGGATCTCCCGCTCCGATGAGCCCCGCCGGTGGCAAGCGGTGGTTCAAAGATACGGGTCGAGTGCGAGCATCCCTCTGAATAAGGCCTCAATCGGGTGCTTCGAGCTGATAGGCTCAGATCTCCCCTCGCTCAAAGTGGTCTCTCTTCTCTCTGCGGCGGCACTCTCACGGGGAGAGCCGAAGGCGGCGGAGGTGAAGACCACCACTCGCCTTTGTAATAAGATCTACGATGTGCTTGTCTTCTGCAGCTATTTTCTGCAGAAGCTCGGAGCTAGGTGGCCTCCGCTTCTTCCTGAAGCTGGTGAAGGCTTCCGGTGCCGGTGTGGTGAAGGTTCGTTCGGATCTTCTTCCTCTCCTTTGCGGCCACCGAGGAGGTGGTCTAAGTATTGGGGTGAGAGCTGCTGGCCTTCGGCCTCGCCGGTGGGAAATTGTTGTTGCGACTGGTAGAGTACCCAAGCGACGGCGAGCTTGCGCCGCCACTATTCTTGGTCAAGGTAACCGCACCGTGCAGCGGTTCTGGACGAGCCGCGGCTTCAACCTCCAGGCTTCTATGCCGATGCGGAGGCTCCTTTGCCGCTCCGCCATGGCGTTTTCGGTCACGCCTTCGCCAAGTGGTTCCGTCCCCGGCGTGGGCGCTGGCTGCCGTGGCGTCGAGGGCATCATCGTCCCCGGTGGAGAAGGACCCGATTGCAAACTTCTCTTTTCTTCTGAGGTCTTTTTTGTAATAGATCAGGACCTGTGTGCTTCTTTGCTTATTTCTGAGGTCCTGTATGTAATATTGCCCACCGTTTAATGCAGCACCGGACCCTTCTGGGTCCTTTCCCTTGTTAAAAAAAAAAAGAATATTCCTTGGTTTTGAGCAGGACGAAACACGAAGAACAATGTGTACGTGGCCTCCTAAGAATAGCTTTGCTAATCTTTGCTCGCGCGGTTTTTCCATTCTCGAGCGTCAGCTGGAAGTCGATTAAAAACAGCGACCAATAGCTGTCAAACTGATCGATAGCCTGGCTGCCTGCGCATTCAAAACACACTCTCTCCCGCGTTTTCCTTTTTCTTCCTCTTTACTATACTTTATTGTGTTTTCTTTTTACAAAATTCTATCAATCTATTAATAATCATCGACGGTAGTACAATCACACCAATTATCCCATAGTGAAAATAGCACTCCAATCATGAAATTGGCGCGAGCTCCTCCAGCACCTACAGTACAGCACTGTGCAATCATGAAATTGGCGCGTCGCCCCGTCCCGGAAGCTGCCGTCCACCATGACCAGATTCCTACGCGCAACCATTGGGGAAGCGACACGCGTCGCAGTCCCGTGAATCCTCCCCACGTGAAAGAACACGTGTACATGGCCTCTACAAATAGCTTTTGGCCGCCGCGAGTAGAACAAGAGAACCATGCAATAGATTTTTGTACTAGTACATGCCATTTTGTTCTGTCAGGTTCCCTCCAAATCCAGTTGCCATTTTTTGCCCGATCGCGTGCGAGATGCCACCGCACGAGCGTAAAGCGCCGCCGGCTCGCCGGATGCTGGCTCTGCCGGCGGTGTGCCCGTGCGAGGCCATCTCCCCGGGGACGCTGCTGGCGTCGCTCCTCACCCTCGCGGCCGACGTCGCCGGCCGTGACGCCGGCACGTTCCCCGTGCTCCAGCGAGGGGCCGGTGATGCCCTGCGTATCACACGCGTCCTCCTGGCCTTCCTCGAGGAGCTCCGCGAGGCTTCGCCGCTTCCCGGCGCCGCGGTGCTCGGCCTGTCCGAGCTGCACGTGGCGATGCAGAAGCTTCGGTTCTTGCTCGCGGACTGCGCCAGGAGAGGGGCGAGGCTGTGGGTGCTGATGAACGCCGAGCTGGTCGCCTCCGAGCTCCGGTTTTTCCTCGGCTCCGTGGCCACGGCGATGGACGCGCTGCCGGCGGACGTGGTCGGGGCGTCCGTCGAGGCGCAGGAACTCGCGAGGCTTGTCTCCGAGCAGGCGTGGCGCGCTGTGGTGAGGCCCGACGCGGACGACAGCCGCTCGGCGTGGAGCGTGCGCTCCATGCTCACCAAGTTCAAGAGTAGCGCCACGCCGCACGCCGAGGACGTGAGGATGGTGCTCGGCCGCGTCGGCATCACCACCTGGTGGGACTGCGCCGAGGAGGTGGCCTTTCTGGAGGCCGAGCTGTTAGAGCGCCTGGAGGACGGCCGCGAGAACGACAACGACCTCGTGCTCATCAGCGGCCTAATGGCGTTCCTGGTGTACTGTCGTGTCGTCCTATTCGACCGCGTTGATACCAAGAAGGCTGACAAAGCGGCGGCGCCCGAACCGACGCCAGCAGCGAGCTGTTGCTGCACGGCGTGGGCCAACCAGGACACGCTGCTGTGCCCAATCACTCTGGAGCTGATGACCGACCCCGTGACCGTGGCTACCGGCCAGACATACGACCGGACGTCCATCAAACGGTGGGTCAAGAGCGGGTGCCGGACCTGCCCTGTCACCGGCGAGAAGCTCCGCAGCGCCCAGTTCGTGCCGAACGTGGCGGTGCGCGGCATCGTCGACCAGCTTCTCATCAGCAACGGGGCCTCGCTCCACGGGCAGCCGAGCAGCAAGCACCGGTCCGCGGTGGACAAGACCGTCGCGGCGTTCGGCCCAGCGGCGGCCGGCGGCGTGCGTCTCGCCGCGGCCTGCCTTATTGCCAGGCTCTCCAGGGGCACGCCTGATGAGCAGAAGAAGGCGGCGTACGAGGTCCGTAAGCTGGCCAAGCGCAACGTGTTCCACCGCGCGTGCCTGGTGGAGGCCGATGCCGTGCCGTGGCTGCTCCACCTGCTCTCCTCCACGGACGCGTCCGTCCAGGACAATGCCGTAGCCAGCCTGCTGAACCTGTCGAAGCACACGGACGGGCGGCGCGCGCTCGTGGAGGCCGGCGGGCTGAGCCTCATCGTCGACGCCGTCAACGTGGCGGCCAAGGTGGAGGCGCAGCAGAACGCGGCGGCCATCCTGTTCTACCTCTCGTCCAACAGCGACTACTGCAAGGAGATCGGGCGCATCCCGGAGGCCATCCCGACGCTGGTCCACCTCATGAGGGAGGGCACCTACCGCGGCCGCAAGAACGCGCTGGTGAGCCTCTACGGGGTGCTCCAGGGCGCGGACAGCATCGCGAAGGCGGTGTCCGCCGGCGCCGTGGCCGTGCTCGCGAACCTCCTGTCCAGCGACCGGGAGGACATCGTGAACGACTCCGTCGCCCTGCTCGCGAGGATCGCGGAGCAGTCGGCCGGCGTGACGGCCGTCCTTGCCAGCTCGGAGCTCGTCACGAGGCTCGTCGACTTCCTGGGCGCGTCGTCATCTCGGTCGGGGAAGGACCATTGCGTGGCGCTGCTGGCGTCCCTGTGCCAGCACGGAGGCGACAAGGTCGCGGCCCTGATGGGCAAGATGCCGGGGTTGATGCCCGCCCTGTACGCGCTCATCGCCGACGGCAGCCCCGTGGCGGGCAAGAGAGCGAGGTGGCTCATCAACGAAATCCACCGGGTGTACGAGCAGCGCCAACCGCCACCGCAGGTCGCGCCGCCGGCAGGTGACCGTGTCATTCGAGTATAGCACACGAACTTTGTGTCACTCATACATACCGTGTACACGTTCGAATCCTTCGGTTTGGGTTTCCTTGGAGGATTTTTTTTTGTCTCTGTCCCTGCTCGCCTTTTTGAAGAGCAAGTATGGATTTTTCACACTACTACGGTGGTGACGTGTATATGTAAGGTTGTACAGAGAACGATGTGCAGGATGATGTGTGTTTAATTGTTTTCCTCTAGAGAGCCAAATGAGTGTTGACTTGAATAATAACCAAATAAGTCGTCTCCACGCGGCAAGAGGTTTTGATTATTGCAACTTCCTACTACCTCCGTTTTTCTAAAAACCAAGTTTAAAAAAATATATTAATATACCCTTTGATATATCATTATACTTATTTTTACATAGTATCTATATAATATTATAGTTCTTGATGTTTTTTCTAAAAGATTGGTCAAACTTTTCGTAGTTTGATTTTTCAAAAAAAGTAAGTCTTAAGATTTAAAACGGAGGTAGTAGTATATCCAAGTGTCGGCATGGGTGATTTGTCTGGTGATTTGCAATTCGGGAAGGGGTTACAGCAAGCGGCTGGTTTGCAGCAACACAAGTATCTTGCTCCTATTGTCTAGCAAATCCACTGTTCCATGTGATCCTTGTTTACTGGAGATGAAAGAAAAGCGAACACGTTTTCTAAATAGTTGAAGCTCCATCAAAGAACAAGTGAAGCAATCTGTTGGCTTGATTATTGTGATGGCAGACACGGTAAACTCAGTTCAAATGGCAGAGGCTTTTAACAAGCAATTCTCTTGGCGGGAAAATGGAAAGTGAGTCCTTATGGTGAAAAGGAATTCCTTGTAAACTTTACTTCGGAGGCTAAAGTTGAAGAGATGGCGTCTCTTGATTACTTTGCTCACAAAGGGACATCAAATTTAGTAAAGGTGGTACATTGGTCTCCATCTTAAGCATCTAAGTTTAAGATATTCTCCGTCTCCATCTTCATAAAGAGGGGTTTGATGGGTAGGTTCTATGCTAGGGACTGTTCAGGAGTTGGACGTGCATTTTCTGGGAGCATAAGATAATCAAGATCAAAGTGGGTGTGAGTAATCCCAACAAGGTACCTCAAGTATCTCCATTGACTGATGATCCAACCATATATCACATAAACTTTGAGGTAGAGCGGGTTGTGGAAAAGGTGGGCTAGTGGTCAATGGTGTGGTGGTTCATCTAGAAGATCAAGGGACAAATAGTTTGCAATCGGATGGCTTGAGGAGTAGAGTTCAGAAAAGGAGTAAGAATAATGACATGGGTCAATGTGCTTCTTCACCAATTAAGCAAAATGGAGGTGGTGGGGATGGGGTACGGAGGAAGATGAAGTTAAATGTAGCCAAGATGAGCTGGATAGGCAGATGGAACTAGACTTGAGGAGGCAAATGTTGCTAAGGCAAAGGAGACATGCTAACCTATAGGGTGCTGAGAGTGATATGGGGGAGAGGGTGTGGGGAAGGTTCCATTTTGCCTCTTAGATAGGCAACAATCATCCACTGTAGTTCCCCTCCAGATTGGTCATTGAGCTGTGCTCTGAAGAACTCCGGGTGCGGGCGTCCAAGATACTCTGAGAGCTGGTACAAATCCCTCTCAAAGATGATCTCCTCTCCATTGCCCAACTAGTAAAACTTGCTATATTTGACCTCCATCTATAAGCAATTAAGATGAGTAAGTTAGTGAAGTGATCAAGTGTGTCAAATTTTATGTAGAATTGCAAGAATTTTGAGGAACATGTGAACTCCTTTTTGAAAGAATCTCAAGGGTAAGAGTGAGAATAGGTTTTCATAAATACTCATTTCCTTTGTTTTGAAACTAAGTTTTTTTAGACGTCCATTCTAACTGGGGTCTCCTATGGTCAGGATGGATCTGATACCAACTTGTCAACACCTGGATTTTTAAGTCCAGATGCCTGTTATGTCGTACATCGCAATCCCAGGATTACCATTTTTGTGAGACATAACAAAATTGGTACCACAGTACATCATCCATTACAAACCATAATAGTCTTACGAATAGTTGATCTCATGATCAAGTCTTAATACAAATCAGAGAAGCAGAAATAAACGTATTAGACTCCATCTTCATGGTCACAGGCAATGCTGACGATGGGAGATGATCCTAGTTATCATAGACCTCCTGTTGTCCATCTTCCGGATAGTCCTCCTCATAGTATGGCCATGGGAATAGCCAGGGACAAAGCCATGCCTACTCTTTAAGTACTCGCAAACTATCACTAACAGAAGTAAAGTAGTACTAGTAGGAATCCTAAGCTCTAGTCTTATTTGCAATAAGCCAGTTTTATTTCAGAAGTACTTATTTGTAGAGCCTAATTTAGTTATCTAGATTACTTAGGTGGGAACCTAGTTTCATGTCCACAACCCTGTTGTGGTCAAGTCAAAGTCATCTTTCAAGTCACAAGTCATTTTGAAAACATCTGACAACGGAACGGTATGGCCACTCCAACTGTCCATAACCGCGGATGCGGCTATTCGAATAGTTTGACACTATGCAGAGGTGGTACATTTTTACCACAAAATTCGATACATCCGTCAGGGATAACCTCGAATCATCATACTTGGTATGCGGATAATCAATCCTAACCTTTCAATTACACACCCTAGTATAGGCACCTCCCCTATGAGCTTGGCCTCCCAGCCATGGCCAACTGCCATCCCGGGAACTGCATAGGTGGGCATTTATCACGAGGTAGCCTCATCTCAACCTCTTTCCGCAAGGGAACCCATACTAATACATATAAACTTCCAGTTAAGCCCTACCCAATTCAGGTATTGTGGTTGTACGGTAAAATTGGAATGGTATCGCATCCGAACCCAACCATCAATTTTTATCAAAGTCAAGGCTCATGCCTCATTCAGTTTCATCATCAAATCATTGTGTTTCATAACACATGTCAAAACATTTTAATAGAATGAATCATCATTCCAAGGTTTTCATAATCATTTTCTCCAAGTGTTCCCATCTAAAGTGATCAAGTTTAGCTTAGCACTAGGCACTAGTATTGAGGGTATCCTAATGAGGGATGCTAATAAAGTAGAAGTACCCAAGACTAGTTCTATGATCTTGATGGTATCCATCCTATTTTTCCACTAATCACAACTCATTAACTAGATAAGAAACTTTCGTATAGGGAAAAGTAAAGCTTGTAGGTAAAACTGGGATTTGTATAATCAAAGTTGCATAACCAAGCATGCAGGGTGCATCTTGTATAGGTTATCTTGCATAGTGGGCTTGCATAGTTTAGTTTGCCTTGAGTAGTGTAGTTGTTGAAGTTCTCTTCCTCTTCCTCGAAGTACTCCTCCTCGTCGTACCCCGGGTCGGTACTAGCATCTATAAATACATACGAGGTGCACAATCACCAAACAACACTTGACTACTTCTATTTAGCACCCAAGGACTCAACTAGATGATCTAGCATCATCTCAATCATCACATGTAATAATGGCACATTCTTATTTATCTTACTTTTGAAAAGTAATTTCTACTCATTGAAAAATACTTAAGATTTAATATTATCCAATTAAAATATAGGATCATGTTTACACATGCCATCAGAATGTGATTTAAAGGGTTTGGCATAATTTACAAGATTAAATATTGCTATTTAATAATACTAAGGTGACTAGAAATGCCTATATAGCATTCTTTTAATACTAGTCCATGTTTAATATATGTAAAACCAAATATTTTTACATATTCATACAGAGCATGGTAAATGTGATTTTTGAGAGTTGAAATCAAATCAAAAACATTTATGGTTGATTTTATAAAAAATGTTTGAAATTGTAAAAGTCTCTGTCTTGTTATTTTTACTATAGGTGATCTACAATTTCAAATGGTTTGAATCTAACGAGAGTGATTAGATATTTCCAATACCTTTCTAGAAAAATTAGAGTCATGCATTTTGGATTAGTAGATCTCTTTGAATTTAATTTTGAACACAACTACAGAACAGGGTTTTGAATTAAACAGAAAAACTAAGTTTGAATCACTAGCATAGTTTTAAAATCCGGACCGGACCGCCGGTTCAACCGGAAAAAACCGGAACCGGAGGCCCCGGCGGTTACTTAAGCGCAGTGGACCGGACACGCAAGTGAACCGGATTAAACCGCCTGAACCGCGGTTAAACCGCTGGTTTTCGTCATTAAACCGGCCGCCGGTCAGCACTCTCAAACGTTAGAAAAATTAATTCCCTTAGAAGAGATTCGAAACTTGAACATGCGCGGGTGCCTTCCGTCCTGTTAACCATCGCATCCACTGATGCTTGTTGTCCAAATAAAAATCAAACCTCTTTTGTAGTTACTCTTAAAGCTTAAATAATTGTTGTACTCGTTAAACTATGGTCGTGGTCTTTGATGTTTATTCACGTAACAAATTAGGCGTATTCTTGTAGTAGTCAGACCATCTGACTCAGACGTGCACAATGAATTAGTTATGGCATTGTGAATCGAGAGCATTTACATCTTATTACGTGAAGCAGATTCTAAGTCTAGACATACCATGATACTATCGTGTTTTTCATGTATATTTATCTATTTATTGCAGTATTTATCAGTAAATATATATGATTGTATAGCTTAAAAAACCAGACAATGAACCAGTGAACCGACGGTCCGACCAGTAAAAACCTAACCAACAGCCTCACCGGTTCGATCACCGGTCCGTTTTATTAAACTATGATCACTAGGCTATGCGCGGGAACGAAACTGGGCCGACCTAACTGCACAGCGCGCGCGCAGCGGGCTGCTGACAGGCTAGTCCCACGTGTCAGCGGCTCTATCTAAACAAAACGGTATCAGCTAATATCAGCCCTACGATTAGAGCAAGATCTACGGCTCTGGTTCACCATCTATGTCATAGTGCACGCTGGGGATTCTAAACCTAGCATCACAGTGGGGGTCGTCGGAGGCTTACCAGGGCTCTAGCTAGGTCCAACGATGGGGGCAAATGGGCTGGTAGACGACGACGAGTCGATTGGTGGTCGCAGCGGCTCCTAGAGTGGCTCCAATCAACGACGCCCTTCCTTCACTGCAACGGCGGGCTCCGGCCAAATTCCGGCGGTGTGGTGCTCGCCTTGCTCCAGGGAAGGGTCAGGAATGTTTATGAGAGAGAGGAGAGTGGAATGGTGTGCTGTTTGAGGCTGGGGGAGGGTCCTATTTATACATCGATGTTGGAGGCATGGCTCAGGCTCGTCGACGACGCTGCTACAGGTCGCTATAGGCATGGCGGAGGGCATAGGTCAACGCGGTGTACTGTGATGATCGTCACGTGCATGGTTGTGCGGCAAGGCGCGGTCTTAATCTATCGGGAGAGGTTCATGCTCTGTGCGAGTACTGAAGTGTTCGTCATCGAGTACGGTGGTCACGGGGCGCACGGCGGCAAATGGTCGTGTCTGGGAGGTGGCTGGCGACGCGGCGAGTGCGGGTACGCACGGAGAGAGCGATACGTGTTTGCGCGAGGCGGCTTTGGCGCTCTGGCATGCGCTCGGCATGGCAGAGAAGTAAATGGGTGTGGCGATGTTGGCTTCTCCACTGCTCGTCGTTGGTCAAGGGGTAGACAGAGGGGTGCGGTGCGATCACGCCTACCTCCTGGGGGTCATGGGAGAGGGCGGTGCAGCATGTGGCGTCTTGTCCATGGTCGACCGACATGACATGCTCAGGTACGGGCGGCACTGGTGCAAATGGCAAGTGAGGGCTGCTCTATTGCATGGCTAGGTACTGGGGATGGTCGTGGGTGAGTAATTGAGACTGATTGCAGTACAAGAATGATCACAAGATTGATTCAAATAGTGTATAGTTGGTAGAGTTATACTCTGCCTATTAAGTGTTTGAATAAATGGTCGCATGAACTTATTATTTGAATTTTCAAATTATATTTGGTGGGTGTATTGGTCACATGCTTAGGAGTCTCTGGTTGCTAGGATTTGTCAAGTGGAGATGGTTTGAGTGGTTTTTGAAAAAGTGACATCTAGGTACCTACACTTGATTCAATTTTAAAATGCCTCTCAAATAGATTTAAAATTGGTTTCTGTAAGTTTGTAAAGTTTGCTTGGATTCATTTTTACTTAGTCTAGTAAGGGGTGAAAAGAATTAGAATTGTTTCTGTTGGAAATCTTTTACTAGGAATGCCCAAAGTGGGCTAGTGGTTAACTTTGGCCAAAATGACCATTTGATCATTATGCTTATAACTTGATTTTCTTTTGATTTGTTTCTGTTTGAAAATGACCTAGATGATCTTGTTTTCATCCTCAAGCTAATACTTATCCTTGATAGCAATCAAACATGTCATATAAAGCATTCATGCATTGATAATAAACACATATGCATCCATATAGAGTTTAATAATAAAAGTTTTTGTTAACCCTAAACTTGGGTGATTAGAATGGGATAATCTTGTTTAATATTTTTGAGGTGTTATAAAGATTCCCTCCTTAAACAGAATCTCATCCCAAGATTCAAGAAAAACTAGGAACTAAAGAGATTGGGAAACTATGTCCTAATATAATCTTCTCTCTCCCAAGTGGCTTCTTCTTCGGTATGGTTACTCCACTTGATCTTGAGAAACTTGATACTCCGGGTACGGGTGGTTATGAAGGCTTCTTCCAAGATACAAATGGGAACTTCATGATAGGTTAGATCCTTGTTGATATCTATGGCTCTGTGATCGATGTTCTTGAAAACTTCGGTCTTCTCCGGAACTTCTAGGCATTTCTTAAGTAATGAGATATGGAACACATTATGTACGGCTGACATCTCCTCAGGCAGTTCTAGATGATAGGATACTTCTCCTCGGCGACTTAAAATCTTGAAGGGTCCAATATATCTAGGGGCAAGCTTCCCTTTTAGTTGAAAACGCCGCATTCCCTTCAAGGGCGATACTTTGAGATACACAAAATCTCGGACATTGAAGGTCAGATCTCGACGTCTTTTATCAGCATAACTCTTTTGTCTGGATTGAGCGGTCTTGAGGTGTTCACGGACCTTGTGAACCTCCTCTTCGGCTTCTCGTAGGATGTCGGATCTGAATACTTGACTCTCTCCTACTTGCGACCAATTCAAGGGGGTACGACACTTCCTTCCATCAAAAACTCAAATGGGACCATTTGCAAACTGGCTTGATAACTATTGTTGTATGAGAATTCTGTGAAAGGCAGATAGTCTTCCCATTTAGATCCATGTTCCAACACACATGCTCTCAACATATCTTCTAGTATCTGATTTACTCTTTCTGTCTGTCCGTCAGTCTATGGGTGATAAGCTGTGTTGAAGTTCAGTTTGGTTCCTAATCCTTCTTAGACTTTCTTCCAGAACCTTGAGGTAAACTAGGTTCCTCAGTCCGAAAAAATGGTTTTGGGAGTTCCATGCAGACTGACTATTCTAGCAATGTACAACTCCACTAGCTTCGAGCTTTGATAGGTTATCTTGATGGGTATGAAATGAGCTACTTTGGACATTCTATCTACTATGACCCAAATAGAATCATTTCCCCTACTAGATGTAGGCACACCGGTGATGAAATCCATTCCAACAAAATCCCATTTCCATTCCAGAATCTACAATGGTTGCAAAAGTCCTGCGGGTCGCTGATGTTCCACTTTGACTCTCTGAAAGATATCACACTTGGCTATGTAGCTTCCGACTTCTCTCTTCATTTTGTGCCACTGAAATTGCTCCTTCAAATCCTGATACATCTTCGTTCCTCCCGGGTGAATAGAATAAAGGGTATCATGGGCTTCCCGCATAATGACTTGCTTCAACTCTGAATCTGCTGGCACACAGATACGTCCTTTATACCACAGAACTCCTTCTTCATCTTCGGTGAATCCGGGTACCTTCCCTATACCGATACGATGCTTGATTCCATCAATACTGGCATTTTCTTTCTGAGCTTCCTTTATCTGACTGATCAAAGTGAGTTGAAGTTCAATGCTGGCTAGAAATCCTTCACTAACTAGCTCCATTCTAAAGTTCTCCATCTCCTCATGCAGACTTGGCTGAGCGTCCCTTATCATGGTGTTTAATCTACATGGCAATCTACTAAGAGCATCCGCTACCACATTGGCCTCGTCGGGGTGGTAGTGAATGTCAAGGTCATAATCCTTGATTAACTCTATCCATCTCCTTTGCCTCATATTCAGCTCCTTCTGGGTGAAAATATACTTCAAACTCTTGTGATCCGAATAAATCTCACAGTGGTTACCCATGAGGTAATGATGCCATGTCTTCAAGGCTAAAACTACGACTGCCGGTTCTAAATCATGGGTAGGATAGTTCTGCTCATGTTGATTCAGTTGGCTGGACAGATAGGATATGACTTTGCCTTCTTGCATCAAAACACATCCTCCAACCTTGGATGCATCACAATATACATCAAAAGGCTTCTTGATATCCGGCATGATCAAAATTGGGGCGGAAATCAATCTCTTCTTGAGATCTTGAAAACTTGCTTCACATTTGTCCGTCCATTCAAACTTCTTGTCTTTCTTCAACAATTGGGTCATCGGCCTTGCGATGATTGAAAAATCCTTCAACAAACTTGCGGTAGTATCCCGCTAATCTGAGAAATGCACGAACTTCGGTTTGGGTGGTTGGGGCTTTCCATTCTTCAACATCCTTAATCTTGGCGGGGTCGACGGCAACTCCTCCTGCCGACAAGATATGGCCTAGGAATCCTACTTCCTTTAACCAGAACTCACATTTGCTAAACTTGGCATACAACTGATGCTCCCTAAGGGTTTCAAGGATGGTTCTTATGTGCTGTTCATGGTCCTCTTCCGACTTGGAATAGATCAGAATGTCATCGATAAAAACAACAACAAACTTATCCAAGAAGTTCATAAAAATCTTATTCATGAGGTTCATGAAATAAGCGGGGGCATTGGTTAATCCAAAAGACATGACATTGTACTCATACAATCCATATCTGGTGGTGAAGGCAGTCTTGGGAATATATGTTGCGCGGATCTTCAATTGATGATAACCAGTTCTAAGGTCAATCTTAGAAAACACTCTAGAACCAGTCAGTTGGTCAAACATATCTTCTATCTTTGGTAGTGGGTACTTGTTCTTGATGGTGACGTCATTCGGCTTCCGGTAATCCGTACACAAACGGTTGGCACGATCCTTCTTATCCACCAACAGAATAGGTGATCTCTGTTGGGGATATACTTTCCGGGTATCCTCACTGTGCCTCACTGACCAGGGTGGCCCATTTCGGGTTAGAGCTTTGCTTCACGGGTGGCCCAGTCAGGGAGAAGATACAGAGTCCAGTCCGGCTACGGGAAGTCCCAGATGACTTACCGACATAGGCCCATAGTGTTACTTGTAGTTCAAGATGTACTCTGTAACTAACTCTTAGTCGTAGCCGGATAGATGAGAGCCTTTAGGGCACCCTCAAAATAGTCTACAATCTCAACTCGCACAGGCGAAACCCTTGTAACCCATATTCCAGCTCTGCCGTATTACTGGATTGCTAGCAGGAGTAGGATCCATCCAAAGCCAGCGGATTCGAACCTGGGTAAACTTGTGTGCTCACTGTCCCAAAACACCGTACATCTCACACCCCTCTCTTCCACACACCTCGAGGACCCCCTCATGGCGTACTTGTCATCAATCCAACGACATTTGGCGCCCACTGTGGGGCAAGTGAGCTTCGGATCTGCGTTCCGAGCGAAATCTGCAAGAATCGGAATCGGCGAGACTATCGTCGTCGGTCGCGTCCTCTACGCCAGCGACGTCCCTCTCATCGTTCTCGATGAGACCTGGATTCTGGCTAGGGAGGCCGTGACTGCTTACACCATCATGTCTTTTGGCGAGATCGATGTGTACATCGGATTCGCTGAACCTTCCCCACCCACCCAAGCGGTGATGATAGAGGCAGAAGAAATATCTAGGTCCCCTTTGTCCATGGAGACGGCAGAGTTCCGGATCTCAGAAAACCCTAATCCCACCCAGCCCGCACCCGTTGCGGAGATAGTGGAGAAAGCCGAACCCGAAGCAGATCTTGCGGTTCAAATCGAAGCTGGAGTGGATATCCCTAGCAAGGCCAAATCCCAGATCGATCTACCCGCCGAGGTCGAAATCTAGGAGGAGTAGGACAATAACCTTGGTTCCGGCTCTGCCAACACCGGAACAGACCAACCTTTCCTGAGGCATACGTTGATGCGCATGGTGCTGCAAGTTGCAAACGTGGATGAGGTTCTCGAAACCATCAGGATTTTCAAGGAAGCCCACGAGGAAAGCCACAACTACCTCAGGACCTACACGTCACACTCTGTCGGATATGTTGGATCCGGATCCGGCTTGCCGATGCTGGAGACAACAAAGACTCGGTGCTGGAGGCGATCAGAACAAACTTGCCCGCATCCTCGGATGATTCGATGACGTCAGCGGATTTCTGGAAGTTCTCCGTGGAATATGAAGAGGAGTTCAACTCCAAAGTTGCAGAAGAAGGAGAAGCCATGGATGAAGGATCCGGAGAAAACTTCCCAAAGCACAGGATGACATGGATCTCAAAGATAATCCCGAGATCCAGATGTCCCAAAGTACCGACCAGAGCTTGACTCCGGGAAACGGACCCAAAGCCATCTTTGCTACTGGCACTGCGAAGAAGGCAAAGAAGAAGAACAAGAAGAACAAGACCTCAACAAAAGAACTTCCAGCAGAGGAGGTGATTGCCGAGGAATACGAGGAAGACCCGGATGGAGCACTTATCTCAGACGAGCCCAAAGAAGAGTCGGTGGATGGACACGTGGTCACCGCAGGTGCTCGTAAACTCATCGATGCTGCATTAACTACACCTATCCCTACTACGGCAGAGCTTACTACTGCAGAATTGGAAGAAACGGCCCAAGCCCTAGAAGCGCGTCGCCAAGTACTCCTGGATGAAGCCAAAAACATAGAGGAAGAGAAGAAGTGCATGGCTACTGCGGAGAAGCTCATCTCTCTGAAACATCAGAAGAATCGGAAACGACACACACGTGACAATCAATTTCCGAGAAGTACGCAAGGTTCCCTTTGAGGGAGATCCGGGGATGCCTCGGCTCGACAGTAATGGATATCTGGTGTATCCAACACCAGTATAAAACACCTCCATAGCTCGAGATATCCTGGCAAATAATCCAGACCCAGAACAGGTTCGATTGGGCATTAAGCTACTCACCAAGGGTCTGGAGTAGCAGAAGGTCGTGAAATCTGGAAGCGGAAAACTGGTCTCTCAATCAGACCAATGTCGCACGGATCCGGCCTGGAATGACGTAAGACCCCAACGGGTTCCAGAACAGCATCACCGTTCTGACCGTCAGGAAGACAACCACTCAAGAACCGGATCTTCAGGGCAGCACCACAGAACTGCACATGACTGGCGCAATGTTTCTCCAGCCGCCGAGCAAGAGGCAATTGCTGCACTGTATCCAAGAAATCCTCCCCGGCGAGAGTCGAACGATCGTAGGGAAGAAGACAAAGAGAAACATCGGGAGGAGGACCGACAAAGAATGCCACCTCCTAGAGATACGAGCCGTCCAGCTGAAACCCATTGCGATGGGAATGATGGACGAAGGAACGACGGGCACCGCCAAGTCAAGCCGGCAGGGGGCTCATCGAAATGAAGACCCTCCCCGAAACCAAAATAATGACGCTCCAGACGGAGGTCGGCGATCAGCCGGAAACAATCCACCTTCTCCACCAAGTAGCCACCACAATGGTTCCCAAGGAGGGCATCGTGGCGGAGGAGGTGGTGGCAGAAGCCGAAGTCCGGCTCCAAGACACCGCAGCCACAGCCGTCAATCATGATGGTGATCTCTGTCACCGAGTGACGCGAGACATCGGGTCAACTCCAACATAGAGGCGCAGTGCTATGAGAATGAAGAAATCTATGTGGGTACAAAATTCTTCGGACCATGCATAAGAGCAACAAGATTCCCGGAAGGATTTGCTATCTCAAGGCACATCCAACCCTACGATGGTGTAGCTTGGCCAGACACTTGGCTCTAGGATTTTTTTCTAGGCTTGTTGCATCGCCAAAGGTGGAAACAGCCTAGTCACAACCCGATATCTCCCACTTATGTTGTGGAAGATGGCACGATCATGGCTCAATGAACTTCCAGAGAACACCATCCACAACTGGTATGACATGCAAAGCGCGTTCTTTCGGAATTTCGAAGGCACGTATCGGAGGCCCTGTACGGTAGGAGACCTATAGTGTTGCACCCAGAAAGCCGGAGAAACTTGCCAAGATTACCTCGGACGATGGATTGACACAAAGAACTCCTGTGAAGGAGTAAACGACCAAACTGCGATTGAAGCTTTCATTGCAGGACTCCCAATTGGTTTACTATGTCATCGCTTGAAGTGCGACAATGTCACCGATCTGGGAGAGATGATAGAAATAGCGAGCAAGTATGCATATGTTGACGATGATGCAGAGGGATTACTGAATGCCCTAGCTATGCCACAATCGGCAAAACAACCAAAGCAGCAAGCTCAGAAGCGCAAGAACACCTCGGAAGAAAAACCCAACATGGAAACGGCAGTGGTCACCGCTACTTTTGGGTTTGGAGGACGAGGAGGACATGGCGGCGGCCGCGGACGCGGTCGTGGGACATCAAGGGTCCAGGGTAGAGGAGACCAGCAACCTGGCAAAACCTACTCTTGGGCCGACATTGCCAATAACCCATGTGTGCATCACCTAGATTCCAATGGGGGCTCATCTCATACAAACGCCGAGTGTCGTTTTAATGACGACATCAAGAAAGACGATACCACTAGCTACAGGGCTAAGCAAAAGAAGGGAAATAAGAATCTCGAGAAAGATAAAGAGACCAAGGAAGATTTCGACATGGAGGAAGACGATCCTTTAAATCCCAAGCCTGAGGGAAAGAAAAACTTCCCAACAAAGAAAGACACTTACGTCACCTTCCTTGGATCTCAACCAGCTAAGGTCAAGAAAGTAGTTCTACATGAGCTCAACACAACTGTTCCGGCTATCCCACAATTCCTGGACTGGTCGGAAGTAGCAATCACCTTTGACTGTGCTGGTCATCCGCCTAAGTTGCACAGGCGAGGAAAATATGCCTTAGTCGTCAACCCACTTATTGATGGCTATGGTTTCTCCAAGACTCTCATGGACGGCGACATCAGCATTAACATCTTGTATGTCGAAACGCTACGCCGGATGCGGATCTCGGAGACCCAGCTGAACTACAGCTCTGTGATCTTTCACGGAGTTATCCCAGGAAGACAAGTAAATTCCTTGGGAGAGATCACTTTGGATGTTACCTTTGGAACTCCAAAGAACTATCATACGGAGGCACTTTCCTTCGAAGTGGTCCCGTTCAAGAGCGGGTATCACACTATATTCGGACGTCCGGCTTACTGGGCTTTTATGGCTCGTCCGTGTTACATTTACAATATGATGAAAATTCCAGGGCCCAAAGGTGTAATCACCATCAGGGGAGACCCGAAGAAGGCCCGAGAGTGCGAGGACGAAAATGCCGCCTTTGCTGAAGTCGTGATGCATGCCTAGGAGTACAAGGAGATCAAGAAGACCATTGATCCGCCCGAGATGCCTACAACAAAGAAGGATGTGACAAAGCCAAATCCGGAGTTCAAGGCATCAGAAGAGACAAAGAAGACGTCGTTGAAGGATGATGACCCCTCCAAGGTGACCCAGATAGGTGCAGGCCTAGATAGCACATAGGAAAGCACGCTTGTTAAGTTCCTCCAAGCAAATCAAGATATCTTCGCATGGCAGCCATCTGACATGACCGGAGTACCTAGGGAACTTGCCGAGCACTCTCTAAATGTACACTTGAACGCTAAACCCATCAAACAGTCCCTACGACATTTCGGTGATGAAAATCATAAGGCAATAGCTAAGGAACTTGCCCGGCTCGAGTTAGCCGGATTCATAGAAGAGGTCATCTAGACTGAGTGGTCGGACAATCCTATAATGGTCCCTAAAAAGGACACCACTGATTTAAGGATGTGTGTTGATTATACTGCCTTGAACAAGGCTTGTCCCAAAGATCCGTTCGCTCTGCCTAGAATTGATCAAGTTATCGATTCTACGGCAGGCTCAGAACTCCTATGTTTTCTCGACGCATATTCCGGTTATCACCAAATCCGGATGAAGGAATCAGACAAAGTCAAAACTTCATTCATAACCCCCTTCGGAACCTTCTGTTTTGTTACGATGCCCTTCGGGCTCAAGAACGTAGGAGCTACATACCAGCGCACTATGCAGCGTTTCCTCCACGACCAAATCGGACGCAATGTACATGCATATGTAGAAGACATTGCGGTGATGTCCAAAAACAAGGAAACGCTAATTTCCGACTTGGAGGAAACATTCGCCAATCTACGAAAATACAACATAATGCTTAACCCGAAGAAGTGCTTCTTTGGAATACCAGCTGGAAAATTGTTAAGTTTCATCGTGTCTCAAATAGGCATAGAGGTGAACAGAGACAAGATTAAGGCTATACTCAATAGGACCAGGCCAACTCGCCTGAAGGATGTTCAAAGACTAACTGATTGCATTGACGCAGTCAGTCGGTTTGTAAGCCGGCTCAGAGAAAGAGCCGCACCACTATACAAGCTCCTGAAAAAGACCAAAAAGTTCATTTGGACTAACGAAGCTGAAGCTGCACTACAAGACATGAAAGAAGTACTCTCATCTACGCCTATCCTTACAGCACCGGAACCACGGGAACCGATGTTGCTCTATCTCGCTGCGACAAACAGGGTCGTCAGTGTCGTCATGGTGGTGGAGAGACCAGAGGAAAATCAGGAACACCTGGTGCACCGTCTGACTTATTATCTCAGTGAGGTCTTAACTAAATCAAAGCAGCGGTATCCGCACTATCAAAAGCTGGCTTATGGTGTGTTTTTCGCATCTCATAAGTTATGACATTATTTTCAAGAACATCCAACTACCATGGTGAGCACAACTCCCATGAGAGATATAATCAACAACAGTGATGCTACAGGACGCATCGCAAAATGGGGCATAGAGTTTTCAGCTTTCGACATTGAGTATGAACCTCGTACAGCAATCAAATCCAAAATCCTCGCTGACTTTGTCGCTGATTGGACAGAGACAACGAAAAATATGACCCAACCAGAGTCGGGGTACTGGACCTTACATTTTGACGGGTCTAAATCGCTCGGAGGCTGGCGTGGTGCTCAAATCACCCCAAGGAGATAAACTTTTCTATGTGTTGCAGATCCACTTCATGGCGACGAATAACATTGCCGAGTATGAAGCACTATTGCATGCAATCCGGATTGCTAAGGATATCGGCATCCGATGTTTGATGTGTTATGGAGATTCGGATCTTGTTGCCCAACAAGTGTCGGATATCTGTAATGCGAATAAACACATGGCATCATATAGAGTTGTCGTGGATGAACTATCTAAATCGTTCGAAGGGTTTGAAGTTCAACACATCCCTCGAACATAAAATGAGGAAGCAGATGCACTATGTCGTATAGGCTCTACACGGAAAAAGGTTCTGGATGGAGCTTTTTTAGAGCACCTCAAAGTTACCTCTATAAAAGGAGTAGACGAGGAATATCTGACAAAATCCGACTCACCTTTAGTAGCAGTTCTGGCTGTAATTCCCAGCTGGACTCAACCCTACCTTGATTACTTGGTAGATGGCAAATTACCCGAAGGCGAAGTTCTGAGCCAGCAGATCGTCCGATGAGCAAAAGCCTATACTATAATTAGTGGTGAGCTCTATAAGTAGAGTGCGTCTGGGGTCTTTTAGTGCTGTGTATCTCTAGAAGGAGTGGAAATCTTACAAGAAATCCACGAAGGCGAGTGTGGTCACCATGCTGCAGCCAAGTCTCTAGTGGCAAAAGCTTTCCGACACGGTTTTTTCTGGCTTACAGCCAAGGCAGATGCCGAACGGCTTGCAAGACGTGCAAAGGCTGCCAAAAGTACGCCAAACAAGCTCACGTTCTCGCTGATCAGCTACGAACAATACCTATAACATGGCCTTTCCGGTCTGGGGGCTTGACATGGTAGGACCGTTTAAACGGGCTCCAAGTGGATTTACTCATCTCTTAGTGATCGTGGATAAATTCACAAAATGGATTGAGTCTAAAGCCGTCACTAGTTGTGATGGAGCAATAGCCAGAAGATTTGTCGAGGATGTCATAATCCGATATGGTTATCCGCATAGCATTATCACGGACAACAGGAGTAACTTTTCTATGGGAGAGCTTGCCGAGTTCTACAATGAACAAAATATCCGGCTTGACGTTGCGTCAGTCGCACATCCGCAAGCTAATGGACAAGTTGAAAGAGCAAATGGTTTAATACTACAAGGCCTAAAACCAAGACTCGAAGCACCACTACAATGTGTGATACGTCGTATACGTATCTATAATTTTTGATGTTCCATGCTTGTTTTATATCTACTTTCTTATGTTTTGTTCATACTTTGAGATACTTTTATGCATTTTCTAGGACTAACCTATTAACAAGATGCCACAGTGCCAGATGCCTGTTTTCTTCTTTTTTTGGTTCTAGAAAAGCTAGAAAATGAATACTCTCGAAATTGGACCAGACAAAAGCCAAAGTCGATATTTTACTAGAAGACTCACGGAGCCAGAAGACGAGACGGAGAGGGGCCAGGGGATGGCCACACCATGTGGTGGTGCGGGTCCCCCTGGCCGTGCCTCTAGGTGGTGGCGTGGGTCCCCTGGCCGCGCCACTAGGTGGTGTGGGCCCCTGGTCCACCCTCTGATATCACCCTTTCGCCTATAAGAAGCCTCCGATGCAGAAACCCTAAATAAGCCAGCCTCTAGCCACGAAAAGTTCCGCAGCGCCGCCGCCACTGAGGGGGAGATTCGGGGGACAGAAAGTCTCTGTTCTGGCACCCTGCTGGGACGGGGAATAGCCCCCAGATCCATCTCCATCGATCTCCACCACCATCTCCATCGCCGTTGCTGATTCCCATGATGATGAGGGAGTAGTTCTTCCTCAAGGCTAAGGGTTCTACCGATAGCTATGTGTTCATGTCTCTCTCTATGCATGATCATATTGTGATCATGAGCTTTGTAATCAAGTAGATCTACCTTGCTAATCAAGTGCTTTAATAGATCTCTGGCTCTCCCCACATGTGTGAAAGTGATAGCGTGCACACCATGGTGGCACTTAGGCTAGAGATTGTAAATACTTGTTATGAGTTATATTTGGAGTTGGATGTCTCTATGAAATTGTGGTGTTTGTTGGAACCATCTAGCACTCAAGGTGATAGTGAGGGGTTATCTAGATGGGGAAAGCGGACTTTGAGGAGTGTTGTTATAACCCTACCATGGATTAGAGTGTCCAACCGGAGAGTAGTTCAGAGTAGTATCATGAAGAGAAGATATTTATATGAGAGTGTTCACTAGCGAAAGTATGATCCCTAGGCCTTGTTTCTAAACATTGAAACACCATTTGCAACTAGATCTGTTACATGTTTGCTTGCTTCCATCTTTATTTCAGATTGCCTTTAGTCTCTTCCTACCCATCAAGCTCTTTTCTGGCACCGTTGTCTTATATCCATACCACTTGTATTTCACTATCTATTCACCGAACTAGTGCACCTATACACCTGACAAGTGTATTGGGTGTGTTGGGGACACAAGAGACTTCTTGTATCTTGATTGCAGGGTTGCTTGAGAGGGATACCTTTGACCACTTCCTCCCTGAGTTCGATAAACCTTGGGTGATCCACTTAAGGGAAACTTGCTGCTGTTCTACAAACCTCTGCACTTCGAGGCCCAACAACTGTCTACAAGAATAGAAGTGCGTATACATCAACGTGCTGCGGGGGCTTGGGCAGAGGAATTACCTTCTGTAATATGGAGCTTACGAACAACTCCGAACAGGTCAACCGGATACACACCTTTCTTCTTGGTCTATGGCGCAGAAGCAGTTCTTCCTAGTGATTTGATTCACACTTCTCCTAGAGTTGCCGCATATATTGAAGAGGATACCGAAATTTCTCGACAAAATGATCTCGACTTATTCGAAGAAGTTCGCGTCGTTGATGAGATGAGATCAATAGCCTATCAGCGGAAGTTACACAAGTATCATAACTAGAGAGTCAGAAACCGGTCTTTCAATATGGGAGATTTGGTTCTCCGGGTTGTGCAGAAAAGAAAGCACAAACTTTCTCCAATATGGGAAGGGCCCTTTTTAGTTAGCCGAGTAATGCACAATGGTTCTTACTATCTAACTGCTATGCGGCCAGTCAAAGAAAGACCTGCTACTAAGAAAAGAAAGAGAGCTAGAGGCAGTACAGACCCGAAAGAATTAGACAGACCATGGAATATTGCTCACCTACGTCCATTTTATTCTTAGTTTATCTTTCTTTGTAATCATATATGTGTACATGTTCAATGAGAAATAAAGTATTGGTTGCCTCAAAAAAATCTGAGAAGTTTTTTACCATCTTATTTCCAAATGATCATGTCACAGTCAAAAATCCCAGAATACTTAAAAGTACTTTATGCTCATGTTTGTTCTGGTTTAGATTTCCGATTCTAAAAATGCTACCTTCGGGTATAACTCTAATTTCCAGTATATACTTTGGTTATTTATCTGATTGCCAGATGTGGGAATTTTCCGAGTAGTGAATTATTGTCTGGAAGCCGGATTTGTTTCCGAGTTTAAACTGGTTTAGAAATTGAGATCCGTTGCTCAGCAAAGTTTCTGTGCTAAAGGTTGGCCGGCTCACGAAAGGGACGAGGCGGAAAGCCAGATAAACGATAAGTACAGACAAAAAACATAAGTGCTTATGTAAAAATTTCAGGCATGAAACTTATAAAGCCAAAAGGGCTAAATAGATAAAATAAAACTTAGCACCAGCAAAAGTATCATACTACTTATTTACAACCCGAATTGTTTTCAGAATAATACATTGTTTGTTCTGATGCTCTACGATGCAGGGGACAAGAAGGAGCTGCCGGCTCACTGGAGACATCAGCCTTGCCTCGATATATTTCCGAGATGTTCTAATCCAAGATGGTTTGTTCATCATCGGAAGCTTCACCAGTTTCTTCGGTGGGTGGAGGCGACATCTCTATGCGAGTGAAGAAGGGAGTGTCGTAGCTGGTCAAGTCAGCTACGTGGCACCCATATCCAACACAGGAGTCCATGATTTCTTTGATGTCCTGCTCCTGACCGTCTTCATCCATAGTAGAATACCATCTGGTCACTTGCCAGATCTCCATGCTTCCATGGTGGCTCATGAACATGGTGAGAGCTTTCTTGCGGTCTGCGTGTAGGACATGTTCCAGTCCTGGATGAGTTGGGGCATCTCCTTGGCCTTGTCTCGCACTTCAAAGTCGGACATTCTATCCATGTCCAGAACCTTGAGAATTTCGCCAATATCCTCAAGGGATTGGCAGAAATCATGAAGTAAATCGCCGACTTGGGTAAGCCGGCTAGTGCGAGACTCGGCGGAGGCTAAATCCAGTAAATTCAGAGGACCTGCGCATGTAATGAAAAAGGTTAGCAAACATATCTGAATTCCATAAGTCGGAAAAGACAGAAATTCAGAAAGGGGGAAACATACCGAAGATGACATCGTCAACTTTGGTCTTCTCTTCACGAAGACTCTGGAGTTCAGCCTGGAGTGCCTTAGTAATGTCCTTCTCTCTAAACAGTTCATCATTGATATCCAAGATCCTTTGATCCTGGGTCGTGATCCTTCGATCACGTCCTTCGGTGGCCATGGAAGAGGATTCAAGAACTTGAGCAATGCTCCGTTCATGATCCGCCTTTAGCTTTTCCAGCTCCTGACATAAGTCGGTGTTCTCCACCTTCAGGGTCTTCAGATTTTCGGCTTCTGCAATCATAGCACAAGATTGCTTTACCAGTGCTATAGTGAAAACAACAATAGTTGAATAAAAATTCAACTATGAAATAAAAGGCAAGGTTTGAGTACTAGAATGTTTACCTTCAGCCTCATCCTTGGACACTCTCAGTTGAGCATTTTCAAGTCGGAGAGCTCTGATTTCTCTCCGCTTGTTGCAAATATTCTTCAGTAATTCCTGGTTATATGAATTAACTTTCTGTAAGTCAGAATACCCAGAGTCAGAAGTCTACTAAAGACTCGGGCTAATATTTTTTACTAATATCAGCACGATCCTTGGGGGCTACACTAGTTCATTCTTTGGCATCCTAAGGAAGCATAAATCCGGATTGTCTATTCAACTTCATGCTTGGGGGATAGAGGGTATGATATGGAATAAAGTAAAAAAGATAAGGTGGAATTCGACTTACATGATGTTCATGGGTGAGCTTGCTCAAGCTCATGGACACCTCGGTGCTAACTTTCTCGTCAAGGGTCAGCGGGATTACTGAAGGTGGCAGAAGCATACCAGTTCTTAGCCCCTCATCGCGAAGACGAATCTGCTCGAGAAGTTCGGAGTACTTAATGTCCTCCGCTTCTTGTGCCTCTTCCTCGGTAGTTATATTCTGGCTCTCCAAGCATTGCTAGGCTAGCCGTTGGATCTCCTCCGCAGATTTCTGAGTAATGCCAAGCTTGGCAAGACCCGGATTGTTGAGGAGGTTTTCAGCGAAGACCTCTACCGAGGGATCATTACCCGAAGAGTGTTCACCCTTATCAAAACCTGAGTCACCCATGGTGACATCAGTTTGCGATCCAAGGATCACTGGCTCTACTTGTTGAGCCAGATCTTCTGCGACGGTCGGAGATGGAGTAATCTATGGCGCCATAGAAGGCTAAGGGACAGGAGTCGGAGGTGATGCAGCAGGAGAAGTCAAATTCAGCTTTGACTGGCGCAAGGGCTTCGACGGACCTCCTTTCCCCTTGCCCTTGGTGAGTTGTCTAGCTCTGAGGAAGTAATAGAACAAATAACATTACATCTCGGAAAGAATTAATACATATAATACAAAGACCTTGTGAGGAAAGATTACCTCTTCACAACAGGCACCTCCTTTGTGCCAATAGCAACTGTCGGAGTTTTACGCTTTCGGGTAAAGGTCTATGGTAGTGGAATCAATTCTCCTTCATCCTAGAAAATCTCAGGAGGATATCCCTTGAGAGGAGCAAGCTCCAACTCGGGGAGGTCAGCAAGCTGAAAAAAAGAGATATCTTAGTATTGCAAAACAATGTAAAGATGAACACATAATTCGAGTTACTGCTAGAAACTTATCGGTACCACAGGATCTTCAGCCGTATGCATGTCCAAAGACAACTTCGGGATTTTCCTCTCGATCCGCTCCCTTATCAGCCACTTGATTTGAGACTCGTATTCTTTATCCGTGTAAGGCTGGGAGCAGATTCAGAGGGAATCTTTCTTGGACGCCATAATGGAGTGCATAAGTCGGTCTCCATGATGTTGAAGAGGCTGAATCCAGCGTGCCACCCAATAGTGAACTAAGTTGGACCCTTTAAGGCCCTTGTGCTTCATAAAATATTCGATCCGCCTCTTGGCAAGAAGAAGATCATCACTGAGAGCCGGCGCATCTGCGTCCCAGGACTCTTGGGGCGTGGCGGCACCGTCGACAAAAGCCGGCAAAGTAGTAGCTTTGCCGGGAGCAGGAATATCCTTGTGATAGAAGAAAGTGGACAGCCACTGTTTGACCGACTCACTGGCCCTAATCCGAGGATACACGTGCTCTCTCCTAATGGAAAAACTAATAGTTTTGGTAATATATGGATTACCGGTGGTGATAGAATTTCTCCGGACATGAAAGTAAAACAGCAAACGAGTGAGACTCGGCCTAATGCTGAGGTACCCCTCGCACAAAGAAGTGTATGCACTCATCTCTAAGAGAGAGTTCGGGGGAAGATGATGGAGTTGAATTCTGTAATGATCGATAACCTTAGAAAAGAAGTCTGAGGAAGGGAAACTCAAACCTCTATCGAGGTGGGTGCCGAAGTGTACTCGCTCGCCGATGCGAGGAGTAGGGACGGTTTTGCTGTAGCTGCTCTGCCAGTCTCCGGCGTGGAGGAGCCCTTCGCTCTCCATGATGCAGAGCTTGGCGTCGTCGAGGATGCACGGGATCCATACCCCGCGGTTGCTCTCCTTCTCCGCCGCCGAAGCCATCGCTGCTATCCATGCTGCGCCAGAAGATGATGCTGAAGCCATTTTCTTGTGGGTCGATGACCTAGGATGGGCGGCGCTGGAGGATTCTGGGGGGTAGAGGAGCTTTGTGTTCGTGGGAGGCATTGGGAGGAAGGAAACGGCACAAGTGCTGGTGAAGAAGATGGAGAGGAGAATCCTAACCACTTATATCCCTCGGTTGCACCAAGATTCGTGCAAATGTGTACAGTAACTGTGACACGCATCGCGGAAGGAACTGGGTAACCCCCACATGATGATTATGTCGCCTCGATCTCCACGCACGCATTAAAATGACGCCTTGGTTCCACACAAGGCGGACCCACCAACGGTCGTGCTAACAGGAATGTCTGTTAGTGATGTGACTTGACCATGACTAGTGTCAAATTATGTCAGAGACCAAGTTCCGGCTTAGTTTGAATTTTGAGCTGGAAACTCGAATAACATATTCATAGGTCTGACTCATTTGAGATCCGGATCCTATCCTTTCTTTTGAAGTTTCAGTAACCCTTCAAGATTCTGCAAGCCGAAGATCAAGCTAGACGATGATGAAATCTGACTCTGGATCTTGGAGGCTTCCGGGGGCTGCTGTTGGGGATATACTTTCCGGGTATCCTCACTATACCTCATTGACCAGAGTGGCCCATTTCGGGTTAGAGATTTGCTTCACGGGCGGCCCAGTCAGGGAGAAGAGACAGAGTCCAGTCCATCTATGGGAATGCCTAGATGACTTACCGACGTAGGCCCATAGTGTTACTTGTAGTTCAAGATGTACTCTGTAACAGACTCTTAGTCATAGCCGGATAGATCTCTCCTATAAACCCTAGGACGGATATCTATATAAGTCATCCTAGGGAGAGCCTTTAGGGCACCCTCACAATAGTCTACAATCTCAACTCGCATAGGCGAAACCCTTGGAACCCATATTCCGGCTCTGCCGTATTACTAGATTGCTAGCAGGAGTAGGATCCGTCCAAAGCCGGCAGATTCGAACCTGGGTAAACTTGTGTGCTCACTATCCCGGAACACCGTACGTCTCACACCCCTCTCTTCCACATGCCTCGAGGACCCCCTCATGGCATACTTGTCATCAATCCGACAACAATCTCCATGGCGATGCACTGGGTTATATCAGACCTTTCCCCAACATATCATCAAGTTGCTTCTTTAGCTCCATTAATTCAGATGGGTTCATACTATATGGTCTCTGAGCTATGGGTCCAGTTCCAGGAACTAACTCAGTGATAAAATCGATATCCCGATCTAGGGGCATACCGGGTAATTCATCTGGGAACACATCAGGGTATTCACAGACTACTCTAACTTGGTCTATGGTTGATTTGGCTAAACTCTTGTTGCATTTAAATTGATGGGGCAGCGTCTCAGACACATGCTCAACTGATACTCCAGTGCTACTGGTCATGGTTATGGCTTTCTTGGCACAGTCGAGTAATCCTTGATGTTTTGACATCCAATCCATTCCTAGTACTACTTCCAAACCTTTGGTTCCAAGTACTATTATATTGGCAGAAAAGTCTATCCCATGGATTCGGATAGGCACTGCCTTGCAAAATTTTCTAGCTTTGGTGGTTGAACCAGGTATTTGAACTATCATAACATGCTTCAAATTTGTTGGTTGAATCTTACTAGTGCATGCAAATTCTTTGGTAACAAACAAGTGTGATGCTCTAGAATCAAACAACACTCTTGCAAGTACTAAGTTAACAGAAAACATACCCAACACGATATCTGGCGCTTCCTGGGCTTCCTCAGCATTCATGTGGAATAGACGACCGATACGATTGTGTGGGTTTTCTGGGGCAAATATCTTTCCAGGCTGGACACGGTGCTGCTGTTGGGCAGGTGCAGTAACATTGGTGGCTGCAGCAAGCTTTTTGGGGCACTCGTTGGAGTAGTGACCCGTGACTCCACATTCAAAGCAAGTTATCATTGACTTTTCTTTCCCCGCGACAGGCACAACATTGCTTCCAGACCTTGGGGTAGTATTGTTGTTGTTGTTGTTGTTGTTGGACCTTGGCGGTGCACGGTTGAAGTTATTAGGGTTGCCGGGGTTGTTGTTGTGGTGGCCTCCGGGCCTAGGGTTTCCTCCGCCATGATTGGGATAGTTCGGATGGGTCGTAGGGGGTCTGTTGTTTCGGGGTGCATATCCTGCAGATGGGTTGGGGCGATACTTCTGAAGGGAATATGCCCGAGAGGCAATAATAAAGTGGTTATTACCTTATTCCTTGTTTATGATAAATGTTTATTTTGCATGCTATAATTGTATTAATTGGGAAACATTAATACATGTGTGTTTAATAAACAAAAGGAAAGTTCCTAGTTATGCCTCTCTTATAAACTAGCTCGTTGATTAACAAGATGATCAAGGTTTCCTGATCATGGACATTGGATGTTGTTAATAACGAGGTCACAACATTAGTGGAATGATGTGATGAACATTCATCCGAAGTATAGCATTACGATCAAAGTCATCGTGTTTATATTGCTATAACACCATACGAAGTAATCCTAGTCCTTAGACCATGAGAATGTCAATCACTAACACTGGAAGAGTATCTTGATAACATCAAATGTCACACCGTGAAAGGGTGATTATAAAGGTGGGTTTAGTGCTACGAAAGTGTTATGTAGAGTCTCATGGATCAAGAGTGGGATTTGTCCATCCCGATGACGGATAGATATACTCTGGGCCCTCTCGGTGATATCGCATTGGTTAGCTTGCAAGCAACTGATGAGATCACTAGAATCTTATATCACGGGAATGAGAAAAGAGTACATGTCGGTAACGAGATCAAACTAGGTATGTGTGGCATCCCGCTAAAACCACTACTAGAAAATCGTTGTGTTTTTTGTGCATTGCATCATCATGACCGCATGCTCATGTCATCATGCCACATTGCATTTGAGCATCGTCATCATCTTGCATGGTTTGTTTAAAAACTATTTTCGAAAAGCCTGGTTTTGTTTTCTAAACGCCCCGTCGTTATTTCAAATTAAAACCCGGGTCTCCGGAATATTTTGGTTTGTCTAAATACGGTTTGCAAAAGCCCCGTTTTTAAACAAATAAAATTTTATATTATTTTTAGGGGGCAGCCGAACCGGGCCGAACCGACCCAGCCGGCCACCCCCAGTATACAAAACAACCAGAGCAAACCTAGCTACCACCTTTTCCCACCATCCAGCATGCACCACACCACACCTTGCCACACCTGCACCTGATCGCCCTACCTGCGTCGTGCACCACCTTCTCCCCAGCCGCACCCGCCACCTCACCTGAGCCTATCCCTGCACGCCACATCATCCCTCCTGGCCTACCCCGCCACCATCTCCCGCCCACCAGCCTCCACACAACCACCACACACACGCATTCACACGCACGCACCCGCGCACAGCGAGCCGCGCAGCACGCGCATCCCGCCTGGCCCACCCATCGACCCAACCACCCCAACCCGCTCGTTTCCCTCATCCACACGTTTCCCCACCCTGAGAGAGCCTCTCTCCTCCTTCTCCCGACAAACCCCCTACCCGGTCCCACCACCCCCGTGTCGCCTCCTCCACCTACCCCCGTCCCTTCCGTCGCCTGGCCGCCTACTCGTCGCCGGGGCCGACCTTCCCTCCGCCTCTCTTCTCCTCGATCCGGCGGCCGCCCCATCGTTTGCCCGCCATGGCCCCTCTCCTTCCGCCAGCGAGCGCTGTCCTCTCGCAGGCCGCTATCGCGCGCATCGGCGCTCGCGCCCTGCTCCCTCCTCCGCTTTCCTCTCCCCGGTCCCGGCAGATCGACGCCGGTCGCCGCCCTATGTTCCGGCCGCCGCCCTGAGCCCCTATGTCGTTCTCCACCGTCGTGTTCCCTTGGTTCTCGCCCGCAGGGACTCCGGCCGCCGTCCCAACAGTCCTCCACGCGCCTCCCGGCAGGGTCGCCGCCGGCTTGTGCCCGGCCGTCCGGCCGCCTGCGGCCCCGTCCTGCCGCCCCGCACCTCCTAGGCCGAGCCGTCCTCGCCGGCCTCTCCAGCGCTACCTTTGCTATGTCGCCCCGAGAGATCCTTCGCCCCTTTGACTCCGGGCCGGAGCTCCTCCTGACGCCAAGGTCGCGCACTCACCTCCTTTGTCCCGTGCTACGTATGGTCGTTGTACCCCTTTTCCGCCTTCGTGTCCCCGTCGTTCCGCTCATCCTCTCGAACAAGCTCCAGTGCCCTACCTCGGCTTCGGCCTAGTCTTGGCCGCACTCGTTGTGGTTCTACTCCTGCACGACCATGCAAGCAAGTTCAGCATGGCGACCTTCTGGTCATAGCTGTCTATGTTGCTCTGCTTTGGTCCGGTCATGTTCCTCCCGATGGTGTGATGTTTGGCTTCAGTGAAGTATGGGTGTGGAGATTTTGGTGTGAATGGTGAAGCGAGGTGATGTTGTGGAGGAGTACGCTCTAGCACCGCGAAGCCACTCCATCCAAGAAGTTTACCCGTGTCTCTGTCAAGACCTCCCTCGGCCCCGAAGACCGAACCCCGTGGATTGACATGATCTTCTGCATGGACGCTGAGACCCCGACCCGAGGTTTCCCGGAGCACCAAGATCTGCTTCTGAACGCTTTGACCGAGGCCGAATCAAGATCTCCACGGATGTGACAAGTTCTCCTTCCCGGATGCGATGCCCGAGAACCTGGACGCCAAGGTCGCCGACGCAGAACACCAAGTCCTTCTTCCCGGAACGCCAAGATCTCCTTCCGTTGTCCGAGACCGTTCCTGTCGAACCCCGAACCCCCGGAACCAAGATCTTCCAAACCCAGATGTGTGACCGTAAGCCCCTATTTTTATAATATGATATTATCAACTGTCGCATATTAAATTGTTCATGCATGCATATCTGTCGGTGGTTTGGGGGCATTATGCCGATTCACCTCATAATTAAATATGGAGTCTATATGCGGGATATTGTTGTCTTATTCCGGACTCCATTTAAATTGCGTAGCGAACCGATGCCATGTTTTGCCCTGTTAAGACAACATTTAAATTGCAGGGTAGATAAATAACTTGAACCCTCTACTTAACTGTTAGGACCCCGGTTCCGCTTAATATTGCTTAATTGCACCGCATCTGTGCCATGCCATGCATCATATCATAAGCACGCCGGATCTTCTGCCGTAGTATTAAATATTGCATCCGGTGTTTCTTCTAGTGTTTGCTTCTTCGCGGATCAGGCTGATGAGTGGATGCGAGTATCGACAAGTTCTCTGGATATGATCCTTCGGCAGTGTTTCCCAGGCGAGCATCTCTCCCCCTTCTACCTATTTTGCATTTATATACTTTATTTCCTCCTGTTGATCTATTGCTATCCGTGTCGCGATGCTTTAGTTTCCGTACACCAGTTATATCCCGTGTAGCCTCTATATTGCCTTGGACACCTCCTATTACCTGTGTTTGGTAGATAGCTGGCCTTGCGAGTCGTAGTTGCGTGCTCAGGTGCGATCTCGTGTTGTCAAGTACCACAGTTGTTGGAATGCTGGCAGATGTTTATGATGGAGATGATCATGACTTTAAATACAACTATTAAAATGCTAGATATAACTAAAGCAGAGGCATCGGTGGGCAGTAGATGTTATTTGGTTCTTCCACGCTCACTTGTGTCCCGTAGGACCCAGAGTACTTGATACCTGTTCCTTGACTATTCGCACTATCCACATCCGGGAGGCCTTATGGACCCCCCTAAGCCAGAGCTTGATTCATTTCTATTTCTTGGAGCCACAAACTAGTTTGGGGTTTTATTGCTATCCTGTACTTATGCCATGCTTTATTGCTTTATTTACGATTGTGCGTGGAGCACCTGTACTATTTTGGATTGCGCCACGTTTTCGCGGTATCGACAAGCCCAGTCACATTTTTGGGTTCCCAGTCGTTTACAGCCGTCGTCGCAAACACTGGGTCTGTTCCGGAGCCGGCCAACTTCGTTGCGGGTAGCTTAGTAGGGTGGCCCCCTAAAATATTTTATGAATCCTGTGATCGCTTTGTCATGAAAGCCTCGTTGGGTTTTGAGTTGGTGTTTCCGAGGTTGATCGAGGGTGTGTTGCTATTTGTGCACCCCTGCAGGGTAAATCTTTCTGAAAGCCATGTTCGCGGTTATGGATGACTTGGAGCATAGTATCTCGATCATAGACAAGCATAACTAAAGTAGTGCTATAAATTTGACTTAATATGTGACTAGTAATCAGCCTCACTATAACGGAATGGATATTAAAAATGCCAACAACTGGTGGATCTGTGGTGCTCTGTGTCATGCTATACTTGACTAGTAAGTATTGCAACTCCAATGGAATGTGATAAAAGTGCTAACAACTGTTGGGTTTTGGGATTCCTCAGGACAATTAAATCTGACTAGTAAATGGGCCAACTACAACAGAATGGTAATTAAAACGGCCCACTACTTATGCTTCAGAACGACTCATGCTATCTATATCTGTTTAGTAAGTGCTTCAACTGTAATGGAATGAGTAAAATTGCCAACCGTGTGAGTTCCTCGGTATGACTTCCTCGTTTGGTCTCGAGGGGGAAATACCAGGATGGGTATGTTTGGTGTTAGTCTCAGGTCGGATCCGAATAGGTCTCTCTTATCCCTCTCTAATAGCCGACATATGAATCGAGTCTCTATAGGTTGTTTAGTGCATGCTTCGCTGCCGCTTCAGCCCACCATACCTATGTAGGCGTGAGCCGCCGAATTCTAGCCTCGCCGTGTACTGGCCTCAGTACTGACGCTCCTCTTTTTCCTTTGCCCTTTGTCGGCGCCCCTTTTGTTTTAGCAGGTTTGAGATCGACGTCGTTAGCAGGGTTACCCTTCCGGCTTGGCCTGGGCAGGGTTATGGACGCCATTGGTTATTCTTCAGGGCTCTTAGCCCCATTTGCATCTTGTCTATAGTCGGACGCTCTATCGTTTTCAAGGTGATTTGGATCTTTGTATAGTATATCTGTATTCTTGACTCATGGAGTCGCTGTTGTATATATATATCTGTTCTGTGGGTCCCATCGAGGACTGTTGTGTAATGGTATTACTTTGTTTTCCACCCGCACGAAAGTGCCTGGTGGGCGTCCTTGAATCGTCTCTATGCGGGTTTGGCGGAAAGGGCTAAAACTTACATAGGGCCGATTCGGGGGTGTTACAGTATGGAGATACCGATGATCGAATCTCAGACATGTAATATATCGCGAGACAAAGGGATCTAGTTACTAGCGTTAAAGGTTCTCACGATCACAGAAGTCATTGTTGAATGTGTAGGAGTCAGTATGGATCTCCAGGTCCCGCTTCTGATTATTGATTTGAGAGGGGTCTCGATCATGTCTTCATTATTCGCGAACCGTAGGGTGACACACTTAAGGGATACCGACACCATTTGGAGCAAATATGTTTCAGATAAAGATTTAAGAAACCGCTGGAATTATTTCAATAGACATCAAAACTGTTTCGGGTGAAATTGCTGAAATTGGTTCTGCATGTAATATTGAAATGTTGCAGGGGGTTTTATGTGAATGTTTGTTAATTAAAGTAATTAACAAAATTCTGAATAAAATTAATAAAAGAGTTTTATTAAATGAGAGAGCATTAAATTTGGAGAAATTTAATGCATTTAAAGTGGAGACTTTAAAGAGGAATGTTAAGGGGCAAATTTATGTCGAAGGAGTTACCACCACATGAATGAAGAGGTGAAGGGTCACCCCTTGGGTGTCGGCCATGGGGAGGGGCACCCCCCTCCTCCTATAAAAGGCCACCCTCACACCCCTTCTTCCTCACACCTCCTCGTGAAGGATCTCTCTCCCCTCTAGTATTTTCCCCCATGGTCTCAGATTAGCGAGATACATGTTCCCGGTGGCTTTATCTGGAAAGGAGATGCTGCTTCCGCTGCTTTGCTGGAGCGAGGGATAGAGGTTGTCGGGGTACCAGACGTGTGTGCGATCACGGATGCACCGCTGCTTTGCGGTGCTGGACTTGGTGGTGTTGGACTTGCTGGAGCTGGATCTGATGGACGTGCTGGAGCTGGACCTGCTGGACTTCATCACGATCTTGAGATCGGCAAGTGTACAACTACATCATCCACGAGTTCCATCTCGTTAACAAAGCTTTGTTGTCTTCGAGTGTATGTTCTCTATAGATGTATATCCACCCGTTGCTTGTATCTAATAGATAGATCTTGGCGTATAATAGTTCCCATCGTAGGAAATTTTTTGTTTTCTATGCTGCGAACCCTTCAACTTCGAAGGTCTGGTGGGGTCCAGGTTGGTGCATCATACGACGCTTGCGGTTCTCAATGGCTTGGTTGATATTTCCTTCCATTTGGATAGCAGAATCCACTAAAGCTTCTAGGTCATCAAAGGGAATGTTGACTAACATGGTCTGCATCTCATCATGAAGACCATTCAGGAATATCTCCTTCTTCTTTGCTTCAGTGTTAATCTCATTAGGGGCATACTAGCTAGAGACATGAATTTGTCATGGTATTCTACCACGGTCATTCTTCCCTGCTTCAGCTCCCTGAATTCATCCCTCATCCTCTTGATCAAACCTGGGGGCACATGGGTCCTACTGAACTTGAGCTTGAATTCTTCCCAAGTCATCATCTGACCTCCGTTCATAGTACGGGTGTTGTTCCACGATGATCTTGCATATCCTAACAGATAGTGGGTGGCAAACAGTACCTTCTCATTGGCATCTACTCCTGCCACTTCTAAGTTGTTTTCCATGGTTTGCAGACAGTCATCAGCATCTAAGGGCTCTTCTGATTTACTAAACATAGGAGGGTTGGTGTTTTGAAAGTTCTTGAGTTTGGATCCATGGTGATCTTGGTTTCCATGGCCTTGATTGTTATGCGCCATCTAGGTTATCTGTTGAAGAGTGGCTAGGTTGGCTTGATGTTCAGCTCTACCGGCCTCACGATCTGACACTAACATCTGCAGAAACTGAAGCATTGGATCCTGTGATGAGCTTCTCCCATCGGGGTTTCCACGAGTCATCTGAAGACTGAGATAGATCATAAGGCAAGAGGGAAATTTATATGGTTAATGGGTTTGTTTCAAAAAGCTTCAAACTTTGAGCATGACTAAGGTTTGAAAACTAACAACTTCTTCTCATTCATTCATTCCAAGCACACAATACAAACACACACTACAACTACGGACGCAGATGGTTTTAAGAACCATTCTGTCAAGCTATGATACAATGGGACCGGATACAACTCACACCTACGATAGTGCTCAGGTGCGACTACTCATCATAAGAACCAGGGGTTTCTTCATCATCTATGAAGTCGGCGTCATCCTCGTCAGTCTAGAACTCCGTGGCGACGTCCTCCAGATAGTCATCATCATCACTGAGATAAGAGTGGATATCACCACGGATATCTTCACCTTCCTCCTCCTTCTCCTCAAGCTAGATCTCCTGGTCGTGAATGGTCTCCTCCAGGGTGGCTACCTTCTGACGAAGACGGGCGATGATGTGATCCTTATTGTCGTGCTAGCGACGAAGTGACTTGCGCTCCTTGGCAAGGATGGCGAGGGTCTGTTTCCTCTCAGCGGCTTCCGCATGATTCTGGTTGGCGTAGGCACGAGCGTTGTCCAACTCCTTCTGAGTCTCGTGCAGCATGAAGTCCAGGTGGTCCACGTGATGCCTCAACTCCGGATGTGACGGCATGGCTACGGCTGTCCCGTAGAGTCACGTCTTGCATAGTGGGAAAAACAGGTGCCATTGATCTGATTGATGTTCTAGGCACACATACGAGCAAGTGCCTCCTGCATTGCCCTAGCTAGACCATCTAACCAGTTGTTCTCCCTCACGCTGAACTGAATCTTCTCCGAAAGAGGTGGTTCCATTTTGCCTCTTAGATAGGCAACAATCATCCACTGTAGTTCCCCTCTAGATTGGTCATTGAGATGTGCTCCGAAGAACTACGGGTGCGGGCGTCCAAGATACTCCGAGAGCTGGTCCAAATCCCTCTCAAAGATGAGCTCCTGTAACACCCTCAAATCGGCCCTATGCAAGTTTTAGCCCTTTCTGCCAAACCCGCATAGAAACGATTCAAGGACGCCCACCAGGCACTTTCGTGCAGGTGGAAAGCGAAGTAATACCATTACACAACAGTCCTCGATGGGACCCACAGAACAGATATATATATATATACAACACGACTCCAAGAGTCAAGAATACAGATATACACTACAAAGATCCAAATCACCTTGAAAACGATACAGCGTCCGAGTACAGACAAGATGCAAATGGGGTTAAGAGCCCTGAAGAATAACCAATGGTGTCCATAACCCTGCCTAGGCCAAGCCGGAAGGGTAACCCTGCAAACGACGACGATCTCAAACCTGCTAAAACAAAAGGGGTGCCGACAAAGGGCAAAGGAAAAGGAGGAGCGTCAGTACTGAGGCCAGTACATGGCGAGGCTAGAATTCAGCGGCTCTCGCCTATATAGGTATGGTGGATTGAGGCGGTAGCGCAGCAGCACTAAACAACCTATAGAGACTCAGTAAAACTGGCGGCTATTAGAGAGGGATAAGAAAGACCTATCCGGATCCAACCTGAGACTACCACCAATCAGACCCATCCTGGCATTTTCCCCCTCGAGACCAAACGAGGAAGTCAAACCGAGGAACTCACACAGTTGGCAGTTTTATTCATTCCATTATAGTTGCAGCACTTACTAGTCAGACATAGATATCACGAGTCATCCTGATAGCATAAGTAGTGGGCAGTTTTAATCACCATTCCGTTGTAGTTGGAACATCTACTAGTCAGATATAATTGTCCTGAGGAATCCCAAAACCCAGCAGTTGTTGGCACTTTTATTTCATTCCATTGGAGTTGCAATACTTACTAGGCAGGTATATCAGAACACGATACGACCAAGATCCACCAGTTGTTGGCATTTTAATAACCATTCCGTTATAATTGAGCTGATTACTAGTCACATATTAAGTCAAATTTGTAGGACTACTTTAGTTATGCTTGTCTATGATCGAGATACTGTGCTCCAAGTCGTCCATAACCGCGGACACGGCTTTCAGAAAGATTTACCCTGTAGGGGTGCACAAATAGCAACACACACACGATCAACCTCGGAAAAACCAAATCAAAACCCAACAAGGCTTTCACGACAAAACAATCACAAGATTCATAAAATATTTCAGGGGGCCATCCCACTAAGCTACCCACAACTAAGTTGGCCGGCTCCGGAACGGACCCAGGGTTTGTGATGACGGCTGTAAACGACTGGGAACCCGAAAGTGTGACTGGTCTTGACGATACCGTGAAAACGTGGCACGGTCCAAAATAGTACAGGTGCTCCACGCACAATCTTAAATAAAGCAGTAAAACATGGCATAAGTACAGAATAGTAATAAAGCCCCAAACTAGTTTGTGGCCCCAAGAAATAAGAAATGAATCAAGCTCTGGCTAAGGGGATTAATGGTCCCATGTGCGGATAGTGCGATAGTCAAGGAACATGTATCAAGTACTCGGGGTCCTACGGGACACAAGTGAGCGTGGAAGAACCAAATAATATCTATTGCCCACCAATGCCTCTACATTAGTTATATCTAGCAATTTAACAGTTATGTTTAAAGTCATGATCAACTCCACCGTAAACATCTGCCAGCATTCCAACAACTATGGTACTTGACAATACGAGATCGCACCTGAGCAAGCAACTACGACTCGTAAGGCCAGCTATCTACCAAACACAGCTAATAGGAGGTGTCCAAGGCAATATAGAGCCTGCATAGGGTGTAACTGGTGTACGGAAACTAAAGCATCACGACACGGATAGCAATAGATCAACAAGAGGAAATAAAGACTATAAATGCAAAATAGGTAGAAGGGGGAGAGATGCTCGCCTGGGAAAACACTGCTGACGGACCATATCTAGAGAACTTGTCGGTACTCGCATCCACTCATCGGCCTAATCCGCGAAGAAGCAAACACTAGAAGAAACACCGGATGCAATATTTAATACCACGACAGAAGATCCGGCATGATCATGATATGATGCAGATGCGGTGCAATTAGGTAGTATTAAGTGAAACCGGGGTCCCGACAATTAATTAATAGGTTTGAGTTATTTATCTGCCCTGCAAATTAAATGTTGACTTAACAAGGCAAAACATGGCATCGGTTCGCTACACAATTTAAATGGAGGTGGTATAATACAAGTATAGCGCGCATATGTGCTCCATATTTAATTATGAGGTGAATCGGCATAATGCCCCCAACCCACATGATATGCATGCGAGGTGAACAATTAATATGCGACAGTTGATAATGTCATATTATAAAAATAGGGGATTAGGGGCACACATCTGGGTTCGGAAGATCTTGGGTTCCGGGGTCCGGGGTTCGGTCTCAAGGCTGGACGGAATGGCGAGGTTCGGATACAAGATGGAGAACTTGGCGTTTCAGGAAGAAGGACTTGGCGTTCCCAGGAGGAGATCTTGGCGTGTCGAGGGTTCGGTCTTCGAATCCAGGGAAGGAGGTCCTGCGGTTTTCCGTGAAGGCGATCTTGTCGCTCGGTGCCCGTGAAGTAGATCTTGTCGTTCTGGCACCATCACCTCCGATCTCCGGTTGGAGTCTTGTCGTCCGTATTTTGTCGGTGGCGAACTTGACCGATGGTCTTCGGGTCCGTGTAGACGGTCATGGTGTCCGGGATGAAGAACTTGGTGTTCCGAGCGGTCTATCTTGTCGGTCTTCGGATCCGAGTCTCGCATCCGGGAAGGAGTACCTGCGGTTTCCCCGTGAAGGCGATCTCGAGGCTCCAACTCGTTCACCGGTTGCAGGAAGTGGTCGACACGCACGGAAGTAGATCTTGTCGGGGATCGATGCACTTGTCACAGGGTCGGTCTTGTATCTCTACGGGCGACAAAGATCTTGCCGAGGAAACCAATCTCACCATGCGGCCAACACATCTTAGGCATCTTAATCTCAAACATCACTGTATTTCACCACACATGTAGCGCCACTAGCACTTGAAGAGATACATCAGCCCACGTGGGGACGAGGCAGCATAGAGCAAGGCCAGGAGCAGAGGGTAGCCGCGTGGGCGTGCTCAGCCGGGCGACACACACGCGGAGGCGGGCACGGGCGTTGCAGGGAGGCTGAGGACGACGTGATGAGGGCGGAGCCTCGCGAGGCAGAGGAGCTTGGGAGCTCGAGCGGCGGCGGCAGAGAACAACGGGAGGGGCCACGGCCACGACTGCTAGAGGCGAGCACGGACGATGGCGAGGCTTGAGGATGCGGTGCAGGTCGGGCAGGGTGTCCGTGTCGTGCTTGGCGAAGGGGGCTCTGCGGGTCCGAGGAGAGAAGGGCCCGGCTACGCCGCGAGGTAGAGCCGGAGAGGAGCGTGGCCGGAGCGGCTCGGGAGGCACGGGGTGGATGACGCCGGCGGCGGCGACCTCGAAGGGGAGGAGGGGAACGGGGCCTGGGCGGTGAGCGCGGCGGGCCGAAGCTCGAGGCGGGCCTGGTGGAGGGCGTCGTTGCGACGGAGCGGCGCAGAGGCGACCGGCCTGGGGCGGAGCCACACGGCAACGGAGAGGCAGGACCAACGCAAGGGACGAGGGCGTCCTAGGGCGGTGCCTCGCAGGCGACGGGGCAGTGCTGAGCAAGGAGGACGGCGAGAGGGGTTCACTGGCGGCGGCACGTGCTTGGGAAGGGAGGCGATGGGGATTCCGGGGTCGGGAAGAAGAGCGGAGCAGGAGGAGGCTGCGGGGGCGGCTCGGCTCGGGGTTGGTGGAGGACACGACACGGGGCGGGGCCAGGTTGCACGATAGGCACGAGGAGGTGGGGCTGGGTGGAGCGTGACGGGGTGGGGGATAGGTGGGGTCGGGCTGGCGCGGGGATCGGGGCAGGTGTTGACTGCGGGGTGGGGTGGGAAACGAGGGAGGAGGCGGGAAAAGGAGGTGGGGTTGCGCGCCCAGGGGGTTTTCGGTCGGGGTGGGTGGTTTTGGGCGGGAAACCACAGGAGGGGAGGGAGTTGGTCGGCCGGCTGGGACGTGTTGGGTCCAGGGGAGGGGGTTGGGTGCGAGCGGTTCGGGTCGGGACGTGGCATGGACGCGGTGAGGGGTGCGGTGCACGCGAGCAGGTGGGGCGCGCATGCGCTGCTACTTGCGGCGGCTGGCGGTAGATGGTGCGGCGCACAGGGTGGGTTGGGTCGGCTCGGCAGAGGTTAGGATTAGGTTTAGAACTAGGGTTTGTCTAGATTTAGGATGGAGGTGGCCGGTTGGGTTGTTGGGTCTGGCTGGCTGCCTCCAAAAAATAATATAAAGTTTAGGTTATTAATTTAAAAGACTTTTGTAATTTGTTTATAGACAAATAAAATATCCAGGAAGACCTGGGTTTATACTTTGAATAAGAAGGGGGATAATGTAGAAAACAAAATACGCTTTTGGAAAATAGTTTTAGACAAAACATATGCATGATGATGACGATGCTCAAATGCAATGTGGCATGATGACATGAGCATGTGGTCATGATGATGTAATGCACAAAAACACAGCGATTTTCTAGTAGTGGTTTTAGCGGGATGCCACAGCTCCCCTCCATTGCCCAACTGGTAAAACTTGCTATATTTGACCTCCATCTATAAGCAATTAAGATGAGTAAGTTAGTGAAGTGATCAAGTGTGTCAAATTTATGTAGAATTGCAAGAATTTTGAGGAACATGTGAACTCCTTTTTGAAAGAATCTCAAGGGTAAGAGTGAGAATAGGTTTTCATAAATACTCATTTCCTTTGTTTTGAAACTAAGTTTTTTAGACATCCATTCTAACTAGGGTCTCCTATGGTCAGGATGGCACTGATACCAACTTGTCAACACCCGAAATTTTAAGTCTAGATGCTTGTTATGTCGTAGATCGCAATCCCAGGATTACCATTTTTGCGAGACATAATAGAATTGCTACCACAGTACATCATCCATTACAAACCATAATAGTCTTACGAATAGTTGATCTCATGATCAAGTCTTAATACAAATCAGAGAAGCAGAAATAAACGTATTAGACTCCATCTTCATGGTCACAGGCAATGCTGACGATGGGAGATGATCCTAGTTATCATAGACCTCCCGCTGTCCATCTTCCGGGTAGTCCTCCTCATAGTCTGGCCATGGGAATAGCCAGGTACAAAGCCATGACTACTCTTTAAGTACTCGCAAACTATCACTAACATAAGTAAAGTAGTACTAGTAGGAATCCTAAGCTCTAGTCTTATTTGCAATAAGCCAGTTTTATTTCAGAAGTACTTATTTGTAGAGCCTAATTTAGTTATCTAGATTACTTAGGTGGGAACCTAGTTTCATGTCCACAACCATGTTGTGGTCAAGTCAAAGTCATCTTTCAAGTCACAAGTCATTTTGAAAACATCTGACAATAGAACAGTATGGCTACTCCAACTATCCATAACCGCGGACGCGGCTATTCGAATAGTTTGACACTCTGCAGAGGTGGTACACTTTTACCACAAAATTCGATACATCCATCAGGGATAACCCCGAATCATCATACTTGGTATGCGGATAATCAATCCTAACCTTTCAATTACACACCCTAGTATAGGCACCTCTCCTATGAGCTTGGCCTCCCAGCCATGGCCAACTGCCATCCCGGGAACTACATAGGTGGACATTTATCACGAGGTAGCCTCAGCTCAACCTCTTTCCGCAAGGGAACCCATACTAAGACATATAAACTTCCAGTTAATCCCTACCCAATTTAGGTATTGTGGTTGTACGGTAAAATTGGAATGGTATCGCATCCGAACCCAACCATCAGTTTTTATCAAAGTCAAGGCTCATGCCTCATTCAGTTTCATCATCAAACCATTATGTTTCATAACACATGTCAAAACATTCCAATAGAATGAATCATCATTCCAAGGTTTTCATAATCATTTTCTCCAAGTGTTTCCATCTAAAGTGATCAAGTTTATCTTAGCACTAGCCACTAGTATTGAGGGTATCACTAATAAGGGATGCTAATAAAGTAGAAGTACCCAATACTAGTTCTATGATCTTGGTGGTATCCATCCTATTTTTCCACTAATCACAATTCATTAACTAGATAAGAAACTTTCGTATAGGGAAAAGTAAAGCTTGTAGGTAAAACTGGGATTTGTATAATCGAAGTTGCATAACCAAGCATGCAGGGTGCATCTTGCATATGTTATCTTGCATAGTGGTCTTGCATAGTTTCACTTGCCTAGAGTAGTGTAGTTGTTGAAGTTCTCTTCCTCTTTCTCAAAGTACTCCTCCTCGTCGTACCCCGGGTCGGTACTAGCGTCTATAAATACATACGATGTACACAATCACCAAACAACACTTGACTACTTCTATTTAGCACTCAAGGGCTCACACTAGATGATCTAGCATCATCTCAATCATCACATGTAATAATGGCACATTCTTATTTATCTTTTTTGGAAAAGTAATTTCTACTCATTGGAAAATACTTAAGATTTAATATTCTCTGATTAAAATATAGGATCATGTTGACACATGCCATTACCACATATTTCAATAGTTGGGAATGTGTTTTAAAGGGTTTGGCATACTTTACAAGATTAAATATTGCTATTTAATAATACTAAGGTGACTAGAAATGCCTATATAGCATCCTTTTAATACTAGTCCATGTTTAATATATGTAAAACCAAATCTTTTTACATATTCATGTAGAGCATGGTAAATGTGATTTTTGAGAGTTGAAATCAACTCAAAAACATTTATGGTTGATTTTATAAAAATGTTTGAAATTGTAAAAGTCTCTGTCTTGTTATTTTTACTATAGGTGACCTGCAATTTCAAATGGTTTGAATCCAACGGGAGTGATTAGATATTTCCAATACCATTCTAGCAAAATTGGAATCATGCATTTTGGATCAGTAGATCTCTTTGAATTTAATTTTGAACACAGCTATAGAATAGGGTTTTGAATTAAATAGAAAAACTAAGTTTGAATCACTGTGCTATGCGCAGGAACGAAACTGGGCCCGCCCAACTGCACAGTGCACGCACAGCGGGCTACTGACAGGCTGGTCCCACGCGTCAGCGACTCTATCTAAACGAAACGGTATCAGCTAATATCACCGTACGATTAGAGCAAGATCTACGGCTCTGGTTCATCGTCTACGTTGCAGTGTGCGCGGAGGATTCTAAACCTAGCGGCACGGTGGGGGTCGTCATAGGCTTGCTAGGGCTCCAACTAGGTCCAGCAATGGGGGTGAACGGGCTGGTAGACAACGGCGAGTCGATTGGTGGTCACGGTGGCTCCTGGGGTGGATCCAATCAACGACGCCCTTCCTTCACTACAGCGGCGGGCTCCGGCCAAATTATGGCGGTGTGGTGCTCGCCTTGCTCCGGGAAAGGGTCAGGGATGTTTCTGAGAGAGACGAGAGTGGGTCCTATTTATACACCGGCGTTGGAGGCAGCGCGGCATGGCTCAGGCTCGTCGTCGACGCTACTACAGGTCGCTATAGGCATGGCGGAGGGCATAGGTCAACACAGTGGACTGCGGCGATCGTCACGCGCATGGTGGTGCGGCAAGGCGCGGTCTTAATCTTTCAGGAGAGGTTCGTGCTCTGTGCGGGTACTGAAGTGTTCGTCATCGAGTACGGTGGTCACGGGGCGCGCGGCGGCGAATGGTCGTGTCTGGGAGGTGGCTGGTGACGCGGCGAGTGCGGGTACACGCGGAGAGAGCGAGGCGCAGCGTGGCTGCGCGAGGTGGCTTCAGCGCTCTAGTGTGCGCTCAGCATGGCAGAGAAGTAAATGGGCACGGGACTGCTGGCTTCTCCACTTCTCGCTGTTGGTCGAGGGGTGGACAGAGGGGTCGGTGCAGTCACTCCTACCTCCTGGGGGTCATGGGAGAGGGCGGTGTGGCGTGTGGCGTCTTGTCCATGGTCGACCGGCATGACATGCTCGGGTACAGGCGGCACTGGTGCAAATGGCAAGTGAGGGCTGATCCATTGCACGGCTAGGTACTGGGGATGGTCGTGGGTGAGTAACTGAGATTGATTGCAGTACAAGAATGATCACAAGATTGATTCAAATAGTGTATAGTTGGTAGAGTTGTACTCTGCCTGTTAAGTGTTTGATTAAATGGCCGCATGAACTTATTATTTGAATTTTCAAATTATATTTGGTGGGTGTGTTGGTCACATGCTTAGGAGTCTCTGGTTGCTAGGATTTGTCAAGTGGAGATGGTTTGAGTGGTTTTTGAAAAAGTGTCATCTAGGTACCTACATTTGATTCAATTTTGAAATGCCTCTCAAATATATTTAAAATTGGTTTCTGTAAGTTTGTAAAGTTTGCTTGGATTCATTTTTACTTAGTCTAGCAAGGGGTGAAAAGAATTAGAATTATTTCCGGTAGAAATCTTTTACTAGGAATGCCCAAAGTGGGCTAGTGGTTAACTTTGGCCAAAATGACCATTTGATCATTATGCTTATAACTTGATTTTCTTTTGATTTTTTTCTGTTTCAAAATGACCTAGATGATCATGTTTTCATCCTCAAGCTAATCCTTATCCTTGATAGCAATCAAACATGTCATAGCAAGCATTCATGCATTAATAATAAACACATATGCATCCATATAGAGTTTAATAATAAAAGTTTTTGTTAACCCTAAACTTGGGTGATTAGAATAGGATAATCTTGTTTAATATTTTTGAGGTGTTACACCCCAGCAGCCAAATTGCCGGGGAAGCATGCTCGGGATACTCTTCTATGGCAGATAAAGGGGATGCGATCTCTGACGCGGTAGGAGGCACAACCAATTCGATATTTTCAGCAGTAATAGATATGTTTGATGACTGCAATGTCTCCATGTTGGTAGACATAGGGGATGTAAAAGTGCCAAAAGGAATGTCCGCTTGTAGACAAACTAACTTAGCACTTGGAACATTAATAACCACAACCTTTATTTTTGGAGTTGTAGCAACTGTTTGCTGACTTTTATTAGACTTATCCGTCAACTGATCAGCAATGTTCTTCTTGTCACTTCTCTTGCCACCATCCTTATCATCATTGTCATCCTTAGCATCAGGCATCTTGTCATCCTCCTCCATACTCAATTGTTTATCCTCTATTTCAATAGTAACAGTATAACCTTTGCCCGCATGAAACACATCCTTATGGTAAGAAATGTTAGCCATGTCAAGAACACTAACCAGAATTCTTACAACACCATGGCTATGTGTGTAAGGCATGTCCACCTGTTTGGTTTTTCCAAAATAACACCCTAGAGCCCAAAGCTTCAAACATCACTTGTGAGCAACCAGACATCATCAAGTTGGATCATTGGTATGACCAGTTTCTTCCATTCTTTAAACTCAAAATAGCAGTTTGTGCCCTTCACTTGAACCACCCCAAACCGAACCGCCCTAGTAAGTTCCATCTTATTCGTAAACTGTGTTTTGAACACGTTGTTGCCATGCGGTTCCATATCCCATTGGAATTTATCATCAATCAGACAGTGGAGCCTTTCAATAACTTTCTCAAGAGTGAGAGTACCCCCAGTAACTGTAATCCTATACATCCTCCCATTATTAGATTTGGGGTGAAAAGAAGGTGTCGGAGGTACCTCAATGAACACCAACTCATGTTGCCCATACCCATATATGTTTAGGGTCAGTTTTGGAATAAGATGGAGTGGACAATTCTTAGTAGTATGATCAGCCTCTTCACAAATACCACAATTTCTACGGTACATTAAATGGAAAATGGCCCTTAACATCACACCTGGAGCATTTAACTTTGTCATCAATTTTCTCCTTTTTCTTGTATTGCCTATTTGCAACACCAAAAGGCGCAACTGTAGCAGGTTGGGCCACCACCGGCACGACAGTTGTAGCTGCTATAGGAATTATCGAAGGTGCAACATATTGAGCCCCCTAGTTGTTGGCTACTGCTATTTAGGATGAGGATGAATAACGGTCTGTCCTTGCGGCACTGCCGCGACGGCACCACGGCGCCACCATTGATTTGGGGGGCTGATCAGTGGAAAACGGCCACGTCCTCGGCCGCCAGTATTTCCATCTCCACCACGAGTACCTCGAAATTCATACCGATGATGATTGTAGAAGTTATTGTTGTTCTTGTTGAATCTCGTAGCTCTCGGTAGAGGCCATAGTGCTAGGGTTTGGATCTTTACAGAGAGAGAGAGAGGGAGTGGAACACCTTGTTCGATGGACGAACTCGATGACCCGTTGGCCATCTTGGTCGACGGCGAGAGGTAGCTATAGAGACTAAGCGGTAGAGGTGGTGGTGCTTCCCGTCGAGCATCGGCTAACCCTAGATCGGTAGGGAGTGTCGGTGGGGTTGGCGGCACACAGGTGAACCTCGTACCGTGTGCACCTGGCCCCCCACCTCTTTATATAGCGACGTCGACAAGGGCCCACCAACCATAAGAGGGTTGGGCACCCCCGATCAGGGCGCAATCACAAGGGGTCAATCGGGCCGTTGGGCCCGGTCGAGAGATCAATCTAATAGTCTCCCCATTGATCTCAACTTTACTTTATACTTTGCTCGTTTCATCACTATTTGGTACATAGAGCATGTTTCATCGTCACAGCTCACTTGAAGATAGAATCAGACAACTATAATATACATCTTGTTTTGAAACAAGAAACTCTTTACTTTTGGGCCTCTTATGATCCAGGAATCATATCCCTTAAACCCATGTCGGCTAAGTGCTCCTTGAACACATTGGGTGCAAGCCTTTTGTTAGCGGATCCGCAAGCATATCCTTTGTCCTTATATGCTCGAGTCTTATAGTGTGATCCTGGATTTTATCTTTCACAACATAATACTTTATCTCTATTGGTTTGGAAGCATTACTCGACTTGTTGTTGTGAGCATAGAATACTGCGGGCTCGTTGTCTTAGTACATATTTAGTGGCTTGTCAATGCAATCTACCACTTTCAAGTCGGGTATAAATTTCTTTAACCATACCACTTGCCCCGTTGTCTCATAACATGCTATAAATTCTGCATACATCATGGATGATGCAACTATTGACTGTTTGGAGCTTCTCCATGAAATAGCCCCTCCTGCGAGAGTGAAGACATATCATGTCGTGGACTTTCTATCGTCTCTGTCTCCCGCAAAATCAACATCTGAATATCCTCTTATCTCTAGGGAATCAGACCTTCTATATGTTAGCATGAGGTCTGCTGTGCCTTGCGCATAACGCAAAGCTTTCTTTACCATCTTCTAGTGCTCTATGCCTGGATTCTCTTGATATCTACCGAGTACCCCGGTGATAAAAGCTAAGTCAGGGAGTGCACACTTGTGCATACGGTAAGCTTCCAACGACCAAAGCATATGATACTGCTTTCATTTGATCGATCTCATATTGACTTTTGGGACATTGAAATTTTCCAAAGATGTCGCCCTTGACTATAGGAGCAGGTGTGGTATTGCACGCATGCATAGTGTATTTCTTTAGAATCTTCTCTAGGTATGACTTCTGTGATAGTCCTAGAACCCCATTTGTTCTATCTCGGTGAATTTCTATGCCCAAAATATATGAAGCTTCACCAAGATCTTTCATGTCGAAGTTTGAGGACAACTTCTTTGTTTCTAGTAGTAGACTGGCATTGCTGCTAGCAAGCAAGATATCATCCACATACAGAATTAGGAAAATATATCTCCCACTTTTAAATTTTGCGTAAACATAGTTGTCCTCAACATTCTCTTGAAATCCAAATTTCTTAATGGTCTCATTAAACTTTAGATACCACTGTCTTGAAGCTTGCTTTAATCCATAAAGGGATTTCTTTAAGCGGCATCACATATGTTCCTTGCCCTCCATGATAAAACCCTTAGGTTGTTTCATGTAGACTCTTTCTTCTAAATCCCCATTTAGAAATGTCGTCTTTACATCCATTTGATGCAGCTCTAAATCAAAATGTGCAACTAGTGTCATTATGATTCTGAAGGAATCCTTACATGAGACTAGAGAGAAAGTCTCATTGTAATCTACTCCTTCTCTTTGTGTAAATCCTTTTGCCACAAGTCGTGCTTTGTACTTCTCCACATTCCCTCTAGAGTCACATTTTATTTTGTAGACCCATTTACAGCCTACTATTTTGGCTCCTTTGGGAATTTCCTCTAAGTCCCAAACTTCGTTGGAACTCATTGACCTCATCTCATCTTCCATGGCCTCTAGCCACTTGGATGAGTGAGGGCTACTCATGGCTTCTTCAAATGAAGTGGGATCATTCTCCATTTGAAATCTTTCTGTGTTATAGACTTTATAATCAGTAGAAATCTCTGATCTTTTAACTCTTTGAGACCTTCTAGGGGCCTCATCTGTTGGGACATTTCGTGCCTTTCTAGGTGCCTCTTTCATTGGCACATTATGTGTCTCAACGTGTGGCACATCCTGTTGAGGTGGCTGTTGATGCTCCCTTTCATGCTCAACAGTGGGTTCAGTCGGCTCCTGACGGATAGGTTCCGGATCCTCTCTCACTGTTGTCATGGGTGGAGTTGCAACAGGTGCTTGCACCACAACCTCAGGGGTTGTCGATGCAGGAACAACAGGTAGCGAGAAAAATTGCTCCTGAGTCATTGGATTAGGTGCATGCACCCTCTTCTCCTCAAGATCAATTTTCCGAGCTACCATGCTCCCCCTCATCATTTCTTCCTCTAAGAAGACAGCATGTCTCGTTTCTACAAACTTTGTGTATCTATCTAGATAGTAGAAACGAAAACCTTTTGACTTTTTAGGATAGTCAATGAAATGGCAACTGACTGTTTTAGGGTCAAGCTTTGCTATATTTGGATTAAATACTTTAGCCTCAGCTGGGCTCCCCCACACCCTTAGGTGTTGTAGCGAGGGAACTCTTCCTGTCCACAACTCATACGGTGTTTTGGGAACTGACTTGCTTGGTACTCTGTTGAAAATATGAATGGCGGTTTTTAACGCCTCCATCCACAATCCCAATGGCAAGGGGGAGTAACTCATCATGCTGCGCACCATATCCATAAGAGTACGGTTACACCTTTTAGCTACTCCATTTTGCTGAGGCTCACCCAACATCGAATACTGGGCTACTATGTCGGTCTCCTGTAAGAACCTTGCAAAAGGTCCAGGGACTTGGCCATATGGGGTGTGTCAACCGTAGTACTCCCCTCCATGGTCAGACTTTACTATCTTTATTGTTTTGCTATGTTGATTCTCTACTTCAGCTTTGAATATCTTAAATTTATCCAACGCTTCTGATCTTTCTTTAATTGAATAAATATAACCATAACGGGAGTAATCATCTGTGAATGTTATGAACAAGTCATACCCATCCACACTTTTCACTGGAAACGGTCCACATATGTCGGTGTGAATAATTTCTAGTGTTTCGGCGCTTCGTTTTGCACCCTTTTTTATTTGCTTTACATACTTTATTTTAACGCAATCGATGCATTGCTCTATGTCGGAGAACTCTAACGGAGGAAGGATATCGTTTTAATTAGTCTTTCTATTCTCCCCCTCGAAATATGGCCTAAATGATAGTGCCATAATTTCAACGAGTCATGAGTTTTCCGACGCTATCCCCTCCACCTCTTGCTACTCTGCTTCTTTCTTTCACCCGGAGACCCACATCTCCATGATGAGGCAGAGAGGAAGGCTCCGAGGAGGCGCCCCTGGCCCCCTTGCCAACGTGTGCGGTGGGCGCACCGCCGTCAAGCGGCTCAGCGGCGGCGCCCTTTGCCGGCGGATTTTGACTTTTCTGTTTCGATCTAGGGCTCGGGGAGGGGATATAAACGGGGATTTCTTTTGTGTTTCTTTGCCCCCACGAGGGGTTGGTTCTTCTTCTAGATGCCTCACTCGGGATGCCCATCTAGATCGAGAGGAACGGCGCGGCCAGGTGGGCGGCGCACTGTAATTTTCGGGATCTAGGGTTTGTTTGTTTTGATTTCTTTCTACCGAAAAAAATATAGAGCCAATTGCTCTGATACCATTGTTGAATCTCGTAGCTCTCGGTAGAGGCCATAGTGCTAGGGTTTGGATCTTTACAGAGAGAGAGAGGGAGTGGAATACCTCCTCCGGTGGACGAACTCGATGACCCGTTGGCCATCTTGGTCGACGGCGAGAACATAGCTATAGGGACTAAGCGGTAGCGGCGGTGCTTCCCGTCGAGCGTCGGCTAACCCTAGATCGGTAGGGAGTGTCGGTGGGGTTGGCGGCACACAGGTGAACCTCGTACCGTGTGCGGCCCCGACGCCCCACCTCTTTATATAGTGACGTCGACAGGGCCCACTAACCATAAGAGGGTTGAGCGCCCCCGATCAGGGCGCAGTCACAAGGGGTCGATCGGACCGTTGGGCCCAGTCGAGAGATCAATCTAACAGTTCTGTCCACTCCGGCCACCATAGCGGTCGTCACCGCCAGTCCCCGGATGAAAATTGCCATAGCGCTGACGATCTCGAAACTCCTCTTGACCGGAACCATTATAATGACCTTGGGCTCTATTGTCTATCAGCCGCAGCATGGAACAAAACAGTAATTCTATCAGAAGGGTTATGCTCCAGATTGCACCAAATGAGATAGCATATGAATCCTAGCGTTGTTAGCCAGACGATTCCAAGTTTTCTTCTCTGCTGATAGATTTGTAGTTTACGTCCATGCTCTGGCCTTCTTTTTTATCAGGGGAAGAGTGTCGGATCTGCCACCCCGTTTTGTAGGATTATTTTGCATGAACCAGATTAAGAGGTGCAGACCGAGATCAATGCCGAGCACCTGAAGGAAGTATCAAAGATGTATGCAGCCTGGGGAATCTACTTGTTATGTTCCCATCCAATGAATTTGGTACCGGCAGTAAGGAATGACAGAGACATGGCGGAGTGAGACAAGTATCAGTTCGAGTTAGAGTTTTTGCAAGACGGATGATTGTGTGTATGGAAGTTTTTCTACTCCCTCCGTCCCAAAATAAGTGATATGGGTTTGTCTAGATTCGGATGTATCTAGACACGTTTTAGTATATAGATACATGCAAATCTAGATAAACTCAAGTCATTTATTTTGAGACGGAGAGAGTATTTTTTTAGATATTATTACTGATCGTTTCTTGCCTTTTATATTCCCAGAGCAATCCACATGGAAATGATCAAGAGATCCATATGTAATGAGGTTTACAATTGAGCACATGTTCAGTTCAAAGTTCAGGAAAGAAGAAATGAGTAAACCAAACTGCTTTAGCATTAGAGCAAAGAAAAAAAATGCATGATCCTTCGGTTTGTATCAGTTTACTTAATAAAACTGTACGCCAGTAATTTAACAAAAAACCCGTCTAGGTCAGTTGGTAGAGCGCAAGGCTCTTAACCTTGTGGTCGTGGGTTCTCGAGCCCCACGGTGGGCGTTACTTATTTTAGCTCTAAACTTTTGGGCTACGATAATTATTTTACAATTGTGCATGTCCAGTCCTTAGGAACGGAGGATCAAATTTTGGTCCTACACACATTACATAAGATTTACAAAACACCTTTTCCAAAGCAATCATTACTACACGGTGTATTTTGCTTTCCTTCTCTTTTTATTTCTTCTCACCTTCTCCACGGTGAATTTTTTTCCACATACAAACAGGAAACGCATACTTATGTCAATTATAAAAAAAAAACAAACATAAGGAACTAGTTGGATTAGCATGAACTAGCTGAATGCACGGGCGTTGCCACGCGATAACCAAATACATGAAGTATGATAATCCATTTTATTTTATATGCACGTTAAGTGGGTGGCGTTAAAATTTACATAAAACTAACCCTTGAGTGGCTAGGATATGACCCAAGATGCAAAAACTGTGACGGCTGGTACTTCGATCACGACACGATGCAAGTGCAATCACACATTCCATCGCGAAGAAATTGTCGTGTCTATGCATACCAACATGCAAGTGTGTGTTCATGCATCATATTTCCAACGAGTATATAGCATAAAACCACGACTTTGATAGCCAAATTTACCGAATACCACCATTTACAGTTGTGGCACAAAATCCCACTGGATTTTGGTTGGTTCTTTGAAGAAAAAGCTAAAACTCGATTGAACGCGAATTGACACTGAATTTGATAGAGGACCCACCTGTCAGAATCGTCAGAATCAATTAGCTGATGTGGACTGTGTCCCACAAGTCAGTCCAATTAAGAAAATTTAGAAATTCTAAAAAGTAATAAACTAAATAAAATAAAAAGGAGATCTTCCCCTTCCTCCAACCATATGAACAGTTTTTCAGGGTGCTAAGAGCACCATGTTTCCAAACAGATTCATGGGCACGAGAGGCTTTGAGCGGCCGCAGCAGTTGGTGGCAACCCTTACCCGCATGAAATCCTCAGGGGCCAGGTCCCGCGTCGTCGTGACCTTGTTCCACGCGTGCGGCAGGATGCAGCTGATCATGCACCGACGCGATCATTCTTTTCTTTGCCGAACACCAAAGGAAATAAAGGATCTCAGCAACTAGTATCAAATCTTATCCGATTGGTAACAAAGAGGTCGACTAAACGCATGTATAGCACGAAGGCAACGGCTTTTCCGGAGCCCGTCTGGGCGACGCCAGTAACGTCGCGCCACCAGAGGCCGAGCAGCACGGAGGCCATCTTGGTTCTCCATCAGCGAGGGTCGGCAGATCAAGACAGCGGTGGACTCACGGCTTCAAGTCGGCATAACGGCGAGAGACGGAGGCGGACTCACGGCTGAACTGCAGCGGACTCCGGCGATGTCGGCGAGATGGCGGGGCTCCGGCGAGGTCACACAACCGGAGACCGAGCAGCACGTAGGCCATCTTGGTTCCCACGGCGAGAACGCAGCGGACTCGAGCCAGGATTACTCGTAGTGCGGCGAGAACGCAGCAGACTCGAGCAGGATTACTTGTAGTGCTTCCTAGCTTGTGTGTTTATGTAGGTAGAGTTGAGTGTTATGAGTCCGGCTATACTATACTACGTACTACTACAAGGACATGGTTCGCATAGAAGGTAAAGAGAACGGATCGAGCCTGCTGAAAATGATGAAATTATGCGAGGACCCACGTACTTATTGACACGTCGAATACCTATGCAAATGCTGAATTTATGGAGCTAAACAAAACAAAGTACTCCATGCATTATACTCTGGCGATTTATTACTAGCACACGCTTACATTAGCATTGCCCTTTCATTTACGGAACCACGAACACTAGTGCACGAAAACAGAACAGTGTACAATCACAAAGCGCAACAACGAACACGGAACAGAATAGAACGCAGTTTTTCCAACAGTCTCTGTCTTATCCAACGGTTGTTAGTGTTTTAAGATTTGTGCCGGTACATTTTGCACTTTCAACCTGTACCCTGTACACCTTCACACCCCTATAGGAAACGAAGTGTAAGGACATCTTGCAGACCTCGTTACCTTTCCCGTGTCAATCTCTCTCTCTCTCTCTCACGTTTCCTCTCTCCTGCCCCCACGACCTTTCCCTCCCGTGCTCCGACCGAATCCTCCACCGCCGACTGACCGCCCCATTGTCCGGCGAACGACGGCCTGATCCGGCGACCATGCTCCATCTCTGCCATGGATCTGGCCAACGGGAGCTCCACCGTCGCCATCCAGGCGCCGCACAGGGAGACATGGAGACGGCTGCTGGGCCTCGGTGGCTCGCCGGTGGGCACAGAATCCTGTCAGCATCCCGACCAGACGAGCGACAGCCTCCTCTAACTCTGCCACCTTCCACCTACCGGCGATTCAGTTCTGCTTGTTTTGTGATTTATTTTTCCTTTGAATCGTGTATTATTTCTTCCAACGAATATTTTTCTCTGTTAGTCTGTGATTTGCCGAGCGCGTGCAGTAACCTTCCCCTCTTCTCATTTCTCATTTTTCTGCTCAATTTCATCGATCTAGAAGGATAGGGAAGGGGAAGCAAGATGGTTCTTAGATGTGGATAGGGATCGAGGTGGTTTCGGGATGGACGTACATTTACATGGATTAATTATTTGGACTTGAACTGGTTCTCGGGAGATGGCAAATCCATTGTTTGGGTGCACAACTTACTCTGGATGGTCACCGAGCTTACTAATCACAACCGCACAATTATCTCATTCATGGTAAATGAATGGCGGAACAAATGAATTACTAATTGGGCCTAATATTGTACTAATTATGTACTACTAATTTCTACCAGTTGCATGAACTTTTTTAGAAGTGCACTACTAACTCTGTCATAACTGATCCAAACGCAATGGGACTGATTCTTACTAACTGATGCAAACCTAATTTCTGTAATTTAAAAAGAATAAGGGGTATGGTATGTAAAAAAGGGAGGGCCTTACCGTCAAAAAATGATATAGCTCAGGTTGTTTTATGCAATATGTGAAAGAGCTGGTATGAATCTCAAAGCATGATTGTACGCTCTGTGATAAGACAGAGACGTCTATAGGGTTCTGGAGTTGCTTTTCCCGAACAGAATAGTAATGCATATTGCAGAGTAATCAGCGCGACGTTTCTTCACCACTAGATCACTCCTCCTTGCGTTGGAGCCTGAGGGCGAAGGCCTGGAGCGAGAGGAGCACCCTCTTGAGCCGCTCCCTGGTCTTGGCGTCGGTGAGGTTCCCGTCAGCGTCGAACTTGGGCGGATCATCGAAAGCCCTGACGTGGAACTCCGGCTTGTTGATGAAGTGGATGTCGAGGTAGATCCCGATCTGGCAGAGGTGGAGCGACCCCCTCCCGCCCCCGAAGTCGGCACCAGCGCAGACGATCGCCGCTGCCTTGTCCGCCCAGCATTTGACGCTTCCCCTGGACGCCCAGTCCAGCGCGTTCTTCATTGAGCCCGTAACAGAGTAGTTGTACTCGGGGGACGCAAAAAGGAAGCAGTCGGCGGCGAGGACCCTGGCGCGGAACGCCTCAACCTCCGGCGGGAACCCGTCGCCGCCGTCGGTCTCCAGGTCCGGGTTTGCGTTTGGCAGGTTGGAGATGTCGATGTGGTCAATCTGCAGGCCTGGGATGAACTCCTCGCACACCTCCTGGGCTACATTTGGAAGAAAAGAAAAAGGGCGCGTAATGCGCAATCATTCAAGTGATAGTTGCAGGCTTACAGCATCGGCGGTGTGCAAGCACTAGTAGAAAGAGGGCCTTTGGTCCAGCGCCCAAATTCCATTGGTCCCGGTTCGTTTCTGTAATCGGGACCAATGCCAGGCACCGGTCCCGGTTCATCTGTAAGCATTGGTCCCGGTTTATGGCACGAACCGGGACCAATGACCCCGTGATGCACATGTGGCTCTCTGCGAGGCATTGGTCCCGGTTCATGCCAACAACCGGGACCAATGACCCCACGACGGTCAGCAGTCCAGGAATTAATGTAAATTAATTCGGCGCAGAAATTAATTCGAGGTAGAAATTAAATTGATCACTATTTTTGAACAAATCTTTCACGAATTAATCGAGACAAAGGTCTAAATTGAGACATTTTATTATTTGACCACAAATTTTTCCATACAAATAAAGATGCGACTTTATAAATTTCTAGTCGATAACACTTCCGTTGTCGCTGTCCTCCGAGCCGTTGTCCTCCGTGCCGCCGGCTTCCTCGTCGTCGTCGGACGAAATCTCCACGATTTCGGTGTTGTTCGGGAGACGGAGCTCGTCTGCACGCATAGCAGCGTCGATGGCGGTGTAGATGGTCCGTCCAGGGACGGACCAGAACAACTCCCGTCCTTCTTGGTTGCGGCGATCCGGGTGCACCAGGCGCCCGTCCACGAAACGGTTGCCAAGCTTGGCCTTCCGCTCCTTCTTGAACAGCCGGGGTCAATACTCGCTGTCCGCTGCGTACCGGGGCAACGCCCTAAAGCACGCGGGCAGTTGGCGGCGACGCTCCGCGATGACGTACTCCATCTCGTATCCGCGGGGGTTGAGGAGCGGAGCCACCGGCACACCCCCCTCGCTGATGCGAAATCCGGCGGGAAGGGTCGCACGAGGCGGCGCGAGGATGCCGTAGATCGCAAACGCACCCGCCTCGTAGTGGTTGAGCGTGGGCACCTCCATGATGGCGCGGTGGATATTGGAGAGGGAGGGGAGGCGAAACAACGGCGTGGTGGAGAGGCAAAGTGGTGGGATGGAGAGGGACTGCAGAGAGGCAGCATATTTATCTTAGAAGGTAATCGATCGAGAAGGATGTGCCATTGTGGAGAGGCGGCATATTAGCCATTGTGAAGCTATGTGCATTCCTTAATGCAATATCTCAAAAGGTAATCGATCGAGAAAGTCTGGAAAGGCTACAGAAGGATGTGGTCCAATGTCTTGTCAGTTTTGAGTTGGTGTTCCCCCCGTCCTTCTTCAATATTATGACGCATCTCTTAGTTCACCTAGTCGATGAGATTTACATTCTCGATCCTGTATTTCTGCACAATATGTTCCCCTTCGAGAGGTTCATGGGAGTCTTAAAGAAATATGTTCGTAACCGTGCTAGGCTAGAAGGAAGCATCTCCAAGGGCTATGGAACAGAGGAGGTCATTGGGTTCTGTGTAGACTTTCTTCCTGACCTTAAGCCGATTGGTGTTCCTGAATCACGGTATGAGGGGAGACTGAGTGGAAAAGGCATGCTATGAAAGAAAGCAATGATATTTAGGGACGGACATTCTTTGAATCAAGCACACTACATAGTTCTCCAAAGTTCTACCTTTGTGGCTCCGTATATCGAGGAACACATGAATGTTGTACGCTCCAAGTTCCCGGGGAAGGATGACTACTGGATTAAAAAAATCACATGGAGACTTTCGGCACTTGGTTGCAATTACATCTCATGAATGACACCACTATTAGAGATCAGCTCTACTTGTTGGCCGCGACACCATCTGCGACTGTATTGACTTTTCAAGAGTACGAGATAAATGGGATTACATTTTACACGATTGCCCAAGATAAAAACAGCACCAACCAAAACAGTGGTGTCCGCTTTGATGCAACATGCGAGAATGGGAAAAAGGACACATACTATGGTTACATAGAGGAGATATGGGAACTTGACTATGGACCTACTTTTAAGGTCCCATTGTTTCGGTGCAGTTGGGTCAACATGAATGGAGAAGGGGTAAAGGTAGACCAGCTGTACGGAATAACAACAGTGGATCTCAAGAATCTTGGTTACAGAGACGAACCATTCGTCCTAGCCAATAATGTGGCTCAGGTTTTTTATGTGAAGGACGTGTCCTCTAGACCGCAAAAAAGAAAAAATAAGGAAACGAATACATCAGACGATGAGCCCAGGCGTCACATAGTTCTTTCAGGGAAAAGAAACATCGCGGGAGTCGAGGACAAGACAGACATGTCAGCAGATTATGATAAGTTTGATGAAATTCCGCCCTTCACCGTGAAAACTGACCCAAGCATCCCGTTAAGCAAAGAAGATGCTCCATGGTTACGGCCTAAGAAGCGATCATAGGCAAGGGATCGACATACGCAACGAAGGATTCATATCCTAAACCCTAAACCCTATGTAAATCTATGTAATGTATGGAAACTTTATGTGATGTATGGAAACTTTATGTGATGTATCGAAACTTTATGTAATGGAGTCTTTCACGGGCTTGCAGGGAAATTTTTCCGAGGCGGAGCTTCCAAAGATGCCGTAGGGCGTGTGCACCAATGACATCTTCGAGAAGCTCCGCCACGGGAGATTTCTCAACCCTTTCCCCAACAATGTTAGAGGAGATGGAGTCTTTCACGGGCTTCCAGGGAAATTTTTCCGAGGCAGAGCTTCCGAAGATGCCGTAGGGCGTGTGCACCAACGACATCTTCGAGAAGCTCCACCCCGGGAGATTTTTCAACCCTTTCCCCAACAATGTTAGAGGATATGGAGTCTTTCACGGGCTTGCAGGGAAATTTTTCCAAGGCGGAGCTTCCGAAGATGCCGTAGGGCGTGTGCACCAACGACATCTTCGAGAAGCTCCGCCACGGGAGATTTTCCAACCCTCCATCCATGGGGATGAAACTCTCTCTACCTATGTTGGCTTGTTGAGCTACTTGCCATGGCGTATCGATGGTCCTTTTATAGGCACGGCGCCGCTTCTACTTTGTCTTGTTCCTTCGATAGGGCGTCGTGCGCTACATGCTTTATCTCATCGAGCAGTGCGTCCACTCACACGTCCTTATCCCGCCGATAGCTTTAGTGTCGGTTGCACCCACCAGCCGGGACTAAAGATTACCCACGCGTCCTTATTCCACTGATAGATTTAGTCTCGGTTGCACCCACCAGCCGAGACTAAAGGTTACCCACGCGTCCTTATCCCACCGACAGCTTTAGTCTCGGTTGCACCCACCAGCCGGGACTAAAGGTTACCCACGCGTCCTTATCCCACCGACAGTTTTAGTCTCGATTGCACCCACCAGCCGGGACTAAAGGTTACCCACGCGTCCTTATCCCACCGGCATCTTTAGTCTCGGTTGCACCCACCAACCGGGACTAAAGGTTACCCAAGATGCACATGTGTGCACAATATGGGCACATTATCACAAACTATGCCCTGATTCCTCGCTGAACTTGAAGTGGATCTCTGATGAAATAGCATGTTGTGAACCTATAAATGATTTTTTTTAAATTCACAAGCATTATATCATGTACTTGTAGTTCAAATCTTGGCAACCTCCTACTGATTCGGCAGGAATTTGTCTTTTTCATGAGGTATGGACAGAAAGGTTCCAGATACACCGGTTGGGAAATTGTCCATATAAGGTGGTATAGTATTTTTGAAAAATGGTTTGGTACCAATGCCAAACTTTAATTTGGTGGTTGCTTCACAGAACACCCCGATTTCGGCACCTCAAAAATGGAAATTGGCTTTTTCGTGTGTCGAAAGGGAAAACTTCCTCCTGCAACATCGTAAGCCATCCCAAGATGCACATGTGTGCACAATATGGTCACATTATCACAAACTATGCCCTGATTCTAGCCATAACATTGGTGGTTTGACCTAAATGCCATGAAACCTCGAACATGATAGGTCATTTTGTGAAGGATTTTTTATGATGTTTGCAATTTTTCAAGTTCAATATTTTTCCTTGCAACTGTGACACATAATATGACACCACGTGAAGGTTTCACATTGTTTGGATCATTTTTGAATTTCTTATGCCCGTTTCAAACTATATTCAAAACGGCGGGCATGAAGCTTCTTAGCCCGGGGCTAAGCCTCGCTCAACTTGAAGTGGATCTCTGATGAAATAGCATCTTGTGAACCTATAAATGATTTTTTTAAAAATTCACAAGCATTATATCATGTACTTGTAGTTCAAATCTTGGCAACCTCCTACCGATTCGGCAGGAATTTGTCTTTTTCATGAGGGATGGATAGAAAGGTTCCAAATACACCGGTTGGGAAATTGTCTATATAAGGTGGTATGGTATTTTTGAAAAATGGTTTGGTACCAATGCCAAACTTTAATTTGGTGGTTGCTTCACAGAACACCCCGATTTCGGCACCTCAAAAATGGAAATTGGCTTTTTCGTGTGTCGAAAGGGAAAACTTCCTCCTGCAACATCGTAAGCCATCCCAAGATGCACATATGTGCACAATATGGTCACATTATCACAAACTATGCCCTGATTCTAGCCATAACATTGGTAGTTTGACCTAAATGTCATGAAACCTCGAACATGATAGGTCATTTTGTGAAGGATTTTTTATGATGTTTGCAATTTTTCAAGTTCAATATTTTTCCTTGCAACTGTGACACATAATATGACACCACGTGAAGGTTTCACATTGTTTGGATCATTTTTGAATTTCTTATGCCCGTTTCAAACTATATTCAAAACGGCGGGCATGAAGCTTCTTAGCCCAGGGCTGAGCCTCGCTAAACTTGAAGTGGATCTCTAATGAAATAGCATCTTGTGAACCTAAAAATGATTTTTTTTAAAATTCACAAGCATTATATCATGTACTTATAGTTCAAATCTTGGCAACCTCCTACCGATTCGGCAGGAATTTGTCTTTTTCATGAGGGATGGACAGAAAGGTTCCAGATACACCGGTTGGGAAATTGTCCATATAAGGTGGTATAGTATTTTTGAAAAATGGTTTTGTACCGATGCCAAAATTTAATTTGGTGGTTGCTTCACAGAACACCCCGATTTCGGCACCTCAAAAATGGAAATTGGCTTTTTCGTGTGTCCAAAGGGAAAACTTCCTCCTGCAACATCGTAAGCCATCCCAAGATGCACATGTGTGCACAATATTGGCACATTATCACAAACTATGCCCTGATTCTAGCCATAACATTGGTGGTTTGACCTAAAGGCCATGAAACCTCGAACATGATAGGTCATTTTGTGAAGGATTTTTTATGATGTTTGCAATTTTTCAAGTTCAATATTTTTCCTTGCAACTGTGACACATAATATGACATCACGTGAAGGTTTCACATTGTTTGGATCATTTTTGAATTTCTTATGCCCGTTTCAAACTATATTCAAAATGGCGGGCATGAAGCTTCTTAGCCCGGGGCTGAGCCTCGCTGAACTTGAAGTGGATCTCTGATGAAATAGCATGTTGTGAACCTATAAATGATTTTTTAAAAAATTCACAAGCATTATATCATGTATTTGTAGTTCAAATCTTGGCAACCTCCTACCGATTCGGCAGGAATTTGTCTTTTTCATGAGGGATGGACAAAAAGGTTCCAGATACACCGGTTGGGAAATTGTCCATATAAGGTGGTATAGTATTTTTGAAAAATGGTTTTGTACCAATGCCAAAATTTAATTTGGTGGTTGCTTCACAGAACACCCCGATTTCGGCACCTCAAAAATGGAAATTGGCTTTTTCGTGTGTCCAAAGGGAAAACTTCCTCCTGCAACATCGTAAGCCATCCCAAGATGCACATGTGTGCACAATATTGGCACATTATCACAAACTATGCCCTGATTCTAGCCATAACATTCGTGGTTTGACCTAAATGCCATGAAACCTCGAACATGATAGGTCATTTTGTGAAGGATTTTTTATGATGTTTGCAATTTTTCAAGTTCAATATTTTTCCTTGTAACTGTGACACATAATATAACACCACGCGAAGGTTTCACATTGTTTGTATAATTTTTGAATTTCTTATGCCCGTTTCAAACTATATTCAAAACGGCGGGCATGAAGCTTCTTAGCCCAGGGCTGAGCCTCGCTGAACTTGAAGTGGATCTCTGATGAAATAGCATGTTGTGAACCTATAAATGATTTTTTTTAAAATTCACAAGCATTATATCATGTACTTGTAGTTCAAATCTTGGCAACCTCCTACCGATTCGGCATGAATTTGTCTTTTTCATGAGGGATGGACAGAAAGGTTCCAGATACACCGGTTGGGAAATTTTCCATATAAGGTGGTATAGTATTTTTGAAAAATGGTTTGGTACCAATGCCAAACTTTAATTTGGTGGTTGCTTCACAGAACACCCCGATTTCGGCACCTCAAAAATGGAAATTGGCTTTTTCGTGTGTCCAAAGGGAAAACTTCCTCCTGTAACATCGTAAGCCATCCCAAGATGCACATATGTGCACAATATGGTCACATTATCACAAACTATGCCCTGATTCTAGCCATAACATTGGTAGTTTGACCTAAATGCCATGAAACCTCGAACATGATAGGTCATTTTGTGAAGGATTTTTTATGATGTTTGCAATTTTTCAAGTTCAATATTTTTCCTTGCAACTGTGACACATAATATGACACCACGTGAAGGTTTCACATTGTTTGGATCATTTTTGAATTTCTTATGCCCGTTTCAAACTATATTCAAAACGGCGGGCATGAAGCTTCTTAGCCCGGGGCTAAGCCTCGCTCAACTTGAAGTGGATCTCTGATGAAATAGCATGTTGTGAATCTATAAATGATTTTTTAAAAAATTCACAAGCATTATATCGTGTACTTATAGTTCAAATCTTGGCAACCTCCTACCGATTCGGCAGGAATTTGTCTTTTTCATGAGGGATGGACAGAAAGGTTCCAGATACACCGGTTGGGAAATTGTCCATATAAGGTGGTATAGTATTTTTGAAAAATGGTTTGGTACCAATGCCAAACTTTAATTTGGCGGTTGCTTCACAGAACACCCTGATTTCGGCACCTCAAAAATGGAAATTGGCTTTTTCGTGTGTCCAAAGGGAAAACTTCCTCCTGCAACATCGTAAGCCATCCCAAGATGCACATGTGTGAACCTATAAATGATTTTTTTTAAATTCACAAGCATTATATCATGTACTTGTAGTTCAAATCTTGAAAAGTTTTTTAAAATTCCAAATTAAATATTTTGTTAATGCAACTTTATTTGTAAATAGTACAATTGTATAGTTCAAATAAAAATATTTGAAAACAGAAAATGGTTTTTGATTAGTTATTTAAATTGAAGCACTTTTTCTGTTAAAAGTTTTTTAAAATTCCAAATTATGCAATAAATATTTTGTTAATGCAATTTTAATTGTAAATAGTACAATTCTATAGTTCAAATAAAAATATTTGAAAACAGAAAATGGTTTTTATTAGTTATTTAAATTGAAGCACTTTTCCTGTTAAAAGTTTTTTAAAATTCCAAATTATGCAATAAATATTTTATTAATGCAATTTTAATTGTAAATAGTACAATTGTATAGTTCAAATAAAAATATTTGAAAACAGAAAATGGTTTTTGATTAGTTATTTAAATTGAAGCACTTTTCTTGTTAAATTTTTTTTAAATTCCAAATTATGCAATAAATATTTTGTTAATGCAATTTTAATTGTAAATAGTACAATTGTATAGTTCAAATAAAAATATTTGAAAACAGAAAATGGTTTTTGATTAGTTATTTAAATTGAAGCACTTTTCTTGTTAAAAGTTTTTTAAAATTCCAAATAAATAATCATCTTAAATTGAAACATCTTATTAATTAAAGAAGAAACAAATTTGAAAATGGCGGGAAGACCAAAAGGTTTCCCAAAATCTAAAAAAAGGGTCAACGATCCCGGTTCGTCCCACGAACCGGGACCGATGATCCTGGATGCGCGCGCTGCCATTAACACGCCTTTGGTCCCGGTTGTTGGCACGAACCGGGGCCGTTGATCCTTTGGTCCCGGGTCGTAGGACTAACCGGGACCAACGGCCGTGCACGTGGCAGCACAGCAACGCTCGTGCCCCAGACCTTTGGTCCTGGTTGGTGGCACGAACCGGGACCGTTGGCCCTTTGGTTCTGGTTGTTGGGATGACCTGGGATCAATGGTCTATACAGTTAACATCCCTGGCCTTCCTCCTCCCCAACTCCCCCAATTCATAGAGCACATCGACGCGCGGCTAAGGAAAATTTGCGGCGGAGCAAAATCACGCCGGCAGGCTGCCCAAATCCAGAGCGACCGCTTTACGTCGTTGACACCCGTCGCCGAGCGCCACTGTTCGCCGCCGCGAGCAGGCAAGGAAGCTCCGCCTTGCTGCAATCGACCCCACTTTCCCCGACTCCGGCCGTCGCGTTCTCCACTGATTCCGGCAGCGCCCGGCCTCCTCCGGCCTCGCTGCACCCTCCATCGGCCTCCTGGTGAGCCACTGGTGCTCCAGCACCACTCCTATGTCTCCCTCCCTCACTGTATTGTCCTTCCCACAAGCACCTGCCGCCGCCGGCCGCCGGCCACCGTCAAACGGCTTGCTCTGGCGCACCTCCCATAGCGGCGCCGCCCGTTTTAGGTAGCCCGCGACGCGCTGGTTCGAACCGGGACAGTGCGTCACCCCGTGCGCTTCTCTCCGCCGTCTTCCACCACCGCCTGGCAGTTCGCCGGCGAGCCTACGTGGCGCCACGGTGGCGTCGACGTGGCGTCGCGTGTGCGTGACGTGGGCACTGACCAAGCCCCGCCAGCGTGGCATCTGAGGTGGCCTGGGCCCCCCGCGTCAGTCTCTATGGCTAGTTTAGCCGTGGAGAAAAAAAACACCCGAGCTGACGTCATAATGACGCAGTAAAAGTTTAATATTTGTTTAAATAATTTCAGAAAAGAGTTTAATCTTATAAATTCAATAACTAATTATTTCTAAGTCAGAAAAATATGTATAATATATCAAAATGTTCAGAAAAATGAGATCTACACAATAGACTCATAATCATGCATTGTTCAACAACTTTAATTACAAGTTTAATAAGAGATTGAAATCAACCCCTCGTAGGTGATTCCGGGGTCTCTCCTGTACTAGAGTTTGGACCCTTCGGATCTCACTTAAATTGCCAAGCATGCCTTAGGGTTAAATTTCAACTATGTTTAAATTGTCATATCATTATCGATGCCATGTGTTGATTGTTTAACTTGCAGATACTATGGATCCAACACATCAGGAAAACATCCTCCAAGGGATGATCTACGAAAATGAAGATATCGATATCGATGTCACGAGTGAGTTTCTGAACGATTCCGGTCAGGGAGATGAGTCTCTCAACCAAGGAGACGGCTCCGGTGAGGTAGAAGCCGAAGCCTGGGACAGGGGAGAAGCCGATAAGGAAGAAGGCGACGGCTCCGACAGGGGAAACACCGGCGAGGTGTATATATGTATTTTTGTAATTAAAATGATGCTGTCTATATATACATGCATATATTAACACTCTTTCTTCTTTTAGCCCTCTAGATCGAGAACTTCTTCCGTAAGAATGAAACGAGGCCCAACAAAAAAGTTGGATGACACTGTGAGGTATAGGATCGACGTGGTTGGTGTAGATGGCGAACCGCAAGCTCCCGTCGATGTCGCAAGAAAATTTGTCAAGCAATGCGGAGTTCTTGTGAGGGACTACATCCCGATCACCGTTCAAGAATGGAATAGGCCAAGCGGCGGTGGAGTCCCGTATGTCGGCGACAACGCCAAAGATAAGCTTTTTGACAAGCTCATGACTAATTTCCTCCTGCCGGAACCAGATGTGACTCCAGATGAGGAGGAGAGAGCAAGAAGGGAGCTTGTACAAAGAGTCAAGAAGTTTGCTCTCAGCAAGATGGCCGATGCATTCAAGAACTGGAAGAAGAAACTGTACCATAACTTTGTCAAGGTAGAGAAGACTCCGAAGTTCAATGAAGCCGGCTATGCTAAGTTAAGACACCAGTGGGGGATTTTGTGAAGTACAAGACATCGGAGAAAGCTAAGAAAAGGTCTAGAATAAATATGGAGAACGCTGCTAAGAAACTGTACCATCATAAAATGGGGCCTGCTGGCTACGCCGGTTGCATGCCTAAGTGGGATGCACTTGAGGTCAATTACATAGCTGCCGGGATCAGACCAGAGCCCGCAACATGGACAGCACAGGCGAGAAACTGGTTTTACGGCCATGGGGGCACGTTGGACAAAGAAGGGAGGGCAATATATAATCAGAAACACAAAGATGATCCCCTACTTCCCATCGACGATATTAGAAATGCAGTAGATGATGTTGCAGCGGGACGGTTCGTTCCCGATAGAGAGAACGACGAGCTCACACGGGCCCTTAAAAATCCTGAGCACGACGGACGAGCACGAGGCACACCAGGATCCAAGTCGTGGAAGGTTGCCTTCCCCCGAAAATGAAGAGATATCCCGATAAAAGCCATCAGAGGAGAAAGGAAAGGGAGACAGCTGATAAAGCGGCCGCTATAGACCGGCTGCGTAATGTAGAAGAAGCATTAAAGCGGCACCAGGATCAACTCGACATACTTAGCCAGCAAGGTACTAGCGGCCAATCTCAGCGGCACGTGGTAGAAGCTACATTCGAGGGTACCGGCGCCCCATCGAATAAGAGAAGCAGTGTCGCTTCCACGCAGCTCCATGATGTTGATGATGATGCACCAACGACATCTCCTCCTAAACGCTACCCAGTGGATGATATCACGGAGACAACAGCGTGTGAGCTAAAGGTGCAGGTTATGAACTTAAGGGTGACGGCGACAGTCGGCATGGCAGTACCAATTGGGCCTAACCCAACTTGGCATTGCAAACCGGTTCCAAAAGGGTACGCTGTTGTCACGGTGGATGAGGTGAAGCTAGACCACCCTGCAGGGGAAGATATGGAGCTGACTCGGCTAGGAGAAGCCAAAGGAGGGACTATTCTATGGCTAAAGGAGCGCATCATGCTTCCAAATTATGTGCCGCCAAGGCCACCCACTCCTCAGAGCAGCAATCCACCTTCGCCGCCACCTTACCATTCTCCAGTGCAACCGTCGCCTTTACCGCCTCACCGCTTAGCGCAACCGTCTCCATCGTCGCCTTAGCCGTCTCCACCGTCGCGTCAGCTGTCTCCGTCCCCTGAGCCTCAGAGACAAAAGCGGAAGTATACTAAGGGGGGCAGCACCACCAGCAGCAGCAAGAGCACGTTCCGATCACCGAAACGTAAGCAATCGCCCCTCCCAAGAGTACCTCATCAGAATATGAAGAAGCTACCTTGCGAGAAGACAGATGAGGAAACTGATGCGGCCGCAACTGCCCATTATGAAAAGTGGAAGATTGACATGGCTAACAAGAAAAAGCCGATAGAGGCATTTTTCCCGGTCACCGCAGAAGATAAAGCCAAAGCAGCCGCGCTTAAGATTCAGCTTCACCAACCCATAGCGCTCACATCAGACTATAATCGCTCTATTACCAAGTCGGCTGAGGCAAAAGAGCGGAGAGTCGGGAAAGAAGTTGCCCAGCTCGGACAATAGAAAAATCAATCGATCGAACCGCTCAAAGTGTACGATACCAATGAGTGGATGATCTAGGAGCGGCATGATCCAAACATTGATCCGGAGTTTGTTCGACTGGACGGAGAAAAAGCCTAATTATATGAACTGTCTATTACTGAGTACATGAGCCGTATGCATGAGTTCGAGGGGTACCAAGAAACAGCATACGTGTACCAGTACGGGGCTCCTCTCGTCAAACCCGAGTTAGTCAAAGATCTACCAACAAAAATGCAAAGATTGCATAAATGGTACATCCAAGCCTGTGCTGATTCCAAAAACTGGATCTATGCTGCATATAAACACCACCATTACGGTCATAGAGATGGCTTCATACTGATTGAATTTCCAGAATTATTTTAGTTTTACCAACAAGACGCCCTCGACAAAGCTATCGTCAGTGCCTATTGTTTGTAAGTATTATTAATTTCTGTAATTAAGTCTTTCTAGCTCATCACATTCGTTGCTTGTATAATCTTACTAATCACTATACTAATTATATATGCAGAATGAAGATTCAAGAATGCAACAAAGGACAAATCTTTGATCTTGGGTTTGTTGACTGTAATTTCGTTCATGAAGTTACTCTAAAAACAAATCCCAAAGAGACAGAGGATAACTTGTTCCGAGCGTTGAAGTATTTCAGCAACAGAAGGGAAATACTATTTCCTTACAACGCTGCGTGAGTGTTACTGTCTTGTACACATTCTATTTTCGATGTCTTGTACACATTCTATTTTCGATTACTCGATGTTAAGCGTATAATTGACTCGTGTTATATTTTGTTAGTGTGTCAAGCTTCCACTATATTCTCTTAATCATTTATGTTGACACCGGAGTAGTAAAAGTCCTAGATTCGAAACGCACACCATTAGAAAAGTGAGCGGACATGCAGGAATGCCTCCAGAGGGCTTGGAAACGGTTCATCGCCAAAACTAGGGGTGTTTGGAAGCCAGAGCTTACATTTTAACCATTGACTGTAAGTACTACTTGCTAAATCCACGCATCTCTTTGATTCTAGTTTCAATACCACCATTATCATGCTTGATTATTATTTTGATTGAACTCCGTTCTCGTAAAGTGCTTGAGGCAGGAAGCCGGGAATAACTTATGTGGATACTATGTCTGCGAGTTCATTCGCCAGACGACCAAAGAGAAGAGGGCAGACCGGAACATCAAAAAAATTGAATTACGATAAACAATAATCACAACTTTATTTTATTACCACCAATTGTGTTTAGTTTCATTCATATATATTGATCCCCTTCTTTATATTAGATCGAACGGATGCGGAACGGTCTTCTATCACAAGAACGCGTGCAAGCAATTCAAGAGGAAATTGCCGGATTCTTGTTAGAACAAGTCATAGATCCGAAAAGAGAATACTATTACCCACTTCATTTGGAAGGGTAAAGTGTATAAAAGAAGTGTAAATTAGATCAAATTCGTGTGAGAGTATCGTTTGTAATTATAATATGTTTCGACCAAAAAGACGGATGAGACGGTGTATCTATTTGTGATCATGCATGATGTGTAATATATATATCGTGGTTTCATTATTGTTGTATATATGTAGTACCATTAAATTTATAAAAAAATCCTGCCGTGGCAGAAAAATAGCCCGAAACCCTGCCGCGGCAGAAAAATAGCCCGAAAATCCTGCCACGGAACAAAACCCTGCCGCGGCACAGAGACCAACGATCCCGGTTCGTGCCAAGAACCGGGACCAATGATCCACCCCCGCCCGTCTCTGGCGCTGCCACGTGGGGACCCATTGGTCCCGGTTTTTCCACGAACCGGGACCAATGATCCAACCTCCCCCCCCCCCCCCCCCCCCTCGTAGCTCGCCCGTCCACGTGGAGACCCATTGGTCCCGGTTCGTGCGTAAACCGAGACTAGCATTAGTCCCGAGTGATTGGTCCCGGTTCTGAAACCGGGACTAGAGGCCATTTTTCACCAGTGAAGTGCACCGGTGCATGGGAGTTTATCAGCGCGGATGAGGCCGTGGTTCCACGAGTCCTTGCGGAGGAAGCCTGAGATGGCGGCCACGCGGAGGACGGTGGGCTTCGCCAACGTTGGCGCCACCACGGTTCCCATGCTTCTTATTTCCTTGTCAACCTCGTACCCCGACTTGATCGGTTGCTGTGACTGTCACTCTTAGTGGCTTGAGTTCACTTGTCTGATTTCTGGTGTCGGGGAAGAGAAGGAATAAATAGACGACTGGATTTCATCGGCCAGGTCATCGTGAACGTCATTCTCGCTGACGTGACCGACGGCTGGCAGTCTAAACTAACCAAATCAATCAGCGTGAGTGTCATTTTCTTGAAACGAAAACATATACTGTCCTACACTCCTACTACTTGCGTTGAAATCAATCTAGCTTTGTTCTGCAAATCTGCACGAGCGGATGCTTCCTTGATCTGTATGTGCTGTGCCAGTGGAAATACTGTGAGGGATTTGTACGTCATCGATGGCCTCATATCATGTTTCCGATCATTGGCTCCTGAATCTCTTAATATTCAGTAGCAATCAGGCTTGTCGATGGGTAAAATAAACAAGTGTTTTCTGCTTTTAGCAATCAGCCCTGTCGATGGGTATAAAGTTCAGCCACCACCACGACGAGTAAATTGAATTAACGTCATCGATGGCGTCAACGTCAGTTCATCTGCTGCCCGACTTTGGGTGGTCTCCCTTCCACTTCAAAACGCCAATTCTTTTTTGCCAGTGGTACTCACCTTGGCTGCACAGATCGTGCATACATCATGCACGTTTTCTGTTATACTTGCGAGTCGCAGCGGAGTCATTGAGTGTCTTCAACTTGCTTTTTCAAACATACTAGGAAAGTAGGCGCGGCGACACGCAGCGCCCGTGTCATTGAATTATCTTTGTAAATGGAATGTTATGACGTCGACGTGAGTTTGGACAGGTTTGTAGACGCTTGCAAGAGTCCAGTAGCTGAACTTTAAATAGCATCATTTGAAATGTTGAGAATACATGTATCCATAAAAGTAGAGAATACATATCGCGGTGACATGTCGCACCCATGAGATGATCTGGATGTTAAGTAATGGGTGTCTGAGATGATATCAGACGTTTGCAATGGCCTTGTAGTGATAGTACTAATATTTAGATAGATATAGTTACATGGTCCATGAGATTGTCTTACATAGAAAACTGACATGATTACATAGTTTATGGTACTGTCTTACATAAGCAGTGCATGGAACACAACATGTTTAACTTACCGTAAAATATGGCATCACATGTATATATTGATTAAAGCTTAAATGAAATAGTAAAGTGCGGCGGCAAGGTTGTGCTGTTTTTCCTTGTTTTTTGAGCCATCAATGGTCAGAGGAAAGGATGATGAGTTCCTTGCCTTCAGTAAAGAAATCAACGGTTAGAGCAGAGTCTGACTCATCATCAGATGGAATCGAAAGCTCTGGATTGTCGTTGAAAGGGCCACATGTGTCCAGCTCTTCTTTTTTCATATCTTGTTGCTCGGTTCGTGGACCTGTTATTCTTCCTGGAGGCTGGAGGATATTGGGCGGTTGGTTGGGCTGTTTCTTATATTAGTGATTAGCTAGAGGAGAATGCCACTCTGGATAAATAGAAGGGGCACTCCACCGCGGCAAGAGCCATTGTAACAACATAGTACCTCCTGCTCGCAAACTTGCGATCTCCCATGCCACAAAGAACATGGCAACCTGAAAGAAGCAACAGTAAGGAATTACCAAGCATGAACACACAAAGATTCAGAAAAACAAACAAAAGTACACTTATATTCCAGCGAGCTCAGCTTCGAAGACAGAGGTAGCTAGACAGAGAACAGACACAGTCTTGGGGGTGATCAAGTAAGACATAGACTGTTGGATACTTTTGGTAAAAAAGATAAGGAAATTCTTGATTATTCAATGCTGTCACTATCCTTCTATTCTTCAAGATAATTCGGGAGGGGGGGGGGGGGGGGGGTCATGTACACAAACTTTTATAGTTTTGGCCCACTCATTCGAGAAACCAGTATTGCATGAACCTGACAGGTAATATCAACATACAGTGAGTGCTTACGTCTTCCATCTTGTTTTCAGGAAGGAAACATCAGCTATAGCATAAGAAAGCTTAACCCGCTAAAGTGCACAGTATGCTTTGCCGCGCTCTGAGAGATCACAGTAATAACTCACCACATCTCTCACTACGGTAGTGAAAGCGAGCCACTGACCTTGTAGATTAAAACATATGGAAATTTAGTTCTTTGCTTACACATGTACAACTCATCTCACGAACAAACTACCAGCAATTTGTTTTAGCCTTAACTACCAGCAATTTCGGCATGAGAAGAAATAGAATAGAATTTCATATAGGCAGACTTGAATTCTCCATTTAACTTTTGCTTCCTACTATATCTATCTAGTTCCAATGAAAATAACAATAGTTGTATGATGCACCTAGTAAAGTGATAAAAGAAGATAAAATCATACTTCCATTTTCCTCTAACCTGAATTGATGGCAAGAAAAATGCATAAGATCATTGTCTTCATAAATATTATCAAATATATCATCAGATCCTTTCTCCGCCAGAACAGATAGAATTCCAGAATAGCTGAAAAAATTGGTGTCATGTACGTGCCCATATAACTACCATGTAATTTCGTTAGGTGCTAGAACTGATCCATTCTTCGTAGCAAGAATGTACAAAGCAATTCCTAGCAAGACTGTACAAAGCATGCTAGTCGAAATAACCTATACATGTTTAGTTGCACAAACAAAATATCGTCAGTCGTGCCCAGTCAATGCATAGCAAAATAGATTCTTTTGAAGAACATACAGGATACATTAAGGCTTGATGCAGTACAATATTCATTGGCGTAAATATTAAAGACCACACCTGAAAGTATGTCTGACATAAAAACATAACCAACACAAGAGGAATGCGGCACAAATTCAAATGATCCTCCAAAATAAGCTTGATTGGCACTCTTTGCTGCATCCAATGAGGGCTGGATAAGTGACATCACTAGCTGAACCATTAGGAGGAAGTATTTCATACAGCCATTCATCTTCTGATAATAGATCAATTCAAGCAAACATGATGCCACCTTGGTCTGTGTCGATGGTAGGTGATATAGCCCACTTCTATGCATATGTACAGTCTAAAGAGAAATCAAAACCTGGTTATTACTTTGAACTTCAGAAGCTAACAATCTGAAACAAAGAAAGAAGATTCTGAAATCAGCATTAAAGTTAGATAACAATATGAATCTATAATTAGGAGAAGGTTTGTGAGGTAATCCATTTCTATAATACCAGTTCAATGGATTTTTTTGAAAAACAAAATAGCTATGGAACTATCAAAAACATTGTGAATAAGCAGGGCATATAAGTGGAAGCATGTACCAAGTATTTGTGATAGAATCGACAATTGGCCACCCACATTTATTTCGGGATGGAGGGAGTACAATTATGTACCTGTTATTGAGTCACTGCCCTTCTGAATCCCATGACCAGCTCCACTTCTGGATCTATTCGGCTGAAGCTTACTGAACAATATACAACATGACATGAGTTATAACAGTGAGAAAGAGTGACCACTTTCAGAAAATACAGAAACTTCAACGATTTCTCACCTCCATCCGTGGAGTATGCCGATGACGACATCCTTGGTGGCTTCAACCCAACACCGCCTTCCAGCACTGCCCTCCTCCTCCTAGCCCTCCCGTCTTCAACGCCGACCTCAACGTCCCCTACCACGCCTCACTAGCATACGCCAACTCGTCGCCGCTGCGCCGCGGCCCTCTTCCCTTTGTCCCCAACCATGGCGCCCAGTCGTCGAGCTAGTTCGCGGATGCCACTGTCGACACCCGCATCGTGCTCGGCGGAATGTCATGCGACGCGTACATGAGCGCGATCATGGCCACCAGCTCCGTGGCCGCCACGTTGTCCCCGGGTTCTTCACACAAGTAGAGAACGGCGGCATGGACTCACAGGATCCCGAGAAGGGAGGCAAGCCGGAAGAAGAAGAAGAAGAAGAAGAAGAAGAAGAAGAGTCATCAGCTGCCGCGACGATGAAGAAGAAGGGAAAGGGAAAAGTTCACGCGCTGGCCGAGCCACGAATCAAGTGGACCTCCAAAGAAGACTAGTGTCTCGCCAAAGCGTGGAAGAGCGTGAGCATGGATCCGATCACCGGCGCAAATCAAAATTCTGAGAACTATTGGAAGAGGGTGAAGTCGGCGTTCGATGAGCGCAAGGTTTGCGATCCTGAATTTATGACGATTCATATGGATCGCAGCGAGAAGGACATGGCCAACCATTGGGCGATTGTCCAGCAGTGTGTAACAAATGGCACGAGATTTAAGAGAAAGTGAAAAATCAGCCAGAGAGCGGCACCAACTATGATCTCAAGGTATGCACAATCTCCATGAACTCGCCGATCTTGCTGCATGTTTGTTCGCCGATGAACACTCGTTTTGCAGATGGTCCGCATGCTCGACAACTACCGCTGAGAGAACAACGGTGTCGACTTCAAGTACTTCCACGTCTTCTCCAGGATTGAAAATTGTGAGAAGTGGAGGGATGTCCACACTTCACTGGCCAAGGGCAAGGACGACGTCTACAATCCGGATGAGCTGGCCCCAAATGTGGCGGATGGTCGCCCTGATGGGCATAAGAAATCCAATATCACCAAAAATATGGCGCCATCCGGCGAAAGGCTGGCGTCGTCGATCGAGCAGTCCATCGCCGATGTCAAGATACACGTCGCCATGGAGGAGAAGAACAACACGAGGTGGACGGTGATGTTGCAAAAGTAGGATGTCAAGATCGGCCTACTGCAGGCCAATGCCGCGGCGAAGAAGAGGAACACCGACCTCGCATTCCTGCTGGGAGGTGACATGGCAGCCATGGACGACGAGGTGAAGGCATGGTACATGGTACATGGCGGGCTCATCCTAAAAGAGATGTGGTCGCCTCCGCCGAGCTATGCTACGCCGACGACCTCTGCCTCTGTTGTCACGGACACCACCACGGCTACGCCCACTGCCTCGCCCAACTCTGCTCCTGCGTCGTCCTTCACACCGTCACCAAGTTGTGCCCCCGCGGAGGACCCTTCTGCCACAACAGAGAAACTTGCTGCTTGAGATTTCCGCGTTTTCTGTAATAATTTGACGGCCAAACGTGTGGATCTCTAGCTGGCCGAATCTAGGGACACGACTGGACGAACATACCACTCCAAGCCAAAAAAAAAAAATCGCCGGGAAGCGACTAACCTGTATCGTCGGGTTTGCTGGGGGCAAACGGCTGGAGATGCTGCATCCTAAGAAAAGAGGCTACTAATCACATTGGCAGATTCGACAGACCAACCAATGGCTACTTGGCTGGTACTACCTCCGTTCTATAATATAAGCCTTTTTAGCACAACTTTCTAAAAAGACTTATATTATGGAACGGAGGTAGTACCTAATATGAACGCATCTCCATCCGTGAAGCTCACTGCAAGTTCATTGTAACTGAAGAAACCTGCTGCTAGAAATATAAATCTAGAATAACTGTGGATAGCCCACACCACATACAGATCAGTAGATTAAGCCGATGATTCTTTTGTTAATCAAGGCAAATGAAACCAAAAAAAAAAACGACAAAAGGCTGAGTTGATAGTTTTTAAGCAACAAAATTGAACTGTTACAAAGAAATCTAATGTACAGAACGATATGCTGACGCCACCTAAGGTTTAAAGGTTAGCGCCCAAGCCGTTCTACCTTACAAACGGAAGACATCTGCTTTGTTGCTAAGGTTTAACTTTTGGTTTCCTGCAGGGTTTTTATAGGCTGACTGCGACAACTGGACAAGAATCAGAACATTCAACCTACCTAGCAGGAGGGCTCATCTATACAAGTAACTGATGTCACCATGCATCATGCAGGCCGGCCACCTTGGTTTCTTATTGGATGGTTCGTTCAGTCAAGGCGTGGGGTTTACTTATCTGTAACTGACCCTGCAGCCGAAGCCCCATCTTCCAGGTTTAATCTGTTCCTTTGTCGGTAACCTGATCCCTCTCCGCAATCGCTGAAACGCCCACCATAGGATCCAGTAGAGTCCCTCTCGACATTGCGTGGATTATGAGGGAATGAGGCAGTTCCTCGGTTCATTGTATAATCTACATATTGCGATCCTCCTGAGTTCTTACAGGGGCCATGCCTTCCACCATATGAAGGGGGACCATGCCTTCTGCGACCACCATACTCCGTTCTTGTCGGATATGAAGCGGGACTGGGCATAGAATTCCTACCAACATCACCATCACTATGCCGAGGATGACTTCTTGATGTGGAAGAACTACTGAGGTCACGGTTTCTGAACTTGTGAGCCAGAGCATCTGGTTCATTGTGATTATGAAGACCCTGAGAACCTTGAACTTTGTAACAAGCATCTCTTCCAGTTTTCATATGTAACTTTTCGCCGTTCTTATCCAAGTTCAAAACCTTACCATCAGTTGCATGTTCCTTGTGTTCCTGTCTCATTCTAGATATGTCACCTGAATTATCTATTTCTGTTGCTTTGTTATCATTGCACCGAGGATTCTTTAGCTCCTGCTTAGCGGCATAGCTTCCATCAACTCGTTGGTCACGTATTCTGTTTGAAGTAGTTGTCTTCACAGAATTATTATCGTCCTTCCCAGGAATCTTCTCCTTTTCAAATATCAAGTCATGTCCATATGCATTTTCTCCCGTATGAGTCTCTTTCTCTTTTCCAGATTTGGTATTGTTTTTATCCCCTTCAGCCTCTTCCTCCACAATAATGCTGTCCTGCTCATCATTGTGCACCAGATTTAAATGGGTGGCATCTTTCTTGAGAACACCTCTCCCATTTTGAAAAATATGTTCCCTTGAGTTATTCATAGCTACTTTTTTAGTTCGGTTGGCTTCTTTGCTGCATAGCTTGTTTGGAATCTCTGTAATTCCTGTTGAAACTTGATCAGTGTTCGTCACTTTTGCTTTCTTCTTAGAAAGATCTCTTGTTCTATCAATTTCTGCAACAGAAGGTGTATGGTCCATGCCATGTGACCCAATTGTGTCAATTTCTGTAATAGAAGGAAACTTTATATGGTCTTTGCAAGGTGTTCCAGTAGTGTCTTCTATTTCATGGCGTCTGTGATATTTTAACAGAATTTAGATATTCCAAGATGCAAGTGAGGAAAAACTTTGCAAAACAAACAAGTAAGAATTAACATACCCACAGTAAATGATAATTCTATCATCCAGCTGCCAAGCACGTACAATTCCGCCACGCTTTTTCTTAAAGGAAATGGTGCTGTGGTAAACAATTAGATGTAATGAGAATGAGACAATCACACAGACTATATAAACTATAAGCAACTAAGTTTGAAAACACAGAGCACCTTGGCAAACACCCTTTGTGATATGACACTGGACAACGTCTGCACACCGCAAGCCATTGTGCTTCTTGAGCAATGTCTCCCATCTTTCCACATTCAGAGCACCAATGTACAGTGCATGTAAATGACATCCCAGCAGCTATCTTTTTCTCCAACTTGCAAGCTCCGTCAGTGTCATGCGGCTCAAGTAATTTGGCAATACAACTGGGGTGGTAGAAGTGCCCACAAGATGCTTTATAGCATTGGAACACCTAGAAGAATGCACACTTAAGAAACTTGGAAGGACAAGAACCATGAAGATATGTAAAGGATGAAGATTCGGCTAAGGGGGACTTCATATCATAATTTCATCGAAACACACTCAAGGATCATTGAGCCTCAATCACATGCACATCGGTGTTCGAGATGAATATACTTTGCGTGTAGTAACTGTGTAATATCCCCCTTGTATTGCAACATGTTACCTTAGCATTTGGCCCATCAGATGGCTCAAGATCTCCACAACTGAAACACTGGTGTTGCTTACATTCACAATTCTTGCACAGATAATGATCAGTTTCCTGTGAATATGTAAAAATTGCTGTCACAAATCTGAGCCAGGAAAATAAAAGAGCTGCAGAACAAGTCAGTGATAACCTTGAAAGTACCTTTAGCTGTGCAGTAGTTAAACCAAGAGTTTCACAATTAGACTCTATTCCATCTTTCTCTCTGGGATGGAAGGCCCTTTTGCATTGTCCTTCACAGCTACATAAATCAAGGATAGAATCAAAATTACTGATCCATACAAATCAATCTATATGCCTGAAGTTTATAGGTTACTGACACAAAAAAAGGCTCTCCATGGAATTATGGACGTCCCCTTGTTCAATTTGCTGGATTTTTGGGCAAATCCCAAATCCACAGACTAGGCTAGCTGGTAACTATAAGTTTACCAGTGTATTCTAGTGGGGTGGCTTTTTTTCTTTTCATATTTTTCTCCAGTTTTCAGCTTCTGTCAACCTTTAAGCAACATTAGTTTTTTGAATTTTTCTTGAAATAGTTTCCAATATTAGGAAAAAAAAGGTTGGTAGTACAAATGCCACTATAGACCAGGACATCTGGCAAGCTGGTTACCAACTAGTTACAATGATACAGAGAATACACATCAAACACAAGTTGTTTTAGATGTACCAAAGCACAGGAGTACAAGCAGATTTTTGGCTGCGAGTCGGGTTCCCTCCCTTTTCGGTATCTTGGGAGTACCTATCCATTATAGAAAGTTGAGAAATTCTGAATAGAACCCTGTAGAAGGGTGTTTTGTCTCTAATTAAGCTAGGTTGCTGGAAAGGTAAATTACTTTCCTACGGAGATCGCCTGGTCTTAATCAATTCGGTTTTGACTAGTCTTCCCATGTTCATGTTATCGTTCTTAGAGATTCCTAAGGGGGTTAGAAAGAGATTGGACTTCTTTCGCTCCAGATTCTTCCGGCAAAGTGATGATAATAAGAAGTATAGGCTATCTAAGTGGAATATCATCTGTCGTCCTAAAGATCAGGGAGGACTTCGCATTGAAGTACTTGAGATAAAGAATAGGTGTTTACTTAGCAAATGGTTATTTAAACTACTAACTGAGGAAGGAATGTGGCAACAAATTCCTAAAAACAAATATCTTCAAGGTAAAATGTTATCCCAAGTGGAAGCTAAACACATAGATTCCCCCTTTTTGAAGGGTCTTATGCGGGTGAAAGATATGTTTTTCAAAGTGGGAGATGGAGAAAGCATTCGCTTTTGGGAAGATGTTTGGTTAGGTGATACAACGTTAGCATATCATTATCCATCCTTATACAATATTGTCAATAGGAAAAATGTTTTGGTAGCTGATGTTCTATCGCATGCCCCTCAGAATATTGGTTTTAGAAGTAGTTTGAATGGCAACAAATGGACACGTTGGTTGCATTTGTGTCGGCATCTAATGATGGTACACCTAAATGATAATCCTGATCAATTTATTTGGAAATACCAACACTGGTATTTTACTGTTAAATCTATGTATCTAAATCAGATGAATGGTCATACAAGATTCCTACATAAACACCTATGGAAATTGGAAGTCCCACTGAAGATTAAAATATTCATGTGGTTCCTTAAAAATAAGGTATTATTAACAAAGGATAACCTGGCCAAACGGAATTGGCATGGCTGTCAAAAATGTGTGTTTTGTGATTCATTGGAGTCCATACACCATCTTTTCCTGTCATGTCTGTTTGCACGTATTATTTGGTGCATGGTTTACTTTGCTTATAATATACCCCCACCATCCAATATTACTAATATGTTTGGTAATTGGCTTAATGGGGTTCATAAGATGTCCAAAGCTCAAATACGAATTGGTGTCTCAGCTTTATGTTGGTCCAAAGGTCCATTTGGACGTGCAGAAATAACATTGTGTTTAAAAAACAATCGAGTTCTAATTTTTTGCAGGTTATTCGGCTGGCGGCGCATTGCATACAAATATGGTCTTTCTTACTTCCGGTGGATCAGCGGGAGCCGATGGTTATTGGATACAACCAGCTGCTGACGGTTGCTCGGGACTTCTTTTTCCGGGCTACTGGGTGGTGTCACACTAGTAGACTCCAAAATGGATAGCTTTTTGTTGCTTTTCATTTTAGATGGTTGATACATGTATCGACCTTATCTGATCCATGATTGTAAGACTCTGATACTTTTCAAACGATGCAATAAAAAGGATGTGTGCATCAATTGATGCAGAGGCCGGGGCTTAGCTCCCCATTTCGGAAAAAAAACATGGGTTGTTCCAGGGAAGTAGAGATCATTAGATGATCAATGCAAAGAATCAAGAGCTGAAAATGAGAGCAAGAAATGAAGATATATGCTTTATTGCCAAGATAGTAAAACAGATGACCCTCAAGCTATTAATGACTATTTTTTCCTAGGGAAATAGTAAAGGAGTATACATTTAGAATCTCCAACAGAAACGAGATCTTCTAGTATCTTTAACATGATATCTAAGTGATCAGTGTATATAGCATTTCCTTTGGTGCTAGCATATTCCTAAATGTGTGGTTCATTCACTACATAAGCAGACCCTTAATCATAAACCTTCTACAGGACCCTTAATCATAAACTCTTTACATTATTCTTTATTTTAGACAAAGTGCCACATTCATCCCATATCTTCACCCTTTCTGAACTAGCCAAAGAAAAAATGCTAAGGATTCCAAAGGAGCACAGGATCAATTAGTTTGACACTATCCTCAGTGACGCACAGTCGAATGCAAATGTTAATCACGTTAATTATGAAGCATCTTTACCTTAGCAATTTCCCTCCATTGTCACATATCGCACACAAGTTATCAGTACCACCATCATCATCACCATCATTGTCAATATCACTATCATCATCATTGCAACTGTAATCATCATTGCTCTTGTCATCACCATTACCTTGATCGTCACTATCGTCATCATCGCAGCTATAATCAGCATCACTGTTGTCTTCTTTGCCACTGTAATCATCATCACTGTCATTGTCCAAGTCTTCTTCGTCACCACTACTGCTCACAACAGTCGGCTGTTTGGTACGCACAGCCTGTAAATGGGCTGATTCAAATTAAAAGTAGAAAAACTGATACAATGGCAAGATTTGATAGTATTTTAGAAGATTCCAAAGAATGCACTGATATGATTTTTTTACGTTCAGATATCAGAAGATTAGCTTCATAATGTACCTCTCTGATGTTCCTGGAGGTATTCTCAGTAAACATTTGAAGAATCTGTGTGCCAGAAAAAAGTCATGTCAAACCCCCTACTAAATTTAGAGAAAAAATTGTAAATAACAAAGTCCAAAGTAAATTCGCCATAACAAGTAACCCCTTTCCATGTCCTTTGGGTTTTCGAGGAAGGGGATTGGAGCGAAGGTTGTAAGTTGTAACTGTGCTCAACAGGAGCACGAGGTACTAACCATGTCAACTGGAACCAAAGGAGTTTTGGGGATTATCTGCTTAATTTATTCATAATTCCACATGCCTCTAGGCTATGCAACAGACTTCACTAAGGAACAAACTGGGCTAATCCCTGATTTCAAGGAAACCATGAAACTGAAAGGGAAATTAATCCGTAGTGATACACATCTCAAGGTGGTCTGGCCTTAATCTGTTGGACATGGACAAGCTTCTCTTTAATTGGTGCCACCCCTACCCTATTGTGTATCACTTCATTCCTAATCCGATACTTTCTTGTGTGACCACACATCCACCTTAGCATACACATCTCTGCGACACTTATTTGTTGGATGTGTTGCCTCTTAGTGGGCCAACATTCTGCTCCATAAAGCATGGCAGGTCTAACTGCCGTCCTATAAAACTTGCCTTTTAGCTTTTGTGGAACCTTCTTGTCACATAGGACCCAAGATGCTTGCCGCCACTTCATCCACCCTACCTTGATCCTGTGGCTAACATCCTCATTGATACCAGCATTGCTTTGTAGTATTGATCCCAAGTATCTAAAGGTGTCTCTATGAGGCACTGCTTGCCCTCCTAGACTAACCCCTTCTTCCTCGCCTCCAACGCCGCTGAAGTCGCACCACATATACTCCGTCTTTGTCCGACTAAGTCTAAACCCCTTGGATTCCAAAGTCTGCCTCCACAACTCCAGTTTTCTATTGGCACCCACCCTGCTCTCATCTTAATAGGGAAAGTGTTGGTCTCACCATCTCCTACACGAACACTATGGGTATAATGGACTCATCTAAGCAGTATATTGAATGAGGGAGATCCATGCAGTATATTGAACGTGGGAGTACGTACACCTAGGAGTACTATCTCATTTTCCTACGAGCGAGTTTTCGGTATATAATTTTTAATATACTTCATCACTATATACTAGATACCCAAAGTGAGTTTTATGAAAAATTGCATTTGAGTCTACATACCTTATATTACTTGCATATATACTATTTTTCTATATGTAAAAATGGTATATTGAAATAACTAAGGGTTCCGATGAAATTTGTTCCATACTACTTGTACTGGGGTATCTTAGAATAATTAATGAGGTATATTGAGAATGATAAGTAGGTATAATACCCTCGTATACGAGGTATATATATAGGTAAAATAACTGGGGCACCATGGTGTCCAGACACCATACGTGATACGCGTATTTTTTGCCATGACCTGTACATACCTGAAGGTATGCATACCTAAGTTACACATACCTAAGATACACATACATATATTGTTGGAGACTATCCTAGGAGAGCCTAGAATATTCCAGGGAGTGTTAGTATAGTAGTGCTATCCTAGGAGTGCCTGGAACATTCCAGTATGTTGTAGTCTAAGTTAGTGTCCTACCTGATTCTAGAGTATTCTATAGTGTACTAGTTAAGATGTACCTAAGTTCAGCTATATATATAAGAGGGTGTGGAGGTCCAAGGGACTGGCCCATCCCAGATTTTTTCCCCTAAAGACTACATGGTATCAGAGCAAGGTTCTCCTGAGAAGTGGCAATGGTGATGAAGCAGGCTGCTCTGCTGTGGCATAAGCTGAGGAAGGGGGCGCTTGGTCCTGGTGGTGGCCGGTGGTGAAACATCGGCTTGTGGAGGAGTTGTGAGTGCAGACAGGGGTAGCTAGCTCAGGTGAAAAAGTGTTGGCCAAGTTGACTCATAGGGAAGAAATAAGGAGAAGCAAGGGAGTTGCAGCTGCTCAAAGCAGAGGTGATTGTTCGTTTGCGGTGTGTGCTAGCAGAGGACAGAAGAGAGAGCTTCGTGAGCTCGTGTCTCTTAGCAAAAGCAACAGGGACCGGACGTTGTGCTGCTCCACTTTGAGGTTTCTGTGGTGGCGGACAACGGTGTGTGTGTAGTGCAGCCAGGAGAAGTGGTCAGACAGTGCAGCTAGGAGTGGGTTGTACTGCAGCGGAGGAGCGGTTTGGGTTGTGCTATAGCTACGGAGAAGAGCGTGTGCAGGCTGGACTTGTAGAACAGCTGAACAACGTTGTGGATTCAGTCTCAAATACTGAACCTAGCCTTTCACTATTGTTGCTCAAGTGATCTCCAAGAGAAGGTCAACTAGAGCAGATAGGAGTCATAGAAGCTTGTTTGTTGGTGCTTTTCAGCAACACTGATCAATGGGGGAAAATCAAAGAATTGAGAAGCTACTTCAGAAAATGACTCAATTGATGAAGGAGAAAGAAGAATTGAAAGTCAAAGAAGATTGCAGAAGTTCCAAAACAAGGTGAAAAAACAACAGCCCTACGAAATTGTGTAAATCTCGCACAAGCGGAAGAAGGTATGTCAAATCGAGCTCCTACATTAAACGGAACTTGTTCAAATTGGATACTAGATTTGGGAGCATCTGCACATGTCACAGGAAGGTGTAGTGAGTTCGCATCATATGCGCCAAATCCACCCATGCATAAATGGACCATCCAAACAGCTGATGGAAGTCAAAGGAGTCGGCACGGTGAAATGCACTCCGTCAATTACATTGTCTTTGGTCTTGTATGCTCCATCATTTCCAGTGAGTTTGGTGTCTATGAGTGCCCTGGTTGACGACATTGATTGTCGAATTATTGTTGACCGATACAAGTGTATAATTGAGGAGAGGACAACCGGAAGGAGACTTGGGGTTGGTATCAGGCATAAGGGACTATGGTACTTGGATAGACATGAAACAGATGATGCATTATGCACCGCTTTGACAATTCTTGTCGGTGACGATGAAGCTAAGGTGATACTCTTACATTGTCGAATGGGCCATATGTCCATTGATACTATGAGTAAGATATTTCCCGAGGAAATGAAGGTGGATAAAGAAAAACTTGTGTGTGATGCTTGTGAATATGGAAAACACACAAGGACATCATATGTGAGTCGTGGACTCCGAAGCACATCGCCTTTCGTGTTGCTTCACTCTGATGTCTGGACTTCTCCTATGGTCTCTATTAGTGGAATGAAGTACTTTGTCACCTTCATTGACTGTTACTCGCGGATGACTTGGATATATCTCATGAAACAAAAAAGTGAGGTGCCTAGTTGTTTTAGGGACTTCTATGCATACATCCAAAATCGTTTCAACATTGGTATTCAAATTATTAGGACTGATAATGGGACAGAGTATGTGAACCATGAATTTGGCAACTTTCTTTCAGAAAAAGGAATACTTCATCAAACCTCATGCCCTGATACTTCTCCACAGAATGGAGTAGCTAAGAGGAAGAATCGACATCTGCTAGAGGTAGCTCGATCGCTTATGTTTACTATGAATGTGCCAAAATTCTTATGGAGTGAAGCAGTTATGACTGCTACTTATCTCATCAACCGAATGCCATCAAGAATTCTTGGGATGAAGACCCCATATGAAATGATCTTTGGAAAAAATAAGTTCATTGTTCCACCAAAGGTGTTTGGGTGTACATGCTTTGTCAGAGACCATAGACCTTCGGTAGGAAAATTGGACCCACGTGCTGTGAAGTGCATCTTCATTGGATACCCATCTAGACAAAAGGGCTACAAGTGTTGGAGCCCTAGTGAGCGGAGAACATTTGTTAGCATGGATATGACATTTAGAGAGTCCGAGCCGTGCTACGGAGAGAAGACGGACCTCAGCTCGTTGTTTGACTTTGACTCTCCTAGCACAATTGATGCTACTCGAGAGGGGGAAACTGAACTGTTAAGGACAAAGGAAGATGAACAATCGAGAGTTGTTGTTGGTTCAATTCCATCTCCTACAAGTGAAGATAGATGGAGAAAGCCAAATGAGGAAGAAATTTTAAAAGTGTATACACGGAGAAAACCACAACATGAGCAGCAGCAACAGGCTCCTACAGCAGGTGACACACAGGTGCAGGGGGAGCAACATGCTCCAACGAGTGGTGGAATTGTTGAATCGACTGAGGGCGCGGCTCCTATAGCAGGTGACACACAGGTGCCAGGGGAGCAACATGCTCCAACAAGTGTTGAAATTGTTGAATTGACTGAGGGAGCAGGTCCATCTAATACGAGAGATTCAATGGACTTGCCCATTGCCCCTTAAGAAAAGGAATCCGAGTTGGAGCTAGAAAACCTCCAAATTGGTACTGAGATGAGCATGACATAGCTAATTATGTATCATATACATCTCAATCAACAAACTACTTGGCCTTCATTGCATCATTGCAACCCGTGGTGATCCCAAGAGACTGGAAAGTAGCAAAGCAAGACCCGAAGTGGCGTGATGCCATGATAGAGGAGTTAAATGCTCTCGTAAGGGATAAAACTTGGGAACTTGTACATCTTCCAGCAGAAAAGAGAGCTATTGGGTGTAAATGGATTTACACTGTGAAACAAAATCCAGAAGGGGAAATTGAAAGGTACAAGGCAAGACTAGTTGCCAGAGGATATAGTGAAACATATGGGATTGACTATGATGAGACATTTGCACCGGTGGCAAAGATGAACACAGTGAGGATCCTAATCTCTTGTGCAACTAACTTCGGGTGGCCTTTGCATCAGTTGGATGTCAAGAATGCATTCTTGCATGGAGATTTACAGGAGGAGGTATACATGGAGATCCCACCTGGTTTCTCCACTCCTAGAACATCAGGAAAGGTATGCAAGTTGAGAAAATCTCTATACGGCCTCAAGCAATCTCCACGGGCATGGTTTGATAGATTTAGACAAGTTGTATATGGTATGGGATATAAGCAGTGTAATGGGGATCATACGATGTTCTATCGACACTCAAATAGCCAGATTACAATCCTTGTTGTATATGTTGATGATATCATAATCACAGGAGATGGTGTGATGGAGATATCACGACTGAAAGACAACCTACGCAAGGAATTTGAGGTAAAGGATCTTGGTCAACTCAAGTACTTTCTTGGCATAGAAATTGCTAGATCTCCCGAAGGGATTGTGCTCTCCCAGCGGAAGTATGTTTTGGACTTGCTTAGTGACACAAGCATGCTTGGGTGTCGGGTTGCATCAACACCTATCGACCAAAACCACAAATTATGTGCCGAATCTGGTGATCCAGTGGATAAGGAGAAGTAACAGAAGCTTGTTGGAAGACTCGTCTATCTATGTCACCCAAGACTTGATATTTCATATGCAGTGAGTGTAGTGAGTAGATACATGCATGATCCTAGGAGCGGACACTTGGATGCGGTCAATCAAATCCTCCGGTACTTGAAGGGTAGTCCAAGAAAGGGACTATGGTTCAAAAGAAATGGTCATCTAAATGTGGATGGGTATTGTGATGCTGACTGGGCAAGTTGCTTGGATGATAGGAGATCAACTTCTGGTTATTGTGTGTTTGTGGGGGGAAATTTGGTGTCATGGCGAAGTAAGAAGCAGCAGGTGGTTTCAAAGTTAAGAGTTGAGGGTGTGGACGTCCAAGGGACTGGCCCATCCCAGATTTTTCCCCCTAAAGACTACATATATATATATATATATTTACAGGGTGGCGCTATTTGACCCCAAGGGTGCAAAATAGGTATTCTACACCCACCCTCTATCTTTGCAACCATACATGATTTTTAAGTCATGTAAATTTTGTCTTATCTCGGAAGCCAAGAAGAACATAAGAAAATTTAGACATGATGTAAACTTTTCTTTAAATGCCATATAAAAATATGACGTAAAATTAAGTATTTTTGTGATTTTTACACTATAATGACTTATACACTGCATTTTTGTGTCAATTTTTATTGTTGTGGGTGAATATGAACATAATTATTTCTATACAGAACATAGCTGAATTCTTACTCTCATCGAGGGAGAGGATGACACTAGGAGTTGGGGCAATTTTTTGATTTTATTTCTCACACAATGCTATACCAACCTGAGGGGTTGGGGATACATATTTATAGGCTGCTAGCTAGCCAAGCATATGCTAAGATGCTCTCTAAGATGCTAGTCTAAGATGCTAAGATGTTGTCCTAAAAGCCAGTCAAGGATGCTCTGTCCTTGATGCACAACAAAACCACCATGCAATGCAGCCACAAGGACACAAGGACCATGTGTTGCAGCCCCACAAAGACCACAGTACAGAGGCTTATCCATCATTCTCCCCCTAAGTCTTGTGCGTCGTCTTGTGGGAAAGTTGAACCATCTTGATCCTGGAGCAGAGTTCAAGGAACTTGAGCCTCCCAAGAGGCTTGGTGAGCAAGTCTGCAAGCTGATCCTTGGTGTTGATGTAGCTCGCCTTGATGTTCCCTTCGTCCAAGCAGCCTCGGATAAAGTGGTACCTCACCCAGATGTGCTTGCTCCGTTCATGGAAAACGGGGTTCTTTGCCAGGGCCAGAGCGGACTTGCTATCCACCCTAAGCTCCACCGCTCTAGTGTCTCGGCCAAGGAGATCACCAAGCAGTCGAGCGAGCCAGAGCGCCTGAGTGGAAGCGGTGGAGGCCGCTATGTACTCGACCTCGCAGCTGGACAAGGCCACCACCTGCTGCTTGACCGACTGCCAGCTCACAAGGCACTTGCCGAGGAAGAAGAGGATCCATCCCGCTTGTGCTCTTGCTAGTGTCGATGTCGTCGGCGTGGTCGATGTACCCGACGAAGTGTGCCGCCCCGGGACACCTAGGGTAGTAGAGGCCATGGTCGAGAGTCCCCGCAACGTAGCGGACGATCCTCTTCGCAGCCAGTTGGTGCTCCGTGGTCAGTCGCTGCATGAACTGACTAACGTAGCCGACGGAGAATGCCAAGTTCGGCTGTGTGTAGGCGAGGTAGCGAAGGCTCCCCACAAGACGCCAGTACTACGTAGCGTCCACCTCCTCCGTCGTGCTGTCGCGGCTCAACTTCAGCCTCTCCTCCATCGGAGTGAGCTGGGTTGCAGTCGGTCGACGCGCTTGGCGTAGGCGGTCTATTGAAGCGTGATCCCAAAGTCGTCTTGGTGCACCTCGAATCCCAGGTAGAAGGAGAGGGGCCCAGGTCACTCATCTGGAAGGTGGCCTTCATCTCTTCCTTGAACGCCGCCACCTCCGCATCATTGGTGTCGGTGATCACCAAGTCGTCGACAAGGACGCCCACCAGCAGGACATTTCCTCCACTGCCCCACCGGTAGACAGCCACCTCGTGCGGGCTTTGCTCGAAGCCCATCCTCTTTAGCGTGGAATCCAACTTGGCATTCCACGCCCTCGGTGCCTGCCGTAAGCCATAGAGGGCCTTGCGCAAGCGGAGCACCTTGCCCTCCTTGCCGAGGATCGCAAATCCCGACGGCTGATGCACGTAGACCTCCTCCTTCAAGTCGCCGTTAAGGAACACCGACTTGACATCCATGTGATGAACATGCCAGCCCTCCTGGACAGCTAGCGCAAGGAGGAGTCACACGGACTCCATCCGTGCCACGGGAGCGAAGGCATCATCGAAGTCGACCCCCTCCTGCTGCACGAAACCTCGTGCACCAAGCGAGCCTTGTGCTTGACGATGGCGTCGGCTTCATCCCTCTTCAGCTTGAACACCCACTTAAGGGTGATCGCGCGGTGACCACGAGGGAGATCAGCAAGCTCCCAGGTGCGGTTCATCTCAACCGCATCCATCTCCAACTGCATCACGACGCGCCATGTCGCGTCTCGGCGTCTGCAAAAGACCGAGGCTCATCGTCATCACACGCAAGATACAACTACGCCTCCAGGTCGTGTGGCACCAGTCCCGACACCGGCTGGTCACCGAGAAGGTTCTCCATCGTATGATACCACAGCGGCTCACCGTCGTAATACGTGTTGATGCACTCCTACGACGAGGAGAGCTGTCGAGAAGCTCTTTCGCTGTGTCCCCGAGAAGTACAAGCAGATGGCTCGCTCGATCGAGTCTCTGCTAGACCTCTCCACGATGTCGATCGAGGAGGCGATAGGTCGACTCAAGGTCGTCGACACCGACGAGCCGCAACCCCTCTCGAGGCCCATCACCACTGGCGGGAAGCTACTTCTCACTCGGGAGCTCTAATACCACCGTAGGTGTCGTCGCCGAACTGCACCATCTTCTGCAGCAGAGTGTTGAGACGGAGAGCAAAGTCATCAACATCCTCACCTGGCTTTCCCACTCCTTGCGAAGTGCCTGCAGTGTGGACTTGCGAGCGTGGTCGCTGCCGATGCGTGCCACAACGATGGCGTCCCAAGCCTCCTTGGCGGTCCGCTTGTTGGAAAGCGAGAACTGCATCTCGGGCGGGACTGCAGCGATGAGGGCATCCAGCGCCCGTCGATCCTAATGGTGGTCGATGTCGACGTACTGGACCGCCTCCCACATGTGCTGCACCTAAAGCCCGATCCTCATGACCGCGGCCCACTCGACGTAGTTGGTTTTGGTGAGGGTAGGCTACCCAACACTGGGACCAACGTCCCCGACCACGGTACGGACCCCATAGAGGCCGCGGTCTTCGTCGTCCTGTTAGTCGCTGAATTCTAACTCTCATCGAGGGAGAGGATGACACAAGGAGTTGGGGCAATTTTCTGGTTTCTATTTCTCACACAAACTCACACAAATGCCATGCCAACCTGAAGGGTTGGGGATACATATTTATAGGCTGCTAACCAGCCAAGAATATGCTAGATGCTAGTCTAAGATGCTAGTCTAAAGCAGCAGTCAAGGATGCTCTATCTAACAACCTGTCCTTGATGCTCTATCTCTAACTGCCAGTCCTTGACACAAGGACCATGTGTGTTGTCCCACAAAGACCATAGGACAGAGACTTATCCACCATTCTCCCCCTAAGTCTTGTGCGTCGTCTTGTGGGAAGGCTGGACCATCCCAATCCTAGAGCAGAGTCCGATGAACGCGATCCGCCCAAGAGGCTTGATGAGCAGATCCGCAAGCTGATCCTTGGTGTTGATGTAGCTCGTCGTGATGCTCCCTTCATCCAAACAGCTTCGGATGAAGTGGTACCTCACCCGGATGTGTTTGCTCCGCTCGTGGAACACGGGGTTCCTCACCAGGGCCAGAGCGGACTTGCTGTCCACCCTAAGCTCCACCGCTCTAGTGTCTCGACCGAGGAGATCACCAAGCAGTCGAGCGAGCCAGAGCGCCTGAGTGGAAGCGGTGGAGGCCGCTATGTACTCGGCCTCGCAGCTGGACATGGCCACCACCTGCTGCTTGACTGACTGCCAGCTCACGAGGTACTTGCCGAGGAAGAAGAGGATCCCGCTTGTGCTCTTGCTGGTGTCGATGTCGCCGGCGTGGTCGCTATCGCTGTACTCGACGAAGTGTGCCGCCCCAGGGCACCTAGGGTAGTAGAGACCGTGGTCGAGAGTCCCCGCAATGTAGCGGACGATCCTCTTCACGGCCTGCTGGTGCTCCGTCGTCGGTCGCTGCATGAACCGACTAACGTAGCCGACGGAGAATGCCAAGTCCGGCCGTGTGTGGGCGAGGTAGCGAAGGCTCCCCACAAGACGCCGGTACTGCATAGCGTCCACCTCCTCCGTCGTGCTGTCGCGGCTGAGCTTCAGCCTCTCCTCCATCAGAGTGAGAGTTGGGTTGCAGTCGGTGAGCCCAGCTAGCTCAACGATGCGCTTGGCGTAGGCGGTCTGTCGAAGCGTGATCCCGGAGTCGTCCTGGTGCACCTCGATTCCCAGGTAGAAGGAGAGGGGCCCCAAGTCACTCATCTGGAAGGTGGCCTTCATCTCTTCCTTGAACGCCGCCACCTCCGCATCCTTGGTGCCGGTGATCACCAAGTCATCGACATAGACGCCCACTAGCAGGGCATTTCCTCCATTGCCCCGTCGGTAGACGACCGCCTCGTGCGGGCTTTGCTCGAAGCCCATCCCCTTTAGCGTGGAATCCAACTTGGCATTCCACGCCCTCGGTGCCTGCCATAAGCCGTAGAGGGCCTTGCGCAGGCGGAGCACCTTGCCCTCCTTGCCGGGGATCGCAAATCCCAGCGACTGGTGCACGTAGACCTCCTCCTTCAAGTCGCCGTTAAGGAACGCCGACTTGACATCCATGTGATGGACACGCCAGCCCTCCTGGGCAGCCAGCGCAAGGAGTCGCACGGACTCCATCCGTGCCACGGGAGCGAAGGCGTCGTCGAAGTTGACCCCCTCCTACTGCACGAAACCTCGTGCCACCAAGCGAGCCTTGTGCTTGACGATGGCGCCGGCTTCCTCCATCTTCAGCTTGATCACCCACTTAAGGGTGATCGCGCGGTGACCATGAGGGAGGTCAGCAAGCTCCCAGGTGCGGTTCTGCTCAACCGCATCCATCTCCAACTGCATCGCGGCGCGCCATGCCGCGTCTCTTGGCCTCTGCAAAAGACCGAGGCTCGCCTTCATCACACGCAAGGTGCAACTGCGCCTCCAGGTCGTGTGGCACCAGTCTCGGCACCGGCTGGTCGCCGAGAAGGTTCTCCATCGTGTGGTACCGCAGCGGCTCGCCGTCGTAGTACACGTCGATGCGCTCCTCGTCGTGAGGGAGCGGGGAAGCGAACTCCACCGGGCTGTGCTCGACGTGAGCTGGTGATGCCCGGAGGGGTGGCTGTCGGTGTTGGAGTACGAGGCGTCGCCGGCTGTGCTGGAGTCGACGAAGGACTCGTCGCAGCTGAAGTCGTGGTCGGAGAGCGTGGTGCTGCCGGTGTAGCAGACGTCGGGGTCGATGAAGACTCGGGGGCTGAGGTAGGCATGCTGGGCAAAGAAGAGCTACCTACTCCCTCAGCTCCCTCGAAGTGGACGTGCTCGACAGTGAAGTTGTCATACGTCGGAGTCGAGTCGTCATCCACCGCCTTGTCCCACGCCCATCCTCGCCCTTCGTTGAACACAACGTCTCGTGCCGTGCGCACAGGCTGTGTCTTCGGGTCAAGGATGCGGTAGGCCTTCGAGCCCTCCGCGTAGCCGATGAACACTCCCGGAATGCTCCTGTCGTCGAGCTTGCCGATGTGGCCAAGCTCCTTGGCGAACGCGAGGCAGCCGAAGACCCGCAAGTGGGAGACCGCCGGCTGGCGCCCATGCCAAGCCTCATACGGCGTCCTACCGTCGAGCGCCTTGGTAGGCCAGCGGTTGAGGATGTAGACGGCCGTAAACACCGCCTCTCCCCAGAAGACAGTCGGCATCCCTCTCTGCTTGAGGAGGGACCGGGCCATCCCCACAACTGTCTGGTTGCGCCGCTCGACGACGCCGTTCTGCTGTGGACTGTACGGCGCGGAGTGGTGACGCTGAATGCCCTCATCAGCGCAATACGACGCAAATTCAGCCGCTGTGAATTCGCCGCCGTTGTCGGTGCGCAGCACGCGCAGCTTGCGGCCGCACTCCGCCTCCGCAGCAGCATGCACGCGTCTGATGGCGTCCGCAGCCTCTCCCTTGCTGTCGAGGACCATCACCCACATGTAGTGGGAGAGGTCGTCGACGAGCAGCAAGAAGTAGCGTCAGGCCACACAAGTCCCCGTGCACGAGCTCGAGCCTCTCCTTGGCTCGGAAGCTCGCCCTCTGGGGAAAAGGGATCCGCCTTTGCTTCGTCATCACACGGACGTCGCAGAACTGCTCCACATGGTCAAGGCACGGGAGGCCTCGCACCATCTCCGTGGTACTGAGCCGCTTCAGAGCCTTGAAGTGAAGGTGCCCGAAGCGCTCGTGCCACTGCCACGCCTCGTCGTCCCGACGAGCGGCGAGACAGAGGGGTTGTGCCACCTGCACGTTGAGGACGTAGAGTCGATTCGCACCTCTAGTTACCTTGGCAAGAAGGCGACCATGGCGATCCCAGATGCGTAGGATCCCATGCTTGATCAGCACGCTCGAGCCGTTCTCATCCAGCTGACCCAAGCTGATGATGGAGTTCCTCAACGCGGGGATGTAGTAGACACCGGTGAGCAGCCGGTGCTCTCCAGTCTTGGTGGTGAAGATGATGGAGCCGACGCCCTTAATCTCCACGGCGGAGGCATCCCCAAACTTGACGGAGCCTCGCACGCTGGAGTCGAGCTCGGTGAAGAACTCCCGTCGACCAGTCATGTGATGGGTAGCGCCGGTGTCTGGCACCACCCGTCAGTCTTGTCGCCGCCTGAGTTGTCGCCGAGGAGGGCGTGTGCCTTTGGCTCGTCAAGGTGGAGAGTCGCCGCGGCTGGTGCCGCTGGAGTTAGCTCGATGCTTGCATGTGCCATGAACAGAGTCGTCTCCTCCTCCGCCCGTGCGACGTTGGCCTGGCCGCGTCGTGGCTGTCGATAGTCCTTGGCCCAATGGCCAAGCTGGCCGCAGTTGCGGCAGCTGTCGTCTCGTGCCGGCTTCTGCTTGCCGGCGGCTCCGCCCTGGGCGTCTTTGCGCGGCTTGCCGCGCTTGCGGCCGCCTGTCGTGGAAGAAGGCTCCCCCTTCTTCCTATCACCTTGGCAGGCATCCCACTGCTCCCGAGTGAGAAGTAGCTTCCCGCCAGTGGCGATGGACCCTGACTGAGGCTATGGCTCGTCAGAGTCGACGACCTTGAGGCGACCTATCGCCTCCTCGATCGACATCATGGAGAGGTCCAGCAGAGACTCGAGCGAGCGAGCCATCTGCCTGTACTTCTCGGGAACACAGCGAAAAAGCTTCTCGGCAGCTTTCTCCTCGTTGTAGGTGTCCTCGCCGAACTACACCATCTTCTGCAACAGAGTGTTGAGACGGAGAGCAAAGTCATCAACGTCCTCACCTGGCTTGAAGGCCAGGTTCTCCCACTCCTTGCGAAGTACTTGCAGTGTGGACTTGCGGGCGCGGTCGCTGCCTATGCGTGCCGCAGCGATGGCGTCCCAAGCCTCCTTGGCAGTCCGCTTGTTGGAAAGCGAGAACTGCATCTCGGGCGGGACTGCAGCGAGGAGGGCGTCCAGCGCCCGTCGATCTTCATGGTGCTCGACGTTGGCATCCTGGACTGCCTCCCACATGTGCCGCACTTGGAGCCGGACCTTCATGACCGCGGCCCACTCGACGTAGTTGGTTTTGGTGAGGGTAGGCCACCCAACACCGGGACCAACGTCCCTGACCACAGTCCGGACCTCATGGAGGTCGCGGTCTTGGTCGTTTCGGCCGTCGTCGCCGCGCGCGCCTCCCCCGGGAGCACCACCGCCGTGCGCGCCTCCTCCGGGAGCGCCACCGCCGTGCGCTTGGGCGTGCTCAGCTGCCCACCACGCCGTCCGCTCGCCGGCTGCGTCGTGGTTTCCGTCGACGCTGCCGTCGCCTGAAACGGAGCCGCTGATGCTGCCGCGCAGAGCCTGGACCTCCGCCGCTGCCTCACGTGCTGCATCCTCCGCTGCTGCTGCTGCTTCCACCTCCGCTCTGGCTGCTGCCAGCTCTGCTGCTGCCAGCCTCGACGCCCTTGCTGCCGCCGCAGCGGTTGCTACCGCCACTCGCTCGCGCTCCTCTGCCGCGGCGAGCTCGGCCTCCTGCCGACGCCACGTGCTCGAGGTTACCGAGTGCTGAGAGTGGCTTGCGGACATGGCTCGCCACTGGGGAGCTGCTGGGTGGAGAGGGGGCTGCTACCGACGAGCTGCTGCTCGTCTGCGCAAAGAGAGAGGAGTGAGCAGAGGCGGCCGGAGCTGCTGCTACTGCCGGGGAAGGAGATGAGCAGGAGATGCTCAGGCTACAAACTAACTTGGCTCTGATACCACTTGTTAGTCGCTGAATTCTAACTCTCATCGAGGGAGAGGATGACACAAGGAGTTGGGGCAATTTTCTGGTTTCTATTTCTCACACAAACTCACACAAATGCCATGCCAACCTGAAGGGTTGGGGATACATATTTATAGGTTGCTAACCAGCCAAGAATATGCTAGATGCTAGTCTAAGATGCTAGTCTAAAGCAGCAGTCAAGGATGCTCTATCTAACAACCAGTCCTTGATGCTCTATCTCTAACTGCCAGTCCTTGACACAAGGACCATGTGTGCTGTCCCACAAAGACCATAGGACAGAGACTTATCCATCACGTCCTTGCCGCCGCCTCCTCCGGGAGCGCAACCGTCGTCCGCGCCTCCTCCGCGAGCACCACCACCATGCGCGAGGGCGTGCTCGACTGCCCACTGCGCTGCCCGTTCTCGCTCTGCGTCCCTTGCCAGCAGCTCGAGGTCTGCATCAGCGCTGCCGTCAGTAGAAACGGAGTGTTGGCACTGCTGCGCAATGCATCGGCCTCCGCTGCCGCCTCACGTGCTGCATCCGCCGTTGCTGCTGCTTCCACCTCTGCTTTGGCTTCTGCCAACTCCGCCGCTGCAATGCCCTTGCTGCTGCCGCAGCGGTTGCTACCGCCTCTCGCTCGCGCCCCTCTGCCGCAGCGAGCTCGGCCTCCTGCCGACGCCGCGTGCTCGAGGTGACCGAGTGTTGAGAGTGACCTGCGGACATGGCTCGCCGTTGGGGGGCTGCTGCGTGGAGAGAGGGTTGCTTCTGACGAGCTGATGCTCATCTACGCAGAGGGAGAGGAGTGAGCAGGGGCAGCCGGAGCTGCTGCTGCTGCCGGGGAAGGAGATGAACAGGAGATGCTCAGGCTATAGGATAACCTTGCTCTGATACCACTTGTTAGTCGCTGAATTCTTACTCTCATCGAGGGAGAGGATGACACTAGGAGTTGGGACAATTTTCTGGTTTATTTCTCACACAATGCCATACCAACCTGAGGGGTTGGGGATACATATTTATAGGCTACTAGCCAGCCAAGCATATGCTAAGATGCTCTCTAAGATGCTAGTCTAAGATGCTAAGATGCTGTCCTAAAAGCCAGTCAAGGATGCTGTCCTTGATGGGCCGCAAAATCACCATGCAGTGCAGCCACAAGGACACAAGGACCATGTGCTGCAGCCCCACAAAGACCACAGTACAGAGACTTATCCATCACGTACACCTTAGGTACGCATACCCAATAAAACTTGGATACATACCTTAGGTATATATATATATACCTTAGGATAATTTGGGTATGTACACCCCTAGGTACGTAGGATTTCAAAGCAAATACATGTATGGTGCCCATATGTAATCGGCCTCACGTTCGCCATCACGTTCGCCATCGCTGAGTACTCCAGCAAACCAGAAAGCTGCCCGCTAATTTCATCGCCTAGGAGCACCACATTGACGCGATGAAGTCAGTTAGTGTGCCATGAGCCCATGTCCAGTTCCTCGTGACGGCGTTTTCGGCTTTCCTCGGCCAAATTTGGAGAATCTTCTTCAATCTGTGGTGTCACTCGCCCCATCCCTATATCACATATCATGGGGTATGCTCCTTTTCCGTTCCTTGTGTTTGATCCTTCTCCTCTCCTCCGTGATTGAAACCCCTCGAACAGGTGGCAGCAACAGCACTCCGCTCCGCGCTGTAAGGACTTGGGGAAGTAGCAGCACGCGTAAAGGGAAGAAATAGTATGACGTTGTAAGAGCTTGGGGAAGGAGCAGGTCTGCAGGTACGGCCGGACGCACACGCTGCCGGCGAGCTCAGATTTCGTGGGCGTGACCAGACAGAGATGAGAAAAATAAAAGAGTGTATTAGAGGAGGGTGTGATATACGACGCTGAGTAGGCATAGAGAATAAGAAGAAACGGTGATGTGGCTGAAAAGAAGTGGTTAGAATAGTCTACTGGTTGGAGGGGTGTGTTTTCAGTAATTTTTAGAGTTTGAGGGGTATTTTGAACCACATCAAAGTATAGGATTGTAATCTGAACTTATGGACAAATTGGGGGACGGGTAATGTGGACTTCTCTCATAATCTTACATCATCTGCATTCTATAAATTAATCATTTACAACAAAAATGATGGTATATGCATAGAGCAAATATAACTAATTAGATTAACAGAACCCAAACCAGGAAACGGTATATCAGATTTTGCATGCTTCGGTAGCCTGTTGTCAGAACCATTATCTCACCAATCCTAAGCATGATCACTTTATAGTACTTCCCATCCTATATAATCTTACTGTCCTATGAAAATCCAGTCCATCAATTGATTTTCATCATGTTGCTACAACCTTCTCACCACATATAGTCATGGGCCTAGGTGGGAGCGTGGAGCACAAGCCCCATAATACCAATACCATGCATTAGCACTGGATAGAGAGAAGCATATCCTATGCCTTGGAGTTACAAGGGTACCATATTTATCATTTTGGATGGCCGTATTATGGAAACACTTATATAAATGGGACACTCCAAAAAGATTGTTCTTTTAGCTTAATTCATTACTTGTATAGATGGGACACTTGCTAACCAAATCTAAGTCAATATTATCCTTGATATGAGATTTTTATCCCTAAGGTGTAATTCCTAACCAAGCACACTTCTTATTTATAGTTCTCTAACAAGACAATCGCTAGCTCTAGCTTTGATCTTAACACCGCGACCATGGGCCGTGTCCCTCTTGATACCTTCACGTGCTACATCACCTGCCACCGTACCATGGAATTTGGGTATTTGTAAGAATTCCTGCGGGAATCGTTCCCTATGAAATTTCCTGCATTCCGTTCGGCGCCTAAAGCATGCGAATATAGTGTTACAAGTTACAACCCTATATTTACATCGAGTTTCAGTATGCATACCTTTGACTTCATCAAGGTCGGATCATTCTCTGCAAACAGCTTGATTATGGAACTGTGCTTCTTTAAGTCATATTCAGCAGGTTTGGTGTCAAATTTACTACAAAGAAACAGCCAAACCATAAATCATATGAGTTAATAATGATCTGGCAATAATAGATGATAAAGCAGAAGCATGTGGGTAGAATACCTGAAAACTTCACACAGGTGATCCCAAAGGCTTCTCTTTCGTTTTCTAGGACACTTCCTCACGAAGTGGAGCATCTGAACCGTGATCAATATAGACCGAATAGTCTTTTCGTAGCATTTCCGTGGTTTCAACAATTCTATCCACGTGCCCTCACTTGAAAGCACCAAGATCTTTGGCTGCTCATAGTTAAGTCCTACCCTCCAGGCCACCACCTGTGTGTGCACTCTAAGGAGGCCATTGTGTGCAAACCCTTGCAAATCAACTTTCTTGGAATCAAGGCATGCCACTTCACCATTCTCATCGAACCTTAGAGGCAAAACACTGAAACAGACAGGGTCTCCATTGCCTTCCTCAAAGTAATAGTTATCGACAGCACTAAATCCCGGCTCTGAATCATCATCATCATCATCAAACATCCTGATTGATGGATCCTAGCAGAGATAAGAGTATAGATTTTACTTCAAAAGAAACCAACAGTTCATCAATTTAAAGTTATGACTCCTAACAAATTCACCATGGACATCCTTAATTTTCCGTTCTCTAAATTTTCAGAGACTGAGATTGCTCAGAATTGGAGTTATCTCTTTACCTTCAGAAACAGATAGGGACAAAACTTCAGACATTTTAATTAGGGCTCATTATTTAGTTAATTCAGGGGTAGGGGTTGCTACAGAATCTGGAGTTGTGACCTGCGCATGAACTCACAAATTGAACAGTAGTTAGTTGTTAATTGGCTAGATCACATAGCTTTTCGCTTCTGACCTAAACTTAGCCTTTACAGATGGATTCAATGAACATGTCAAAATAAATTGGAGTCCTAAGATGTAGTCCAACAAAACATATAGGAGTAGAACTCTTTTTATTTGATAAATAAACTAAAGAATTAACGCATCATTTGCAGTATTTGGCATACCTATCTCAGTTATTGCCCATCAAAATGTCTGACCAACTTGGAGTGCTAAGGGTTCTTAATTTTCTTTGGGATAACTAGCAAAGGATGTAATTCTACCGGAGTCTAGTACTGTCACTGCAAGAATTTACTAGCAGTGACTAACTAGGCCAATCATCCAATTACAGTCAGGCCTACCGAAACATTTTTATGTAGGACATTACATAATTCGGTCTGAATTTTTTGTTGCAAATGAATCTAAAACTCCTTGCGCGGAATTACAGGAAGCGTCTCTTGAACAAAGAAGAATTGCCAGTGTTTCTTCAACAACAAAAGAGGCAGCATTTTAGAAAGGGTACGATCTACGGAAACAAGCGGAGAGATCCTGCACATAATTGCGCCCAAAAAAAGGCTTTCTTGGGAAGAAACTCGGCAGGAATCGAAAAAAAATCTGGAAGGATAGGTCTCGTCTAAATCGGCAAAGGCGGCAGCGCGAAGAACCCTAGATTTCATCATACCGCACTAAGAAAATCACCAAAAGGAATCCGCCAAGAACAGGGCGCAACAAAGCGGATTACAGGGAAATCTAGAGGGCCAGGCGCCGGCGTGGTGGTAGGAATCAAAGCGAAGTAGGGTAACCGGGGACAGGAAGCGTACCTGCAGTGAGCAGAAGCGATTTTCCCCCGAGCGCAAAACCCAGAGGATGTTTTCAGTCAGAGAAAAAACCAACGCACAGGAGGAGGAGGCGAGCAAGGGCAGATTCGCAGGGTTTCTTTTCCGGACTTTAGCAAGTCCCAGGCACCGCCCTAGCTAGAGCATAGGCCTTTCCGTCTAATCAACCCGTCTTCTAATCATTCTCAAGAAAAAACCCGTCTTCTAATCAGCTAATCACCTACACGCTAATACCCAATCAATTTGTTGCATGCACTAGTCTAGCGGGACTATCCGTCCAGTGGACTGTCCACTTGCATTCGTACTAACGCTCCTTAAGTTTTTAGTACCGGTTTATTAGGCTAACTTAGAGTTCAAGAAAAAAGTTTTATCATAAAATTGGTCAATAAAACATGAGTTATACTTCCTCCGTTCAGAAATATATAAATGTTACAGCTATGTGAATCGAATCTATCTCAACGTCTTATAGTGTATAGGTTTATAGTGGTTCGGAGTGAACATATATACTAAAAAACGTCTAGATACATTTATTTCACAAAGATAAAATGACTTATATTTCTAAACGGACGGAGTATGTCGCAAAAATATACCATTGGATTCATATTTAAAATAAATTTTCAATGATAGAGTATTTTGTGATATATGATTCATATTTCGTCAAACATATTTCTTAAACTCCGTGCTAGTCTAATAAACAGGTATGAAGGGAGTAAAGCAATTCTAGCTGATCCAGTACAAAGGCAAAAACTGTATTTTGTTTTCGGTTTTGTACGGGAAAAGAACAAATACAATAAAAATGCCCAGACCATAAAAAATTAAAGAGTCCGAAAAACCAACATTCCAACCTCTATATTCGAGGTTTTCCTTGCCGAACCAAGTGCGCCATGTATATCGCGATTCATTTGGCGTGAGAGTCAATACTCTTCCCCAGCTGCAGAAGACCCCGGCCCAATCCATGCGCGCTCGCCGGTAGAGGCGCATCAGTTCTACTGTTTGCTCTCCCGATGTCCGCGGGGGCGAAGGGATCCTTTGGTACGAGTTCTTTCCAGCGGACGGTGGTGGAGGGTGATGCGGTGAGGGTGGTTGACGGGATGAATTGGGGATTTGAGGTGTGGAGGAATCGAGGAGGGGCGCCGGAGAAGACGACCAGAGAAGGAAAAAAGGTGGACATGGATCTTATGGGCTCAATTCCATCATATTCCAACGGGCCAGAAGCATGTTGTCCCAACAAAAACCTATTGCTGGCCCAGGCAAACCATGCAGAGTTGAACGTTTCTGGCTCCGCACGAGAAGCTGGCGACGGGTTGGGAAGTTGGAAGCGAGAACTTCCGGTACGGGATGCAAAACATCTCAAGGAAAGATATAAAACTAAGAAATGAGTCTTCTAGTCAAGGGCATGAAACTAAGAAATAGCCCAAATATAAAGGCATGAAAATACCAATGCCAATCATGAAAAGAGTCTCTTATTCTATAGGTTCTTTAAGTGTGCTTGAAAGTTTATTTTGTTCATCATTTGGTTTATCACACCATCACTTATTGTTCAACAGATTTATAGATGTGTAAAAGATACAACTTGATAGTACACTTGCATATTATGTTTCATTGAAAGGAATTGAGCCTATGAACTCTACGTGATAATGAAAGAAGCTAAGGTAACAAACTCCAAAATCCATGTTTAGTTTTATCACCTTCATGCTCGAGGACGAGTATAGGTTAAGCTTGGAGATGTTGATACATGTAAAATGTATACATGAACTTTGTAGTTCGTTAACATGTTTTCCCATATATTTTCATCATATATAATGTTATATCCATGTTTTATATTAATTTTTGGGGATTTACACATGACCCTCTTTATTTTGGCTATAACCGTGCAGAGCAGAAAAACCATGTTTTTGGTGTTTTAGGACCTATACGAAGTCAAATAGACTTGCACTTTTGGAAATGCCAATATTTATCTACGAGAAGCATCTGGAGCACTTGAATCTCACCAGGAGGGCCAGGAGGGCAAAACGAGCCCATGTGGCGCCTAGGCCTAGTGGGTGCGCCACCCATGCTCGTTTTCTCCTCGGTCGCCCGATCTCCTTGATTCTTTCGTCCACGGAGTTCTCTTGACCTAAAAACCCTATATAAGGACCCCCACGGGCGTCCTCAAAAAAGAGACACGAGAAGCCATCAGAGACGAAAACACCACCAAATAGAGTCAGATCTGATAAAGATTGGAGGGAGAAATTCCGCCGGAGCCACCTCCGGGGAGATCTCCACCCTCTCCAACATCCCTAGAATCATCATCATGATGAGGAGGGAGTAGTCCACCTCCGGGCTATGGGTTTGTGGCAGTATCTTGATCTATTTCTGTCTTGTTCTTCATAGATCTAGTACCATATGAGCTGCTCTACATGATTATGGTCATATTTGTAATTCCTATGTGGTGGATCTTTGTTCTATGATTTGATATTTGAGATTGGAATATATTTTGTGTAAGATGTTTTAATAGATGCATATCATGCACCCTGTTCTTCATTGCTTGTTTTGATCCAACTTGTATGAAGAACTTGTATAGGGAGAAGTGTGTGTTGGATGGAGTAGCATGGGGGTAGAGATTGAATTGTGACACATAATATTCAAGATCTACTTTGGTTTTTTACCTTTATTTTGCTGCCTCACTAGAGATAAAGTAAAATCATGTGCTATAGTTATCACGTGACAGTGTGATGACCTTGTTAGATCAAGGTAGCATATTTGTATTTCAAACATCATATAATATTGCTTAAAGTTATACTCTGATTTATTCTTAAATCAAGATTGTATGGAGATTTTCCTTTCTTGAGGAGTATAAGAGAGAGATGTATTCCATCTCAATATTAGAATGTGATGCCCATATCAATTCCTTTTATCAAGCACTTATAGAATTTCCATGAATCTTTATCATTGATGAATTGTTTTGTGATCACTACAACTTAAAAAGAGAGTAGACAAGTGAACCTATGAACCCTGGTCCGATTTTTATCATAAGAAACACATTTCCATTGCATCTACTATCATTTATAGTTTCTGTAATTTATTATTCCGAAAATACAAAAATACTTTCTCTACTTGCAATCACTCATAAAAACCCACCTCTACTATCTTCCATATCATCTAGTTTGTATTGCTTTACTTTATTTACTTTATTTTATATTTTGTTTCATATTACTAATACGAAACCTTGTGCTTGACAACCACTTGGTGGAATTGGGGACACAAGGTAAATTATTTTACTTTACAGGTTACTTGAAGAGGAGAAGACAAATATCCACACAATTCCCCAAGAGTTCGATATAAACCCTCGAGTCACCCTTGGGGAAAAGAAGCTTGCTACAACACTCTAGACTTGGAGTCCCCATGAAAATTGGCTGCGTTTGTTGTCATCAAGACTATTTTCTAGCGCTGTTGCCGAGGAAATGGTGGAGACATATCACAGTGGTTGCAATGTGGTGAAACTCCAACGGCGGCTGCCAGACTATTTTCTGGCGACGTCATCTTCATCAACTTGTGCAACAACCCAAGATTGGGGAAGTTGCACCACTATGATCTTTTTCTTCTCCTTTTAGATTTTTAAAGTATTTTATTTTGTCTTGTTTTTAGTCTTTTTAAGTTTTATTTAAAACATAAAAACACATAAAAATTAGTATAACCTATAAATATGCATGCTAAAATATGGAGGAACTTAGAATCTACATACCTATAGGTCATGTCAAAATGTTAGAAGCCTACTATGAATATAGATCAACCAAAGAAGGAAATAGAATGGATGAATTTCTTACAAATCTCAATCAATTTGCTATTGACTTTTGTGAATCACATGATACAACTTGTTGCACTAAAAAAGACTATAAACACTCTCATTGTCAATGTAAGCATAATAGTGATCCTATTATTGTTTCTTATCAAGAGTGTAAATTTTTATGCCATGATATAGAACAAGTTGAGAAATATATTGCCTATGTTGGTGCCCATGAGCTGGACTCTCTTATAAATCAAAAATTGAACCTAGTCATGATGCTCGGGTAATGAAAGAACACATATATATTATCCTCCAAATTTGTATTAAAGAATTTTGTGATAATGTTTATGTTATTAAATATAATGGAAGAACTCTTGCTGCCATGGAAAGTACTAATATATTGCAAGAAAAAGATGATGAAAACATAAGCTTGGAAGAACAAGTGTGTGAAGAAGAAAATGAAGTAGAGATAATCCAATCCAAGCTTGGGGAAGAGTGGGATCTTCCACCTTCACCATCAATAAATGATAATAGTAACACTCAAACTCAAAACTCATTTGTCATCTATGATAACCCATGCTATGATAATTTTCCAACTAAAAATCCATACACTTCTTGTGAGGAATTGAAACTCAAATAGTTATTTATGAGAACCCTTCCTATTATGATGGAATTAATTATGCACCTTTGTATTCTAATAATGCTACTACTAAAATTAGTGATGATAATGAGGAATTTTGTTTGGATATGTAACATGAAAATGCTTTAGATGATGGTCCTATGCTTCTTGATAGCCATCCATGTATAACAAATGAAGATATAAATTGATGAACTTGCTGCCTATGATGATACCCTTATGACTAAGAGTCTTATATCATTCTTAAACTTGAAGGAAATATGCCCTGAGAGGCAATAATAAAGTTGTTATTATGTATTCCTTGTATATGATAGATGTTTATTTTGCATGCTATAATTGTATTGATAGGAAACATCAATACATGTGTGTTTAATAAACAAAAAGGGTTCCTAGTTATGCCTCTCTTATAGACTAGCTTGTTGATTAACAAGATGATCAAGGTTTCCTGATCATGGACATTGGATGTTGTTAATAACAAGGTCACAACATTTGCGAAATGATGTGATGAACATTCATCCGAAGTATAGCATTACGATCAAGTCATTATGTTTATATTGCTATAACATCATACAAAGTAGTCTTAGTCCTTAGACCATGAGATCATGTTAATTGCTAACACCGGAAGAGTATCTTGATAACATCAAACGTCACACCGTAACAGGGTGACCATAAAGGTGGGTTCAGTGCTATGAAGGTGTTATGTTGAGGCTCATGGATCAAGAGTGGAATTTGTCAATCCCGATGACGGATAGATATACTCTGGGCCCTCTCGGTGATATCACATTAAGATAGCTTGCAAGCAAGTGATGTGATCACTAGAATGTTATATCACGGGAACGAGAAAAGAGTGCATGTCGGTAACGAGATCAAACTAGGTATTTGGATACCGATGATCGAATCTCGGACATGTATTATATCATGAGACAAAGGGATTAAATTGCTGACGTTAAAGGTTCTCACGATCACAGAAGTCATCGTTGAATATGCAGGAGTTGGTATGGATCTCCAGGTCCCGCTTCTGATTATTGATCTGAGAGGAGTCTCAATCATGTCTGCATTATTCGCGAACCGTAGGGTGACACACTTAAGGGTTGCCGGACACCATTTAGGAGCACATATGTTCCAGACAAAAGGTTTGCAAAGCGCAGGAAATGTTTCGATAGAAACAGGAATTGTTTCGATAGAAACCAGAATTGTTTCGGGTGAAATTGCAGAAAGTGGTTCTGCATGTGATATTGAAATGTTGCAAGGGGTTTTATGTGAATGTTTGTTAATTAAAGTAATTAACAAAATTCTGAATAAAATAAATAAAAGAGTTTTATTAATTGAGAGTTGCATTTAATTTGGTGGAAATTAAATACATGTGAGTGGGATTTTGGGTGGAGGCCATGTTTATGTGAGTGGAGGTTCACCACATGAATGAAGGAGGGGAGGAGTACCCCCCCTCATGCGCCGGCTATGGGAGGGGAGGGGTCTCCCTCCCTCCTATATAAAGCCCCCTCTCCCCTCTCACAAACCACACCTCCTCGTGAAGGATCTCTCTCCCCTCTAGATATTCCCCCATGGTCTCGGATTAGCGAGATACATGTTCCTGGTGGCCTTGCGTCTGGAAGGAGTTGCTGCTTCCGCTGATTTGCTGGAGAGAGGAGGTGGAGGTTGTCCGGTGGCTTGAACGTGTGTGCGAGGACGGATGCGCTGCTGATTTGCGGCGCTCGGACTTCCACACGATCTTGAGATCGGCAAGCGTACGACTACATCAACCACGAGTTCCTACTCGTTAACAAAACTAGTTGTCTTCGAGGGTAAGTTCTCCATGGATGTATGTCCACCCGTTGCTCTGTATCTAGTAGATAGATCTTGGCGTATAGTTCTCATCGTAGGAAAATTTTTGGTTTCTATGCTGCGGACCCAACAGTCGTATCAGAGCATGATCTATGCGTAGGTGCTTAGCACGGGTAGTACACAAATGGTTGATATGTGGGCGATGATGATCATGTTATTGCATCTTCTATGTATTTTGGATATTGGTGGCATAGTGGGATGAAGCGGCCCGGACCAACCTTACATGTCATCATACATGAGACCGGTTCCACGACTGACATGCAACTTGTTTTGCATAAGTGGCTGGCGGGTGTCTGTCTCTCCTACTATAGTCAATATCTGATTTACAACGAGTTGCTAATAACTTGGTTATCCTCGTTGTGGTTCATGTTCGTAGGTAAGACCGGTTCTATCTCCGAAAGCCCTAAGCCACGTAAAACTTGCAATTGATAAATTAGAGGCGTCTAGTTTAGATCGTTGCTGGGCTAGTGTCTTGATATGGTATTTACTCTTACAACTCACTTAACGTGTAAGTTCCATAGACCTTGGCCTTACACACAAAGGAATGATAGAGATCATACCATGATGCAAATGATAGAGATCAAATGCATGGACCATATCACCTCACTTCACACATTAGATGTTAGCATCTTATATTGCTAGTTTGGCGCTTTTGGTAGCATTATAAGATGATCCCTCATTTAGATATCAAGATAAATTGTGTTCTTCCTTAAGTATGCAACGTTTTGTGGATCGTGTTTTGAGGCATCACGTGATGATCGGGTGTTCTCGACTCTACGCTTTCATACAACGGGTGTAAGAAAGTTTTACACACGTGAATACTAAGGTTCTTACTTGACGAGCCTAGCATGTACAGACATGGCCTCGGAACACGGACCGAAAGGTTAAGCATGAGTCATATAGTTGATATGATGCCCATATAGATGCTTGCCTTTGAAGCTACACCGACTCACGTGATGATCGGACTTGGTGTAGTGGATTTGGTTCATGTAATCACCAAAGGGACACGAGGGATGTCATTTTTGAGTGGGAGTTCATTAGTAATTTGGATTAGTTGAACTCAATCTATCATAAACTTAGTCTAAATATATTTTACAAATTCTGTTGTAGATGGCACCACCTGATTTTAATTTCAATGTGTGCATGGAGAAAGAGAAGCTTGTTGCGAATGGTAGCAACTTCACCAACTGGGCTATGAATTTGAGGATTCTCCTCACTGCTGCACAAAAGCAATATGTGCTAGATGCGCCGCTAGGCCCGCCACCAGCTCCTGATGCCCCTGACAAGGAAAAGAACGTCTATATAACTCGTCAGGAGGACCACAACTTAGTTCATTGCGGCATACTGTATGGGCTAGAGCCAGAACTTTGAAAGCGTTTCGAAAATGGCAATGCCTTTGATACCATGGGAGAATTGAAAATGATTTTCGATACCCATGCTACCGTAGAGAGTTATAATGCTACAGAAAAGTTCTTTAGCTGCATGATGGAGGAAAACAGCTCCGTTAGTGAGCATGTACTCAAAATGTCTGGGTACGCCGATAAGCTTGTGTCCTTGGGAATAACGATTCCCATTGACTTAGGCATACATCGTGTTCTCCAATCTCTGCCACCTAGCTACAAGAGCTTCGTGATGAACTATAATATGCAGGGCATGAAGAAGTCTCTTCCTGAGCTTCTGTCAATGCTTAAGACTGCAGAAGTGGAGATTAGGAAAGAACATCAAGTGTTGATGATCAATAAGACCACCGGTTTCAAGAAGGACAAGAAAGGCAAGCAGAAGGGAAAGAAGGGCGGCAAATCTGTTGCCGCGCCTGAAAAGAAACCCCGAGCTGGCCCTAAGTCTGACACTGAGTGCTACTATTGCAAGGGGACTGGCCATTGGAAGCGCAACTGCCCCAAGTATTTGGCGGACAAGAAGGCCGGCAAGGCAAACAAAGGTATATGTGATATACATGTTATTGATGTGTACTTGACTAGTACTCGCAGTAGCACCTAGGTATTTGATACGGGATCGGTTGCTAATATATGTAACTCGGTTCAGGGGCTGCGGAACAAGCGACAACTAGCAAGGGATGAGGTCACGATGCGGGTCGGCAATGGATCAAGAGTTGATGTGATCACCGTCGGAACGCTGCCTCTCCATATGCCGTCGGGATTAGTTATAAACCTGAATAATTGTTATTTGGTGCCTGCACTGAGCATGAACATTGTATCCGGATCATGTTTGATGCAAAGTGGTTATTCATTTAAGTCTGAAAATAATGGTTGTTTGATTTATATGAATAATATCTTTTATGGTCATGCACCTTTGTTGAATGGTTTATTTCTGTTGGATCTCGATAGTAGTATTACGCATATTCATAATGTTGATGCTAAAAGGATTAAACTTGATAATGATATATCTGCATATATGTGGCACTGTCGTCTAGGTTATATTGGCGTTAAACGCATGAAGAAACTCCATTCTGATGGACTTTTGGAATCACTTGATTTTGAATCATTTGATACATGTGAACCATGCCTTATGGGCAAGATGACTAGAACGCCGTTTTCCGGTTCAATGGAACGAGCGACAGATTTATTGGAAATCATACATACTGATGTGTGTGGACCAATGAGTGTGTCGGCACGAGGTGGATATCCTTATTTTGTTACTTTCACGGATGATTTGAGTAGATACGGGTATATCTATTTGATGAAACATAAGTCTGGAACCTTTGAAAAGTTCAAAGAATTTCAGAATGAAGTGGAAAATCATCGTAATAGAAAGATCAAATTTCTGCGGTCCGACCGTGGAGGAGAGTATCTTAGTTACGAGTTTAGCACACATATGAAAGACTGTGGAATAGTTTCACAACTCACGCCTGCCGGAACACCACAACGTAATGGTGTGTCTGAACGTCGTAATCGTACTTTATTGGATATGGTTCGATCTATGATGTCTCTGACTGACTTGCCACTGTCATTTTAGGGTTATGCACTGGAAACCACTGCATTCACTTTAAATAAGGCACCATCTAAATCCGTTGAAAAGACACCGTATGAATTATGGTTTGGAAACAAACCTAAGCTGTCATTTCTTAAAGTTTGGGGATGCGATGTTTATGTGAAGAAACTTCAACCGGATAAACTTGAACCCAAAGCGGAAAAATGCGTCTTCATAAGATACCCTAAGGAAACGATTGGGTATACCTTCTATCATAGATCTGAGGGAAAGGTCTTTGTTGCCAAGAATGGATCCTTTCTTGAGAAGGAGTTTCTCGCGAAAGGTGTGAGTAGTCGGAAGGTAGAACTCGAAGAGGTTATTGAACCTTCTCTTCATGAAATGGCGAGTAGCACAGCACCGGAAGTTTTTTCGGAGTTGACTTCACCTAATGAAGAGAGAGCTAATGATATTGATCATGAAACTCTGAAAGAGGACACTACCGAACCTCGCAGGTCAAGTAGGACACGTACAACTCCTGAACTATACGACAATCCTGTTATGAATTTCATGATTGATGAAATAGATGACCCTGCGACGTATGAAGAAGCGATGATGATCCCTGATTCCAACAAATGGCTAGAAGCCATGAAATCCGAGATGGAATCCATGTACAAAAACCAGGTTTGGACCTTGGTGGACTTACCTCACAATCGAAAGGTCGTTGAGAATAAATGGATTTTCAAAAGAAAAACTGATGCTGATGGTAATGTAACCATCTATAAGGCTCGACTTGTCGCAAAGGGGTTTCGACAAATTCAAGGAGTTGACTACGATGAGACATTCTCTCCCGTAGCGATGCTTAAGTCGGTTAGGATTATGTTAGCAATTGCTGTATATTTCGATTATGAAATATGGCAGATGGATGTCAAAACTGCGTTCCTCAATGGTAATATTGAAGAAGAGTTGTATATGATACAACCTAAGGGTTTTGTCGATCCTAAGGATGCTGACAAGGTGTGCAAACTTCAGTGATTCATCTATGGACTGAAGCAAGCATCCCGGAGTTGGAATCTCCGCTTTGATGAGGTGATCAAAGAGTTTGGATTTGTCCAAACTTATGGAGAGGCTTGTATTTACAAGAAAGTGAGTGGGAGCAATGTGGCATTTCTGATATTATATGTGGATGACATATTATTGATTGGAAATGATATAGATCTTTTAAATAGTGTTAAAAGTTATCTAAACAGCAAATTTTCGATGAAGGACCTTGGTGAAGCTTCATATATATTAGGGATTAAAATCTATAGAGATAGATCAAGACGCCTAATTGGGCTATCGCAGAGTACATACCTTGATAAGATATTAAAGAAGTTTAATATGGACAGAAGTAAGAAGGGGTACTTACCTATGTTGCAAGGCAAGACATTGAGTAAGACTCAAAGTCCGGCTACGGCGGAAGAAAGAGAGATAATGGATAAGATCCCCTATGCCTCAGCCATAGGCTCTATAATGTATGCCATGCTATGTACAAGACCGGATGTGGCACATGCTATTAGTTTGACTAGTAGGTACCAATCTGATCCAGGTTCGGAACACTAGATAACGGTCAAGAATATCCTTAAGTACTTGAGAAGAACTAAGGATATGTTTCTTGTATACGGAGGTGAAGAAGAGCTAGTCGCTAAGTGTTATGTCGATGCTAGCTTTGACACTGATCCGGATGACTCTAAGTCTCAATCCGGATACATATTTCTCTTGAACGGAGCAGCAGTTAGTTGGAGGAGCTCCAAACAACCTGTGGTGGCTAGATCAACGACGGAGGCAGAATATGTTGCTGCTTCAGAAGCGGCGCAGGAAGCGGTTTGGATGAAGGAGTTCATAACGGAACTAGGTGTGGTTCCTAGTGCGTTGGACCCAATGGTGATCTATTGTGACAATAATGGAGCCATAGCCAACGCCAAGGAACCAAGGTCTCACAAGAATTCCAAGCATATTAAGCGCCGGTTTCACTCCATCCGCGAGCATGTCAAGGATGGAGATATAAAGATTTGTAAAGTGCACACGGACCTGAATGTAGCAGATCCATTGACTAAAGTACTCCCTAGGGCAAAACATGATCAACACCAGAACTCCATGGGTGTTAGATTTATCACTATATAAACTAGATTATTGTCTCTAGTGCAAGTGGGAGACTGAAGGAAATATGACCTGAGAGGCAATAATAAAGTTGTTATTATGTATTCCTTGTATATGATAGATGTTTATTTTGCATGCTATAATTGTATTGATAGGAAACATCAATACATGTGTGTTTAATAAACAAAAAGGGTTCCTAGTTATGCCTCTCTTATAGACTAGCTTGTTGATTAACAAGATGATCAAGGTTTCCTGATCATGGACATTGGATGTTGTTAATAACAAGGTCACAGCATTTGTGAAATGATGTGATGAACATTCATCCGAAGTATAGCATTACGATCAAGTCATTATGTTTATATTGCTATAACATCATACAAAGTAGTCTTAGTCCTTAGACCATGAGATCATGTTAATTGCTAACACCGGAAGAGTATCTTGATAACATCAAACGTCACACCGTAACAAGGTGACCATAAAGGTGGGTTCAGTGCTATGAAGGTGTTATGTTGAGGCTCATGGATCAAGAGTGGAATTTGTCAATCCCGATGACGGATAGATATACTCTAGGCCCTCTCGGTGATATCACATTAAGATAGTTTGCAAGCAAGTGATGTGATCACTAGAATGTTATATCACGGGAACGAGAAAAAAGTGCATGTCGGTAACGAGATCAAACTAGGTATTTGGATACCGATGATCGAATCTCGGACATGTATTATATCATGAGACAAAGGGATTAAATTGCTGATGTTAAAGGTTCTCACGATCACAGAAGTCATCATTGAATATGCAGGAGTCAGTATGGATCTCCAGGTCCCGCTTCTGATTATTGATCTGAGAGGAGTCTCAATCATGTCTGCATTATTCGCGAATCGTAGGGTGACACACTTAAGGGTTGCCGGACACCATTTAGGAGCACATATGTTCCAGACAAAAGGTTTGCAAAGCGCAGGAAATGTTTCGATAGAAACAGGAATTGTTTCGATAGAAACCAGAATTGTTTCGGGTGAAATTGCAGAAAGTGGTTCTGCATGTAGTAGATAGATCTTGGCGTATAGTTCTGATCGTAGGAAATTTTTTGTTTTCTATGCTGTGGACCCAACAAAACTCTCCTATGTTAACCATAGAATATAAATTTGTACTTGCTAGAAACTATATATATGGTTTGCAATTACCTTATGTTGAAAATCATCATTCCAACCATAATATTAATAATGAGAATATTACTAACAACTTTTTTGAAAGAGTAAAGCATGCTAATTAATACCATGATAATCATTATGATTCTCATCATATAACAAACTTTACAAACTTGCATGCTTCCAATGGTCATATTGCTAAATTTACTTATAGTGCTTGCAACTATTATGAAAGAGGAGGTTGCCAATTCCCTCCTTGTGTTGATATTAATTATAAAACTCATTCACCTACTGATAATATGTATAGGTATACTCTTTTTTGCTTTGCCTTGTTCAAATATAAAAGCCATATGCATAGGAAGAAAGTTAGACTTTGTTATTATCACTTTTATGTTTTGTGTTGCTCTATACCATGTTTCTATTTTATTATTTATTTGATTGGCATGAGAACACCATGGGACCCTGATATAATGGATGGAACACTTTCCAAGGAAGAAGGAGGTAGCTAAGAAGCACAAACTATCCCATGAGTTCCACATCACCTAAACCAAGTAAGTGAAGCTTAGCTATATGGCTATAAAAAAGCGCTTTGCGGGAGTCAACCTGGTTATTTTTCTTTTGGATTTTTGTTTTGAACTTTTGCTATATCAAGAGAGTTTTGTTTTGCTTTTCTTTCTACAATTTTTAATAAAGTACCAAGTGGAACCCATTTTGAATGTTTTAAAAGTTCCTAGTTTTTAGTGCATGAATTTTCGGATTTTTTCTGTAACTATGATTGCGCTCAAATTCATGAAGCATTTACAACTTTTCATCCTCTATACGCAAAAAAATTGGCTAAAATTCCTGACATGTCTAAGTGGGCGAAAAAATCATTTTGCTGTTGCTGAAAATTTAGACAGATTCTGCCATATTTTGTTTTAACCATTCCCAAGTGTCCTAAGATTTTTATGAGTCATATTATATATTAGGGATATGTAGTAACATTATATGTTTGATGGAAAATTTAGAAAGAATTTTATCTTTGATATATATGCAACAACTATTATATTCTTGTGCCACTAATGTCATCTCTTAGAAAAGAGATGGGAGAAAAAGTTTTATGTTGAAGTTTTTTGACAAAGAATAGAGGAAAATCACACCAAGAGAAATCCAAGGATGGTGAAAACCATAAGCTTGGGGATGCCAAAGGCACCCCACTAGACCAACTCAACTCTCAATTTGCCTCTAAACTTTGTTTTTTGAGTAACATAGAACTATCGTAAAAACTTAGAGCGTCTATTTTGTCATTTTACTTTTTGTTTTGCATTAAAAATACCACCACCATTATTATAAATGTTTTTTTGTTAGCTACTGAAAAGAAACTCTGCTTAATGAGATCAAAACTGGAAAATAATGTCATGGAATAAAAAAGGGGAGATAAAAACAAAAGCTGAAATTCATGTTGTGTTTAGTTCTTAAGCTCAAGTACTTTATATGAAGCATGATATTTTTTATGCCTATTAATTTGTATCATTTGCTTGTGTATATTTATGTTCAATATTAAGAAGTAAGGTGAGAAAATAAATATTGACATTATAAACTAGATGGCACACTCTTTAGATCTCTTTTTGCTAAGCCTTTTCTACACAAGCTAAGACTTGTTCCAAGCCCCTTAAAACTAGACTAGACATATCTACCTACTGATACGTCATAAATGTAACTATAATTTTTGATGCTCCATGCTTGTTTTGTGTCAACTTTCTTATGTTTTGTTTACACTTTGAGGTATTTTTATACATTTTCTGGAACTAACCTATTAACAAGATACCGCAGTGCTAGTTGCATGTTTTCTGCTGTTTTTGGTTTTAGAAAAGCTAGTAAGGAAATATTCTCGGAATTGGACGGGACAAAAGCCAAATTTAATATTTTACTAGAAGGAACACGGAGTCCGGAGGGCAGCCGAAGTGGGGCCACGAGGCGACCACACCATAGGGTGGCACGCCCCCTGGGCGCGCCAGGCCCTAATGTGGGCCCCTCAGGCGGCCACCGACCTCGCCCCTTCGCCTATAAAAGAACCCTGATGCAGAAACCCTAAACACCCGATCAGAAATCCACGAAAGAGTCTGTAGCCGCCGTCATCTCCATCCCTAGATCGGGGGTGATCTGAAGCTCTTCCCGGCACCCTGCCGGAGGGGAGAGATCATCCTGGAGGCCTTCTTCATTACGATGCCAGCCTCTGGAGTGATGCGTGAGTAGTTCACCCTTGGACTATGGGTCCATACAGTAGCTAGATGGTTGGTTCTCCTCCTTTGTGCTATCATGTTTAGATCTTGTGAGCTCCATTCATGATCAAGATCATCTATTTGTAATCCTACATGTTGTGTTTGCGAGGATCCGATGGATATTGAGATGCTATTTCAGATTGATTATTGATTCTATCATGTCTTTGTTATTTGTGATTGATACATTGCAAATGTATCTATAATTTTTGATGTTCCATGCTTGGTTTTATCTACTTTCTTATGTTTTGTCCACAATTTGGAGTACTTTTCATATGATTTCTTGGACTAACCTATTAACAAGAGCCATAGTGCTAGTTGCCTGTTTTCTGCCTCCAGCCACGAAAAGTTCCGCAGCGCTGCCGCCACCAAAGGGGAGATTCGGGGGACAGAAAGTCTCTGTTTCGGCACCCTACCGGGATGGGGAAGTGCCCCCGGAGCCATCTCCATCGATCTTCACCGCCATCTCCATCACCATTGCCGATTCCCATGATGAGGAGGGAGTAGTTCTCTCTCGAGGCTAAGGGTTCTACCGGTAGCTATGTGTTCATCTCTCTCTCTATGCATGATCATATTGTGATCATGAGCTTGTAATCTATAAATCTACTTTGCTACTTAAGTGCTTTAATAGATCTCTGCTCTCCCCATGTGTGTGAAAGTGACAGCGTGCACACCATGGTGGCACTTAGGCTAGAGATTACAAATACTTGTTATGAGTTATATTTGGAGTTGGATGTCTTTATGAAATTGTGGTGTTTGTTGGACTCATCTAGTGCTCAAGGTGACAGTGTGGGGTTTTCTAGATGGGAAAGGCTTACATTGAGGTGTGCTGTTATAGCCCTACCATGGATTAGAGTGTCCAACCGGAGAGTAGTTAAGAGTAGTATCATAAAGAGAAGATATTTATATGAGAGTGTTCACTAGTGAAAGTATGATCCCTAGGCCTTGTTTCTAAGCATTGATACACCGTTTGCAACTAGATCTGTTACATGTTTGCTTGCTTCCATCTTTATTTCAGTTTGCCTTTAGTATTTTCCACGCTGTCAAGTTATTTTCTATCACCGTTACCACTTATAAGTATCCATACCACTTGCATTTCACTATCTCTTCGCCGAACTAGTGCACCTATACACCTGACAAGTGTATTGGGTGTGTTGGGGATACAAGAGACTTCTTGTATATTGATTGCAGGGTTGCTTGAGAGGGGATACCTTTGACCACTTCCTCCCTGAGTTCGATAAACCTTGGGTGATCCACTTAAGGGAAAACTTGCTGCTGTTCTACAAACCTCTGCACTTGGAGGCCCAACAACTGTCTACAAGAATAGAAGTGCGTAGACATCAAGCTATTTTCTGGCGTCGTTGCCGGGGAGGTAAGGTAAAGGGTACTCACATCCTCCGGTGTGAGTGCTCGAAGTTATTTCCTTTAGATTCTGCAATTTTGTCTTTTTATTTCTTGTTTTCACTAGTTAGGCTTAATGGAAAACAACAACAAAAATAGAGAGCTTTTTAGTATTTTTCCTAAGTTAGAACTTGAATTGTTTGAAAAGAAAATTAAAAAACCCCATGGAACTTTCTTTGCATGCTAATAGCAATGTTATTAGTATGAATCTTTTGAACACCTTTGTTACTAATGCTATGGAAACGTCTAAGCTTGGGGAAGTTGGTTTTTATGAAAATGATCTTTTTAGTTCCTCAGCTTTAAAGAAGAAAATTTGCTCTGATGATACTTTATCTCCCATATGTGGTAATTCTAATGGTACTTGTGATATGTTAAATCCACATACTGAAAGCATCCCTTTTAAAATACCTATAAAAATTGTTGAACGTGTTATGAATAACTGCTATTTTGGAGATGGAACTGTCCATCCCGGTGATCATTTACTCTTTATATATGAATTATGCGAGTTGTTCAAGTGTGCAGGTATTTCAATGAACCAAGTTAAGAGGAAGCTATTCCCTATTTCACTTAAGGGCAAAGCAAGGGAGTGGTATGAGCTACTAGATGATCCTAATCATTTGGAGTGGAAGGAACTTGAATCTCTCTTTTACTCTAAATTTTATCCTCCTCATGAAATTCATAAAGATAGGAATTACATTTATAATTTTCATCCTCATGATGGAGAAAGTATTGCCCAAGCATGAGGGAGATTGAAGTCAGTAATGCTCAAATGTCCCATTCATGAGCTCCCCAGTAATATTGTTATTAATAATTTCTATGCAAGGCTTTCAGGACATTACAAGGACTATCTAGATACTTGTTTAGAGGGATCCTTCACAAGTAAGGAGGTCAAAGGTAAGTGGGATCTTCTTGAAACAATTCAAAGCAATACCGAAGATTGGGATAACAACAAAGGTAAAGAACCAGGTATAAACTATGATTATGATTGCATTAAGTCTTTTGCTGAAACTATTGATTTTCAAGAGCTTAGTGCTAAATATGGTCTTGATCCTCAAATTCTTGTTGATTGTTATAGAACCTTTGCTTCTCATATTAATGCTCCTAAAGAAAAATGGGACATGTATCATGACCCTTTTAAAGACACTTGCATGGAAAATGAAATTGTTATTAATGATAGCAATAAACATGCTCAAACCTCTGAAAGTACTATTTCTTATAAGCATGTTAATTTTTGTGGAATACATAGACCTTGTGAGAATAATCAAATTGAAGAAGAATATTGTATCACCTACAGGAATGAAAAAACTAGAACGTGGTATAGGGCTCTAAATGATCTTGGTAAAAAAGTTTGTGCCATCTATCCTTTTATTTGTGAACTTTGCTTTGAAGTGGGTCATTTCAATTTTCAATGCTCAGGCCATAATAATAGCCCTTCTAATCCAATGAGTACTGCAAGTTTGTATTGTGATGACATGATCACTCCTAATCAGCATGATGAACTTACATTATTTTTGGGGTGTGAAGAGTTATCAAGAAAAACCTCTTTGGTAGATATGGGTGCTTTTGATATGAATGGTGTCATGCATGGTTGTCATCTTTATTGTGTTGATAATTTCCACACAAATACTTACATACAAAATATTATAAAAGATGAGATCTTACGAAAATATGACATGACTAATATGTGTTTTGGTCTTATTAATGAAAAGGAGGAATCCTCCAAAGTTTCGTCTATTGTCTCTAACAATGAACCAGGGTATATGGAGAAGCTTCCTTTCAAGCCTCTCCCTCCTAAAGATAAGAAGAAAAAGAAGAAAAGGAGGAGTAAAAGGAGAGAGGAAACGGTATTTTCCCCTAAGCATGTTGCTCCTATTATAGTTTTTGATGAGTCTGAACTCAATGATGTTTCTATGCCTGTTACCTATAGTAGTGATCATGATTGGGAAAAGCACACTACTTTTGATATTGAAAATCTCTTTGGTACCAATTCTGAAAAAGATGATATTAATAATTGCTATACTATTAGTGCTATCCATGATCCTTCCAATGATGATACAAATGAACACACTTTGGAGGATAACTATTATATTGCTTATGATGGTACTATACCTCCAATATATGATGATTGCAATGATGATTATGATATTTTCAGTCCACCTAGTATTGAGGAGGAAATTAATTATGATTACAATATGCCTCCTATATTTGATGATTATGGTGCTGAAAATAATAATGATAGCTATTTTGTTGAATTTGCTCCCACTACAATTAATAAGAATGACTATGTTTATGTGGGGAGTATTAATTCTTTTATGCATGTAGCTCATGATAAGAATGTTTCTTGTGATAGTTATATTGTTAATTTTATTCATGTTGCTACTGAAAGTTATTATGAGAGAGGGAAGCATGGTCTTATGTATCTCAACAATATTAAGTTTCCCCTCTTTATCTTGAAAGTTTTGAAGTTGCACTTGTTTTGCTTTCCGATGCTTGTTGCTTTTTTGCTTTCATGACTTGTTTCTTTACAATATTCCTATGCATAGGAAGTGGTTTAGACTTAAATGTGTTTTGAATTTGCTTCTTGATGCTCTTTTTTACTTCAATTCATATTTTTTATGTGAGCATCTTCTCAAACTATCATGCCTAACTTAAAGGCGTTAAAGAAATGTACTTATTGGGAGATAACCCAAAAGTTTTAGATGAGTCTTGGAAGTTATTACTTTAGTAATAACTGCTCCTTATCCTTTTTATTTGCTTTTCGTGCCAAGAATAACCTCTAATGAGAGAGAAGTAATGATTGGGAAAGTTGTTGTCCCGAAACAGATTTCTGTGCTTCACCGTAAAAATTCGTGTAAAATCTCTGTACGTCCTTTTGAGGCGTGAATTTTTGTGCTTCTGCCCCAGGTTGTTATCTAACTTTCGTTAGTTCAACACTTTTCGATTTGAGCAACAGAGGTCTTCGAAAAAAATCGTCTTTACCTGCTGGTCTGTTTTGATAGATTTCTGCCATTTTCTGCATTTGCTTCTTGTGGGTTCCTTTTTGAGTTCTTTTGGGGAATTGAGCTTTTTGAGAGAAGTGCTACAGTAGCTAGTATTCTAATGGAAGTTTATTTGGTCTTAGAACTGAACCTTAAGACTTATTTATCTTAAGTGCACTAATGTTGCTAATGAGATTGTGTGAAGTTTTGTATGAAGGAAAAATTTCAGGTGTATGGAAGGAAATGAGATGAAGGATGGACTAAAGCTCAAGCTTGGGGATGCCACGCGTGTCACCCCAAGAAATATCCAAAAAGTACAAAAGGTCTTTTCTTCCACCATTATATTGAGTCTCCACCTTCTATCTTTATGCACCTACTTTGAGAGCATAGTGGCCATTCTTAGTTTCTATGTGCATTGTCCCAAGACTAGTTGATTGATGCATAACTTGTTCTTGCTTGTTTTAAACTATTTGTATCTAGTCACTCTTATGAACTTTGAAGGTGTCCTATGCATTTATATTTGCTACTCTATGAGGGACAAGTTGAATGCTATTATGCTATGTTTTCCTTATGTGAAACAAACAAACGTCTTGCAAAGCATTGTTATTCATGAATCTTTTGTTTGTGCCTTTTCATGTTGCATCATAGTTTCTTTGTCTTATTGCTAGAACTTTGTCTTTCATGTTATGGTTGAAGTACTATGATCCCAGCTGAATGTTTTACAAGTACGTTGATCAAGTTTATGATGGTGCATCTCACCTCAAAAATTATTCTTTCTTTTTATCACTTACCTACTCGAGGACGAGCAGGAGTTAAGCTTGGGGATGTTGATACATTGCAAATGTATCTATAATTTTTGATGTTCCATGCTTGGTTTTATCTACTTTCTTATGTTTTGTCCACACTTTGGAGTACTTTTCATATGATTTCTTGGACTAACCTATTAACAAGAGCCACAGTGCCAGTTGCCTGTTTTTGCTGTTTTTGGTTCCATGAAAGTCAGAAAATCAATATTCTCGGAATTGGACGGGACAAAAGCCAAAGTTCCTATTTTACCGAAAGACTCACGGAGCCAAAAGCAGAGACGGAGGAGGGCCAGGGCCTGGCCACACCATATGGTGGCGCGAGCTAGCCCTGGCCGCGCCGCCAGGTGGTGTGGGCCCCCTGGCACTCCACCGACCTTGCCTCTTCGCCTATAAGAAGCCTCCCGATGCGTAAACCCTAGATCGTCAAGCCTCTAGCCACGAAAAGTTCCGCAGCGCTGCCGCCACCAAAGGGGAGATTCGGGGGACAGAAAGTCTCTGTTTCGGCACCCTACCGGGATGGGGAAGTGCCCCCGGAGCCATCTCCATCGATCTTCACCGCCATCTCCATCACCATTGCTGATTCCCATGATGAGGAGGGAGTAGTTCTCTCCGAGGCTAAGGGTTATACCGGTAGCTATGTGTTCATCTCTCTCTCTATGCATGATCATATTGTGATCATGAGCTTGTAATCTATAGATCTACTTTGCTACTTAAGTGCTTTAATAGATCTCTGCTCTCCCCATGTGTGTGAAAGTGACAGCGTGCACACCATGGTGGCACTTAGGCTAGAGATTACAAATACTTGTTATGAGTTATATTTGGAGTTGGATGTCTTTATGAAATTGTGGTGTTTGTTGGACTCATCTAGTGCTCAAGGTGACAGTGTGGGGTTTTCTAGATGGGAAAGGCTTACTTTGAGGTGTGCTGTTATAGCCCTACCATGGATTAGAGTGTCCAACCGGAGAGTAGTTAAGAGTAGTATCATAAAGAGAATATATTTATATGAGAGTGTTCACTAGTGAAAGTATGATCCCTAGGCCTTGTTTCTAAGCATTGATACACCGTTTGCAACTAGATCTGTTACATGTTTGCTTGCTTCCATCTTTATTTCAGTTTGCCTTTAGTCTTTTCCACGCCGTCAAGTTATTTTCTATCACCGTTACCACTTATAAGTATCCATACCACTTGTATTCCACTATCTCTTCACCGAACTAGTGCACCTATACACCTGACAAGTGTATTGGGTGTGTTCGGGACACAAGAGACATCTTGTATATTGATTGCAGGGTTGCTTGAGAGGGGATACCTTTGACCACTTCCTCCCTGAGTTCGATAAACCTTAGGTGATCCACTTAAGGGAAAACTTGCTGCTGTTCTACAAACCTCTGCTCTTGGAGGCCCAACAACTGTCTACAAGAATAGAAGTGCGTAGACATCAGTGATCTTGCATGCTTTCCGTTGTTAGTAGCTATCTTGGCCAAGCAGATGCTAGCAACTCCAAGAGGGAGTATTTATGCTCGATAGTGGGTTCATGCCTCTAGTAATCTGGGGAGTGACAAAAATCTCTAAGGTTGTAGATGTGTTGTTGGTACTAGGGAGAAAACAACAATCTTTTGTCCATGGGGCAATTGTATTGTTTACTTTACACACTTCGCTTAATGCAATTATCTGTTGCCTGCAACTTAATACTAGAAGGGGTTCGTATGATAACCTGAAGGTGGATTATTAGTCATAGATGCAGTTGGATTACGGTCTATGTATTATGTTGTAATGCCCAATCAAATCTCATAGGAGTCAAGATGTCTAGTATATGCATTGTTATGCTTTCTCAATCTGTCAATTGCCCCGCTGTAATTTGTTCACCCAACATGCTATTTATCTTAAGGAGAAACACCTCTAGTGAACTATGGACCCTAGTCCATTCCTTTACCATTGATATACCATCTACTGTTTACTGTTTACTATTTACTTTCTGCAAGCAATTACTATCTTCCACACTATACGTTTAATTCTTTGTTTTCAGCAAAACCAGTGATATTGACAACCTCACTGTAAGTTGGGGAAAAGTTCTATGGTTGTGTTGTGCAGGATTCCAAGTTGTTAGCAATACCTTGGAGTTGTTTCCTTAATCCTACTGGTTCGATAACCTTGGTTTCATAACTGAGGGAAAACTTGCTGCTGTGCTCATCATACCTTCCTCTTGGGGTTCCCAACGAGCTCTACATGTTGAGCCATCACCTACTTGTAGCAAAAGCTACTTTCAAGTATAGTATGTATGTTAATTCTCCAAACACTCTTAAAAACACCATTTTCATGTATTTTAAAGCTCATAAGAAAGTAAGATTTGGGGTGATGCCACTATGGAAATTTTTGTGCTTTACATCTTATTAGTGGTTGTTAGCTAAACCATGACTGGCATGGCACAAAGCTTTCAATGTTAAATGTCGAATATTAATCATGTTTAAGTTCTACCTATGGATTGCAACGAGGTGAAATGAAGTGTGCACACTAGAGTAGGCATGTTGGTAGAAAACGCTCATGAACCGCTAGCTGATGACCCACAAGTATAGGGGGTGTATCGCAGTATTTTCGAGGGAAGTGAAACCCAATTTATTGATTCGACACAAGGGGAGCCAAAGAATATTTATAAGCCTTAACAACTGAGTTGTCAATTCAGCTGCACCTAGAAACAATCTTGATGACAACAGTTTATCAGTAGCAACAGTTTTGTAGTAGGAATAGAAAAGTAACAGCAGTAGTAAAGTAAAGACAGTAGTGACAATAGCAGTAAATAGTGGGATTCGAGTGCGGTAGGCATAGGGATGGATGGACGGGCGTTGCATGGACAAGACAATTCACATAGCAATCAGAACATAGGGCAATTGCAGATAAATAAGATAAAGCATCCAAGTACTAGATAATCCTAGGCATGTGTTCCATATATAGTCATACGTGCTCGCAATGAGAACTTGCACAACATCTTTTGTCCTGCCAGCCCGTTTGCAGCGGGGCCTCAAGGGAACTACTGGCAATTAAGGTGCTCCTTTTAATAGAGCACCGGAGCAAAGCATTAACACTCCGTGAACACATGTGATCCTCACATCAAAGCCATTCCCTCTGGTTATCCCGATTTCTGTCACTTCGGGGCCATTGGTTCCGGACAACAACGTGTGTATACAACTTGCAGATAAGACCATAAACAATACTATCATAATGAATCAATAACATGTTCAGATCTGAAATCATGGCACTCGGGCCCTAGTGACAAGCATTAAGCACAACAAGTCGCAACAAAGTCATAAATCACTAATAAAAGATACTAGGCACCATGCCCTAACAATCTGATGCCATTACATGAACGATCTCATCCAATCCCTACCATCCCTATAACCTATAGTGGGAGATTACTGACTCATAGATGGGGGAAACATGGATGGTCGATGAAGAAGCGATGGTGATGATGATGGCAATGATCTCCTCCAATTCCCCATCCCGGCAGGGTGCCAGAACGGAGTTTCTGGTGCTGTTTCGTGGAATCTGGTGGTGGCGGTGGAGCGGAACTCCTTCTAGAAAAACGTCGAACCCAAGGAGTTTTTAGGTCAGAAGGCAACTTATAGGCGAAGAAGGAGACCGAGGGGGTGCCTGGGGGCCCACACCACCCCCTGGCATGGCCTGGCTTGGCCCGCGCCACCAGGTGGTGTGGCCACCCCTGGCTCTTCTCCGTCTCGTATTCTGGCTCCTGGAGTCTTTGGGTGAAATAGGATTTTTGGCATATTTTTCGGGATTTTTCGTGATAGTTGATTTTCTGCACAAAAAGTAGACACCAAGGCAATTCTGCTGAAAACAGCGTCAGTCCGCGTTAGTTGTATCCAAATCACACAAGTATAGAGGAGAAACAATAGCAAAAGTGTTCGGGAAAGTAGATACATTTTGGACGTATCAACTCCCCCAAGCTTAGCTTATTTCTTGTCCTCAAGCAATTCAGTTGAAAACTAAGTGCGATAAAATAACTTTCACGAACACATTGGCTTCATATAATGTAAATATTCTCAGCAATGTGATAAACTACTTAGACAGTTCATAATAAAGAGTATGCAACTAAGTTTACTTAGTAGGCATTGCAAGCTATGAAGAGATTCCAACTCAAGAAAAATAAGTAGCATGAAGTATAAACGTAAGCAACATTACAATGCTCATAGAAAGGTATGATAGAGTGTGATGCACTCGACTTTCAACGTAGAGCTCGTTGGGAACCCCAAGAGGAAGGTATGATGAGCACAGCAGTAAGTTTTCCCTCAGTTATGAAACCAAGGTTTAATCGAACCAGTAGGATCAAGGAAACACCCAAAAGGTGTTACTAGCTGAGCTTTGGCAGGGCGCACTACCAGTGCTAGTAGCAACGTGGAGACCTGCACAACACAACCACAGAACTTTGTCCCCAACTTGCGATGAGGTTGTCAATCTCACCGTGTTTTGCGGAAAACAAAGGATTAAACGTATCGAATGGAAGGAAGTAATAGTTTGCAGAAAGTAAACACAAAGCAGAAACATTTTATAGATTGTAAATAAAAGACAAGGACCGGGATCCATAGTTCACTAGAGGTGGCTCTCCTTAGATAGATAACATGTTGGGTGAACAAATTACAGCGGGGCAATTGACAAACACCGAGAAAGCAATACATGCATATACTAATCATCTTGACTCCTTTGAGACTTGATTGGGCAATACAACATAATACATAGACCGCCATCCAACTGCATCTATGACAAATAATCCACCTTCAGGTTATCATCCGAACCCCCTCTAGTATTAAGTTGCAAGCAACAGATTATTGCTTTACGAACTGCGTGTAAGGTAAACAATACGATTGTTCTATGAACAAAGGATTGTTGTTTTCTCCCTAGTAGCAACATCACATCTACACTTCCCCAGATTACCAGAGGCATGAACCCACTATCGAGCATAAATACTAACTCTTGGAGTTGCTAGCATCTACTTGGCCAAGATAGCTACTAACAACGGAAAGCATGCAAGATCTCAAATAACAAAGACATGATAGAATCAATAATCAATCTGAAATAGCATCTCAATATCCATCGGATCCCCCCAAACACAACATGTATGAATTACAAATAGATGATCTTGATCATGAACGGAGCTCACAAGATGTAAACATGAAAGCACAAAGGAGGAGAAACCAGCCATCTAGCTACTACATGGATCAGTAGTCCAAGGATGAACTACTCACGCATCACACCGGAGGCTTGCATGGTGATGAAGAAGGCCTCCAGGGTGAATTCCCCTCTACGGCAGGGTGTCGGGAAGAGCTTTAGATCCCTCCCGATCTAGGGATGGAGATGACGGCGGCTACAGACTCTTTCATGGATTTTTGATCGGGTCCTAGGTTTTTCGTCCCGAGGGCAACTTATAGGCGGAAGGAGAGGCCGAGGGGGTGCTGGGGTCGGCCAGACCACCCCCTGGCGCGGGCCAAGCCTGGCCGTGCGTCCAGGTGGTGTGGCTGGCCCCTCTCCCTCTCGTATTCTGGCACTTGATCCCTTCCGGAAAAATAGGCACTTTGGCTTTTGTCCCGTCAAATTCCGAGAATATTCATTTTCTGACTTTCCTGGAACCAAAAACAGTAGAAAATAGGCAGCTGACACTGTGGCTCTTGTTAATAGGTTAGTCCAAGAAATCATATGAAAAGTACTCCAAAGTTGGAACAAAACACAAGAAAGTGGATAAAACGAAGCATGGAACATAAAAAATTATAGATAGATTTGCAATGTATCAACATCCCCAAGCTTAACTCCTGCTTGTCCTCGAGTAGGTAAGTGATAAAAAGAAATAATTTTTGAGGTGACATGCACCATCAAAGACTTGATCAAAGTATTTGTAAAACATTCAAGGCTGGGATCATAGTACTTCAATCATAACATGAAATACAAAGTTCTAGCAATAAGCAAAGAGACTACGATGCAACATGAAAAGGCACAAACAAAAGATTCATGAATAACAATGCTTTGCAAGACGTTTGTTTGTTTCACATAAAGAAAACATAGCATAAAAGTATTCAGCTTGTACCTCAATAGAGTAGCAAATATAAATTCATAGGACACCTTCAAAGTTCATAAGAGTGACTAGATACAATAGTTTAAAACAAGAAATATCAAGTTATGCATCAGTCAACTAGTCTTGGGACAATGCACATAGAACTAAGAATGGCCACTATGCTCTCAAAGTAGTGCATAAAGATAGAAGGTGGAGACACAATATAATGGTGGAAGAAAGGCCTTTTGTAAAAAGGAAGTAGGGATTCAAGTCTCATAAAGAGCTTCCAAAAAATTATGGTACTTGTAGTTTTCAGCTCTCATTGCCCCTATCATAAGCATCTTGAAGTGGTTAAGGTTAAAGTGACACAACTAAGAGGATATGCTTGACAAGTTATAAACCGAAATCTCATGCCCCTTACTTACGAAGACCAATCCTCATGCTACTCAACTTCAGTCACGAGTAAGCTCTTGTCATTGTAAGTATATGTGTATCATTAAGAACCGCCAACGGGGTACCCCTTGCACATGATACGGGAGCTTTCCCATAATCAAAATGACAAGGCAAGCAGACAATGAGCATCTCAGCGATCTTTTTATTTGCTATTTGCATAGGTTTTTATTGAGGATGCTTCATAGAGTGCTCATTATGGTGATGCTGCAAGTTTCCACCATGATTAGGCATGGCTTAGGCTAGCGGCCCAGGCGTTTCTCTAACACACATACAAACTCCATGATCTTACAAGTTCCACTTTTATTTCACACCGCCGGGATCCGTAAGCAAAAGAACATGATATCAACGGGGTACAAAGTACAAGTGCAATGTTGAAAGCGTTCCCCATGAAACATGGTTCTGCTAACTTCAACTTATAAAGCGCAAGCATATACGCAACAAAGAAGGACCCAATGGTTCAAGTTTATTAGAGGCAATAAAGTAAAGTGTGCTATCAAGTTCGTGAGAGATTTAATCACTAGTTTTCTCATAACAAGTGAAAGGTAGACAAAAGCATGAATGTACTTGGAATAGAATAAGCTAGTAGGTAGGTATGGTGGACTCTTTGGAATAACTTGGTTTAGGGAGTTGGATGCATGAGTGGAACTCATACTTTGTTGTGGAGGCTAACAAAAGACTGGGAGCGACAAACTAAGAGAGCAATAATGGCCATAATCATGCAGAGCGACAAAACATCATTGATCAAAGCATAAAGTGATACTACAAGTTGAAAACTAAAGGATCATAAAGGCTATGGTGACTTGTGACAGTCATAACATGGTGTAAGCATGTGCCAAGTCAACCCAAATAAAGCATCAAAGGAGAATACCACTATACTATGCTTTAATATGCTAAAACAACGCATGATTCATCCAAGGCACATTAAGCAATCTCAATCGTTTATAACAAGTCATGCTATAGCAAAGAATACTAAGCATAAATCCAAAACAATATCAAGCATGGCATGACAAAGCATAGCCACAGTAAAAAACGAGCTCTTTTTACCACATAAGCATGAACTTTCCTACTTTTTCCAAACCAAACCAAAGTATGAAAGAGGGGGTCCAACCAACTTATTCCGAAAACTAAGCAAACCAAGCAAACTAAAAACCAAAACAAAAACGAAAAAGAAGACGCTCCAAGAAAAACACAACTGTGCATGAAACAATAACAATGAAGCGTTTTGAGGAAACCTGGGATTTTTATTGATGAAGAAGGGGATGCCTTGGGCATCCCCAAGCTTTGACGCTTGCACTTCTTGGATATTTCTTGGGGTGACACGCGTGGCATCCCCAAGATTGAGCTTTAGTCCATCCTTCATCTCATTACTCATTCCTTCCATACACCTGAAAATTTTCCTTCATACAAAACTTCACACAATCTTTATTAGCAACATTAGTGCACTCAAGATAAATAAGTCTCAAGGTTAAGTTCTAACACCAAATAAACTTCCATTAGAACACTAGCTACTGTAGCACTTCCCTGAAAAAGCTCGATTCCGCAAAGGAACTCAAGAAGGAACTAACAAGAAGCAAATGCAGAAAATGGCAGAAATCTTTCAAAACAGACCGGCAGGTAAAGACGGATTTTTTCGAAGACCTTCTGTTGCTCAAATCAAAAAGTGTTTAACTAACGAAAGCTAGATAACAACCTGGGGCAGAAGCACAAAAATTCACGCCTCAAAAGGACTTACAGAGATTTTACACGAATTTTTATGGTGAAGCACAGAAATCTGTTTCGGGACAACAATTTTCCCAATCATTACTTCACTCACATTAGAGGTTACTCTTGGCACAAAAAGCAAATAAAAAGGATAAGGAGCGGTTATTACTGAGGTAATAACTTCCAAGGCCCATCTAAAACTCTTGGGTTATCTCCCAACAAGTACTTTTCTTTAACGCCTTTAAGTTAGGCATAAGAACCAAAGAAAGAATCAAGTGTTCTCAAATGAAGAAGCATTAAGATCAATACCAGAAATATCTTCAACAAGGCAAGGTATATCATCCAAATAAGTTCTAGAGGATCCTCTCTCAATGCTCTTGGGTTCACTATTCTCGTCAAAAGGGTTTGCAGGAACAATCCAATCAAGATTCTTTGCTATGGCATCATGTATTGCTACTAGTTTAAAGGGTATTGGTATCTTAGGTTCCTCCCCATTAGGTTCGGTTTTGTTCATCTTTTCTCATGTACCAACATATACACATGAGCCTAGCATATTGAAACATTCAAAAACTTTTCTAGCTTCCTTGGCAACATCATAGAAATCCTTCAACAAAGTTTCTAGAATAAAATCCCTCTTTTCAGGGTCCTCAATTTCTTTAAGCTTAAGAAACATTACTTGCATTAAGGGGTTGAGGTTATCAAACCTAGATTCTAACATGTGAATTAAAGAAGCTGCAACAATCTCAAAATTTGGAGCAAGTTCTACAAGGGATCTATCCTCAATCTTCATGTTTGCTAACATGATTAAATAATTCTTCAATATTATCTTTCCCAATTATAGAACCACTACCAATTGAAAGGTCTTTCAAGGTGAATGTAGGGATCAACATGGTGAGCTAAGGAAGAGGTGACAACTAAAGGAGACTTAATTTTTTTGTGTTTTCAAATAAGAAAGCAAAACAAGTAATTTTTTTTTGTGTTTTTGAAGAACAAAACAAGAAAACAAAGAAAAAAAGAAACTAAGCAAAACAAAAACAATAATGTAAAGAGATTGGTTATGAGGGACTCCCCTTGTGAAGATGTCCTTGACTCCCCGGCAATGGTGCCAGAAAAGATCTTGATGCACTCGACTTTCAACGTAGAGCTCGTTGGGAACCCCAAGAGGAAGGTATGATGAGCACAACAGTAAGTTTTCCCTCAGTTATGAAACCAAGGTTTAATCGAACCAGTAGGAGCAAGGAAACACCCTAAAGGTGTTACTAGCTGAGCTTTGGCAGGGCGCACAACCGGTGCTAGTAGCAACGTGGAGACCTGCACAACACAACCACAGAACTTTGTCCCCAACTTGCGATGAGGTTGTCAATCTCACTGTGTTTTGCGGAAAACAAAGGATTAAACGTATCGAATGGAAGGAAGTAATAGTTTGCAGAAAGTAAACACAAAGCAGAAACAGTTTATAGATTGTAAATAAAATACAAGGACCGGGATCCATAGTTCACTAGAGGTGGCTCTCCTTAGATAGATAACATGCTGGGTGAACAAACTACAACGGGGCAATTGACAAACACCGAGAAAGCAATACATGCATATACTAATCATCTTGACTCCTTTGAGACTTGATTGGGCAATACAATATAATACATAGGCCGCCATCCAACTGCATCTATGACTAATAATCCACCTTCAGGTTATCGTCCGAACCCCCTCCAGTATTAAGTTGCAAGCAACAGATTATTGCTTTACGAACTGTGTGTAAGGTAAACAATACGATTGTTCTATGAACAAAGGATTGTTGTTTTCTCCCTAGTAGCAACAACACATCTAGTACCTTAGAGATTTCTGTCACTTCCCCAGATTACCAGAGGCATGAACCCACTATCGAGCATAAATACTAACTCTTGGAGTTGCTAGCATCTACTTGGCCAAGATAGCTACTAACAACGGAAAGAATGCAAGATCTCAAATAACAAAGACATGATAGAATCAATAATCAATCTGAAATAGCATCTCAATATCCATCGGATCCCCGCAAACACAACATGTATGAATTACAAATATATGATCTTGATCATGAACGGAGCTCACAAGATCTAAACATGAAAGCACAAAGGAGGATAAACCAGCCATCTAGCTACTACATGGATCCGTAGTCCAAGGATGAACTACTCACGCATAACACCGGAGGCTTGCATGGTGATGAAGAAGGCCTCCAGGGTGAATTCCCCTCTCCGGCAGGGTGCCGGGAAGAGCTTCAGATCCCTCCCGATCTAGGGATGGACATGACGGTGGCTACAGACTCTTTCGTGGATTTTTGATCGGGTCCTAGGGTTTTCGTCCCGAGGGCAACTTATAGGCGGAAGGAGAGGCCGAGGGGGTGCTGGGGTCGGCCAGACCACCCCCTGGCGTGGGCCAAGCCTGGCCGCGCGGCCAGGTGGTGTGGCCGGCCCCTGGCCCCTCTCCGTCTCGTATTCTAGCACTTGACCCCTTCCGGAAAATAGGCACTTTGGATTTTGTCCCGTCCAATTCCGAGTATATTCATTTTCTGACTTTCCTAGAACCAAAAACAGTAGAAAACAGGCAGCTGGCACTGTGGCTCTTGTTAATAGGTTAGTCCAATAAATCATATGAAAAGTACTCCAAAGTTGTAACAAAACACAAGAAAGTGGATAAAACCAAGCATGGAACATCAAAAATTATAGATACATTTGCAATGTATCAGAGTGGTATCTCGTTTGCCTTTGATTATGAATATCAAGGCACCTCTGAAATTCAAGTGATGACTAGAAGTAAAGATATCAAAGATACAAGCATCAAAGTCATAACACAAATAATCAAGTAATGAGACAAACACAAAGAATGAGAACTATGCTCTTAAGAAAGTGCTCGGAGAATGTGTGAAGACTCAACAAGAAAAAGTTTTAAATAGTTTGAAAGGCTTCCAAATGCTGAAAGTATGGTACTCATTAGCTTTGAGCTCTCATTGCCCCTATCATAAGCATATTTAAATGGTTAAGGCTAAAGTGACACAACTAAGAGGATATGCTTGACAAGTTACAAATCGAAGTCTCATGCCCCTTACTTACGAAGACTGATCCTCATGCTACTCAACTTCAGTCACAAGTAAGCTCTTGTCATTGTAAGTATATACGTATCATAGAGAACCGCCAACGGGGTACCCCTTGCACATGACACGGGAGCTGTCCCATAATCAAAATAACAAGGCAAGCAGACAATGAGCATCTCGGCGATCTTTTTATTTACTATGTGTATAGATTTTTATTGAGGATGCTTTATAGAATGCTCATTATGGTTATGCTGCAAGTTCCCACCATGATTAGGCATGGCTTAGGCTAGCGGCCCAGGCGTTTCTCTAACATACATACAAACTCCATGATCTTACAAGTTCCACTTTTATTTCACACAGCCGGGATCCATAAGCAAAAGAACATGATATCAACTAGGTACAAAGTTGAAGGAAATATGCCTTGAGAGGCAATAATAAAGTTGTTATTATGTATTCCTTGTATATGATAGATGTTTATTTTACATGCTATAATTGTATTGATAGGAAACATCAATACATGTGTGTTTAATAAACAAAAAGGGTTCCTAGTCATGCCTCTCTTATAGACTAGCTTGTTGATTAACAAGATGATCAAGGTTTCCTGATCATGGACATTGGATGTTGTTAATAACAAGGTCACACCATTGGTGGAATGATGTGATGAACATTCATCCGAAGTATAGCATTACGATCAAGTCATTGTGTTTATATTGCTATAACATCATACGAAGTAATCTTTATCCTTAGACCATGAGATCATGTTAATTGCTAACACTGAAAGAGTATCTTGATAACATCAAACATCACACCGTAACAGGGTGACTATAAAGATGGGTTCAATGCTACGAAGGTGTTATGTTGAGGCTCATGGATCAAGAGTGGAATTTTTCAATCCAGATGACGGATAGATATACTCTGGACCCTCTCGGTGATATCACATTAGCATAGCTTGCAAGCAAGTGATGTGATCACTAGAATGTTATATCACGGGAACAAGAAAAGAGTGCATGTCGATAACGAGATCAAACTAGGTATGGAGATACCGATGATCGAATCTCGGACATGTAATATATCGAGAGACAAAGGGATTTAGTTACAAGCATTAAAGGTTCTCACGATCACAGGAGTCATCGTTGAATGTGTAGGAGTCAGTACGGATCTCCAGGTCCCGCTGCTGATTATTGATCGGAGAAGGGTCTCGATCATGTCTGCATTATTTGCGAACCGTAGGGTGGCACACTTAAGAGTTACCGGACACCATTTTGGAGCACATATGTTTCAGACGAAAGAATTGCAAAACGCAGGAATTGTTTCAATAGAAACCGGAAATTGTTTCGGGTGAAATTGCAGAAAGTGGTTCTGCATGTGATATTGAAATATTGCAAGGGTCTATATGTGAATGTTTGTTAATTAAAGTAATTAACAAAATTCTGAATAAATTTAATAAAAAAGTTTTATTAAATGAGAGAGCATTAAATTTGGAGAAACTTAATGCATTTAAAGTGGAGACTTTAAAAGGGAATGTGAAGAGGCATTTTAATGTGGAGGAGTTACCACCACATGAATGGGGGAGGTGAGGGGTCACCCCCCATGCGCCAACCATGGAGAGAGGGGGCACCCCCATCCTCCTATAAAAGGCCACCCATTCCCTCCTTCATCCACACACCTCCTTGTGAAGGATCTCTCTCCCCCTCTAGAATTATTTCCCCATGGTCTCGGATTAGCGAGATACATGTTCCCGGTGGCATTTCGTCTGGAAGGAGTTGCTGCTTCTGCTGGATCGCTGGAGCGAGGAGGTGGAGGTTGTCCGGTGGCTTGAACGTGTGTGCGAGTGCGGATGCGCTGCTGTGTTGCGGCGCTCGGACTTCCTCACGATCTTGAGATCGGCAAGTGTACGACTACATCAACACGAGTTCCTACTCGTTAACAAAGCTCGTTGTCTTCGAGGGTAAGTTCTCTATAGATGTATGTCCACCCGTTTGCTTTGTACCTAGTAGATAGATCTTGGCGTGTAGTTCACATCGTAGGAAATTTTTTGTTTTCTATGCTGCAGACCCAACAGTGGTATCAGAGCCTGATCTATGCGTAGGTGCTTTGCACGGGTAGTACACATATGTTTATATGTGGGCGATGATGATCATGTTATTGCATCTTCTATGTACTTTGGATATTGGTGGCATAGTGGGATGAAGCGGCCCGGACCAACCTTACATGTCATCGTACATGAGACCGGTTCCACGACTGACATGCAACTAGTTTTGCATAAGTGGCTGGCGGGTGTTTGTCTCTGCTACTATAGTCAATATCTGATTTACAACGAGTTGCTAATAACTCGGTTATCCTCGTTGTGGTTCATGTTCGTAGGTTAGACCGGTTCTATCTCCGAAAGCCCTAAGCCACGTAAAACTTGCAATTGATAAATTAGAGGCGTCTAGTTTAGATCGTTGCTGGGCTAGTGTTTTGATATGGTATTGTTGTAAGTAGATGTATGATAGATACTCTTACAACTCACTTAACGTGTAAGTTCCATAGACCTTGGCCTTACACACAAAGGAATGATAGAGATCATACCACGATGCAAATGATAGAGATCAAATGCATGGACCATATCACCTCACTTCACACATTAGATGTTAGCATCTTATATTGCTAGTTTGGCGCTATTGGTAGCATTATAAGATGATCCCTCATTTAGATATCAAGATAAAATGTATTCTTCCTTAAGTATGCACCATTTTGTGGATCGTGTTTTGAGGCATCACGTGATGATCGGGTGTTCTCAACTCTACGCTTTCATACAACGGGTGTAAGACAGTTTTACACACGCAAATACTAAGGTTCTTACTTGACGAGCCTAGCATGTACAGACATGGCCTCGGAACACGGACCGAAAGGTTAAGCATGAGTCATATAGTTGATATAATGCCCATATAGATGCTCGCCTTTGAAGCTACACCGACTCACGTGATGATCGGACTTGGTGTAGTGGATTTGGTTCATGTAATCACCAAAAGGACACGAGGGATGTCGTTTTTGAGTGGGAGTTCATTAGTAATTTGGATTAGTTGAACTCAATCTATCATAAACTTAGTCTAAATATACTTTACAAATTCTATTGTAGATGGCACCACCTGCTTTTAATTTCAATGTGTTCATGGAGAAAGAGAAACTTGCTGCGAATGGTAGCAACTTCACCAACTGGGCTATGAATTTGAGGGTTCTCCTCACTGCTGCACAAAAGCAATATGTGCTAGATGCGCCGCTAGGCCCGCCACCAGCTCCTGATGCCCCTGACAAGGAAAAGAACGTCTATATAACTCGTTAGGAGGACCACAACTTAGTTCATTGCGGCATACTGTATGGGCTAGAGCCAGAACTTTGAAAGCGTTTCGAAAATGGCAATGCCTTTGATACCATGGGAGAATTGAAAATGATTTTCGATACCGATGCTGCCGTAGAGAGTTATAATGCTACAGAAAAGTTCTTTAGCTGCATGATGGAGGAAAACAGCTCCGTTAGTGAGCATGTACTCAAAATGTCTGGTACGCCGATAAGCTTGTGTCCTTGGGAATAACGATTCCCATTGACTTAGGCATACATCATGTTCTCCAATCTCTGCCACCTAGCTACAAGAGCTTCGTGATGAACTATAATATGCAGGGCATGAAGAAGTCTCTTCCTGAGCTTCTGTCAATGCTTAAGACTGCAGAAGTGGAGATTAGGAAAGAACATCAAGTGTTGATGATCAATAGGACCACCGGTTTCAAGAAGGACAAGAAAGGCAAGCACAAGGGAAAGAAGAGTGGGAAGTCTGTTGCCACGCCTGAAAAGCAACCCCGAGCTGGCCCTAAGTTTGACACCGAGTGCTACTATTGCAAGGGGACTGTCCATTGGAAGCGCAACTGCCCCAAGTATTTGGCGGACAAGAAGTCCGGCAAGGCAAACAAAGGTATATGTGATATACATGTTATTGATGTGTACTTGACTAGTACTCGCAGTAGCACCTGGGTATTTGATACGGGATCGGTTGCTAATATATGTAACTCGGTTCAGGGGCTGTGGAACAAGCGACAACTAGCAAGGGATGAGGTCTCGATGCGGGTCGGCAATGGATCAAGAGTTGATGTGATCGCCGTCGGAACGCTGCCTCTCCATATGCCATCGGGATTAGTTATAAACCTAAATAATTGTTATTTGGTGGCTGCACTGAGCATGAACATTGTATCCGGATCGTGTTTGATGCAAAGTGGTTATTCATTTAAGTCTGAAAAGAATGGTTGTTCGATTTATATGAATAATATCTTTTATGTTCATGCACCTATGTTGAATGGTTTATTTCTGTTGGATCTTAATAGTAGTATTACGCATATTCATAATGTTGATGCTAAAAGGATTAAACTTGATAATGATATATCTAGATATATGTGGCACTGCCGTCTAGGTCATATTGGCGTTAAACGCATGAAGAAACTCCATTCTGATGGACTTTTGGAATCACTTGATTTTGAATCATTTGATACATGTGAACCATGCCTTATGGGCAAGATGACTAGAACGCCGTTTTTCGGTTCAATGGAACGGGCGACAGATCTATTGGAAATCATACATACTGATGTGTGGACCAATGAGTATGTCGGCGCGAGGTGGATATCGTTATTTTGTTACTTTCACGGATGATTTGAGTGGATATGGGTATATCTATTTGATGAAACACAAGTCTGAAACTTTTGAAAAGTTCAAAGAATTTCAGAATGAAGTGAAAAATCATCGTAACAGAAAGATCAAATTTCTGTGGTCCGACCATGGAGGAGAGTATCTTAGTTACGAGTTTAGCACACATATGAAGGACTGTGGAATAGTTTCACAACTCACGCCTGCCGGAACACCACAACGTAATGGTGTGTCATAACATCGTAATCGTACTTTATTGGATATGGTTCGATCTATGATGTCTCTGACTGACTTGCCACTGTCATTTTGGGGTTATGCACTGGAAACCGCTACATTCACTTTAAATAGGGCACCATCTAAATCCGTTGAAAAGACACCGTATGAATTATGGTTTGGAAACAAACCTAAGCTATAATTTCTTAATGTTTGGGGATGCGATGTTTATGTGAAGAAACTTCAACCGGATAAACTCGAATCCAAAGCGGAAAAATGCGTCTTCATAGGATACCCTAAGGAAACGATTGGGTATACCTTCTATCACAGATCCGAGGGCAAGGTCTTTGTTGCCAAGAATGGATCCTTTCTTGAGAAGGAGTTTCTCGCAAAAGGTGTGAGTAGTCGGAAGGTAGAACTCGAAGAGGTTATTGAACCTTCTCTTCATGAAATGGCGAGTAGCGCAGCTCTAGAAGTTGTTTCGGAGTTGACTTCACCTAATAAAGAGAGAGCTAATGATATTGATCATGAAACTCCGAAAGAGGACACTACCGAACCTCGCAGGTCAAGTAGGACACGTGCAGCTCCTGAACTGTACGACAATCCTGTTATAAATTTCATGATTGATGAAATGGATAACCCTATGACATATGAAGAAGCGATGATGAGCCCGGATTCCAACAAATGGCTAGAAGCCATGAAATCTGAGATGGAATCCATGTACGAGAACCAAGTTTGGAACTTGGTGGACTTACCTCACGACTAAAAGGCCGTTGAGAATAAATGGATTTTCAAAAGAAAAACTGATGCTGATGGTAATGTGACCATCTATAAGGCTCGACTTGTCGCAAAGGGGTTTCGACAAATTCAAGGAGTTGACTACGATGAGACATTCTCTCCCGTAGCGATGCTTAAGTCGGTTAGGATTATGTTAGCAATTGCTGCATATTTCGATTATGAAATATGGCAGATGGATGTCAAAACTATGTTCCTCAATGGTAAGATTGAAGAAGAGTTGTATATGATACAACCTAAGGGTTTTGTCGATCCTAAGGATGCTAATAAGGTGTGCAAACTTCAGCGATCCATATATGGACTAAAGCAAGCATCACGAAGTTGGAATCTCCGCTTTGATGAGGTGATCAAAGAGTTTGGATTTGTCCAAACTTATGGAGAGGCTTGTATTTACAAGAAAGTGAGTGGGAGCAATGTGGCATTTCTGATATTATATGTGGATGACATATTATTGATTGGAAATGATTTAGATCTTTTAAACAGTGTTAAAAGTTATCTAAACAGCAAATTTTTGATGAAGGACCTTGGTGAAGCTTCATATATATTAGGCATTAAAATCTATAGAGATAGATCAAGACGCCTAATTGGGCTATCGCAGAGTACATACCTTGATAAGATATTAAAGAAGTTTAATATGGACGGAAGTAAGAAGGGGTTCTTACCTATGTTGCAAGGCAAGACATTGAGTAAGACTCAAAGTCCGGCTACGGCGGAAGAAAGAGAGATAATGGATAGGATCCCCTATGCCTCAGCCATAGGCTCTATAATGTATGCCATGCTATGTACAAGACCGGATGTGGCACATGCTATTAGTTTGACTAGTAGGTACCAATCTGATCCAGGTTCGGAACACTGGATAGCGGTCAAGAATATCCTGAAGTACTTGAGAAGAACTAAGGATATGTTTCTTGTATACGGAGGTGAAGAAGAGCTAGTCGCTAAGTGTTATGTCGATGCTAGCTTTGACACTGATCCGGATGACTCTAAGTCTCAATCCGGATACGTATTTCTCTTGAACGGAGCAGCAGTTAGTTGGAGGAGCTCCAAACAACCTGTGGTGGCTGGATCAACAACGGAGGCGGAATATGTTGTTGCTTCAGAAGCGGCGCGGGAAGCAGTTTGGATGAAAGAGTTCATTACAGAACTGGGTGTGGTTCCCAGTGTGTTGGACCCGATGGTGATCTATTGTGACAACAATGGAGCCATAGCCAACGCAAAGGAACCAAGGTCTCACAAGAATTCCAAGCATATTAAGCGCCGGTTTCACTCCATCCGCGAGCATGTCAAGGATGGAGATATAAAGATTTGTAAAGTGCACACGGACCTGAATGTAGCAGATCCGTTGACTAAAGTACTCCCTAGGTCAAAACATGATCAACACCAGAACTCCATGGGTGTTAGATTTATCACTATGTGAACTAGATTATTGTCTCTAGTGCAAGTGGGAGACTGAAGGAAATATGCCCTGAGAGGCAATAATAAAGTTGTTATTATGTATTCCTTGTATATGATAGATGTTTATTTTACATGCTATAATTGTATTGATAGGAAACATCAATACATGTGTGTTTAATAAACAAAAAGGGTTCCTAGTCATGCCTCTCTTATAGACTAGCTTGTTGATTAACAAGATGATCAAGGTTTCCTGATCATGGACATTGGATGTTGTTAATAACAAGGTCACACCATTGGTGGAATGATGTGATGAACATTCATCCGAAGTATAGCATTACAATCAAGTCATTGTGTTTATATTGCTATAACATCATACGAAGTAATCTTTATCCTTAGACCATGAGATCATGTTAATTTCTAACATCGGAAGAGTATCTTGATAACAGCAAACGTCACACCGTAACAGGGTGACTATAAAGATGGGTTCAGTGCTACAAAGGTGTTATGTTGAGGCTCATGGATCAAGAGTGGAATTTGTCAATCCAGATGACGGATAGATATACTCTGGGCCCTCTCGGTGATATCACATTAGGATAGCTTGCAAGCAAGTGATGTGATCATTAGAATGTTATATCACGGGAACGAGAAAAGAGTGCATGTCGGTAACGAGATCAAACTAGGTATGGAGATACCGATGATCGAATCTCGGACATGTAATATATCGAGAGACAAAGGGATTTAGTTACAAGCGTTAAAGGTTCTCACGATCACAGGAGTCACCGTTGAATGTGTAGGAGTCAGTACGGATCTTCAGGTCTCGCTGCTGATTATTGATCGGAGAAGGGTCTCGATCATGTCTGCATTATTCACGAACCGTAGGGTGGCACACTTAAGAGTTACCGGACACCATTTTGGAGCACATATGTTTCAGACGAAAGAATTGCAAAGCGCAGGAATTGTTTCAATAGAAACCGGAAATTGTTTCGGGTGAAATTGCAGAAAGTGGTTCTGCATGTGATATTGAAATATTGCAAGGGGCTATATGTGAATGTTTGTTAATTAAAGTAATTAACAAAATTCTGAATAAATTTAATAAAAGAGTTTTATTAAATGAGAGAGCATTAAATTTGGAGAAACTTAATGCATTTAAAGTGGAGACTTTAAAAGGGAATGTGAAGAGGCATTTTAATGTGGAGGAGTTACCACCACATGAATGGGGGAGGTGAGGGGTCACCCCCATGTGCCGGCCATGGAGAGAGGGGGCACCCCCCATCCTCCTATAAAAGGCCACCCATTCCCTCCTTCATCCACACACCTCCTTGTGAAGGATCTCTCTCCCCCTCTAGAATTATTTCCCCATGGTCTCGGATTAGCGAGATACATGTTCCCGGTGGCATTTCGTCTGGAAGGAGTTGCTGCTTCCGCTGGATCGCTGGAGCGAGGAGGTGGAGGTTGTCCGGTGGCTTGAACGTGTGTGCGAGGGCGCATGCGCTGCTGTGTTGCGGCGCTCGGACTTCCTCACGATCTTGAGATCGGCAAGTGTACGACTACATCAACCACGAGTTCCTACTCGTTAACAAAGCTCGTTGACTTCGAGGGTAAGTTCTCTATTGATGTATGTCCACCCGTTTGCTTTGTACCTAGTAGATAGATCTTGGTGTGTAGTTCACACCGTAGGAATTTTTTTGTTTTCTATGCTGCGGACCCAACAAAAGTACCAATGAAGTGTTGAAAGCGGTCCCCATGATACATGGCTCTGCTAACTTCAACTCATAAAGCACAAGCATATACGCAACAAAGAAGGACGCAATGGTTCAGGTTTATTAAGTGCAAGAAAATAAAGTGTGCCATCAAGTTCGTGAGAGCTTTACTAACTAACTTTCTCATAACAAGCAAACATTTTATTCGGAAGAAAACAAGACATAATGAATATGCACGGAAGTAGCAAATGATGCTAATGGGTAGGTATGGTGGACACTTTGGAAATATTTGGTTTAGGGAGGTGGAAACTTGAGTAAAACACTCAGTGGAAGTGAAGGCTAGCAATAGTAAGGGAGCGACAAACGAGAGAGCAATAACTGTCATTATCATGCTTGCAACAAAACAGGACTACTCATGGCATGAAAGTGATTCAAGATCCCCAGGGCAAAATAATTCATCAAGGCTTAACTGATTATCACAATCATGTGCATGCATGAGCATGTGCCAAGTCAATTCAAATGAAACATTCAGAGGAGGATACCATAGTGTCATACCAATTTATGAATAGAGAAATGCAGGCAAACATTCATAAGACATGCTACAAACTATTAACGAGCTGGAGCTAATCATAAGAAAGCAAGAACTACTAAGCATTAAAAGAAAACATACACTCTACATGAACGGACTAAGCATGCCCACAATGATGAGTATATGTACAAAAATGAAAACAAATAGAGTTCGTTACCAGCCTCTTACCACGCCTCAAGTTGTCATTAATCCTCATTATCGCTCTTCACTTGTGTGGCTTGAATAATAATATGAAACCAATATCCACTGAGGACTGCTGAACCCTATAGCAAACTCACAAAAACCAAAGAAGAACGACAAATATTTTTGTTGTTTTTGATTTTTAAAACAAGAACCAAAGAGGAAAAACAAGCAAAGCAAAAATCTTTTTGGGTTTTTCAAATAGTTCAAACAAAGCAAAAAGGAAAAACAAACCAAGGCAAAAAGAAGAAGCAAACCAAAGAGAAACAACAGAAATATTTTTGGTCCTTTTGTTTTTTGGAAAGCAAAAGCAAAGAAGAACGAAAACTAAAAAGAGAACGAAAACATAAATATACAAAGTACCGACGCAACATGATATGGAGATGAGTACGGTGTCAGCGTACCTCTCCCCAAGCTTAGGATTTTGGCCTAAGTGGGTATCAATCCCAAGCTGGCCAGGATGAAGTGTCACCCTGGTATGACAAAGAGGTCCCCTCATCCTGGTGCTGGCTCGAGTACGTCCCTCCGTAATGCATGGAGTAATCATAGGAGGGCACATCCTCCTAGTGCTGCTCGTGGAAACCAAGCAAGCAAAGCTGCTCGTCCACCTCCTCCTTGGAGCGTGACCACGGTCTCCTGTGAACAGTAAACAAAGAAGGCTGTGGCAAAAGGATCTCCCTTTCATCCCCGTCAGTGAAAAGCATCATATATACTAGACTATTCAAATCAGAAGTAGCAGTGACAAAGTGATGAGTTTTCATAGCAACAAGGTCAAGCCTCTGTGGTGCCAGCATAGCATCATAGGGATCCACTAAAAGACCTAATGCATTGACTATACGCAAGGCAATGATGCCCCCATAGATAGGCCCTTAGTAGCTCGGCGGCGAGCAATAAGCGAGCCAAGATCGTATCGAGTATCATTGTTAAGCGCAGTAGCAAGGAATGCTAAATGATAGTTGGATATATTACTTGTGTTCTCCCTATCAAGTACACTAGTAGCAAGATAATATGCAAAGTAGCGAAGAGCAGGCCGTTGGATATTTCTTATCTTTCCGCGCTGCGCCACGCGGTCATCATCATTGGTCACCCCTCGGTAAAGCTCCAACAAATCAGCGGGTCGCCCTTGAATTTTCTTCACGGTCCCTGTCATGCATACACCTACAATACTGCAAAATCTCTCCAAAGGCATGGTGAAGGGCAGATTATAGATTTTAAAAGAGATAGTCGACTGATAGGATGTGTTAGTAAATGTGAAGCTCTCAACAAAAGTTTTGGTGAGCGTAGCGTACTGCGCACTCTCATCTTGCATATATGAGGTCAAGCCAACCCTCTCAATCAGTAGCAAGAAATCATCAAGAATACCTACAGCTTGTAAGAAAGTAAAACAAGGAAAAGAGGATGGGTGAGCATCCCCATCATCCCTTTCACTACCAATACGAGTTGCAATGAGATCTTCGTTGTATGATGGCCTAGCCTGAGAGGCTGTTCCTGAGGGCCTCAACCTCCTAGGTGCATCACTCTCAAATATCTCTCCAAAAGTATGGTTGTTCATGCTTGGTATTCTGAAATTTAAACACCTATTAAACAAGTGATTGCAAAGTAAATATAATGAAGGATTCTACTCATAGGGACTTGCAAGAGGCCTAAACATGCATCAAAACTATATCTCTAAGCATCAAACAAGCTTACAAGCTCTCATAACCAGTCACCTACAGCAGCAAAATACTCAAGATGTAGTCCAAACACAAATCTACTTGGACAAGGGGAGGAGTCACATACCAGGGAACAAATGCTCCAAATTTTAGCAAGAAAGATGGGCTGAGCAAAGAGATCGAAAAAATCGAGAGCAAGCTTTGTAAGAACGTGATTTTGAGCAATGAATTGGAGCTTACTCGGGAGAGAGAATAAAGTGGCAGGTAAGAGAGTTAGTGGGGGGCAGGGGTGGCCCACACCAGGGCATGGCGCCACCTAGGGCTGGCCGCACCACCAGATGGTGTGCCTGCCTGGTGGGCCCCCCTGGTACCTCCTAGGTACTCCTCTGCCCCTTTTTTCATGTAAAAATTTAATATGAATTTTCTGGAATTTTTCGAGACACTTTATTTTTGGGCATTTTCAGGCATAGAAGAATGATTTTCTGACAGACAGATTTTTTTATGATGCAATGACAAAATAAGGCTAGAACTACAGGAGTTCTAAGACACTCTAGAATGCAAGCAACTAACAACAAAAGGAAAGCTAAAAGAAAGCAAAAACTAAAATGCAAAGGATAGAAATAAACGGAGATAATCATGAAAACATTGTTTCGTTCAATGAAATCCTTTTGTTAACAAGGTTGATCAAGTCTTGCTACCAAAACAATTCCATATGAGACAAAACTTTGTATTACACTAATGATTATGTTACCTCAACCTTGATAGCAATGGTCCCAATCATAATAGTTTCAATTTTTTCTCTTGGTATGGGACAATATATTTCTCCAACTTGAATGCCTTCAACGTGTTCAATTGAATTCAAACCATAAGTCCTTTCAATCTTCTTGGGGAAATAGACAGTATGTTCCTTGTCATTAACATTGAAAGTCACCTTTCCTTGATTACAATTAATAACAGCTCCTGCAGTATTAAGAAAAGGTCTCCCAAGAATAATAGACATATTATCATCTTCAGGCATTTCAAGCACAACAAAATCAGTTAATATCAAGCAATTGTGAGCCACCTGAACAGGTACATCCTCACATATACCAATAGGAATAGTGGTAGATTTATCAGCCATTTGCAAAGATATATCAGTTGGTATTAATTTTTCTAGTTGAAGCCTCTTATAAAGGGAGAAAGGCATATCTAGCTCCCAAATCACACAAAGCAGTTCTAACATAACTGTTCTTAATAGAGTAAGAGATAGTTGGAATCCATGGGTCTCCAAGTTTCTTAGGAACCTTACCATTGAAAGAATAATTAGCAAGCAAAGTAGAAATTTCTTCATTAGGGATCTTCCTTTTATTCGAGACAATATCCTTCATATACTTTGAGTAAGGAGGCAATTTAATAGCATCAGTCAAAGGAATTTGCAGGAATAAAGGTTTCATCCACTCACAAAACTTGTTATAGTGTTCGTCTTCCTTTGACTTCTGTTTCTTATCAGGGAAAGGCATAGGTTTTTGGACCCAAGGTTCTTTTTCACTACCATGTTTCTTAGCAATAAAATCTTCTTTAGTGTATTTAGTATTCTTAGTGTGGTTTTCAGGTTCTTCTTCAACTTTTTCTTCATTAGGAACTTCATTTTCTTCATTACCACTTTCAGTTTCAGCATCAAAGATAGATATACTATTAGGATCTATAGCAGGTTCATAGGGTTCTACAATAGTTTTATGCTTCTTTTTCCTTTTCTTACGAGTAGAACCACTATTTTTAGCTTGTTGAGAATCCTGCTCAATTCTTTTGGGATGCCCTCAGGATATAGAGGATCCTGGGTAGCAACTCCACTTCTAGTTCTAATTTCATAGGCATGTTTTTCTTTAGCAGCATTAACTAGCAAGTCGTTTTGCACTTTAACGAGTTGATCTATTTGAGTTTGAACCATTTGAAAGTGTTTAACAATCATTTTAACATCATTAGAGGTTCTTTCCACAATATCTTTCAACTCAACAATAGCTCTAGTGTCTTCCATTAGATGATTTTGCACCCTTTTATTAAAGTTATCTTGCTTAGCAATAAAGGTATCGAATTCTTCTAAGCATTGATCATGAGGTTTAGAGTAAGGGATATCACCTTCATCAAAGTGTTGGAGAGAGTGTACCTCAATAGTGGATGAGTAGGGAATAGGCTTACATAATTCTTCTATAGGAGGTAAATTCTTGACATCTGCAGCTTTAATTCCCTTCTCCTTAAGACATTTCTTAGCTTCCTTCATCACTTCATCATTTAATTCAATAACTCCCCTCTTCTTTGATGTTGGAATAGGCATCGGAATAGATGGTTCAGGTACAATTACTTCAGGTATAACTTGTTTAGGAGGAGTCCAATCTTCATAATTCTTGCTTATTTTAGCCATTAATTCCTTAGCTTCCTTAGGAGTCATATTCCTGAAAAAACAATCAGCACAACTATCTAGGTATGTCCTAGATTCTTCAGTTAGTCCATTATAAAATATATCAAGAAGCTCATTCTTAGGTAATGGACTTCCAGCCTTTGCATGAATCAAAGCACAAAACCTTGCCCAAGATTCAGGCAATACCTCTTTTTCTCCCTGTTTAAAATCAAAAAGTTCCTGCAAAACATCATGTCTAGCACTAGGAGGAAAATATTTCTGCAGGAAAGTACTAATCAAGCACTCAGGGCTATCAATAGATCCAGGAGGTAAATTACTAAACCAAGTTTTAGCTTCTCCTTTCAGTGAAAAGGGGAAAATCTTAGCAACAAAGTAAGTACGCATCTTAATATCATCAGAAAACAAGCCACTCATGGTAGAGAGTTCATTCATATGTGCTACCGCACTTTCATTCTTAGTCCCAAAAAAAGGTTCTTTCTCGACAATAGCTATGTAAGATAGATCGAGAGGGAAATCATAATCTTCATCTATAATGTTTGTGGGAGAAGCAGCAAACTTAGCAATAGGAGACAATTTGGGTCTAATAGTACGCCTCTCAAGGAGACTCTTAGCAGCACTCCTATCATGGGTGTTTTTACATTCTTTAATAAATTCATCGGTCATCTTAACATAACCATCTTCAATATCATAACTTTCACTAGACTCAGGTGAACTAACAGGTGTGGTAGTGTCTTCATTAGGAGTTTCAGTATTTCCAGCTATAGTTCTAGCAATCATAGCATCTAGGAAAGGACCTAATGAAACACTCTTATCAAGCACAGTAGAAGCAGCATCATCAGCATTAGAAGTTTCAGATTCAGCAGTAGTAGCAGTGTGTGTAGCATGTGTATGTGGTGGTGTAAGGAACTTACTCATAACAGACGGTGAATCAAGAGCAGCAGAGGTGTTTAGAACCGTACCTCTTCTTGTAATGGATGGTAAAATAGGAACCTTGCCATCACGAGACTTACCCAGGATGGATAGCAGCGAACAATAGAGAATCCAAGTGAACTTGATAAATAAAGCTATGCTCCCCGGCAACGGCGCCCGAAAATAGTCTTGATGACCCACAAGTATAGGGGTGTATCGCAGTATTTTCGAGGGAAGTGAAACCCAATTTATTGATTTGACACAAAGGGAGCCAAAGAATATTTATAAGCCTTAACAACCGAGTTGTCAATTCAGCTGCACCTGGAAACAATCTTGCTCACAACAGTTTATCAGTAGCAACAGTTTTGTAGTAGGAATAGCAAAGTAACAGCAGTAGTAAAGTAAAGACAGTAGTGACAATAGCAGTAAATAGTGGGATTCGAGTGCGGTAGGCATAGGGATGGATGGACGGGCGTTGCATGGACAAGACAATTCACATAGCAATCAGAACATAGGGCAATTGCAGATAAATAAGATAAAGCATCCATGTACTAGATAATCCTAGGCATGTGTTCCATATATAGTCATACTTGCTCGCAATGAGAACTTGCACAACATCTTTTGTCCTGCCAGCCGTTTGCAGCGGGGCCTCAAGGGAACTACTGGCAATTAAGGTGCTCCTTTTAATAGAGCACCAAAGCAAAGCATTAACACTCCGTGAACATATGTGATCCTCACATCAAAGCCATTCCCTCCGGTTATCCCGATTTCTGTCACTTCGGGGCCATCGGTTCCGGACAACAACGTGTGTATACAACTTGCAGATAAGACCATAAACAATACTATCATAATGAATCAATAACATGTTCAGATCTGAAATCATGGCACTCGGGCCCTAGTGACAAGCATTAAGAACAACAAGTCGCAACAAAGTCATAAAGCACTAATAAAAGATACTAGGCACCATGCTCTAACAATCTGATGCCATTACATGAACGATCTCATCCAATCCCTACCATCCCCATAGCCTATAGCGGGGGATTACTCACTCATAGATGGGGGAAACATGGATGGTCGATGGAGAAGCGATGGTGATGATGATGGTGCTGATCTCCTCCAATTCCCCGTCCCGGCAGGGTGCCAGAACGGAGTTTCTGGTGCTGTTTCGTGGAATCTGGTGGTGGCGGCGGAGCGGAACTCCTTCTGGAAAAACGTCGAACCCCCCGGAGTTTTTAGGTCAGAAGGCAACTTATAGGCGAAGAGGGAGACCGAGGGGGTGCCTGGGGGGGCCCACACTACCCCCTGGCTTGGCCCACGCCACCAGGTGGTGTGGCCACCCCTGGCTCTTCTCCGTCTCGTATTCTGGCTCCTGGAGTCTTCGGGTGAAATAGGATTTTTAGCATATTTTCCGAGATTTTTCCTGATAGTTGATTTTCTGCACAAAAAGTAGACACCAAGGCAATTCTGCTGAAAACAGCGTCAGTCCGCGTTAGTTGTATCCAAATCACACAAGTATAGAGGAGAAACAATAGCAAAAGTCTTCGGGAAAGTAGATACGTTTTGGACGTATCACTAGCCAAAGCCATGCATGACATGGTGGAAACTTACAACATGATGATCCTTGTTAATATTATTCATATGTCTGCTTTTCTTGTTCTTCTAGAGTAGAGATATTGTCCCCTTCCCACCTTGAACACAACCATGGAATTATATTATCTTTTATGCTAAATGAATAAATAAGCAAATAAATAAATGCCAAAAGGAAGGCAAATAACAGGGGTGCAAGGTACTTCAGTGATGCAGTTTCATAGACCAACATGAGTATACAATGACATGCATAAGTTGAGTAGCATGAGGAGTGAAAGGTCATAAACTAGGTGCATTAAAAAATCAACTTGTAAGATGTTTAGCACATAAACCATATGAAGCTTAGAAACAAAGGTTAAATAAAAGATACTTTTAACCCCATCCTTATTAGTATTGTTGACATGAATTACATAGCTCTAAATTCTATTTTCTATTCTTTATGGAGGATTAACATATGTATTCGGTGCTTACTTTCAGTATGGGATGCAAAACATCTCAAGGGAAGACATAGAACTAAGAAGTGAGTCTTCTAGTCAAGGGCATGAAACTAAGAAGTAGCCCAAAAATAAAGGCATGAAAATACCAATGCCAATCATGAAAAGAGTCTCTTATTCTATAGGTTCTTCAAAGTGTGCTTGAAAGTTTATTTTGTTCATCATTTGGTTTATCACACCATCACTTATTGTTCAATATATTTATAGATGTGTAAAAGATACAACTAGATAGTACACTTGCATATTATGTTTCACTGAAAGGAATTGAGCCTATGAACTCTACATGATAATGAAGGAAGCTAAGGTAACAAACTCCAAAGTCCATGTTTAGTTTTATCACCTTCATGCTCGAGGACGAGCATAGGTTAAGCTTGGGGATGTTAATGCATTAAAATGCATACATGAACTTTTAAGTTTGTTAACATGTTTTCCCACATATTTGCATCATATATAATGTTATATCCATGTTTTATATTGATTTTTTGGGGATTTGTCAATGATCCCCTTTATTTTGTCTATAACCCTGCAGGGCAAAAAAACGTTTTCAATATTTTTGATGTTTCATGACCTATATGAAGTCAAATGGACCTGCACTTTTGTGAATACCAATATTTATCCATGATAAGCATCTAGAGCACTAGAATCTCACCAGGAGGGCCAGGATGGCCAAACGAGCCCAGGCCTGGTGGGGGCGCCACCCATGCTCGTTTGCTCCTCGGTCGTCCGATCGCCTTGATTCTTTCGCCCACGGAGTTCTCTTGACAAAAAAACCCTATATAAGGACTCCCCTGGGGCGTCCTTGAAAAAGAGACACAAGAAGCCACCAGAGACAAAAAACGCCACCAAATAGAGTCAAATCTGGCAAAGATTGGAGGGGAAACTCCACCGGAGCCATCTCCGGGGAGATCTCCACCCTCTCCAACATCTTCAGCATCATCACTATGATGAAGAGGGAGTAGTACACCTCCGGGCTATGGGTTTGTGGTAGTAGCTTGATCTATTTCTCTCTTGTTCTTTATAGATCTAGTACCATATGAGCTGCTCTACATGATTATGGTCATATTTGTAATTCCTATGTGGTGGATCTTTGTTCTATGATTTGATATTTGAGATTGGAATCTATTTTGTGTAAGATGTTTTAATAGATGCATATCATGCACCCCGTTCTTCATTGCTTGTTTTGATCCAACTTGTATGCAAGAACTTGTATAGGGAGAAGTGTGTGTTAGATGGAGTAGCATGTGGTAGAGATTGAATTGTGACACATAATATTCAAGATCTACTTTGGTTTTTACCTTTATTTTGCTACCTCACAAGGGATAAAGTGAAATCATGTGCTATAGTTATCACGTGACAGTGTGATGAACTTGTTAGATCAAGGTAGCATATTTGTATTTCAAACATCATATAATATTGCTTAAATCTATACTCTGATTTGTTCTTAAATCAATATTGCATAGATATTTCCCTTTCTTGAGGAGTATAAGAGAGAGATGTATTCCATCTCGATATTAGAATGTGATGCCCATATTAATTCCTTTTATCAAACACTTATAGAATTTTCATGAATATTTATCATTGATGAATTGTTTTGTGATCACTACAACTTAAAAAGAGAGTAGACAAGTGAACCCATGAACCCCGGTACAATTTTTATCATAAGCAACACCTTTCCATTGCATCTACTATCATTTATAATTTCTGCAATTTATTATTTCGAAAATACAAAAATACTTTCTCTACTTGCAGTCACTCATAAAAACCCAAAAACAACTCTACTATCATTCATATCATCTAGTTTGTATCGCTTTACTTTATTTACTTTGTTTTATATTTTATTTCATATTACTAATACAAAACCTTGTGCTTTACAACCACTTGGTGGAGTTGGAGACACAAGACAAATTATTTTACTTTACAGGTTGCTTGAAGAGGAGAAGACAAATATCCACACAATTTCTCGAGAGTTCAATATAAACCCTCGAGTCACCCTTATGGGGAAAAGAAGCTTGCTACAACACTCCACACTTGCAGTCCCAGTGAAAAGTGGTTGTGTTATTTGTTGCCATCAGTACATACCTTTTCAATGTGACTTATGTCTGAGTCCCTTTTGCCTCACGATATACCTTGTCGAGCTATAGGCGAATTATCGCCATCCCTTTAATAGCTTAACTCTCTTCTTGATCCGTAATATGTTATTCATCTGACTAACTCTTAGTCGATCGCCCCGGTTAACACTTAAGTGAGTCACACATGACCATGCTTTCCGAATCATATCATTCGAGAGGGACTAGAGAATATCTTTCAACTTGGAGGGGCAAAAACTCATCTTAGTTATCCATATCAGGCAGCTTGATTCTCAGTGTACCCAAACTCTACCTTTATACTTGTCCTATAATAGAACATTGTTTAATATAACCTAAGTCAGTTGATAAGCAACTCTAATTGTGTGACAACCTTAGGTGTAAGGATTACATTGATTGAGTCATAAAAACGACGACTTAATCGTTGTATCTCAATGTGGGTCAGTCCGACTCGCTGAACTCTTTAGTTGAATCCATGTAAGTCAGAATAGCATCACTATATCCATGAACAGTGGAACCTAATCATTAGCCGACTTTCACATTAGTCCAAGTTGTGTGTCTAGCACAACCTCAACGACTAAGGAAATCTAGTATGAACAACATGATTATATAGCTCCACAACCGAATCACATATTCAGTGATACATACCAGATGTTCATACAAGGACAACTTGATAACTTTATGAATATATTGGGAATTAAATCATACATGATTAACTCTAGGACATATTAGCAACACCACTACCCAGTGGGTGCGAAGCGCCTGCGTCTCTCCAAACATTTCTCACGGATGGTGTTCATGAAGGGGTTATGTGGCAGAAAACAAAAAAAATCCTATGGTGAACACACCTACCCAAGATCTATTTATGCAGATGTAAGGTAACGAGAGGGGATTTGGTGTTCATACCTTTGAAGACCGAAAGTGATTAGCGTTCTGAGGAGAACGTGGATGACGTAGTCGAACTCGCCCAACCTTAAGGTTGCAAAGATCCCTACAAGTCACCCTGGTCCTTCTATGACACAGTCGACCTCAAGGTCATCTCAACGTCCAAGCTCCAAGCAAAAGCATCAAAAGTGGAAGTGTCTCGTGGCCTTACACAAATACGGTGTAGAGACATCTCTTGGGCACCGGTCCAACAAAGTAGGGGAAGAAGATTGATCTGGACCGAGTCCAACAGCACAACGGCGTGCGTATGGAGGAGAAACCCCTATCCCCGTATGCAATTCCAATCTTGGGAACCAGACATTAGGGAGAGGGAGAGAGAATAGGCAAAGCCAATTGATGGGATGGATTTGAGGAGAGGGGTGCCCCTCTTTATATAGGTGGAAGGGAGGCACTACCCCCCTCAAAGTTCTGGGGTGGGACAAAACAGGAGGAAGGAGGTGAGAGGAGGCGGCCGGCCAGCCCTCCCACATGGCCCCCACATGGTGGGAGGCCCACTAGGGTCGGGCCCTCCTTTGGCCTTTCCTAGTGTGCAGCCCCTCTTGGGCCTCCTTCGATGAGGCCCAATTAGGTGGGCTGCCCCATAATTCCATTTTAAATAATTTTTTTAATATTAATTCATTTAATTAATATTAAATACATATTATTTAACACCTATCATTCCTAAACACCTTTCGTAACCCTATTATCATCATCGGATATCCCCGGAACCATTCTAGTATTACTCCTGAACTATTCTAGAGTTCTCTCTCTTTTCTCCTACGATCTCGAATCAATCCCTAAGCATCATATACTCTTAAGTGTGACACCCTATGGCTCGGGAATACATAGACATGATCGAGACACCTCTCTGATCAATGACCAACAACACTATCTGGAAACACATGATGGACCCCATGCATTCCATGAATAAGTTGATCGCTTGAACCTTGAACATTGAGTCTCATTCTTTTTGCTCTACGATACCTAGTTTGTCTAAGATCTGATCTCCGGTATTGCCATACCTAGTTCGAACTTATTATGGATAAACACATTTACTCATTCTCGTGATATTACATCCCCATGATCTAGTCACATGTTTGCAAACTTGTAGATGTAATCTCACCGAGTGGGCCTAGAGTATATATCTGTCACTCGGATGGGAAAATCCCGATCTTGATACATGGGCCTCAAAAGTTCCTCCAGAATACCTGACGCACACCTTTATGGTCACCTAGTTACAGTCAGGGCGGTTGATGTGATCAAATCAAACTCAGGAGACAGTGATTAATATGATCTTATAGTCGAAGGACTGAATCACTACACTGTGCTAGATATCACAATGTTGAAGTTTGTGACTGGATCATATTGCAATACTAGGGTTGGGTGTTGTCCATCACTTCATTCATCTAATGAAGTGACCTCGTTGTCACTTGTTGTGTAAAGTCCATGATTGGGAAACCTCGATCATCACCTGCCCAATGAACTAGTCTAAAGGATATTGTTTGTTTATATATCACACATGTATTAATGTTTCCACTTAATATAGTTCTAGCATGATACAAAACTATTACGAACTAATGAGATATGTTAATAAAAACATCTTTATTATTGGACTCTAGGGAATATTGCTGACTCGTGTAATAACGAGCTCGTTGGGGAACCCCAAGAGGAAGGTATGATGAGCACAGCAGTAAGTTTTCCTCAGTTATGAAACCAAGGTTATCAAACTAGTATGAGCAAGGAAACACCTCCAAGGTGTTGCTAGCTGGCCTTTGGCAGGGCGCACTACCGGTGCTAGCAGCAACGTGGAAACCTGCACAACACAACCATAGAACTTTGCCCCCAACTTACAGTGAGGTTGTAATCTCACCGGTTTTGCTGAAAACAAAGGATTAAACGTATTGTGTGGAAGAAAGTAAAAGCTTGCAGAAAGTAAACAGTAAACAGTTGTAGATTGATGATAAAAGAAAGGACCGGGGTCCATAGTTCACTTGTGGTGGCTCTCCTTAAGATATATGCCATGTTGGGTGAACAAATTACAGCGGGGCAATTGACAAACATCGAGAAAGCATACATGCATATACTAATCATCTTGACTCCTTTGAGATTTGATTGGGCATTACAACATTATACATAGACCGTAATCCAACTGCATCTATGACTGATAATCCACCTTCAGGTTATCATCCGAACCCCCTCCAGTATTAAGTTGCAAGCAACAGATAATTGCATTACGCATTGCGTGTAAAGTAAACAATACGATTGTTCTATGAACAAAGGATTGTTGTTTTCTCCCTAGTAGAAATAACACATCTAGTACCTTAGATATTTCTGTCACTTCCCCAGATTACTAGAGGCATGAACCAACTATCGAGCATAAATACTAACTCTTGGAGTTGCTAGCATCTACTTGGCCAAGATAGCTACTAACAACGGAAAGCATGCAAGATCTCAAATAACAAAGACATGATAGAATCAATAATCAATCTGAAATAGCATCTCAATATCCATCGGATCCCCGCAAACACAACATGTAGGATTACAAATAGATGATCTTGATCATGAACGGAGCTCACAAGATCTAAACATGATAGCACAAAGGAGAAGAACCAGCCATCTAGCTACTACATGGACCCGTAGTCCAAGGATGAACTACTCACGCATCACACCAGAGGCTTGCATGGTGATGAAGAAGGCCTCTAGGGTGAATTCTCCCCTCCAGCAGTGTGCCGGGAAGAGCTTCAGATCCCTCCCGATCTAGGGATGGATATGACGGCGGCTACAGACTCTTTCGTGGAATTTTGATCGAGACCTTAGGGTTTCTATATCAGAGGCATCTTATAAGCGAAAGGGGAGGCCGAGGGGGTGCCCTAGGCGGCCAGACCACCCCCTAGCGCGGGCCAGGCCTGGCCACGCGGCCATGTGGTGTGGCCGGCCCCTGGCCCCTCTCCATCTCGTATTCTGGCTCCGTGTCCCCCTTAGTGAAAAACTGGCTTTGGCTTTTGTCCCGTCCAATTATGAGAATATTCATTTTCTGACTTTCTTGGAACCAAAAACAGCAGAAAATAGGCAGCTGGCACTGTGGCATCTTGTTAATAGGTTAGTCTAAGAAAGTGTATAAAAAGTACTCCAAAGTTTGGACAAAACATAAGAAAGTAGATAATACCAAGCATGGAACATCAAAAATTATAGATACGTTTGCAACGTATCAAATATCTCCTTAAGTCTCCCACTTGCACTAGAGTAAATAATTTAGTTACACATTTTAACACCTATGGCATTCCAGTGATATCCACATGTGTTGATTGTGGTAAAGCCAATCTCTAGAACTGACACTTTCAGCTTTGTGTGTATTTGCATGTCTATGAGTCACTATGCATCACTCATTCTCCAATGAGATGGCATTGTATAAATTAAGTCTTCTGTGAGTTTTTAATTCCTTAAGCCAAAACTACGCTAACACTATTTTCATACAATAGATCTTCATAGTATAGCCTACTTGGAAATATACCTAGTTTTGATGACAAAACTATTTTACACAAGAACCCTCTATATGTTTCTTCTAAAGTAGTCATATACTCAGCCATTATTGTAGTATCTGTCACAATGTTATAACTTTGGAAACTAGTCCAAATCCACTATGGAACTTACTTCCATCACACTATGCCACCTTATTTCTTAATACATAGCCTAATTGAGATAAACTTCATTTGTATATGTGAAAAAAACTTGCATCAATGTAACTCATTACATTGAACTATTTTGCCACTTCTGCATACATTGCATATTCTTGTTCTTCCAAAGTAACACAAGAATATCATCACTATTGTCCAATGATCATCTTATGAATCATTCTGGTGTATTCTCATAACACTTATAGAATATGACTCATCTAGATATGTACATATCATGGCGTCCATGATTAATCAAATCATTCACAAGGTTTCACTTACCAATTGTCACTACAATTGATCTTTCTACCATGTGGTAAGAACTTTTCTTGTCAATTATTGACTAGGAGACTCACACAACTCCCACTCAACTATGCCACCATATTGAACTAATTTAATATTTCATATATGTACCAGCATAACCATAGTAGTATTTCAATCTATCTATATAGACTTTGCTGTCTAATATTCTGGTTTTGCTTAAGTCTTTCATCAAAACCCAATTTCAATGTAATTCATAATTCGTGTAAAATTAAGGGTACATAATTTCCAATCATCATAAATCATTAGAAATATGTCTTAACGCTCCCACTTACTTTCTTGTAAACACAAGCATATTTGTCGTTCTGATGAACTTAAACTCTTTAAAGTTTCACCACGGTGAAGATTCCAACTCCATTGTGCATATTTCAACCATTGAAGTTTGCATATATTTCAGCACCCTTCAGATTAACAAAACCCTTTGGAATGTGTCATGTACACATCCTAGGTAACCATTCTATTAGAAGAATGTTGTTTTGTTTATTCAACTATCATATATTAATATGTAATGGTTGCTTCAGTAATCCGTACAAACTAAATGTCACTATGGAAGATCCAATCTTGTCATAGTTAACTTTTGAAATTTGTCGTAAACTACTTTTCGACAAGTTGAACATTTCACAGATGTACACATCTTGTCTTTGTTTCTTTATAGATCCATTTACACTTTGAAAAGCTTCGTGCCTTCCCGAGGGTCTACCAAATTCATAACATGATTTTCGTATATGGATACTAACACGAATTCTTATGGCCTCTAGCCATTGAACGGAGTCAGGACTCATCATCGCTTATTTGCATGTATTCAAAGTATCATTGTCCAACAATGACAGTTGTCCTCAAATATTACTATTTGATCCTCACCCGATCCACATGGTTCAATAGGAACATAGATTTCTGAAACATACAACATTTGTAGAAACGGTAGTCATGAGCATTGTAGAAGTCTCCAGAACACTTTCTGGCGTTGTGCTACACTGATCATGTCACTTAGGTTCAAATAACCACATCAAAATTTCTATTGTCCTCCCACTCAACTTTTCACGAAAAGTTCCTTCTCAAAGAACTCACCACTTTAGCGACAAATGCTTTTGTATTTAGTGTTATGGTGGAGGAATTCCCAACGATTACTTTTGGGATAACCAACAAAGATATGCATATCTGAATTTGGTTTTGTAAACATTTTACATAGGCCTTGCATAGAAAAATTTAAGAAAAGACAAATTGGGTTTTAACCCTTGCTATTTCAACGGATCATGATGTTACTCCTTTTAGTGTAAAAGCGGTATGTCACTATACAATGATATTTAAATTATAATGGCAGTTTTATATTTAATCTTACCAAGTCAAACTAGGTTCGATTATATTCTCAAAACATTCCATACTCCTATGGTGTTTTGGGAAACTCAAGTTTATGAAACAATTTCATATGTTTGCTAAATTTGCAACTCAAATCTCTTATTTTATGATCCAATCATAAACTCTTGATCTTCTTGTTATGATGATTTCTTTATTTGCAACAACTTTATCAAAGTCTCTAGAAACTCGAACGTGCCATAAATCTTATGGTTTTCTTTCCGCGAATCTGGATAATTTCTTCTTCACACTAAAACCTTTGAACATGTTTAAAATGTCTTATACTTCTTTCTTATCAAATAGACATACTCATATATCTATTTAAGTCCTTGATAGAATTATATGAAGTAGAATAATCCACCACACGGGGTTTTATATAATGGACCGCATACATTAATTTGTATTACTTACACTAAGTCAGCTGTTCGTTCAACTTTGGTCCATGAACAAAGTTTTAGTTATCTATAGGAAAGTCTGAAAATCATCAATTCATTCGAAAATAACCTAGCTCCAAAATTCCATCAAGATGGAGTTTCTTCATGTCTTTATTTCCAATAATTATAAGGGATTTCTATTTTCGTGCCCCTGGTTCGTTAGTTGTACTCACTTTTCTCCAGCCGCTTAGTTTTTCCTCACTTTTGCCCTCCCTACATTCTGAAACCCTCACATGCGCTCAAATGGGGGGATGTTGTCAGGTCAACGGCTTGACCGTTACATGCTGACCGGTGGGACCGTGTTGGGGCAGGTCATGCGTTGAGAGTTATGTTACATCGCCTCGACCGTTACATGCTGACAGGTAGGACCAGGATACACAGCGGACCAGCCATCTATCTCTCGTTTATTATGGGGGACGTGGTGTAAGACCATGTGGGGCGCGTTTGGTGGTTACGTGCGCCCTATCGCCCAAATTAGAAGTTTCTTTTTTGTTATTTTTATAATTTACCTTTTTAAGAGAGCCTTTTTCCCTCTCTCTCGCTAACAGTTGTGTTGTTTTTTTGCCCAAAAAGGTAGCGAATCTAGAGCAGCTTCTTTATTCATTCATTGTTCCTTTTGCCCTTGTTTTTCCCCAATTTGGTAGCAAATCTAGAGCAGCAAAACTAACCAGCACCATAAATAAATTCAGTAAACAGAGCAGGTGTAGATAAAGAAGCTAATATAGGTTATATAGTACTGTACTTAATGAGGTTTGACAATTAGGATGCTCAGCAGCAGCAACGGACAAGTTCAACATAGACAAGACAAAAGAAGCCGATTTACAGCAACAACAGCAGCAGATCAGTGGCCCCTCATGGCCTCTGCCAGGAGGGCCTCCGCCTCCTCCACTTCTTGCTGCCCAGTCCCTTGACCTTGGGCACCTTGGGCTTGATCGGCGGCATGCGACCCTCATCGATAGCCACCTTTTGGAGGTTGCGGAGGTGAAGATCGAGCGCCTGGTGCTTGGATATGAAGCCGTGGATGTTCACGGACTCGCCGTAGGTGAAAGGATCGTATGGGCACCTAGAGGGGGGGGGGGTGAATAGGTGCTACTTCAAATTTTACTCCTTTTCAAATTAGGGTTTGACAAGAAAGGTAAATTCTCTAGATTATGCAACTAAGGTGAATTTACCTATGTGACAAGCTAGCACTAACTAAACAATAACTAGATAAGTAAAATGCAGTAAAGGGTAGAAGGAACCAAAGTGGAGCACACGGAGACACAAGGATTTGTTTCCCGTAGTTCCTTCCTTTTGAGGGGAAGTACGTCTACGTTTGGAGAGGGGGTGGTTTCAAACCACCAATGCCACGAGAGTCCTCCCTTGTTCTCCGATGAACCTCACCCCCAACGGGTTCGATTCACCTCTTCCACTATACGGCAACCTTCGAGGTGGAAGCCGACACCTTTACAACGAGTTCGGGGCACACATCCACAACTTAATTGGAGGCTCCCAAATACAAGCAAGTTGTCAAACAATCAAAGACAAGCTTGTAAGAACCAAATCAAAACCTAGGGTTTCCAATGAAACACTAGAGCATGGGGGCCCTCAAGTGAATGAGGGGTAAATGAAGATCTCTCTTGGTGAAGCTGTAGATCAAGGCCTCCTCCTTCGATTCTCCAAAGATCAAAGACTTTGGATGGTTGGATGAAGAGATCTTGTTGATTTGGTGGCTCAAATGGACATGGTGTTCTTGAGGTGGACGAGCAGCTGGAACAAGGGGATAAGGTCCCCTATTTATAGCCCTTCTGTCAGCGAACCGTTTTTCTGACCGTTGGAGAAGAAGCAGGCTGGAGACTCCGGTCACCACACCGAAGACTCCGGTCCATCTCCGGACCAGCCTCCGGACCCCTTGATAGAATGACCCAGCTCTGTTGGGAGCCAAGTGGACCGGAGACTCCGGTCCCTCCACACCGGAGACTCCGGCCTGAGATAGAGACCAGAGACTCCGGACCAACCTCCGGACCAATCTCTGGACCACCCTACTGGCTGTCCTGGGCATGAAAATAGAGGCCACTCCGGAGACTCCTGGGGAAACTCCGAACCACACCGGAGACTCCGGTCTATGTAGACCGGAGACTCCGGTCTGGAATTCCCAGCTTGCAAGATCAGATGCAAGGAATGATCCATAGGCCAATGGTCCTTTTTACTTAATAGAATACCACCTGTAGGCAATAGCAAACTGCGAAAGGGTCTACTAGTTGTTAACGAACACCAAAAGTGATTATGACAGTAAATGTCCTTTCAATCTCCCCCTTTTTGGTGTTTGATGACAACTCATGACTTTGCATGAACAAAAGTTCGCAATTATGTATGACAGAGTATGGACATGCTCCCCCTGTCTCTGTGCACAAAGATAAACAAGTAAAGCATGCAAGGTATGTAGAACATGGATAAACCACATAGTTCTCACATGAGTTACAGTAAAGTTGGAGCACCCACAGAGTCATACACACACACAAATAGCAAGCAGTGTTCCACAAAAACATAAAGAAAATAGAGACGAGAAGGCAAATGAATCAAGTAGCCCCCAAACCCATGCAAATCCCGATGACAATGTCTTCTCCCCCTTTGGCATCGAAACATCGAAAAAGGGAAAAGACCTAAGCTAGCGTCCCAATGGATTAGTAGTCCTTGTCATCATCCTCCTCGTCCTCCTCATCCAGATCCTGATCCTCCTCATCATCATAGTCCTCATCATCATCTGGAGCTGTAGGCCCTTTGCTGTGAGGGCGAGAAGAGGAAGTACCTTGATACCCAAACCTAGATGTGACATCAGAAAGGTCTTCCAATCCACCAAGCTGTCCTGATGGGCATTCCATGCCCCAAACGAAAGAGTGTGACCAGACTCGGTGGACGGCTGAGCCCCATGCTCATCAGTGTACTCATCCTCACCTTCCTCATCATACGCTTCACCCTGAGCCTTGATCTCCTTGAGTAGTTTCTCGATGCGGCGGTTGCTCTTATAGGAATCATGTTGTTGCTTGCGGATGTCCACATTCATGCAACACAGGGTCCTCTCCTAGAATGAGGCCTTCTTGACCCTCTCATGGACATAGTCACGTGTCATGGGTGGAAGAGGTGCATTGGAAGCATTTTTCCTCCGAGCCCTAGGAAGTGAGGGGGCCCGGTCAGTCTCTGAAATCTCCTCTTCCACATGTGCATGGGAGCGTCTAGGAGGAGCACTCATAGCCCCTTTCTGCTGCAGAGATACGAGAGTGTGCTCGGTAAGGTTGGGAGGCATAGCAAGTGGTGAACCATGTGGCTGAGTGTTGATGAGTCTCATGACCAGAGGTGCATATGGAGGGGCCTTCCTGTATAATATGGCATGATACATCTCTTCAAATATGTAGTCCATCACATCAATAGGATCAGCATCAGCGTTGGGGCCAGCCATGTAAGTCTTGTGGGTGTGATACAACAAGTTGACCAAACCACATCTGATGGCATCATCATTTCCAGCACTAGGGGAGATGGTCTGGCGGAAGATCCTCAACATCAGATTGTAGAGAGGCTTGAGTCCCTTGGACCCTCCCACAACCCCTTCACTACCATATAAAGGGGCAAGCTTGTTCTTGTTCACCCCAAGAGCTGCTGAGTGCATGCGAACTTCAACACGAGTAGATACCCCCTGAAAAGTCTCGAAGATGGCCTCAGCAAAGTCATAGAACGTGGCAGAGCAGCGGTGGTTGCCAGTCATCCAAGTCATAGTCCTGGCTTGGTCAGTCCCAAACACAACTGTGGCGTAGAACTGCTGCACGAGGGTGATGTTGTAGTCTTCACGGATCTCCATCAAGTTGAACAGCCCCAACTTCTCACTAATCCACAGAGCATCAAAGAAGTAGGGGCTCTTCCTCATCTGTTCAACACTCAAGTACTTTTGGGGGCATACAGGAGACCGCTTGAGCACACTGTAAATGTCTTTCATGAAGACAACTTGCTCCTTCCTCCAATTACAGGGGTCATCACTAGTGCGAGGCAATTCATAGAAATTGGTCTTCCGTAGCTCACGATACTCCTGCTTAGACATGCAAGCCAATGACTGAATGTTGTCATATTTTGCCCTTTTGGCACGTTTCTCTTCCTCAGCCCTTTCCTGCTCCCGCTGCATATAGGTTGCATCACGGGCTTGCTGTCTGCGGTTGGATGGGGGCACAATGTACTAACCCTCAGACTCATCATAGCGAGGATCCCCTCTCTTCATCTTGGCCTTGGTGCAAGGAGGACGACGAGAGCCAGAGCCTGTGAACAACATCGAGGGAGATAACATGAAGGTAAGTATGTATGTCCCATGGAGGCAGCACAGAATCATTGAGACCATGAAAAAATGTGTTGGATTCAAACCACACCGGAGTCTCCGTGGCCCACACCGGAGTCTCCGGCCTGCGGGCCGGAGTCTCCGGTCTGGACACTCGGGGGAAGATCAGGGAGGCTCCAATGGGGTTGAATCCAGCAGATCGGGCATGGTAACAATGATAAAGTACTCAGGTGCATGCAAATAAGGAATTCCAGTGGTCAAAACTAGTACCAATCCTCAAAAACAAGGTAAGGGAAGAACCCTAGATGAAGAAGAGGAGGAGAGGTACCAGATCTGTCCATGGAGGAGATTCCACCGGTGGGAATCACCCAAAGGTGGAAAGGAGATGATTAGCCGGCGGCACGGCGGATCCCGGGGGCTTCTTGACCTCCGGGGAGAAGATTTGTGAGAGGAGGCGATGGGGGCAGAGAGGGGAGGACGAGGGTGGATGAATGAAACTGCTATTTCAGTTCACCCCGTCCTCCCTTAAAGTGTACAGAAACCGCCCAGACCGGGGACTCCGGTCCACACCGGAGACTCTGGTGTGAACACACCGGAGACTCCGGTCCTCCTCGACCAAATACTTTCAGGGTGTGTGTATGGGGACATATATAGATAGAGAGGGTTTTCAAGACTGAGAGAGGGCTTGGGTTAAGATGACATACTATGAAAACTCAAGAAAACCACGAAAACTCTCCAAATGTTCATCAAAGTGCCAAATAAATCCGAGCTAAGAGCCAATTCTTCGAATGAGGAGAGGGTGGTGATACATCCAAAACGTATCTACTTTCCCGAACACTTTTGCTATTGTTTCTCCTCTATACTTGTGTGATTTGGATGCAACTAATGCGAACTGACGCTGTTTTCAGCAGAATTGCCTTGGTGTCTACTTTTTGTGCAGAAAATCAACTATCAGGAAAAATCCCGGAAAATATGCCAAAAATCCTATTTCACCAGAAGACTCCCGGAGCCAGAATACGAGACGGAGGGGGGCTGGGCCCAGGCCACACCACCTAGCCACGTGGGCAAGCCCAGGCCACGCCAGGGGGTGGTCTGGCCGCCCCAGACTCCCCCTCGGCCTCTCTCTTCGCCTATAAGGAGCCTTCTGACCTAAAAACTTGGGGGGGGTTCGACGTTTTTCCAGAAGAAGTTCCGCTCCGCCGCCACCACCAAATTCCACGAAACAGCACTAGAAACTCCGTTCTGGCACCCTGCTGGGACGGGGAATTGGAGGAGATCGTTGCCATCATCATCACCATCACTTCTCCATCGACCATCCATGTTTCCCCCATCTATGAGTGAGTAATCCCCCGCTGTAGGCTATGGGGATGGTAGGGATTGGATGAGATCGTTCATGTAATGGCATCAGATTGTTAGGGCATGGTGCCTAGTATCTTTTATTAGTGCTTTATAACTTTGTTGTGACTTGTTGTGCTTAATGCTTGTCACTAGGGCCCGAGTGCCATGATTTCAGATCTGAACATGTTATTGATTCATTATGATAGTATTGTTCTTGGTCTTATCTACAAGTTGTAGACACACGTTGTTGTCTGGAACCTATGGTCCCGAAGTGATAGAAATCGGGGTAGCCGGAAGGGAAAGGCTTCGATGTGAGGATCACATGTGTTCACGGAGTGTTAATGCTTTGCTCCGGTGCTCTATTAAAAGGAGCACCTTAATTGCTAGTAGTTCCCTAGAGGCCCCGCTGCAAACGGGCTGGCAGGACAAAAGATGTTGTGCAAGTTCTCATTGCGAGCACGTATGACTATATATGGAACACATGCCTATGATTGTCTAGTACTTGGATGCTTTATCTTATTTATCTGCAATTGCCCTATGTTCTGATTGCTATGTGAATTGTCTTATCCATGCAACGCCCGTCCATCCATCCCTATGCCTACCGCACTCGAATCCCACTGTTTACTGCTTTTGTTACTACTGTCTTTGCTTTGCTACTGCTGTTACTTTACTATTCCTACTACAAAACTGTTGCTACTGATAAACTGCTGTGAGCAAGATTGTTTCCAGGTGCAGCTGAATTGACAACTCAATTGTTAAGGCTGATAAGTATTCTTTGGCTCCCCTTGTGTCGAATCAATCAATTGGGTTTCACTTCCCTCGAAAATACTGCGATACACCCCCTATACTTGTGGGTCATCAAGACTATTTTCTGGCACCGTTGCCAGGGAGCATAGCTTTATTTATCAAGTTCACTTGGATTCTCTATTGTTCGCTGCTTTCCATCCATCATGGGTAAGTCTCGTGATGGCAAGGTTCCTATTTTACCATCCACTACAAGAAGTGGTACGGTTCTGAACACCTGTACTGCTCTTGATTCACCGTCTGTTCTGAGTAAGTTCCTTACACCACCACATACACATGCTACACACACTGCTACTACTGCTGAATCTGAAACTTCTGATGCTTATGATGCTGCTTCTACTGTGCTTGATAAGAGTGGTTCATTAGGTCCTTTCCTAGATGCTATGATTGCTATAACTATAGTTGGAAATACCGAAACTCCTAATGAAGACACTGCCCACACCTGTTAGCTCACCTGAGAATTATGATGCTGAAGAAGATTATGTTGAGATGACTGATGAGTTTATTGAAGAATGTAGGAATACCCATGATAGGAGCGCTGCTAAGAATCTCCTTGAGAGGCGTACTATTAGACCCAAATTATCTCCTGCTGCTAAGTTTGCTGCTTCTCCCATAAACATTATAGATGAATATTATGATCTCTCTCTCGATCTATCCTACATAGCTATTGTTGAGAAAGAGCCTTTTTGTGGGGCTAAGAATGAAAGTGCGGTAGCACATATGAATGAACTTTCTACCATGAGTGGCTTGTTTTCTGATGATACTAAAATGCGTACTTACTTTGTTGCTAAGATTTTCCCTTTTTCACTGAAAGGAGAAGCTAAAACTTGGTTTGGTAATTTACCTCCTGGATCTATTGATAGCCCTGAGTGCTTGTTTAATACTTTCCTGCAGAAATATTTTCCTCCTAGTGCTAGACATGCTGTTTTGCAGGAACTTTTTGATTTTAAACAGGGAGAAAAAGAGGTATTGCCCAAATCTTGGGCAAGGTTTTGTGCTTTGATTCATGCACAGGCTGGAAGTCCATTACCCAAGAATGAACTACTTGATATATTTTATAATAGACTAACCAAAGAATCTAGGACATACCTAGATAGTTGTGCTGATTGTGTTTTCAGGAATAGGACTCCCAAGGAAGCTGAGGAATTAATGGCTAAAATAAGTAAGAATTATGAAGATTGGACTCCTCCTAAACAAGTTATTCCTGAAGTAATTGTACCTGAACCATCTATTCATGTGCCTATTCCAACATCAAAAAAGAGGGGAATTATTGAATTAAATGATGAAGTGATGAAGGAAGCTAAGAAATGTCTTAAGGAGAAGGGAATTAAAGCTGCAGATGTCAAGAATTTACCTCCTATAGAAGAATTATGTAAGCCTATTCCCTACTCACCCACTATTGAGGTACACTCTCTCCAACACTTTGATGAAGGTGATATCCCTTCCTTGAAACCTCCTGATCAATGCTTAGAAGAATTTGATATCTTTATTGTTAAGCAAGATAACTTTAATAAAAGGGTGCAAAATCATCTTATGGAAAACACTAGAGTTATTGTTGAGTTGAAAGATACTGTGGAAAGAACCTCTAATGATGTTAAAATGATTGTTAAACACTTTCAAATGGTTCAAACTCAAATAGATCAACTCGTTAAAGTGAAAAACGACTTGCTAGTTAATGCTGCTAAAGAAAAACATGCTTATGAAATTAGAACTAGAAGTGGTGCTGCTACCCAGGATCCTCTATATCCTGAGGGGCATCCCAAAAGAATTGAGCAGGAGTCTCAACAGGCTAAAAATAGTGGTTCTACTCGTAAGAAAAGGAAAAAGAAACATAAAACTGTTGTAGAACCCTCTAAACCTCCTATAGATCCTAATAGTATATCTATCTCTGATGCTGAAACTGAAAGTGGTAATGAAGAAAATGAAGTTCCTAATGAAGAAAAAGTTGAAGAAGAACCTGAAAACCACACTAAGACTACTAAATACACCAAAGAAGATTTTGTTGCTAAGAAACATGGTAGTGAAAGAGAACCTTGGGTCCAAAAACCTATGCCTTTCCCTGATAAGAAACACAAGTCAAAGGAAGATGAACACTATAATAAGTTTTGTGAGTGGATGAAACCTTTATTCTTGCAAATTCCTTTGACTGATGCTATTAAATTGCCTCCTTACTCAAAGTATATGAAGGACATTGTCTCGAATAAAAGGAAGATCCCTAATGAAGAAATCTCTACTTTGCTTGCTAATTATTCCTTCAGTGGTAAGGTTCTTGAGAAAATTGGAGACCCAGGGATTCCAACTATCCCTTGCTCTATTAAGAACAGTTATGTTAGAACTGCTTTGTGTGATTTGGGAGCTGGAGTTAGTGTTATGCCTTTCTCTCTCTATAAGAGGCTTCAGCTTGAAAAATTGATACCAACTGATATATCTTTGCAAATGGCTGATAAGTCTACCACTATTCCTGTGGGTATATGTGAGGATGTACCTGTTCAGGTGGCTCATAATTGCTTGATATTAACTGATTTTGTTGTGCTTGAAATGCCTAAAGATGATAATATGTCTATTATTCTTGGGAGACCTTTTCTTAATACTGCAGGAGCTGTTATTAATTGTAATCAAGGAAAGGTGACCTTCAATGTCAATGACAAGGAACATACTGTCTATTTCCCCAAGAAGATTGAAAGGACTTATGGTTTAAATTCAATTGAACATGTTGAAGGCATTCAAGTTGGAGAAATATATTGTCCCATACCAAAAGAAAAATTTGAAACTATTATGATTGGGACCATTGCTATCAGAGTTGAGGTAACATAATCATTAGTGGAATACAAAGTTTTGTCTCATATGCAATTGTTTTGGTAGCAAGACTTGATCAACCTTGCTAACAAAAGGATTCCATTGAACAAAACAATGTTTTCATTATGATTATCTCCGTTTATTTCTATCCTTTGTATTTTAGTTTTTGCTTTCGTTTAGTTTTCTTTGTGTTGTTAGTTTGCTTGCATGCTAGAACTTCTGTAGTTCTATCCTTGTTTTGTCCTTGCATCATGTTTCCAAAAAGAAAAAAAATTGTCTGTCAGAAAAATCATTCTTCTATTTCTGAAAATTCCCCAAAAATAAAGTGTCTCGAATTTTTTTAGAAAATTCATATTAAATTTTTACGTGAAAAAAGGGGCAGAGGAGTAGCTGGTAGGTACCAGGGGGGCCACCAGGCAGGCACACGACATGGTGGCGCGGCCAGACCTGGGTGGCGCCATGCCTTGGTGTGGGCCACCCCTGGCCCCCCACTACCTCTCTCTCCTGCCACTTTCTTCTCTCTCCCGAGTAAGCTCCAGTTCATAGCTCAAAATCGCGCTCTCTCTGTGCTTGCCCTCGATTTCTTCTATCTCTTTGCTCAGCCCATCTTTCTTGCTGAAATTTGGAGCAATTGTTCCTTGGTATGTGACTCCTCCCCTTGCCCAAGTAGATTTGTGTTTAGTGGATTGTATTTTGAGTATTTTGCTACTGTAGGTGACTGGTTATGAGAGCTTGTAAGCTTGTTTGATGCTTAAAGATATAGTTTTGATGCATGTTTAGGCCTCTTGCTTGTCCCTATGTGTAGATTCCTTTATTATATTTACTTTGCAATCACTTGTTTAATAGGTGTTTAAATTTCAAAACACCAAGCATGAACAACCACACTTTTGGAGAGATATTTGAGAGTGATGCAGCTAGGAGGTCAAGGCCCTCAAGAACAGCCTCTCAAGCTAGGCCATCATATAATGAAGACCTCATTGCATCATGTATTGGCAGTGAAAGAGACGATGGAGATGCTCACCCATCCTCTTTCCCTTGTTTTACTTTCTTGCAAGCTGCAGGTATTCTTGATGATTTCTTGCTGCTGATTGAGAGGGTTGGCTTGACCTCTTATGTGCAAGATGAGAGTGCACAATACGCTATGCTCACCAAAACTTTTGTTGAGAGCTTCTCATTTTCTAACACATCCTATCATTCTACTGTCTCATTTAAAATCTATGATATGCCCTTCACCATGCCTTTGGAGAGATTTTGCAGTATTGTAGGTGTGCGTATGACAGGGACCATGAAGAAAATTCAAGGGCGACCCACTGATTTGTTGGAGCTTTACCGAGGGGTGACCAATGATGATGACCGCGTGGCGCAGCGCGGAAAGATAAGAAACATCCAACTCCCTGCTCTTAGATACTTTGCATACTATCTTGCCACTAGTGTTTTGGGTAGGGAGAACACTAGTAATATCTCCAACTATCACTTAGCTTTCCTTGCTGCTGCGCTCAACAATGATACTCGGTACAATCTTGGCTCTCTTATTGCTCGCCACCTAGCTGCTAGGGGGCCTATCTATGGGGGCATCATTGCCTCGCGTGTAGTTGATGCATTAGATCTTTGTGTGGCTCCTGATGATGTTATGCTAGCACCACAGAGGGTCGACCTTATTGCCATGACAACTCATCACTTTGTCACTTCTACCTCTGATTTGAACAATCTAGTATATAGGATGCTTTTCACTGACGGGGATGAAAGGTAGATCCTTTTTCCCCAGCCTGCTTTGTTCAGTGTTGACAGGAGACCGTGGTCGCGCTCCAAGGAGGAGGTGGCCGAGCAGCTTCGCTTGTTGGGTTTCCACGAGCAGCACCAGGAGGATGTGCCCTCCTATGATTATTCCGCACATTACGGAGGGATGTACTCTGGCTCACACCAGGACGAGGGTACCTCCTCGTCATACCCCGGTGACACTTCATCTTGGCCAACCTGGGATTGATACCCACTTAGGCCAAAACCCTAAGCTTGGGGGGAGGTACGCCAACACCGCACTCATCTCCATATCATGTTGCGTCGGTTCTTTGTATATTCATGCTTTCGTTCTCTTTTTATTTTTCGTTCTTCTTTGCTTTTGCTTTCTAAAACTCAAAAAGACCAAAAATATTTTTGTTGTTTCTCTTTGGTTTGCTTCTTCTTTTTGCTTTGGTTTACTTGTTCCTTTTTGCTTTGTTTGAACTATTCGAAAAAACCAAAAAGATTTTGCTTTTGCTTGTTTTTCTCTTTTGGTTTTTGTTTAAAAATCGAAAACACCAAAAATATTTGTCGTTCTTCTTTGGTTTTTGTGAGTTGGCTACAGGGTTCGGCAGTTCTCAGTGGATTATTGGTTTCATATTATTATTCAAGCCACACAAGTGAAGAGCAATAATGAGGATTAATGACAACTTGAGGCGTGGTAAGAGGCTGGTAACAAACTCTATTTGTTTTCATTTTTGTACGTATACTCATCATTGTGAGCTTGCTTAGTCCGTTCATGTAGAGTGTATGTTATCTTTGGATATTTAGTAGTTCTTGCTTTCTTGTGATTAGCTCCAGCTCGCTAATAGTTTGTAGCATGTCTCATAAATGTTTGCTTGCATTACTCTATTCATAAATTGGTATGACACTGTGGTATCCTCCTCTGAATGTTTCATTTGATCGACTTGGCACATGCTCATGCATGCACATGACTGTAATAATTAGTTAAGCCTTGACGGATTATTTTGCCTTGAGGATCTTGAATCATTTTCATGCCATGAGTAGTCTTGTTTTGTTGCAAGCATGATAATAACAGCTATTGCTCTCTCGTTTGTCGCTCCCTTACTTTTGCTAGCCTTCACTTCCACTGAGTGTCTTACTCATGTTTCCAATTCCCTAAACCAAATATTTCCAAAGTGTCCACCATACCTACCCATTAGCATCATTTGCTACTTCCGTGCATATTCAATATGCCTTGTTTTCTTCCGAATAAAATGTTTGCTTGTTATGAGAAAGTTAGTTAGTAAAGCTCTCACGAACTTGATGGCACACTTTATTTTCCGCACTTAATAAACCTGAACCATTGTGAACTCTCCATGAAAGTTATATGCTTGCTAATTATAGGCTGGGGATTAGCAGAACCGTGCTGTCACGGGGAACGCTTTCAACACTTGTAAATATATACCCAGTTGATACCTTTCTCTTTTGTTTGCGGATGTCATCGGTGTGAAATAAAAGGGGAGCTTGTAAGTCCATGGAGTTATGTATGTGTGTTAGAGAAACGCCTGGGCCGCTGGTCTAATCCATGCTGACATGGTGGAAACCTGCAGCGTAACCATAATGATATCTATGAAGCATTCTTCTTATAAAAAAGAGAGTTATAGCTATTGAGAAAAAGAAAAAAAAAGAGTTTTATGAAAAGAGGAAAGAGAGAAAAAAGCACCATTTTCCCATGGTAAATAAGAAGATTGCTGAGATACTCATTGTCTGCTTGCCTTGTCATTTTGATATGGGGATTCTTCCGTATCATCGGGCAAGGGGTACCCCGTTGGCGGTTCTCAATGATACGCACATACTTATGATGACAAGAACTTACCGGTAACTAAAGTTGAGTAGCATGAGGAGCGGCCCTCGTACTCAAGGGACTTGGGATTTCCAGTTTATAGTCTGTCAAGCATATAACTCAGATTGGACCTCACTTTCACCTTAACCACATTAAAGATGCCTATGATAGGGGCAATGAGAGATCAAAGCTAACAAGTACCATACTTTCAGCATTTGGAAGCCTTTCAAATTTCTCAAAACCTTTTTCTTCTACTTGTTGAGTCTCCACATATTCTTTGAGCACCTTCTTGAGAGCATAGTTGTCATTCTTTATGTTTGTTTCATTACTTGATTATTTGTGTTATGACTTTGATGCTTGTATCCTTGATATCTTTACTTCTAGTCATCACTTGAACTTCAGAGGTGCCTTGATCAAAGGCAAGCGAGATACCACTCTATCATACCTTTCTATGAGCATTGTAATGTTGCTTATGTTTGTGCTTTGTGCTACTTATTATTCTTGAGTTGGAATCTCTTCATAGCTTGCAATAACTACTAAGTAGACCCAGTTGCATACTCTTTATTATGAATTGTCTAAGTAGTTGATCACATTGCTAAGAATATTTACATCTCATGAAGCAAATGTGTTCGTGAAAGTTCTTTTATCGCACTCAGTTTTCAACTGAATTGCTTGAGGACAGGCAATAAGCTAAGCTTGGGGGGAGTTGATACATCCAAAACGTATCTACTTTCCCGAACACTTTTGCTATTGTTTCTCCTCTATACTTGTGTGATTTGGATGCAACTAATGCGAACTGACGCTGTTTTCAGTAGAATTGCCTTGGTGTCTACTTTTTGTGCAGAAAATCAACTATCAGGAAAAATCCCAGAAAATATGCCAAAAATCCTATTTCACCAGAAGACTCCCGGAGCCAGAATACGAGACGGAGGGGGGCTGGGCCCAGGCCACACCACCTGGCCGCGTGGGCAAGCCCAGGCCACGCCAGGGGTGGTCTGGCCGCCCCAGGCTCCCCCTCGGCCTCTCTCTTCACCTATAAGGAGCCTTCTGACCTAAAAACTTGGGGGGGGGGTTCAATGTTTTTCCAGAAGGAGTTCCGCTCCGCCACCACCACCAGATTCCATGAAACAGCACCAGAAACTCCGTTCTGGCACCCTACCGGGACGGGGAATTGGAGGAGATCATCACCATCATCATCACCATCGCTTCTCCATCGACCATCCATGTTTCCCCCATCTATGAGTGAGTAATCCCCCACTGTAGGCTATGGGGATGGTAGGGATTGGATGAGATCATTCATGTAATGGCATCAGATTGTTAGGGCATGGTGCCTAGTATCTTTTATTAGTGCTTTATGACTTTGTTGCGACTTGTTGTGCTTAATGCTTGTCACTAGGGCCCGAGTGCCATGATTTCAGATCTGAACATGTTATTGATTCATTATGATAGTATTGTTCTTGGTCTTATCTACAAGTTGTATACACACGTCGTTGTCCGGAACCTATGGTCCCAAAGTGACAGAAATCAGGGTAGCCGGAAGGGAAAGGCTTGGATGTGAGGATCACATGTGTTCACGGAGTGTTAATGCTTTGCTACGGTGCTCTATTAAAAGGAGCACCTTAATTGCCAGTAGTTCCCTAGAGGCCCTGCTGCAAACGGGCTGGCAGGACAAAAGATGTTGTGCAAGTTCTCATTGCGAGCACGTATGACTATATATGGAACACGTGCCTATGATTGTCTAGTACTTGGATGCTTTATCTTATTTATCTGCAATTGCCCTATGTTCTGATTGCTATGTGAATTGTCTTATCCATGCAACGCCCGTCCATCCATCCCTATGCCTACCGCACTCGAATCCCACTGTTTACTGCTTTTGTTACTACTGTCTTTGCTTTGCTACTGCTGTTACTTTACTATTCCTACTACAAAACTGTTGCTACTGATAAACTGCTGTGAGCAAGATTGTTTCCAGGTACAGCTGAATTGATAACTCAGTTGTTAAGGCTGATAAGTATTCTTTGGCTCCCCTTGTGTCGAATCAATAAATTGGGTTTCACTTCCCTCGAAAATACTGCAATACACCCCCTATATTTGTGGGTCATCAGGTGGTGGCCGAAGCCACCATGTAGGAGTTTGTGGCATGAAACCGCGAAAAATTATCCTTGGGTTCATAGCCACTACTCATCAATGATGCTCACATATCACTAAATGATACTACGAGAATTGAATTTCTTAATGTTGGCATTATGGGGGAGGGATAGTCCAATGAATTAGAACCGCACTCCCCCTATTTCCATGCCTACACCTACACCAAATATGGGTCAAGACATAGGTGAGTATGCAAGGCAATCAAGTCAAAATCCTAGAATCCACGATATTTAGTTCATTCCTCAAATAACAAAACCTTGCTTCATCAAGTGGCTTCGTGAAGATATCGGCAAGTTGGTCTTTGGTTGACACATATGAAAGCTCAATATCACCTCGGGCAACATGATCTCTAATGAAGTGATGACGATTCTCAATGTGCTTTGTCCTTGTATGATCCACTGGGTTATATGCAATCTTGATAGCACTTTCATTGTCACATAGAAGAGGCACTTTGTCACAATGGACACCATATTCCTTTAAAGTTTGTCTCATCCATAGCAACTATGTACAAGCACTAGCAGCTGCCACATACTCGGCTTCAGCGGTGGAAAGAGATATACAGTTTTGCTTCTTAGAAGACCAACACACCAAGGACCTCCCAAGGAATTGGTAAGCCCCGTAGGTTGATTTTCTATCATCCTTGTCACCAGCCCAATCCGAATCTGTGTACCCACAAAGAGAGAAAGTAGAGACCCTAGGATACCAAATACCATAGTTTGGGGTATGAACCAAATATAGAAAGTTTCTCTTGACTGCCATCAAATGGCTTTCTTTAGGAGCCGCTTGATATCTTGCACACACTCCTACACTCAAGACAATATCGGGTCTAGATGCACAAAGGTAAAGCAAAGAGCCAATCATGGACCGATATACCTTTTGGTCCACATCTTTACCATTTGGGTTTAGTTCAAGATGAGTCTTTGTTGCCATGGGAGCGGGAGCTCCATTGAGATCTTTCATGTTAAATCTTTTGAGCATATCTTGAGTATACTTGGCTTGGTTGAAGAATGTACCACCTCTCACTTACTTGATCTCAAAACCAAGAAATACTCTCAATTCTCCCATCATAGACATCCTGAACCTGTCAGTCATTAGCTTAGAGAATTCATCATTAAACGCTTTGTTAGAAGAGCCAAAGATAATGTCATCTACATAAATTTGGCATACAAAAAGTTCCCCATTGACCCTCTTGGTAAAAAGAGTGGGATCGATTTTCCCAACCTCAAAACCACGATCTAACAACAACTCTCTAAGGTGCTCATACCACGTGCGTGGGGCTTGCCTGAGCCCATAGAGAGCCTTATCAAGTTTGTAGACATGGTTTGGAAAGTTGGGATCCTCAAATCCTGGGGGTTGTTTCACATAAACCAATTCATGCAATGGACCATTGAGAAATGCACTTTCTACATCCATTTGTTGTAATTTAAAATTATGATGAGCCGCATAAGCAAGGAGGATACAGATGGACTCAAGGCGAGCCACGGGAGCATAAGTCTCTCCATAATCAATGCCTTCAATTTGAGAGAACCCTTGTGCAACCAATCTTGCCTTGTTCCTTATCACAATTCCATGCTCATCTTGCTTGTTCTTGAAAATCCACTTGGTGCCTATAACATTGCGGCAATCTTTTGGCTTTTCCACTAACTTCCATACTTTGTTTCTCTCAAAGTTGTTGAGCTCTTTGTGCATTGCATCCAACCAATCCGAATCTTCAAGAGCTTCCCAAACTTTCTTTGGTTCCACCATGGAAATGTGCGCTTGATGCTCACCAAAGTTCTTCAATTGAGCTCGAGTAGATATCCCTCTTCTTAGATCTCCAACCACATTCTCAAGAGTGTGGTCTCTTAATTCCAATATTCTATCCATTCTAGCTTGGCGACGAGTTTCGATCTCCTTGTTGTTTCTTGGTGGGATCACTTCATCATTTTGGTCCTCGTCTTGACCATCAACTTGACCTTGATCATCATTGGAAATATTCTCTTCTAGAGAAGGAGAGGATTGACCTTGGTCATGATCAGTCCCACAACTGGCCAGGTATTCAGCTGTACTTATGGCAGTTTGTATAGATCTTGCTTGTGTAATGGCCTTAGCACCACTGGACATCCTGGCAAACGGAGACTCAAACACCTCTTGGTTGGAGGCATCTTCTTGATCATTAGGTTGAGGGTCCACAACTTGTCTTTGGCATGGGTCGTTGTCCACCTCGATAGTAGCTTGTTGAAGTTATGAAGATGAGGGCTCCACATGAGTAGAGCATAGTTCTTCCACCATAAGGGGTTCCTCGACAGGGCGGATGAAACCCGCACCCATTCTTCCTATGGTATCCTGAGGCATTTCATCATCTACATCACAAACATCAACACGCCCCGCTTGGGGACCATCATATTCTTCAAACACCAGACTACAAGATTCTATGACAATTCCTGAGAGCTTGTCATAGATTCTATAAGTGTGGGATTCGAGACCATAACCAACAAAAATACCCTCTAATGCTTTGGAATCAAACTTGGATAAATGAATGCCCTTAATGCGATAGAAGCACTTACAACTGAATACTCGTAAGTAAGAAACATTAGGCTTGTTACCGATAAGGATCTCATATGGAGTCTTGATCAATTCTTTGCGGAGGTAGAGACGGTTTGATGCACGGCATGTTGCGGAGATAGCTTCAGCCCAAAAATTGTATGGAGATTTGAATTCCGCCAACATAGTTCTAGCCATATCAATGAGAGTCCGGTTCTTCCTCTCAGCTACACCATTTTGTTGAGGGGTATATGCAGCAGAATATTGATGTTTTATTTCCTCATCACTAAGAAATCCATTTAATGTGTAGTTCTTGAATTCGGTACCATTGTCACTTCTTATTGTTAATACTGGGACATTGTGTTGACGTTGAGCCATGTTGATGAAGTCGATGAAGTTCTCTTGGGTCTCACCTTTTAACTTGAAGAAATATACCCAAGTGTATCTTGAGTAATCATCAACAATCACCAAACAATATTTCTTCCCACCAAGACTTGCACGAGACGGGGGACCAAAGAGATCCACATGAAGAAGCTCCAAGATCCTCTTGAACTTGATGTAGTTCTTTGGCTTGTGGGGAGAATCATGCATCTTTCCTTCAACACATGCCCTGCAAACACGATCTTTGGCAAAGCAAACATTTTCTTTTAGTCCAACAATATGACCATCCTTGTGAAGGCTTTACAAAGTTCTCATGTTGACATGGGCTAGACGGCGGTGCCATAGCCAACCCACGTTGGCCTTTCCGAATAGGCACATCGGACTTGTAGTGGTTTTCCCGGAGAAATCCACCACATACAAGTCATCCTTGATGTACCCAACGAAAGCAACCTTTAGAGTCTTGCTTCACAAGAGGATCACAATATCAACATCAATGAAGACGGCAAAACCCATCTTTCCTAGTGCACGGACTGAAAGTAAATTATAGCCAAGGGTCTCAACAAGCATGACGTCCACGAGAGTGATATCGTGTGCCACCACAACCTTGCCTAAACCCATTACCTTAGACTTTGATTTGTCAGCATATGTCACAGATATTTGATCATATTTGGTCTCAACTCCTTGACACTAGAGGCGCTTCCGGTCATATGACTTGTGCATCCACTATCGAGCACCCATTTTGACCCTCCGGAAGCATAGGTCTACAAAAGATCAAACTAGTTTTTAGGTACCCATTTCTCAATGGGTCCTATTTTGTTAGCAACAAGGGTCTTGGGAACCCAAATCGACCATGCAATATAACCATCAAAAGGGCCAACATATTGTGCATACACATCACCATAGTAATCACGCATTAAGACATAGTGAGGGTTAGCACTACCCGCAAAATCATCACGAGACATAGTTTTGCCACTTGTGGTCTTACTTCCCACAATGACCTTGTTCTTTTCTTGAGCGGGCTTGGCCTTCTTCTTCTTGTTATTATTTTTATTCTTGGCTTTAGAGACAAAGCCTAAGCCCCTTTTTTCACCATTTGACCTTTGGTTGTTTAAGTGGTCACCAATAGACTTGTTTCCTTTGGGAAAGGAAGTCTGAGCTAGCTCCCCCTTCAACCTAGCATGTTCTTCAAGAATATTTGTACAACTAGAAGGAATGAATGTACTAGGTGAGGGAGTATTGATCAATTGAGTTTGAAGCTTTTCACGAGACTTTGTGAGGGACATGAGTTCACTTTCCAAGGCCTTGTGAGCCTTGTCAAGTGTCCTAAGGTCCTCGGCAAGTTTTTTATGAACAACATCAAACTCAATCTTATCCTTTTTAGCCTTTTTGTATTTAGCAATAGCATGATCACGTTCCTTGATGAGTTTATTAATAATGAGGTCATTAGCTTCATCAAGGCCCTCTAGTTTAGTTTCAAGAGATATTCTAGTTTCTTGTTCTTCTTCTAGAGCATTACTAAGAGCTTCTACCTCAATCATGTGCTCTCTTCCTAATTGGCATCTCTCATCTAGAAGTTCTTGTGTGTGTGAAAGTTGATTTAGGAGGTCCACAACATGTTTCTTATGTTCCCCTTGCAAGTTATTCATAAACACATCAAAAGCAACTAGTTCCTTTTTGACCTCAAGAGATAAATCATCATCAAAATCATAATTGATTAAGGAAGTGGAGTGTGATGATGATAATACCTCTGTTCCTCTTGCCATAAGGCAAGTGACGTTCTTGTTGGAGATATTCTCATTTGGAGAGGCGAAGAGTGAGAATGAAGGAGTAGAGGTAGTGGCAAGAGCCGCCACACCACTTGGTGTATCCTCTTCTTCCTCCTCCTCATCATCATCATCATTAGAGGAGTACTCTTCATGTGTGATCAAGACAATTTCTCTCGGCTTCTTGTTGGTTGGGTTTCTTTTGATGAAGGGTTTCTTGTATGGAACTTTGCAGGTCTTCTTCAACACAAGTTTTCCCCCATTATCTTCTCTTTTCTCATAGGGACAAGCTGCAACAAAGTGATAATGGTCACCACAATTGAAACAAGTTCTCAACTTGGACCCATTATCTCTTCTCCCATTGGGGTTGCTTCTTTGTTGCATTTCCATCTTGGCCTTGGCGGGGTCTTTCCAAAAGTTTCTTGCATCGAAGGCCATGTATTCACCATGAGCAGTCTTGACATCATCAGGGTGGCTCATTGAAGGTCCCTCATCACTTCCTTCATCTTCATCATACTCCACAACCTTGGCCTTCAAGGCAAGATTGACACCACTACTCATTCCAATGGCACGAGCATGGGCATCTTTGGCAGCAACCTTGAAGGCTGCCATCTCTTGCATCACTTCATTGGAGGTCATGAGATGACAGTTGTGTCTTCCTTGGAGACTCTTCAAGTCAGTAGGCTCAAAGGGCATGAGAGCACTCACATACTTCCTTTTGATCCAAGCGTCATCAATGTGAGAGGCGCCAACATTCCTGAAAGCGGTGGCTGTGGATTTGAGTCTTTGATACATATCTTCATGATCCTCACCATCCTTCATGAAGAAACCTTCGGCCTCATTGCTTAAGGCATCATATCTATTTCTCCTCATACTCTCATTGCCAACAAACAAGTCAATGAGAGCATCCCAAGCTTCCTTGGCGGTGTTGTAGTGCTCAATGTGGGGAAAATCCTTTGGCCCCACCCCAAGTTGGATCATGTGCAAGGCAGTCGCATTGAGTTGGCTATTGACCACTTCTCTTCTCGTCAAGTTGGTTGGATCCTCAATTTTGAGTCCATCTTCAATAATATTCCATAAATCAATGCAAGAGCTGCGCACATGAGATTTCATTAACACTTGCCATTGAGAAAAAGTATGTGCATCTAACTTAGGTGGGTCTCCTCTATTGTTTATATGTGGACGAGGGATAGGAGGGTCGGGAGAGTACCATCCGGGAACCGTATGGAACTCTTCCTTCCCATCACCCTTTTTGGTGGTGGAGTTAGTGGAATTATGTTCATCCCCTACCACTTCCTCCAAAGGCTTTGCCGGAGCATTAGCCTTTGGGTTTGGTGGTGTTTCCACTGGAGAGGGAGGAGGTGAGGTTTGCTTATCCTTAACAAGTTGCTCCACGAGTTGACGCAATTGTAGGATTTCGTTGCCCAAGGTAGAGCTCAAGCTTGTTTCCAAATTCTTGAGATCTACCATGGTCACCGAATGGCTAGCCTCACTTTCTCCCTCCTCTGGGTTGCCCATAATCTCTTAGGCGGTTAAGCTCGAATAAAGAGCCGAGGCTCTGATACCAATTAAAAGGATCATATGGGCACCTAGAGGGGGGGTGAGTAGGTGCTACTTCAAATTTTACTCCTTTTCAAATTAGGGTTTGACAAGAAAGGTAAATTCTCTAGATTATGCAACTAAGGTGAATTTACCTATGTGACAAGCAAGCACTAACTAAACAATAACTAGATAAGTAAAGTGCAGTAAAGGGTAGAAGGAACCAAAGTGGACCACACGGAGACACAAGGATTTGTTTCCCGTAGTTCCTTCCTTTTGAGGGGAAGTACGTCTACGTTTGGAGAGGGGGTGGTTTCAAACCACCAACGCCACGAGAGGCCTCCCTTGTTCTCCGATGAACCTCACCCCAACGGGTTCGATTCACCTCTTCCACTATACGGCAACCTTCGAGGTGGAAGCCGGCACCTTTACGACGAGTTCGGGGCACACATCCACAACTTAATTGGATGCTCCCAAATACAAGCAAGCTATCAAACAATCAAAGACAAGCTTGTAAGAACCAAATCAAAACCTAGGGTTTCCAATGAAGCACTAGAGCATGGGGGCCCTCAAGTGAATGAGGGGGAAATGAAGATCTCTCTTGGTGAAGTTGTAGATCAAGGCCTCCTCCTTCGATTCTCCAAAGATCAAAGACTTTGGATGGTTGGATGAAGAGATCTTGTTGATTTGGTGGCTCAAATGGACATGGTGTTCTTGAGGTGGACGAGCAGCTGGAACAAGGGGATAAGGTCCCCTATTTATAGCCCTTCTGTCAGCGAACCGTTTTTCTGACCGTTGGAGAAGAAGCAGACCGGAGACTCCGGTCACCACACCGGAGACTCCGGTCTACACCGGAGACTCCGGTCCATCTCCAGACTAGCCTCCGGACCCCTTGATAGAATGACCCAGCTTCGTTGGGAGCCAAGTGGACCGGAGACTCCGGTCCCTCCACACCGGAGACTCCGGCCTGAGATAGAGACCGGAGACTCTGGACCAACCTCCGGACCAATCTCCAGACCACCCTACTGACTGTCCTAGGCATGAAAATAGAGGCCACTCCGAAGACTCCTGGGGAAACTCTGGACCACACCGGAGACTCCGGTCTGTGTAGACCAGAGACTCCGGTCTGGAATTCCTAGCTTGCAAGATCAGATGCTGGGAATGATCCGTAGGCTAATGGTCCTTTTTCCTTAGTAGAATACCACCTGTAGGCAATAGCAAACTGTGAAAGGGTCTACTAGTTGTTAATGAACACCAAAAGTGATTATGACAGTAAATGTCCTTTCAGCAGGTCCTCACGTCCTCGACATGCTTCACGAGGGAGTTGAAGTCCGTGGCGCGGAGCCTCCTGGTGGGGCAGAAGGGGCACCTGTACACGTCGTCAGCGAAGAAGTTGTTGTACTGGCCGGACTTCAGCCTCCTCAGCACATGACGAGTCTTGGTGTCGCTGGACTCGTCGTTGCTGCGGGCGTCCCTATTATCCTCCTGTTGGAAAAAACAGTAGAGTGCAATAAGGACATGATTGAGATACTTTGATTACCGGGATTGATTATTTGCATAAATTAACCGATTGAGATCTCCTGATTATTCCCCAAATCTCAAACCAAATCGAATACTGATCCCAACTACGAACAAGGGGGTTCAAATACGAACATGGGGATTTATCAAAATACGAGATCTGACACAATAGGATTAGTTATTGTAAAAATACGAATAGCCGAGCCCTAATAACGTACGATCTAGCATCCAACAATGGGAACGGCGGAAGAACAAGGGAAGGGGAGAAAACCCTGGTTACCTCCGACCATGGGTCGGCGATGCTGGTGTCATAGAGGTTCTCCGGACTTATGTAATCAACCTCCTCTTAGGGGTCTCCGGCGGCTACGGCGGATGCTGGGATGGGGATGGGGGCTAGTACAGGAACGGGGGCCTCCTCACCGGTGGCCTTGGAGGCGCCGATGGCCACCGCACCGTTCTTCTCCATCGCCGGCATGGTTGAGGTTTTCTTGGGGGTTTGCAGAAGGTGATGGGACAGTGGAGATGACTGAGCGAGTGAGTGATGAGTGAGAGTGGGGGGCTCTATTAAATGAGAAGGGAAGCAACGTTTTGTTGCACTACCGTGCACCACGTAACCGCATACGCTACTGCACCAGGCACGGCCACACGTGTCCGCTACCTCCCCGTGCACTGCACACGTGTACCGTGAGTCATGTTTTTTCCCTCATGTCTAACCCTGGTGACTCAGTTGTACTCAGTTTTGCCCTCGGGTGTAACACTAGCAGTTTGGTTGTACTCAATTTTGTCCTCTAGTACTAACACTACCATGCGCAAAATACTCAGTTTTACCCTCCGGTGGCTGGTCAACAAAGAGTCAACGAATAGGTTTTAGCTAGCTAATTGAGTCATTTTATGCACAATAAATTCAAAAAGAGCAAAACATGGTGGCATCTACCCAGGGAGTCTTATTATGTGACCTGCCAACATAAGAAATGTATATAAACCAAGTTTGAACCTAAATCACCACTTCTCAAATCACCTACTATCTATGAAGGTTCATGGCTTTCTATTCAAGCCTCTCCCCAAAACATCCCTCCCCAAAACATAGTTTGTTTGAATGAGGCAATAATTGTCAAACTAGTGTATATTGGAATTGCAAATAGTTTGATGTATGCCAAGATGTATTTTATTGTATAAAAGATGCATTTTCCATTTTTTAAATCCTTTTCTATTTTCTATTTGAATCCCTTTGTCAGTCTTGCTCTTGGTTTTTAAGTTCTACTTAGGTTTGCCCTTGGTTCTTAAGTGCTACTCAATTTTCCCCCTCTTTGTATCAATCTCTCGCACATGTGCTCATCTATATTGCTACGCTCTGATTGGACGAGACAGTTGTCACACATATCGTGCCCACCAACTGTTGATCCTCTGTGATCTAGCGGACAGGATAACCCCTATATCTGTCGAGGGCACCCCTCTATCCATGCAAAATAACGAGTATGCCTCCGGCACTTTAACTCCATAAACAAATGAACTTGAATATAATTTGAAGGGAACATGTTCAAAGGTGTATAATTTGTGCATTACATTCCACTCTATGAAAATGATAATCTCTCAAGATTTTCTTAGCACAATATTATCACGTATTAAGTGTGATTTCAAAGAGTTCAAATGTGTATAATTTTCGTATATGCAAGTTTATGCATTACATTCCACTTTATGAAAATGGGGGGAGAAAATGATAATCTCTAAAAAATTTGCTAGCACATCATTATCTCGTTATTAAGTGTGATTTCACAGTGTTCAAGGGTTTAAAATTTTCGTATACGCAAGTTTATGTATTATATTTCACTCCATGGAAATGATAAATGATCAGGATTTTATTAGCACAACATTATCATGACCTAAGTGCGATTTCAAAGAGTCCAAAGTTGTATAATTTTCGTATATGCTAGTTTATGCATTACATTCCACTATATAAAAATGATAATCTCTCAAGATTTTCTTAGCACAACATTATCACGTATTAAGTGCGATTTCAAAGAGTTCAAAGGTTTATAATTTTTGTATATGCAAGTTTATGCATTATATTTCATTCCATGGAAATGATAATCTCTCAATTCTTAGCACAATATTATCACGTATTAAGTGTGATTTCAAAGAGTTCAAAGGTGTATAAACTTCATATATGCAAGTTTATGCATTACATTCCACTCTATGAAAATGGGGGAGAAAATAATAATCTCTCAAAATTTTGTTAGCACATCATTATCACGTATTAAGTGCGATTTAAAAGTGTTCAAAGGTTTATAATTTTCACATATGCAAGTTTATGCATTATATTCCACTCTTTGAAAATGGGGGAGAAAATAATGATCTCTCAAAATTTTGTTAGCACATCATTATCACGTATTAAGTGCGATTTAAAAGTGTTCAAAGGTTTATAATTTTCGCATATGCAAGTTTGTGCATTATATTCCACTCTATGAAAATGATAATCTCTCGAGATTTTCTTAGCATGACATTATCACGTATTAAGTGCGATTTCAAAGAGTTCAAAGGTGTATAATTTTTGTATACGCAAGTTTATGCATTATATTTCACTCCATGGAAATGATAAATGATTAGGATTTTATTAGCACAACATTATCATGTCCTAAGTGCAATTTAAAAGAGTTCAAAGGTGTATAATTTTCGTATAATTTTCATATATGCATTACATTTCACTATATGAAAATGAAGCAACGGCACGGGCGTGGGCGCGGGGCTGGCTCGGGGTCCCATCTTGCAACGCCAACCTGGGTAAGCTGTGGGTCCGGCACTCACGTGGATAAGATGTGGGTCTGGCGCTCACGTGGATAAGCTGGGGGTTCGATGCTAATCTAGATAAGTTGAGAGAGGTGTCCACTACGGAATCGATTGAACGCGGCCCCACTTGCCAGCATATAATGGCAAGGGTACACTACGGGACCCGATAGAACGTGGCCCTACTCGTCAGCACGTAACGGCGAGGGTCCACTACGGGACCCGACTGAACGCGGACCCACTTGTTAGCACGTAACGGAAAGGCTGACAGACAACGAGTTTCAGATCATGTGAGATTTTCGTATAAGGAAATGGGCAAAAGTGAGGAAAAACTAAGCCGCTAGGGAAAACTGAGTACAACTAATAAACCGAGGGCACGAAAATAGAAATCTCTAATTATAATGGCAGTTTTATATTTAATCTTACCGAGTCAGACTAGGTTCGATTATATTCTCGAAATATTCCATACTCATATGGTGTTTTGGAAACTCAAGTTTATGAAACAATTTCATATGTTTGCTAAATTTGTATCTCAAATATCTTACTTTATGATCCAATCATAAACTCTTGATCTTCTTGTTATGATGATTTCTTTATTTGCAACAACTTTATCAAAGTCTCTAGAAACTCAAACATGCCATAACTCTGATGGTTTTCTTTCCACGAATCTGGATAATTTCTTCTTCACGCTAAAACCTTTGAACATGTTTCAAATGTCTTATACTTCTTTCTTATTAAATAGACATACCCATATATCTATTTAAGTCCTTGATAGAATTATATGAAGTAGAATAGTCCACCACACACGGTTTTATATATGGACCACATACATTAATATGTATTACTTACACTAAGTCAGTTGTTCATTCAACTTTGGTCTATGAATAGAGTTTTAGTTATCTATAGGAAAGTCTGAAAAGCGTCAATTCATTCAGAAACAACTTGGCTCCAAAATTCCATCAAGATGGAGTTTCTTCATGTCTTTCTTTTCAATAATTATAATGGTAGTTTTATATTTAATCTTACCAAGTCAAACTAGGTTCGATAATATTCTCGAAACATTCCATACTCCTATGGTGTTTTGGAAACTCAAGTTTATGAAACAATTTCATATGTTTGCTAAATTTGTAACTCAAATCTCTTATTTTATGATCCAATCATAAACTCTTGATCTTCTTGTTACGATGATTTCTTTATTTGCAACAACTTTATCAAAGTCTCTAGAAACTCAAACGTGCCATAACTCTTATGGTTTTCTTTCCACGAGTCCGGACAATTTCTTCTTCACGCTAAAACCTTTGAACATGTTTCAAATGTCTTATACTTCTTCCTTATTAAGTAGACATACACATATATCTATTTAAGTCCTTGGTAGAATTATATGAAGTAGAATAATCCACCACACATGGTTTTACATAATGGACCACATACATTAATATGTATTACTTACACTAAGTCAGCCGTTCGTTCAAATTTTGTCCATGAATAGAGTTCTAGTTAGCTATAGGAAAGTCTGAAAAGTGTTAATTCATTCGAAAACAAGTTAGCTCCAAAATTCCATTAAGATGGAGTTTCTTCATGTCTTTCTTTCCAATATAACTTAAATGGTGGTATCACACTTAAGTAAAATTTCGATCATTTCGGCCTGTGACGTTTTAGCATTTAGTTTTATGAATATTATTTTACCAACAAGATTTATAATGCTTCATCCATCATCTATGGAATACAGTAATTATTTGAATAATAACTTGTTCTCATAACACTAGAACTAGATAACAATTATCGGAATAAATCTTAACGGCTTGGTCCTTGATATAGATGACAAACATAATAACATCTTATTTGTTTATCGATGAATATCATTACCATATTCTCTTCCTAGTTATTTGGACCATTGTATTCCTTTATATTGAGTTGTTGTATGACATTTCATACCAACTAATTCAGTATCTAATACTAAAGAATTACATTGGTTTAACATGCAAAGAATAATTCATAACATGTATATCTTGCGTATACCTGAGCTAAACAATTCCAATTCATTAATTTCTGCCAATTATATTTACGAATTCTCTTTCAATGTTTTCCTCTCTTTCAGAAGAGTCACCCATTATCAACAGTGGCACCAGTCACATGATACTTGGTTCAAGTGTGTTAGTCAAACACTAATACCCTTAAACTCACAGTTTGAAGTGGATCACAATCATCACATGATTTGTGTTCTTCTGGATTCATTTATTAGTGTTCTTTCAGGAAAGTAAACATTTTACCTATACCTCTTGTTCATCCTATCATGATAACTTTCATGATGGAACTACTATAGTTCATAAGGACAAACATTTGTATAATTTTAGTTCCTAGGCATGATGGGTGCGCCTATCATCATCGTCATCATTCGCAAATGCTCATCCAATATGAGAATTTGTTTCCAACTAAAATATACTTTGTCATTTTGCAATCAAATAGTATTTCAGATATCAAAATATCTTTTACACAAGATTATTTATGAATATTTCATCTCCCATATAATCTTGACATGAAGAACTTTCTTTCAAATATCAAGTATCATGGAGGCAAGCATGATCTTTTAGACACTAACTTTGGAATCCGTTACTCTAGGGTTAATGCACTTATTAAACCTTATGAAGTAAGTGGGGTTTACTGGAAAGTCTATTTTAGGACTTTTATCTTTAATTTGACACTTAAACAATACGGTACTAGTCCGTGAAGTAAGTATCTAGAATGCTATAGTTCTGTTATCTCAATTACAACCATGGTAGTCTATAACAGATGCCTACTACAATAACTATGCAAATTCACTTAGATTGTTTAGTTCATAATATGAGTTCATTACCAGAACTCCCACTCAAAGGAATATCCCCAACATTCGTTTAGTGAGTACACGATCCCTTTACAATGTATCATCCCTGATCATCACGACCTTTGATACAGCTGCCAGGGTAGATATCAACATATCGATCACTTCACCATATGACTCATGCTTAACGTTTCGGTTATATGTGTTATAAGGCCATGTTTGTACATGCTAAGCTTGCCAATTTAACCATAGCGTATTGCAGTACATACATGGCTTACACCCATCATATGCAAACTTCGAGATGTCTAGCACCCGATCGTCACAGCCTGCTTCATAACGAAAAACTTTCTTGGTAGTGCACACTTGTGGGAGAACATGAACATTTGAATTATAATTTGAGGGATCATGTCATTATGCTACCGTCATAAGTCTAATACTAGCACAACAAGATACACAATAGTTAACATCTAATGTAAACATTTTATGTATATGTAGTGGTCGCCGTGCCATGATATACATCGAGTGTGTCGGCATTTCACCAGGTACATGGTACCACCTTGCCTTCATCAGTTCATCTCATAAATACTTACCTTGACCATACATATCAAAAGCCTCTGCCAAATAAAGTTAGACGCCTCTACTTTTTCTTTGCATGTTTTACGCGGTTGTTAGAGCTTTTGCAAGAGAACCGTTTCTACCTACGAACTTCCAACCATAACATGGATTGACTAATTTCCAAAGTCCCTTCTCAGGGTCGTCCTTTGTAAATGCCATATCAACTAATATCGGAGAGATAGGCACCTGCTGGCCACTTATATGGTACAAGCCATATGCCAGTCGTGGAACCAGTCTCGCATAAGGTTACGCGTAAGGTCGGTCTGAGCCGCTTCATCCGACATTGTCACGATATGAATAAGTACACGTGGGAGGGTAGAAACTAGAAAATCAATGCCCACACAATCATCATGTGTTCTACTCGTACCAAACATCTATGCATAGATCGGCTCTAATACCACTGAAGGGGTTTCATGGTAGAAAACAAAAAAATCTATGATGAACACACCTAGCCAATATCTATTTATGCATATGTAAGGTAACGAAAGGGGATTCAATGTTCATACTTTGAAGACCGAAAGTGGTTAATGTTCCAAGGGGAACGTGGATGACGTAGTCGAACTCGTCGACCTCAAGGTCACGAAGCTCCTCGCAAGTCACTCATGGTAATTGTATGAAGTATCCGACCTCAAGGTCATGTAAACATCCAAGATCTAATCTCCAAGCAAAAGCACCACAAGTGGCGGTGCTTCATGGCTTTACACACATACGGTGTAAAGACATCTCCCGGGCTCCGGTCCAACAAAGCAGCGGAAGAAGATTGATCCAGACTGAGTCTAGTAACACGACGGTATGCGTATGGTGGAGAAACCTCTATCCCTGTATGAAATTCCAATCTTGGGAACCACACATGAAGTAGAGGGAGAGAGGGAGAGATAATAGGCAAAGCCAATTGGTGCGATGGATTTGGGAAGAGGGACCACTACAAGAAAAGTTGGCTTTTACAACAGATAATTTTCATGGATGAAGGCCCATTTATCATGATTAAAATGTCTTCTACGACGGTTGACCTTCGTGGTAAAAGCCCCATCACAAAATAATCTACCACGGGTTTTTTTTTCGACCGTGGTGGATCGCACCCTTCAGCTACAAAAACTTGTTCCATCGTAGATCTGTTTGTCAGCTGCGTTGACTGCTGACCTCATGCAAACCACCACGTGGCAAACAATGTTAACGCCCAGTTACCACCGTTAATGGTCACAAAGACATTGGTATAAGCCTGGCCCAGCCAAGGCCTGCTTATTATTAAGTGGGTCGGCCCATGAGGAGAGCACAACAAGTTTACGACCCGTTACTGTTTCACTCCGCACTGTTCGAAATGGGTCCATTAGTACAGCCCTCCATGCCCGTACAATTTCAGTCCCGTTACTGTTTCGGACTAGAGAAGGCCCACTTTGGTCCAATAATATGCGGCCCATTAGCGGTCTGCGCCATTAGGCCTGATACTGTTGAGGCCTGCCGCCAGCCTGTTACTGTTCCTATAGCCCGTAGGGTTCGCTCCTGTTCTATCCATTTATGTTATGGCCTTTTACATTTCTGGATTGCCACTATTAGGGTCCTTTACTATTATGGCCTTCTAATGTTCTGGCCTTTCACTATTCTAGCCTTTTACTGTTCCGTCCATTTACTGTTTAGGTATTTTACTATTCTAGACTTTACTGTTCTAAGCATTTACTGTTCAAGCCTTTTACTCTTCTAGTCATTTTGCTCTTCTGGCCTTTTAATGTGCGGGCCTTTTACTGCTCGGGCCTTTTACTGTTTAGGTATATTATTGTTCAGGTCTTTTACTGTTCTAGCCTATTGTTGTTCTGCCCTGTACGTTTTTAGGGCCATGGCCGCTTATGAGGCCCACCAGTATTCTGACCTGCCACTTACAGCCTTTTACTATTTATTGGGCCCATCTGATGGCCGACATATTTGCCTATTCTATAACTATGGCGCAATTGTTGTTTTAAACAGTCCGTTAATATTTTGGCTAGCTAATGGCCACGCTAGGATCACCGTATTACATCAACAGATTTTTTTTGAAATTTATTATAGACCAGAATTTCAACAAAAACAAGATGAAGCATTGTAGAGACATCGCCAGACATGGGTTGGAACATGGTTTCTGCTACGGAGCTTACATTGCCATACAAGTAAGAACTGGTATACCATGACGGCTGCAGAAGAGATTATCAAGTAGACGGTCCGTCCAATCTTGTCGATCTTTTAGTTCTTGTATATGTTCACGTGTAATCGTGATTATTTCATCTATTTCCTATGTTTCTTGTTGAATTAAATCAATTGTTTGGAGTGCAGCTGTAACACCTCTTTGTGCTGGAAAAACTAGAACAGTGGGCCGATGCAAGCAATAACCACTGGCACTGCTGCTTTGTGAGATGGCCTCAATACTTAACATAGGATTCCTCCCTTCTACCCCTATAGCTTCATGTGCAACATGAAAAAAAGAAAATAAGTCAGGACATCGTACCAGCTAACTGGAGGCCATCTTATATGTAAAATAATTCTAATTCATGATTATCTAGGAACAATCAATGATGTGCCTCGTACATCTTTTTTCGGAATAACAGGAACAGTCGACGTCCTAGACTGACGCATACATGTGCCAGTATCATAGCCACTCTGGAACAAATAATATAGATTATTTGCATGTTGAAACTAAGACATATTAAGATAGAGCAGCAAAGCAGGCGAAAAACACCATGTATGTTGTAAAAAAAATTCAAAATTGGCATTGTCCTAATATAACAAATCAAGTAATCAACATGTGTGTCTCATGCAGACTAACTAAACTAGTGTGGCAATGAATGTAGGGAATCAAGAAACTCGACTCTTTCCCTCATAAACTAATCATATCACTTCATAACAGAAATGTAGAAAATATAACAAAAAGAGGTGTGCGAGATTCCTTCAGCTGCTTAGAACTGGTCAGGACAACAAAGCATTAACCTCAAATATAAAAATAGTATTAAAAATGGTCTATAGTATGAACTAGCCAAATAAGTGTGCAGTTCGAAAACTTATGGTTGGACCTCCAACCATAGAAGGTGGCATTGTTTTAATCATCAGAAACTATGATGGTACCTTGGAAAAACAAGTAATAGATCAAGTGTGTCATAAATAGACTACCAACATCATTTCAGAGAAACAAGATATCAACCATTGCTTTTCAGTAGCCAGATCATTCAAATATTTTGATCGCCGGGCCAATAAATAAAAAAAAGAAGAGAAACAAAGAGATGAGTCATTTGCTGCCAAAACAATAGTTGGATGCAGCCAAAAAGTAGCACAAACCTTATTTGTAATACCTACACTATTAAATTTCCAACTGCTGACAGTATCATTGTACATATAACTAGGCAAGAAAATCCAGTAGACAAACAAATAAATGATACATTGTGCACATTGCAAGGTCAATGAAGTATTTAAACAATGTAATATGGTATGAAGTGGTAGATCAAATTAAGCAGAATGCGATATTATTTTGATAGAAGCACTCTGTGCACCATATAGAGTAGGTAGATAGGAAATGGAGCAATCATACGCCATGTGCATCATATAAACTGCCAGATTATTTGAAAAAAAAATATCCAATATATATAATGTCAAGTAAAGGTGTACGAGCTTTGTTATCCACATTATATCCATGGGAACCACGACAGAATATCGCATTGTTGCAATCACAAGTCAACTAAAAATGCACAGGAACCATAACCAATTGAACCATCTAGTGGCTAATATTAAGCTCGCAAGATCATCTGATCATGTATAGATGAACTCCAGTAGACATGAGTTAGAACATATGCACAATTTATCTTGTTTATTATTAATCAAACATTATATTTCTCACAAAAATTGCCATCATTTAAGGTAGGAAAATCATTACATTGGTTTAATCATGAGCAAACAAAAGAATCGAATTAGCAATAGAATCTATATGTGCATCATGTAGAGTAGCTATTAAGGTAATGAATTAAGCAATCAAACACCAGATGAACGATAGACTTCCATATCATATTAAGATGCTTATAGTACATATATATAGTAACAAGGTATCATATTAGATGATACTAGCTATGACAATTTCACTATGAGTACGCTAGCTAGAACTCCCTCCGTTTCAAAATATACGATGTTATGGCTTTTGTGAAACGAATGTATATAGACCCCCTTTAGTGTTGGTAGAGTAACTTAGACTAGTATTGTATGCATTTTTACTAGTCCAAGTTACTCCCCACCAAGACCAAGTAATTTATACTAGTCTCATACATATAACACTAGACTATGTTACTACCTCCAAAGTTAATATAAGCTCAATCATGGTGGCAATATCTAATATTATAATAGAATATAAATTAGTATAAAAGTGGATATACTTCAATCATCACCACCTAATGATGGTCTAGTTAACATATATATAGATAGATAGATGATCATCAGTCAAATATAGCAAAAAGAGATATCCACCATGATTGAGTGAGCAAATTGAATTATAAATTAAGGAATTTATGTTTGGTCTTTGTGTGGTACCGTTAAAGGTCATATTGTTCTAATCATTGGACAACTCATGTGGTGCCAACACTAGACAATGTAACTACCTCCAGACTGCATACAAACTCTTAAATATAGCAGAAAAATACTATAATAGACTATAAATTAGCATAAAAGTGGATACTTAAATTGCCACCACCTAATCATAGTCTAGTTGATGCATATATATATATAAATAGATAGATAGATAGATACGATGATGAGTCAAATATAGCAAAGAATAGATCATTATGATGATTGAGTGAGAAATTGAATTATAAATTGAGAGATTTACATTTGGTCTTTGTTACATAGCAGAAAAATATAGCATAAAAGTGGATATATTTAAATCACCACAACCTAATCATGGTCTAGTTAACATATAGATAAATAGATAGATAGATGAACATAAGTCAAATATAGAAAGAATAGATCATCACCGAAATCAAGTGAGCACATTGAATTATAAATCGAGGGATTTATGTTTGGTTTTTGTCTAGTCTTGTTTAAGGTCAATCTTGTTCTAATCATTAGCCGAATCATGTGTTGTATCGTACAAACAAGCATCTGACACTAAGCACATCTCAGTAGAAACAAGAGACTTACTATTTCTCTTTGTGCAGTCCCGTTGGAGGACATCCTGTTGTCAGTTCGTTCCTTGAAGACATCCACCGCATCCAGTACTTGGATAAATGATCCATCTACTTTATTGTTGCTCCTCTGCATATAGGTTCAGGCCACTCATTCACATAAAACAGGTTTGCATCCAGCACTAGAAAGCAACATGTACTTACAAGATTGTAGGGGGAAATTCACTCTACCTCCATGTTCCCTGTGAGAGGAAATAATATCAGATAGTGGTTGTTGCTGTTTACAAAGAACTAGATAGACATTATAGTATAATCACTTGTGAATACGTAGAGTAGGGAATGGCGGAATATAAACAAACATTTAAATGACATAAAGTTTGCCATGGCGACAAAATAGAATGTAGTTACAGTCACTCCTTAGCATGAACAAGAGAGAAATTACAATGATTTAACTTGTGAAATAGGATTGCAAACAAATATGAAAAGTGCCATAAAATTTGTCAGGATCTACAGAGTAGGAAGTTACTATACTAACATTTGAACGAACAAGATAGACATTACAATGGTATACCTCGCGAACTTATAGAGCAGAGAATGCAAACCCATATGTGAGGTGACTTAAAATGCCATGAACTACATAATAGAAGGTAGATATTGCTGCTACAGAAATTATAATTGAGAAACTTGAATTTTATAGAGCAGGGCATGTAGATAACCATATTAAGTGCCTTAAAATTTGCCATGTAATACTACATCCAATCCAAAGTAAATAAGGCATATAATTTTTTCACAAGTCAATCGATGCAAAATTCGACCAAGTTTATATAATAGACCAGGAACATCCATAATGCCAAACCAACGCCATTCGATACATCGGAGCATATATTTTCATAGACGCAAATACCACAAATTAACCCTTAATATATTTTTCTATGAGCTTGGTCAAAGTTATCATTGTTTGACTTTAAAGAAGTACATGTCTTATTTTACAGAACGGATGTAGTCCCCCCGTTTAAAAATATAAGATGTTTTAGCTTTGTGAAAGAAGTGTATCTAGACCACTTTTAGTGTGTAGGTTCATGTAGGTTAGGAGTTAACCTACACACTAAATGGTGTATAGATACACTCCTTTCACAAAGCTAAAACATCTTATATTTTGAAACGGAGGGAGTAGTACACAATAGGCGACAGCTACTGTTGGAGCTTAATTGAAACAAATAATAATGGCATAACTTGTAGAGGGAATGCAAAACCAACAAGTTCAATGACATAAAATTTGCGATGAATTACATAACAGAAGGAAGTTACTGTGGTTGCTTAGTACAACCAGATTGAAATTAAAATAGCATAAATTCTGAACTTGTAGAGCAGGAAATGTTAACCTACATGTTTAGTGGCTTAAAACTACCAATGAACTCCAAAATTACATACAATCAGTATTATAGCAACGGACAAAGCAAATGCACATCATGATAACATGACTTGTGAACTTGTAGAACAGGTAGACAACTTTAGATGTTCAGTGAATTAACATTTGTCATGAACATCATAATACCAATGAACTCTAATGATGTTAGTTTTGTACTACCAAAATTGTTTATATATAATAAGAGTAATTTTTGGTCAAAGAAAAAACACGTAGAACAAGGATGCCTGAAACAGAAGGAGTAGATTGACGTTGGATTTAACATAGACTACACAGAATTTATCAAGGGAGAGTGGGATATCAATTAAGCCAGTATTGAGGTAGGAATTTACCACCAATATAGAAATGCAATTCACTGTCGCAAGCTTATACCTGCTATACTGAAACAAACAAGTAGATCTGGTTTACCTAGATCACGACGTCGTCTACGCATACATGACATCTTTGCGGATCACGTCAAGGACGCTGAGGGTGGTCGGTAGTGGTGAGTCATGCTGAAGCAAATAGATCTCGACGGCGGTGAAGTAGATCTGTGGAGGTTGTTAATGGGTCTGGCTTGCTTGACAAGATGGCCAGTGAAGGAGATCTGGTGTAGTGCATGGCATCGTCAGTGAAGTAGATCTATTATGACCGATTATGGATTCGAGGCACTATACAAGAACTTTGATGAAGCAGATCTGGTGTGGTAGATTGTTGAGTCTGTGAAGTAGATCTAATGCAGCGCACACCAGCATAGGTGAATCAAGTCAGGTGTTGTGGACGAGGGAGTCGGCAAAGTAACATGGTTGTGTGGAAGAGGGTGTCAGCGAACTAGGTTCGGTAAGGTGGACGTCGGCTGATCCGGTAGACTGGTGAGGAGTATATGGTATCGAGGTATGGCGTGTAGGCCAGCGAAGTGCGGTGGTGCAGGAGCCGGAGGTGGGATAGAGGGTTTGGGGTGGCATGTTGACGGGCAAAAAGCTGTGGTGATGTTCTGGTGCGGTGGTGCAGGAGCTGGAGGTGAGATAGGAGTTGGATGGCGTGTAGGCCGGCTAAGTGCGGCGAAGATGATTATGGTGCGGTGGTGCAAGTGCTGGAGGTGAGTGGGGGTTGGGTGGCATGTAGGCCGGCGAAGCACGGCGGGGATGCTCCGGTGCGGTGGTGTAGGAGCCGGAGGTGAGATAGGGGTTAGGGTTTTTCGGAGTGCTATGGGGGAAATGGCGTCGGTGGAAGGTGGACTACCTAGCTTCAGAGCTGCGGGGACCCCGGGGGGATTACGAACCATACCCACTCCCCGACGTTAGTAGATAGTCCATTGTCAGGGGTAGAAAAGGAATTTCGTACGGCTAAAACTTGGGGCATGTGACCACTCAAAATATTTCGATGGAGGTGAGGCGGGAGAATTTGCCGCTCTAGGATTTTGAATTTGGCTATAAAGGTCAAAAGATATAGAATAATAATATCCTATCCTAGGTGATAGGGCAAAGGTGTCCGATCTTTTGATGAGATGGTGATAGTCGATTTGGGTGGAGTTCGGGCTTGACGGTCCGATTACACGTGCGAGCACGAGCGCCAATGCAATCGCTAGGCCAATCTCCTGGAGGTTACCGATCTTGTAGACGCACGATCAGCCTGACCAGCGAGGGTCTTAATTCCTACCTGAAATTGAGAACAAGTAAAAACTAATATTGCAATCAAGATATTGCTGATAAAGATGAAAGCTTTATTGAAATCATTGGATCCTAAATAGGTGCGAAGTATAGGAGGTCTCTACGACACTCAAGCCTTGGCAAAGTTGCAATGATGGCTAACTTTTAGTCTAAACAAAATCCGAGTCTAGAGTGCTGGCTATGGAGGGTATTTAAGGAGTAAAAGGTGGGGTTTCGGCCAGCCATAGGTATGCTGGATGAATCCAACCCTAGAAGCCCTTTTCCCCTCAAATACGGACTCTAAAAAGTGGCTATTAAAAATCCTGGGAAAATAACATGGGCCTGGCCCAAAATAAAGGTGACGCAACACCAAATTAAGCTATGGACGAATCAATGAAGTAATATTCTTGAATATTTCATCCAAGCCTTCAATCTTCATTATGGTGGCTTCAAAGTTCTAAAATCTCCACTTGTGGTGTCTTCTTCAATCCTCACATGCTTGCTGCCATCTCCATGCATGATCATGCTCCAAAGCTTGTCCCTCTCATCCATGCTAGGTCCATCATTCCTAAGAGTAACAAACACATCTGATTTAGGCAACATCATATGCTCATGTATATGAGGAATAGTTCCAAGAAACAAAAGTACCTGATAGTTAAGTTGCTTGGCACGAGCTCAAGTGATAGTTCTTTGTATTTGTGTAGCTATAGGTACAACGGTTGTATCAATAGATGGGATGTCCACATCATGCTCTCCTTCTTGAATTGAAGTCATCCTCGATGCAATCTCATCTTCCTCACCAAAGTAAGGCTTCAAATATGCAATGTTAAATGTAGGACTAATCGTACCAAAATCTATAGGAAGCTCAAGTTTATATGCATTTTCATTTATTTTCTCTAACACCTTAAAAACACCAGCAACACGTGACATTAACTTAGACTTGCACAAATCAGGAAAATGAGCTTTGCACAAATGCAACCAAATAAGATCACCAACATCAAACACAACATGATTTCTCCCTCTATCCCCGGCAAGTTTATACTTTGCATTCATGCGTTCTATGTTGTCCTTAGTAGTCTCATGTAATTTTAACTAGAAGAATATCCCGCGTGTTGCAGCGAGAATCTCTCTAATAAATTGATCATGTAAATGAATAAAGATAAAATGCGTAGAATACGAAGTTCTTTGAAAATATGCCAGATTGGTCATAATAGTCGAGAGCAAAATTTAATTCACATCAATTGTTGTATATTTAACGAATAAAAATTGGTGGCATGGACAATTATATGGCCAAGAAGTAGATGACATGGATAGCTTGCATGTACCATAAATCAATGCTAATGAGATGACATGGCATGTTTATTGGCTAAAATAGTGGGTGACGTGGATAGGTTGCATGTTGAGATAGACTATCATAATTGCTAGTTAGTGGTAACTAGAAGAATATCCCGCGCGTTGCAGCGAGAATATCTCTAATAAATTGATCATGTAAATGAATAAAGATAAAATGCTTAGAATATGAAGTTCTTTGAAAATATGCCAGATTGGTCATAATAGTCGAGAGCAAAATTTAATTCACATCAATTGTTGTATATTTAATGAATAAAAATTGGTGGCATGGACAATTATATGGCCAAGAAGTAGATGACATGGATAGCTTGCATGTACCATAAATCAATGCTAATGAGATGATATGGCATGTTTATTGGCTAAAATAGTGGGTGACGTGGATAGGTTGCATGTTGAGATAGACTATCATAATTGCTAGTTAGTAGGGTTTTGCTTTATAAGAAAGTATAGATATCATTTCAGCATGTTGTGTAGCGTCCAAATTATTTTGCACCGAAGAAGGTAATGGCAATAAATCAATAGGTGCGCGAGGAACAAAACCATACACAATCTCAAATGGGCACATCTTTGTGGTAGAATGCAGTGAACGATTATAAGAAAATTCAATATGAGGCAAACACTCTTCCCACAATTTTAAGTTATTCTTTAAAACAACCCGCAACATAGTAAACAAAGTTCTATTGACTACTTCAGTTTGTCCATCAGTTTGAGGATGACATGTAGTACTAAACAGCAATTTTGTCCCCAACTTAGCCCATAAACATCTCCAAAAGTGGCTAAGAAATTTAGTATCACGATCAGAAACAATAGTGTTTGGCACACCATGTAAATGAACAATTTCACAAAAGAACAAATCAGCAATATGTGCAGCATCATCGGTCTTGTGACAAGGAATAAAGTGTGTCATCTGAGAAAACTGATCCACAACAACAAAAATGTTATCCCTCCCCTTCTGTGTACGAGGCAATCCCAAAACAAAGTCCATAGAAATATCCTCCCAAGGAACACTAGGAATAGGAACATGCAAATGTAAACCATGTGGATTAAGGCGAGACTTAGCTTTTTGACAAGTAGTGGAGCGTGCCATGAATCTCTCAACATTTTGATGCATGCGTGGCCAAAAGAAGTATGCAGCAAGAACATCCTCCATCTTCTTTACACCAAAGTGACCCATTAGTCCTCCTCCATGTGCCTCGTGTAACAACAAAAGACGAACATAACTATCTAGGTTGCATAGTTTGTTAGCGCGAAACACAAATCCATGATTGAAGACGAAATTGTTCCATGTTCTACCATCTCTACAATTCTGCAACACATCTTTAAATTCAACATCATGCACATATTGTTCCTTAATAGTTTCCAATCCAAATATTTTGAAGTCAAGCTAAGATAACAAAGTATAACAGCGTGACAAAGCATCAGCAATAACATTATCTTTACCCTTTTTTGTGTTTGATAACATAAGGAAAAGACTCAATAAATTCAACCCACTTTACATGGCGACGATTCAGCTTAGCTTGACTACGAATATGCTTCAAAGATTCATGATCAGAGTGTATAACAAATTCTTTAGGCCATAAATAATGTTTCCAAGTTTCTAACGTCCGAACCAGCGCATATAACTCTTTATCATAAGTAGAATAGTTCAGACTAGCCCCACTCAATTTCTCATGAAACTATGCAACAGGTTTGCCCTCTTGTAATAACACACCTCCCAAACCAATTCCACTAGGATCACATTCAAGATCAAAAGTCTTAGTAAAATCAGGAAGTTGGAGTAATGGAGCATGTGTTAACTTATCTTTCAATATCATGAAGGCTTGTTGTTGTGCATCGCCCCAAACAAAGGGCACATCCTTCTTTGTAAGCTCATTCAGCGGCGCAACAATTGATCCAAAATCTTTGACAAAACGCCTATAAAAACCCGCGAGGCCAAGAAAACTCCTCACTTATGCGACCATCTTGGGCTACGGCCAATTCTCAATCGCTTCAATCTTGGCTGGATCCACTTCAATACCCTGTGATATAACAATATAGCCAAGAAACGCAACTCGATCTGTGCAGAAGATGCACTTCTCAAGATTGCCAAACAAACGTGCATCGCGTAATGCATTGAAAACAACATGCAAATGTTCCAAGTGATTCTCTAAAGATTTGCTATAAATCAGAATATCATCAAAGTAGACTACCACAAAACGTCCAATGAAAGCACGTAAAACTTTGTTCATTAATCTCATGAATGTGCTGGGTGCATTAGTTAAACCAAACATCATTACTAACCACTCATATAAACCAAACTTAGTTTTAAATGTTATTTTCCATTCATCTCCCAATTCATACAAATCTGGTGGTAACCACTACACAAATCAACTTTAGAAAACATTGTAGAGCCACTCAATTCATCAATCATATCATCTAAACATGGAATAGGATGACAGTAACGAATAGTAATATTATTGATAGCTCTACAATCAGTACACATGCACGAAGAACCATCTTTATTAGGTACCACAATAATAGGAACAACACAAGGGCTAAGGGACTCACAAATGTGATCTTTGGCAAGTAGTTCCTAAATTTGGCATTGTATCTCCTTTATCTCCTCAGGATTGGTTATATATGGCGCACGGATGGGCAACATTGCACCAAGAATTAAATCAATTTGGTGATCAATTCCTCGAATAGGAGGTAGTCCTGGTGGCATCTCAACTGGAAAAATGTCCTCATATTCCTGCAAAAGGTTAGCAACAACAGGTGGCAAAGGAGACATATCCTCAAATGAAAACAAAACCTCTTTGCAGACAATTGCATAACATTGAGTATTGCTCACATCTAGTTCCACAATATCAATTTTATTTGCAAGCATACATGGACCCTTCAAACGAATTTTAGTAGCATGTTTAGAATCAGATTTAGTAGTCTTTGGTGGTACAAAATCTTCAGCAACAATCTAATTCTCACTTTTGTGTTTCTCCTTAGTTTTTAGCTCTAGCAAGATCATCTTCTAAAATTTGTTCAGGAGTCATAGGGTTGAGTACAATTTTATTCCCATCATGCATAAGAGAATAGTGATTAGTTTTACCATTATGAACAGATTATCTATCAAATTGCCAAGGTCTACCAAGTAACAAAGAACAAGCTTGCATGGGCACAACATCACAATCAACAAAATCAGAATATGTACCAATAGTAAAATGCACGTGTACCGTTCTTATTACATTGATCTTACGAGAACTCTCAAACCATTGGATGTAATATGATGTGTGCGTTGTCTTGTTGGGAGAGAAAGCTTCTCTACCATGTCAACACTAGCCAGATTGTTACAACTCCCTCCATTAATAATGATCCGGATAACTCTTTCTTTGACAACACCTGGTGTTTGGAATATGTTGTGGCGTTTATCATATTCATCTTTGCTCAATTGCACACTCAACACATGTTGTGAAATTAAGCTCTTGTATTGATCAGCAGTTTTAGCTCCCATTACCTCTGTTTCTTCTTCTGAATTAGAATTATCCCCATCATGTGCAGCAATAAGAGCTAATGTATCTTCATCAAAATCACTTGCTGAATCGTATTCACCATCATCGCGCACCATCATAACACGATGTGTTGTGCACATCCTCTCAATATGACCATATCCCCAGCATTTGCGGCATTGTATATCCTTCGTCTTGTTTGTGGAGGCCACAGAAGAAGAACTACGAGCAGGGCCATTGGATGATGGCGGTGGAGCAGCTAAAGGTGTTATTGATGACGGAGTGGTGGCTTTGGATGTGGTAGGTGCTGGTGTAACACGAGAAGAAGGCGTTGATTGTCGTGACGTCAATGACGATGTACGACCTACAGAATTGTTAGCTCTTCTCCATGGTGGTAGACGATCATGCACTTCACGTTCAGCTTTGTAAGCAAGATGAAACAAACGAGTAATTGTGCAATATTCCTTATAGTCTAAGATATTTTGAATCTCCTTATTTAAACCAAGAAAGAATGAGCCATCATTTGTTCAGCATTTTCAACAATACCAGCACGAACCATCCCAGTTTGTAATTCCTGATAATATTCTTCTACAATTTTTTTGCCTTGTTCTAAACGAGTCATTTTCTTTAGCAAATCACTTTGACAAGTTGGTGGTACAAAACAAACTCACATAGCAGTTTTTAAAGCCGTCCAAGTATTAAGAATATTAGCATGATTGACGCGACAATATTCTGTCCACCAAAGCGAAGCAAAATCTGTAAACTCACAAGTAGCAGCACTAACACGCATATTCTCAGGATATCTTAAACATGCAAAACGTTGATCTACTTCCAATTCCCATGTAAGATATGCATCAGGATTATATCTACCCTCAAAAGGTGGAATATTTAATTTAAGTTTAGAAACATGATCATCATTATGTACCGATGGTCGAGCGTTGTGGTAGTAATACCGAGGATGGCCAGCAGGTTGTTCTACATACTCATCAAACTCATCCTCATGTTCATACTCGTTCTCACCATCCTCTTCATATCCCACAAAAGCACCAGTCGTGGTAGCAGTAGCAACTGTTGGTGCAGCAGCTTTGGCAGATGGTGCGGCACCTTTAGGGATTGGAGCCTGAGGTGGTGCAGCTGTAGCAGGAGCAGACGAACCTGCAATATGGTGTCCCGTGAGTGGCACTTGTTGCGCAAGTCCCACATGGTCAGGTAGACAGTGCCGAGGACGTGGTGCAGCCGCAGGTGCAGGTGCAGGTAACCTGGTGAGGATCTCTCGAAACTTGGCGTCGAGCTTGTCATTTAAGGATTTCTTTAGTCCTTCTATCTTGTCAATGGTGTCATTGAGCATGATGTCAACATTCTCCAGTCTTGAATCAACATCTTGCGCATGTCCGACCAAAAGCTTGGTGAAGTGAGCATGCATGTCCTCATTCGTCATGTTCGCCGGTTCAAGAGGTATATCTGCCATGGTTAGTCTTTAAAAGAACAGGTGTATATGCCTACGAGTACGGAATTATGGTGGAAACATGCATAATCCGTCAAGCAATATACAAAGCTCTTACCAAATAGAAGGAAAAGGTGATGTGAAACCGCAATGATCAGTGGTTCCAGAGATTGAACCGAGCAATTACCAGGGATCAACACAACGCACGAGGAGAAATATGTGGAGCTCTGGGAAGGCTTAGCAAAGGGGTTAGCAATTATCAAAACAACAATGCAAAGTTGAAAAGATGCTCAACGACGGTACCATGCTGGTCCTAGGCTAGACCGTACTAGAGACGCGATCCTAGAGCACTAACGATGTCACGACGCAGCACAACAAGCAATGGTGTGATGATATAGCACCCTGAAAAGTGATTCGAGATGTCAAAAATCACTATGATGGCGAGTGTCTAGAACTGATGTACGGGGTCTAAAAACAGTATAGCCCCAAAAAAATTGTCGAACTTTTTCTACCGTGCTCCGGAAAGCGTGCAGGCGCCAAAAAATGTCGCTATAACGGCCGATGGAGAAAAGTGATCCCAAGGCCAAAAACTAGCATAGCCAGAAAATATTTTCGGAGGTGTTTCTAGACTTTTTGTTGTTGTGGTTGCTCTCCTTCTTGACTTGCGACCGGAACTTAAACTCACGGAAATAGATTACAGCACAAAAACAATATGGAAGGAAACAAAAAAAAACTAACAAGGAAATAACAACGGTACTTGGACTCATGCCACGGCAGGAAAAGTGATCAGATTCGTGTCTTGGTAGAAAGGAGGTGGCGGAGTCTAGGGTTTATGGTGGCAGTAGTATATGGCAACGGAACATGGCGATGGGTATATGGCAATGGCGGAATATGGTGGTGAGTGTATGGCGGTGATCGGTGATCGTGGCGGCGGTGACTAATGTGACCAAAACTAGAAACTCTAAGGGACAAGACACTAAGACCAGCAACTCGACGCGACGATGCAGACACAAATTCAATGATTCAAAAACTAAAAAGAAAACGCAAAGTGAAGATTGGTGATGGGATAGATCTAATCTCTAATTATGTTTTTGGCTTTTTGTGGGTGATGGCTCGGAAATATAGCCATCTACGTCCATATTTAAACTGGATATTAATCATATTTTTTTATGAAATATCTCTCTAAACCCTGCCACTAATGCTAATATTTAAAGGGGTATGCAATCCTTTCTTTTTGTATTTTTCCTACGTAGATAATGTCGTTTAAAGGAGGGAATCGCTACATTAAAGTCAAAGATACGAGATTTCCAACAACCAGAAGAAACCAGGAGCCGAACAACAGAGGCAGACACCTTAACGACTAACTATATGACTGCTTAACCCAAAATATATCGAGCCCGTTGGGGAACCCCAAGAGGAAGGTATGATGAGCACAACAGCAAGTTTTCCCTCAGTAATGAAACCAAGGTTATCAATCCAGTAGGAGCAAGGAAACACCCCAAAGGTGTTGCTAGCTGAACTTTGGCAGCATGCACTACCAGTGCTAGCAGCAACGTGGAGACCTGCACAACACAACCGCAGAACTTCGCCCCCAACTTGCGATGAGGTTGTCAATCTCACCGGTTTTGCTAAAAACAAAGGATAAACGTATCGAGTGGAAGAAAGTAATAGTTTGCAGAAAGTAAACAGAAAACAGTAAACAGTTGTAGATTGATGATAAAAGAAAGGACTGGGGTCCATAGTTCATTAGTGGCGGCTCTCCTTAAGATAGATAAAATGTTGGGTGAACAAATTACAGCGGGGCAATTGACAAACATCGAGAAAGCAATCATGCATATACTACTCATCTTGACTCCTTTGAGACTTGATTGGGCATTACAACATTATACATAGACCGTAATCCAACTGCATCTATGACTAATAATCCACCTTCAGGTTATCATCTGAACCCCCTCCAGTATTAAGTTGCAAGCAATGGATAATTGCATTACGCATTGCGTGTAAAGTAAACAATACGATTGTTCTATGAACAAAGGATTGTTGTTTTCTCCTATGAGATCCAGGCACATGGCTTAATAGGATTGATAGGATACCCATATCAACAAGTTGCAACTTCTTTTCCGGAAGCTCATTCGAAAAGAACTCTAAGGTTAAGCGTGCTTGGCCTAGAGCAATTCTAGGATGGGTGACCGACCGGGAAGTGGGTAACCGGGTGCGCACGAGTGAGGACAAAGTGCGCAGAAAAGACAAGTGTTGGTCTATGGGGCCAGTCTATATATCCTATTAAGCTGCCAGGAGTGACACCCCCCGGGCCCAAGAGTGGACGGGGTGTTACAAGTGGTATCAGAGCCGACCCTTGCGATTACACGGGTGTGTGCGGGTCAGTGGCGGGACATGTGGAGCATGGCGCGTGTGGCCCAGAGTGGACACGGCATGGCACATGTGCCGGCACTGGACGCACAGACGCGTGCCAAGAGGGAACGTTCCTGGGGTGTGCTTGATCGATGAGGGCATCGATCTTCTAAAGGGTGGGTGTATGTGAGATCCAGGCACATGGTTTAATAGGATTGATAGGATACCCATATCAACAAGTTGCAACTTCTTTTCCAAAAGCTCATTCGAAAAGAACTCTAAGGTTAAACGTGCTTGGCCTAGAGCAATTCTAGGATGGGTGACCGACCGGGAAGTGGGTAACGGGTGCGCACGAGTGAGGACAAAGTGCGAAGAAAAGACAAGTGTTGGTCTGTCGGGCCAGTCTATATATCCTATTAAGCTGCCAGGAGTGACACCCCCGGGCCCAGGAGTGGACGGGGTGTCACATTTCCCTAGTAGCAACATCACATCTAGTACCTTAGAGATTTCTGTCACTTCCCTAGATTACTAGAGGCATGAACCCACTATCGAGCATAAATACTAACTCTTGGAGTTGCTAGCATCTACTTGGCCAAGATAGCTACTAACAACGGAAAGCATGCAAGATCACAAATAACAAAGACATGATAGAATCAATAATCAATCTGAAATAGCATCTCAATATCCATCGGATCCCCGCAAACACAACATGCATGATTACAAATAGATGATCTTGATCATGAACGGAGCTCACAAGATCTAAACATGATAGCACAAAGGAGAAGAACCAGCCATATAGCTACTACATGGACCCGTAGTCCAAGGTTGAACTACTCACGCATCACACCAGAGGCTTGCATCGTGATGAAGAAGACCTCCAGGGTGAATTCCCCTCTCCGGTAGGGTGTCGAGAAGAGCTTCAGATCCCTCCTGATCTAGGGATGGAGATGACGGCGGCTACAGACTCTTTTGTGGAATTTTGATCGGGCCCTTAGGGTTTCTATATCAGAGGCATCTTATAGGCGAAAGGGGAGGCCGAGGGGGTGCTTGGGCTGGCCACACCACCCCCTGGCGCGGGCTAGGCCTGGCCGCGCGGCCAGGTGGTGTGGCCGCCCTCTGGCCCCTCTCCGTCTCGTATTATGGCTCCGGGTGTCCCTCGGTGAAAAACTGACTTTGGCTTTTGTCCCGTCCAATTCCTAGAATATTCATTTTCCGACTTTTTGGAACCAAAATCAGCAGAAAACAGGCAGCAGGCAGCTGACATTGTGGCTCTTGTTAATAGGTTAGTCCAAGAAAGTGTATAGAAAGTACTCCAAAGTTGGAACAAAACACAAGAAAGTAGATAAAACCAAGCATGGAACATCGAAATTTATGGATACGTTAGCAACGTATCAACATCCCCAAACTTAACTCCTGCTCGTCCTTTTGTAGGTAAGTGACAAAAATAAAGAATAATTTTTGAGGTGACATGCTCCATCATAAACTTGATCAAAGTATTTGTAAAACATTGATAGCTGGGATCATAGTACTTCAATCATAACATGAAAGACAAAGTTCTAAAAATAAGGCAAAGCAACTACGTTGCAACATGAAAAGCAACAAACAAAAGATTCATGAATAACAATGCGTTGCAAGACATTTGTTTGTTTCACATAAAGAAAACATAGCATAGTGGCATTTAGCTTGTCCCTCATAGAGTAGCAAACATAAATGCATAGCACACCTTCAAAGTTCATAAGAGTGACTAGATACAAATAGTTTAAAACAAGCAATATCAAAGCTATGCATCAATCAACAAGTCTTGGGACAATGCACATAGAACTAAGAATGGCCACTATGCTCTCAAAGTAGGTGCATAAAGATAGAAGGTGGAGACTCAACATTAAAGTAAAAGAAAGGGCCTTCATAGAAGGAAGTAGGGATTCAAGTTTCATAAAGAGCTTCCAAAAATTATGGTACTTATTAGCTTTCATCTCTCATTGCCCCTATCATAAGCATCTTTAGGTGATTAAGGTTAAAGTGACACAACTAAGAGGATATGCTTGACAAGTTATAAGCTGAAATCTCATGTCCCTTACTTACGAAGACCGAACCTCATGCTACTCAACTTCAGTCACAAGTAAGCTCTTGTCATTGTAAGTACATATGTATCATAGAGAACCGCCAATGGGGTACCCCTTGCACATGATACAAGAGCTATCCCATAATCAAAATGACAAGGCAAGCAGACAATGAGCATCTCAACAATCTTTTTATTTGCTATTTGCATAGGTTTTTATTGAGATGCTTCATAGAGTGCTCATTATGGTTATGCTGCAAGTTTCCACCATGATTAGGCATGGCTTAGGCTAGCGGCCCAAGCGTTTCTCTAACACAAATATAAACTCCATGATCTTACAAGTTCCCCTTTTATTTCACACCGCAGGGATCCATAAGCAAAAGAACATGATATCAACGGGGTACAAAGTACAAGTGCAATGTTGAAAGTGTTCCCCATGATACATGGTTCTGCTAACTTCAACTTATAAAGCGTAATCATATACGCAACTGATGACCCACAAGTATAGGGGGTGTATCGCAGTATTTTTGAGGGAAGTGAAACCCAATTTATTGATTCGACACAAGGGGAGCCAAAGAATATTTATCAGCCTTAACAACTGAGTTGTCAATTCAGCTGCACCTGGAAACAATCTTGCTCACAGCAGTTTATCAGTAGCAACAGTTTTGTAGTAGGAATAGTAAAGTAACAGTAGTAGTAAAGCAAAGACAGTAGTAACAAAAGCAGTAAACAGTGGAATTCGAGTGCGGTAAGCATAGGGATGGATGGACGGACGTTGCATGGACAAGACAATCTACATAGCAATCAGAACATAGGGCAATTGTAGATAAATAAGATAAAGCATCCAAGTACTAGACAATCCTAGGCATGTGTTCCATATGTAGTCATACGTGCTCGCAATGAGAACTTGCACAACATCTTTTGTCCTGACAGCCCGTTTGCAGCGGGCCCTCTAGGGAACTACTGGCAATTAAGGTGCTCCTTTTAATAGAGCACCGGAGCAAAGCATTAACACTCCGTGAACACATGTGATCCTCACATCAAAGCCATTCCCTTCCGGTTATCCCGATTTCTGTCACTTCGGGGCCATAGGTTCCGGACAACAACGTGTGTATACAACTTGCAGATAAGACCAAAAACAATACTATCATAATGAATCAATAACATGTTCAGATCTGAAATGATGCCACTTGGGCCCTAGTGACAAGCATTAAGCACAACAAGTCGCAACAAAGTCATCAAGTACTAATAAAAGATACTAGGCACCATGCCCTAACAATCTGATGCCATTACATGAACAATCTCATCCAATCCCTACCATCCCCATAGATTACAGCGGGGGATTACTCACTCATAGATGGGGGAAACATGGATGGTCGATGATCTCCGCCAATTCCCCTTTCCGGCAGGGTGCCAGAACGGAGTTTCTGGTGTTGTTTCGTGGAATCTGGTGGTGGCGGCGGAGCGGAACTCCTTCTGGAAAAACGTCGAACCCCCCGAAGTTTTTAGGTCAGAAGGCTCCTTATAGGCGAAGAGAGAGGCCGAGGGGGTGCTTGGGGGGCCCACACCACCCCCTGGCGTAGCCTGGCCTGGCCCGCGCCAGCAGGTGGTGTGGCCACCCCTGGCTCTTCTCCGTCTCGTATTCTGGCTCCTAGAGTCTTCGGGTGAAATACAATTTTTGGCATATTTTCCGGGATTTTTCCTGATAGTTGATTTTCTGCACAAAAAGTAGACACCAAGGCAATTCTGCTGAAAACAGTGTCAGTCCGCATTAGTTGCATCCAAATCACACAAGTTTAGAGGAGAAACAATAGCAAAAGTGTTTGGGAAAGTAGATACATTTTGGACGTATCAACTCCCCCCAAGCTTAGCTTATTTCTTGTCCTCAAGCAATTCAGTTGAAAACTGAGTGTGATAAAAGAACTTTCACGAACACATTTGCTTCATATGATGTAAATATTCTCATCAATGTGATCAACTACTTGGACAATTCATAATAAAGAGTATGCAACCAAGTCTACTTAATAATCATGGCAAGCTATGAAGAGATTCCAACTCAAGAATAATAAGTAGCATGAGGCACAAACATAAGCAACATTACAATGCTCATAAAAAGGTATGATAGAGTGGTATCTCGCTTGCCCTTTGATTATGAATATTAAGGCACCTCTGAAGTTCAAGTGATGACTAGAAATAAAGATATCAAGGATACAAGCATCAAAGTCGTAACACAAATAATCAAGTAATGGAACAAACACAAAGAATGACAACTATGCTCTCAAGAAGGTGCTCAAAGAATATGTGGAGACTCAACAAGAAAAGGTTTTAAATAATTTGAAAGGCTTCCAAATGCTGAAAGTATGGTACTCGTTAGCTTTGAGCTCTCATTGCCCCTATCATAAGAATCTTTAATGTGGTTAAGGTGAAAGTGACACAACTAAGAGGATATGCTTGACAAGTTATAAATCGAAGTCTCAAGCCCCTTACTTACGAAGACCGATCCTCGTGCTACTCAACTTCAATCACAAGTAAGCTCTTGTCATCGTAAGTATATACGTATCATAGAGAACCGCCAACGGGGTACCCCTTGCACATGACATGGGAGCTATCCCATAATCAAAATAACAAGGCAAGCAGACAATGAGCATCTCGGCGATCTTTTTATTTACTATGTGCATAGATTTTTCTTGAGGATGCTTCATAGAATGCTCATTATGGTTATGCTACAAGTTTCCACCATGATTAGGCGTGGCTTAGGCTAGCGGCCCAGGCGTTTCTCTAACATACATACAAACTCCATGATCTTACAAGTTCCACTTTTATTTCACACCGCCGGGATCCATAAGCAAAAGAACATGATATCAACTAGGTACAAAGTACCTATGAAGCGTTGAAAGCGGTCCCCATGATACATGGTTCTGCTAACTTCAACTCATAAAGCGCAAGCATATGCGCAACAAAGAAGGACACAATGGTTCAGGTTTATTAAGTGCAAGAAAATAAAGTGTGCCATCAAGTTCGTGAGAGCTTTACTAACTAACTTTCTCATAACAAGCAAACATTTTATTCGGAAGAAAACAAGGCATATTGAATATGCACGGAGGTAGCAAATGATGCTAATGGGTAGGTATGGTGGACACTTTGGAAATATTTGGTTTAGGGAGTTGGGAACTTGATTAAAACATACTCAGTGAAAGTGAAGGCTAGCAATAGTAAGGGAGCGACAAACGAGAGAGCAATAGCTGTCATTATCATGCTTGCAACAAAACAGGACTACTCATGGCATGAAAGTGATTCAAGATCCTCAAGGCAAAATAATTCATCAAGGCTTAACTAATTATCACAGTCATGTGCATGCGTGAGCATGTGCCAAGTCAATTAAAATGAAACATTCAGAGGAGGATACCATGGTGTCATACCAATTTATGAATAGAGTAATGCAAGCAAACATTCATAAGACATGCTACAAACTATTAGCGAGCTGGAGTTAATCATAAGAAAGCAAGAGCTATTAAGCATCCAAAGAAAACATACACTCTACATGAACGGACTAAGCATGCCCACAGTGATGAGTATATGTACAAAAATGAAAACAAATAGAGTTCGTTACCAGCCTCTTACCACGCCTCAAGTTGTCATTGATCCTCATTATTGCTCTTCACTTATGTGGCTTGAATAATAATATGAAACCAATATCCACTGAGGACTGCCGAACCCTGTAGCAAACTCGCAAAAACCAAAGAAGAACGACAAATATTTTTGGTGTTTTCGATTTTTAAACAAGAACCAAAATAGAAAAACAAATAAAGCAAAATCTTTTTGGGTTTTTCGAATAGTTCAAACAAAGCAAAAAGGGAAAAACAAACAAAGGCAAAAAGAAGAAGCAAACCAAAGAGAAACAACATAAATATTTTTGGTCTTTTTGTGTTTTTAGAAAGCAAAAGCAAAGAAGAACGAAAACTAAAAAGAGAACGAAAACATCAATATACAAAGTACTGACGCAACATGATATGAAGATGATTGCGGTGTCGGCGTACCTCCCCCCAAGCTTAGGCTTTTGGCCTAAGTGGGTATCAATCCATATACGAATAGGGGTTCCAAGCGGGCGGATCTTGGTAAGAATGGTCGTAGCTGGGCCCATGAGAAGAAGAGGAAGCTCCCCAATCATAAGCGGGCTGCTGATATGAAGACTCTCCCTCATTCGAGGGCTGGACCGAATCATCCGTGACCTCCCTTCTAGTGTCCTGCTCCTGTTGGGAGAGCTCTCCCAAGTACGTGTCAAGCTCCTCCTCAGTGAGGGACCATCCTTCCCTGTTATCAAGGTTAAAAAACAGGTGCAGGCAAAAGAACAACACGCTCAGACTTGCTCTTTCTCCAACCAGCTTTGAGAAAGGTTATTTCATAAGATAACTCACTCAGACTAGCCCACGAGGAAATAAATTTATGCTGTATCATGGAATTAAAATCAAGCCTCTCTATGGGAAACTGTAGGTCTAGATGATGAGGCACTAAACCATGCAATGCTAGCAAACGAGAAGCAATGAGGCCTCCACAAATTCCACCTTTCTCACGGTTAGTAGCAAGACGGAAAGCTATCAAAGCACCCAAGTTGTAAGACCTATCTCGTCTAAGAGCAGTAGAGATAAATGCTAGATCAAATGAAGATAACTTATTGGCAGTTTTCCTAGCAAGAACACACTTGGCAATAAAGTAGGCAAAGTAGCGAATGGAGGGAAGATGAATGTTACGGATTTTTCCATTCTCCTTCGAGAAGCTACTCCCTTGACAAATTTCTGCATATAAATCTATGAGTGGTTCCGATCTCTCTTTAATCTTCCTACATGATCCCCATTGAGGTACCTTAATAGCTGCACAAAAATCATCAAGCGAAAGGTTGACAACAATATTGTAGATTTTGTAATGGACCATGGGGTTAGGCAAAGAGTGACTAAATTGGAAATCCTGCACCACAAACATGGTTAGCTTCACAAATTGACAAGGTTCATCTTCCAAAAAGTGTTCTAACCCTGCATTAGAAACCAAAGTGTGGAAATCTTGTGGAATTCCTACAGCTCTCATGAACTCAGGGCATGGATAAATGGAGGGAAAAACTTCCTCCTCCTGATGGACCTTCATGACCTCAGGCACCCAAAGCTCATGTTGGTTTAGGTGGTGTTCACTCATCTTCTATTCTGAAATTTAAACACCTATTAAACAAGTGATTGCAAAGTAAATATAATGAAGGATTCTACTCATAGGGACTTGCAAGAGGCCTAAACATGCATCAAAACTATATCTCTAAGCATCAAACAAGCTTACAAGCTCTCATAACCAGTCACCTACAACAGCAAAATACTCAACATATAATCCACTAAACACAAATCTACTTGGACAAAGGGAGAGTCACATACTAGGGAACAAATGCTCCAAATTTCAGCAAGAAAGACGGGCTGAGCAAGGAGATCGAAAAAATCGAGAGCAAGCACAGCAAAAACGCGATTTTGAGCTATGAACTGGAGCTTACTCGGGAGAGAGAAGAAAGTGGCAGGTGAGAGGGTTGGTGGGGGGCCAAGGGTGGCCCACACTAGGGCATGGCGCCACCCAAGGCTGGTCATGCCACCATGTGGTGTGCCTGCCTGGTGGCCCCCCTGGTACCTACCAGGTACTCCTCTGCCCCTTTTTTCACGTAAAAATTTAATATGAATTTTCTAGAATTTTTTGAGACACTTTATTTTTGGGCAATTTTTAGAAATAGAAGAATGATTTTTTTTGACAGACAGATTTTTTTTCTTTTGAAACATGATGCAAAGACAAAACAAGGCTAGAACTACAGAAGTTCTAGCATGCAAGCAACTAACAACACAAAGAAAACTAAACGAAAGCAAAAACTAAAATGCAGAGGATAGAAATAAACGGAGATAATCATAGTGAAAACATTGTTTTGTTCAATGGAATCCTTTTGTTAACAAGGTTGATCAAGTCTTTCTACCAAAACAATTGCATATGAGACAAAACTTTGTATTCCACCAATGATTATGTTACCTCAACCTTGATAGCAATGGTCCCAATCATAATAGTTTCAAATTTTTCTCTTGGTATGGGACAATATATTTCTCCAACTTGAATGCCCTCAACATGTTCAATTGAATTCAAACCATAAGTCCTTTCAATCTTCTTGGGGAAATAGACAGTATGTTACTTGTCATTAACATTAAAGGTCACCTTTCCTTGATTACAATTAATAACAGCTCCTGCAGTATTAAGAAAAGGTCTTCCAAGAATAATAGACATATTATCATCTTCAGGCATTTCAAGCACAACAAAATCAGTTAATATCAAGCAATTGTGAGCCACCTGAACAGGTACATCCTCACATATACCCATAGGAATGGTGGTAGATTTATCAGCCATTTGCAAAGATATATCAGTTGGTATCAATTTTTCTAGTTGAAGCCTCTTGTAGAGAGAGAAAGGCATAACACTAACTCCAGCTCCCAAATCACACAAAGCAGTTCTAACATAACTATTCTTAATAGAGCAGGGGATAGTTGGAACCCCTAGGTCTCCAAGTTTCTTAGGAACCTTACCATAAAAGGAATAATTAGCAAGCAAAGTAGAGATTTCTTCATTAGGGATCTTCCTTTTATTCGAGACAATATCCTTCATATACTTTGAGTAAAGAGGCAATTTAATAGCATCAGTCAAAGGAATTTGTAGGAATAAAGGCTTCATCCACTCAAAAAACTTATTATAATGTTCATCTTACTTTGACTTGTGTTTCTTATCAGGGAAAGGCATAGGTTTTTGGACCCAAGGTTCTCTTTCACTACCATGTTTCTTAGCAATAAAATATTCTTTGGTGTATTTAGTATTCTTAGTGTGGTTTTCATGTTCTTCTTCAACTTTTTCTTCATTAGGAACAACATTTTCTTCATTACCACTTTCAGTCTCAGCATCAGAGATAGATATACTATTAGGATCTATAGCAGGTTCAGAGGGTTCTACAACAGTTTTATGTTTCTTTTTCCTTTTCTTACGAGTAGAACCACTATTTTTAGCTTGTTGAGAATCCTTCTCAATTCTTTTGGGATTCCCCTCAGGATATAGAGGATCCTGGGTAGCAACACCACTTCTAGTTCTAATTTCATAAGCATGTTTTTCTTTAGCAGCATTAACTAGCAAGTCATTTTGCACTTTAATGAGTTGATCTATTTGAGTTTGAACCATTTGAAAGTGTTTAACAATCATTTTAACATCATTAGAGGTTCTTTCCACAATATCTTTCAACTCAACAATAGCTCTAGTGTTTTCCATTAGATGATTTTGCACCCTTTTATTAAAGTTATCTTGCTTAACAATAGAGATATCAAATTCTTATAAGCATTGATCAGGAGGTTTCGAGTAAGGGATATCACCTTCATCAAAGTGTTGGAGAGAGTGTACCTCAATTGTGGATGAGTAGGGAATAGGCTTACATAATTCTTCTATAGGAGGTAAATTCTTGACATCTGCTGCTTTAATCCCCTTCTCCTTAAGACATTTCTTAGCTTCCTTCATCACTTCATCATTTAATTCAATAACTCCCCTCTTCTTTGATGTTGGAATAGGCACCGGAATAGATGGTTCAGGTACAATTACTTCAGGTATAGCTTGTTTAGGAGGAGTCCAATCTTCATAATTCTTGCTTATTTTAGCCATTAATTCCTTAGCTTCCTTAGGAGTCCTATTCCCGAAAACACAATCAGCACAACTATCTAGGTATGTCCTAGATTCTTCAGTTAGTCCATTATAAAATATATCAAGAAGCTCATTCTTAGGTAATGGACTTCCAGCCTGTGCATGAATCAAAGCACAAAACCTTGCCCAAGATTCGGGCAATACCTCTTTTTCTCCCTGTTTAAAATCAAAAAGTTCCTGCAAAATAGCATGTCTAGCACTGGGAGGAAAATATTTCTTCAGGAAAGTACTAATCAAGCACTTAGGGCTATCAATAGATCGAGGAGGTAAATTACTAAACCAAGTTTTAGCTTCTCCTTTCAGTGAAAAGGGAAAAATCTTAGCAACAAAGTAAGTACGCATCTTAATATCATCAGAAAACAAGCCACTCATGGTAGAAAGTTCATTCATATGTGCTACCGCACTTTCATTCTTAGTCCCACAAAAAGGTTCTTTCTCGACAATAGCTATGTAAGATAGATCAAGAGAGAAATCATAATCTTCATCTATAATGTTTATGGGAGAAGCAGCAAACTTAGCATTAGGATATAATTTCGGTCTAATAGTACGCCTCTCAAGGAGACTCTTAGCAGCGCTCCTATCATGGGTGTTCTTACATTCTTTAATAAACTGATCGGTCATCTCAACATAACCATCTTCAATATCATAACTCTCACTAGACTCAGGCGAGCTAACAGGTGTGGTAGTGTCTTCATTAGGAGTTTCGATATTTCGAGCTATAGTTCTAGCAATCGTAGCATCTAGGAAAGGACCTAATGAACCACTCTTATCGAGCACAGTAGAAGCAACATCATAAGAATCGGAAGTTTTAGATTCAGCAGTAGTAGCAGTGTGTGTAGCATGTGTATGTGGTGGTGTAAGGAATTTACTCAAACAGACGGTGAATCAAGAGCAGCAGAGGTGTTTAGAACCGTACCTCTTCTTGTAGTGGATGGTAAAATAGGAACCTTGCCATCACGAGACTTACCCATGATGGATGGATAGCAGCGGACAATAGAGAATCCAAGTGAGCTTGATAAATCAAGCTATGGTCCCCGGCAATGGCGCCAGAAAATAGTCTTGATGACCCACAAGTATAGGGGGTGTATCGCAGTATTTTCGAGGGAAGTGAAACCTAATTTATTGATTCGGCACAAGGGGAGCCAAAGAATATTTATCAGCCTTAACAACTGAGTTGTCAATTCAGCTGCACCTGGAAACAATCTTGCTCACAGCAGTTTATCTGTAGCAACAGTTTTTAGTAGGAATAGTAAAGTAACAACAGTAGTAAAGCAAATACAGTAGTAACAAAAGCAGTAAACAGTGGGATTTGAGTGCGGTAGGCATAGGGATGGATGGATGGGCGTTGCATGGACAAGACAATCCACATAGCAATCAGAACATAGGGCAATTGCAGATAAATAAGATAAAGCATCCAAGTACTAGACAATCCTAGGCATGTGTTCCATATATAGTCATACGTGCTCGCAATGAGAACTTGCACAACATCTTTTGTCCTACCAGCCCGTTTGCAGCGGGGCCTCTAGGGAACTACTGGCAATTAAGGTGCTCCTTTTAATAGAGCACCGGAGCAAAGCATTAACACTCCGTGAACACATGTGATCCTCAAATCAAAGCCATTCCCTTCCAGTTATCCCGATTTCTGTCACTTCGGGGCCATAGGTTCCGGACAACAACATGTGTATACAACTTGCAGATAAGACCAAAAACAATACTATCATAATGAATCAATAACATGTTCAGATCTGAAATCATGGCACTCGGGCCCTAGTGACAAGCATTAAGCACAACAAGTCGCAACAAAGTCATAAAGTACTAATAAAAGATACTAGGCACCATGCCCTAACAATCTGATGCCATTACATGAACAATCTCATCCAATCCCTACCATCCCCATAGCCTACAGCGGGGGATTACTCACTCATAGATGGGGGAAACATGGATGGTCGATGGAGAATCGATGGTGATGATGATGGTGATGATCTCCTCCAATTTCCCGTCCCGGCAGGGTGCCATAACGGAGTTTCTGGTGCTGTTTCGTCGAATCTGGTGGTGGTGGCGGAGCAGAACTCCTTCTGGAAAAACGTCGAACCCCCCAAAGTTTTTAGGTCACAAGGCTCCTTATAGGCGAAGAGAGAGGCCGAGGGGGTGCTTGGGGGGCCCACTCCACCCCTTGGCACGGCCTGGCCTGGCCCGCGCCAGCAGGTGGTGTGGCCACCCCCTGGCTCTTCTTCGTCTCGTATTCTGGCTCCTGGAGTCTTCAAGTGAAATAGGATTTTTGGCATATTTTTCGGGATTTTTCCTGATAGTTGATTTTCTGCATAGAAAGTAGACACCAAGGCAATTCTGCTGAAAACAGCGTTAGTCCGCATTAGTTGCATCCAAATCACACAAGTTTAGAGGAGAAACAATAGCAAAAGTGTTTGGGAAAGTAGATACGTTTTGGACGTCTCAACAACAAAGATGGACGCAATGGTTCAAGTTTATTAAATGCAAGAAAGTAAAGTGTGCCATCAAGTTCGTGAGAGCTTTAATCACTAGTTTTCTCATAACAAGTTTAATTCGGAAGGTAGATACAAACATGAATATACTTGGAATAGCAATTGCTAATAGGTAGGTATGGTGGACTCTTTGGAAAAACTTGGTTTTAGGAATTGGATGCATGAGTGGAACTCACACTTGGTTATGGAGGCTAGCAAAAGACTGGGAGCGACCAACTAAGAGAGCAATAATGGCCATAATCATGCAGGGCGACAAAACATCATTAATCAAAGCATAAAGTGATATTACAAGTTGAAAACTAAAGGATCATAAAGTCTTATGGTGACTTGGGATAGTCATAACATGGTGTGAGCATGTGCCAAGTCAACCCAAATAAAGCATCAAAGGAGAATGCCACAATACTATGCTTTAATATGCTAAAACAACGCATGATTTTTCCAAGGCACATTAAGAAATCTCAATTGTTTATAAAAAGTCATGCTACAACAAAGAATACTAAGAATAAAGCCAAAACAATATCGAGCATGGCATGACAAAGCATAAGCCACAGTCAAAACAAGCTCTCTTTACCACTTAAGCGTGAACTTTTCCTACTCTTTTCTAATCCAAACCAAACTATTTGAAAACCAATGCATGAAAGAGGGGGTCTAACCAATTTATTCAGCAAACTAAGAAAACAAAGCAAACAAAAAACCAAAACGAAAATGAAAAAGAAGACGCTCCAAGAACAACACAACTGTGTATGAAACAATAAAAATGAAGTGTTTGGAAGAAACCTGGAATTTTTATTGATGAAGAAGGGGATGCCTTGGGCATCCCCAAGCTTTGACGCTTGTAATTCTTGGATATTTCTTGGGGTGACACATGTGGTATCCCCAAGCTTGAGCTTTAGTACATCCTTCATCTCATTACTTATTCCTTCCATACACCTGAAATTTTTCCTTCATACAAAACTTCACACAATCTTTATTAGCAACATTAGTGCACTCAAGATAATAAGTCTTTAGGTTCAGTTCCAACACCAATAAAAACTTCCATTAAAACATAAGCTACTGTAGCACTTCCCTCGAAAAACTCAATTCCCCAAAAGAACTCAAAAAGGAACCAAATGCAAATAATGGCAGAAATCTGTCAAAACAGACCAGCAGGTAAAGACGAATTTTTTCGAAGACCTTCTGTTCCTCAAATAAAAAAGTGTTGAACTAACGAAAATTAGATAACAACCTGGGGCAGAAGCACAATAATTCACGCCTCAAAAGGACGTACAGAGATTTTACAAGAATTTTTACGGTGAAGCATAGAAATCTGTTTCGGGACAGCAACTTTCCCAATCATTACTTCTCTCTCATTAGAGGTTACTCTTGGCACAAAAATCAAATAAAAAGGATAAGGAGCGGTTATTATTGAAGTAATAACTTCCAAGACTCATCTAAAACTTTTGGGTTTTCTCCCAATAGGTACTTTTCTTTAACGCCTTTAAGTTAGTCATAAGAAGCAAGAAAAAGGATCAAGTGTTCTCAAATGAAGAAGCATTAAGATTGATACCAGAAATATCTTCAACAAGGCAAGGTATCTCATCCAAATAAGTTCTAGAGGATCCTATCTCAATGCTCTTGGGTTCACTATTTTCATCAAACGGGTTTTCGGGAACAATCCAATCAAGATTCTTTTCTATGGCTTCATGCATTGCTACAAGTTTGAAAGGTTTTCCTCCCCATTAGGTTCGGTTTTGTCCATACTTTCTCGTGTACCAATAACATCTACACATGAGCCTAGCATATTAAAACTATCAAACACTTTTCTAGCTTCCTTAGCAACATCATAGAATTCTTTAAGCAAAGTTTCCAGCATAAAATCTCTCTTTTCAGGGTCCTCAATTTCCTTAAGTTTAAGAAACATTACTTGCATTAAGGGGTTAAGGTTAACAAACCTAGCCTCCAACATGTGAACTAAAGAAACTGCAGCAATTTCATAATTTGGAGCAAGCTCTACAAGGGATCTATCCTCAATATCCTCATGCTTACTAACATGATTAAAGAATTCTTTAATATTATCTTTTCCAGTTATAGAACCACTACCTATTGAAAGGTCTTTCAGGGTGAATTTAGGGATCAACATGGTGAGCTAAGAAAGAGGTAACAACTATAGAAAGACTTAATTTTTTTGTGTGTTTTTTTAATAAATAAAACAAACTAGTAAAACTATTTTTTTGTGTTTTTTGATAAAGAAACAAGCAAACAAAGCAAAAGTAAACTAAGCAAAACAAAAATAACAAAGTAAAGAGATTGGTTATGAGGGACTCCCCTTGTGAAGATATCCTTGACTCCCCGGCAACGGCGCTAGAAAATTAGTTGCTTAGCCCAAAATATATCGAGCCCGTTGGGGAACCCCAAGAGGAAGGTATGATGAGCACATCAGCAAGTTTTCCCTCAGTAATGAAACCAAGGTTATAAATCTAGTAGGAGCAAGGAAACACCCCAAAGGTGTTGCTAGCTGAACTTTGGCAGGGCGCACTACCGGTGCCACCAGCAACGTGGAGACCTGCACAACACAACCACAGAACTTCGCCCCCAACTTGCGATGAGGTTGTCAATCTCACCGGTTTTGCTAAAAACAAAGGATTAAACATATCGAGTGGAAGAAAGTAATAGTTTGTAGAAAGTAAACAGAAAACAGTAAACAGTTGTAGATTGATGATAAAAGAAAGGACCGGGGTCCATAGTTCACTAGTGGTGGCTCTCCTTAAGATAGATAACATGTTGGGTGAACAAATTACAGCGGGGCAATTGACAAACATCGAGAAAGCAATCATGCATATACTACTCATCTTGACTCCTTTGAGACTTGATTGGGCATTACAACATTATACATAGACCGTAATCCAACTACATCTATGACTAATAATCCACCTTCATGTTATCATCTGAACCCCCTCCAGTATTAAGTTGCAAGCAACGGATAATTGCATTACGCATTGCATGTAAAGTAAACAATACGATTCTTCTATGAACAAAGGATTTTTGTTTTCTCCCTAGTAGCAACAACACACCTAGTACCTTAGAGATTTCTGTCACTTCCCCAGATTACTAGAGGCATGAACCAACTATCGAGCATAAATACTAACTCTTGGAGTTGCTAGCATCTACTTGGCCAAGATAGCTACTAACAACGGAAAGCATGCAAGATCACAAATAACAAAGACATGATAGAATCAATAATCAATCTGAAATAGCATCTCAATATCCATCGGATCCCCACAAACACAACATGCATGATTACAAATAGATGATCTTGATCATGAACGGAGCTCACAAGATCTAAACATGATAGCACAAAGGAGAAGAACCAGCCATATAGCCACTACATGGACCCGTAGTCCAAGGTTGAACTACTCACGCATCACACCGGAGGCTTGCATGGTGATGAAGAAGGCCTCCAAGGTGAATTCCCCTCTCTGGCAGGGTGCCGGGAAGAGCTTCAGATCCCTCCCGATCTAGGGATGGAGATGACAACGGCTACAGACTCTTTTATTGAATTTTGATCGGGTCCTTAGGGTTTCTGTATTGGAGGCATCTTATAGGTGAAAGGGGAGACCGAGGGGGTGCCTGGGCTAGCCACACCACCCCCGTGGCGCGGGCCAGGCTTGGCCGCGTGGCCAGGTGGTGTGGCCGCCCTCTGGCCCCTCTCTGTCTTGTATTCTGGCTCCGGGTGTCCCTCAGTGAAAAACTAACTTTGGCTTTTGTCCCGTCCAATTCCGAAAATATTTATTTTTCTGACTTTCCTAGAACCAAAAACAGCAGAAAACAGGCAGCTGGCACTGTGGCTCTAGTTAATAGGTTAGTCCAAGAAAGTGTATAGAAAGTACTCCAAAGTTGGAACAAAACACAAGGAAGTAGATAAAACCAAGCATGGAACATCAAAAATTATGGATACGTTAGCAACGTATCAACGACCGGAGCGAAAATTCCGACCGTATAGCTCTAGTCGTATAGTTGGCACGGCCGCCGTTAGGTCAAATAGAACAACTTTCGTGAAGGGACCCCTATATAAAGAAGCCTCGGGCGACGAGAAAACAAGCCAGACCTCGCCAAAAAGTCTCTATCATAGATCTCCAGCCGCCTCCAGATCTCCAAACCCTTCTCCATCTCCATAGCCATATTCCATCACTTGTAATAGTAGATCTCTTCTCCGATTGGCGACATTGTAAGACTATTGCTATCAATCTTATGATTTTCATTACAATGTGTGAGTAATTCTCCTTGGGCTAAGGGCTTCGACCTAGCCATGTAGCAATTGTGCATGTGATTTATCATAGATGGGATCGTGTATTAGTTTATATGACATGATGATTATTGTATCCTCTATTGCCTCAATCCAAGGACTTGTCAGGTACCCAAGACCCCGAGGGTTGAGCCAGGTATAGGGAGTATGAGTGATGACTGATCTACAGGTTGGGAACCCCAGTGACATAAGGGGTAGTACGGCTGTATGTGAGGGATTTGCTTGGGATTAACGGTGACATCACTATGCATATCATTAGTTCTATTTCTTCTATGGATGATACTAGTAGGTTATTGCTATAAGCGGTTGTGGAGGCAATAGTAATTATGGATACACTGCCCACATATAATTTATCTTGCTCTAACAAGTACACACATACTTTATTTCTATCTTTTATTTCCATAAGATGTATTTGCACAGCTACAGGTGAAACCGAACGCCCTAGGCCCTCTCTCTTCATCATCGACAACAACAAAAAGACGCAAGCTATTGGTCCAGTAAAAACACAAAAGGAATTCTAAAACTCATGAAGGTCCGTTAAAGTAACTTCACTACGCATTCGCTTCCCGTGGATTTGATAACCTAGGTCTACTAGGGAAAAAGAGCTATACTACATCCATAAACCGGATCGAAGGTATCAACCCTTTTTCTGGCGCCGTTGTCGGGGAAGCAATAGCTACCCTGGTGAGGTTATTAGGAACCTTGCTAGTTTTAATTCATGTTTTTAATTTTGTTAGTTTGCTTTCAGTCTTTATTTGATAAACCAAAAAAAATAGTTAGTCTTTAAATTCTTGCTTTTACTATTATAATTTTTAATCTAAGAAAACCCCAAAACATAGGAAGTATGGCTGAAAAGAAGCTTGGGGAGTTTGCTACTCCAAATAATGATTATTTGCGTACTCCTTTTACTCAGCCAGCAATCGTTGCTGATGACTATGAAATTAAGGCCCACTACTTAAGTTTGGTTAAACATAATCAATTTAGAGGCTCTGTTGTTGAAGACGCAGGTATGCACTTAAATACTTTCACTGAAATATGTGATATGGTGCGTATAAAAGACGTTGACCCTAATGCGGTCAAATTACGTCTATTTCCTTTCTCTCTAAGAGAGAGCTAAACAATGGTTGCTATCTTTGCCTAAAAATACTATTACATCATGGGTGGGATGTACTTCTTTATTTATGACTAAATTTTTCCCACCTGCAAAGACTATGCAACTTCGATCTAATATTACTGGCTTTAGACATGAAGAGCGTGAGCCAGTAGCGCTTGCATGGGAAAGGATGAAAGAATGCCTAAGAAACTATCCTAGTCATGGGATGGAAGATTGGTTAATCCTCCATTTATTTTACAATGCTCTTAATCACGTGTCTAAGTCTATGCTTGATACTGCGGCTGGAGGAACATTTATGGGTAAACATATTATCGAAGCAAAGTAGTTGTTAGAAAATATGCAAGACAACCATGCCCAATGGCATGTGGAAAGATCAAACACGAAGAAGGTGAACTCTGTCTCACCACAAGAGAACGAAGATCTCAATGCTAAGTTGGATGAGCTCATACTAGCCGTAAAAGGTAAGGAAACTCAGGTAAGAGTCACCCCCAAAACAAACATAGAAGAATTAGACTTCGTAGCTCGTAATGATTACAACCCTACTTGGAAGAAGAGTTACAATCCTAACTTCCAGAAACATTATGCTAGTCCTACAGGTAACTCTAATAATATGTGAACTAGTAATGGTAGTCTCCAAGAAACACTTAAGTCTTTCATAGACTCACAAAATGAACAAAATAAAATTCTAGTCAAAATTACGGAGAACCATGATGCTATGCTTGGTAAATTATCTAACCAAGTTGTTAGTTTGAGAAATGATTTGCAGGTCCTTCAAGAAAGAAAAAGGATCATTGAGGCACAGCTAGGTAAGATAACCGAGAGTCAAACTCTCATTCTAGCTAAATTTGTAGGTAAAGCTAAGCCCAATCCTGTTGAAGAACTCAAAACGATGAGAATCCAAAGGGAGGAACGTGAAGAACTAGATTATAGTAATGCCCCTTCACCAAGCTACACCATCGAAGATCTTGTAAAAAGGATCAACATCAAAATTCCGGTAAGTGAAGGTAATGTTGAAGCCATGTATCAACACTTTGTTGTAGCAATTAAGGTACGCGATCTTAAAGAGGAATACAAGAAAATCGCTAAAAAGTTACCTGTTAAACCAGATGACATATTTGAGCCTACTATTAAGATAAAGATTGGAACCAATGAGATAGCTGCACTTTGTGATCTAGGTGCAAGCGTCTCAACAATTCCAAACAGTGTTTTTAACAAGTTAAATCTTGGCTCCTTTGAAATTACTGAGTTAAAATTGCATCTAGTAGATTCCACCTACAAACAAGCTGTAGAGATTAAGGAGAACACTTTAGTTTACATCAAAGGTTGTTCTTCTCTAATTGACTTCGTTATTGTTGACATGCCTGAAGACACTGTTGCTCCTATAATACTAGGTCATCCTTTCTTTAGAACTATAAAGGTTTTAATTAACCTTCATGAAGGGAACGTGAAGTTGCAATTGCCGTCACGGGATCCTTTTGTTATCCACTTCCCCAGGAAGAAGAAAGCCAAACATGACGAGAAGGAGGCCATCACTTTGAAGGCCAATTACTTTGAAGTGGGTGTTCCACTCATCTGGACCAAGTGAGTATCATCAAGGTCAAGGTATTGACCATAAAAGAGCGCTCCATGGGAGGTAACCCATGTTAAATAAAGGTTTGAGTTAAGTTTTTAGTTTTAGTTTAAGTTCATGTTTAATAAAGAGTGCTAGAAAACTCCATTTGAGGAGAAGAAATTCTGTAGTACTTGAAATTCTGCTTTATTCATGCTATTGTTGGTTGACAATATTTACTATCAATTTTCTGTCAAAAACAAGGTATATCACTAAGTTACAGGAAAAGAAATAGTTTACGAAGAAACAATTTTTTTTTGATGTACACAGAGAGTTTAACGACCAACTATACGGCGAGACTAAAAATTCTGGCTGTATAGTTCCGGTCGTATACATATCTTTGACATCGAATTTTTTTTTTCAATATGTACTAAGAGTTTAATGACCAACTATAGGGCAGGAATAAAAATTCCGACCATATAGTTTTGGTCGTATAGATATCAATGCCTCCATACAATTTATTTTCATATGTACTGAGAGTTTAACGACCAGCTATACATCTGGAATAAAAGTTCCGGCCGTATAGTTCCAGTCGTATAGATATCGATGCCTTTGCAAATTTTCTTTCACAGGGACAGACAGTTTAACGACCAACTATACAGCCGGAACATTTTGTTCCGCCCATATAGTTGCGTCTATATAGCTGTGCCGCCAGGAGGAAACTCTAATATTTTGACAGAACGCCAACTATACGGCCGAAACACATGTTCCGCCCGTATAGTTGCGTCCGACCACAAAATCGCACGGGAAGGTACTCCCAACTCCAAAACTTCCATCCTTTTTATTTCTTCTATCTCCAAACTCTCTCAAAACCTCAAGGGATCTCCATCTCTACTCAATTTCGTTCGAGTTCCTCGTGCACAAGTGATCTACGGTATGTTTCTCCTCTGATCCTCCAATTACTTTTTGCAAATTCATCTTTGATCTATTGTCATTGTCAATCTATGGTGAGACCTACTATGAACCAATTTCCATGATTTTCTTGCCTAGATTATTATCTTGAGGAGATTCTTTAGTGTGCTTAGATGAGCAATATATTATACTTACTGTTGTTGGATCAAAAAGTTTTATTTTTGCCTTTCTTCAATGTTGATGCTGAACACAAGGAGCCAAACTCTTGCTCGTGCCACCGCTAGCGCTTCTCGGGCTGCCGCTTAGGAACGCATGGGGATACGGTTCAGGGATGAGGCTCACCGTGATCGCGTCAACAGGATCAAGAACCGCGAAGTGAAGGCCACCAAGTGGGCTTGCCCCATTATATTGAACCAACTCGGTATTTCTAATGACTTTAATTTACTTTGCAATAGAGCTGGTCTGCAAAACTTTGTGTACAATGATGTACCTACTTATCGCCGCTTAACCATTGAATTCCTAAGTTTGTTGCAAAGCACCGTTAAACTATGGCAAGGAGAGGATACTATTTATTTCCGTCTGATGAACAGCAACTACACTTTAACATTAGATGAATGGTGTGCATGTTTTAATTTGCCAAACAATGATGTTCATGCTTTACGCGCATCCTTTACTGACCTAAATCCTTCCCCGATCAATACTATAATGGAATGAGCTTCACTAATAGAGTGAACAAGGGGAAGAATATTCAACATCCTGCAATTCACTATTTGTTCTATGTTATTGCTAACACCTTGCAGGCACATAATGAGTTCACGAGACTCAACAAGGAGGACATCCTAGTCCTCGCAAAGGCTGCTTACATCAACTGCAACCTGTCACTCAACTTGGGCGCCATCCTTGTGCACTACCTGGAGAACCAAGCCTCCCAAAGCCAAGGGACAATCACAGGAGGAGGCGTCATCACCGTGCTTGACGATGCCCTAGACATCGATCTAGGTGAGTTGCAACCCGTACTAGATGAGACACATGTTGGTTTATCCACCTTGAGGGCCTATGGAATGCTCACTAGGAGAGGTGGTGTTTATTACCTGCATATTGCTGGAGCTAGGCGTATCTACCCCGCTCCTATGCCTAATGGTCTTTCCTCTATCGAGGTAGGACGTTTGCTATATGATTCATAGGTTGAGCAACACCAACCCGAGGAAGAGATTCCTGAAGAGGATGAGGACCAAGAGGAGGAGTAAGAAGTTCCTTATCAAGAGGAGCAACCACAAACCCGGTTCGCCACATATCAAGATTTCCAAGGAAATGGAGGGACTATGGAGAGGATGCACAAACTCTCTTTGAACCTCCGAGAATCAACAAGTAACCTCTCAATTCAATTTGTGAACTGGAGTAACGACTTTTTCCCGCCACCACAATGATTTGAAGGGCTTGCAAAAGCCTAAGCTTGGGGAAGTTTCCTCATGTATCTTTATTTGGCGTTTATTTGCTTTTATTTATTTTGAGGTTGCGTTTTTATTTGAGTTTATAAGCACTCGTGTTGGTTTCCCCAACACTTTATCTTTAGTTCTTTCTATTTTTCTTTCAAAATTTTCTAGCCAAGCTTTGCCGCCAATTTTCTATTCTTTAATTTCCCTCTCTTAAAAATCACAAAAAGGTTTCTCCATTTTTCCTTATTTTCCCTCTTTCTTTTCTTTCCGCCTCGAGATCTTCATATATTTGCAGGAGAGTGATCGACTTCGAGTTTCCAAGAAACAAATAAAAAAGGAAGAGAGAAGTGGAACCAAACATGAGAGGTATGCCTTATGACTCCCCACTTTTGAAGTTTGAGAATCCCATGCTAGTTAGTAGTAAATGTTGAGATATTATATTGGTGGAGTGAGTCTTTGTATTGTTGTAAGATTGTCGTTTGCATGGGTATTTAATTAGGATCATTTTGTTCCAGCTCTCGTAATTTACAAAGTCTTGCCTAAAAATTTCTAAACAATTGTAATAAGAAAAAGTCTCACAAATTAAGACTTGGGTGTTGTAGTGCTTAGTCTTGAAGGTTTATTTCTAGAGACACTCAACACCACTAAAAATGTTAATTGACTTGATAGCTCTCTTTAAAAGGATTTGTTCGATTGAATTAATGTTTAGCGGTTTTTGTGAGCATGCCAAAGTTTGACTTGCTAATCATAAGAATGATATATCTTTACGCGTGTCAAACTTCATGGGATGCCAACAACTCCTCTGGCCTACAAACGATCTTCATGGAGGAAACTCCTAGATTTTGGCTATGAGTTGATTAAACACTTGTAGTAGTAATGCTATAGTGGGTAAGATTCTTGGCGCTCTCGGGTAGCTATAATCATGATGGAATCACTCCTCTGGCTATTATGAGTAATCATTATGCAAAAGGAACAAAAACCTTAGTGATGCCACGAGTGTCCATCATATCCCGATAAACTAATAAAAATCTTTGGCATGCTCTCAATTACTTAAAAACTGAAATTCTTGAAGGACAATGAATAGAAAAGTAGTGCTTGCAAAGTCTTGATTCATAGATGTGGGAGAATTGAGATACTCTAGTATATATGCTTTTCATGACAACTCTCGCACTCTTTATTTACATGATTATACTTTACTGTTCAAAGGCAAGCTTATGAGTTGATTACTTGACATGGAATAAAGTTTACTCATTTGAATCATCCATGTTTACAATAATTTTGCTGCACTATAAGGATGCATGAAACCCGTATGATATGCTTGCCATTACTCTATCCATGCTGAAGTTTTTTAGATTTATGAAGTGGAGGAAACATGAGACTACTAATCATGAGTAAGATCAACATCTCGTTATTTCAGTTTAAATGCTGAGTTCCTTTTTGATTTTGGTTTTCTTGCTCGGGACGATCAAGTTTAAGCTTGGGGAGGTTGATGGTTCTGAAATATAGCCATCTACGTCCATATTTAAACTAGATATTAATCATGTTTTTGATGAAATATCTCTCTAAACCCTGCCACTAATGCTAATATTCAGAGGAGTATGCAATCCTTTCTTTTTGTATTTTTCCTGCATAGATAATGTCGTTTAAAGGAGGGAATCACTACATTAAAGTCAAAGATACGATATTTCCAACAAACAGAAGAAACCAGGAGCCGAACAATGGAGGTAGACGCCTTAGCAACCAACTATACGACCAGAGCAAAATTTCTGACCATATAGTTCCGGTCGTATAGTTGGCACCGCCACCATTAGGTCAAACAGAACAACTTTCGTGAAGGGACCCCTATATAAAGAAGCCTCGGGCATCAAGAAAACAAGCCAGACCTCGCCAAAAAGTCTCTGCCACAGATCTCCAGCTGCCTCCAGATCTCCAAACCCTTCTCCATCTCCATAGCCATATTCCACCACTTGTAATAGTAGATCTCTTTTCCGATTGGCGACATTGTAAGACTACTACTAGCAATCTTATGATTTTCATTACAATGTTTGTGATTGTTGATCACATCTCTATGTGTGAGTAATTCTCCTTGGGCTAAGGGCTTCGGCCTAGCCATGTAGCAATTGTGCATGTGATTTATCATAGATGGGATCGTGTATTAGTTTGTATGACATGATGATTATTGTATCCTCTCTTGCCTCAATCCAAGGACTTGTCAGGTACCCAAGACCCTGAGGGTTGAGCCAGGTATAGGGAGTATGAGTGATGATTGATCTGCAGGTTGGGAACCCCAGTGACAGAAGGGGTAGTACGATTGTATGTGAGGGATGCTTGGGATTAATGGTGACATCACTATGCATATCATTAGTTCTCTTTCTTCTATGGATGAGACTAGTAGGTTATTGCTATAAGCGGTTGCGGAGGCAATATCAATTATGGATGCATTGCCCACATATAATTTATCTTGCTCTAACAAGTACATGCATACTTTATTTCTATCTTTTATTTCCATCATATGTTTTGCATAGCTGCATGTGAAACCGAATGCCCTAGGCCGTCTCTCTCCATCATCGACAACAACAAAAATACACAAGCTATTGGTCCGGTAAAAACACAAAAGGAATTCTAAAACTCCTGAAGGTCTATTAAAGTAACTTCACTACGCATTCGCTTTCCATGGATTCGATAACCTAGGTCTACTAGGGAAAAAGAGCTATACTACATCCATAATCCAGATCGAAGGTATCAGTGGGTTATAGGAAAAACATATCTACACTAGGAAAAACTTTAAAATCTCACCGAGCAACTTGAAATCTAACACCACTTGATAGGGCAAAGGTGTCCGATCTTTTGATGAGATGGTGATAGTCGATTTGGGTGGAGTTCGGGCTTGATGATCCGACTGCACGTGCGAGCACGAGTGTCATTGCAATCGCTAGGCCAATATCCTGGAGGTTACCGATCTTGCAGAAGCACGATCAGCCTGACCAGTGAGGGTCTTAATTCCTACCTAAAATCGAGAACAAGTAAGAAGTAATATTGCAATCAAGATATTATGGATAAAGATGAAAGCTTTATTGAAATCATGGGATCCTGTTTGAATCGAGTGATGTAATGGTCTGGTGCATCCAAGACTAATGTGTTTTGTTAAATATTTTGTGACTTGCTTTGATTCTAGTCGACTCATATTGATTCGGGGAGTCGGTCGTTATTTGTATATGGCATTGTGTGTTATGTAGGCGTTGGTGTTGTGCGAGTCCCCTAGCATGTTTTCCTTTAGTATTCAGTCGCACACACGTGGTTAGAGGGGACAATGTGTTTTGCAGTTGTTTGAGTAGCTGGGGTTAACTTGTTGTGGCTCATGGAGCTAGTCGCGTGGCGCCCAAGGGGTACTCTGTACTTGGTGTTTTCCCTTGGCGTGTGTTGATTCGTGTTTGCGAGTCCCCGAGCGTGGTACTTAACCATTTGAGTCATATGCCCAAGGTAGGGAAGGACATGATATGTTGTTTAGCGTGTAGCATGTCTCTCCTACTGGCTTGGAAAACATGTCGCTTGGCGACTCCAAGGTGCGCTCTCATACTTGGTGTTCTCCCAAGGCGCGTGCGAGTTCGTTTTTGACGAGTCCCCGAGCGTGGTACTTAACCGTTCGAGTCTCTACATCCAAGCATGTGAAGGACGGGGTGTTGTGGGAAGCACGACCAGTCGTCTTGGCTCGGGGAACCAGTCGAGCGAGGAATTTTTGATGGTTTCTCCTGGTTTGGATTTTTCGTGGACGGTGCAAGGCCCGAGTGGCCTCAGTGCCCTTGAACCGCACTACTTGGTTGTACCGGGTCACACTACCAATGGTTGATGACTGGTGTTAGCATGTTTGCTATGTTATACGAGTGCGATTGGCACAAGGGGTGGCGAGTAGACACAATTTATGGACACAATATTCTTTGATTAGCATGGTTATAGGGGAGTACAAGTTTTAGTTCTATGTACACTTTCGAAGTAGGTTCACGTTCCAAGGTCGCTCGACATCGAGCTTGCCATCATCTCGGACGTCGGTTAGGTAGTAGGCGTCGTTTCCAAGGACTCGCCCTATGGCGAATGGCCCCTCCCATGGGGGAGAGAGTTTGTGCATGCCCTTCTTGTCCTGGATGAGTCGCAGGACGAGGTCACCCTTCTGAAAGGTGCGAGTCCGGACTCGGCGGCTGTGGTAGCGGTGGAGACCTTGCTGGTAGATGGCGGTGCGAGAGCGAGCCAGGTCGCGTGCCTCGTCAAATAGATCAATCCTGTTTTGGCAGGATAATTCGTTGTCTTCTTCCGCATAGTGGACGAATCGCGGTGAGTCGTGTTTGAGGTCCATGGTCATGACCGCTTTAGTGCCATACACCATGAAGAAGGGGGTGAACCCTGTTGACATAGGTGCGGATGCCCAGAGCATGGAGGGGAGCTCTCTGACCTAGCATCCTGGTGTCTGCTCGAAGGGGACTTGTAGTCGCGGTTTTAGGTCGTGGAATTCCATGCTCCTTGCAGAACTCGGCCATGACGCCTTTGGCGAAGTTGGTGCCGTTGTTGGTGATGATGCTATGAGGGTAGCCGTACCGGTAGATGAGTTCGCGTAGGAACTTGGTGGCGGTCTTACTATCGCCCTTCTTGATGGGCTTCGCCTTGACCCACTTCGCGAACTTGTCGACTGTGACTAGCAGGTGGGTGTAGCCGGATGTAGCGGTTTTGAACCTTCCCACCACATCAATGCCCCATACGGCGAATGGCCATGTAATGGGGATAGTCTCGAGAGTTGAACCAAGGATGTGCGTCTAGTTGGTGTACTTCTGGAATCCGATGCAGCGCTAGATGATGTCAATGGCATCGGCGTGGGTGATGAGCTAGTAGAATCAGTGGCGCATAGCCTTGGTGACTAGCGACCTTGTGCCAACATGGTGGCCGCAGTCCCCGACGTGGATGTCCTGCAGGATCTTCCGACCCTCTTCTGGTGAGACGCAACGCTGGTACACGCCTGTCACGGTGCGTTTGTGGAGCTTGTCGTTGATGATGACAAAGGACTTGCAACTGCGCATAACCATCCATGCTTCAGTCTCATCCTTGGGCAGGGCTTGGTGCTTGAGGTAGGCGATGTAGGGTTCGGTCCATACACGTGGTTCTCTGACCATTGCGACCAGGGCTGAGTCGGGTTGTAGTGGAATCCCGATGTCGATCTCCTTAGGGGGAGAAACCGAGGGTTTGTCGATGATGTCGAGGAAGACGCCCGGTGGTTGTGTTTGGCGAGCTGACCCGATGCGTGAGAGTGCGTCAGCTTCCTCGTTCTTCCATCGATCAATCCACTCGATGGAGTAGCCAGCAAAGTAGCTGCCCAGCTGGTCCACTGCTTGGCGGTATGCTATCATGTTGGGGGCGATGACATCGCAGGTGCCGGTGACAAGGTCGGAGTCCCTGTAGCACTTGAGGTGGTTGACGTTCATCTCCTTGGCAACTTGCATGCCATGGAGGAGGGCCTTGTATTCGGCCGTGTTGTTGGTGTAGGCAGTGAAGTTTAGTTGTAGCACATATCGGAGCTTGTCACCTTTGGGGGAGGTGAGGATTATTCCTGCATGGGCATCGTCCGAGTTCTTGGACCCGTCGAAGTTGAGGGACCAGTAGTGGAGGTAGAGCAGTGTCTCGGGTTGCTGCGCCTCCTCCTAGTCAGCGAGGAAGTCGGCTAAAGCTTGCGACTTGATAGCCTTGCACGACTCGTACTTGATGTTGCGGACACCGATTTCGACGACCCACTTGGCAACTTGTCATGTCGCCTCGCGGTTGCATATGATGTCCTATAGCGGGGCGGAGGAGACAACCATGATAGGATGCTCCTGGAAGTTCATCGTTGGGCTCGGAAGACCGTGTAGACCAGTTTCTAGTACTGTGGGTAGTGTTGCCTCGAGCCGGTGAGGACCTCACTGAGGTAGTACATAAGGCGATGTACGGGGCGCTCCTTGCCTTGTTCGGGTCGCTCGACGACCATTACGGCGCTGACGACTCGATTGGAGGCCACAACATATATGAGCATTGGCTCCTTATCGAGTGGTGCAGTGAGCACCGGTGCCATAATTAGTACTTCTTTCAGCGTGTTTCACACGCTATCAACCTCCCTATACCACTTGAATGTGGGGTTCTTACGCCTCAGTCGGTAGACAGGCATTGCCTTCTCGCCGAGTTAGGGGATGAAGCGACTGAGAGCCGTGACTCGCCCCACCAGCTTATGGACGTCGCGTAGACATTCGGGTTTTCCAAGTCGTGTGATGGTGTTTATCTTGGAGGGGTTTTCTTCAATGCATCACTTGGAGACCACGTACCCTAGCAGCTGGCCGGTGGGTACACTAAACATGCACTTCTCCGGGTTGATCTTGATGTTGTACTTCCGCAGATTCGTGGAAGTTTTGGCCAATTTGGCGAGCAGGTCGCTCTGGCGAGTCGGCTTCAACCACCATGTCATCGATGTAGACATGGATGTTGCGGCCAATTTGTCTTGCTAGGCACTCCTACATGTACCACGGGTAGGTCGCCCTGGCGTTCTTGAGGTCGAACGTCATTGCGGTGTAGAAGAAGGCTCCGAATGGCATGATGAAAGCCGTTTTCTCTTCGTCCTCGATGGCCATTTTTATCAAATTGTAGTCAGACTATGTGTTGAGGAAGCACAACGACTCGTACCCCACAGTTGATTCGATGATTTGGTCAATTCATGGGAGTACGAATTCCTCCTTCGAGAAGGCGTTGAGGTTAGTGTAGTCAATAGAAATCCTCCAGGTGTTGTTCTTCTTTAGTACTAGGACTGGATTTGCTAGCCACTTAGAGTACTTGATAGGTCGGTTGAACCCTGCGGCGAGTAGCCACTATACTTATTCGGCGATTGTGTGGTGTCGCTCTTCATTGAAGGGCCATAGTGGTTGCTTGTCAGGTCACGCCTTGGGGTCAGTGTTAAGTTTGTGCTCAGCGAGTTCCCTCGGGACACCAGGCATGGAAGATGGCTTCCATGCGAATATGTTGTGATTCTCACAGAGAAACTCGATGAGCGTGCTTTCCTATTGATACGTCGCTAACGTATCCATAATTTTTGATGTTCCATGCTTGGTTTTATCTACTTTCTTGTGTTTTGTCCACACTTTGGAGTACTTTTCATATGATTTCTTGGACTAACCTATTAACAAGAGCCACAGTGCCAGCTGCCTATTTTCTGCTGTTTTTGGTTCCAAAAAAGTCAGAAAATGAATATTCTCGGAATTAGATGGGACAAAAGCCAAAGTTAGTTTTTCACCGAGGGACACCCGGCGCCAGAATACGAGACGGAGAGGGGCTGGGTCCCGGCCACACCACCTGGCCACGCGGCCAGGCCTGGCCTGCGCCAGGGGGTGGTATGGCCGCCCCAGGCACCCCCTCGGCCTCTCCTTCCGCCTATAAGTTGCCTCCGACACAGAAATCCTAAGTACCTGATCAAAGTTCCATGAAAGAGTCAGTAGCCGCCGTCATCTCCATCCCTAGATCGGGAGGGATCTAAAGCTCTTCCCGGCACCCTGCCTGAGAGGGGAATTCACCCTGGAGGCCTTCTTCATCATCATGTAAGCCTCCGGTGTGATGCGTGAGTAGTTCATCTCTGGACTACGGGTCCATGTAGTAGCTAGATGGCTGGTTCTCCTCCTTTGTGTTATCATGTTTAGATCTTGTGAGCTCCGTTCATGATCAAGATCATCTATTTGTAATTCTACATGTTGTGTTTGTGGGGATCCAATGGATATTGAGATGCTATTTCAGATTGATTATTGATTCTATCATGTCTTTGTTATTTGTGATCTTGCATGCTTTCCGTTGTTAGTAGCTATCTTGGCCAAGTAGATGCTAGCAACTCCAATAGTTAGTATTTATGCTCGATAGTGGGTTCATGCCTCTGGTAATCTGGGAAGTGACAGAAATCTCTAAGGTACTAGATGTGTTGTTTCTACTAGGGAGAAAACAACAATCCTTTGTTCATAGAACAATCGTATTGTTTACTTTACACGCAATTCATAATGCAATTATCCGTTACTTGCAACTTAATACTGGAGGGGGTTTGGATGATAACCTGAAGGTGGATTATTAGTCATAGATGCAGTTGGATGGCAGTCTATGTATAATGTTGTAATGCCCAATCGAATCTCAAAGGAGTCAAGATGAGTAGTATATGCTTGTATGCTTTCTCGATGTTTGTCAATTGCCCCGCTGTAATTTGTTCACCCAACATGTCATCTATCTTAAGGAGAGCCACCTCTAGTGAACTATGGACCCTGGTCCTTTCTTTTACTATCAATCTACGATCAACTGTTTACTGTTTTGTGTTTACTTTCTGCAAACTATTACTTTCTTCCACTCGATACGTTTAATCCTTTGTTTTTAGCAAAACCGGTGAGATTGACAACCTCATCGCAAGTTGGGGACAGAGTTCTGTGGTTGTGTTATGCAGGTCTCCACGTTGCTGCTGGCACCGGTAGTGCGCCCTGCCAAAGTTCAGCTAGCTACACCTTTGGGGTGTTTCCTTGCTCCTACTGGATTGATAACCTTGGTTTCATAACTGAGGGAAAACTTACCTCTTGGGGTTCCCCAACGAACTTGTTAGTACATGAATCAGCACCTATTCGAGGCTCGTGTTGGTCCCCACGATGACCTTCTAGCTCGAGTCACCTGGGACGAGCTCGACAGCTCGAGTATGCATGGAGGCCTTGAAGGCCGCTGGCGTAGAGCTTGCAGTGGTGGGCTTCTTCAGAATCATCGGGTCGTCCTTGTTGATGCCACTTGCTTATTTAGCGAGTTTGTCAGTGTGGTTCGTCTCTTTGGTGATTACACTGTTGGCGAGCTTGGCGCAGTTGTCCTCGCATTCCACGGCCATGTCGGGGTCTCCATGGATGATGATGATGCCGCGTGGCCATGGGGGCTTCATCATGTTGTAGGCATAGTGGAGGGCAGCCATGAACTTGGTGAATGCCTGCCTCCCCAGCACGTAGTGGTACGGGCTTGGGAAGTTCACCAACTCGAAGACGATTTTCTCGATGCGGTAGTGGCAGGGCTGTCGAAGGTGACTGGCAGCATCACCTTGCCGACTAGGTATGCCTTCCAACCAGGTACGATGCCGTGGAAGGTGCAGAGGGTCGACTGGACCATTGATTGTGGGAGTTGTAGCCATCTGAAGGTGTCCATGTACATGATGTTGATGGATCTTCTGCCATCCATCCAGTATATTGGGGAGCCAATAGTCAGCCACTTTGGGCTTGATGACCAGGGCAACTCGCCCTGGGTACTCAATCTTGGGCGTGTGATCTTTGCGACTCTGGGTGATTCTCTGCTCTGACAAGTTGAGCCAGCGTGGGATGTGCACTTGTGTCACCGCATTGACGATGACTGCACGGGCGAGCACCTTCTCGCGCTTCATGCCGAGTCTAGTGAATGTGTGCAGCGAGCCGGCCGCATTGCCGAACCCACCGGTGTTGCCGTTGTATCTTGGCGCCTTGCCTTATTGATCTCCTTGAGAGAGTGGAAATTGGCGGTGGTGTGGGTGGAGGGCTTCCATTTCCTGCCATGGTAGACACAGGGTTGGTCGAGTAGTGCCGCGGGGTCGAATTTCAAGCTCGCGGTGTTATTCCTGCGGTAGTTGCCGCCGTCGCGACAGAAGTTCTTCATGTCACACTGCCCGTAGTTGGTGTTGGCGGCGAAGTCGATTCTGCCATCGCCGTGTCGTTTGCCAGTGTGGCAGGTGTTGTTGTAGCACAGCTCATGGTGTCCGCCGTTGTCGTGGCCGCCAACACGGCACCTTCACCCGACTCGTCATCCGAGTCTTGGTCTGGCTCTTCCTCCGTGTAGCATTGGCTATCTCGAGGAGGTCGAGGATGTTTTCGAGCGTCCGGTAGACCTTCTTGATCTTGGGGACCGAAGGTTTGTACCGGCACGCATTCTTGAAGCACTAGATCATAGTGTCCGGCTAGATGCCGGAGGCGTTGATCCACAAGTCCTACCAGCGTTGGACCCAGTGGCGAGTCGACTCACATGGTCCCTGGATGCAACGTTCTAGGTCCTCGATGGTGGTGGCACGTGTGTAGGAACCATCGAAGTGCTTGATGAAGGCGTCCCGCATCTCTTCCCATGATTCGATGCTGTTCTTGGAGAGAGTGTTGATCCATTGGCTAGTCGCCCCCTCCATCATCAGGGAGAGGTAGCGTGTGGCAAGTAGGTCTGCGTGACCAACGATCCCCATCACCATGAGGTATGTATCGATCCACACTATTGGGTCAAGTGTGGGATCATACTTTTCGATCTCCTTTGGCTCCTTGAAGGTGGAGGGGTACCTCTCGCCTCAGATCATTGGTCCAAAGCATTACGGGCTGATTCGACTGAGGGAGCCTCTTGGCTCGGGCTTGCGGTCACCGCGGTTGGAGGGTGTGTGTCGTAGGTCGTATTGCTGGCAATCTCTCCAAGCCTGGTTGTTGACAATTTGGGTATGCGCACCTGCTGGCCATTGGCGGCGACCGTGTTATGCGCCGGTCGCAGCTTGTTGGTGGAGTTTGCGGGGTTTGCTACCTACAGTTGGAGCTGTTGTGACTCGGGCGGTGGGCAGTTGACGACATTGGCAAACGTCCACTCATCGGGGAGGCCGCTTGGAGCCATGCGAATGCCAGTCGAGCGGGAGTACATCCGTCCCCACGGGTCGATCCCGCGGTTTGCTGCTCAACTGCTCTAGCGAGTAGTTCTTGAGCGTACTTGACCTGCAACACGCCCTCTCCCATGAGGTTGAGGTTGGTGACTATGGCCTATCCCGCGATGACATTGTCCATCAGGGTGGAGTAGAGTGGGATCTCGTTGGTGTCGAGCTCCTATGGCATGATCAGGATCCGTAGCTGCTCCGGAGGAGGCGAGCGGTGGGGTGGTCATGGAGCTCCATGTGCAGGTGCCCCAACTATTGGGCGACTACAGCCTAGTGGCGCATTGCGGCAGTGCTCGAGCTCGCCCGTGCATGCAGGGTCATGCTCATCATCAAATTTCAGGGCGTGACCTTGAACTATGGGGTTGAGGCGGCATTGGTGGTAGAGTGATAGCTCCCGTGCTGTTTGCTGTTCGAGGCAAAAAAAATTGCGCTCGACAAGCTCCATGGTTATTGCCGCTTCCAGTTGTTGGCGGTGCTCTTCGACTTTTGCGGCCATTGCTGTTATCGGAAGGGCATGGTGAAGGGGTCTGGCGGTGCACTACTAGCGATTGGATATGGCGTGGGCCTCATCGAGGGACTCTGATCCGGAGTCGGAGTCAAAGATCCCAAGGATGGACAGATCCTCGAAGTCGTCGGTGTTGAAGACTCGCGTGATGGAGTCCACGTGCAATGCGACGGTGATGGATCCAGCGACTGAGGCAGGGGTCGCCGAGTCAGCATTGTCATGGAGAGCCGCGTCGCTCTCGATTGTGTTGCCAGCTACCGGGTCATACTCGGAGGCGAGGAGGGGGCTGTTCGTCTGTGGTACCAAAGTTCCCGGGCGAGCGCATGGCGGTACCTAAGTTGCCTGAAATTGCCGTGTTTCGAAATATTGGGCCGCCAACTACCGAGAAGGGCCATTTCGATGCAAACTCATCTCACCCCTTCCAAATTCAAACATTCCGTGAAACTTCCCCATGAAGTAGACGGTCGAGACCCTGATGTCGGTCATCTGTCCGTGACACGAGCGCCAACACGGCAACCTCTTAGGCAAATCGAGGAACTAAGTGGATTGGATGCGTTGACCAATTTCACAAATCCATTCCCACCTTTCCCCTAGCACCGGTGGCATCGGAATCCACCCTCTACACAGGACGATCCCTTCGGGCATTTGACTTTCGGCGCCAAGTTGCTGCGCCTAGTTGCTACGCCCAGTCTCTGATCCCGAGATCCAATGGTGCATGACATAGCCGCCGTTGCGAGGCTCTAGCCCGTCTCCGCCGCCGACGAGCCGAGCAGCTCGGAGGATGGCAGATCCTACTACCAAGGAAGAAGAAGTTCTGGCTACAAGTGGGTGAGCTACCCTTCTCTTTGCTATTCGCACTAATTATAACTATTAGCTGGCTACTGAACCTAAAATTGTTTGTTAGCCCAATGCTAACAAACATATTTTGTCCATAGTTTTCTGTCAAGTGGGATCTCCGCGGACCACCCTTACCTGGTTACAGTAGTCCTCTTCAGGTACGACTCTAAGGGCAAGTGGTATGGACACCATTGTATCATGATGGAAGAAGCGCCTGCGCAGATCTGCACTATATCTAGTATGGTTGTTGCTCTGCGTAATCATGATGAATTATGGCCAAAGCAGACTGCAAAGTTTAGCTTCATGGATGAACATGGCATCATGGTTCCTCTAACGTGTGACAATCAGCTAATTGGGTTGATGAAAAGGTATGCTTCGGCTTGCATGTTTGAGATGAATTGTGATGTACTGGCTGTGGAAGCTACTGCAACTGGGAGTCGCCCTTCTATTCTTGGACAGGGTGGTTGCTCGAAACCCAATTAGCTCCTGGTAAGCAAAAGTCTCTTGGGGTTCGCATGTTTGTGCTGAATTGTAATTTTTGTTTTATTTACTCTGTAGATATTGGGTAGTTATGCAACAGTCTTGTTTCTTTGACAAGAAGCGCCACAAGGTTAGAAACATGACTGCCAGGTCAGTCATTTTGCTGCCCGAAGAAACTAAGAATGAGTGGAAAAATGATAATGGACACGATTCTGGTGCCCATTGTCTCGGCGATGCAGAGTATGTGAAGCTAAGAAAATTGGCACCGAGGAAGAGGAAGAAGGCAGGAAATGAAGAAGCCAGAGGACGTGAATGCTTGGTACCCAGGCTGCATAAGAAGGCTGCTGGCAATGAAGATGCATAGTAATGTGTTAAACTTGAAACTATATATGTAATTCGGTTAAATTCTAGAGCTCTGTGTGTGGAACTTTGCTGGGCGAAACAATCTACCCACATTCTCTGAGTAAAATGTACCGCGACTTAGGTTTTGGAAACGCCCGAGTCAATAGTTGAATCCGAAATTGTGATTGTGCCACTACTATTTGAAAACACGCAGCACCGGTTCCACGATTGCTGAGGGGCAGGATGTCTCCAAATACGACGGAATGTAAGTGGCACAGAAATAAATTATTTAAGCTGCTACACTCCACGAAGCAGCAACTTCTTTCAGCTGCTGCACACAACGACATGGCAACATAAACAACAATGGCAACCGATAATGCCCAGATGAGGAGGAAATCGGTACCACTTTCTGGCCTAATCTTGAGCCCGTCTATCTCACCGCCTCCCTGCTCCTGCATCCCCTGCATCTGGTGAAGCTCCCAGATCTCCAGTAACCGGGTGTACGTGCTTCCACTTTATAAATTGTGGTTGTGCCATTTGCATGCGGCACAATCCACGTAGATTACATTTAAACAAACCACCAATGTCAGAATACCACCATGGTCATACAAAAGGAAGTAATGCAAGGTTAAGACATATTAACGGGCGACCAATTTTTTCCTCCCAGGACTCTGGGACCACTAGTTCAGACCGCTAGGTCAACAAGTACAACTATTACAACTTAAAAAGGCACGGAGCTCTAGATCATAGAACTAGCTATCACACATCTCCTTGATCTTCCTAATCTTAGCCCGATGCGCATCTTCCTGTGAGAGCAAGGATCAAATCGTCTGCTCCTTCCTTTTAGCATCTTCCTTGCACAACTTCAATTGTTTCTCTGCATTTTTCCTCATGCATTTGTCAATACTCTTAGTTGTGAACTGCAGGACTTTGGCCCGGTGAACATCATTCCTTGCTTGAGTTAGTTCTTGCTCTACTTTAGCCTTCAGGTCCAACGCCGCGTCCCTCTCCTTCTCAACTTTGCTAACCTTGTCTTGCGCCCTCCTGAGATCTCGCTTATGCTTGGTCATGTCAACTAGTTCCCATAGCTTCATCTCAACACTGTCAAGAAGTGAGCTGAATTCAGATTCTTTCAACTCAACAGTCATTTCCCATAGTTTGTCCAGTGTTTTCTGCCTTGATTTGGGCCACTCTGGATCTACCCATTTGACAACACCGCAACTTCCGCCTTGCATCATTGCACGATGTCCTTGACACCATAGAAACCTCCTACCAACGTTTTGTCCTTCAAATGCTACAAATTTAGCGGGCACATATCCATGTTTACATAGCAGAGGACTGTCTTCATCCACTAAACCATGATAGTCGGAGTCATACATCGTCTGATTGGCCTAACACATCATACACGCATGAGTAAACAGAATAGATCTAGCTCAAAAAATAGATAACTGGCCACAAATGATAGAGATAGAGATGAGACGACTCACATCGAAATCACCATCCCTGTCGTCACGACATGTTTCCTCGCCGTCTCCCCTTGAACCCATGGCGAGAGGGGAGGGAGTGGCTGCCGGAGAGGGGATTGGGATGGAGGCGCCGTCGGCTTGCGGCTACGACATGATGGGAGTGAAGTGGGGAAGTGGCTTCGAGGGGAAGGAAGAGAAGTACGGGGAGGAAAAGAAGTAATGGGGACATGACACTGGGATATGGCCCACTGAACTCATGAGTCGTGACACTCACAACAGGGGAGCGCCTGGTGTTTCCAGTTTGTCCAGAGCAAGCGTGGCCAATCACGCCGCAGAACAGCCTACTCACGGATCGCTCTCACGAAGCCATCCCAATAGTCCAAGCGCCTCGATCGAACGGTATGTAACAATCGTCAAGCAAAACAACTATGTTAGGGCATGCCTTCTAGAATACTCGGTCTAACGGCCACCCATTGGGGGCTAAGGTTAGGGCTCTCCTAAGGTTAGGATCCATGTGTGGTTTATGAGAAGAACACACATGAAATGACACTGGTTGATCCATATGTGGGTTCACGAAAAGAACACACATGCAATGCCATTGGTTGATCCATATGTGGTTTGTGAAAAGAACACACATGCAATGCCATTGGTTGATCCATATGGGGTTTGTGAAAAGAACACACATGCAATGTCATTGGTTGATCCATGTGGTTTTCGTGAAAAGAACACGCATGCAATGCCATTGGTTGATCCATATGTGGCTTGTGGAAAGAACACACATGCAGTTACTCTAGTGGATACATATGTGGTTCGTGGAAAGAACACACATGCAATGAACACTGGTGGATCCATATGTGGTTCATGACAGGAACACACATGCAATGACATTGGTTGATCCATATGTGGTTTGTGACAAAAACACACATGCAATACCATTGGGGTTGATCCATGTGGTTTCTGAAAAGAACAGACATGCAATGACTCTAGGTGTGGTTCATGAAAAGAACACACATCCAGTGACACTGGTGGATCCATGTGTGGTTTGTGAGAAGAACACACATGTAATGACAATGGGCGTGGTTCATGAAAAGAACAGACATGCAGTGACACTGGTGGATCCATGTGTGGTTTGTGAGAAGAACACACATGCAATGACACTGGGTGGATCCATGTGTGGTTTGTGAGAAGAATAGACATGCAATGACTCTAGCTATGGTTTATGACAAGAACACACATGCAATGACTCTAGTTGTGGTTCATGAAAAGAACACACATCCAATGACTCCATGTGTGGTATGTGATAATGCAATGACACTGGGTGTGGTTCATGAAAAGAACAGACATGCAGTAACACTGGTGGATCCATGTGTGGTTTGTGGGAAGAACACTCATGCAATGCCATTGGTTGATCCGTATGTGGTTTGTTAAAATAACACACATGCAATGCCATTAGTTGATCCATGTGTGGTTTGTGAAAAGAACACACATGCAATGGCATTGGTTGATCCATATGTGGCTTGTGGAAAGAACACACATTCAATTACTCTAGTGGATACATATGTGGTTTGTGGAAAGAACACATATGCAATGAACACTGGTGGATCCGTATGTGGTTCATGACAGGAACGCACATGCAATGACATTGGTTGATCCATATGTGGTTTGTGACAAAAACATACATGCAATGCCATTGGTTGATCCATATGTGGATTGTGAAAAGAACACACATGCAATGCCATTGGTTGATCCATATGTGGTTTGTGAAAATAACACACATGCAAGCCATTGGTTGATCCATGTGTGGTTTGTGAAAAGAACACACATGCAATGCCATTGGTTGATCCATATGTGGTTTGTGGAAAGAACACACATGCACTAAACACTAGTGGATCCATATGTGGTTTGTGGAAAGAACACACATGCAATGAACACTGGTGGATCCATATGTGGTTTGTGACAAAAACACACATGCAATGCCATTGGGGTTGATCCATGTGGTTTGTGAAAAGAAGAGACATGCAATGACTCTGGGTGTGGTTCATGAAAAGAACACACATCTAGTGACACTGGTGGATCCATGTGTGGTTTGTGAGAAGAACACACATGCAATGACACTGGGTGTGGTTCATGAAAAGAATAGACATGCAGTGACACTGGTGGATCCATGTATGGTTTTTGAGAACACACATGCAATGACACTGGGTGGATCCATGTGTGGTTTGTGAGAACAACAGACATGCAATGACTCTACTGTGGTTTGTGAGAAGAACACACATGCAATGACTCTAGTTGTGGTTCATGAAAAGAACACACATCCAATGACTCTATGTGTGGTTTCACACATGCAATGACACTGGGTGTGGTTCATGAAAAGAACACACATGCAGTGACTGGTGGATCCATGTGTGGTTTGTGAGTAGAACACACATGCAATGACACTAGGTGTGGTTCATGAAAAGAACAGACATGCAGTGACACTGGTGGATCCATGTGTGGTTTGTGGGAAGAACACACATACAATGACACTGGGTGTGGTCCATGAAAAGAAAACACATGCACTGACACTGGTGGATCCATGTGTGGTTTGTGGGAAGAACACACATGCAATGATTCTAGCTGTGGTTCATGAAAATAACACACATGCAATGACTCCGGTGGATCCATGTGTGTTTTGTGAGAAGAACACACATGCAGTGACACTAGGTGTGGTTCATGAAAAGAACACACATCCAATAACACTGGTGGATCCATGTGTGGTTTGTGAGAAGAACAGACATGCAATGACTCTAGCTGTGGTTCATGAAAATGACAGGCATCCATATGTTTTTCATGAAAAGAACACACATCCAATGACTCTAGTTGTGGTTCATGAAAAGAACACACATCTAATGACTCTAGCTGTGGTTAATGAAAAGAACACACATCCAGTGACACTAGGTGGATCCATGTGTGTTGTTTGTGAAAAGAACAGACATGCAATGACTCTGGGTGTGGTTCATGAAAAGAACACACATCCAGTGACACTGGTGGATCCATGTGTGGTTTGTGAGAAGACAACACATGCAATGACACCGGGTGTGGTTCATGAAAAGAACACACATCCAATGACACTGGTGGATCCATGTGTGGTTTGTGGAAAGAACACACATGCAATGAACACTGGTGGATCCATATGTGGTTCATGACAGGAACACACATGCAATGACATTGATTGATCCATATGTGGTTGGTGACAAAAACACACATGCAATGCCATTGGGGTTGATCCATGTGGTTTGTGAAAAGAAGAAACATGCAATGACTCTGGGTGTGGTTCATGAAAAGAACACACATCCAGTGACACTGGTGGATCCATGTGTGGTTTGTGCGAAGAACACACATGCAATGACACTGGGTTTGGTTCATGAAAAGAATAGACATGCAGTGACACTGGTGGATCCATGTGTGGTTTGTGAGAAGAACATACATGCAATGACACTGGGTGTGGTTCATGAAAAGAACAGACATGCAGTGACACTGGTGGATCCATGTGTGTTTTGTGGGAAGAACACACATGCAATGACACTGGGTGTGGTTCATGAAAAGAAAACACATGCAATGACACTGGTGGATCCATGTGTGGTTTGTTTGAAGAACACACATGCAATGACTCTAGTTGTGGTTCATGAAAATAACACACATGCAATGACTCTGGTGGATCCATGTGTGGTTTGTGAGAAGAACACACATGTAGTGACAATGGGTGTGGTTCATGAAAAGAACACACATCCAATGACACTAGTGGATCCATGTGTGGTTTGTGAGAAGAACAGACATGCAATGACTCTAGTTGTGGTTCATGAAAAGAACAGGAATCCATATGTTTTTCATGAAAAGAAGACACATCCAATGACTCCAGCTGTAGTTCATGAAAATAACACACATGCAATGACTCTAGTTATGGTTCATGAAAATAACACACATCCAATGACTCTAGTTGTGGTTCAAGACAGGAACACGCATGAATGACATTGGTTGATCCATATGTGGTTTGTGACAAAAACACACATGCAATGCCATTGGGGTTGATCCATGTGGTTTGTGAAAAGAGAAGACATGAAATGACTCTGGGTGTGGTTCATGAAAAGAACACACATCCAGTGACACTGGTGGATCCATGTGTGGTTTGTGAGAAGAACACACATCCAATGACACTGGTGGATCCATGTGTGGTTTGTGGAAAGAACACACATGCAATGAACACTGGTGGATCCATATGTGGTTCATAACCGTAACACACATGCAATGACACTGGTTGATCCATATGTGGGTTCATGAAAGGAACACACATGCAATGGCATTGGTTGATCTATGTGTGGTTTGTGAAAAGAACACACATGCAATGCCATTGGTTGATCCATATGTGGTTTGTGAAAAGAACACACATGCAATGCCATTGGTTGATCCATGTGTGGTTTGTGAAAAGAACACACATGCAATGCCATTAGTTGATCCATATGTGTCTTGTGGAAAGAACACACATGCAATTACTCTAGTGGAAACATATGTGGTTTGTGGAAAGAACACACATGCAATGAACACTGGTGGATCCATATGTGGTTTGTGACATGAACATACATCCAATGACATTGGTTGATCCATGTGTGGTTTGTGACAAAAAACACACATGCAATGCCATTGGTTGATCCATGTGTGGTTTGCGAAAAGAACACACGTGCAATGCCATTGGTTCATCCATATGTGGGTTGTGGAAAGAACACGCATGCAATTACTCTTGTGGATACATATGTGGTTTGTGGAAAGAACACACATGCAATGAACACCGGTGGATCCATATGTGGTTTGTGACAGGAACACACATGCAATGACATTGGTTGATCCATATGTGGTTTGTGACAAAAACACACATGCAATGCCATTAGTTGATCCATATGTGGTTTGTGAAAAGAACACACATGCAATGCCATTGGTTGATCCATGTGTGGTTTGTGAAAAGAACACACATGCAATGACATTGGTTGATCCATATGTGGCTTGTGGAAAGAACACACATGCAATTACTCTAGTGGATACATATGTGGTTTGTGGAAAGAACACACATGCAATGATCACTGGTGGATCCATATGTGGTTCATGACAGGAAACACACATGCAATGACATTGGTTGATCCATATGTGGGTTGTGACAAAAACACACATGCAACGCCATTGGGGTTGATCCATGTGGTTTGTGAAAAGAACAGACATGCAATGACTCTAGGTGTAGTTCATGAAAATAACACACATCTAGTGACACTGGTGGATCCATGTGCGGTTTGTGAGAAGAACTCACATGCAATGACACTGGGTGTGGTTCATGAAAAGAACAGACGTGGAGTGAAAGTGGTGGATCCATGTGTGGTTTGTGAGAATAACACACATGTAATGACACTGGGTGGATCCATGTGTGGTTTGTGAGAAGAACAGACATGCAATGACTCTAGCTATGGTTTGTGAGAAGAACACACATGTAATGACTCTAGCTGTGGTTCATGAAAAGAACACACATCCAATGTCTCTATGTGTGGTTTGTGAGAAGAACACACATGCAATGACACTGGGTGCGGTTCATTAAAAGAACAAACATGCAGTGACACTGGTGGATCCATGTGTGGTTTGTGGGAAGAACACACATGCAATGACACTTGGTGTGGTTCATGAAAAGAACAGACATGCAGTGACACTAGTGGATCCATGTGTGGTCTGTGGGAATAACACACATGCAATGACACTGGGTGTGGTTCATGAAAAGCAAAACACATGCAATGACACTGGTGGATCCATGTGTGATTTGTGGGAAGAACACACATGCAATGACTCTAGCCGTGGTTCATGAAAAGAACACACATGCAATGACTCTGGTGGATCCATGTGTGGTTTGTGAGAAGAACACACATGCAATGATACTGGGTGTGGTTCATGAAAAGAACACACATCCAATGACACTGGTGGATCCATGTGTGGTTTCTGAGAAGAACAAACATGGAATGACTTTAGCTGTGGTTCATGAAAAGGACATGCATCCATATGTTTTTCATGAAAAGAACACACATCCAATGACTCTGGCTATGGTTCATGACAAGAACACACATCCAATGACTCTAGCTATGGTTCATGAAAAGAACACACATCCAGTGACACTGGGTGTGGTTCAGGAAAAGAAAACACATCCAATGATACTGGTGGATCCTTATGTGGTTTGTGAAAAGAACAGACATGCAATGACTGTGGGTGTCGTTCATGGAAAGAAAACACATCCAGTGACACTGCTGGATCCATGTGTGGTTTGTGGGAAGAACACACATGCAATGACACTGGGTGTGGTTCATGAAAATAAAACACATGCAATGACACTGGTGGATCCATGTGTGGTTTGTGAGAAGAACAGACATGCAATGACTCTAGGTGATCCATATGTGGTTTATGAGAAGAACACACATGCAATAAACTCTAGTGGATCTATCTTGGCATAATTTGATGTATACCACGATGTATTTCATTGTACAAGATACTCACTTTCGATTTTTATACTACTTAGTTTTGCCCTTGGTTTTTTGATACTACTCAGTTTTGCCCTTGGTTTTTTTGATACTACTCAGTTTTGCCCTTGGTTCCCCCTCTCTCTTTCATAGAAGCCCAAACCCGTGCTCACTCTGTCTGCTACGCCCTAATTGGTTGTCACAGTTGTCACGCGGATCGTGCGCACCAACCGTTGATCATGTGTGATCTAACGATGATCATTGCACACGTAGTGCCCTTCACAGTACATCACGAGACAGCACGGACATCTCCCTCGGTGTGAGACAGCATGGACGTCTCCCTCTACAAGAAGGAACATGATGTCGTCCATGGAAAAAGTTGTCGAGTGGTCATGTAACGTTTAATCTAGTCTGCAAAGGCTACTACTGCTACTACAACACATGCACAGGGCAACGGGGTCATCGAGTGCACGGTTATCGACGGGACGCTGCAATTTATTGCCACTTGATTTTAATAAGACATATCCCATTTTTACGCAACGCTCTCAATCTCACTTCCAACTCGGCCCTACCGCTAGTAACTTCCATGAGTCAAGGGCCCCCCTCGAGTAGATCTAACGTTCCTAGAAATTGGTTCCGCGCCACTTGCATGCAGTGGAATCAAGGTCTGCCATGAGCGTGTTTTCAATGCAGCTCTAAAGTGGAGATCGTGTCTGTTTCAAAAAAGAGAACCCAAAAAAGGTGGAGATCGTGGTATCCCCCCGCCTACCACATGTGTCCACTCGAGGACTACGAACGGTCCGGTGTTTATAAACCCGCTTGACCTTCTTCTTTCATGTGCTCGTGTCATTTTCCCCTAGTCTGTCTAGTCCCAAGACCCCAATCTGCACCTACCGCGCGCACCGAAGCTCCCTCGCTTGTACTACCTCCTTCCCTAGGTGCACCATGAAGCGTACACATGGAGAGAGCCGGAGGTGAAGCCAGTTGAAGGCGCAGCAGCAGATGGCTCGGTCGTCGCCAAGCAGGCAGAGGCGTCTTCTTCGGGCACGAACGCCTCTCGTCACCGTGCCATCGAGGGTTCGAGCTCATCCGTCTAGCCAGTAGTCGTAGCCGCCAAGCAGCGGGTGGCCGACAACGTCGTGGTGCTAGCGGCAGATCTGGATGGGGGGCAAGCGGCAGGCGGAGGCAATCTGGTGCTCTACATCAATGACCCCATCGTCGTCCAAGAAATCTTTGACGCAATCACGGAGAATGACGAGTTCGAGGAGGAGGTCCCTGATGAGGAGTCTGAGGTACTACACTGCTAGCTTCTCTAGTCGCAGCCGCAGATTTCACTGTTCATACATAGGATTTGCTCAATCGTGTATAGATTCTTTTGCTCTTGAAGTAGGGTAGTATATATATATGGTTCGATCGGTCGATTGATGCATCTGCCATCTAGTCACAAAACCCCAATCCGTCTAGTCACAAAACCCAATCTACTCATCTGACAACGTCGTGGTGCTAGCGGCAGATCTGGATGGGGGGCAGGCGACAGGCGGAGGCAATCCGGTGCTCTACATCAATGACCCCATCGCCGTCCAAGAAATCTTTGACGCAATCATAGAGAATGACGAGTTCGAGGAGGAGGTCCCTGATGAGGAGTCTGAGGTACTACACTGCTAGCTTCTCTAGTCGCAGCCGCAGATTTCACTGTTCATACATAGGATTTGCTCAATCGTGTATAGATTCTTTTGCTCTTGAAGTAGGGTAGTATATATATATGGTTCGATCGGTCGATTGATGCATCTGCCATCTAGTCACAAAACCCCAATCCGTCTAGTCACAAAACCCCAATCTACTCATCTGCCATCTAGTTGAGTTTGCTAGTTGAGTGTTGATTTCGATACACAACATGCCTATAACATTACATTTCTATTCCTTACTGAGCCCAATGTTTCAATTTTGCTCCAAAATAGTGCAAGGGCATCTGATGGTGTCGTTTTCTTAGGGATGGTTAGTGAACCTGAGGTAGCAATGCACATAAACAATATAGGTTATGTTGTTGGTATTTTGGTTCTCCGACTCCATCTCTGAAAAAAATGAGGCCCTAATTTTTTTTCTCATATGGAACCTATATATATAACCTTTGTATTGTTTCTGATCTATGAATGCGTCGTATGATGCATATGTATATCCTTGAATATTGTTTTGTACAATTACATTTCAATTTCTTATTGTGGCCAATGATTCAAATTTGCTCCAAAGAGAGGCAGACACATTGCTGTCAGATTTTTTCAGGGATGAGTTAGCGAACCTGTGGCCATGTACAAGATCAATATAAGCTATGCAATTTGTTACTTGGTTCACTTACGCCATCCCTGAAGAAAGTTATGAGGCCGCAATCTTTATTCTACATTCATAGAACTATGATATTTGAATTATATATTCCATGCATTCATAATGTATAAGAATTACATTTCAGTTTGTCACCGAGGCCGATGATTGAAATTTGCCCCAAAAGAGTTCAAGGGGAGACACATATGATGGTGTCATGTTTTAGGGATGGGTTGGTGAACCTGAGGCAGCAATGCACACAAACAATATAGGTTGTGCTGTTGGTACTTTGGTTCTCCAACTCCATCTCTGAAACAACTTATGAGGCCCTTGATTTATTCTCATATGGAACTACATATATGATCCTTGAATTGTTTCTGATATTTTAATGATTGGTATGATGCATATGTATATGAATGGTTTTGATCATAAGTATTTTTAACATGTACCTGAAGATTAATTGTTTGGTTTTTTATTTATAATTACAATATTTAGGCTTGTTTTTGTACCTGACTATGTATATCCCTGAATATTGTTTTGTACGATTACATTTCAATTTCTTATTATGGCCAATGATTCAAATTTGTCCCAAAAGAGAGGCAGACACATTGGTGTCAGATTTTTTCAGGGATGAGTTAGTGAACCTGGGGCGATATACAAGAACAATATAGGTTGTGCAATTGTTACTTGGTTCACTCACACCATCCCTGAAGAAACTTATGAGGCCGCAATCTTTATTCTACATACACTCTGATGCAATTATTTGTCATTGTGTTGAGATGAAATGATATATGAACCGATCAAACTATTGCTGAGATGTTTTATCTTTGATATCCACGGATATATTGTCTTACATATACATGTTGTCAATTCTTGAGTTGTAATACAATTCAATCATATGTATGAGTTCTAAGTTATGTTCTTAAAAATCAACAGGATGATGATGATGAAGTAGACGATAGCAAGGTATCTAGGGACAACAAGAGCCACTACGTGCTGAGGTGGTTGCGTTGTGGGCTAATCCGTTTCCACCGTAGGGGGAGACCGTTTTGCCCATTCTGTGGCAGAGCAATCAATGTGGACCTCGACAGCATGATCCAGCATGCGGTCGACGTTGACAAAGGCGGAGGAAGAAGGCATAGGCCGATTACCTTGGTGCTACACGCAGCCTTCGGCAAATTCCTCCAGGAGTACGTCAGGACTGGCCTGTATCCCATCGACTAGGCTGTCCCTGCCTCCTGCTGATATGCCCCTGCCCTGCTAGGCATCTCCGTGTCCCGGCCTCCTTCTGCCGCCCCTACTTTTATTTTGTTTTAGTTAATTATTACCTATGTGTGGCATGTAAGACAATATATCCATGGTGTCTCTAGTGAACCTTCTATATTAATCTACTCCTTTATATGGAGTGCCTTAAAATTTCTAGTGTTCAGTTATATTATTGATCATGCTCATGCACACTACAAAATATTTCTAGTGCTCGATTATATTATAATTGTCAAGGAATACATCAACAAGTTAAATTGGTCGAAATTTTGTATTGAAGTAACTACATGATCTCACATCGGTGGTGGATGTTGGCAGAAGCCGAAGGCATCAGCCGAAGACCTTGGAGCGGCACACATTCTTCAGCAAATTCCTTACAGGTTCAACAATGGGTTGCCACCGCCTAGCTCCGAATTCGCTTACAGGTCCAACACGGCAGAACTGAGCTACCACAGAGACCTCGGTAGAGGTGGCAGAATTGGTGCGGGTGCAACCACGGTGATGGCGAGCTCGGATTCTAGAGGAGGCAAACAGAACCGAGCATGGTCGACACGGTGACAGATCTCACCGGGAACCATTTCTCGTCCCCGCACCGTGCCATGGGTGCGTCCATGGTGAGGGCGCGCTCCGACTCGGGATGGGGAGGAGAGCGGGGCCGAGCAGGTTTGTCACGTCCCAGCTCTGTGCCATGGCCGTGACCACAGATTGCCGCTCTAGGGAAGAAGAAGACGCGTAATGGATGCAGGCGCCAATGTTGCAAGCCTACAGGGAGGAGAGCTGGGCCGAGCAGGTTCGTCCACGTCCTAGCTCCGCACCATGGCTGCGACGCCCCACAGATTGCCGCTCCGGGGAAGAAGAAGACGTGTAATGGATGCATACGCCAACGCTGCAAGCCTAATTGACACCTAAGCAACGGGAGCGACATAACGGCGAGAACTGACAGGGGGCCCAACTTTACGGCCGTTAGCCTGATATTTTGTATTGAAACGTAAAGTTGAATTCGTGCCGAAAAAGACCCTCTGAGTATTTGGCACACCAACTGTAGTCATCACAGCTCATTTCAGGGAACTTGGGTACCGCGTTGCCTGGGCGCCCCAACTTTCGGGCTGCAAAATGATATTCGCAGCGAGGAGGGTGATGGTGTGGACTTGCTCCTCCAAGAGTAGATCACGTGGAGGCGATCAATTGGCGGTGTTGAATCCTGCCGTTTCCGCCGGATCGATGGCGTCCGTGAACCCGACGAAGAGGTTGATGCTGCCGACTGGCATCATTGCGGCGTGGGTGACCGGGCACAATGCCGGTATTTAGCTGCTCGACAGGATCTGGAGGAATCCTCCACTGGTAACCATGCGACTGGTGGCGAGTGACTGATTGATTGGAATGTAGGGTCTCGCCACATATCTTAGGATTGACTGGCCAATCCCCATAGTGGGTGCCCCTATCATGGGAATGGCTACGGAAATTGCTACCAGGGGTAGCAATTGAGTTGATTGGGGGTAAGAGCGAGTCTCCATCCGCGCATCGAGATTGAGGGAAGATACACGGGTTTACCTAGGTTCATCCCCCGTAGGGTAAAGACCTACTTCCTGCTTGATTGTATTGATTGTGAGTGGATTACAAGATCAGCGAGCTCGGCGGCTAGGCAGTGAGTCGCTTGGATGGGGTAGCTAGTAGGTGATGACCCACAAGTATAGGGGTGTATCGCAGTATTTTCGATAAGTAAGAGTCTCGAACCCAACGAGGAGCAGAAGGTGCTGGCTAGTGGTATGGATCAGGAATCCTCTGCAAATACTTAGCAAACGGATTTTTAGGGTTTTTTGATAAAGCAAGTAAACAAAGTACGAGTAAATAAAAGATAGTAAGAATGAATGCAGCAAGTGGCCCAATCCTTTATGCAACAAAGGACAAGCCGGTTGTATTTCTATAGATGACCAAACGTTCTCGAGGACACATGGGAAGACTGTCAAGTGCTTTCGCTTCGTATAGCTGATTCATCTTCTTTAGCTTGCTAAGTGTTGTGTGGGTGAACCTGTGCTAATGTACCGCCCCATCCAAGACTAATACATACTTGTGATTAAACCCCTTGCAAACATCCGTAAGTACAAGAAAGTACTTAAGGTAGAAACCTAACCACAGCTTTAAACTCTAAGACCCTTACGTCCCTTGTGCAATGGTTTCCTAACGGGGGTTCAGGTTTCTGTCACTCCGGCAACCCCTACGATTAGTAGCCAAATACACAATGCATTCCCCTAGGCCCATATAGGTGAAGTGTCATGTAGTCGACGTTCACATGACACCACTAGAAGAAGTACACCACAACTTAAATAACAATCTATTGAATCTTTCTCAACATAACTCCACTACTAACAACAAGACTTCTCCCATGTCCTCAAGAACAAAACAAACTACTCACAAGACATCATATGGATCATGATCAAAGATGGAATAATGATGTATAACAATATGAACATAAATAATAACTCAATGGTTCACTCAATAGCATCAACTACAAAGAGTAATCAACACCAGGAAAGTTTCCCCTATGAACTATGCAAGATTCAACGCAATTGTTACAGCAATATGGAGATGGTGATGAGGGTGCTGATGGTGATGATGGTGGTGATGATGATGATGATGATGATCCCGATGAAGTCCAGCTTGATGGTGGTGTTGATGGCGACGATCTCCCCTCTCCGGGAAGGAATTCCCCCGGCAGAAATCTGTCTGTCAGAGAGATCTTTCTCTCTCGGTGTTTTCCGCCCCGCAGAGGCGGCATAATCTTTCTGTGGTTGCTCCCCGAGTCTTAGGGTTTCAGGAGGTTGATATACACCAGAGGGGAGAGACTGGAGTGGGCCAGGGCGGCCACACCACTCCCTGGCGCGGCCTAGGCCTGCCCGTGCCATGGGGTGGTGTGGGCCCCCTGTGGCCCACATCCACTCCATCTTCTGGCATCCTGAGTCTTCTGGAAAAATAGAATTTTCCGTATATTTTCCTGGATTTTCTGATGTTCGCGAATTTTGCCTCCAAACAGCACCTTTTCCATCAGAATCCTGACTGCAGCGGTCCATGCTCCAAAAGTCATCAACCATGCAAAAATAGATGAAATAACATAAGTATCACCTCTCAATACGAAATATATCAATGAATAATAGTGAATTAAGACATAGAATAGTGATGCAAAATGGACGTATCAACTCCCCCCAAGCTTAGACTTCGCTTGTCCCCAAGCGAAACGGAGCTCAATAAACATGACCTCGGGTTTATGGAGTGAAGAGTCGATAAAAGAATACGGACAAGAAGCATCACATTCATCTAATACATAGATCATAATAGAAAACAACTCACTATTATATAACTCAACTTGTAATGAGTAAAGGAAACACAATAAAGATACACAAAGTGAATCATGATTGGTAATGGCAAACTTAGCTCTTGGTCAAAGAATAGTTGATAATTTGCTGAGTTCACAAATAGCTGGTTTTCAAAGAAAGCTTTCAAAGTAGTAAACTTCAAGATAAGAGCAATGTGCAAAACAAGGAACATAATAAACATGAATGCATAAATCATCATATGAATGAATGAAACACATCAACTCAAGATACTTGCTGAGATAGAAGGGAAAATGTTTACTGACTCAACTACAAAGTAAAAGAAAGGCTCTTCGCAGATGGAAGCAGGGATTGCAAGTCTCATAAAGAGCTCCCAAAAATTATGATACTTACTAGCTTTCAGCTCTCATTTCCCTAATCATAGGCATCTTTAGGTGATTAAGGTTAAAGTGACACAACTAAGAGGATATGCTTGACAAGTTATAAGTTGAAATCTCAAGCCCCTTACTTATGGGTACCGATCCTCATGCTACTCAACTTCAGTCACGAGCAAGCTCTTGTCATTGTAAATACATGTGTATCATTGAGAACCGCCAACGGGGTACCCCTTGCACATGACACAGGAGCTATCCCATAATCAAAATGACAAGGCAAGCAGACAGTGAGCATCTTAGCGATCTTTTTATTTGCTATTTGCATAGGTTTTTATTGAGGATGCTTCATAGAATGCTCACTATAGTTATGCTGCAAGTTTCCACCATGATTAGGCATGGCTTAGGCTAGCAGCCCAGGCGTTTCTCTAACACACATATAAACTCCATGATCTTACAAGTTCCACTTTTATTTCACATCGCCGGGATCCATAAGCAAAAGAACATGATATCAACTAGGTACAAAGTACCAAATGAAGTGTTGAAAGTGGTCCCCATGATACATGGTTCGGCTAACTTCAACTCATAAAGCACAAGCATATACGCAACAAAGAAGGACCCAATGGTTCAAGTTTATTAAATGCAAGAAAGTAAAGTGTGCCATCAAGTTCGTGAGAGCTTTAATCACTAATTTTCACATAACAAGTTTAATTTGGGAGATAGACAAAACAAGAATTTACTTGGAATAGCAATAATGCTACTAGGTAGGTATGGTGGACACAAATGGCAAAGGTTTTGGTTTAAAGGAGGTGGATGCACGAGAAGAATACCCTCTCAGTATAGGTTTTTGGCTAGCAAGGCTGGGTAGCAAGTATAAGAGTTGAAGGAAACAAACAAACATACAAGTGATAAAGGCAAACATGCAATCTTCCTTGGAAGCACAAAAGATCTTAACTAGAGAATACTAGACTTATGAGCAAATCAAGGAAGAAAGATGATGAAATTATTTTTCTATAGAGTACTTCTATCTTTTTATTTCAACTCAAAAAAAAGTGTTGCTACTGACCGAGCCAGGTTTGCCAAAACCAACTAAATTAACTCAATGATCCCAAAGTGATACCGATACTAACAACAAGATCAATCATATAACCACGAATTGAAAACTATCATAAGCTATGCAAAAGAGTGAATGATAGAACTTATCATTAATATTCCATAACGGAAACTCACACCAAGGGATACATATCTAATGAGAGAGGGGACACTTCCATAATGCAAACCATACTACAAAATAACTCCTCTATTCATAATATGACTCTACTAATAAGGTAAAAAGATAGAAGATAGTGATATGATAGCGCGGCACTCCCCCAAGCTTGGAACAAACCAAGGGGATGCCAAACCTGATGACGAATTACTCCTTTGGTGGTGGTGGTATCCTCTCGATGATCTCCTTGATCAGTTTCCCCAAATCCTCAATATCAAAGGTGAGATTACGAATAAGCTGCGAGTTTTGCTCAATGCGGCTCATGATCATGTCGGGTTGAGAATTCCAGCTCTTGCTATTCTTTCCCCACTCTTCCTCCTTGAAGTCTTCTTTTCCTGCATAGCTAGAACGAGGCAAATCCCAATTGGAGGGTAATTTCTCCTTGGGCATATTCTGGTATTGATGCTCATGGATAAGGGTATGGAAAGGATTCCTGGTGCGTGGAGGAAGTGACCGTGGAGCCAAACTGTGACGAGGAGCTTTCCCCCCAGTCTGCATCCGTGCAGTCCTTCTGATCTTGGCAGGTTTCACCACTCCAATGCTTGCAATGGTGGTGCCGGTATGCGGACGTTGGCCTTGCTCCTCTTCACCTTCACTCTTGATCTCCTTCTCCTTCTCGGGGTCTTGGAGGTCTTCCTCCATGGGCTCCTTCCCTTTATCCTTGGCAGACACCATTGTGCTTCTAAGCCTTCAAAGAGTATGTCCTGGCAGAAAAAGATCAAAACAAAAACACGATGAAAACACGATATCCGGACCTCGAGGGATCCGGGGGGTTATATATTACGAAGTTTCACATTAAAAGGAAGGTACTGGGAGAAAACGAGTCAGAGGCGGAGTCCTGGGTGGCCTCACCACCTGGTGGTGCGGCCAGGGGTGGGCTCGTGCCATGGGGTGGTGTGGGCCACCCCGGCTCCGGTTCCGTCCCTTTTTCGCTTCGAAACTTTCCTTATTGACTGAAAACTGCAAAAATATAGTTGGATTGTATTTCCGCGGAACTTTTCTTACCAGAACTGTTACCTATTTGAACACGGACTCTGCAGGTCACTGAATTTGGTATCTAGTAGATTCTTCCGGAGTCATATCTTGAATATCATCAATATCTTCATCTTTATACACTTATTACTTGAGTCATAAAGCCCTTCTCTTCCTTATTACACCATTATCTCCACTTCCTGGAAATTTCTTTCATACAAAACTTCACGCAATTCTCATTAGCAACATTAGTATAAGTGAAGTGATAAAACTTTTTGAGTCCAACTTCAACTGAAAACCATCAAAACATAGGCTAGTGTAGCAACTCCTTCCAAAAACCCAAAAAGAATTCAAAAAGGAAACTGAATAAAGAAGCAAATGCAAGATTGGCAAAATCTGTCAAAACAGACCAGCAGGTAAAGATCAATTTTTTCGAAACTCTTCTGTTGCTCAAATCAAAAAGTGCAAAAGTAACGAAAGTTAAATAACAACCTGGGTCAGAAGCACAAAAAATTACAGCTCAATCCGACATACAGATATCTCTCACGAATTTTTCGGTAAAGCACAAAAATCTGTTTCGGGACAGCAACTTCCCCAAATCTTACTTCCCTCTCATTAGAGGTTGATCTTGACACAAAAACCAAACAACAACGGATAAGGAGCGGTTATTACTGAAGTAATAACTTCCAAAACTCAAAGAAACAAAAACAAACTAAAAGCAAAAACAAATTGGGTTGTCTCCCATAAAGCTCTTTCTTTATAGCCATTAAGATGGGCATGATAATTTTGAAGAAGCTCTCATAAGGATATGGATTGAAGTGAAAGAGAGCATTAAGAAGCAAAAAACACACACATTTAAGTCTAACCCACTTCCTATGCAAGGGGATTTTGTAAACAAACAAGTTATTGAAACCAAAGGCAACTTGCATAAGAAGGCAAAAAAATCGCAATATAAAAACTTTCAGCATAAAACGAGGAAACTTTATATTATTGAGATACATAAGAACACTTTTCCCTCTCTCATAGTAACTTTCAGTATCATGCATAAACTTAACAATATAGCTATCACAAGGACCATCATAGCAATGATCACTTATTCTAACAGAAAACACAGGAATACTAGCTCTCATAACACTAGTATGTGAAACAATATTAGAGGTATCCTTGCAAAGGATAGTGTGTCCCTCTTTTTCATATTTAGTAACAAAGTCTTTCACATTTTCTATTATAGGTTCATCAACCATATGTTTATTAGGTTCAACGGCTTTATTCATACTTTCATCTACCATACTAGCCATCATAGAATGTTCCTTCACCTGAACTGGAAAAGGCATTTTCTCAATATAAGGTTCGGGTAAAACATGATTAGTAGTATAAACTTCAGTATTTCTTGCAGGAACACTCTTAGCAATATCTTTATAAGGTTCATGATACTTATTCCACTTCTTTTTAGGCACTTCAATGTAAGAAGCAAAAGCCTTAAAATAAGAAGCAATAGCTTGAGAGTCTAGACCATAACTATTTTTAATATTTTGAAAGTCATCAGTTCCCATAAAAGATTCAATGCATTCATAATCATAATTTATACCTGAATTTCTACCTTTGTCATTCTCCCAAGCTTCAGCATTGTCTTGAATACGGTCCAGAAGATCCCATTTAGCTTCTTCTTCCATACGAGTGAATGATCCGGCACAAGAAGCATCCAATAAATCTTTATCGTGTAGAGGGAGCCTTGCATAAAAGTTATTGATAATAATATTGTTGGGGAGCTCATGAATGGGACATTTGAGCATTAGTAACTTCAATCTCCCCCAAGCTTGAGTTGTACTCTCTCCATCAAGAGGCCAAAAGTTGTATATATGATTCCGATCTTTATGAATCTCACTAGGAGGATAAAACTTTGAATAAAAGAGAGGCACTATTTCCTCCCATTCTAGAGCTTGACCATTCTTCAGCAGCTTATACCATTCCTCAGCTCTTCCTTTCAGTGATAATGAGAATAACTTCTTCTTAACTTGATATGTGGTAATACCTGCACACTTGAACAACCCGCATAATTCGTGTATAAAGAGTAAATGATCACCGGGATGGACAGTTCCATCCCCAACATAGTAATTATCCATAACACGATCAATAATTCTTGTAGGTATTTTGAAAACATCTTTCTCAGCAGGTGGTGGCTTATCTACTACCTTAGCAGTGGTAGTAGCATTACCAAATAAGAAACTCAGCGAATTATCCATAACAAAAATAAAGCAACTAGCAGAAGTAAACAATACTCACAGTAGAAGTTTCCTTTACCAGTTCCACCCTCCAATAGCGCTTCACTCCCCGGCAACGACGCCAGAAAATAGTCTTGATGACCCACAAGTATAGGGGGTGTATCGCAGTATTTTCGATAAGTAAGAGTGTCGAACCCAACGAGGAGCAGAAGGTGCTGGCTAGTGGTATGGATCATGAATTCTCTGCAAATACTTAGCAAACGGATTTTTAGGGGTTTTTGATAACGCAAGTAAACAAAGTACGAGTAAATAAAAGACAGTAAGAATGAATGCAGCACAGGACAAGCCGGTTGTATTTCTATAGATGACCAAACGTTCTCAAGGACACATGGGAAGACTGTCAAGTACTTTCGCTTCGTATAGCTGATTAATCTTCTTTAGCTTGCTAAGTGTTGTGTGGGTGAACCTGTGCTAATGTACCGCCCCATCCAAGACTAATACATACTTGTGATTAAACCCCTTGCAAACATCCGTAAGTACAAGAAAGTAATTAAGGTAGAAACCTAACCACAGCTTTAAACTCTAAGACCCTTACGTCCCTTGTGCAATGGTTTCCTAACAGGGGTTCAGGTTTCTGTCACTCCGGCAACCCCTACGATTAGTAGCCAAATACACAATGCATTCCCCTATGCCCATATAGGTGAAGTGTCATGTAGTCGACATTCACATGACACCACTAGAAGAAGTACACCACAACTTAAATAACAATCTATTGAATCTTTCTCAACATAACTTCACTACTAACAACAAGACTTCTCCCATGTCCTCAAGAACAAAACGAACTACTCACAAGACATCATATGGATCATGATCAGAGATGGAATAATGATGTATAACAATCTGAACATAAACAATACTTCAATGGTTCACTCAATAGCATCAACTACAAAGAGTAATCAACACCGGGAAAGTTTCCCCTATGAACTATGAAAGATTCAACGCAATTGTTACAACAATATGGAGATGGTGATGAGGATGCTGATGGTGATGATGGTGGCGATGATGATGATGATTCCGATGAAGTCCAGCTTGATGGTGGTGTTGATGGCGACGATCTCCCCTCTCCGGTAAGGAATTCCCCCGGCAGAAATCTGTCTGTCGGAGAGATCTTTCTCTCTCGGTGTTTTCCGCCCCGCAGAGGCGGCGGAATCTTTCTGTGGTTGCTCCCTGAGTCTTAGGGTTTTAGGAGGTTGATATACGCTAGAGGGGAGAGGATGGAGTGGGCCAGGGCGGCCACACCACTCCCTGGCGCGGCCTAGGCCTGCCCGTGCCATGGGGTGGTGTGGGCCCCCTGTGGCCCACCTCCACTCCATCTTCTGGAATCCCGAGTCTTTTGGAAAAATAGAATTTTCCGTATATTTTCCTAGATTTTCTGATCTTCGCGAATTTTGCCTCCAAACAGCACCTTTTCCATCAGAATCCTGACTGCAGCGGTCCATGCTCCAAAAGTCATCAACCATGCAAAAATAGATGAAATAACATAAGTATCACCTCTCAATACGAAATATATCAATGAATAATAGTGAATTAAGACATAGAATAGTGATGCAAAATGGACGTATCAGTAGGACGTAAGTATAACGAGTACCCTAGGGAGGTTTATATAGGGTCACCTCGCTAGGGCTTACAATATTACAACCGAATTAGTTTATGTTTCGGAGGGTTTGACCTAATCCGACTGGGCCTAACTATCGTCTTGGGTCTTCAACTTCCAGTCATCGGGCTTCATTCAAAGTTTCTATTCTCTGTGCAAGAAAGCCCATTCATCTTGGTCCTGGGCTAGTCGAATCTTCCCCCTAGGCATACCCTGATTGGCATATCCCCATCACTTTGTGTGTTGGGCTTCCACCCGAGAACAAGTCCAAGGACCAGGCCCCGGACCATCGAAGGGAGTCCCGTGGGCTCCCGTATCCTGGCCTTCCACGGGGCCCATAAACGACACCATTCCTCGCTCCTCTCCTTGCTCCAGGTCAATCCATCCTCATCAACCCTTCTTCTCATATAGCCTCGCCACCGAGAAGGAACACGGCCACCTGACATTCTAGGAACCCCCTGATCTGGTGATGGGGCTACTGTGCATGTGTCGAGAGGGATGATCGTGGAGCCATAGTTCTTATTGAGGATACCCTATGGATGGTAGAAGGCCAGGATCTCCGGTCATCATGCTCACTCTCGCGCCCCATCTCCCCACAGGCAACCATTCATTGGTGATGTTCTTCCATCATAGACGTGAGAGAGAAGGTTGAGCGAGACATGCTCTACGTGTTGGTGTTGGCATGGATGACACTAGATCTCTCTGTCTGCGGCCTTCTATTTTAAACATAAGGCACCTGCCCAACTTTATATATAAAGTTCACAAACGACCAATAAGTTCACATATATTCAGACTCCACTAGCAAAATACACGTCTCGGGTACCGCGAGAGAATATAGTACAAACCACGCATGCCATACACATAATAACATCGAATCCTAGTCTTGATGAAGCCTTGCTCAATATGAAGTGTGACCAGCCTTCTTAGCTCTGCTATAGTCCACTCCGAAGCTCTTTTGTCTCCCTGTCTGCTGAGGATCTTCTAGCTCTACAAGAAAATAGTCAGTTTGCATATGCAATCAGCTGGTTGTGCGGGGATCACATGCTCGATTGTCATTTTATTCCTAACGTTCCACAACGCCCAACAAAGCGCAGCAAAGCACACCCAAGCTACCCTACCCAGCCTGCCTAAAATCCTATGCAAGGTGGCCATGAACTCCCCAACCCCTGTTGGGTTCCATGCACAAGACAACGTTCCCTAATGCTAGCCCACATGAACTTCGCTAAGTGGCAATTGAAGAAAATGTGGTTGGTATCTTCCCATTCCCCACATAGGTAGCACGTCCCAACCGACAAACCCCTTATTTTTGCTATATTATCGTTCAAAGAGAGACAACCTCTAATGAGTTTCCATAGGAAGATTTTGTTTTTAGCAGCGTTTTCATCCTCCATATCTCCTTAAAGCTTATTAAGGTAGTGCCCCTGCACATTTGAAGGTAAAGAGAGCTGGTCAAGAAGCGCCAGATGTTTCTAAAGACCACTGAATCTTGTCATTGCCCTCGCCTCTCTTCCTCCCAAGCAGGTGCATCTCTTGGCACAAGTTTTTCCAAGTTTTTCCAGTCTATGCTTTCTCCCGCGCCGAGGGTTCTTCTGAATCTTAGGGTCCACCCATGCCCTCCAAAGGCATCTTCCACCGAAACACCTAGGCCGTCACAAATTGCGAACAATCTCGGTTATAGATCCTTGAGTATCCCACTTTCCACCCATCTATCCAACAAAAATATGGTTGACCTTCCATTGTTGACCTTGAATGTAGCCCCTTGGAGAAAAATGGGCTTGATCTTCTGCAAATTGTTCTAGAATTGGGAAGCTTTAACCGGTAGAGAGTTAAAGAGATCCCTATCTCTTCTGTACTTTTCCCTAAGTAGGTCATCCCACAGACCCTGCTCATTCTGGGAGAGCTTCCACCACCACTTTGACAGAAGTTGCAAGTTCATCAGCTTGGTGTTCAAGATACCCAACCCTCCTAAATCTTTGGGGGTACAGACTGTGGCCCAGTCCACAAGGTGGTACTTCCTATGCTCTCCCACCCCTTCCCAGTAGAATCTACATCAAGCTTTATCCATATCCGCGTGTGTGCCCTCGTATAGCTTATAACGGCACATAGCATGTGTGGTAAGGCTCAAAAGACCAGACGTAGGCATCAGTCTAGCAGCAGCTGACATCAGCTTTCCTTGCCAAGGGTCCACCTAGTGCCCAACATTTCCTACCAGGAACTCCCAATCCTCCTTACTGAGTTGAGTTTGAAATTAAGCAGATTAGCAATGCGCCTTGGATCCTCATGGTCCATCCCAAGGACCACCACCTCGCTGTTAGTGAAGTTGATTTTGAGGCTACTCTTGTTCTCAAAACACAGTAGGAGAAACTTGAGATTAGCGATATCAAGATCATTCGGTTGGATCATGATCATCGTGTCGCCGACATATTGCAGGTGTGTCACCCCCCTGGGATGAGATGTGGAACTAGCCCACGAATGTGGCTGACCTCCTTGGCACTCTTCAGTAGCATAGCAATGGCATCAACCACAAAACCAAACAAAATTGGGGATAAGGGGTCTCCATGTCTTACCCCCGCACATTTTTGAAATACGGGCCTACGGTACCATTGATGTTAATAGCCATTTGGCCTCCCATGACCATATGCATCAACCTATGGACCAACCCAACTTAAAGCCTTTATTTCTTAGCACCGATCTAAGAAACTCCTAGTTTACTCGATCATATGCTTTTTCGAAGTCGAGCTTAAGGAAGATGCACCCAAGATTTTTCATCCTCACTTCATGCCCAATCTCGTTCAGCGCAAGAATTCCCTCATGGATACACCTACCCTTGATAAAAGTAGTCTAACTGTGATCGATCACCCGGTGTGCTATTGGAGAAATCCAAGAGGCGTATTGTCACATCCCAAAATTTCTCCGAATTTTGGCATGTAAAGTAAATAAAATAACTTGGTTGAATTGTTTGACTTTATTAAAATTTCTCAAAAAAAAAGAAACTTTCTGATATGATTTTCCTTCCTTGAATTCAGAAACTTGTATGAGATTGGATTAACATGACTATCCAACTTGTTTTCATTTTCTTTTCAACCATTTGATTCTTTAAATATCCAACCATGCTTAGATGAATAAAGAGGGGGAATAAAATGACTTTCCCAATTATGGTGGAGTGATATTCTAATTTCCCTATTTGACCCTTTAAGTCTCTACTTCGATTTATGAAACCATTCTAGATGCTTTTCACCACTTGCTTGAAAAGAGAGAAGATAACATGACATCTTTATTTTCATTGGATGTCAAGAATGTGTTCCTTCATGTTACAAGATTAAACTTGTTGTTTTGGGCATTTGTGACATTGTGTGTTTTGGTTGAGTGGTTAAAATAAAACCCTAAGAAACTATTTAGAAATATTGCATAGTAGCCATATAAGGCCAATTGCATAAAACCACATATCCTTTTGATAACACCTAAGTAGCCATATAGTCAAAAAGGCGTGAATTGAGTTTTAGTTTTAGTATATGTGTGAATATTTGCAAAAATGAAAATCATGAAGCATTCATAAGCATTGCATTGCATCCATGCAAAGTTCCCAAAAATTGAATCCAAATCCTAATATCTAGATCTCATAGTTGATTTGCCCAAATGTTCCTATAAGGAATATATAGACATTTATAAAGCAATCATCTTCAAACTAGTGAAAATGTTACAAATATAATCCTATAATGATTTACTGAATTTTATAAAAATTTAGAAACAAGAATCATGTCATTTAGAGTTCGTACGCAAAAGATATAAAGAAAATACCAAAATAAAAAAAGAAAAGAAAAAAACAAAATGGGCCACCGGCCGGCCCACTCAGCCGACCGAACCAGCCACCAGCGCGGGGAGAACCCATCGATCCCACCTCCGCTTTAAAATTCGTGCGGAATCGTTTTTCTCAAACATACCTCTACTAAAACTCTTATAACTTTTTATCTATAACTCCGAATTGACTTCCGTTTGTTTCTACTTGTCCTCTACCTAAAGATCTATCTTCCCATCATCCTAAAAGCCTAAATAATCCCTCGGAGCCACAGCTATAACACTTTTCCTTCCCGAAATCCCGAATCTACACCCTACCGAATCGTATTTCGCTTCTAAACCCATCTAAACTTTGTCGGATGCCTTCGGCTACAACACGAAAGTTGTAGATCTCGTCGAAATATTTCAATTTTGATATACCTCACCTCTTTTCATCCACCACAGCCGGAGAATTTCGCAACGCAATATTTCAGATCTGATGGCGTAATTCCAAGATCTCCTTGCGCTCGTTTCTTGAAATCCAAATTCCTTTGGTGAAAAGGTAGATCTAATCATCCTCCACAACTTTCATGTTCAAAGTTTTTCGATTTGACCTACGGATTTGTCTCTCTAACACAGATCTACTTCTAGTCCTTGGTGAGGCAAAATCGGGTCTATTTTGAGCCAACTTCTCTTCTAGCCACCGGATCTCATCCCGACGGTCGAGATTCAATCGTCCCGATCAGTTGCCTCGTCACTGCCACGTCGTCGTCAGGTCAGCGTCTAGTCCCAGTCAACCTGTCCAGTCAGCGGAATATTCCCTAGAATATTCCGTTCGAATTTAAAATTGCAGATTATAGATCTAACTTGTAAAATCCATAGAAAATTCATACTATGTTCAAACATTGCAAATAATATACCGTTGAATTCACAAAATTGTGTAGAGTATTAATATGTATTTGTATCAGACATTTACTGTAAGTAATTGTCGTGATTATTTTAAATGGTTTCATACACTATTTGGAGCAATTAATTCACAGAAAATAAAATACAACTCAGAAAAATACAAATGATATACCCCTGGATTCACAAAATTGTATAGAACATGATTCTGAAATAAAATTACAAGTTTACTATATAGATTACTGACGAATAATTAATTAGTATTATTGGACTTTTAAATCATTAAATTCATAGTAAATAATCTACAGATCCGAAAAATATGAGTAATATGTCCCTGAGTTCATAATCTTGCGTAGTTTTCATATCTGTACTTAGTTTTGTTTGTTGTCAGTATGATCTATTCAGATTTATTAAACTCCATTAAACACTAAATAAATCCTAGAAAAAGATATATAACTCCGATTAGGGTGAATCCAATTGCTACTGGTTCGTATTAAAGCCCTCTATCTATTACAGTTCAGATATAAATTTAATTAGGCAACTAGTACAGAAGCTACAACAGTTATGTTAAAACCCCTTTATTGGCAATTGAAATTGGATAACAAATATTATATTGCATTAAAACACTTCTACATGCATCATGTGATCTAGTATTGTTTAGATAACTAATTACAACCATTATGACATATTAAATCATCATGCATGCATTGGATCATCACTGTTTTATTGTATTGTTGTATTGTTACATGATTGCAATGTTTGAATGATATGTTGTTGTGCTTTTGCTTTTGAAAGATAGATCGCGAGGAGTGTAACTACTATGATCGCTACAGCTATGATTGCGAGCATTGTGATTGCAAGTCTTTTGAGTGCGACGAGTGCAATGATTGCAATTGTGAGGATTGTTTGAACGACTACATCAACTAAAGGCAAGTGGAGCTTCATAAATGTCCTATTTACTTTCTATATGCATTGTAGCTTGTTTTGTTTTACAAGTTCTATCTATTGCTATGCTATCCTATTATGTCGTAGCCTATCTTGTTAGACGAGTCGTCGTGAGTAGCTGTGCTTAGCTGTGCTTATGTAGACGAGGGTGGGATACACCATGACAAAGCTTGTTTGAAAGAACGTGTTTGGAAAGTGAAAACAACTTAATTAATGAACTATCTGAGTGGATTGGTAATTTCTTGGTTCGTGAATGCCGGGCCCATGTCTATGGTTTACCCGAGTAGTTCACTTGTGGATGGCCACCCAGGTTTCTGAGAAATGATTAGTGTCTTGATTTGGTAGCTTCCGTGTGCAACCATATGCCAGTGAGTTATGGGTGGCTGGATGGACTTAGTAGGTTGTGGCGACCCGAGCTCTTCGTATCCAGAGATGTAGTGAATGTGATAGGTTGGTACGGTGCGTGGATGGGCTTGGGGAGCTACTTTCCGAATTGTCTCTTCTTGGGATTCTCCCTATCATGACTCAATATGCGTGTCATGGTACGAGCGGGTCAATAAAGTCATATGGGTAAAGTGTGCAACCCCTGCAGGGTGAAAAACTAAGTGCTTAGCCGTGTCCCCGGTAATGGACGTTTGAGTTGCTGAATTATGGGTGCTATGACATGTTCTCATTTATTCTAACTTGTAATTGCTAAAACTTGTGGTTGAAACATAATTGGGTTGTGTGAAGAAGATCAAATGTTTTACAAATGATTTACAAAAGATAGGATAAAGTATTTTGCTGCTGCAACTAAGCCTGAACCCCACAAGTCAGATATGCATATAGTTATTAGCCTTGTTGATTCTCTCATTGTTCCACTTGCCAGTGCATTCCAAGTGCTGACCCTTCGGGGCTGCTACGTTTTATGTTGCAGGTTACACCGATTATGAGTGATCGAATAGATCGCGATGCTCCATTCATCAGTTGTTCGCCTGTGGCACAATTGAAGATGGAGCCTACCATCTATTTATGTTTCCGTATGCTATTAAACTATTTGAGCTAGCCTTTGAGCTATGTATTATGTAATAATTACAGATTCTGGATCATTCGATGTAATAATGATGCACTGTTATATTCTTTGGTATTCATCTATACTGTGTGTGCCAGTGAACCAATCCAGGGATTGACACTATACACAGGAACTCAGCCTTATCAGGCGAGGGTGTTACACGTATGCTTTAGCAAATAACTTAAAAATAATGTTGATTAACACTATTGGCCTAAATTGCTTAATCACATCAGCACCCACAACTTTCGGGATCAGCGTAAGAATCCAAAATTTAAGCCTGGTAATGTTTATGCGCCCCAGTGCAAAGTCGTTCAAGATCTGGTGGATCGGGGCTCTCAAGATCCCCCAGAACTTCTCATAAAATTCCATCGGGGGCCCATCAGGGCCGGAGCCAAATCCGCTTTCATCTCCGCCAAAGCTTCGTCTAGTTCCTCATCAAGGAAGGTGACCGCCATGTCGTCATTCTCTTGTTGAACGACCTGTCTAGTGGGAGGCCAGAAATCCACCCTAAGCGCCATCAGGGCCTCCTCCCCTTTGGGTCCTATCAGGTTAAAATAGATCTTGTATATGTGTTGCTCAAGCTCTCCTGGTTCCGAGATCATCACGTGATCCAAAACTAGTTGCGGAATCAGGCATTTCCTCCTCCTACCATTCGCGATAACATGAAAATATACCGTATTTGCATCCCCTTTAAGTAGCCATTGTACTCTCCCTCTCTATCTCCAATATTCTTCCTCAGCCACCGCGAAGCCGACAAGTTGCTCTTCGAGCTGGTATCGCTGCATCCAGCTCTCCTCATCCAGCCCAATGGAATCAGCAAGCTTGTCAAGCTCCTTAATTTGGAGCATGAGAGCCTTTTTGTCCTCGTGCTTCTCCTTACCTAGGTTAAGCCCCATCCCTTGAGGAACATCCTAGTGCTTCTTGAGAATACCTGCCAACTATCTGTCGCACTAACCTGGCCTGTCACCCAGGACAAGGCAGCTCCCAGCTTCTCCTGCACCAAGGACTCAAAGTATTTCACCACAAACCACCATGTTCGGAAGAAGAGCCGACTCTGCCATTTAGGCTTCTCCTCCCCTGAGGATAGAACCGACAGGGTATGGTTTGAGCCAATGCTCGCGATCGCAGTCAGCGAGCACAAAGGATAACAAATCCTCCCATGACGACGAGACAAGGACCCTGTCTAGCAACGAACGTATTGGGTTGAGATGTTTGTTTGATCAGGTGAAACGGGCCCCCACCCTGCAAAGATCTCTAAGATAGAGACTCACCAACGTGTCGTTGAACATCCTAACTCTAGGCCAATTAATGTTATTGTTGCTCTTATCAGACGCTCTCCTGATAGGGTTAAAATCACCGCCGATCAAAATGGGGTGGTAGGGGTTAGAAACAGCCTTGGTGATCTCCAGTAGAAATTCTGGTGATCTTGAGTGATCTGTCGAGCCGTAAACCAGCATGAACACCCATTTGGCCTTCTTCTATCGATGGTACACTAGGGTGCTAAGGAAAAAAAAACCTTTTCCCACTCCCCCACCTCAAAGGTTTCCTCCCTGAAACCTAAGAGTAGTCCACCAAAGTGGTTGTTTGCAGAGTTCCACACAAAAACACCTACCCCAATGCCATTCAGCTCAGCCAAGGTGAAGTTTTACCTAATCATTTCTTGTAAACCAACAAAATCCACCCTCTCTGACCTCAGGTATTCCTTGAGCTGGGCACGCCCCTAGCCTACCAAAACTACGAGTATTATGGATGATACCCCTCATCTGGACACTTTGCGCTTAGATTGCCCCTTGCACATGGCAAGGGATGGGTCCTTGGCCATCCTAGTCTTCAAGACCCATTTGTTCTTTCCCCTAGAGCTGGCTCGCTGGCCCCCTCCTTCTCCGACCGAATATCCTTAGGCGCAGTTGGGCCTGTCCCAATCAAGGTTTGTGCATGTGCTGCTACTCTGGCCAACGTCGGCTTCCTCGCCTCCTCAGCCTCCATGGCCTCAACAAGAGCCGCTTGCCCTTGCTCCTTGGCTCTGATGATGGAAATAATGTCACTAGGTGTACCCTTCGTAGGCACAAAGACAATAGCACAATCATGAGTTATAGACGCAAAGTGCAAGTCCGATAGGGAGTCTAGGGCTTTGAAATTGGACTTACCAGGTTGTAGGTTCTTCCCCGCCATCCGGAGCTATGCCTCCTCCATCATTAGCATCGACACTGAAACCCCCTTTGTGCCTGGAGCTCTTCCTGATGACCGCGCACACCACCGCCTTTCTCAATTTCTTCTTGACCAGCTTGGAGCCTGATTTGGCTTCCTCCATCAGCAGATCTTTGTTGCCTGACACGTTCTCCAATACTGAGGTAATCACCTCCATAGACTCCCCAGCAACATCACCAATTTCTCCTAGCGAAATCTTGGCCAAGCCCTAGTTAGCAACCTGGCTACTGAAGTCTAGCGGCTACTTCCTAGATGAGAACTGAGAGGACATGCCCTTCTGCCCACCCGGGGTCATCAGCAGGTCCACCGCCCCCAGCCCAAGGGAAACCTCCATATCCACACACTCACTATCGGCACAGGGGAGATCGGAATCGGCTCTGTTCTCAGCAGATTGTGGAGTAGAGGGAAAATGTCCCCCTTCCCTTGAGTTTCGAACCGTACTGGAAGATGCGCAGCACCTGGAACTCAATCTCGGCTATGCACATTGATTTCGAAGCCAGATGCACGTTGGACGCCCTTGAACTAGCCCCCTACTGGCGGGAGGACGACGTCTCGTTCCTTGGACTCTGTGATGAAATCTCCTTGTCCTTGTCACCTTTCTTGGCGCAGTGTTTGTTAAAGCCCTCATCATCGAGGTTGCGCTCCTCCATATCCGTGTTGTCCTTAGGCCATGGTGGTGGTGGTTTTGGTGCTGCTCTAGCGGCCCAAGTGCCACCCGTAGCCCCTGTCTCCCTTGCCACATCGATGTTATACCCCACCCCATTGACAAACACCTAGACCAATCCTTTGATCATGTCAGGATGTTGGCATTGAATTGCATCTGAATCTTGGGGTGTTTGAGCGACCGCTCATCCACCCGCACTGGCTTGCACCATGATCATGGTCGCCATGATTCGCTCCTTCACCTTCAGATCCTTGGGCACCCCCGAGAGCAGGACCCACGTCTTTTTGAGCACCACCGACGTCTTGGGCTTGAGGAAAGCTTCCCGGATCTCCGCGTGCACGCCTTTCAACAGTAAGTAGAGTTTCCCGCTCCTGGTTTGCATCAACAGAGTCTTAGTGGTGGGAAAGACCACCAAGAACTCATTTTCAGTCATTTTCTCCACCTTCCAACCCCACGAGCCATCCACCAGATGCTTCAGTTCCGCGTCCAGTTCCTCAGCGGTCAGATCCGTCGATTTGAACTGGATAATGGCCGCAAGTTTGTCCTTTATCACTTCCAGTACTTCATTTGGATTCACTTCCATACAGAAAACCCCCTCCAGGGAAGGCACTCCCCATCAGCTGTAGGCGGGCAAAGAACATCCTGGTCGGGCAATTAGCCGAAACATGCCCTTCCTGCTTATAGATCAGACACAATGGATCATTGGTGCAGTCAATCTAGAAATGTCCATGTTTTCCACACTTGAAGCACTCCGCCCCCCGACTTGGCGTCGGTTGAGTGGCGCTCCATGTTCGCCCCCATGTCTTCTCTGCCATCACTAGTTCTTTGCCTCTCCTGCCCCCGGCCCCCACCCGGCGGGGATGCACCCCTCTTGGTCGTGGCTTGCTCGACCTTCTTCTTCATCTTTCTTTCCTCCCTCTTCTCCTTGCTCGTCCACCACGCTGGAGGCTGAGCGGGACCCCAGTCTTGGTGCCTCTGACCGTAGCGTCGATCACCTCTTAACTGATCCCTGAGGTCACGGCCCTCCTTGCCGCCACCACCCTGTCCGCCTCCGCCGCGGTGTCTGCGGCCTTCTCATGAGCCTAATCGACGATGATGGTCATGCCCATGAAGCACCTCGGGATAATAGTTTTCGAAATAACGACGTTTAGCTAGAAGAAGAGATAGATCATGTTTGTGCAAGAATAAGGGAACAAAAAGAGGAACCTGCCATACGAAGATCAAAGATGCACAAAAGCAACTCGGCGGACCCGTCTGCCATTCGTCGGATAGGGGGTCGAAGTGCACAACAGCAGCTAGGGATTGGTCGGTGGTGGAGTATTGAGGGTCAGAGCGAGCCCATGGAGAGGAGAGAAGATAACGTGAGAGAGATACTCAAAGAAAATTATAAGGCCCCGTTTGACATCTCGGTGTTGGAGAGTTATGTGATGCGTGTGAGCTATTTTAGATGGTTATACATTGATTTTATGCACAAGAGTAAAACGATCGTCTGGATTTGTTTCTCCATATCTGTGATGGTATTGATTTGAAGAGCATGGAGATCGGCCGTTCTATTGCATGAAAATCCACGTGTTTTACTAGTATTACAGTAGAGAGTCCAGGGCAATATGTATTTTCGATATTAGTACTACATGTTTAAAATTCGTGTTATGTGATTTTCTCTATTGCACGTCGAAAATTCGTGTTATGTGATTTTCTCTATTGCACGTCGATCAAGAACTCTGCCATTTGGATTCAACAGGCAGACGGATTTAAACCTATAAAATCGCTATTCATTTTATTTTAGTGTCGCGCCGTAGCAATAATCTGCAGATAAGAGTATAAAAAGGAAGAAAAAAAAACTACTTGTACTAGTATTCTAAGCCGTTGTCTGCCAAAGGCGGCCGCCCGCATCCGGCCGGGGCGGGTCCAACCTGAAAGAACATCCGCGGCCGGTCTAGTTTGATCGTGCCAAACGTCACATCAAGGTGGAGAGTGTTTTGAAAAAACATGCCCGCAGTGGGGCAGGCTGGACAAGCAAGGCAAGGCAAGGCAAGGCTGCCAACCTGGTCCGTGGGTTTGACCGCTTCTCTCTTTACTCTCCGCCTCTTCCTTGCGCGGGCTCTCCATCCATCCATCATCTCACCGGAGTGCCTGCCCGCCGGCCCTCCTCCCCCTATCCACTCCTTCCGCGCCCCTTGCCTGCTAGCCGGCTCTATCCCACGCTCCACCCTCGCCGCAACCTCGACTCGGCCGCTGCCTCACCGTACCCTCCCAGTCCAACTAGCGATCCGTCCCCCTCAGCGTCGCCACAGTTCTGGCCGGCGCAGATCCCTGTTCTGCCGTAAAGGTTAGTGCCGTCCCTCTTCTGCTGTATTGACCCAGTTTAGGCGTTGACTCATCGCGTACCAAGTGTTTTTTTACCCGAGAATTAGTGTTGACTCCCAAGCTTTCCATGCATCAGTTCTGATCTTGATCAGTTTTTACGGAAATATCATTCTTGTTTTGGTAATACGTAGTTACTTGTTCACTTTGCACCAGAAAATAATATTCAGTTCTACATAATGATCAATCCAAAATAGTTCTATACTATACATAATATAAGTATACCAATTGTTAGTTAGGTGATCAGTCGGTAGGTAATGCTTTTGCCGATGGGCCGAAAGGTACATGAGATCAAATGTTCCCATGCTATACGCTATAAATGGCATGGGTCGATATGGACTCTAGGGTCGATAGGGCCGAAAGGTACATGAGATCAACAGCTGTTTTCTTTTTGGGTCGATATGGACTCTAGGGATTTACTTTCCGGGAGTGACTATTTCTTAAGAGTTGTTTCTTAGTCGACAATTATAGTTATCCGATGTTGATCTTCACATCACTTTGCACTAGCACGAATCTTAATGGTTATATCAGATGGATCTTAGCATCGACTTAGAAATAGTTATTTTGGGGAGAAACAGCAAAAAAAAATCAGTATATTTGTGTGTTGTTTGGGGTATGCTACCCGCACAAGGACTAGAAAAATTAAGGATTTCACTTCCTCACATACACCCGATTTCTTACACAAAATAAACAACACCGCTGTAACTATTTGTTTCTATTACAGTGTCCACCTTGTTTGAATATTAGAATTAGGATTCAAAATAATAGCCATCCAAATGCAATGCTGTAATTATGTGATCTACAAAGCCATAGCCAGCATATTACTACTACCATTCACAATATCTTCCTATGCCGCGAAAAGGTTGACTGCATTATCCGCTCATCTTAAAAACAAACTGGTCGAAGCTGCATTCTGTTGCTTCTTCCTCTTCAACTGACCAGAACCATCAATTCATTTGATCTCAGTTATCTTCTCAACTCCTTTTTATTGTCTCGTACAATCTTTAAATTTAAGTACATAGGCGAGGTGGGACTAAACTTCGTGTAGCCTCACCGGTCAACAGCAGCCTAACACAATAGCAAACCAGTTAACACAAGACCCAACTGAATCATATCAAATCCAACACAGGGTATGAGTATGAAGAAAAAAGGTCACATTTCTTTCCTTCACAGTTGTATCTTTCCCTTGTGGAACACCCCTGATGTTAGCCTCGTTAGGACAAGCAGTTGTCTCACAACTTAAATATGTGTTGCATCTAAATCATTGATGCACCTATCGACCAAGTTGAAAATATATTTACCATCTTTGTTGCATCTGTCATGACTGAATAATCTGTGAGCTCCTGTTCTTGCTTCTCTGAAAGATTCTTGTTTCGCTCTTCCACTTCCGTAAGAAAGGACAATCAATTTCTTATGGAGTTACTCTGCAACCTCTTTTAAAATTGCCAGTGCCCTCTAGCTTAAGGAAATCCGTCCATGAGTCTGTCACGACAGAATAACCTGTGAGATGGAGAAGAAGGGACTTTATTATTCCTTTGTTGGAATAAATGATGTTGAGTCCCTCTTTAAATAGAGCAGAACCCGAACATAGCAATTTAAAGGTAGAATATGATACTAACAAGATACGTTATCCTAATTTAGAGAATTTTGTCCCAAGTTAGAGGGTAGCCTTCATAACCCAAAACTGAAAGAGATGAAGTCACTTCAGGAGGTAGCCATATGTAGCACCGGCTGTGGCCTATGCTGTTGGCTGGCCATAATATTTTGTTTGTCATCTCTTACCTGACTTCCGTAAATCGTGAAATTTAGGCTTTCTCTTTCACTCCTTTAATTTCAGCCTCTTATGCAAATAGTTTTCAATGCATCAATTATTCTGAGATCAGTATCTCTTTTTGAGCTTCCGCTTGATGTGAAGATTGAAATCTGATAATGCTATGATATCCATGATCGTCACTGCTACCTTCTCCATCCAAATGAATTGAATCATCGTCGCCTCTTAATTTCTTCTAGCTGAAGTCTATTCTCCTCATTTCTCTTAAATAGCATCACTCTCCTCATATTTGATCAGTTATGTTGTTTTGTTTTTGCAGTTCTCGTTTCTCCTACCCAACATGGTGTTTAGATAGTCTGAGCAGTGCTGTGTTTTAATCATGCGCTGAGTCTTGAATACGGTTTAAGAACCAAGTTTATTGTCATAGGACATGAATGATTCAAGTGGTTCCCAACGGCAGCATGTCAATGGAGAACAAAAGCAATTGCACTTCCTAGGTTCACCTATTCTGAATAATGGACCAAAGCACCGTCCATTGACTCCCATGAGACGATTGCGTGGCATAGTGTGTGTGGGAACTATACTGTCAACATCATTCCTACTGATAGTTTACATAGCTCCTGTAACTACTTTCGTTGTACGGTTGTTCAGCGTGCATTACAGCCGAAAGATAACCTCCTTTCTATTTGGAATGTGGTTATCACTATGGCCATTTTTGTTTGAGAAAATAAACAAGACCAAAGTAGTTTTCTCAGGTGAAAATGTGCCTCCAGCAAAGCGTGTATTGTTATTCGCCAACCACAGGACCGAGGTTGACTGGATGTACTTGTGGAATCTTGCATTCAGGAAAGGCCAATTAGGATATATCAAGTATATCCTAAAGAGCAGCTTGATGAAAATACCTGTTTTAAGCTGGGCATTTCATCTTTTTGAGTTCATTCCAGTAGAGCGGAAATGGGAGATTGATGAAAGAATTATCCAGAACAGATTGTCAAAATTTAAGAATCCCAGGGATCCTCTATGGTTGGCAGTTTTTCCAGAAGGCACTGACTATACGTAAGATTTTTTTCTATTCATGTAATGGTCATGCTTGATTGTAATATAATTTCATATGTTTGTTCCATTTTTTATATTTTTTGAAGATTATTGATGGGCAAACCAGACAGTCCGTGTCAAATTGCTCCGTCATTCTATTGCTTGTGCCATGATTTAACTGTGCATTATTTTGCTCTTCCTTCCTTAATACTTTCTTGCTTACTGGTGCTTCTATCTTAGTGAGGAAAAATGCATCAAGAGTCAAGAATATGCAGCCGAGCATGGTCTGCCTGTATTAGAGAATGTCCTACTTCCGAAAACAAAGGGGTTCATTACTTGTTTGCAAGAGCTTCGAAGCTCCTTAGATGCAGGTAAGCAACCCTACACCCCACCATCTTTGTTTCTCTGCCATACACGAAGTGTTTAATATTTTAAAATTATATGCAAAATATCCTCTTTTTTCATTACCAGCAGAACCTTTCTGAATCTACAGTGACCAGTCCTTGCGTGTTAGGACTTGTTCTTGTTATACTGTAGATAATTTTAAAACCAAAAAAATTTATAAAATTCTTTTTGAGTTGAGTATGAAGAATATTAGTTATATTAGTTTTACACATGATCATGCCATAGAATCAATATTGCTCTTTTCCACTTAAATGTTCTATTGTAGATCTGATTTAGTTAACAAGGGGTACATCTTGCACTCCAAACTTACCAGACATGTCATGCAACTCAAGGGTCTGGCAGTGTCTGGCTGGACGATCCCCTTGAGCTCTGGCTCCTGTCATTGGTGAATGATATAACTATCATACTCCCTCCATCCACAAATAACTGACTTGGATTTGTCTAGGTTCGAATGTATCTAGACGCATTTTAGTGTATAGATACATTCGAATCTAGACAAACTCAAGTCAGTTATTTCTGGACGGAGGGAGTATGATAAATGAAAGGTTGCAAGAGTTTCAAAGAAAAAAGTCATGTTAATAGGTTTCAGATTCAAATAATTGGTAGGCAAACATACTGAGGTAGCATTCCAAATATATAACTGTTAAAAATATGTTGGTAAATGGTAACCAAATAACTAAGTATAATATGGACCTAGAACAGTATGGTGTCGAATTTACGAAACTCTGAAGACTGAACAAAATTGCATTTGCAACATTAACAAAATCTACTGTAGAACTGCTTTGCTTTTTTCCACACAAATATATTGAGTGCAACATTGCTAAAAGTAGTGCTTTTACTATTGATTTTTGAAGCTTGATATGCTGGTTCGTGCAGTTTATGACGTCACAATGGCATATAAACATCGACAACCGGATTTTCTGGACAATGTATATGGCATTGATCCTTCGGAAGTTCACATCCACATCAGAACTGTTGAGCTCAAGAATATCCCCACATCAGAAGATGAAGTAGCTGATTGGATGATAGAGCGGTTCAAGCAAAAGGATCAACTTCTGTCAGATTTTACCATCCAAGGTCACTTCCCTGAAGAAGGAGCTGAAGGAGATATATCCACACTAAAGTGCCTTGCAAACTTTTTTGCAATAGTCAGCTTGACAGGCACCTTCTTGTACTTAACTATTTTTTCATCTGTGTGGTTCAAGATCTATGCCATGGTAAGCTGTGCTTACCTTACATTTGTTACCTACTACTCGATTCATCCAACAGAACTTATGTGTTCCCTCGGTGCCAAAAAAGATACGTATAAGATGTTGTAACTATGAGACTGAAAAGTGTACAACTGAAGATGTTTACTGCTGGAATTCTTGGCTTGTGATATTTATAGTTTTGATTAAACAAGATGACTTTGATGAGATATTTTTTTGGAAAATGGAAGCTTTATTACCATTGCCCCCTGAGAGAGAGAGAGAGAGAGAGAGAGAGAGAGAGAGTTCATTAGAGAGATCATCATCGCTTCTATATTTGCTACCAAATTCAAGGTGATAAATAGTTCCCTTCGTCTTTTATTTTTTTAAACTTAGTTTAACATTTAGTCCATATGCGTTTATAAAAAGTATTATTCCGTCATCTATTAGGTATAGATATAGATTTTAGTTTTTTGAAAACTAACTAAGTAAGAATGTAGTGAAGAAATTGCCATGCAACTTATTGAGAAGACATCAAAATATTTGTGGGGACGTAGGATATATGATTTATCTTTATAAAAATGAGATATTTTGATTTTTTTTTGTTATTTTCACGATTTAAGTTGTTTTCTGTCTAAATGAATATATGCCTTTTCGTTGATAAGGTTTTGTGTTTCACTTGCACAGACGTGCTTTCCACTAACGCCCCCTAAGCGCCTCTTGGTGGAAGTCTATTCAACAAATGCCTTTAGACGTCACTAACAACTCGGTTTGGCCCGTTAGTGGAAAGCCGAGTCGAAAAGATCAGTGCAAGTCGAGCGGGAGAGGGGTTTTACGGCCGTGTTGGTTAGGTGCTTTATCGGAGTGTTAAGAGTATATGCATATATGCTTGTTACAGTAGTTTATGTTACAATTATGATCCCAATCCTAACTTAATTTGTACTTCAAGATGATCCATGTAAGCCTATATATACTTGTCCATGAGACTTGATCAAATAATACATCCATCTTATTCTGCTAATCTCATACTCTTTCACTTTATACAAGCAACGACGAAAAAGAACTGTTATGGTCAAACATTCCTTTATCCCTAATCCTGAATGTCGTCGGATTGATGACAAGTACGTCATGAGGGGGTCCTCGAGGCGTGCGGAAGAGAGGGGTGTGAGACGTACGGTGTTCCGGGACGGTGAGCACACAAGTTTACCCAGGTTCGAATCCGCCGACTTTGGACGGACCCTACTCCTGCTAGCAATCTAGTAATACGGCAGAGCCGGAATATGGGTTACAAGGGTTTCTCCTGTGCGAGTTGAGATTGTAGACTATTGAGGTGTGCCCTAAAGGCTCTCCCTAGGACGACTTATATAGATATCCGGCCTAGGGTTTACAAAAGAGATATATCCGGTTACGACTAAGAGTCGGTTACAGAGTACATCTTGAACTACAAGTAACGTTATGGGCCTAAGTCGGTAACTCTTCTGGGCCTTCCCGTAGCCGGATTGGACTCCGTCTTTTCTCCCTGACTGGGCCGCCCGTGAAGCAAAGCTCTAACCTGAAGTGGGCCACCACGGTCAGTGAGGAACTGTGAGGATACCCGGAAAGTATATCCCAACAGCAGCCCCCGGAAGTCTCCAAGATCCAAAGTCGGATTTATCATCGTCTAGCTTGATCTTCGGCTTGCAGAATCTTGAAGGGTTTCAGAAACTTCACAACAAAAAATACGATCCGGATCTTAAAAATAAGTCGGACCTATCAACAGGTTATTCGGATTTTCTAGCTTGACTTCAAACTAAGCCGGAATTTGGTCTCTAACGCCACCTGACACCAGTCATGGTCAAGTCACGTCAGCTGACAGACATCCTGTCAGCACGACCGTTGGTGGGTCCACGGTTCGCGGAACCGAGGCGTCGTTTTAATGCATACGCGGAGATCGAGGCGACATAATCATCGCGTGGGTCCTTCCCAGTTCCTTCCACGACGCATGGCGGTTACACTGTAGCATTTGCACGAATCTTGGTGCGGTTAGGTGGATATAAGGGGTGGGGATTCTCCTCCTCCTTTCTTCACCTGTTCCCTTGCCATTTCCTCTCCTCCAAATCTCCCCCGCGCGCACAGAGCTCCTTTGCTTTCCCCGAAAACTCCCAGCGCCGCCCATCTTAGGTCGCCGGCGCACCAGAGAAATGGCTTTGTCTTCATCTTCCGGTTTGGCGGCGGCAGCGACGACGGAGGCGGTGGCGGAAAAGGAAAGCTTCCACGGGGTCTGGATCCCCTGCGTGCTCGATGACGAGAAGCTCTGCGGCGTGGAGACAAAAGGGCTCCTCCGCGCCGGCGACTGGCGGAGCGGCGTCGGGGAGACCGTCCCCAACCCGCGCGCTGGCGAGCGGGTCCACTTCGGCACCCACCTCGACAGAGGTTTGTCGTTTCCTCCCTCGGAATTCTTTTCCGAGGTGATAGACCATTATAGTGTTCAATTCCACCATCTTCCTCCCAACTCTCTCCTAGAGATGAGCACCTATGTGGCTTTGTGCGAGGGATTTCTCGGCATTAGGCCGAGTCTTACCTTATTCCGGTACTACTTCCATGTCCGGAGAAATTCTATCACTACCGGTAATCCGTATATTACTGGTACAATTAGCTTTTCACTTAGACGCGAGTATGCATATCCCAAGATCTTAGCTAGTGACTCGATCAAACAGTGGCTAGCCACCTTCTTTTACCACAAGGATATTCCGGCTCCCGGCAAAGCCACTGCTTTGCCGGCTTTCGTCGACGGAGCTGCCACGGCCCAACCGTCTTGGGACGAGGCCCCTCCGGCTCTCAGTGACGATCTGATCCTCGCCAAGAGACGGATCGAATACCTGATTAAACACAAAGGACTGAAGGGATCCGACTTGGTCCAATGTTGGGTCTCACGCTGGATCTAACCCCTTCAGTACCACGGAGACCGACTGATGCACTCCATCACGTCGTCCAAGAAAGATTCCCTCCGCATCAGCCCCTAGAGCCTATACCTCGCAAGGTTATATAAGCCAGATTAAATGGCTGATAAGGGAGCGGACCGAGAGGAGGATCCCGGAGGTTTCTCTGGATATGCATACGGCGGAAGACCCCGTAGTGCCGGTAAACTTCTAACAATAAACCTTTTGATGTGTTTCAATCTTTAAGTTTACATCGCAATACTGATATGTTTTCCTCTTTTCAGCTTGCTGACCTCCCCGAGTCGGAACTTGCTCCACTCGAGGGATATCCTCCAGAGTTTTCTCAGGAGGCGGAATTGGTTCCATTGCTGGATATTGCGCTTAAGAAACGCAAGGCTCCGACAGTGGCTATCGGCACAAAGGAGGTGCCTATCGTGAAGAGGTAACTTTCAACACAATTTCCGCCTTTGTACCTTACTCGAATTTTCTTCCGAGATGTAATGTTTTCGACTTCTTACTACATTCTGATGACCCACAAGTATAGGGGTGTATCGCAGTATTTTCGAGAGAAGTGAAACCCAATTTATTGATTCGACACAAGGGGAGCCAAAGAATATTTATAAGCCTTAACAACTGAGTTGTCAATTCAGCTGCACCTGGAAACAATCTTGCTCACAGCAGTTTATCAGTAGCAACAGTTTTGTAGTAGGAATAGCAAAGTAGCAGCAGCAGTAAAGTAAAGACAACAGTAACAATAGCAGTAAACAATGGGATTCGAGTGCGGTAGGCATAGGGATGGATGGACGGGCGTTGCATGGACAGGACAATTCACATAGCAATCAGAACATAGGGCAATTGCAGATAAATAAGATAAAGCATCCAAGTACTAGATAATCCTAGGCATGTGTTCCATATATAGTCATATGTGCTCCCAATGAGAACTTGCACACATCTTTTGTCCTGCCAGCCCGTTTGCAGCGGGGCCTCAAGGGAACTACTAGCAATTAAGGTGCTCCTTTTAATAGAGCACCGGAGCAAAGCATTAACACTCCGTGAACACATGTGATCCTCACATCAAAGCCATTCCCTCCAGTTATCGCGATTTCTGTCACTTCGGGGTCATTGGTTCCGGACAACAACGTGTGTATACAACTTGCAGATAAGACCATAAACAATACTATCATAATGAATCAATAACATGTTCAGATCTGAAATCATGGCACTCGGGCCCTAGTGACAAGCATTAAGCATAACAAGTTGCAACAAAGTCATAAAGCACTAATAGAAGATACTAGGCACCATGCCCTAACAATCTAATGCCATTACATGAACAATCTCATCCAATCCCTACCATCCCCATAGCCTACATCGGGGGATTACTCACTCATATATGGGGGAAACATGGATGGTCGATGGAGAAGCGATGGTGATGATGATGGCGATGATCTTCTCCAATTCCCCATCCCGGCAGGGTGCCAGAAAGGAGTTTCTGGTGCTGTTTCGTGGAATCTGGTGGTGGCGGCGGAGCGGAACTCCTTCTGGAAAAACGTCGACCCCCCCTGAGTTTTTAGGTCAGAAGGCAACTTATAGACGAAGAGGGAGACCGAGGGGGTGCCTGGGGCGGCCAGACCACCCCCTGGCGAGGCCAGGCCCAGCCCGCACGGCCAGGTGGTGTGGTTGGGCCCCATCCCCACTCCGTCTCATATTATGGCTCTAGGAGTCTTCTGGTGAAATAGGATTTTTGGCTTTTGTCCCATCCAATTCCGAGAATATTCATTTTCTGACTTTCCTGGAACCAAAAACAGCAAAAAACAGGCAGCTGGCACTATGGCTCTTGTTAATAGGTTAGTCCAAGAAATCATATGAAAAGTACTCCAAAGTGTGTACAAAACATAAGAAAGTAGATAAAACCAAGCATGGAACATCAAAATTTATAGATACATTTGCAATGTATCAACATCCCCAAGCTTAACTCCTGCTCGTCCTCAAGTAGGTAAGTGATAAAAAACAGAATAATTTTTGAGGTGACATGCACCATCATAAACTTGATCAAAGTATTTGTAAAACATTCATAGCTGGGATCATAGTACTTCAACATAGCATGAAAGATAAAGTTCTAACAATAGGACAAAGAAACTATGATGCAACATGAAAAGGCACAAATAAAAGGTTCATGAATAACAATGCTTTGCAAGACGTTTGTTTGTTTCATATAAAGAAAACATAGCATAATGGCATTCAGCTTGTCCCTCATAGAGTAGCAAGTATAAATGCATAGGACACCTTCAAAGTTTATAAGAGTGATTAGATACAAATAGTTTAAAACAAGCAATATCAAGGTATGCATCAATCAACAAGTCTTGGGACAATGCACATAGAACTAAGAATGGCCACTATGCTCTCAAGAAAGTGCTCATAGAATGTGTGGAGACTCAACAAGGAAATGAACAGGTTTTGAAAAGTTTGAAAGGCTTCCAAATGCTGAAAGTATGGTACTCATTAGCTTTGAGCTCTCATTGCCCCTATCATAAGAATCTTTAAATGGTTAAGGTTAAAGTGACACAACTAAGAGGATATGCTTGACAAGTTATAAATCGAAGTCTCATGCCCCTTACTTACGAAGACCGATCCTCATGCTACTCAACTTCAGTCACAAGTAAGCTCTTGTCATTGTAAGTATATACATATCATAGAGAACCGCCAACGGGGTACCCCTTGCACATGATACAGGAGCTATCCCATAATCAAAATGACAAGGCAAGCAGACAATGAGCATCTCAGTGATCTTTTTATTTACTATGTGCATAGATTTTTATTGAGGATGCTTCATAGAATGCTCATTATGGTTATGCTGAAAGTTTCCACCATGATTAGGAATGGCTTAGGCTAGCGGCCCATGCGTTTCTCTAACATACATACAAACTCCATGATCTTAGAAGTTCCACTTTTATTTCACACCGCCGGGATCCATAAGCAAAAGAACATGATATCAACGAGGTACTAAGTACCAATGCAATGTTGAAAGCGTTCCCCATGATACATGGTTCTTCCAACTTCAACTTATAAAGCGCAAGCATATATGCAACAAAGAAGGACGCAATAGTTCAGGTTTATTAAATGCAAGAAAATAAAGTGTGCCATCAAGTTCGTGAGAGCTTTACTAACTAACTTTCTCATAACAAGCAAACATTTTATTCGAAAGAAAACAAGGCACATTGAATATGCACGGAAGTAGAAAATGATGCTAATAGGTAGGTATGGTGGACACTTTGGCAATATTTGGTTTTAGGGATTTGGAAACATGAGTACAACATACTCAGTGAAAGTGAAGGCTAGCAAATAGTAAGGGAGCGACAAACGAGAGAGCAATAATGGCCATAATCTGCAGAGCGACAAAACATCATTGATCAAAGCATAAAGTGATACTAAAAGTTAAAAATTAAAGGGTCATAAAGGCTTAAGGTGACTTGAGATAGTCATAAGATGGTGTGAGCATGCGCCAAGTCAACCCAAATAAAGCATCAAAGGAGAATACCACTATACTTATGCTTTAATATGCTAAAACAACGCATGATTCATCCAAGGCACATTAAGCAATCTCAATTGTTTATAACAATTCATGCTACATCAAAGAATACTAAGCATAAGGCCAAAACAATATCAAGCATGGCATGACAAAGCATAGGCCACAGTCAAAAACAAACTCTCTTTACCACTTAAGCATGAGCTTTCCTACTCTTTTCCAAACCAAACCAAACTATTTGAACACCAATGTATGAAAAAGGGGGTCCAACCAATTTATTCAGCAAACTAAGAAAACAAAGCAAACGAAAAACCAAAACAAAAATGAAAAAGAAGACGCTCCAAGAACAACACAACTGTGCATGAAACAATAAAAATAAAGTGTTTGGAAGAAACCTGGGATTTTTATTGATGAAGAAGGGGATGCCTTGGGCATCCCCAAGCTTTGACGCTTGTACTTCTTGGATATTTCTTGGGGTGACACGCGTGGCATCCCTGATCTTGAGCTTTAGTCCATTCTTCATCTCATTACTCATTTCTTCCATACACCTGAAATTTTTTCTTCATACAAAACTTCACACAATCTTTATTGGCAACATTAGTGCACTCAAGATAATAAGTCTTAAGGTTCAGTTCTAACACCAATAAACTTCCATTAGAACACTAGATACTGAAGCACTTCCCTCAAAAAGCTCAATTCCCCAAAAGAACTCAAAAAGGAACCAACAAGAAGCAAATGCAGAAAATGGCAGAAATCTGTCAAAACAGACCAGCAGGTAAAGACGAATTTTTTCGAAGACCTTTTGTTGCTCAAATCAAAAAGTGTTGAAGTAACGAAAGTTAGATAACAACCTGGGGCAGAAGAAAAAAAATTCACGCTGCAAAAAGACGTTCAGATATTTTACACGGATTTTTATGGTGAAGCACAGAAATCTGTTTCGGGACAGCAACTTTCCCAATCATTACTTCTCTCTCATTAGAGGTTACTCTTGGCTCAAATAGCAAATAAAAAGGACAAGGAGCGGTTATTACTGAAGTAGTAACTTCCAAGACTAATCTAAAACTTTTGGGTTATCTCCCAATAAGTACTTTTGTTTAACGCCTTTAAGTTAGGCATAAGCAAAAACATAAAATGGATAGAATAGAAGTAAGCGGAGATAATCATGGTGAAAACATTGTTTTGTTCAATGAAATCCTTTTGTTAACAAGGTTGATCAGGTCTTGTTACCAAAACAATTTCATATGATACAAAACTTTGTATTCCACTAATGATTATGTTACCTCAACCTTGATAGCAATGGTCCCGATCATAATAGTTTCAAATTTTTCTCTTGGTATGGGACAATATATTTCTCCAACTTGAATGCCCTCAACATGTTCAATTGAATTCAAATCATAAGTCCTTTCAATCTTCTTCGGGAAATAGACAATATGTTCGTTGTCATTAACATTGAAGGTCACCTTTCCTTGATTACAATTAATAAAAACTCCTACAGTATTTAAGAACAGGTCTCCCAAGAATAATAGACATATTATCATCTTCAGGCATGATAGTTTGAGAGGATGCTCTCATAAGAAATAAGAGTTGAAGTAAAAGAGAGCATCAAGAAGCAAATTCAAAACACATTTAAGTCTAACCCACTTCCTATACATAGGAATCACGTATGCAAATAAATTCACAACGAACAAAGTGATAAGCATAGGAAGATAAAACAAGAGTAATTTCAAAACTTTCAACATATAGAGAGGTGTTTCAATACCATGAAAACTTCTACAACCATATTTTCCTCTCTCATAATAATTTTCAGTAGCCTCATGAATAAACTCAACAATATAACTATCACATAAAGCATGCTCTTCATGATCTACAAGCACTAGAGCTTTATTATAAACATTTTCAAAAGAAACCTCAGGAACATAACATTCATTCTCCTTTAGTAAGCATGGGGCACAATCAAATAATGTAAGGGATAAAGAGTTACTCTCATTAGAAGGTAGGCATGGGTAGCTAATCCATTCTTCCTCCTTTTGTTCATCACTCTCCTCCTCTTTTTCATCTAATGAGATTTCAGGTTCATCAATTTCTTCTTCCATAGGATCCTGCAAGGCATTAGTCTCTTCCATTTGTGGAAAGCATCTATTAAAATATTCAAGAATATAGCCATTTTCATCCTTGTAATTATCAAAGCAAAATTTAAGTATACCATAAACCTCATATTTGTAAGGTGAATCATCAATATTTTCAAGCAAACTAGCAAGTTCAAAAGCACCCTTCCAAGCAATAAATTCTTCAATTTGTTCCACATCATAAAAGTCATAAATTCCTTTAGCATAAGAAGATATGGTATCATTATCATTATACTCACATTGAAAAGGGAGGTGTTTATACCTCTTTCTGCAACAAGATTCATCACAGCAATAAGTAGCATTATAAATAGAGCACACATTTCTAGCAATGGTATACAATCTATCAATTTGTTTCCATAAGTGTTTCCCTTTTTGTGACAAGCGGTGTTCCTTATAATAATATTTTTGATCTTCCATGAACCCACCTTGCCAATAAGCTTCAGTTTCAGAGAAACCAACCATTGACAACAAGCATGATAAGGCAAGACAATAACAGACCAACGAAAATAACAACTAGAGTAGAAACTACTTTTTTTGTATTTTTGATAAAGAAACAAGCAAAGAAGGAGAAAATAAACTTAGCTTGAACAATAGTGAATCCAAGTGGACTTGATAAATAAAGCTATGCTCCCCGGCAACGGCGCTAGAAAATAGTCTTGATGACCCACAAGTATAGGGGATGTATCGCAGTATTTTCGAGGGAAGTGAAACCCAATTTATTGATTCGACACAAGGGGAGCCAAAGAATATTTATATGCCTTAACAACTGAGTTGTAAATTCAGCTGCACCTGGAAACAATCTTGCTCACAGCAGTTTATCAGTAGCAACAGTTTTGTAGTAGGAATAGCAAAGTAGCAGCAGCAGTAAAGTAAAGACAATAGTAACAATAGTAGTAAACAGTGGGATTCGAGTGCGGTAGGCATAGGGATGGATGGACGGGCGTTGCATGGACAGGACAATTCACATAGCAATCAGAACATAAGGCAATTGCAGATAAAGAAGATAAAGCATCCAAGTACTAGATAATCCTAGGTATGTGTTCCATATATAGTCATACGTGCTCGCAATGAGAACTTGCACAACATCTTTTGTCCTGCCAGCCCGTTTGCAGCGGGGCCTCAAGGGAACTACTAGCAATTAAGGTGCTCCTTTTAATAGAGCACCGGAGCAAAGCATTAACACTCTGTGAACACATGTGATCCTCACATCAAATCCATTCCCTCCGGTTATCCCGATTACTGTCACTTCGGGGCCATTGGTTCCGGACAACAACGTGTGTATACAACTTGCAGATAAGACCATAAACAATACTATCATAATGAATCAATAACATGTTCAGATCTGAAATCATGGCACTCGGGCCCTAATGACAAGCATTAAGCATAACAAGTTGCAACAAAGTCATAAAGCACTAATAGAAGATACTAGGCACCATGCCCTAACAATCTGATGCCATTACATGAACGATCTCATCCAATCCCTACCATCCCCATAGCCTACAGCGGGGGATTACTCACTCATAGATGGGGGAAACATGGATGGTCGATGGAGAAGCGATGGTGATGATGATGGCGATGATCTTCTCCAATTCCTTGCCCGGCAGGGTGCCAGAACGGAGTTTCTGGTGCTGTTTCATGGAATCTAGTGGTGGCAGCGGAGCGAAACTCCTTCTGGAAAAACGTCGAACCCCCCTGAGTTTTTAGGTCAGAAGACAACTTATAGACGAAGAGGGAGACCGAGGGGGTGCTTGGGGCGGCCAGACCACCCCCTGGCGCGGCCAGGCCCAGCCCGCGCGGCCAGGTGGTGTGGTTGGGCCCCAGACCCACTCCGTCTCATATTATGGCTCCGGGAGTCTTCTGGTGAGATAGGATTTTTGGCTTTTGTCCCGTCCAATTCTGAGAATATTCATTTTCTGACTTTCCTAGAACCAAAAACAGTAGAAAACAGGCAGCTGTCACTATGGCTCTTGTTAATAGGTTAGTACAAGAAATCATATGAAAAGTACTCCAAAGTGTGGACAAAACATAAGAAAGTAGATAAAACCAAGCATGGAACATCAAAAATTATAGATACATTTGCAATGTATCACATTCTTAGAGCTAAGCAGCTCATCAAGGGCAAGGGGAAGGGAACTTCTTCGAAGCCCCTATGACAGACGAAGCTTTCCATGGCTTCTCCTGCCGTGGCTCCTCAGACTCCTGCTCCCCAACCTTCCGCAATGTCGGTGATCATTCCTTCTCCAGCTGTCGCAGAAGATCCAGCTCCTTCAATGGAGCCTATGATCCTTGAATCACAAACTGACGTCACCATGAGTGAGTCAGGTATAGATAAGGGTGAACCCTCTTCGGGTAATGATCCCTCGGCAGAGATCTTCACCGAAAACCTTCTCAGCAATCCGGGTCTTGCCAAGTTTGGCTTGTCCTGGAAATCTGCGGAAGAGATCCAGCGGCTGGCCAGGCAATGCCTGGAGAAAAGAAATTTATCTGCCAAAGAAGAAGCACAAGAGGCAGAGGACATCAAGCACTCTGACCTTCTTGAACAAGTGCATCTTCGCAACAAAAGGATCAGGTCCGGCAAGCTTCCAACAGTGCCAGTGGTCCCTCTGACTCTCGCTGAGAAGGTTGCTGTTGAAGTAAATGCGAGTTTGGATAAACTTACTCACGAGCAATATGTATGTCAGAATTCTAACTCTTGTTTTTCCCTCATTTCATATCATATCCTCTAACCCCCCAAGCATGAAGTAGGATATATAATCCGGGTTTATGCTTCCTTAGGATGACAAAGAATGAACTAGTGTAGCCCCCAAGGCTCGTGCTGATATTAGTAAAAATATTAGCCCGAGTCTTTAGTAGACTTCTGACTTTGGGTATTCTGACTTACAGAAAGTATGTTCCTATAACCAGGATTTGTTGAAAAATGTCTGCAACAAGCGGAGAGAGATCAGGGCTCTCCGACTTAAGAATGTTGAGCTTAAGGTCTCCAAGGATGAGGCCGAATGTAAACATTCCGAGACTCAAACCTTGTCTTTCATGTTTTCATAGTCAAACTTTGACTGAATTGTTGTTCTTTTTTGACTTATAGCGCTGGTAAAACAGTCCTGCGCCATGATTGAAGAGGCCGAGAACCTCAAAACATTGGTGGTGGAGAACAAGGAACTTCGCCAAGAGCTGGATAAGCTCCAAGTGGATCATGAGAAGAGCATAGCTCAAGTTCTCGAGTCCTCTTCCATGGCTACTGACGAGCGCGATCGCAAGATTGCCGCTCAAGATCAGAAAATCTCGGACCTCAATAATGAGTTGTGCAGAGAGAAGGACCTTTCTGAGGTGCTCCGGGCTGAACTCCGGAGTCTTCGGGAAGAGAAGACCAAGATTGACAACGTCATCTTTGGTATGTTCCATCTGTCTAACTTGTCCATTTTCTTCGACTTCTTTCAATGTCGGATTTTCTTAACTGTTTTGTGTATAGGTCCTCTGAACTTGACGGACTCCACCTCCGCCGAGCCCCGCACCCACCGGCTTACCCAAGTTGGTGACCTGCTTCATGACTTCCACCAATCCCTTGAGGATATTGGCGAATCTCTCAAGATTCTGGACATGCATAGCATGTTGGATTTTCAGGTGCGGGACAAAGCGAAGGAGATGCCGCAGCTTGTCCAGGATTGGAATATGTCCTACGCGCGATCCGCAGCGCAGAACACTCTCACCATGGTCATGAGCCACCATGGAAGCATGGAGATATGGCAAGTGACCAGAGGGTATTCTACAATGGATGAAGACGGCCAGGAGCAGGACATCAAGGCTATTATGGACTCCTGTGCCAGATATGGGTGTCACGTGGCTAATTTGACCAGCTACGACACTCCTTTCTTCACCCACGTGGACACTCCGCCTCCGCCTCCAGAAGAAGCAGCAGAAGTTTCCGACGATGACCGCACCATTTCGGATGTGGACATCTCGGAACGATATCAAGGCGATGTATCCAGCGAGCCGGCAACTCCTTCTTCTCCTCCTGCATCATATATTGCCAGAAACATTTGTATTATTCTGAAAATACATGATGGATCTGTAAATATGCAGTACTATAATTTTGCTAGTGCTAAGCTTTTGATCTATTCAGCACTTTTGGCTTTAAATTTTTGTGTGCCTAAAATGTTTACATAAGCACTTGAACTTTTTCGCCTATACTTATCGTTTATCTGGCTTTCCGCCTCGTCCCTTTCGTGAGCCGGCTAAACCTTCTGCACGAAAACTTTGTCGAGCAACGGAGCTCAATTGCTAAACCAGTTTAAACTCGGAAACAAAGCCGGCTTCCAGTACCAACAATTCACTACTCGGAAAATACCCGCATCCGGCAATCAGACAAATAACCAAAGTAAAGACTAGAAACTTTAGAGTTATACCCGAGGGTAGCAATTTTAGAATCGGAAATCTAAACCAGAACGCACATGAGTATAAAGTACTTTCAAGCATTCTGGGATTTTCGACTATGACATGATCATTCGGAAATAAGATGGTAAAAACTTCTCAGAAAAACTTGAGGCAACCAAAACTTTTATTTCTCACAGAACATGTACATATATATGATTACAAAGAAGGATAAACTAAGAATAAAAGGGACGTAGCTGAGCAATATTCCACGGTTTGTCTAACTCATCTAGATTTATACTGCCTCCAGCTCTCTTTCTCTTCTTAGTAGCAGGTCTTTCTTTGACTGGCCTTATGTCAGTTAAGTAGTACGAACCACTGTGCAATACTCGACTAACTAAAAAGGGCCCTTCCCATACTGGGGAAAGTTTGTGCTTTCTTTGTTGCACAAGCCGGAGAACCAAATCGCCTTTATTGAAAGATCTGTTTTGGACTCTCAAGCTATGATACTTGCGTAACTTCTGCTGATAGGTTGTTGATCTCATTTCAGCGACTACGTGAACTTCTTCGACTAAGTCGAGATCATTTTGTTGAGAAATCTCGGCATCCTCTTCAATATACGTGGATACTCTAGGAGAAGTATGAATCAAATCACTAGGAAGAACTGCTTCTGCACCATAGACTAAGAACAAAGGTGTGTATCTGGTTGACCTGTTCGGAGTCGTTCGTAAACTCCATATTACAGAGGGTAATTTCTCTGTCCAAGCCTCCGCAGCACGCCGTAGTGGTGCTTCGAGTCTCGGTTTTAGGCCTTGTAGGATTAAACCATTTGCTCTTTCGACTTCTCCGTTAGCCTGTGGATGTGCGACTGACGCAATGTCAAGCCGGATATTTTGCTCGTTGCAGAATTCGGCTAATTCTCCCATAGAGAAGTTACTCCCGTTGTCCATGATAATGCTATGCAGATAACCATACCAGATTATAACATCCTCGACAAATCTTTTGGCTGTTGCTCCATCACAACTAGTGACACGTTTAGCCTCAATCCATTTGGTGAATTTATCCACCATCACTAAGAGATGAGTAAATCTACTTGGAGCTCGTTTAAATGGTCCTACCATATCAAGCCCCCAGACCGCAAAAGGCCATGTTATAGGTATTGTTCGCAGCTGATCAGCCTGAACATGAGCTTGTTTGGCGTACTTTTGGCAACCTTTGCACGTCTTGACTAATCGTTCGGCGTTTGCCTGAGCTGTAAGCCAGAAAAATCCGTGTCTAAAATCTTTTGCCACTAAAGATTTGGCTGCAGCATGGTGACCACACTCGCCTTCGTGGATTTCCCTTAAGATTTCCACTCCTTTTTCCGGAGATACGCAGCGCTGAAAACCCACAGAAATACTCCGCTTATAGATCTCACCTTTAACTATAGTATAGGCTTTCGCTCGTCGGATAATCTGCCGGCTCAAAACCCCGTCTTCGGGTAATTTACCATCTACCAGATAATCAAGGTAGGGTTGGGTCCAGCTGGGAATTACAGCTAGGACTGCTATTAGGGGTGAGTCAGATTTGGTCGGATATTCCTCATCTACTCCCTTTATTGAGGAAACTTTGAAGTGCTCTAGAAAAGCGCTATCCGGGACCTCTTTCCGTGCAAAACCTATCCGAGATAGTGCATCTGCTTCCTTATTTTCTGCTCGAGGGATGTGTTGAACCTCAAACCCTTCGAACGATTTAGATAGATCATCCATGACAGCTTTATACGCTGCCATGTGTTTATTTGCATTACAAATATCCGACACTTATTGAGCAACAAGATCCGAATCTCCGTAACACATCAAACTTCGGATGCCAATATCCTTAGCAATCCGGATTCCATGCAGCAGTGCTTCATACTCGGCAATATTATTTGTCCCTGTGAAGTGGATCTGCAACACGTATAGAAGTTTATCTCCTTGGGGTGATTTGAGCACCACGCCAGCCCCCGAGCCCCCTCGAGCCATAGACCCATCAAAATAGAGGGTCCAGTATTCCGACTCAGGGAGGGTTATGTTCTCTTTCGTCTCTATCTAATCAGCGACAAAGTCAGCAAGGATCTGGTATTTGATTGCTGTCCGAGGTTTATACTCAATATCAAAAGCTGAAAGCTCTATGCCCCATTTGGCGACGCGTCCTGTGGCGTCACTGTTGTTGATTATATATATCAAGGGAGCTGTGCTCACCACGGTAATTGGATGCTCCTGAAAATAATGTTGTAGCTTACGAGATGCTAGAAAAACACCATAAGCCAACTTTTGATAGTGCGGATACCGCTGTTTGGATTCTGTCAGGACCTCGCTGACAAAATACGTCGGACGCTGCACCAGGTGTTCCTGATTTTTCTCCGGTCTCTCCACCACCATGACACTACTAACGACCTTGTTTGTCATAGAAAGATAAAGCAACATCGGTTCCTTTGGTTTTGGCACAGCAAGGATAGGAGCAGATGAGAGTACTTTCTTTAGGTCTTGTAGTGCAGCTTCAGCTTCGTCAGTCCAAACAAAATCCTTGGTCTTTTTCAGGAGTTTGTATAATGGTGCGGCTCGTTCACCAAGCCGGCTTACAAATCGACTGACCGCAGTGATGCAACCAGTTAGTCTGTGTACGTCCTTCAGGTGAGTTGGCCTGGAAATATTGAGTATAGCCTTGATTTTGTCCCGGTTCACCTCTATGCCTCTTTGAGACACGATGAAACCTAAAAATTTTCCGGCTGGTATTCTAAAGAAACATTTCTTTGGGTTAAGCATGATGTTGTATTTTCGTAGATTGGCGAATGTTTCCTCCAAGTCGGAAATCAGCGTTTCCTTCTTTTTGGACATCACCGCAATATCTTCCACGTATGCATATACATTGCGTCCGAGTTGGTCATGGAGGCAACGCTGCATCGTGCGCTGGTACGTAGCTCCTGCGTTCTTCAGCCCAAAGGGCATCGTAACAAAACAGAAGGTTCCGAAGGGGGTTATGAATGAAGTTTTGACTTTGTCAGATTCCTTCATCCGGATTTGGTGATAACCGTAATATGCGTCAAGAAAACAGAAGAGTTCTGAGCCCGTCGTAGAATCGATAACTTGATCAATTCTAGGCAGAGCGAACGGATCTTTTGCACAAGCCTTGTTCAAGGCAGTATAATCAACACACATCCTTAAATCAATGGTGTCCTTTTTAGGGACCATTACAGGATTGGCTGACCACTCAGTGTGGATGACCTCTTCTATGAATCCGGCTAACTCGAGTCGTGCTAGTTCCTTAGCTATTGCCTTACGCTTTTCATCGCCGAAACATCGTAAGGACTGTTTGATGGGTTTAGCGTTCGAGTTTACATTTAAAGAGTGCTCGGCAAGTTCCCTAGGTACTCCGGTCATGTCAGATGCCTGCCATGCGAAGATATCTTGATTTGCTTGGAGGAACTTGACGAGCGCGCTTTCCTATGCGCTACCTAGGCCTACACCTATCTGGGTCACCTTGGAGGGGTCATCATCCTTCAACCGCGTCTACTTTGTCTCTTCTGATGCCTTGAACACCGGATTTGGCTTTGTCACCTCCTTCTTCGTTGCGGGCATCTCGGACGGATCTATGCTCTTCTTGATCTCCTGGTACTCTTGGGCGTGCAGCATGGCTTCAGCAAAGGCGGCATTTCCATCCTCGCACTCTCGTGCTTTCTTTGGGTCTCCCCTGATAGTGATTACACCGTTGGGACCTGGAATTTTCATCATATTGTAAATGTAACACGGACGAGCCATAAAAGCCTTGTAAGCCGGACATCCGAATATAGCATGGTATGCGCTCTTAAACGGGACCACTTCGAAGGAAAGTGCCTCAGTCCGATAATTCTTTGGAGTTCCAAAGGTAACATCCAAAGTGATCTCCCCTAGGGAATTATCTTGTCTTCCTGGCACAACTCCGTGAAAGATCACAGAGCTATGGTCCAGCTGGGTCTCCGAGATCTTCATCCGGCGTAGCGTTTGACATAGAGAATATTGATACTGCTGCAACCGTCCATGAGGGTCTTAGAGAAACCATAACCGTCAATAAGTGGATTGACGATTAAGGCGTATTTTCCTCACCTGTGCAACTTAGGCGGATGATCAGCACGGTCAAATGTGATTGCCACTTCCGACCAGTCCAAAAATTGGGGGACAGCCGGAACTGTTGCATTGAGCTCATGTAGAACTGCTTTCTTGACCTTTGCTGGTTGAGATCCGAGGAAGGTGACATAAGTGTCTTTCTTGGTCGGAAAATTTTTCTTCCCTTCTGGCTTGGGATTTGAAGCATCAGCTTCCTCCATGTCGGAATCTTCCTTGGTCTCTTTATCTTTTTCGGGATTCTTCTTTCCCTTCTTCCGCTTAGCTTTGTAGCCCGCGGTGTCATCTCTTTTGATGTCGTCATTGAAACGACACTCAGCGTTGGTGTGGGACGAGCCCCCATTGGCGTCTAAGTGATGCACACATGGGTTATTGGCAATGTCGGCCCAAGAGTAGGTTTTTCCCAGTTGCTGGTCTCCTCTACCTTGGACTCTTGAAGTCCCATGGCCACGCCCGTGGCCTCCGCCGCGTCCTCCTCGTCCTCCAGACCCGAAAGTAGCAGTGACCACTGTCGTTTCCGTGTTGGGTTTTTCTTCCAAGGTATTTTTGCGCTTCTGAGCTTGTTGCTTTGGTTGTTTTGCCGACTGTGGCACAGCTAGGGCATTGAGTAATCCCTCTGCATCGTCGTCAGCATCTACATACTTGCTTACTGTTTCTATCATCTCTCCCAAATCAGTGACCTTGTCACACTTCAAGCGATGGCGCAGTAGACCAATTGGGAGACTTGCAATAAAAGCTTCAATCGCAGTTTGATCGTTTACTCCTTCACATGAGTTCTTGGTGTCGATCCATCGTCCGAGGTAATCCCGGCAAGTTTCTCTGACCTTCTGGGTGCAACGTTGTAGGTCTCCGACCGTACAGGGCCTCCGGTATGTGCCTTCGAAATTCCGAAAGAACGCACTTTGCATGTCATACCAGTTGTGGATGGTGTTCTCCGGAAGTTCGTTAAGCCATGATCGTGCCGTCTTCCGCAACATAAGTGGGAGATATCGGGTTGCGACTAGGCTGTTTCCGCCTTTGGCGATGCAGCAAGCTTGGAAGAAATCCTGTAGCCAGGTATCTGGCCGAGCAATGCCATCGTAGGCTTGGATATGTCTTGAGATAGCAAATCCTTCCAGGAATTTTGTAGCTCTGATACGTGGTTCAAAGCACTTTGGGCCCACGTAGATATCATCGTTTTCATAGCGCCGCGCCTCTATGTTGGAGTTGATCTTGTGTCTTGTGTCGTTCAGGGATAGAGATCGTCCCAAATGTCGGCTGTGGCTGCGGTGTCTTGGAGCTGGACTTCGGCTTCTGCCACCACCACCTACGCCGCGTCGTCCTCCTTGTCCTCCGTGAGAGCCGTTGTGATGACTGCTTGGTGGAGAGGGTGGGGCAGCTGGATTGTTTCCGGTTGTTCGCCGGCCTCCGTCCCGAGCGTCATTATTCCGGTTCCGAGGAGGGTCTTCACTATGACGAGCCCCCTGTCGGCTTGTCCCGGCATGGTTTCCGTCATTCCTTCGTCCATCGTTCCCACTACGGTGAGGCTCAGCCGGACGGCTTGCGTGACTAGGAGGTGGCATTTTTTGACGATCCCCCTCCTGACATTTCTCTTTATCTTCTCCCCTTTGATCGTTCGACTCACGTCGGGGAGGATTCCTCGGATACAGTGCAGCAATGGCCTCTTGTTCGGCCGCTGGAGCGACGTTGCTCCAGTCACGTGCAGGTCTGTGATGCTGTCCTGATGATCCGGTTCTGGAGTAGTTGTCTTCCCATCGGTCAGAACGGTGATGCTGTTCCGGAACACGCTGGGGCCTTATATCTTTCCAGGCTGAGTCCGTGTGACATTGGTCGGATTTTGAGACCAGTTTTCCACTTCCGGATTTCGCAGCCATCTGTTGCTCCAGACCCTTGGTGAGTAGCTTGATGCCCAATCGAACCTGTTCTAGGCCTGGGTTATTTGACAGGATATCTCGAGCTACGACAGTGTTCTGTACCGGTGTTGGGTACACCAGATCTCATTTGCTGTCGAGACGAGGCATCCCTGGATCTCCTTCAAAGAGGACCCTATTCACTTCCGGAAATTTACCGTCACCTATGTAACGTTTCTGTGTCTTATGATGCAACCGAGACATGTAATCCTTAGTTGCCATACGTTTCTTTTCCCCCTCGATGTTTTTAGCTTCATCTAGGAGTTGTTGACGACGCACTTCTAGGGCTTGGGCACTTTCGTCCAGCTCTTCAGTAGTAAGTTCTGCAGCTATAGGGATAGGTGTGGTTAATGCAGCATCGATAAGTTTACGCGCACCTTCAGTGATCACGTGTCCATCCACCGATTCTTCTTTTTTCAGCTCTTCTAGGATAAGTGCTCCATCCGAGTCTTCCTCATATTCCTCGGCAATCACCTCCTCTGTCAGAGGGTCTTTTGCTGGGCTCTTGTTCTTCTTGTTCTTCTTCTTTGCCTTCTTGGCAGGCGCCGGTAGCAAAGACGGCTTTGGGTCCATTTCCTGGAGTCAAGCTCTGATCGGTACTTTCGGACATCTGAACTTCGGGATTGTCTCCGACTTCCATGTCATCCTGCGCTTTGGGAGAGTGTTCCCCGGATCCTTCATCAATGGCTTCTCCTTCCGGCGCAGCTTTGGAGTTATACTCCTCTTCATATTCCACGGAGAACTTTCAGAAATCCAGCAAGATCCGAAACTCTGCCGCCTCCGCGGACAGAGGGGATTCAGAAGATTCTTCTGCCTCTATCATCACCGCTGGGGTGGGTGGGACAGGTTCAACGAAACCGATGTAAACATCGATCTCACCAAAAGACATGATTGTGTAGGTAGTCACGGCCTCCCTAGCCGGAATCTAGGTCTCGTCGAGAACGATGATAGGGACGTCGCTGGCGTAGAGGATGCGACCGATGGCGATGGTCTCGCCGATTCCGATTCTTGCAAATTCTACTCAGAACGCAGATTCAAAGCTCACTTGCCCCAAGGTGGGCGCCAACTATCGTCGGATTGATGACAAGTACGCCATGAGGGGATCCTCGAGGCGTGCGGAAGAGAGGGGTGTGAGACGTACGGTGTTCCGGGACAGTGAGCACACAAGTTTACCCAGGTTCGAATCCGCCGGCTTTGGACGGACCATACTCCTGCTAGCAATCCAGTAATACAGCAGAGCCGGAATATGGGTTACAAGGGTTTCGCCTGTGCGAGTTGAGATTGTAGACTATTGAGGTGTGCCCTAAAGGCTCTCCCTAGGACGGCTTATATAATATCCGGCTAGGGTTTACAGGAGAGATCTATCCGATTACGACTAAGAGTCGGTTACAGAGTACATCTTGAACTACAAGTAATGTTATTGGCCTAAGTCGGTAAGTCTTCTGGGCCTTCCTGTAGCCGGATTGGACTCCGTCTTTTCTCCCTGACTGGGCCACCCGTGAAGCAAATCTCTAACCCGAAGTGGGCCACCCTGGTCAGTGAGGAACTGTGAGGATACCCGGAAAGTATATCCCCAACACTAAACTCTAAATAAACTGCTACGAGAAAAATTGGGTGATCTCTCTCCTCTCCTCTTTCTCCTCTCGCTCCCGTGTGGCGACAGGGGGAGAAACCCTAGCCGCCGCCTCAGCCCCCAAACTCCCATCCATCCTCTCTCCCCCGCTGCCACCAAGGTCGTGGCCAGGCAAAGCCTGGGCACTGCCGGCGGCTGGGGGATCTCTCATCTTCCCCGGTGTAGATCGACGGCGCGGGACACCAATCCTCGTTGCGGATGGGGTGCGCGTCGGGCACCTTAGCAGCGTGGCATATCTGGCGTGCGGCGGCTATGGCAGGGCCGGAGGAGCAGCGACGTGGCGGACGATGATCTGGTGCCCCTCGTCCCTCTAGCCAAGAAAACTCCGAGGGAAACCTCAGATCCTGAGGGATCAAGCGATGGCGATGCCCTGTGCATCGTTCCCCTCTTGAGGACATCGCTTTTGGAGTTCTCACCGGCTGTAGGGATCAGCGGAGGCCTTGGGTTTGGTGGAGGTGGTCATCTTCTTCGTCGAAGGTGGCCGGCCTGCGGCTGGATTGGCAGATCTCGCGGTCCGTCTTCCAGTCCCAGCAGCGAGGCGGGGAGACATAGGTGCCGGTGAAAACCGAGCCATTGGCAGGCGATGGCGGTGTTACCATGTCGTTACCTTGATGAAGGCATCGTCGTGCACCTTGTGTTGACCTCAATCGTGCTACTCCGGGGGAAACCCTAAGATCTTCGGGTTGGGCGATAGCGGTGCCGCAGTGTCAGTATCGCGTTCTCTCCTAGGAGCATCGCCTGTGGAGTAGCGTTGGACGGAAGCGGCAGGAGGGTGGAGCGGCTAGCGCGCCCGGGGGGGTGTTCTTCTTGGCACCGAGGTGGTGTTGGTGGCTGATGTGGCGAGAGTCTGCGCATTGATCTACATGCTGACGACGGGTTGGCGGAAGATTTTGAAGGCGGAGACATCCGGAGCGTGTGTGTGGGCGCAACTCCGTGGATATGTTGTGCGGTTCTAGGACTCCTTTCACTTGGGTTCGTGTCGCCGTGCCGAGGCACTCCAGCTTCTCTTGGCGAGTGACAACAATGTGGGTGACAATGGGGGGGTCGAAACAGGTAGATAGGGGTTTGATAGATCCCGTTAGGGAGCTGGCGATACAGTTATCGTTATTTCTCAATGTTTAGCTTTGGCGGTTCCGTTTTGTATGATCTTTATAATGACCTTTGCCAAACAATGTGGTTCTAATAATAAATAAAGGTTGTGTGCATTGCTTGATGCAGAGGCCGGGGCTCCGCTCCCCATTTCTAAAAAAAGATCAAATCACCAGAGGTACAAGATGAAGAAGCTTCGCTCAAAGCCGGTTGTTCCAAAAGGAACACAATCACACCGAGATAGATGGTTTAATCTGCATAACCATTTCCCAATGATCTCGACCTGAGAGTTGGCTCCATTGACATTTCAAGACATGGTAACCGTTGTTAAACATGAGCTAGACCCGGTTGCACAAGAAGCAAACTAGCGACAAATACGCTCAAGTCCCTAAAGCAAAGTCTAGGTACCACCAAAGCAAACTTGTAGCACCGAAAGCAACAAAACTTGTCATAACAACAACGAGAACGATTCCCAAAAGTACTCGCTTCAAAACTGATTGCACCAAATTCTAAAGCATAACACCTAGGGCAATCCTGAACCGTGGAGTTCCCTAACTCCCGAGTAAGTGGTTTTCTTAGTAGCACCGTTTTCAACACCGGTCATACAAGTGTTGAAGCTCTACGAGGCCGAAGTAGCTTAGCCATGACAAGTCTCAGCCCTCAGGCAATTCTGATTAACAATAGTAAGTATTCACGTATTTGAAAATAAAATGTGCATGTAGTATTTTGTTTGAAATAGAATTAAAGAAAAAAATAAAAATAAAAGAAAATAGGAAATTTGGAAAAAAATAAAGTGGTAAATAATAAACAGGAAAACAGGAAAACTACAAATAAAACAATAATAATCAATTAAACGAAGCATAGCTTCAAACAATAAAACAAAGAAAAAAACAGAATGAAACAGGTAAACAAAAAAAAATATTGCAGCTGGCTTGTTTGGGCCGGCCCACTAGGGAAAAAGGACACACCGCTCGGAAAGAAAAAGGATCAGAGCGTCACCTGCGTGAAAGCGACGCAATCTGAAATTCTAAATCCCGCCTAGACGCGACGCAGGGGCTGTTTGGTTGCCGGCCACATTTGCCCTACACTTTGCCAAGCCAAAATTTGGCAGTTTGATAAGTGTTTGGTTCTTGCCACACTTTATTATTCCTACGTCCCACGTGTCATGGAGTAAACATTTTGCCAACTTTTGCCAACTTACTAGATTTCAGACTCATGCCAGATGGATTGCTAGCGTTAACTGTACTAGCTGTCAGAATAGATTGCAGCTCAGTTTATTCGTAGTGTGATTTTGTCACCGAAATCAAATGTGCCCCAGCTAGTATTAGGGGAATAGGATGATAGAATCCCAAGTTCATTCTCACTGAGACTTAGGGGAAGTAGCTATTCTTGATGTAATCGGTGTCTGAATTATTAATATTGCTCCATAATAGAAAGTTTAATTTAATTATGCTCCTTCTTCAGCCTGAGTATATGAATCTGGATTGCATTTTGGATAAGGATTCTGAACTTGGGATTCTATCATCCAGCCATGAAATCCTACTCCCTCCGATCCAAATTAACGTTCTCACATTTGTCTAGATTTAGGTGTATCTAGCCATGTTATAGTGTTAGATACATTCGAATCTAGCCAAATCTGAGAACGTTAATTTGGATCGGAGGGAGTAAATGAAATATCTGAACTTTCTGAAGAAGTGGTCTCTGATGATGATCCAGTCCGTGACATTGATAGTGAAAAGGAGTAAATTGGTCGACATACTAACAGACATGCATGCAGAGTGCTAACATCGTTGTCACCATCCTAAAGGGCTAGTGGAATGGTAATTTGGCTTCTTATTTGAAAAGTACTGAACTGCTTTCCCTCGATCATGCAAAATAATTCTCTGCTCAATAGGAGTTCTGCCTTCTTGAAAATACTGCTCCACCTGCTGAATCCATGAATCGGCATTGTAACTCTAAAACTCCTGAATATTGAAGTTGGAGATTGTATTCTTCTCAGTTCCGGGTTATTTGGTGTCATGTTTGTGCATCTTCTAGTTCCATCATCATGTAGACTGTCAATGCTGTTACCCTACACTGCCAGTTGTTGTTGTTGTTGTTGTTGTTGTTGTTGTTGTTGTTGCTGTGGAACAAGATGTGCATTCCTCTGCTGATGAGTTTGCTGTTGCTGATGATGGGTAGCCGCAGTGCCTGTAAGGGGCTAGTCTGCCACCTAGATTCAGCTATGTTCCTTGGTTATCATACAGTGCAGCCCTGCTGCCTTATTCTTTGGTCTGTCAACAAGCACTGGGTGTTGTGCAAGTTTTGTGCAGGAGGGTTGTGCCTTTGCGTGTACGCGGCATGCCATAGGATTGGCTGGGGGTGAGTCCAGAATTCTTAGTAGAAAGTTTACGAGCTGATGCACCCCTGTTCTTATAATCTAATGATGTTCAGCATTTCTCTCCAAGGAAAAGGGGGTTGGGAGAGATGCTACTGCCTTGTCCAGGAGTTAAGACCATGTCTAGGAGTATTACTACCTCTTCAGCAGGAGCTGCAAATAACTTGCTGAAGTTTGCTTGTTTTTAAACCAAAGGCCATGGCCCAGCTTTATATTATAAAGCCACACAAGTTCACGACAGAGTAACCGAATACGGGGATCATATTACAAACCAGCCTACCACAGGCACCGCCCAAGGGGCAAACACAGAGAAACTGGTCTAACAACCGGGGAGGATCTAGAACATGCTATAGCTGAAGAATGACGGACTACTACTGGCGCATCCTGGTGTAGAGCGCTCGCCAACTCCAAAGCCTGCCGATCATTGCGCTTGCTGAGTACCTTCCATGTCTGCAAGAAGTTGATCATTTGAAAAATACAATCAGGAGATGAACTTTTGTTCAATAGTTAACTTATTACGTATGTTCCATAGTGCCTAGGTCATGGCGGCAAAACAAAGCCATACAAGCCTCCCTGGGTTCCAGGAACACGAAAGAAGGTCCCTCACGCAACCCCTGCTAGGTTCCAGGAACACGAAAGAAGGTCCCTCACGCAGGCCCACGTAAATTTAGCCAAGTGGCATTGAAAGAAAATATGGTTTACATCCTCGAAATCGCCACATAGCGCGCAGTTCCCATCTGATGGACCATGACGGATCCAGACCTGCTCGCTGGTGGGGAGCCGGTTTCTAATAAGCTACCATAGGAAAATTTTGATCTTCAGTGGGACTTTTGTCCTCCACACGTCTCTAAAATAGACTGTGCTCTCACCTTTGCAAAGGTACTTGTACAGGGAGTTGGTCGAGAAGCATCCCGATGCTTCCAGGGTCCAGGTCACCTTATCCTTCTCTATCGACATGTTGATATGGTCGATTTCACGTCCCAGGTTCTCCCATTCAATCGCTTCGGGTGTTCCAAAAACACGCGGAAAGCCCGGATCCCAGGGTCCTCCTGCCTTGGCTTCCTGGACCGAGATCGAAGGTTTGGCACAAATGGAAAACAAAAGAGGGAATCTGTCTTTCAGGGGTCCATTGCCAATCCACCAGTCCAGTCAGAACAAAGTGGATTGGCCATTCTGAACCTCAAACTTAGCCCCTTGTTTGAAGACATGTTTGATTTTTTGTATGTTCTTCCAAAATTGTGAACCCTTGCTAGAATTGGTAGTGAGCACGTCCCCCTCCCCGAGGTACTTGGCCCTAATTATCTCTGCCTAGAGACCCTTCTCGTGTTGGCAGAGCCTCCAAATCCATTTGTCGAACAAAGCCACATTCATGACCTTGGTGTTAATCACCCCAGGCCCCCCATGTCTTTTACTCTTGATAGATAGGGAGGATCCACCTTCTTAGATTTCTTTTTCTATTTATTTTTCCATCTAGGATTAGAACCATATACTTGGTAATAATAGAAACGGCACATTATGGGGAAAAAAGTTTGATTCAGAGGGAGAAGAAGCGGCAGAAATTAGAACAGAAATATCATTTGATTCATCAATCTTTAAAAAAAAGATAAGAGTTTGAGTGAAAAAACGAAAATGCGAGAAAAATTGCAATCCTTACCACGTAATAGTGTGCACCCACACGCCTTCATCGACGCTGTTTGCAGATGGTTGACCAATTCACCAGATGGTATTTCCTGGCGTCTCTTACCCCTTCCCCCTTCCCAGAAGAACCTGCACCTAGTTTTGTCCACTGCCTTGTGTGTCCTATCATAAAGCAGGTGTAGGCACATGGCAAAGGTTGGTAGGCTCGAGAGACAGGAGTTGGTGAGCACGAGTCGAGACGCTGCGCAGTGAATTTTCCTTACCATGGGTCAACTCTATGTCCCACCCTCTCCGTCGGGAACTCCCAGTCCTTGAGGGAGAGACGCTTGTCGCCGACTGGTAGGCCCAGATATTTGATGGGGAAGTTTGCTTATATACTGTTGAAATTATCCAGAATACTAAGGAAATTGGCCTAATCACAACAAAATTCCACAGATTCATTCCTGTCATCTTCCCAGACATCAAGTTGGAACTCCAGATCTGTGTTCCGCAATGATCTGTCCGGGAGGGGTTTTACATGGAGGCAATGTGCTCCCAAAACCAGGTCCAGGATTGGGATTTTACTACCACGGAAAGATTATGCAGCAAGCTGACTCTACACTGCAATCTGCATCCAAGCTATGCCACCACCTGACAACTCGCCACCGTCGTCGGTACTCGGTATCAAAGACAATGGGAAAGGATTTCATTGGAGAACCCATTTCGTTGCCAAGAACCGCTAGGTTCTGGTACAACTGATAGGTCCCGAGCTAGGATTCAAAATGATCAGAGAGATTCAAACAGATGGGGAGTTGCTGCACCAACTCCCTGGCTTTATAGCCTTACAAGTGGTAAAAGCTATTAAGCTCTATAAAGCTAAAGAAAAAGAGTTTGCCGGAACATAAACAGTATGCAGAAGCGGTAATTTGAATGACAAACGTTGGATGGAGGATCAACATCAAAGGGGAGATCACGGTATGTCTTACAACTTGTCACGGGTAGATGTTCATAGATAAATTGCTCGAACAAGGAGTGTCCAAAGTGAAACACTTACATTTTAGATCAGCGGAAGCATGATTTATATATTTATAATCAACATAAAAACTTCTTAAGTGAAACAAGAAGT